>CM077649.1:66893419-68223419 GCA_039707465.1 Rhabdophis nuchalis
TTCTCATTCTCCCCCTCCTCTTCTCCTCCCCCCCCTCCTCCTCCTTCCTTCCTCCTTCCTCCTCCTTCCTTTTTTCCTCCTCTGGGGCACCAATTTCTCAATTTTGGAAGAGCGCAACAAGCTTTCTCAAAAGAGAACAGGAGCCCGCGTGGCGTGCGTCTCCGAATTGTGTTCATTTTCCTGCACACCCTTCACGGAGCATAATTTTCCAATGTTCTCCTGGCAGTTTAGACAGCTGAGACAGTGAAGTGTGAAATTCTTCCTCTGCTTGGCGGGGAAGTGAAGGGGAAAACACAAACGCCTCCGTAGGGTGTGGGGGGAAAGGCGCCCTCGGCTGAATCACGCCCGAAAGTGAGTCCAGGAGTCCAGGTTTTGCTGAGTTCTCGGAGGTGGCCTTTGTAACTCCGTAACCGAGCTGCAAGTACCCCTAGGGAGGTCCATGGTGGCTTCGAAGGGGTTGCTAAGCAAACGGTCGTAAGTTGAGCATTACCAATTGTCGGGAGACCTATCCATCTGGTTCAGTTCGAAGCCGAGAGAAAAACACTGGAAGCACGGAGACTGATTGGAAAGAGGGTTTCATGGCGAAGCAGGACCACCAAGCCCTTGGTTCTCTGACGCAGCTGAACACGTGGAGTTGAGAGCGAGGGGTTTTTATGCCTTCCCTTGGGCCTTTGCCCTTGAGCTTCCTGTTCCTGTGCAAGGACATGTCTTCTATTGGCTGTGAAGATCCCAGAAGAAAACCTAATCAATCGACGAGCCTCGAGGCGAAGTTCAAAAGAAATCCAATCATTTATTAGGACCAACATTCTGGCGTTGCTTCTCTGGAGCCAAAGCTGAAAGTCACTTAATGGTGTCTGAACTTTACCCCCTGTGACCCCTCTCCTCTGCCTAAGTCATAAATCACGTTAGCCAATGAAAGGTTGTAATGGGGTCTAGCCATGCGCATTCACAGGCCAGCTTTGAGATTCCATTCTGACCACAGGTACACACGGAATTCTCTTCTCTATGGCAGTTTGATAGTACAATGCAATACAATACAATAGCAGAGTTGGAAGGGACCTTGGAGGTCTTCTAGTCCAACCCCCTGCCTAGGCAGGAAGCCCTATACCGTTTCAGACAGATGGCTACCCAACATCTTCTGAAGGGTTAATACCACTTTTGTAATGCCTTGGGAAGGCCACACTTGGAATATTTGTATCCAGTTTTGGTCACCATGATGTAGAAAAGATGTGGAGACTCTAGAAAGAGTGCAGAGAAGAGCAACCAAGAGGATGAGGGGACTGGAGGATAAAAACATATGAAGAACAGTTGCAGGAACTGGGTAGGTCTCATTTAATGAAGAGTAGGACCAGGGGAGACATGATAGCAGTGTTCCAATATTTCAGGGGTTGCCCCAAAGAAGAGGGAATCAAACTATTCTCCAAGGCACCTGAGGGCAGAACAAGAAGCAATGGGTGGAAACTAACCAAGGAGAGAAGCAACTTAGAACGGAGGAGAAATTTCCTGACAGTGAGGACAATTAATCAGTGGAACAGCTTGCCACCAGAAGTTGTCAATACCCCAACACTGCAAGTCTTTCAGAAGATGTTGGATAGCCATTTGTCTGAAATGGTATAGGGCTTCCTGCCTAGGCAGGGGGTTGGACTAGAAGACCTCCAAGGTCCCTTCCAACTCTGCTATTGTATTGTATTGTATAAATAGGAGCCAGCCGGGCACCCGAACTGATAGTAAAAAAAAATAGCAACCCATCTCTGCTTATAACATCATCAACCAATGTCATCTGCCTTGGGGAAGGACTCGAGAGATGGACAAGCCTGTTAAATCCAGTCTGAAGGTCGGATTGGGGCTCCCTTTGGAGCAGAAGATGTCTGCCTAGAATGGCAACATGAAGTCTCCAGAATGCTGGTTTGCTCTCCAGAGATTGAAATTATCTTTCCATAAGGAAGCTTCTTGTGAGCCCGAGGGACTTCAGCTCCAACCCCCTGCCCAAGCAGGAGACCCTCTGCAACAACAACCCACTCCTGAGGCTGAGGTGAAGGCCTACCTACCTACCTACCTACCTACCAGTACCTGGAGCAGATTGTGATCGAATTTTCTGAGCTCAGCATTTGCAGTCAGCTCCGCTGGGCTATTTTTCTATATTAGATTAGCTTCCCCAATTAGTTAAGAATGATTTATTGCAGGCATAAAGATGGGAGTGGAGAACAGCCCTGATGAAGTGGGGGGGTGGGGGTGGGAGGCAGAAGGCCAGAAGGGAGACAAGCCCCCCCCCCTCAACCAAATGAGACCTGGCTATTAATTTATTGGTTTTAATTTATGTCCTATTTCTCCTTCGGAAACTCAAAGTAGCTTTCGCGGGCTCGTTTCACGTAAGCTGGGGATTATCGATAGCATCTTCCAATATTTGAGAGTCTGCCCCAAAGAGGAGGGGGTCAACTTGTCCTCCAAAGCCCCCCGAAGGCAGGAGAAGAAGCAACGGATGGAAACTAACCAAGGAGAGCAGCAACCTGGAACTAAGGAGAAACTTCCTGACAGTGAGGATAATTAGTCGGTGGAACAGCTGGCCACCAGAAGTTATGAGGGCTCCATCACTGGAGGCTTTGAAGAAGAGCCTGGGCAGTCAATTGCCCACCAGTTGAAGCCCACAAGTCCTCAACTTTGGAGACCCCTGATGGAAGATACCAAGCGAGGGGAACCAGCTGCAAGATGAAGAACTCAAGTCATTGAGCTCACCCAGATTCCTGGGGCCTCCCAGGAGAGGTTTCCACCACCATAATCCACACCCGCATTTAAGGCCGACTGGCACACGAGGTCAGGGGGAGCTCAGAGTACCCGTTGACCATCCCGTGCACAGGGACGGAGTTTCTTGTGGCAGGCAGTTCCAGGGTGACAGGGCCACTTACGAAGACCCTTGGGGTCAGCGTCTCCGGCCTCTGCAAGATGAAGACGGGAATTGAGTTCCAAAGGCCCACAAGAGATTCCTGAGCTCCATCTTGGAAAACTTGCAGGCTGATGGTTTGCCCGTCCCCCCACCATCCCTCCCTTTCATCCTTTCATCCCTTCCTTCCTTCCCTCCCACCATCCCTCTCTTTCACCATTTTTTTTTCATTCTTTCACTCCCTCTCTCCTTCCTCCCTCGCTCCCTCCCTATCAACTTTTCTTTCTACTGCTTTTATTGTTTCTTTCTATTCCTCCCTCTACTTCATTCCTTCCTTCCTTCACTCCCACCATCCCTCCTTTTCATCCTTTCATTCCTTCCTTCCTTCCCTCCCACCATCCCTCTCTTTCACCATTTTTTTCCATTCTTTCACTCCTTCTCTCCTTCCTCCCTCGCTCCCTCCCTATCAGCTTTTCTTTCTATTGCTTTTATTGTTTCTTTCTATTCCTCCCTCTACTTCATTCCTTCCTTCCTTCACTCCCACCAGCCCTCCCTTTCATCCTTTCATTCCTTCCTTCCCTCCCACCATCCCTCCCTTTCACCATTTCTTTCTATTGTAATCCCTCTCTCCTTCCTCCCTCGCTCCCTCCCTATCAACTTTTCTTTCCATTGTTCCTTCCTCTCTCTACTTCATTCCTTCCTTCCCTCCCACCATCCCTCTTTCATTATTTCTTTCTATTTTACTCCCTCTCTCCTCCCTCCCTATCAACTTTTCTTTCTATTGTTTCTATGGTTTCTTTCTATTCCTCCCTCTACTTCATTCCTTCCTTCCCTCCCACCATCCCTCCCTTTCATCATTTCTTTCTGTTGTCCCTCCCTCCTTCCTTCCCCTTCACCTCTTCTTTCCATTGTTCCTCCTTCCCTCTCTACTTCCTTCCTTCCCTCCCAACCTACCACCTATTCAATACCACTAGGCTTACCAAACATATTCTCAGACCACAGCCCAGTGACTTTTAAAAGGGGGGAAAATGTCCCTTTCCGATGGCCAGAGAACGGGACATTATTGTAAAAGACAACAGTCCATATATTATTTTGTGGGGAGAAGAATTTCAAAAAGCCACTGAAGTCAGAAGGGTTCGTAATACAAGGAAAACATCCATTTTTTAAGAGGACCGTTTATATAACCTAACGGTGACTTCAAAAAAGAAGAAGCAAGAGAAAATGCAAGCGATTTTGGATGAGATTAAAGAAAAGGAAGAATTTTTAAAAAATCCCTAGAGAGGACAACTATTACCCATCAAATTAAGCTTCCACGGAGGCAATTAGCTACGTTAGCAGTAAGAGAGACAGAAATAAAGATGAATTATGCAAAACAAAGAATTGTTGAATTTGCAAATAAACTGGGGAAATGTTGGCCTATACCAGGGGTCTGCAAAGTCGGCTCTTTTAAGACTGGTGGACTTCAACTCCCAGAGTTCCCCAGCCAGCATAGCTGGCTGGGGAATTCTGGGAGTTGAAGTCCACCAGTCTTAAAAGAGCCGACTTTGCAGACCCCTGGCCTATACCCTGGAGGGGGGAATGGAAAAAGAAGTGAGGCTAAAGTTTTAAGAAGGTGATACTATATAATGCAGTGTTTCTCAACCTTCAGAACTTTAGGATGGATGGACTTAAACTCCCAGAATCCGATGCTGGCTGGGGAATTCTGGGTGTTGAAGTTCTCCCATCTTAAAATTGCAAGGATGAGAAATCCGGTTATAATGACAGAATAACAACTTTTAACGTTTTAAGGGTCCTGTTTTCTGGCTGCATTAACATCCACAATAACCATTTTATTTGGTGTCACCTATTACAGATGAACAGAGTTGGGAGGGACCCTACACCATTTCTGACCAATGGCAGTCCAGTCTCTCCCTGAAAGCCTCCAGGGATGAAGCTCCCACAACTTCCGAAGGCAACTTCTGTTCCATGGATTGATTCTTCTCACTGCGGGAAATTCCTCCTCAGTTCTAAGTTGCTTCTCTCCTTGATTAGTTTCCACCCATTGCTTCTTGTTCTGCCCTCAGGTGCCTTGGAGAATAGTTTGACTCCCTCTTCTTTGTGGCAACCGCTGAGATATTGGAAGGCTGCTATCCTGTCTCCCCTGGTCCTTCTTTTCATTAAACTAGACACACCCAGTTCCTGCAACCGTTCCTCATATGTTTGAGCCTCCAGTCCCCTCATCCTCTTTCTTGCTCTTCTCTGCACTCTTTCTAGAGTCTCCACATCTTTTCTACATCGTGGTGACCAAAACTGAATGCAGTACTCTAGGTGTGATCTTACTAAGGCTTTATAGAGTGGTATTAGTACCTCCCTTGATCTTGATTGTATCCCTCTGTCAATGCAATTTAGGATTGTGTTGGCTTTTTTGGCTGCCACTGCACAAAATATATTTATTTTGTACTGTCTTAATTGCTTTAACAGTTTTTAATTATTTTTAATTTCTTTTATGTCTTTTCATGTTCGCTACTGAGAGTCCCTTTTTGAGATGGGCAGCTGTAAGAAATCAGATAAATAAATAATAAGTAAATAAAAGCTAATGTAAGGATGTAATTGTAATTTCATCATTATTACGCTGCTTTATGCAAAGGTCAAGAAATTTCCTTGGGAACAATGGATGAATATCTAGACAAAGAGAAATTGTGGAAGCTCAGAGAGAATGAGAGACAATTTTTGAAACGACTTATAACAGTAAGGGAAGTTTGCAAAGCTTTCAAGAGGATTAAAAGAGGAAAGGCATCTGGGCCAGATGGTCTGCTGGTCCCTTACTATAAATGCTTTGCAGTTTGTACAAAAACGATAAATGTTATTTTTCAGAAGGCTGCATTAATGGATAGAATCCAGATCATGTTAATACCACTATATAATGCCTTGGTAAGGTCGCACTTGGAATATTGCATTCAATTCTGGTTGCTAAGATATAAAATAGATGCAGAGACTCTGGAAAGAGTGCAGAGAAGAGCAGGAAAGAGGAGACTGGAGGCTAAAACATAGGAAGAACGGTTGCAGGAACCAGGTATGTCTTGTTTAATGAAAAGAAGGACCGGGGAGACATGATAGCAGTCTTCCAGTATCTCAGGGGTTGCCCCAAAGAAGAGGGAGTCAAATTATTCTCCAAGGCCCCTGAGGGCAGAACAAGAAGCAATGGGTGGAAACTAATCAAGGAGAGAAGCAACTTAGAACTAAAGAGAAATTTCCTGACAGTGAGAACAATTAACCAGTGGAACTACTTGCCTCCAGAAGTTGTGGGTGCTTCCACACTGGAAGATTTTTAAAGAAGATGTTGGATAACCCTTTGTCTGAAGTGATGTAGGGTTTCCTGCCTAAGCAGGGGGTTGGACTAGAAGACCTTCAAGGTCCCTTCCAGCTCTGTTATTCTATTCTATTCTATTCTATTCTATTCTATTCTAAAAAGTATTAAAACCAATTTCATTGTAATTTTATTACAATATTATTACAATGACAATAAAGATTATTATTATTATTATTGTTGTTGTTGTTGTTGTTGTTGTTGTTGTTGTTATTTATAATGACTTGGTGAGGCCACACTTAGAATCCTGCATCCAGTCTTGGTTGCCACGATGTAAAAAAGATGTGGAGACTCTTGAAGGAATGCAGAGAAGAGCAACCAGGAGGACTGGGGTTGAGGGATGCTTCTGGACCCCTCCCCACTTATCTCTACCCCCATGCTACCCCACCAGGTTCCTCCAGGGGGGCTTGGGCTTCCTCCTGACCCCAACTCACAAATCATCGACTTACCATGCTTCACGTAACCACCAACAGGTTCATTTAACGACTGCATCAAGAATAGCAGAGGAAGCTGCTTTGGCCTAGAGGTAGAGTTCTTCCCCCACAAGCAGGCAGTTGTGAGTTCGATCCTAGGTAGAGGCAGACGTAGGGTCTCCTGCTTGGGCAGGGGATTGGACTAGATGACCCCTTCCAACTCTGTTACTCTGTTAAAGGATTCAATAAGCATGGGGATCTCCTTAATGGCCATCACCCCGTGCAACCATCCTAGGCAACCTGCAGCTGTATTGGATTACCTGCATTTGGATTCCACCAATCAATGCCAAAAGGGCTGAAGAAGGTAGTCTGATTGATGGACAGGTGTGGTGGCCAATAGTGGGTTTCTTCACACCGTTTGGCCAAGCCTCTTGTAGTTTAATCCAATGCTCCGTTTCCCAACCCTGGGACTTCAATTCCCAGAATTCCCCAGCCAGCCAGGTGGAAGCAACTCCATGTTCTTCTGGCACTGGTGTTATCTACTTCAGGGGTCCCCAACCTTTGCAACTTTAAGTCTGAAGGACTTCAGCAAAGCTGGCTGGAGAATTCTGGGAGCTGAAGTCCTTCAGACTTAAAGTTGCAAAGGTTGTGGACCCCTGATCTACTTGGTCTGCAAGTAAGCAACAAGAGCAGAGGGCACCAAAGACCCCACAATCATCCTCCTCTCTTCCTCCTCCTCCTCCTCTCTTTTAGCATTGATGATGTTCCCTAGTTGGGTCATGAAACATCTGCAAGAAAACTCCCAGCTCAGAGAGCACCAAGGATGCCTCAGACCTCTTACAGATTAACAAGAGTTGGAAGGGACCTTGCAGGTCATCTAGTCCAACCCCCTGCCCAAGCAGGAGACCCCTACATCTGCCTCTACCTGGGATTGAACTCACAACCTCCTGATTGGGAGGCCAGAGCTCCACCTCTAGGCCACAGCAGCACCAAGATCAGAGAGCACCAAGGATGATCTCAGACCTCCTCCTCTCTTCATCCTCCTCCTCCCTCCTAGCACTGATGATGTTCCCTAGTTGGGTCATGAAACGTCTGCAAGAAAACCACCAAGCCCAGAGCCCAGCAAGGATCCCACAATCCTCCTCCTCCCCACAACTCCCACATCTTTCTAGCACTGATGATGTTACCCAGTTGGGTCGTGAAACGTCTGCAAGAAACCCACCCATCTCAGAGAGCACCAGGGACCCCACCCACCTCAGACAGTTAAACTGGATGACTTCTGAAGCTCCTCCAAGCTCTGGGATTGTAGGAAGCCACCCCCATTCCCCATTCGGCCCCCTTGCGTCCTTCCTGTCTCCCAGACCCCCCCCTCCAACCCACCACCGGATCCCCTCCCTCCAAAGCCGCCTTCTCTAGAATAACAACCGGCTCCTTCATTATCCGTAACACTTTCCTGCTCCTGAACACCCTGAACTGGGCGAAGCGTGGCAAAACAGCAACACAAAAGGGCACAGGGAGAAAGGGAAATAATTACTCCTGGGGGCGCCATTCAGAAGCACCTGAGCTGCAGTTCCAACCTGGGACACGCAGCCCACAAGTCCGCCCCCTCCCGCTCTGCAGAGGCCCCCCCTCCCTTGCACAAACACACACAAACAAGATACCCACAGGGGTGCCCAGAGCACATACGCTAGGATTTCAATGAGGCTTTGCATGCATGATTATTAAAGTTTCTTTCTTTCTTTCTCAACAACAACGGGGCCAATAAGGCTCAATTCTAATTACAACAGGTATTTGGTAACCCAGGGAGATCTCTCTCGTGTGTGTGTGTGTGTGTGTGTGTGTGTGTTTGTGGGGGGAAGAAAGGAAGCAAGTGGGGGAGGGAGGGAGAGGATGGGGGGGGAGGATAAGCCAGCATTCTAGGCTCTTTGCCACAAGGAACAAGCCTGCATTCGCCCGCCCATCAAGAGGGGGGAAGTGGGGGGGATTGATTCCTGCAAGCGAATTCGGCAACGCTTTGCATAATTCCTGGGCGGTTTGTTAATGATCTTGTTAATTATTTTTGCTTAATTGGTTTCGGCCCACTCGCCTTGGGTTGCTGGCTGATCGGCATCCCTGGTTCACCCTCAACCAGCCAAGGCGGCCTTGGGTTGGGTGGCATGTACATTAGAGCCCACCTTCCTTCCGTTGATGAAAGGGTTACGGGGGCGAATGGACCCCTCCTGCTTTCCCCACAACAACCCGGCAAGGTGGGTTGGGCTGAAGGAGAAGCACCAGCGGGTTTCCTTCTCCTGAGGCAGGACTAGAACTCACCACCTCCCGGTGATTGGCACAAAGTCACCCAGCCAGCTTCCATGCATGAGGCAGGACTAGAACTCACAGTCACCTGGTGCTTGGCTCAGAGTCACCTAGCCAGCTTCCATGCCTGAGGCAGGACTAGGACTCACAGTCACCTGGTGCTTGGCTCAGAGTCACCCAGCCAACTTTCTGCCTGAGGCAGGACTAGAACTCACAGTCACCTGGTGCTTGGCTCAGAGTCACCTAGCCAGCTTCCATGCCTGAGGCAGGACTAGGACTCACAGTCACCTGGTGCTTGGCTCAGAGTCACCCAGCCAACTTTCTGCCTGAGGCAGGACTAGAACTCACAGTCACCTGGTGCTTGGCTCAGAGTCACCTAGCCAGCTTCCATGCCTGAGGCAGGACTAGGACTCACAGTCACCTGGTGCTTGGCTCAGAGTCACCCAGCCAACTTTCATGCCTGAGGCAGGACTAGAACTCACAGTCACCTGGTGCTTGGCTCGGAGTCACCTAGCCAGCTTCCATGCCTGAGGCAGGACTAGGACTCACAGTCACCTGGTGCTTGGCTCAGAGTCACCCAGCCAACTTTCTGCCTGAGGCAGGACTAGAACTCACAGTCACCTGGTGCTTGGCTCAGAGTCACCTAGCCAGCTTCCATGCCTGAGGCAGGACTAGGACTCACAGTCACCTGGTGCTTGGCTCAGAGTCACCCAGCCAACTTTCATGCCTGAGGCAGGACTAGAACTCACAGTCACCTGGTGCTTGGCTCAGAGTCACCTAGCCAGCTTTCATGCCTGAGGCAGGACTAGAACTCACAGTCACCTGGTGCTTGGCTCAGAGTCACCTGGCCAGCTTTCACATCTGAGGCAGGATTAGAACTCACCATTTCCTGGTTATTGGCCCAAAGTCACCCAGCCCGTTTTCAGGGCTCAGGTGAAACTAGAACTCCCCGCCCCCTGGTGATTGGTCCAAGGTCACCCACCCGGAGTCTTTCATGCCTAAGAACAGGACTAGAACTCCCTGCCTGTTGGTGACTGGCCCAAAGTCTGCCAACCGGCTTCCATGCCTGAGGCGGGACTAGAACTCACCGTCGCCCAGCTTCTGATGGACCAAGAAGGCGGAGTCTTTGTTCTTAAGCATACATATCCTGTGTGGAAGTTTTGTACACCAGCCCTTGACTCCGATTGCAATGAAATGTACTTACTCTTCCTCCTGCTTCTCTGGGTTTTCATTACTGCTTGTAGCTGGCTGCAAATGCGGTTTTAATTATATTTGCTCTTATGCTTTTAATATCCTGCAAATTCTCCGCCCGATGATTTTCTCCGAAGGGAGAAGCAAGGTATCATTTTCCTAATTAAGGAAAGCGAATATTTATCCCTTCCTCCTTCTAGATGCAAAGGGGAAACGGTGGAAAATTCTGCCCTGCGACGTTCAATGACTTACAACTATTCAGTTAGCGACCAAAGTTACAAGGACATAGGTGGAAGGCGGAGACATTTGGGTGAGGTACTGACGTTTAGTACTGTAAGGAGCCCCAGGCCGCCTCTGAGGGAAGGAGTGGAACGTGTGCCAGTTTGAACTGAGGTAACGGAATGTGAGGCAAGTGGCAGTTGGAACAGAGTTCCTTTCAGGTGGGGAGGGGAAGTAGAATGTCTAACTCCTTAGCATCAGAGCGTGCTAATAAAAGACAACTGGCAGTTGGAACAGAGTCCTTTTCAGGTGGGGAGGGAGAGTAGAGCTCCTTAGCATCAGAGTGTGTTAATTACCGTATAAGAAATACTAATGATCTGATGGTCGTTTCAAAAAAATCCTTTCTTAGCCAGCACCTAGAAGCCAAGAGGACACATATGTGCCAAATTTTAAGTTTGTAAGCTTTACGGTTCTGGAGTTTTCGTGATGAGTGAGTGGTACTTGCCTTTGATAGATAGATAGATAGATAGATAGATAGATAGATAGATAGATAGATAGATAGATAGATAGATAGATAGATAGATAGATAGATAGATAGATAGATAGATAGATAGATAGATAGATAGATAGATAGATAGATAGATAGATAGATAGATGATTGATGGATTTAGATAGATATTGAGATAGATAGATAGATAGATAGATAGATAGATAGATAGATAGATAGATAGATAGATAGATAGATAGATAGATAGATAGATGATAGATAGATAGATAGATAGATAGATAGATAGATAGATAGATAGATAGATAGATAAGATAAGATAAATATAGATTCTGTCTCCTGCCTACCTGCAAAGGGTGTTGTGAGACCAGGATCTGCCCTTTCTCCTTTCCGACATGCCTGGTTGCCCACCCCTCACCCGTTCTGCCCCCCCCCCCCCGCCCTCCTAGCAATTCAACCTGGATTAATGGGGGATCGTTTGTCTGCAATTAATTCATTCAATATTTATATTTGCAAATTAATCTGCTCCTGCTGAGAGACGCAACAGAAGGAGAGCATCTTTAATTGCACTGGCTGGAAAACCCTTGGCACGGACTGACACGCTTAGCTCGTCTTTTTTGTTCAGACATGACCGGAACGAGACACACTCAGCGGTGCCAACTTTGGCAAATGCAGTTGCTCAAGGCCCTAAAAAGACACGCTGGCATCACCTTACTCGTGCGGCGGAGAAAGCTGATGTAATCGGTATGATTTGGCCAATGATGTCATGACACACATGTTGTCCCTCGCCCTTGCAGAAGTCCTCACCAACACCAGAGAACCCTAGAATCCCAGGGCTGGAAGGGACCTTGGAGGTCTTCTAGTCCAACCCCCTCCTCAAGGCAGGAGAATTACACCATCTCAGACAGAGGGTTGTCCAATTGCTTCTTGAAGACCTGCAGCGATGGAGCACCTACAATCTCTGGAGGCAAGGCGGTCCATTGATTAATTAAGCAAGGGGTTGGACTAGAAGACCTCAAAGGTCCCTTCCAACTCTGTTATTCTATTCTATTCTATTCTTTCTTATTCTATTCTATTAATTCCATATTCCTATTCTATTCTGTTCTGTTCTATTCTATTCTATTAATTCCATATTCTATTCTATTGTATTGTATTAATTCCATATTCTATGCTATTCTTTCTTATTCTATTCTATTCTTTCTTATTCTATTCTATTCTTTCTTATTCTATTCTGTTCTGTTATATTCTATTCTATTCTATTCTATTAATTCCATAATCTATTCTATTCTTTCTTATTCGATTCTATTCTATTAATTCCATATTCTATTCTATTCTATTTTGCATTCTTTTCTTTTCTATTCTATTAATTCCATATTCCATTCCATTCCATATTTCTATTCTATTCTATTCTTTCCATATTCTATTCCATTCCATTCCATATTCTAGTCTAGTCTAGTCTCTATTGTTTTTGCTGTCAGGAAATTTCTTTATTTCCAGGTTGCATCTCTCTTTATCTTCCACCCATTGCCCACAGTCCTCCTCCTCCTCCCCCCATCCTCCTCCAACCTTCCTTCCTTCTAACACTGATGATATCCCCTAGTCAGGTCATGAAACGTCTGCAAGCAAAGAGAGCCCTTAATTCGACCCTGAGCTGCCTAGATTCTCTTCTTTTGGTCTCTCTCTCTGTTCTCCTGTTTTGTGGCTCAAGTGAAATTCAGCTTCTGGGACTTGGAGGTATTTTTCATAGCATTTGCACTAAATGTCTCGGCGTTTTGGGGGAGCCTGGTATAAACAGACGGTTGTTTCCTTTTAAAAATTGCCTCCCGAACCCAGCAATTCTCCCTCGCCGAATGTATTGGGTGCATTATTTCATGGATATGTAAATTATGTATAGAGCATAATATTCTTTTTGCTAAAATTATTGGCAAAGCTGTCTTGCCCGTCCTGGGAGCTATACGTTCCCAATGACAGCCACGTTTAAGCATTTTTGCCTGAAACAAGAAAAAAGGAAAAAATGCACCCTGAGAAACTTGGGGGCCTCATTTCTATTCATTGCACCTCAAAACAAGGAGAGGCTCCCAAGTCTCCACACTCAGAATCAGCATAGAGTTGGAGGGGACCTTGGAGGTCTTCTAGTCCAGCCCCCTGCTCAAGAAGGAGAACCTATCCCATTTCAGACCAATGCTTATCTCTTCTCGAAAAACCTTCCGTGATGGAGCACCCACAACTTCTGGTGGCAAGCTGTTCCACTGGTTAATTCTTCTCACTGTTAGGAAACTCCACCTTAATTCCATGCAGCTTCTCTCCTTGGTTAGTTTCCACCCGTTGCTTCTTGTCCTGCCTTCGGGGGCTTTGGAGAATAGCTTGACTCCCTCTTCTTTGGGGCAGCCCCTGAAACACTGGAATGCTGCTATCATGTTCTTTATTCTATTACATTATTATAATATTATATTATAGATGTTATAAATTCAGAAATTCTGGGAGCTTCATCCCTGGAGGCTTTCAACAAGAGATTGGACTGCCATTGGTCAGAAATGAGGTAGGGTCTCCGCAGTGGTGGGATTCCTTTTTTTTACTACTGGTTCTGTGGGCTTGGTGGGCGTGGCTTGGCTTGGTGGGCGTGGCAGGGGAAGGATTGTGCAAAATCCCCATTCCTTCCTGATCACCTGGGACTCGGGAGGCAGAGACTAGATGGGGGCATGGCCAGCCAGAGGTGGTATTTGCCGGTTCTCCAAACTATTCAACATTTCCGCTACCGGTTCTCCAGAATTGGTCAGGAAACCTGCTGAAAACCACCTCTGGGTCTCCTGCTTGGGCAAGGGGTTGGACTAGATGACCTACAAGGCCCCTGCCAATTCTGTTCAATCTGCAATATCCTAGCAGGGGTGAAATTCAGCAGGTTGAGTGGAAACGTTGAGTACTTTGGAGAACCAGCAAATGCCACGTCCGGCTAACCCCAGAGTGGGGAGGGGAGGGGGATTTTGCAGTATCCTTCCCCTGCCACGCCCACCAAGCCACGCCCACGTAGTAAAAAAAAAAACCACCGAATTTCACCCCTGCTCTCTAGTCCTTCTTTTCTCTCGACTGGCCAAGCCAACTTCTCCAACCGGTCTTCGTATGTTTCAATGCCTGTATTATTCTCTGGACAGGACCCATTAGTAGCACATCCAACATCTTCCTTTATTTACTCATCCTTCAAATGAGACAATAAACCATGCTCAAATGGAAACAAATGGAGCAGAATGCATCCTTGCCCAGATAAGCAGGGATGAATACCAGACAAATATTCCAACAGAAAACAATACCCTCATCAAGGAGACCAAGGATCCAGCAGACAAACAATTAAGCCGAAAACAAGAGTCTAATCACAGCACGATTAAGGAGAAAAAGCACCCTCCCACCAAGACTAGCAGGGCAAGAAGGACGGATACACAAACAGAGAGCAATTCCTCCGCCCCCCCCCCCCAAATAAATCATGAGATTCCCTAGACAGGAAATGACACGTTGGAAAGAAAAACCCCAAAGCTCAGAGAAAAACCAAGGATCCCAGACTGGATGGTTTCAAGAAGAGATTGGACAATGGGAAGCTCCCCTGCCTTGGTCAGGGGGTTGGACTGGAAGACCTCCAAGGTCCCTTTCTGCCCTGTGATTCCATGAGATAGATGAGATACATATGAGAGTCAGGCAGGCACACAGACAGAAGATGGAAGGATGGGTGAAAGGAAGGAAGGAAGGAGGGAGGGAGGGAGGGAGGGAGGGAGGGAGGGAGGAAGCGAGGGAGGGAGGGAGGCAGAAAGGAAAGAAGGAAGGAAGGAAGGAAAAGAAACAATAAAAAGGTGAGGGAGGAGGGAGGGAGGGAGGGAGGAAAAGATACAATAAAGAAAAGGGCTAGGAGGAGGGAGGGAGGAGGGAGGGAGGAGAAGCAATGGGTGGAAACTAATCAAGGAGAGAAGCAACTTAGTTCTGAGGAGGAATTTCCTGACAGTGAGAACAATCAATCAGTGGAACAGAAGTTGCCTCCAGAAGTTGTGAATGCCCCAACACTGCAAGTCTTCAAAAAGATGTTGGAGAGCCATTTGTCTGAACCGGTATAGGGCTTCCTGCCTAGGCAGGGGGTTGGACTAGATGACCTCCAAGGTCCCTTCCAACTCTGCTATTGTATTGTGTTGAGAGAAGATGAGAATAGAGAAGAGAAGAGAAGAGAAGAGAAGAGAAGAGAAGAGAAGAGAAGAGAAGAGAAGAGAAGAGGACTGGAAGTCTTTAAGAAGATGTTGGATAGCCATTTGTCTGAAACGGTCTAGGGCTTCCTGCCTAGGCAGGGGGTTGGACTAGAAGACCTCCAAGGTCCCTTCCAACTCTGCTATTGTATCTTGTATCTACCTCCAGAAATTGTGGGTGTTCAACACTGGAGATTTTTAAAAAGAGATTGGACAACCATTTGTCTGAAGTAGTATTGGGTCTCCTGCTCCAGAAGAGGGGTTGGACTAGAGGACCTCCAAGGTCCCTTCCAAGTCTGCTATTCCAAGTCCAGAGGTGCCAACCCTTAGATCTTCTCTCCATGCCCAAATGATCGTGTTCATTCCTTAATTTTACTCTCTTCTCCCTCTTTCTGCCATCGCTTTTATAGTCACCAAGTTAGCCTGGATATATTTCTATTACTGTGTTAAACCTGATTGCAAATTCCTTTGAATTATTTTAGGAGGAGGCGTAGAGAACGGTGTTAACAAGTCAATAAATATTTTTAAAAACCCAGCTCGGATTTTGCCTGCTTCTGCTGGAGGGAGGCTGTCTCTGAAGCCCTAGATCAGCAAGGCCAAAATCTGGCTTATCCTCTCTTTCGTCCTGCACATTCCCTCCATCTCTTCCCCTTCGGTCTGACAAATCTTCCTCATTCTCTAAAAATCTTCCCGTATTACACCATGAATTATTAATGGCCGCGAACCTTCCTTGACGGGATTTCGACTCTTTTCTCCTCCCTCCTCTTCTCTTCTGGCAATCGCAATAGATTGCCAGCCTGGAGAGATGGGCTGTCATGTTATTTTTAATTTCTGCCAACCCCTTTAAAAAAAAAAATCCCCAAAAACCCAGGCCCTTTTGTGAAATACTCAGAATTAAGCCTTGAATGACAAGGAGGAGAGGAGCAGAGGCACCATCGGAAGCCCCCTTAGATTGCACCCCCTTCCCTAAACTGGCCTGGTTTAGGACATAGAGAATAGAAGAAGAAAGTCGGAAGGGGCCTTAAGAGGTCATCCAATCTTTCCTTGAAAGCCTCAAGGGATGGAGGGAAGCCATTCCACTGAGGAAGGGAAGGGGAGGGGAGGGGAGGGGGGAGGGGAGGGGAGGGGATGGAATAGAATAGAATAGAATAGAATAGAAAACTAGAATATGGAATGCATAGAATAGGAATAGAAAGGAAGAGAATATGAATAGGAAGGGAAGAGAAGAGAAGAGAAGAGAAGAGAAGAGAGAAAGAATAAGAATAAGAATAAGAATAAGAATAAGAATAAGAATAGAGAAGGAAGAATGGAGAACAGGAAAGAATAGAATAGAAAAGAAGAGATAAGAAGGAAGGATGGAGAAGGAATAGAATAGAATACTAGAATATGGAATGAATAGAATAGAATAGAAGAGAATATGAATAGGAAGGGAAGGGAAGAGAAGAGAGAAAGAATAAGAATAAGAATAAGAATAGAGAAGGAAGAATGGAGAACAGGAAAGAATAGAAAAGAAAAGAAGAGATAAGAAGGAAGGATGGAGAAGGAATAGAATAGAATAGAATAGAATAGAATAGAATAGAATAGAAAACTAGAATATGGAATGAATAGAATGGGAAGGGAAGAGAAGAGAGAAAGAATAAGAATAGAATAGAATAGAATAGAATAGAATAGAGAAGGAAGAATGGAGAACAGGAAAGAATAGAAAAGAAAAGAAGAGATAAGAAGGAAGGATGGAGAAGGAATAGAATAGAATAGAATAGAATAGAAAACTAGAATATGGAATGAATAGAATGGGAAGGGAAGAGAAGAGAGAAAGAATAAGAATAGAATAGAATAGAATAGAATAGAATAGAATAGAATAGAATAGAATAGAATAGAGAAGGAAGAATGGAGAACAGGAAAGAATAGAAAAGAAAAGTAGAGAAGAGATAAGGAAGGATGGAGAAGGAAAGGAATAGAATAGAATAGAATAGAATATGGAATGCATAGAATAGGAATAGACTAGGAATAGGAAGGAAAGAGAAGAGAGAAAGAATAAGAAAAAGAATAGAATAGCATAGCATAGAATAGAATAGAAAATAAAAATAGAATATCGAATGAATAGAATAGGAATAGAAGAGAAGAGAAGAGAAGAGAAGAGAAGAGAAGAGAAGAGAAGAGAAGAGAAGAGAGAAAGAATAAGAACAGAACAGAACACCTTGGGATGGCTCGGGACCTAGCTATCTGCGGGATCGGATCCTGCCTCATACATCCTCACGGCCGATTCGCTCCCACAGAGAGGGACTTCTCCGGGTGCCGTCCACTAGACTTTGTCAGCGGGCGACACCCAGGGGAAGGGCTCTCTCTGTGGCGGGCCCAGCCCTCTGGAACGACCTCCCCCCCGACATTAGGACCACCACGGACCTCCGCTCCTTCCGTCTGAAACTAAAAACACATCTTTTCTGCTTGGCCGGCCTAGGGTAGTCTCTCTATCTATGGGGTTTTTATTTAATTATTGGGTATTTTAGTGTTTAATGGGATTTTAGCACAGGTATTAGATTTAATTCGTTTTTATGCTATGTTTGTATATTTATTGTTTTATTTTTCCCTGTGCACCGCCCAGAGTCCCTGTGGGGAGAGGGAGCGGTTTTACAAATTAAATATATTATATATTATTATTATTAGAAGAGAAGTCTGAATTTTGCTCACATGAACCTTGGGATGCTACAATCGTCACACGGGTGAAAAACGATCATGAGTCACATTTCTCCAGTGCCGTTGTAAATTTCAACAGCCACTAAAAGAGCCGTTGTAAGTCGAGGGTCACCTGTACACTTTGCACCTAACAAGCCATACTCAGAAGGTGCGGCCTCTGGGAAGCACAGAGGAAGACTTTCCTTTCCCATCGCCTGCCTTTCTCTGCCCCACCAGGTTAACACCTCGCCTCTCGCTCTCAAAGAGACGCTGGGCCACCTAAAAATATTCCGGGATTTTTCTGGGCTGCCTGCAATGAGTCAGCTGCTCTTCATATTTTATTGCAAGTTATGTAATTGTTTTTTTGCCGCGAAGGAAATATTTGAGAAGACAATGGGAGAGAGAGAGAGAGAGAGAAGGAGGGAGGGAGAGAAAGAGAGAGAGAAAGGAGACAGAGAGAGAAAGAGAGAGACAGAGAGAAAGAGAGAAAGAAGGAGAGAGCAAGAGAAAGAGTGAAAGAGAGAGAAAGAGAGAAGGAGAAAGAGAGAGGGGAGAGATAGAGAGAGAGAGAGAGAGAGTGAAAGAGGGAGAAAGAGAAAGAGAGAAAGAGAAAGAAAGAAAGAGTGGAGAGAGAGAAAGAGAGAGAGAGAAAGAGAGGAGAGAGAGAGAGAAAAAGAGAAAGAAGGAGAGAGCGAGAGAAAGAGTGAAAGAGAGAGAAAGAGAGAAGGAGAAAGAGAGAAAGAGAGAGAAAGAGAGAAAGAAGGAGAGAGCGAGAGAAAGAGTGAAAGAGAGAGAAAGAGAGAAGGAGAAAGAGAGAGGGGAGAGAGAGAGAGAGAGTGAAAGAGGGAGAAAGAGAAAGAGAGAAAGAGAAAGAAAGAGCGGAGAGAGAGAAAGAGAGAGAGAGAAAGAGAGGAGAGAGAGAGAGAAAAAGAGAAAGAAGGAGAGACCGAGAGAAAGAGTGAGAGAGAGAAAGAGAGAAGGAGAAAGAGAGAGGGGAGAGGTAGAGAGATAGAGAGAGTGAAAGAGGGAGAAAGAGAAAGAGAGAAAGAGAAAGAAAGAAAGAGTGGAGAGAGAGAAAGAGAGGAGAGAGAGAGAGAAAGAGAGAGAGAGAAAAGAGAGAAAGTAGGAGAGAGCGAGAGAAAGAGTGAAAGAGAGAGAAAGAGAGAAGGAGAAAGAGAGAGGGGAGAGATAGAGAGATAGAGAGAGAGAGTGAAAGAGAGAGAAAGAGAAAGAAAGAGAAAGAAAGAAAGAAAGAAAGAGAGGAGAGAGAGAGAGAAAGAGAGGAGAGAGAGAGAGAGAAAGAGAGAGAGAGAGAGAGAGAAAGAGAAAGAGAGAGAGAGAAACCCTCCAAATCTTACGGGCGCCTGGTGTGACCTTCCTGAGACTAAATCCCCGTCAGCCATAAACGGGGAAACGGGAGGGAAGCGAAGGAGCGTCTCTCCTCTCACCCAGCCAGGAATTTGTGCAGGGGAAACAAATATTCTCTTCCAAAGGCAAGGTGACATTTGCTCTCCCTGCTGAGTGGCTTGGTTTCCCAGCCGGATCCGCTTGGTCTAAATGGAAGGTCGAGCCAGGAGTTTCTGCGGGCGGAATCGAAATAAGGAAGGGGAGAAAGGGGGGGGGGAATAAGGCACCGGACCCCTAAATTAATGGGGCTGCAAGAAGGGAAAACTCTGTTTTGGCAGAATTTCCTGCCTTGCAGTTAGGTAGTTTTTTCTTGGAAAAGGAGTGTGTGTGTGTGTGTGTGTGTGTGTGTGTGTGTGTGTGTGTGTGTGTGTGTGTGTGTGTGTGAAACAAGGCGGTTCTGACCTTTGTGCAAAGTGAAAATCCGTCTTGCAAAAAGCCGCAGGTGTCGGACGGAAGATGCGCTGATGGCCTCCAGCATCACTAAGACGTAACCTGGATGCTATCATTTGCATAGAGGTCAGCCAGGTCGTGCCACAGGTGAGGTCCTGGGCTCTTTGCAGACCCTGAGGGGCAAAGATGTCCTTGCTGAAATCTCCTTCCCCCCCCCCAACCCCCATTTGAAGCTTCACAGCAGGAACGGAGAGGGATCTTGGAGTCCGTGTGGATGGTCACTTAAAATAGGAGCCAGCCGTGGGCAGCAGCTGCCCAAAAAGCCGAGACAGTTCTAGGTTGCATCAACAGAGGGAGAGAATCAGGATCACCTGAAGGGTTCATACCACTTCACAAGACCTTGGGAAGGCCACGCTTGGGATACTATCAATCAGAATAGAGCTGGAAGGGACCTTGGAGGTCTTCTAGTCCAACCCCCTGCTCAAGCAGGAGACCCTATGCCATTTCAGATAAGGGGCTGTCCACTCTTTCCTTAAAAACCTCCAGTGATGAAGCTCCCACAACGTCTGGTGGCAAGCTGTTCCACTGGTTGATTGTCCTCACTGTCAAGAAAGTTCTCCTTATTTCCAGGTTTCTTCTCTCCTTGATTAGTTTCCATCCATTAATTCCTTGTCTGGCCTTCTAGTGCTTTGGAGAATAGCTTGACCCCTTCCTCTCTGTGGCAGCCCCTCAAGTATTGGAAGGCTGCTCCCATGTCTCCCCTGGACCTTCTTTTCATTAAACGAGACATATCCAGTTCCTGCAACCGTCCTTCCTAAGTTTTGATCTCCAGGCTTTTAATCATATTACCTGCATTCAGTTTTCAATCCAGCTTTGGTCGCCATGATATTAAAAAAATGTGGGGACTCTGGAAAGAGTGCAGAGAAGAGCAACCAAGAGGATGAGGAGACTGGAGGATAAAACATATGAGGAACAGTTGCAGGAACTAGGTAGGTCCAGTTTAATGAAAAGAAGGACCAGGGGTGACATGATAGAAGCCTTCCAGTATTTGAGGAGCTGCCCCAATGGGGGCCCACCTATTCTCCAAAGTCCCCAGAGGAAGGAGAAGAAGCAAAGGATGGAAAGGAGTCAAGGAGAGAAGGAAGCAACCTGGAACTAAGGAGAAACTTCCTTATAGAGAGAGCAATTAATTAGTGGAACAGAAGTTGCCTCCAGATGTTCTAGGTGCTCCATCGTGGGAGGTTTTCAAGAAGAGGTTGGACAGCCATTTGTCTGGAATGGGGTGGTGTCCCTTGCTGGAGCAGAGGGTTGGACTAGAACAGGGGTCTCCAACCTTTGCAACTTTAAGTCTGAAGGACTTCAGCTCCCAGACTTCTCCAGCCAGCTTAGCTGGCTGGAGAAGTCTGGGAGCTGAAGTCCTTCAGACTTAAAGTTGCAAAGGTTGGAGACCCCTGGACTCGAAGACCTAATCTATCATCTTCTCTGCTGACCTTCTGAATTCCATGCCTGGTCTGGAGGCCACTTAGATGTTCCTCTGCAGGGAGGAAGCCCTTCTGGACCAGCAAAGGCCTCTTCTGTTCCATTGCGTCTTTGGGAAGGGGACTTGCGTAGCTTCCAACCATCACCATGGCAACTGGAGAATTCTTGCACGTCCTCTTGAGGCCCCAACTTTCTGTGGCAGCCTCCCATCTCTATGGAAACAACCCCCTCCCCAGAAGTGACTTTCTGCCTTTACCAAGAGGGGCAGGTCATTTGCGGGGAAGGTCCTCGTTCGGCACAGTGTAGGCCATCATCAAGCAACAGGTGGCTGCCCTCAGCTAGCTAGCTCTCTTTCTCTCTCCCTCCCTCCCTCCCTCCCCCCCAAAGCAATGCACTGGGGGGGCTTGCTGTGGCAATGGTAGGTAGGTTGGTAGGTAGATAAAGAGAGAGAGAGAAAGAGAGAGAGAAAGAGAGAGAAAGAAAGAGAGCTAGAAAAAGATGATAGAGAGATGGAAGATGGAAATGTAGATTATCGATCAATCGATCGATCGATAGAGAGATAAAGATGATAGATAAAAAGATGGAAATATATATATATATATATATATATATATAGAGAGAGAGAGAGAGAGAGAGAGAGAGAGAGTGAGAGAGAGAGAGAGAGAGAGAGAGCTAGAAAAAGATGATAGATGGAAAATGGAAATGTAGATTATCGATCAATTGATCAATCAGTAGAGAGAGAGAGATAAAGATGATAGAGAGATAAAAAGATGGAAATATATTTAGATAGATAGATAGGATGGATAGATAGCTGATGTATGGTTGATAGGAAGGTAGGTAGATAGATGGATGATAGGTAGATATAGAGATATAGATGGATATAGATAGATAGATAGATAGATAGATAGATAGATAGATAGATAGATAGATAGATAGATAAGAGACAGACAGACAGACAGACAGACAGACAGATAGATAGATAAGAGACAGACAGACAGACAGACAGAGAGAGGTGAGAGAGAGAGAGAGATGAGAGAGAGAGATCTGGCCCCTTTCTGTCCTTCACCTTCCCATATTTCAGCTCCCCCTTTTCATCTCCAGCTGTTCCCAATGCCTGGCAAGCTCCCTCCATCTTCCGCCAAGGCTGCCCCCTTCCTCCATCTCCTGCCTGAGCTTAATAAAGATGCCCCCCCCCTTTCCGACACCCTTGATCCCCGCTTCTCAGCCAGGGAGCGGCCATATTTCATGCCCTGCTTGGCCCCGTCCACGCCAGGCAGCTCCAATCCCGGCACTCGAGCCCTTGGAAGGGGCCAGCAGCCATCCAACATCTGGCTGACAGCCCCGTCCCTTCCGCGGCTGAGCCCCGGGGTCATGACGGCTGTAAAACCTGATGAGATACGACCGTCCGTCTCCCCAGCCCAGAGCTCCCCAGGCACCCACCTTGCCAAGGTTGTATTTCATCAGCTGAACAGCAGCAATAAAATATGGACAGGGAGGGGGGGCCAAGGGGGGGAGGGAAGCTGACAGGTGAGAAGATTAAACCATCTTAGCTGAGTCCAGAGAAGATGTCAGCCGAAGTGGGTTAGAACACAGAACAGAGAAGAGCAGCGCCGGAAGGGACCTTGGAGGTCTTCTAGTCCAACCCCCTGCTCAGGCAGGAAACCCTGCTCCTTTCTCCCTTCCTCCCTCCCCCTTTCCCTTCCCTTGCACTTTCTTTCTCTTTCCTTCCTTCCTTCCTTCCTTCCTTCCTTCCTTCCTTCCTTCCTTCCTTCCTTCCTTCCTTCTTTCCTTTCTTTCTTTCTTTCTTTCTTTCTTTCTTCCTTCCTTCCTTCCTTCCTTCCTTCCTTCCTTCCTTCCTTCCTTCCTATACAATAGCAGAGTTGGAAGGGACCTTGGAGGTCTTCTAGTCCAACCCCCTGCTCAGGCAGGAAACCATAGTCCTTTCTCCTTTCCTCCCTCCCCCTTTCCCTTCCCTTCCCTTCCCTTTCCTTGCACTTTCCTTCCTTCCTTCCTTCCTTTCTTTCTTTCTTCCTTCCTTCCTTCCTATACAGTAGCAGAATTGGAAGGGACCTTGGAGGTCTTCTAGTCCAACCCCCTGCTCAGGCAGGAAACCATAGTCCTTTCTCCTTTCCTCCCTCCCCCTTTCCCTTCCTTTCCCTTCCCTTCCCTTCCCTTCCCTTGCACTTTCTTTCTCTTTCCTTCCTTCCTTCCTTCCTTCCTTCCTTTCTTCCTTCCTTCCTTCCTTCCTATACAATAGCAGAGTTGGAAGGGACCTTGGAGGTCTTCTAGTCCAACCCCCTGCTCAGGCAGGAAACCATAGGGCTCTGATGGCGAATCTATGGCATGTGTGCCACAGCTGGCACTCAGAGCCATTGGTGAAATCCAGAAGGTTCTGGAGAACCAGCAGTGGAAACTCTGAGTAGTTCGGAGAACCGGCAAATGCCACCTCTGGCTGGCCGCGCCCCCATCTATTCTCCGCCTCCCGAGTCCCAGCTGATTGGAGGGAAGGGGGATTTTGCAGGATCCTTCCCCTGCCACGCCCACCAAGCCACACTGCGCCCACCAGGCCACGCCCACAGAACCAGTAGTAAAA
Source organism: Rhabdophis nuchalis (assembly GCA_039707465.1). Lineage (NCBI taxonomy): Eukaryota > Metazoa > Chordata > Lepidosauria > Squamata > Natricidae > Rhabdophis > Rhabdophis nuchalis. The sequence goes on from CM077649.1 coordinate 66,917,026, forward strand.
AAAATTGAATTCCACCCCTGCTCCCTACTCCTTCTTTTCTCTCGACTGGCCAAGCCAACTTCTGCAACCATTCTTCATATGTTTTAGTGTCTGTACTATTCTCTGGACAGGACCCATTAGTAGCACATACAATGCCTTAAGGGCCAACATCCCGTGGCTCTTGGGTGCTTCCTTTATTTACTCATCCTTCAAATGAGACAATGAAAAAGAGAACTGAAATGGAAACAAATGGAGCAGAAGGCATCCTCGGCCAGAGAAGCAGGGAGGAATACCAGACAAAGACTCCAACAGACAACAATTGGATTTCACCACTGCTCAGAGCTCTCTCTGCAGGCATGCCAGCCACCTATGCTCCGTTTTGCGCCTGGGAGGCCTCTTGCTGCACCAACCTGGAAGCCAAAAATGGGCGAGGGGTGGGTGGGAATGTGGCGTATGCATCAGGGATGTGCACAGATGCGCGGGGTGCATGCATGGGGTGGTGCTCGCATTGTGTTTTGGGGTTTCGCGCTTTGGGTGCTTGGCACCAAAAGGGTTAACCCTCCCTGCCATAGGGTCTCCGGCTCGAGCAGGGGTTGGACTAGAGCAGGGGTCTCCAACCTTTGCAACTTTAAGTGTGAAGGACTTCAGCTCCCAGACTTCTCCGGCCAGCAAAGCTTATTATGTATATACCCACATAGCAAAGGTGGCTGGAGAATTCTGGGAGCTGAAGTCCTTCAGACTTAGAGTTGCAAAGGTTGGAGAGGCCTGGACTAGAGGACCTCCAAGGTCCCTCCCAGCTCTCTCTCTTCCGATTCCACTGCAAAATGGGGCAAGCGCCCCACGTAGTGACCTGCTTGCTTAGCCAAGGAAGCTTTGTGCTCCGCTATGGCTGGAAATGGAGGATTAATGGGGGGGGGGGGGAAGTGGGATTTGTGCAACTGCTTTGAACGTTCGAATTACGTCTGGATTTTATTTAACAGATTTAACAAGAGTTGGAAGGGACCTGGCAGGTCATCTAGTCCAACCCCCAGCCCAAGCGGGAGACCCTCCACCTGCCGCTACCTAGGAAGGAAGGAAGGAAGGAAGGAAGGAAGGAAGGAAGGAAGGAAGGAAGGAAGGAAGGAAGGAAGGAAGGAAGGAAGGAAGGAAGGAAGTAACAGATGAACAGAGTTGGAAGGGACCTTGCAGGTCATCTAGTCCAACCCCCTGCCCAAGCGGGAGACCCTACATCTGCCTCTACCAAGGAAGGAAGGAAGGAAGGAAGGAAAGAAAGAAGGAAGGAAGGAAGGAAGGAAGGAAGGAAGGAAGGAAGGAAGGAAGGAAGGAAGGAGTAACAGGTGAACAGTGTTGGAAGGGACCTTGCAGGTCATCTAGTCCAACCCCCTGCCCAAACAGGAGACCCTACATCTGCCTCTACCAAGGAAGGAAGGAAGGAAGGAAGGAAGGAAGGAAGGAAGGAAGGAAGGAAGGAGTAACAGGTGAACAGTGTTGGAAGGGACCTTGCAGGTCATCTAGTCCAACCCCCTGCCCAAACAGGAGACCCTACATCTGCCTCTACCAAGGAAGGAAGGAAGGAAGGAAGGAAGGAAGGAAGGAAGGAAGGAAGGAAGGAGTAACAGATGAACAGTGTTGGAATGGGACCTTGCAGGTCATCTAGTCCAACCCCCTGCCCAAACAGGAGACCCTACCTCTGCCTCTACCTGGGATTGAACTCACCACCTCCTGATTGGGAGGCGAGAGCTTTATATGCTGCTCTTCTCCTCCTCGCTGGCTGTTTATCAGCCTCGGTTGCGCCTGTGATTTCCCCGATGGAAGTGAAGTTGACACACGGATGCGATTAGGAGAATCTGTCCTTGTTATGAGATTTAAATAAAGGGGAGGGGAGGGAGGGGAGGGGAGGGGCACGGAGGGAAAAAAGGAGGATGGTTCAGAGGCTCCTTTGGCTTTGCAGCCGCCGAGGATAAAAGCCGCCGTAAAATACATGCGCTCAACGCCTCGGAACCATTTCCTGCTTCCATCCCTTCGCCTGGTGAGGTTTTTGCCCTGGAAGGAAACGCAATGAAATGCTACTATAAAACTATAAAACGGTGGCAAGCTGGGACTTCTGGTAGCCCTCCACTTGCCACTCTTCATTTAGTGACCGTTTGAAGGGGCAAGGGCGCTGAAAAAAGTGACTTACGGCCGTTTTTCACACTTACGACCGTCGCTGCATCCTCAGGGTCACCTGATCAAAAGTCGGACGCTTGACCAGTGGCTCGTATTTATGTCCCAGGGTGACATAACTCTCCTTAGGTGACCTTCTGACGCGCAAAGCCAGATTCACTTAACGACCGTGTTAGTAACTTAACAACGGTGACAAGAAGGATTGTGAAATGGGACAAAATTCATTGAACGGCTGTCAGCGGTGGAAACTTTGGGCTTAGTTGGGGTCGTAGGATGAGGACCACCTACTTCCAAAGAAAGACAGAAGGGGGGAGGGTCTCGCACACATGCAGGGGGCAGAAGGAGCATGGGGGGGGGGCAGTGGGTTTCCTCCCCCACCACCTCGTGGGCTGTTTTGGGTCCCAGGAGGCTGCAGGGAGGCCTACTAAGCCCAAAATGGCCTGTGGGTGGATTGCACACTCACGCGTGGTGGGGAGGGTGGGGGTGTTGCATGTGCTGGGATGGGGGGGAGCATGGGGGTGTTGTGTGTGCATTGCATTATGGGGGGGGGGCACACACTCATTGTGGTGCGCACTCACATGCGCTTTCGGCCCTGATGATAAAAAGGTGATCCATCCCTGTCTTAGATGGTGGAATACAGAGTTGGAAGGGGACCTTGGAGGTCTTCTAGTCCAGCCCCTGTTTAAGCAGGAAACCAGGTCCATTTACAATACAATACAATACAATACAATAGCAGAGTTGGAAGGGACCTTGGAGATCATCTAGTCCAACCCCCTGCCTAGGCAGGAAGCCCTATACCGTTTCAGACAAATGGCTATCCAACCTCTTCCTAAAGACTTGCAGTGTTGGGGCATTCACAACTTCTGGAGGCAACTTCTGTCCCACTGATTAATTGTTCTCACTGTCAGGAAATTCCTCCTCAGTTCTAGGTTGCTTCTCTCCTTGATTAGTTTCCACCCATTGCTTCTTGTCCTGCCCTCAGGTGCTCTGGAGAATAGCTTGACTCCCTCTTCTTTGGGGCAGCCCCTGAGATATTGGAAGACTGCTATCATGTCTCCCCTGGTCCTTCTTTTCATTAAACTAGACCTACCCAGTTCCTGCAACCATCCATATGTTTTAGCCTCCAGTCCCCTCATCCTCTTGGTTGCTCTTCTCTGCTCTCTTTCTAGATCCTCCGCATCTTTTCTACATCGTGGTGACCAAAACTGGATGCAAATATTCCAAGTGTGGCCTTCCCAAGGCCTTAAAAGTGGTATTAACCCTTCAGGTGATCTTGATTCTCTCCCTCTGTTGATGCAGCCTAGAACTGGGTTGGCTTTTTTGGCAGCTGCTGCCCACGGCTGGCTCCTATTTCAATGGTTGTCCACTCGGACTCCAAGCTCCCTTTCACAGTTGCTACTATTGAGCGAGGTTCCACCTATACTGTACCTGGGCATTTCGTTTTCCTTGCCTAAATGTAGAACCTTCCTCTTTTCGCCCTTGAATTTCATTTTGTTAGATAGTTCCCAATGTTCAAGTCTGTCAAGATTTACAAGCAAAAGGTTTGCCTGGCCTCTCCTTGGAAACCTCTGGTGTTGGAGGCCAGAGTCCGTGGAGGCTCTCTGTCCTCCAGGTTGTCTCAAAGGTGCTTTTTTTTCAAGAGGCATCTGGACGTTCTTGGTTTTTCTTTGAAAATGTTTCGCTTCTCCTCCAAGGAGCTTTTTCAACTCTGACTGGATGATGGAGGGGAATGGAAGGACTGAGACTCCAGGCAGAGCTGAAGAAGCTCCTTGGAGGAGAAGAGAAACGTCTTCAAAGAAAAAAACCAGAAAGTCCTGTTCACTCTTGAAAAAAGCACTTTTGGGACAACCTGGATGAGGGAGAACCTCTACAGACCTTTGGGCTGCACAATTTGGGGTGAAGACCCTTGGAATCTGGTGGGAAGAAGGAATGGACTTCCAGAGGGCAAAATTGCAGGCTACAGGAACCATTTGTCCCACTCAGGTGGCCCTGAGGACACAGGTCCCCTCATCTTCTTTCAGATTATAGGGCCGGCTAGCGGAAGTAGGGAAATGGAGGAGGGGGAAGGGGGGGTCGTTTCCACTGAGGTGTTTCCCATCAATCTGGTCTTGGGGAGGGGCAGGGGCGGTGGGAGACGGGGGGAACATCACCAGCTGGAGGACCGTGGCCGCTGGTTACGGGCGGTCACGTGTTCCAACCCCCCATACTCCCATCGCAGGCTAGGAGGGCAAGAACCACAGACCCGGGGCCCTAGGCTGATGCTATGCAACGCCAGGTCCGTGGTGCAAAAAGCCCCCCTCATCCATGACCTTGTGTCAGAGGGGGACCCGGATCTGGTAGGTATTACGGAAACCTGGTTGGGCCACGAGGGAGGACTCCCCCTCGTTGAAATGTGCCCACCAGGCTACCGAGCCTTTCATCAGCCTAGGGCCCTAGGGAGGGGTGGGGGGGTGGCGATTATGGTTAGGGAAGGTCTTGAGCCAAAGGAGACCACGATCCCTCAGACGACCGGGTGCGAGTCCCTCCTCGTGAAATGGGGCCTAGGGAGGCAGTTGGGCGTGTTAGTTGTATACCTGGCTCCTCGCTATGCAACAACAGCCCTGCCCGAGCTCCTAGAGGTGATAGCCGAGGCGGCGGTTGAGACCCCCAGACTTTTGGTCATGGGGGACTTTAACCTGCCGTCGGCAGGCGAAACCTCTGGTGCAGCTCGGGAGTTCATGGCTTCCATGGCAGCCATGGACCTGACCCAGGTAGTTTTGGGCCCTACCCACGAGGGTGGACACACCCTGGATCTCATCTTCGTCTCGGGACAGTGGAGTCGTGATCTGGGAATAGGGGATTTAGTCATCACACCCCTGTCATGGACAGATCACGCTCTCCTTCGGCTCGACTTTCCGATCGCTGCACCCCATCGCGGGGAGGCGGAACCGGATATTCCTATATGGTTCCGCCCCAGGCTTCTGATGGACCCGGTAAGGTTCCAAAGGGAGCTTGGGCCAATTCCTGTGGACTTGCCCCGCGACTCGACTGAGGACCTAGTGGCCGCATGGTTAAGTGCGGCCACGGGGGCCTTGGACCGAGTCGCGCCTGAGCGGCCTCTCGTGCGGCGACGATCCACCCGGGCTCCTTGGTTCACCGAGGAGCTTAGGGAGATGAAGCGCCACAAGAGACGCCTAGAGAGCAGATGGAGATCCTCTCGCTCCGAAGCCGACCGAACACTAGTGAGAACCTACATTAGGACTTACCTGGTGGCGATAAGAGTGGCCAAACGTGAGTATTGTGCCACTCTTATTGCATCCGCAGATAACCGCCCTGCCGCCCTGTTTGGGGTGACCCGCTCCCTCCTCCAACAGAGGCCGCGGGAAGCCCCTCTACAGGGTCGAGCAGAGGAATTTGGGATTTATCTGCAGGAAAAAATCACTCGGATTCGGAGCGAGCTGCCCTCCATCGACAGTGGTCCAGTCGAGAGGGCCGAGGCTGCTCTTGAGACACCATCTTGGGAAGAGTTTGATTTTGTTACTACCGAGGATATGGACAAGTTGTCAAAGAGACTTAGGGCTACCACATGTTTATTGGACCCGTGTCCCTCCTGGCTTGTACTGGCATCCTGGGAGACGACACGAGGCTGGCTCCAGGGCATTGTCAACGCATCTTTGAGTGAGGGGTCCTTGCCTGCCGTCTTGAAAGAGGCGGTAGTAAGGCCCCTCCTCAAGAAGCCGTCCCTGGATCCAGCATTACTAGAGAACTATCGTCCCGTCTCCAACCTTCACTTTTTAGTGAAGGTTGTTGAGAGTGTGGTGGCCCAACAGTTTCCGCGACACTTGGAGGAAGTTGATTATCTAGACCCGCGCCAGTCCGGCTTCCGACCCGGGCATAGCACCGAGACGGCATTGGTCGCGTTGGTTGATGATCTCTGGAGGGCGCGGGATAGAGGATATTCCTCTATCCTAGTCCTATTAGACCTCTCAGCGGCTTTTGATACCATCGACCATGGTATCCTATTGCGCCGACTGGGGGGGTTGGGGCTGGGAGGCACCGTTCTACGGTGGTTCTCTTCCTACCTCTCTGGTCGGTCGCAATATGTGTTGGCAGGGGGGCAGAGGTCGGCCTCGAGGCCCCTCGTATGTGGGGTACCTCAGGGGTCGGTCCTCTCGCCCCTACTGTTCAACACATACATGAAGCCGCTGGGCGAGATCATCCGTGGTTTTGGGGTGGGATATCATCTGTACGCTGATGATACTCAGTTGTACATATCCACCCCAGACCACCCCAACGATGCCGTCGAGGTCATGTCCCGGTGTTTGGAGGCCGTACGGATCTGGATGGGTAGTAACAAACTCAGGCTCAACCCGTCCAAGACTGAGTGGCTGTGGCTTCCGGCACCCCGGTTCAGCCAGATTATTCCAACTCTGGCCATTGGGGGTGAAACACCGGCCCCCGTGGAGAGGGCGCGCAATTTGGGTGTCCTCCTGGATTCCCGGCTGTCCATGGAGGACCATGTGGCGGCCATGGCCAGGGGGGCTTTCCATCAGGTACGCCTGATGCGCCAATTGCGGCCCTTACTGGACCGGGCTGCCCTTCGCACAGTCACTCAGGCCCTCGTGACCTCTCGACTCGACTACTGTAATGCTCTCTACATGGGGCTCCCCTTGAGGTGCACTCGAAAGCTGCAGTTAGTCCAGAATGCAGCCGCGCGGGTGATTACGGGAGCGCCTAGACACTCCCACATAACACCTATCCTGCGCGAGCTGCACTGGCTTCCTGTGGTCTTTCGGGTGCGCTTCAAGGTTCTGACGACCATCTTTAAAGCGCTCCATGGCTCGGGGCCTAGTTATATGCGAGACCGCCTCCTGCCCCATACATCCCTCAGACCAATACGCTCCCACAGAGAGGGCCTCCTCAGGGTGCCGTCGGCCGGACAATGCCGACTGGCGACACCCAGGGGAAGGGTCTTCTCTGTGGCGGGACCAGCCCTTTGGAACGACTTACCCCCTGAACTTCGCACCATCTCTGACCTCCGCCTCTTCCGCAAGTGTCTTAAGACACATTTATTCCATCTAGCCGGCCTAGCGTAGCCTCCTATACTGACTTTTAGATAGTTTTTAAATTTGGGGATTTTAATCTGGCTTTAGCACAGGTTCTATTGAATTAGTTTTTTAAATTTTATATGATGTTTTGTATGTATTTTAATTTTCCTGTGCGCCGCCCTGGGTCCGTTTGGAGAAGGGCGGGGTATAAATTGAATAAATATAAATATAATATAGGTAAACCTCCAGGTGGCCTCAAGGACCCTCCAAAAGGATGCAAAGGTCCAGCTGTCTGCAAGGAGCATCAATCCTTCCCTTCCCCAACATCCAGTCAGAGCCGAAGAAGCGTCCTGGAGGAGAAGAGAAACGTCTTCCAAAGAAAAAGAGGAAAGTCCAGGTGCCTCCTGAAAAAAGCACCTTGGGGACAACCTGGATGAGGGAGAATCTCTACAGACCTCCAGGCTCATAATCCTGGGCCTTCCTGCCCCTTCCTCTCCTCCACCTACCCCAAAACCTCCGCATGATTCACAGCTCTGCCAGCCTTCAGCGCGCATCTCGCGCTACAATTATCTCCATGTGCAAAGCACAAAACTGTCAAGCATTCAAAAGCCCGAGAAAAGCAGATTGGGTGTTTTATTTTATTTTATTTTATTTCTTCTCCCCCCTCGAACTCGGCGAGTGCCAACCTAGGAAAAGTAGGTCATGGGGAACGTTTAATGATTCCCACTCTTCGGATCATCTACGCCAGAGAGAGAGAAAGACACACACACACACACACACAAAGGCAACACGCAGGAGAATCGTGGGCCAGGGAGGAGGTGCAGGTTCGGGGTCTTGGCGGGATAGAATCGGAAAAAGAGGCTTGGGAAAAGACGTTAGATCAGCGATGGGGAACCTTCTGCGCACCAAGGGCCCAAACTGGAATGCACCTACTTGTGCATGCATGTGTGTCTGTGTGCATGCTGGAGAGCTGGAAACCTGAAGACCAGCTGGTCGGTGCCTGCATGCCTGTTTTTTGGATGTTGGAGGTTTTTTTTAGGCTATTTTGGCCCACAAAATGGCTCAAAAGCAGCCTGAAAATGGCCCCCCAAAACCCTGTTTTCTGGCCCATTTTTGGCCCTGCAAAAACAGCCAGAAAATGGTTCAAAAACCTGTTTTCTAGGCCATCTTCTGGCCGTTTTTGGCCATTTTTTTGAGCTGTTTTCAGGCACTCCAACATCCACAAAGACCAGCTGGCTGGTGCACATGTGTACACCGGAAACCAGAAGAACAGCTGGCAACAGCATGTGTGCCCATGGAGAGGGCTCTGCGTGCCATAGGTTCACCCATCCTGGCATTCTATGGTTTTCCGATCTCGGAAGCACAAAGTGTCATCTAAAGGCACCTTTTAATGTCTTGTTTGCTCTGCTTTTTTTCCCTTTTTTCTTTTAAAACAAAATTTGGTCTTTTGTGTTTTAAATTTTTTGGATAAAATAAAAATAGATTTAAAATGAGGAGGAGGAGGAAGGATGAAGAAGAAGAAGGAGGAGGAGGAGGAGGAGGAGGAGGAGGAGGGATGAAGAAGAAGGAGAAGAGGAGGAGGAGAAGAGGAGGAGGAAGAAGGCATAGCCGGCTGGGGGATTCTGGGAGTTGAAGTCCACAGGACTTAAAGTCGCCAAGGTTGAGAAACACTGCCATATAAAGAACCATTGGTTTGCTTAGTGACCAAGGCATTTGCATAACAATCACCGTGCAATCACCTGCTAAAATCAGTTTCATGGCCACTCCTTTACAGTCGTAAGTCAGGGACTGCCTACAGCACAAGGAGGCTGGAAGCGGAGGGCCGTCAGCCCTGAGAGATCCCGCTATTATAACCTCGGAGCTGTTATTACAGCTGCTACTCGCTGGAGTAGCTTGGGCCTTCCCGCGGAGTTGATTTCAGGATTGGGCCTCCGTGATGGGGCTGGCACAGCGGGGCTAAATCAGGTGGGGGGAAACACTCCCCCCCCCCAGATTTGGCCACATGCACACGGAGAGAGATGCATCATACCTGTTTTTACATTTTAAAATATACTTTTATATTAAAAAAAACACTCACATCCTGCAGGCAGAGCCTAGCAGGGCAGTTGCCGTATAGGGAGTTATTGGCAGTTTAGGTGCACAACGGAGTTGTGATGTGGGAGTAACAGGAAGGAGAGCCACAAACTGGAGACACACACACACACACCCGTCAAACAAGAGGGTCCAATCTTGGCCCCTTAAAAGATTTGTGGGACTTCAACTCCCCAGAGGAGCAGCCTAGCGGGGAGTTTAAGCACGCAAGTCTTAAAAGTAGGCCAGGTTGGACTCTTCCTAGGTAGAGGCAGAGGTAGGGTCTCCCGCTTGGGCAGGGGGTTGGACTAGATGACCTGCAAGGTCCCTTCCAACTCTGTTCATCTGTTATTCCTTCCTTCCTTCCTTCCTTCCTTCCTTCCTTCCTTCCTTCCTTCCTTCCTTCCTTCCTTCCTTCCTTGGTAGAGGCAGATGTAGGGGTCTCCCGCTTGGGCAGGGGGTTGGACTAGATGACTTGCAAGGTCCCCTCCAACTCTGTTCATCTGTTACTCCTTCCTTCCTTCCTTCCTTCCTTCCTTCCTTCCTTCCTTCCTTCCTTCCTTCCTTGGTAGAGGCAGATGTAGGGTCTCCTGTTTGGGCAGGGGGTTGGACTAGATGACCTGCAAGGTCCCTCCCAACTCGGTTCATCTGTTAAACCCTCAGTCCACGGAAGGAGGGGGAGGGTGGGAAGCATTTCCACAGCATTTGCACACTCGCAGGCTTTTAGCAAGGAATAGAGCATGAAAGCAAAGCCCACGCCTTCCTAGCACTGATGACGTCAGCTAGCTGGGTCATGAAACGTCTGCAAGAAATCCAGCAAGCTCAAACAACACCAAGGATCCCCCTGGCCTTAATCCTCCTCCTCCTCCTCCTCCTCCTCCTCCTCCTCCTCACCCCCTTAGCAAACTCAGTTCCCTTCTAGCATTGATGACATTACCTAGTTGGGTCATGAAACGTCTGCAAGAAAAGGACCCCACATTTCAGAAGGGGAAAAAAAACCCTGACTTCCCCAGAGTCAAAGGAGTGGAGGGGAGAGAAGCCTTCAGACTTGCAAGGTGGATCTTAGCTGCTCAAAGGAGGCAAGTGGGATCACTTCTAAGCAGCTTCCTCCATGATTCCTCACCTGCAGACAAGATCTTGCCAAAGTAAAGGCGTCATTTAAAAAACACACATCTATTCGTGGAACTGTTAGGGAGGAGCTGTCTTCACTCCCCTTCTCTCACACAAGCTACCTAAGCTTCATTGTCTCCTCCTTCCCTCCCTCTTCCTTCCTTCCTTCCCCTTCCTCCTGTCTTTCTCTTTTTTCTTTCTCTCTTCCTCCCTTCCCCTTCTCTCTCTCCCCTTCTAACTCACTTTTTCTTTCTTCCCCTTCCTTCACTCCCTCCTTCCCTCTTTCTTCCTTCCTTCCATCCTTTTTCTCTCCATCCTCCCTGTTTTTTCTCTCTTTCTCTTCCGTCCCCCTTCCCTCTTTCTTTCCCTCTTCCTTCCTCCTGTCCTGCCTTCCCCTTCTCTCTTTCTTTCTTTCCCTTCCTTCCTTCCCTCCTTCCCTCTTTCTATTTTCTTCCTCCCTTTCATCCTTCCTTCCCTCCATCCCTCTTTCTCTTTCTTTCTTCCTTCCTTTCCCTTCCTTCCCCTTCCCCCTTCCGGCTTTTCCCTTCTCTCTCTCCTTCTCACTCTTTCTCTTTCTTTCCCTTCCTTCCTTCCCTTTCTTTCCCTCTTCCTTCCTCCCACCCTGCCCTCCCCTTCTCACTCTCTTTCTTTCTTTCCCTTCCCTCTTTCTTTCTATTTTCTTCCTTCCTTTCATCCTTTCTTCCCTCCCCTCTTTCTCTTCCTTCCTTCCTTTCCCTTCCTTCCCCCTTCCTGCTGTTTTTTCATTCTCTCTCTCCTTCTCACTTTCTCTTTCTTTCCCTTCCTTCCTTCCCTCTTTGTTTCTTTCCCTTCCTTCCTTCCCTCTTTCTTTCTTTTTTCTTCCTTCCCTCCATCCTTCTTTCTTCCCTCCAACTTTCTTTCTTTCTTTCTTTCTTTCTTTCTTTCTTTCTTTCTTTCTTTCTTTCTTTCTTTCTTTCTTTCTTTCTTTCTTTCTTTCTTTCTCCACTACTTTTGGCCAGTGCCCAACAGCTTTGAAATCGACCGTACTACAGCTTGCATTTTTCAAACGCAGCCTGGGGGAGCGGAGGGACCCCCTTGGAGCCTTTCCAGAAACTTCCTGGCAAAAGGCAGCGGGAGGCAAAGGGGCTGAAGCAGCCAGGGATGCGGCATGGAAGCCCCCTTCTGCAGAGAGGGGAAGGGGAGGGGGCTCCAGGGGCGCCTCTTGCCTTGATTCCCCCCCCCCCCATCATCCTGAAATGAACTCTTGGGGGGGGGGGTATCTCTCTCTTCTGGCTTTGGCACATAAAATGGATGTTCGCTCACATTCACGTTTCCCCTGGTGCCTTCTCTCACCTCTGGCACATCTGGAAGCAGTCTTTAGCTCGCTCTCTCTCTCTCTCTCTCTCTCTCTTTCTTTCTCCCTCTTCTTCGCTCTTTTTTTTTCTCTCTCTTTCTTTCCTACTTTCTTTCTTTCTTCCTTCCTCCCCTCCCCTTCTCTCTCTCTCCCTCTCTCTCTCTCTCTGTCTCTCTTACTGTCCCCTTCTTTCTTTCCTTCCCTTCTCTTTTTCCCCTCTTCCTCTTTCTCTTCCTCTCACTTTCTCTCTCTCTTACTCTTTTTCCTTCCTTCCTTCTCCTTTTCTCCCTCTTTCTCTCTCTTTGTCTCTCTTACTGTCTTCTTCCTTCCTTCCCTTCTCTTTTCCCCTCTTCCACTTTCTCTTCCTCTCACTTTCTCTCTCTCTTACTCTTTTTCCTTCCTTTCTTCCTTCTCCTTTTCTCCCTCTTTCTCTTTGTCTCTCTTACTGTCTTCTTCCTTCCTTCCCTTCTCTTTTTCCCCTCTTCCTCTTTCTCTCTGTCTCTCTCTTATTCTTTTTTCTTCCTTCCTTCCATCCATCCATCCTTCCCCCTTTCTCCCTCTTCCTCTTTCTTTCTTTGTCCCTCCCTCCCTCCCTCCCTCCCTCTCTCTCCACCTCTTTTATCTCTATTTCTAATTAGGATAGTCATAACCGCTGAGCAGTTCTCTGTGCCAGGAGGGGCATACTAAACACACTGTTTTTCCCTTCTGCACATTAATGACAGCCTCTCAACGCTGGTGCGCAGCAACATCAGTGTGCAGCACACTAGGAGATCTACTGACGCCTGTCTGGGCTAATCCCCCTTCCCTCTGCGAGCACAAATCCCTTCTGACACCAAACGAGAGTTTGAGCAACTTAATCCCCATTTGTTAGTCCGAAAGAGCTTTCCCCAAAAGCAGTCAGGCAGCCGTCTACACATTTTTACACATCCCCACCCTCCGTTATTGTCACGATAAAATGCTACAACTTTATAACTGGCGCTTTCGCAATGAACCTGCGGAACAGCCTGCCACAAGGAGTCGTAGGTGCTCCATCGTGGGGTTTTTTAAAGAAGAGATGGAACAGCCATTTGGAATGCTAGAGGGCAGGGTTGGCGAACCTTTTTGGCACCGAGTGCCGAAATGGGAGCCATGCGTGCAGGGGAGCACCGGAAACTGGAAGAGCAGTTCCCCAGCGCCAGAAAGCTGAGCTTCAGATTTCCAGTGTGCACATGCACGGCGGTCACTTGGTCTTCTGGTTTCTGGTGTGCATGCGCACACATAGTCCAACGGGCCAGCATGCATGCACATGCTAGAAACCAAAATCTCAGCTACCTGGCGCACACAAAGGAGCTCTGCTCTTCCAGTTCCCATCTGCATGCTAGAACCCAGAAGAGCAACGGGCGAGGGATGGAGTGCCCAGAGGGATGGCTCTGCGTGCCACTTCCGGCATGCGTGCCATAGGTTCGCCATCCCTGCTGTAGGGTAGAGGCCTCCAAATGGGTCACATTTAAGACTGGTGGACTACAACTCCCAGAATTCCCCAGCCAGCCTTGAAGTCCACAGATCTCCCAGTGGCCAAGCTTGGAAACCCCTGGGTTAGATGCCTTGGGAAGGCCACGCTTGGAATATTTGCACCCAGTTTTGCTCGTCAGGATGTAGAAAAGATGTGGACACTCATCTGGAAAGAGTGCAGAGAAGAGCAACCAAGAGGATGAGGGGACTGGAGGTTGAAACATATGAAGAACGGTTGCAGGAACTGGCTATGTCTAGTTTAATGAAAAGAAGGACCGGGGGAGACATGATAGCAGCCTTCCAATATCTCAGGGGTTGCCCCAAAGAAGAGGGAGTCAAGCTATTCTCCAAGGCACCTGAGGGCAGAACAAGAAGCAATGGGTGGAAACTAATCAAGGAGAGAAGCAACTTAGAACGGAGGAGAAATTCCCTGACAGTTAGAACAATCAATCAGTGGAACAGCTTGCCACCAGAAGTTGTAAATGCTCCAACACCGCAAGTCTTTAAGAAGATGTTGGATAGCCATTTGTCTAAAACGGTATAAGTTTTCCTGCCTAAGCAGGGGGTTGGACTAGAAGACCTCCAGGGTCTCTTCCAACTCTGCTATTCTATTCTATTCTATTCTATTCTATTCTATTCTATGCTATGCTATTCTATTCTATTCTATTCTAATCTTATTTTATCTTATCCTATCCTATCCTAATCTAATCTAATCCTATTCTATTTATTCCATATTCTATTCTATTCTTATTCTATTCTATTCTTATTCTTTCTCTTTTCTCTTCCTATTCTATTCATTCCATGTTCTGTTCTATTCTATTCTATTCTAAGTCTGTTCCTGCCAGAGTCTTTTGGATGATAGATTCTGCATTAATATCCATCCTGCTCTTCTGCACACTGCCCAGAACTCATAACAGATGGGGAGCTGTAAATCTCACAAATCAGTAAACAAACAAACAAACAGATATAAACCCCTTTGCAAATGAGGTCTACTTCCCAGGGGGGGCTGGAGAAAGTCTATATTCTGGCCTATATTCCTTCCCGTTGGCATCGATGGCAGAGAAAGAGAAGAACGGCATTGCCCAGCACCAGGGCAAAAGGGCTGCCTCCCAAGCCACTTGCCATCCCGCTTCTCTGCCCGAGGGATCCTGGGAGTTGTAGTCCCAGCGTCTTAGGAGCCTCACCCGGTGGGCACTTGGGCCTTGTGAATGTTGCCAGGGATCTCCGCCTTCTGCCAGAGAACAACCAAGCTCAAAGGGCCCCAAGGACCCCCACAAGGATCCCCTCCTCCTCCTCCCCCCTTCTAACACTGATGGTGGCCTTCCAGGAATACATTGCCAGGGCCTCGGTGCTAGCACTGGTGGTGTTACTTAGCTGGGTCATGAAAAGTTGACAGGAAAACAGCCCAGCTCAGAGAGCATTAAGGGCCCCCTCAGATACAATAAACCAGGGGTCTCCAACCTTTGCAACTTTAAGTCTGAAGGACTTCAGCTCCCAGACTTCTTCAGCCAGCTTTGCTACGTGGGTATATACATATTAAGCTTTGCTGGCTGGAGAAGTCTGGGAGCTGAAGTCCTTCAGACTTAAAGTTGCAAAGGTTGGAGACCCCTGCTTTAAAAAGCTGGCTGGAGAAGTCTGGGAGCTGAAGTCCTTCAGACTTAAAGTTGCAAAGGTTGGAGACCCCTGCTTTAAAAAGCTGGCTGGAGAAGTCTGGGAGCTGAAGTCCTTCAGACTTAAAGTTGCAACGGTTGGAGACCCCTGCTTTAAAAAGCTGGCTGGAGAAGTCTGGGAGCTGAAGTCCTTCAGACTTAAAGTTGCAAAGGTTAGAGACCCCTGCTTTAAAAAGCTGGCTGGAGAAGTCTGGGAGCTGAAGTCCTTCAGACTTAAAGTTGCAACGGTTGGAGACCCCTGCTTTAAAAAGCTGGCTGGAGAAGTCTGGGAGCTGAAGTCCTTCAGACTTAAAGTTGCAAAGGTTAGAGACCCCTGCTTTAAAAAGCTGGCTGGAGAAGTCTGGGAGCTGAAGTCCTTCAGACTTAAAGTTGCAACGGTTGGAGACCCCTGCTTTAAAAAGCTGGCTGGAGAAGTCTGGGAGCTGAAGTCCTTCAGACTTAAAGTTGCAAAGGTTGGAGACCCCTGCAATAAATAATACAGGCATGAAAAACGTCCGCTTGGATCTGGATGCTGCTTTTGATCCCACAAGGTGATGCTTGTGGATCGGAAAGGCAGATCCTGCACCAGCGAGGAAAATGCAAGCAGCAAGAGGAGGACTGCGAGGTCCTTGGGGCCTTTTCAGTTTGCGTGTTCTCTTGCAGACATTTCCTGACCCAACTAGGGAACGTTATCAGTGCTAGAAGGGAGTGGGGTTTGCAGAGAGGAGGAGGAGGAAGTGAAAGAGGAGGAGGAGGGAGAGGAGATAGGACTGTGGGATCCTTGGTGCTGTTTGAACTTGGCGGATTTCTTGCAGACGTTTCATTACCGAAGGAGGTAACATCAGGAGGACCAGAAGGGATTAAAGAGACGAGGAGGGGGTTTGCCATCAAGTACATTTTCCAGATCCCTGGGCTAGTCGTACCTCCCTCCGGCAACCGTGTGCTGAAGGCCGGGCTGTTCTCTCCCTCTGCACAGGGCTCTTTGCCAAGGCTTTCTGAAGGGCTCCCTATAAATAAGGATTTTATATATATATATATTTTAAAATATACAGAATGGGCATTAAAATTTCATGGGCCCAGATGATGCGGTATGTTAACCCCAGCCTTTTCGAACCACACTTTGCAAGGCTGCATCGGGCGTATTGTAAACCACACGACCAAAAAAGATGCGGAGACTCTGGAAAGAGGGCAGAGAAGAGCAACCAAGAGGATTTTAGGGGACTGGAGGCTCAAACGTAGGAAGAACGATTGCACGAACTGGGTAGGTCTAGTTCAGGGATGTCCAAACTTGGGAACTTTAAGACTTGTGGACTTCAACTCCCAGAATTCCCCAGCCAGCATAGAGTTGAAGTCCACAAGTCTTAAAGTTCCCAAGTTTGGACATCCCTGGTCTAGTTTGAGGAAAAGAAGGACCAGGGGGAGACATGATAGCTATTTTCCAATCTTTGAGGCTCATGCAGTAGCCACAATGCCATGCCAGACCAATAGCTGCCCAGTCTCTTCCTAAAGACCTCCAGTGTTGGAGCACCCACACCTTCTGGTGGCAGGCTGTTCCCCTGGTTAATTGTCCTCACTGCCAGGATATCGGTCCCCTCCTTCATCCATTGCTTCTTCTCCTGCTTTCAGGCGCTTTGGAGAATAGGTGGGCAGCCCCTCAAATGTTGGAAGACGCCATCCTGTCAGCCCTGGTCCTCCTCTCCATTCGATGTCCCCTCTGGCGTTCGTGGTGGGTTTTAGCCTCTTTATGGCTCTTCTCTTCCCTCTTTTAGGGGGGGGTCTTAGCATCTTTTTCTGCCCACCCAGCTCTCGGTCTTCATGCAGCCCTGGCCATTCCTTCATTCACACCCAGTGGGCACCAAAGTTCTCCATGGCAACAAAGAGGAACCCCCCCCCCCAAGAAGGACCCATCAAGATTGCCACAAAGCAGATTTTTCAGATGTGCCTTCTGCCTCCCAGGAGCCCAGCAAAGGCAGCGCCAGGCCTACAACTCAGTTATGGGGAGCTTTAATAAAAAGGAGGCACGGAGGGTGGCATAAAAGCTAAACCCAGGAGAAGGCTGCCTTTAAAATAAAGCCGCATGGGGAAAGCGACAGAAATGTCTCTCTTGTACGAGAGGCAGAAGTTGGGAGCAGGCAGTGGGGAAGTGCGATTTTGTTTACTACCGGTCCTGTGGGCGTGGCTTGGTGGGCGTGGCAGGGGAAGGATCCTGCAAAATCCCCATTCCCTCCCCACTCTGGGGCCATCCAGAGTGCGGTTCTCCCAACTACTCACAATTTCCACTACCGGTTCTCCAAACTACTCACTCTTTCCACTACTGATTCTCCAAACTACTCACAATTTCCACTACCGGTTCTCCGAACTACTCACAATTTCCACTACCGGTTCTCCAAACTACTCACTCTTTCCACTACTGGTTCTCCAAACTACTCACTCTTTCCACTACTGATTCTCCAAACTACTCACAATTTCCACTACCGGTTCTCCGAACTACTCACAATTTCCACTACCGGTTCTCCGAACTACTCACAATTTCCACTACCGGTTCTCCGAACTACTCACAATTTCCACTACCGGTTCTCCCAACTACTCACAATTTCCACTATCGGTTCTCCTAACCACTACCGGTTCTCCCAACTACTCACAATTTCCACTACCGGTTCTCCCAACTACTCACAATTTCCACTACCGGTTCTCCCAACTACTCACAATTTCCACTATCGGTTCTTCAAACTACTCAAAATTTCTACTACCGGTTCTCCGAACTAATCAAAATTTCCACTACCGGTTCTCCAAACTACTCACAATTTCCATTACCGGTTCTCCGAACTACTCAAAATTTCCACTACCGGTTCTCCGAACTACTCAAAATTTCCACTACCGGTTCTCCCAACTACTCACAGTTTCCACTACCGGTTCTCCCAACTACTCACAATTTCCACTACCGGTTCTCCCAACTACTCACAATTTCCACTACCGGTTCTCCAGAACCTGTCAGAACCTCCTGGATTTCATTTCTGGAAGGAGGGCTGTGGGGTTGTGTTTTCCAGCTGGAAATACGGATCCCTGGAGTGCATTTCACACGAGACGTGGATGAAAAAGAGAAACACCTGGGCATCCACCAAGAAGGAGATGGTGGCTATCAAACCATAACCCTCACCTTTCCAGAGTTTGGGACTTTGGGGGGGGGGAGTGCAGAGAAGAGCAACTGGGATGATTGAGGGCTTGGAGACTAGAACATACGAAAGACCGGTGTAGGAACTGGCTATGTGTAGTTTAATAAAGAGAAGGACTAGGGCTGATGTGATAGCATCCTCTACGCTGTTTTAGAGCAGGGGGTCTCCAACCTTGGCAACTTTAAGCCTATGGACTTCAACTCCCAGAATTCCCCAGCCAGCTTGCTGGCTGGGGAATTCTGGGAGTTGAGGTCCTCCAGGCTTAAAGTTGCCAGAGTTTGGAGACCCCTGTTTTACAGAGAGAGGGGGGGGGTTGGAGGGGGGTTGCAAAGGACTCGGTTTTTCATGGCCACATTATTTTCCTGGCAAACTGTTTTAAGCCACCGCGTTTCGGCTTGCAGGGGGGGGGGGGGTGTCGTGGTGTGTGTGGTTTTTAATGCATGGGAAACATTCCTTAAAAAGGGATAATGAAGTCAGGGAATGTCGAGCGGGGGTCTCTGAGCCTCTCCCCCTTGCCTTTTCGAGATTCGCGTTCTCCAAGCGGCTGCTTCCACCATGGATTGGGAAGAGGGTTGAGTGTGTGTGTGTGTATGAAGAGTGCAGCGTTTGAAGTACAGCTCTCTCGGGGGTGGGGGGGTTTGCGAAGCCATCAAAGGGCCGGTGACGGACTCAGGCAGCCGGTGGAGAAGGCAAGATGGCTCCCAAATGGAGACCCCCCCCACCATCCACCCTGCCTCCCTTGGCATTGTAGCTCAAGGGTGGTGCTTGGCTCGCCCCCCCCCCACAGCCCCCCCTCCTGCGCCTCTGACAGGCCAACCCTAGAAACACATGTGCATCTCGGCATGGAGTGATCCTTGCAAATCCGGATGACCCATGAAATCGGGCGATGTCACTCATCCGGGGGGCGAGGTTTCCCCGCTACCTCGCAAAAATAGCCTGTGGGGTTTGTGGTACTCTGCGAGCTGGGTTGTTGCCTGCCGACGTTGCATGACCCAGCTAGCAAACATTATCAGTGGCAGAAGGGAGAGGGGCTTGCAGGGAGGAGGAGGAGGAGGAGGAAGAGGAGAACTGTGGGGTCCTTAGTGCTCTCTGAACGGCTGTTTTCTTGCAGACGGTGCATGACCCAGGTAGCTAACACTATCAGTGCTAGAAGGGAGAGGGGTTTGCAGCGAGGAGGAGGAAGAGGAGGAGGAGGAAGAGGAGGAGGGGAACTGTGGAGTCCTTGGTGCTCTCTGAGCTGCATGGTTTTCTTGCAGACGTTGCATGACCCAGCTAGCTAACACTATCAGTGCTAGAAGGGAGAGGGGTTTGTGGAGAGGAGGAGGAGGGGGAGAACTGTGGAGTCCTTGGTGATCTCTGAGCTTGGCAGTTTTCTTACAGACATTTTATGACCCAGCTAGCTAACACTATCAGTGCTAGAAGGGAGAGGGGTTTGCAGGGAGGAGGAGGAGGAGGAGGAGGAGGAGGAGGAGGAGGAGGAGGAGGAGGAGAAGGAGGAGGAAGAGAAGGAGGGGAATTGTGGAGTCCTTGGTGCTCTCTGAGCTGCATGGTTTTCTTGCAGACGTTGCATGACCCAGCTAGCTAACCCTATCAGTGCTAGAAGGGAGGGGTTTGTGGAGAGGAGGAGGAGGAGGAGGAGGGGAACTGTGGAGTCCTTGGTGGTCTCTGAACTTAGCGGTTTTCTTGCAGAGTTGCATGACCCAGCTAGCTAACCCTATCAGTGCTCGCCCCAAGGCCCTGAACCATGTCCGATGGGTTCTTGGGAGGCCATTTCTATGCCAAGATCTGGAAATTGGCTCCATGAATTTTATGGAACTGCTGAGCCTTTGAAGGGACTTTTCTCCCGACAGGTCAGCCAGAGAGAGAGCTCAGCTCCCACCGCTTGAAAATGGGATGGGCATTCCCACTGGATGTTAAAAAAGAAAAGACAATCTCACTTTATTTGGATATGGAAGCAAAGGAGTAACATCCATGATTGTGACTATTATTGAATTGCCTTTCTTTCGGTTGTTGTTTTTTTCTGGTTCTCTTGTTTTCTGCGTCTTTAAAAAAACATACAAGCCAAACATTTATGTAGCCTGCTGCCCGCAGTTATCAATCGCACTCTCTCAAAAGATTCAATAAAATGTTGTTTTTTTAAAAGGAGGAGGAGGAGGAGGAGGAGGAGGGATGGGTAAAAAGGGACAGCGTAAATGCCCTGTTCTTCTGTGCCTTTCAGATCATGTTGTCCTGCTGGATTTAATAATTCTTATCGATTTTTATCTCCGCGGAGGCATTTTGTTGTCAACTGTTGCAGCCCGCTCAAAAACTCCACGGAGGAGGCAGCGGGAGATCGAAAACTTCCAATTAAATCGGCCCCCAAGCCGAGATGGCCGGTCCAGGCGATGTGGGAGCCATTCCCAGCCTCCGTATCCCTAGACAGGATTAATTTCCTGCTTTATCAGAAATATAGGGGGGGGAGGAAGGGGGGGGATGTTTGGCCCTTCAATGCAGAGAACGGTGGATTGGTGTGTGACCTGAAGTGGAGTTTATTTCGAACTGGTAGAGAAAGATTCACACGATGAGCCTTAGACATCGTGATTTTCTCTTGTGCAAATATGTGTGTGTGTGTATGTCGCTCTGCGCATGCCTAAATGCAAAAAGCAAGATGGCAGCACCATATCTTTATCTATCTATCTATCTATCTATCTATCTATCTATCTATCTATCTATCTATCTATCTCTATCTCTCTCTCTCTCTCTTTCTTTCTTTCTTTCTCTTTTTTCTATTTATCTATCTATCTATAGTCTCTCTTTCTAGTCCTGTGACTCCTGCCTTAGGCATGGAAGCTGATTGGGTGACTTTGGGAGATGTTGAGTTCCTTCCTTCCTTCCTTCCTTCCTTCCTTCCTTCCTTCTTTCTCCTCCTCCTCCTTTTCTTCCCTCTCCACAACCTCCTCTCCCTTCTAGCATTTTGAAGCTACCTAGTTGGGTAGTAAAACATCTGCAAGAAAACATCCAAGCTCAGAAAGCACCAAGGACCCCTCCCCCCAGTTCAGCCCTGAGCTATAAAAACTTCTCTTCTCTTCTCTATTCTATTCTTCAATATCTATTCTATTCTGTTCTTATTCTATTCTACTTCTATTCTATTCTACTCTGTTCCCTAGTCTATTCTATTCTCTATTCTATTCCCTCTTCTCTATTCTATTCCATTCTTTATTCTATTCTTATTCTATTCTAATTCAATTCTATTCTATTCTATTCTCTATTCTATTCCATCTTCTCTTCTCTTCCCTTCTCTTCTCTATTCCTTTCCCTTCTTTATTCTATTCTATTTTCTCTTCTCTTCTCTATTCTCTTCTCTATTTTATTCTCTATTCTATTCCATTCTTTATTCTATTCTTATTCTATTCTAATTCAATTCAATTCTATTCTCTATTCTATTCTATTCCATCTTCTCTTCTATTCTCTTCCCTTCTCTTCTCTATTCATTTCCATTCTTTATTCTATTCTATTTTCTCTTCTCTTCTCTATTCTATTCCATTCTTTATTCTATTCTATTCTTCATTCCAATATCTATTCTATTCTATTCTATATTCTACTCTATTCCCTCTTCTCTTCTCTATTCTATTCCAATCTATTCCATATTCTCTGCTCTCCTCTCCTCTCTTCTTTTCTCTCCACTCAGAAGGTCTTTTGGCCAGATAGATGTGCAATGACTCTCGGTTTCATTCTCTGCATGGGGCACCCATTTCTGCCCATCCCATCCCGTGGACTCCTTTGTCCTCTCTCCAGCCTCAGGAACCTCGTACGCAGAAGCCGTGTCAGGCGAGCCCGTCTCCTTCTGTTTTTCCCCCATGGAACAATCCTTCCCTCTGTTTGATGCTCGTCGGTCGCCTGAGCAAACTCCAGCTGAAACGGAGACCTCGCCAAAGCTGCCTTTTGGGGCACTCAAGACCCGCGCCTTCTCCGATCCAACGGTGGTGTTTACCTTGTGGTGATTTTATCACGTCAAACAAGGCCAACCGAGGAGAGAAGCGGATTGGACGTGGCCCGATAAGCAAAGGACTTAATTTAGGGTCTCCGTTGCCTTGTAGTTAATTTATGAAGGCTAATTGCTCCCACCCCAGGAACCGCCAAGCTGCGCAAATAAATACCATCCTTTTATCATCCGTCTTGATATTTTAATATCCTGCCCCACAGAGGCTCTTTGGCTGTCCTGGAGCGCCATACAGGGAGACGTTTAAGGCTTCTCGGTCAGGGAGGGGAGAAATTGGCTCAGGGCAGATCGGGTGCCCATGAAGGGTTTGAAATTGGCTACTTTATTGCTGTGCCTATTTTACAGGAATCTCCCGGGACTGGCACTTGGTACCTGAGCCAGGTTAGGTAAGGTTCAACCGCATTAAAGCAGGGAATTGCGTTAAGAAAATCAGGAGATTCAGGCAGTCTAAAAAGAGTATAAAGCAGGGATGTCCAAACTTGGGAACTTTAAGACTTGTGGACTTCAACTCCCAGAATTCCCCAGCCAGCTATGCTAATTCTGGGAGTTGAAGTCCACAAGTCTTAAAGTTCCCAAGTTTGGACATCCCTGGTATAAAGATTTATTGCCATCTTAAGCTCTCTACGAGAATCTGGCCAACCAGCAGCCAAGGGAAAGAAGCGGGAGATAAGAAAGGCATTCAGGGAAAACTGGACTTCCATCTCTTGCAGGGGTGCAGGGACTCGTGACTTGTGATGCGTTTTGACCCCTCCCTCATACGGGTCCTCTCCCATATGAGGGAGAAACAACCAGGCAGCCATTTTTCCAGGATGGAGTCAGGTCTCTTACCTTGGGCTTAGGGTTGGACTAGAAGGCCTCCAACGTCCCTTCCAGCCCTAGGATGAGATAGACAAGTTCTATTCTCTTTTATCTTCTACCTTAACTGTCTATCATAGATGACAGATAAGATAGAAGATAAAAGAGAATAGATAATATATAATAGATAGATAGGAGATAGATAGATGAGAGGAGAGAGGATGGATGGATGGGTGGATATATGATAGATAGATAGATAGATAGATAGATAGATAGATAGATAGATAGATAGATAGATAGATAGATAGATAGATAGATAGATAGATAGACAGACAGACAGACAGACAGACATAGAGAGAGAGAGAGAGATGAGAGAGATGGAGAGAGACAAGAAAGAGAGAGAAAATAGACATAGAATTGAATGATTGATTGATTGATAGATAGATAGATGAGAGGAGAGAGAAGATAGATAAAGAGAGAGAGAGAGAGAGAGAGAGATATGGAGAGAGACAAGAAAGAGAGAGAAAATAGACATAGAATTGAATGATTGATTGATAGATGAGAGGAGAGAGAAGATAGATAGATAGATAGATAGATAGATAGATAGATAGATAGATAGATAGATAGATAGATAGATAGATAGATAGATAGATAGATAGATAGATAGATGCTCAACCACTGGAGGTTCTCAAGAGAAGATCAGATGACCATCTCTCTGGGATGCAATCAGCTTGGGCAGGGGTTGGACTAAATGCCCTCCAGTGGGGCAACTGGAAAAGGATCCCTGGCCTGCTTCCTGCCTGCTCCTTCCAATCCCAGGCTTCTATGATTCCATCGGATGGATAGAAGAGAGGTAGATGAGATCCATGGGGCAGATGTGTATCTATAGGAGGCAGAGACAGACCCAGAAAATGGAAGAAACTTCTGGCCTCCCATATTTGTGGGTGTTCAACCAGTGCAGGTGCTGGAGAAAAAAAAAACCACGCAGCCATTGGCCTGGGATGTAATCAGCCCCTCCTGCTTTGAGCAAGGGGGTGGACTGGAAGACCTCCGGGGACCCTTCCAACCCTAGGGCTATGCTATGGTGATCTCCTGCATCGAACAGGAACAATTGCATCGCTGAAGATCACCCTTGAAGCCAAGCATTCGTGGGCCAGAGGAAGCAGCCTTCATAATGTGGGAAAGACTTTTCTAGGCTGAAAGAGAAGGAGGGAGGGAAGGAGGGAGGGAGAGAGGGAGGGCGAGGAAGGAGGGAAATAAGTTACCAATTAGGCCAAAGGCTGATCACCACAGAACTCAGCAGCAGGTCGCTGAAATGACATTTATCTACAGCATCAAAGAGCCTTCCAACCGAACGGCCTTATTCTCAGCCCCTGGTGCTAAATTAGCAGAAGGGGCCGGGAAACGGAATATCACAGGCAAAGCATGATTTTGCCTCCATAAAAGGGAACGGCTGCCAGCCAGCTGGACAAGCCCTTTCCCTAAGCCAGCAGACTCTGGGTGGTTGGGCTGGAGCGGATGGGTGTTGTAGTTGAGCCCAGGGGATGGCTGGGATCAGGGGGGGGGGGGCAGTCTGGTTTAGTGGGTAAGGCAGAAGGCGGGAAAGCAGGAGATGGGGAGTTCTAGTCCCACCTGAGGCGCGAAAGTTCTAGTCTCGCATTAAGCAGAAAAGCCAGCTGGGTGACTTTGGGACAATCACCAGGAGACAAGGAGTTCTAGTTCTCCCCTGGACTTGGGGCCAATCACCAGGAGACAGAGAGTTCTAGTTCTTCCCTGGACTTGGGGCCAATCACCAGGAGACAGAGAGTTCTAGTTCTGCTCTGGACTTTGGCCCAATCACCAAGAGGCAGGGAATTCTAGTTCTTTCCTGGGCAAGAAAGCTGGATGGGTGACTTTGGGCTAATCACCAGGAGACAGGGAGTTCTAGTCCCACCTTAGCCATGTAAAGCTGACTGGGTGACTTTTGGCCACTAGGAGATGGTGAATTCCAGTTGTGCCTCAGTCACACAGCTGTGTGACTTTGGGCCAGTCAGCAGGAGAGACCAAGGTTGGAAACTAATCAAGAAGAGAAGCAACTTGGGATTAAGGAGAATTTTCATGACTATGAGGACAATGAACCAGTGGAACAGCTTGCCACCAGAAGTTGTGAATGCTCCAACACTGGAAGTTTTTAAGAAGGGTCTAGAGACAGTTGCTTATCTGAAATATGATAGATCCTCCTGCTTGAGCTGGACTAGAAGACCTCCAAGACCCCTTCCAGCTCATTCATTCTATTCTGTTCTAAGATATCTTAGGGTGTTGTTGAGCTACAACAGGCAGATCAAGACATCGGAGTAGAACCAAACATGGCTGATGGCAAACTAAACCCTCAACTTCTCTCGCGCAGTGTCTGAGTCCAAAGGGGCTTTGTATGTCCACCCTGTTGTAAGCCGTAGGCCTGTGTTTTGCAGAAATATGAAATAGGGAGGGGGTGCTTTCTGCAATCACGCAACCGCTTACCCACACAAAGACAATTTTGCTGGAGTTTTCCTGGCATCAGCCTTGTGTCAGAGGCCCCGGTGTGACCTCAGAAGGGGGCTTCTGGAGTTGCACCCCAATTGTTTCCATCACAAAATTGCACAACTATTTTTGACTATTTTGACTTTGCTCTCTTACTCAAACTCATCAGTCTAAAACAGTGATGGCTCACCTTTTTGTGGTTGCGTGCCGAAAGGGCTTGCACATGCACGATAGCATGCCCACACCCATAATGGAACGTGTGTGCAACTCCACCACCAGAACAATGAACCGGTGGAACAGAAGTTGCCTCCAGAAGTTGCGAATGCCCCAACACCCCAAGTCTTTAGGAAGAGGTTGGACAGCCATTTGTCTGAAATTGTATAGGGCTTCCTGCCTAGGCAGGGGGTTGGACTAGAAGACCTCTAAGGTCCCTTCCAACTCTGCTATTGTATTGTGTTGAGAGAAGATGAGAATAGAGAAGAGAAGAAAGAAGGGAAGAGAAGAGAAGAGAGGAGAATAGAGAAGAGAAGAAAGAAGGGAAGGGAAGGGAAGGGAAGGGAAGGGAAGAGAAGAGAAGAGAAGAGAAGAGAAGAGAAGAGAAGAGAAGAGAAGAGAAGAGAAGAGAAGAGAAGAGAAGAGAAGAGAAGAGGACTGGAAGTCTTTAAGAAGATGTTGGAGAGCCATTTGTCTGAAACAGTATAGGGCTTCCTGCCTAGGCAGGGGGTTGGACTAGAAGACCTCCAAGGTCCCTTCCAACTCTGCTATTGTATTGTGTTGAGAGAAGATGAGAATAGAGAAGAGAAGGGAGAAGAGAAGGGAAGAGAAGAGGGTAGAATAGAGAAGAGAAAAAAGAAGGGAAGGGAAGGGAAGGGAAGAGAAGAGAAGAGAAGAGAAGAGAAGAGAAGAGAAGAGAAGAGAAGAGGACTGCAAGTCTTTAAGAAAATGTTGGAGAGCCATTTGTCTGAAAATGTATAAGGTTTCCTGCCTAGGCAGGGGTTTGGACTAGATGACCTCCAAGGTCCCTTCCAACTCTGCTGTTGTACTGTATTACCCCCGCACACCCCACCTGCCTGCATGTGCTGTTTTGGGCCTAGTAGGCCTCCCTGAAGCCTCCCGAGACCAGAAACGGGCTGTGGGGGAAGGGCGTGCATGACAGAGACCCACAAATCAGCTCATCAATGGGAGGCACATGTGCGGTAGAGCTGAGCTGGGGCTCGCATGCCCACAGAGAGGGCTCCACATGCCACCTGTCACATGTGGTTCTCCATCATAGCTTTAAATCAGCTGGCTGGGGGATTCTGGGAGTTGAAGTCCACGGGACTTAAAGTCGCCAAGGTTGAGAAATGCTGAACTAAAGTAAGGCCTTATATTAAAAAACTCCTTTCACCTTAAAACAGGGATGTCCAAACTTGGGAACTTTAAGACTTGTGGACTTCAACTCCCAGAATTCCCCAGCCAGCTATGCTGGCTGGGGAATTCTGGGAGTTGAAGTCCACAAGTCTTAAAGTTCCCAAGTTTGGACATCCCTGCCTTACAAGATCCGAGAAGAAACAGACTCAGGGTGTTTTAGTCAAGGAATGAACAAAAAGAAATCTAGTGTGATGCCAGTAAAACCATTGCAGCCAACAATCCTTTTGACAGAAAACATATAAAGTTGGGGATTTTTTAAAAAAAGAACTGCCTGGTTGAATCCATTGTATTTTTTCTTTGCAAATCCCAGCAAGGGGATTAATAAAAGAAGCAACGTACCGTATTTTTTTTTCTTGATTTTTGCATGCATGTAGAGCCCTGGTTACTCAACCTTGGCAACTGTAAGCCACGTGGACTTCAACTCCCAGAATCCCCCAGTCAGCTGGGGAATCCTGGGAGTTGGAGTCCACCCATCTTAAAGGGCCCAGGGTTGAAAACAAACACCGATTTGTATATTGCCAAGCATCCTTCTGGAATGTCTAAGGAGCTTCTCAGTCATTCAAGGCTCTGGTTGTTCGAAAGCTGCTTTTTTCAAGAGGCAACTGGATTTTCCTGGGGGGTTTTGGAAGGCGTTTCACTTCTCATGCAAGAAGCTTCTTCAGTTCTTCCGTCCAGAATCGAAGAAGCTTCTTGCGCGAGAAGCGAAACGCCTTCCAAGAAAAACCAAGGAAAAAGCACCTTTGGGACATTATTCTTGGCGTTTTAGTCCAAGAGTCTTAAAGTTGCCAACTGTTGAGAGTGTCCAGCATCAGTCACGCATTGAGAAACGGCCATCATAGTTTAATTCAGAGTTTCCTTGGCTACCAAACTTCACTTCTTAATTAACACACACACACACCCATCCCTTGCTTCCTCCCCCCCCCTTCCCTGCGCCCCTCAACTGAACAATTCCCAGCCAGGCAGGACCAAAGACAACCGCAAGCAAATCAGGCGAGACCCCCGTGAATTATCCAGGATTGGCGGGGGGGGGGGGTGTCCCAAAAGGACGTTTCGGGCAAAGTTGCGCCGGAGCAGGGAGCAGCCCCTCCCTCCCTCCCCGGCCCGTCCTGCCGCCCTCCTCCTCCTCTTCTCCCACTTCTTCCTCCTCCTCCTCCTCTTCTTCCTCCTCCTCCTCCTCTTCTCCTTCTTCCTCCTCCTCCTCCTCCGTGTTCAGCACCGCGGACAGCGGCGGGACTGCGCGCCCAAGCGGGTCTCTCTCCAGACCGCCTTAGAGCGACCCTGGTTGGGGGGGGGGGGGGCGGAGACGCCGCGTGGGGAAGCCCCCCACCCCCGGCCACCTGGGCCACGCGAGAGCAGCTCCAGGCGGCAGTCCGCGTCCCGTGTCGCCTTTCTATCCACGGGGAAACTTTTTTCTTATCCTGGCTGCCTCTTGCTCGGCGCTTTCTTGACTCGCGGGGGAAAGCTGCCCACCCACCCGCCCACCCCACTCCCCACTCCCTCCCCGCCGGCTAATCCTTTTGTTCGTCCACGCCGCGCTTCCCCAACTCTTTCCTGCCTCGCTGAAGTCGCCTGGCTGCGGCTCCGACCCGCCTCCCTCCCTCCTTCCCCCTCCCCCGTTGGACGAGGCTGCTCCGAGTCCTGGTCCTGCGGGAGCCCCCCCCTCCTCCTCCTCCTCCTCCTCCGCCCCCTCCTCCAAATTCCCCCGAAGTCTCCCAACTCCCGCGGCCGGACTCACAGGTCAGATGCGGCGGGCTGGTACTGCTGGCTCCGACAGAGGATGGAGTGCCCGCAGGCTTGGCCCATCTCTCCTCATCCTCTGCCCGTCCGGCGCCGGCCAGGGGCGAGCGGGGTGGCCCGCGGGAGGCGGGCGGGATGCCAGGTGCCCAGCCGCGGCCGACCACCGGCTCGTCTTCGCCCGCTGCTCGGCGGCTAATGGAGCCCTTGGCAGCCGCTCCGGCTTTCCGCGGGTGAGGGAGGGAGCTGCCAGGCGGTAAGGGAGCCTAATGCGGGCGGCTGAAGCGCGCCCGGGTGGGGTGGGTGGGGGGCGGGTAGGTGGGCGGGTGGGGGCCGCGCCAGCCAGCCAGCCAGAGAGCATGTGGAGCCCGCGTGGGAACGCCGACCGCCCGCCCCGCGCGCGGACCCGACCCAGGCCGAGCGGTTGTGTAAGGCGCTGGCGGGGTCTGGGGGTCTCGGACGGGGCAGTGGGGCCCCTGCCCTGACCCTGCCCTGCTTGGGGAAGGGGGGCGCAGGGATGCTTAGGGGGGGAGGGGTTGCACGCCTGCACGTTGGAAACACAAAGAAAATGGCAGAGAGCGGCGGCGTTTCGGAGGCCGCGGATGGGGGGCGAGGGAGGGTGCGGGGGAGAGTGAAACCCACCCACCCACCCGGCTCCGACCCGGGGTCCGCGGACGCTGCGGCCGAGCTGCCCCCCCCCCTTTCTCTCCAGAATCTGAGCTGGGGGGCGGGCGAGGTTTCAGTGCGCGAAGCCCCCTCCCCACAGCCTTTCCCCTTAGGCCAGCTAATGGCCGAGGATAGGAATGGAGACCCCGGCCCTCTTGGAAGAACTCCCAAACAATGCGGGAGAAAAAGCGGGTTTGGCTTCCTGTCGTCCGCCCCATCCCCTCCGAAAGGTGCTTTTTTAAAAATAAAATAAAATTCCAGATGGCTAAACATCTCCCCAGACACGCAGGCCCCAGAAGTGCGGATTCTGCACTGCGGAGTTGCCTTCACACGGCCGCCCCAACCCGTTAGCCGCAGCTGCAGCCCCGCGCGCCCTTCTCTGGGGCCCCGAGCCCTCCCCCGTTGGGTTGGGTTAGGACTGGAAGAAGAGAGTCAGGGCCGCCCCGAAGGAAACGGGTTGGTCTGGGAAGCGGGTTCCTGAACGTGTGAACGCAGTCTTGGGAGGGAGGGGGGAGGCGAGGAGGAGCGGGAGAGGGACCGGGTGCGACACGGATCCATTTCCAAGCCCCGAGGCTTTCTCCCCCCCCCCCCCCCCTTGGCTCATTCACAGCACTTGCACGTGGCGGTTGGAATCTCTCTGGATCGCCCCTTGCAGTAGGACCAGATTCCCCAACCCTCTTTCCTATCTGTGATAGAATAGAATGACAGAGTTGGAAGGGACCTTGGAGGTCTTCTAGTCCAACCCCCTGCCTAGGCAGGAAGCCCTATACCATTTCAGACAAAGGGTTCTCCAACATCTTCTTTAAAACTTTCAGTGTTGGGGCATTCACAACTTCTGGTGGCAAGTTGTTCCACTGGTTAATTGTTCTCACAGTCAGGAAATTCCTCCTCCCTTCTAAGTTGCTTCATCTGGCTCCTTTTTCTAAGGCACACAGGTAGTCCTTAACTTACAACGGTTCATTTAGTGACAGCGGCACTGGAAATAAGGGACTTACGGCCGTTTTTCATACTTATGACCATTGCAGCCTCCCCAAAGTCACGTGATGTACATTCAGATGCTTAGCAATTGATTCGGTTTTATGACGGTCGCAGTGTCCCGGGGTCACATGATCCCCTTTTGCACCCATCTGACAAGCGAAGTGCAAGGGAGAAGCCAGATTCACTTAACGACGGTGTTGTTAGCTTAACAATGGCAGCCATTCACTTGACAACCGTGGCAAGAGGCGTCGTAAAGTGGGGGCAAAACTCACTTAGCGGCTGTCTCGCTCAGCCACCGAAATGCTGGGCTCAGTTGGGACCTTACGTCGAAGGCTGTGTATTTTACTTTCCGTTTTATTTTATTATTTCATTTTACGTTCTATTTTATTTTATTATTTTACATTTTATTTTATTATTTTACATTTTATTTTATTATTTTACATTTTATTTTATTATTTTACATTTTATCATTTCATTGTTTTATTTTACATCTTACTTTATTGTTTTAATTTATTTATAATTTATAATTTATTGCAGCCTTCTCTAAAGTCCTAAAGAGGACTCAGCTGTCCCGTTACTTTTCCAAGCCTTGGAATTTTTTTAAAAAGGGGAGAACTGTCCCAGCTCCAGAGTAGTTATGCGACACACACACCCTCAGCAAGAGACATCTAGAACAATAAAGAAAGAAAGGAAGAGAGGAGAGGAAGAGGAGGAAAGGTAGGAAGAGGTGAGGAGAGGAAGATGGAAGGAGAGAAGGAGAGAGGGTAGGAAGGGGAAGAGGAAGAAGGAAGGGGAAGGAGAGGAAGAAGGAAAGAAGTAGAGAAGGGAGGGAGAGAAAAAGGAAAGAGAAAGGAGAGGAAGATGGAAGGGAAAAGGAGAGAAGGAGAGAGGGTAGGAAGGGGAAGAGGAAGAAGGGAGGGGGAAGAGAGGAAGAAGGGAGGAAGTAGAGAAGGGAGGGAGGGAAAAACAAAAGAGAAAGGAGAGGAGGGTGGGAGAGAGGGAGAAGGAGAGAAGGAGAGAGGGTAGGAAGGGGAAGAGGAAGAGTAGGAGTAGGGGAGAAGGTAAGGGAAGGAGGAAGGGAAAAGAGAGAAGAAGGAAAGAAGTAGAGAAGGGAGGGAGAGAAAAACAAAAGAGAAAGGAGAGGAGGGTGGGAGAGAGGGAGAAGGAGAGAAGGAGAGAGGGTAGGAAGGGGAAGAGGAAGAGTAGGAGTAGGGGAGAGGTAAGGGAAGGAGGAAGGGAAAAGAGAGAAGAAGGAAGAAAGTAGAGAAGGGAGGGAGGGAGAAAAGAAAGGCGAAAGAAGGTAGTGTTACAGCAGGCGGAAGGGATGGTAAACAAAGCCACCCAACCTGTATATTATAACCTTTTAAATGGAATAATAAAGGCATAAGAACAACAACTATGTGGATGCATACCTATAATTGCATGTAGAGAATTAAGGAATAAAAACAAACTTTGCAGAGGGAGGCCATGAAACCCTGGAAGTGGCCTGGAAGTGGCTCCCTCCCATCCAGCCGCTCCCCCCACTGGAGACTGGCGAAGGGCAGGAGGCCAGGAGGCTGGTGCGTCTCATCCCTGGCCTGGTGCCCGCTGCATCGTCTCTCCAGCTGCTAAGTGCCAGGGCGAAAGGAGGGGGCAGATCCCAAGACTCCCTCTTCCCTGGCAAAAGATGCCGCTGTAGAGGGGGACCTTGTTGGAGGAGGACTTTTCAGGGGGGGCTACGAAGTCACGGAGCTTCTAATGCAGGGGTGCCAAACTCAAGGCCCGCGGGCTGGATCCAGCTGGCAGGGTGCTTAGGCCTGACCCAGCCCACTGGGCCACCCTGGAAGCAGCAAAGGGCCGTCCCACGGTGCCCCTGCCCAGCAGAAACCTGGGAGCTCGAGAGGGGCATGCGGTGGGTGGGGGGGACTCCCTGGGCTGCGTTTTTCCTGGCCGAGGGCTAGCAGAAGGAACTAAAATGAAAAAAAAAAGGAGAAATGTTTCCCCTCCTGCGTTTCGAGCATGGGAGAAGGGAGAGGAGAGGAGAAAGGGGAAGAAAGAAAGAGGAAGGAAAAATAAGGAAGGAGGGGAAGGAAGAAGAAAAGGAAGGAAGGAAAGGAAACAGAATACAGAAAGAGAAGGAAGGAGAGAGAGAGTGAGGGAGGGAAGGAAGGAAAAGAAATAGAATACAGGAAAAAAAGGAAGGAAGGAAGGAAGGAAGGAAGGAAGGAAGGAAGGAAGGAAGGAAGGAAGGAAGGAAGGAAGGTGATGGAGGGAGGGAAGGAAGGAAAATAAACAGAATACAGAAAGAAAAGGAAGGAAGGGGGAGGGAAAGAGGGAGGGAAGGAAGGAAGGAAAAGAATACAGAAAGAAAAGGAAGGAGAGAGAGAGTGAGGGAAGGAAGGAAAAGAAATAGAATACAGAAAGAAAAGGAAGGAAGGAGATGGAGGGAGGGAAGGAAGGAAGGAAAAGAAAAAATACAAAAGAAAAGGAAGGAGAGAGAGGGAGGGAGGGAGGGAAGGAAGGAAAATAAACAGAATACAGAAAGAAAAGGAAGGAAGGAAGGAAGGAAGGAAGGAAGGAAGGAAGGATATTATAATGGGTCTGAGGGAAGTCCTGTCTTAGCCCTTGGCCACTACAGGTGACCCCAACACGAGTGATGTCGTCGAGCTGGCCACACCTCCCAGCCCTGATGCTGCCCCCAAGGGAATCGAGTCTGACACCCCTGCTCTAATGCATCCTCCATGGCTTAGGGCCTGATTGGCTACTCCAAAATCAATCTACCCATCTGGTATCCGGTGGACTTCACCTCCCAGGATTCCGTGCAGGCTGGGGAATTCTAGGAGTTGAAATCCACGCACCTTCAAGCTTCCAAAGTTGAAGGAGACGGCTCTGAAGTCCAGCTGAGGGATTCTGCTCCACCTCCAAGGCTCCCATCCACGGTGACCTTGTGGCCACCCCTTCTTAATAATAGCCCGTCTTTTACTCTTGACTAATTGGGCCACATCACCTATGAATCATCTCCTGGAGCTCCGAGAGAGCGTTTGGAGGGAAGCCAAGATGGGCCTTGGCCTCGCAGATGGCACCATCCCATTATCTTGATTTATCCTGATGTTTTTCAACCATGTTCTTGCTCGGAATCACCGGGAGCGAAGCACAGGCTCTTGGCAATCAGTGAATAAATATCTTTTCAT
The DNA here is from genome assembly GCA_039707465.1 of Rhabdophis nuchalis. Taxonomy (NCBI): domain Eukaryota; kingdom Metazoa; phylum Chordata; class Lepidosauria; order Squamata; family Natricidae; genus Rhabdophis; species Rhabdophis nuchalis. The sequence continues at coordinate 66,950,252 of CM077649.1, forward strand.
CGTAAACCCTAGGCAAAAGTTTGGGTCAAGGGTTTTTCCCCAGAGTTGGGTGATGCAGAGAAGAGCCACCAAGAGGATGAGGGGACTGGAGGCTCAAACATACAATGAACAGTTGCAGGAACTGGGCATGGCTAGTCTAGGAAGAGAAGGTCCAGGGGAGACAATATTTGGGGGGTTGCCAGAGAGAGGAAGGGGTCAAGCTATTCTCCAAAGCCCCCGAAGGCCAGACAAGGAACAATGGATGGAAACTGACCAAGGAGAGATTCAACCTGGAAATAAGGAAACATTTTCTGACAGGGAGAACCATCCACCCATGGAACAGAAGTTGCCTTCGGAAGTTGTGGGAGCTTCATCCCTGGAGGCTTTCAAGGAGAGACTGGGCTGCCCTCTGTCAGAAATGGCGTAGGGTCTCCTGCTTGGATGCAGGGTTGGACTAGATGACCTCCAAGGTTCCTTCCTAATCTCTTCTCCTCTCCCTTCCCTTCTCTTCCATTCCATTCTTTCCATATTCTATTCTTATTTTCTCTTCTCTTCTATTTCAGCAATTGACATAAACCATACTAGGTTACTAAATAAAACAATATAAACCATAGGATACAAGCAACAAAGTTATAGTTCAAAAGAAGATAAGGAAATAGCTAATAGGAAAGATGGGAAGGATAACAGGTGAAGCAGCCTTACTAGATAGTTTGACAGTGTTGTTGGGAATTTCTTGTCTCGCAGAGGGATGGTGGTGGTGGTGGTGGTGGAAACACTGTCCTTCTTCTAGTTGTTGTGACGTGCAGTGCCCTAGAGCGGCATCCAGAGTGGAGACGTTGAAGTAGTTTATGTCCTGGATGTGATGAGTCCATAGATATTTTCATGCAGTGTACGGATCCTCAATGGAAGACAGGCTCTTCTCATTCTTTTTTTCCCTCCGGTTCTAATTATCCATTCGTGATGCATCGCATGATGTTGATGGTCATCCATTCAGTCGTGGCAATTCCCTTAGCCAGGTCTCTCCACGTCTTCTGATCTTCTGCAAATTTGATGAGTTCCCCATTTATCCTCTCATCCAAATCATGGATGAAGATGTTGAAGGCCCCCAAAACAAGAGCCTTGGGGGACTCCACTGCATACTTCCCTCCATGGAGATGCAGTTCCATTGAGGACTACACGTTGAGTGCGGTTGGTCAGCCAGTTGCGAATCCATTTGGTGGTGATGCTGTCTAACCCACATTATCTAGTAGTAGGTTATGGTCTACCTTGTCAAATGCCTTACTGAAGTCCAAGTAAGCTATATCGACGGCATTCCTCTGGTCCACTAATTTTGTCACATTATCAAAGAATGCAGTAAGATTAGTCTGGCATGATCTGTTTTTGACAAAACCATGTTGGCTTCTGGTTATTATTTTGTTTACTTCTAGGCGTTCGCTGTTTCTTTGCTTGATTATCTTTTCCAGACTCTTCCCTGGCATTGAGGCAAGGCTGATGGGTCTGTAGTTTCCTGGATTTATTTATTTTTTAATGGGAACCACATCAGCTCTTTGCCAGGCCTCTGGCAGTTCCCCGGTGCTCTAGGATCTTGCACACTTTCTTTGAGTTGTCCGATGCTCTGGCCGACGTCAGTTTTGATGGTGTCTGTCTGGCCGCTGTGTTTCTCAGTGGCCTGTTTTCCATTGACCACTAACTCATCCAAATGCAATTGCTTTCTCTAGTGAATTCACCCTCGGCCCTCATAGCGTGGCCAAAGTAAGTGAGATGCAGTTTGTGGCTTTGCCTTCCAGTGACACCTGCGGGGTTGTGCGCTCCAGTGGCTGTTTGTGGGTCAACTTTTATTGTCCAAGGGATACGCAGGAACCTTCTCCAGCACCACAGCTCAGACAAGTTGATTTTCTTCCTGCCTTGTTTTTGTAAGGTCCAACTTTCACAACACTAGGTAGCTACGGGAAACACAAAGGAGCAGACTAACCTACATTTGACTGCCAGGCAGGGTTGTTAATGTAGAAGATTAGGATTCAGGACAGGCAACATGTTTTCCTGGGAGTGTGTGGCATCAGCTGCAGGGCCCAAAAGGACCCATCAAATCCATGGCAACCACAAAGGCAGGTCCTGGATACGAGATGGAAATATTTGTGAAGGCTGTTCGTTTCTGATGTTCTCTATATCTTCCTAGTAATGAGGATGGTGGTATCTGAATAGAGCTGCAAGGGACCTTGGTGGTCTTCTAGTCCAGCCCCCTACTCAAGCAGGAGACCCTAGACCAGGGGTGTCCAAACTTGGAAACTTTAAGACTTGTGGACATCAACTCCCAGAATTCCCCAGCCAGCATGGCTGGCTGGGGAATTCTGGGAGTTGAAGTCCACAAGTCTTAAAGTTCCCAAGTTTGGAGACCTCTGCCCTAGACCATTTAAGACAGATGGCTGTCCAGTCTCTTCTTGAAAACCTCCAGGGATGAAGCATCCAAAACTTCTGCTGACAAGCCGTTCTGATTGATTGTCCTCGCTGTCAGGAAGTTTCTCCTTAATTCCAGGTCGCTTCTCTCCTTGGTAAGTTTCCATCCGTTGCTTCTTGTTCTGCCTTCAGGGGCTTTGGAAGATAGGTTGACCCCCTCTCCTTTGGGGCAACCCCTGAGACATTGGAAGACTGCTATCATGTCTCCCCTGGTCCTTCTTTTCTCTCGACTGGCCAAACCCAAATCCTGCGACTATCCATTCAAGACAATAATACAATAGAAGAGTTGGAAGGGAACTTGGAGGTCTTCTAGTCCAACCCCCCACCTAGGCAGGAAGCCCTACACCGTTTCAGACAAATGGCTCTCCAACATCTTCTGAAAGACTTCCAGTCCTCTTCTCTTCTCTTCTCTTCCTTTCCTTTCTTTCTTCTCTTCTCTTCTCTATTCTCCCCTCTTCTCTTCCCTTCTCTTCTCCCTTCTCTTCTCTTCTCTATTCTCATCTTCTCTCAACACAATACAATAGCAGAGTTGGAAGGGACCTTGGAGGTCTTCTAGTCCAACCCCCTGCCTAGGCAAGAAGCCCTATACCGTTTCAGACAAATGGCGATCCAACATCTTCTTAAAGACTTCCAGTCCTCTTCTCTTCTCTTCTCTTCTCTTCTCTTCTCTTCTCTTCTCTTCTCTTCTCTTCTCTTCTCTTCTCTTCTCTTCCTTTCCTTTCTTTCTTCTCTTCTCTTCTCTATTCTCCCCTCTTCTCTTCCCTTCTATTCTCCCTTCTCTTCTCTTCTCTATTCTCATCTTCTCTCAACACAATACAATAGCAGAGTTGGAAGGGACCTTGGAGGTCTTCTAGTCCAACCCCCTGCCTAGGCAAGAAGCCCTATACCGTTTCAGACAAATGGCTCTCCAACATCTTCTTAAAGACTTGGGGTGTTGGGGCATTCACAACTTCTGGAGGCAACTTCTGTTCCACTGATTCATTGTTCTAACTGTCAGGAAATTCCTCCTCAGTGCTAAGTTGCTTCTCTCCTTGATTAGTTTCCACCCATTGCTAATCAAGGATCCTCTTGACGCTTCTACAGGCCAACTCTTGACGCTTCTACAGGCCACGTTTCTCCATTTACGACAGGTTGTTTAGTGACAGTTCCAAGTGGCACCAGCGCTAAAAGAAAAGGGACTTATGAGCGTTTTTGATACTTACGACCATTTGCCATGTCCCTGTGGCCACGTGACCAACATCCAGGCACTTGTAGTTGCAACGGCACAATAAAAAAAGAAAAGCAAAATTTCCATGTTTCACACTTACGACCGTTGTAGCGTCCTCATGGTCACAGGATCAAAATTCATACCTGTAGCCACTGACTCGTATTTATGACGGTCGCAGTATCCCGTGGTCACGGGATCCCTTTTGGCGACCTTCTGGAGAGTCATTACCAACTGCACGATTCATTGAACGAAGAAGATTGCAAAAATAGGGCAAAGCTCACTTAACAACTGTCTCGCTCAACAACAGAAACTTTGGGCTCAGCTGTGTTCGTAAACCGAGGACTATCTGTACACCATCCTGGGAGATCACCTCGGGTGGTCTTCAGAAAGTCGGCAGCCCCTAAAAACGAAGGACGCAAAACTAATTTTAATTGCAATTGGTCAGCCTTTGACAGGGTTGCATATCCCTTTTTAGGCCCGTGATCTATTTATTAATCTCATTATTTTTGGAGAGGTTGTTATTCCTAACCCTAAGCCTCTTTGCCCATAAAGGAGTCAACGGTGATTAATACCTGGTTATCCTATTGTTCTGTTTACAGGGGAAGAGCCTACTCTAAAAGGCAGGCTATAAATATTTTAGAGAAATCAATGTATTTTCCTTTCTTTATCATAAGTCTTTACTCGAACATAAGTTTCGGCTGAGCTCGCACCATCAGCGTAAATCCTACCAGCACCATAGCAACATATTTTCACATGCAGGATGGATGCCAGCTTCAACCTGGGCATTTTATCGCCAGAGGCAGATCCCAGAAGGTAGCAAGGAAAAAGAGAAATTTCCTTGCACCTGAGTTTGGCCTGTGGATTACTTTCCCTTCCCTCTGAGCAATTCCTTCCTCCCTTCTCTCCTTTTCATAGGCGAAACAGGGGAGGATTATGCCTTTCACGCTTGCTAAACTGCGGTGCAATTATCTTTTGAAATACCTCGGAAAGACGCCTAATATCAAATTGCTCACCTTTAAGTGTGCGGCACCTTAAAAAGGGAGCACACCGTGTGGCTCTAAGAAAAAAAAAATGTGATTAAATTCATCTCCCTGCCTTGAGTGAGAATAATATCGGGAAGCGTTTTGGGAAGCCAGGTTCTTGTTGCCGACATCCTAAGTCTGCAATTTTCAACATTAGTGGCTTCGTTTGAATGACTCGGGACTTGATTTAAATACGCTTCCTTTTAAAAATCACGCCATCTCTTCCCGAAGCGAACGTGGTTTTCAAATTCTGCTCCGCTTAGCTTGGAGAAGGGATTCATTGGCCCCTTCGCCCGTGGCAATAAAAATAATAACGCCCGGTAAACAACGTAAACACGATCCAATTATGAATGTGATACACAACAGCCAGATGTTGCGATAAATTAACGAGCTGCCCAAAACATCTGTCCAATTACTAGATACAGAGGTGAGGGCAAACTCGGAAGCAGCTCCCCGTGCTTCAGACAGGCCACAACGGTGTGTGTTTGCTTTTGTGACATTTCCATCCATGCAGCAGCATCTGCAGGCAAGTTGTACCGAGGGCCATAGGAAGAAACGCAGACAGAGAAGCGGAGAGAGAAATGGGTAGAATGGGGCAGGGATTTTGAAAGACGGGAGTTATTGTTGCAGAAAAAGAGAGCACGAGACTTGGACTTCTCAAAATCAGGAAAAGTTTATTATGGCTGCCATAGTTCAGAAAGCTAGTCCAGGCTAGCATCCAAGAATTCTGAACCCCTTCCAAAAGGGAATACAGAGTTTTATACTTCACTACAAGCAACTTTCATCATGGCTAGTTTCTGATTGGTTAAATCATCGTCATCAAAAGGAAAACCACAAATATATCCTGTTTTTGCTAACCAGCCTTTGTGGTTAAGCTCGTTGTCTGACTTGCCATCTAACTCGAGCAGGTGCCGCTTCTGCGGTTTGGCGCATCCTGTTGCAACTCAGACTATTCAGAGCTTCAAAAAGGAAAAAGGGACCCTTTGGGTGATCCAGCCCAACCCCACATCATTTCACTCTTAACAACCAGGTCTCGCTTTATGCCAATGCCCTGCCTCATTATCTTGTTCCGTTTTGCCAACGGAAAAGAATATTTGCAGCTCGGGGTTGGACTGGCAGGTCCTTGGTGGTCTCTGGGCTTGGTGGTTTTCTTGCAGTTAGCTAGCTACGGTTTCCCCCTTGTTAGTTCCTGAGTTGCGGTTTTCTTCTCTGCCTGTTTGTCTGGGGTTAATCCCTGCTTATCTGGGTGCAAGGTTGTTGGAGAAGAAAAATATTCTGGTCCAGCCCCATCAAGTAACTGCCAAGAAATAAGCAGCGTTTTCCTACTCACGCCCTACCCAAGGAATATATAAAGAGAGTGCAAACCCCATCTCCCGTCTGCTACTGATGATGTTGCCTAGTTGGGTCGTGAAATGTCCACAAGGAAACCACCAAGCTCTGAGAGCACCATTCTCCTCCTCCTCCTCCTCTTACACTCTACAAACCCAACTTCCTTTTCAGCACTGATGATGTTACCTAGTTGGGTCATGAAATGCCTGCAAGAAAACCACCAAGCAAAATGAGTACCAAGGATCCCACAGTTGCCCTCCTCCTCCTCTTCCTCTCTGCAAACCTCACTCCCTTCTAGCTCTGATGACATTATCTAGTTGGGTCATGAAACGCCTGCAAGAAAACCACGGAGCTCAGAGACTGCCAAGGCTCAGAGACCTCCACTCTTCTCTCTTGGCAACAGCATCAGAGGCTAAACAGTCATGGTGGCTCTTATTGACCTCCAGTTATCAAAAAAAAAACCCAACACCCAGAGCCGATTCCAATTCCTGGGATGTATGAAGAGCATCATTTTCCTGACCTGTGTCCTGTTTCCCAATTTCTCAGAACCTCCGTGCTGGTTCAGGCCTGGGTCCACCTTCTGGAGGCTGGGGGCTTTGAGGGAGTCCACTGGTCTGCTAATCCAGGGGTCTCCAACCTTGGCAACTTTAAGTCTGAAGGACTTCAGCTCCCAGAATTCTCCAGCCAGCAAAGCTGAAGTCCTTCAGACTTAAAGTTGCAAAGGTCGGAGACCCCTGCTTTAAAAAGCTGGCTGGAGAATTCTGGGAGCTGAAGTCCTTCAAACTTAAAGTTGCAAAGGTTGGAGACCCCTGTGCTAATCCACTCCCATATGCTGGCTGGAGAATTCTGGGAGTTGGAGTCCTTGCGTCTTTTGCAAAGGGCTCGCCCCTCTGAGCCACAAACATTTTGACTCCTTTCCTCCTCCGCTCTTGAAAGCTTACAGCAAGTGTCCCCAAACTTGGCCACTTTGAAGACTTGGGGACTTCAACTCCCAGAATTCTGGCCTGGGTTTTCTGGGAGTTGAAGTCCCCAAGTCTTCAAGTGGCCAAGTTTGAAGATCTCTGTCTTAGAGGCACAAGATTGATCCTCATCCTTAGACCTGTTTGCTTATTCTTCCTTTAATCATATTTCAAAAATTTCCCCCCCTAGAGCAGAGGCCACTGCTTGCTTGATCCCCCTGGTAACAATTGGGATCCACACTTGGAATACTGCATACAGTTTTGGTCGCCACGATGTAGAAAAGACATGGAGACTCTGGAAAGAGTGCAGAGAAGAGCAACCAAGATGATTAGGGGACTGGAGGCTAAAACATATGAAGAACGGTTGCAGGAGCTGGGGATGTCTAGTTTGATGAAGAGAAGAGACATGATAGCAGTGTTCCAATATCTCAGAGGGTGCCACAAAGAAGAGAGAGTCAAACTTTTCTCCAAGGCACCTGGGGGCAGGACAAGGAGCAATGGGTGGAAACTAATCAAGGAGAGAAGCAACTTAGAACTAAGGAGAAATTTCCTGACAGTTAGAACAATTAACCTCTGGAACAGCTTGCCTCCAGAAGTTGTGAATGCCCCAACCCTGGAAGTCTTTAAAAAGATGTTAGATAGCCATTTGTCTGAAATGGTATAAGGTTCCTGCCCACGCAGGGGGTTGGACTAGAAGACCTACAAGGTCCCTTCCAACTCTGCTATTGTATTATTGTATTATTGTATTAAAATGGACAGTAACTGTTTGCATCCTGTGAGCCCTTTTGCTTTTCAGATGGGTGCATGTATTAAAGAAAAGTTTGGTGCTTTGTGGGAAAAAGAAACTCATACCGAAGTTCTCTAAGACTTTTTAGCTGCTTAGCCTCTGTCCTGACCCATGGATTTGTCTAGTTTTCTTTTCTTTTTTTTATTTGGGGATCTTGGTTTAGCATTTTATCCGTGTTCGCCTCTGTTGGGGTCAATTTGTCCAACACTTCTTCCCGTCAAAAGCCAGCTCAAACACAGGACCTGTCTTAACGTCTTAGCAGTGAATTCCTCTTAGTCACGCAGAAGAACAAAGCTGGCATCTGATCTGTTTGTTGCTAAAGCAGGGTGTAAATCCTCCCTCGCGCATGAAACCGAGCGGCATCAATGCGCAAAACGGCGATTTGAGCAAGTGGGGACCTTCTCCTCGGGTTGTTTCCTTGCAGATGTTTCACGACTCAACTAGGTAACATCATCAGTGCTGGAAGACAGGTGGACCATGGGTGAAATCCAGCAGGTTCTGACAGGCTCTGGAGAACCGGTAGCGGAAACTTTCAGTAGTTCGGAGAATTGGCAAATGCCACCTCTGGCTGGCCCCAGGACTGGGGAGGGAATAGGGGATTTTGCAGGATCCTTCCCCTGCCACGCCCACCAAGGCAAGCCACGCCCAACTAGCCACGCCCACAGAACCAGTAGTAAAAAAATGAATTTTACCACTGAGTGGGACTTATGGAGAGGAGGAGAAGGGGGAGGACTGTGGGGTCCTTGGTGCTCTCTGAGCTAGGTGGTTTTCTTGCAGACATTTCATGACCCAACTAGGTAACATCATCAGGGCTAGAAGGGAGAGGAGGAGGAGAGGAAGAAGAAGAGAAGGAGACCTGTGGGGTCTTTGGTGCTCTCTGAGCTTGGTGGTTTTCTTGCAGACATTTCATGACCCAAGTAGGGAACATCATCAGGGCTAGAAGGGAACAGGATTTCTGAAGGAAGAGGAGGAGGAGGAAGAGGAGGAGGAGAGGAGGAGGAGGAGGAGGAGAAGGGGGAGGACTGTGGGGTCCTTGGTGCTCTCTAAGCTTGGTGGTTTTCTTGCAGATGTTTCATGACCCAAGTAGGTTACAAGTATATCTGTCTATGTCTCTGTGTGTGTGTGTGTGTGTGTGTGTGTGTGAGTGTGTGTGTGTGAGAGAGAGAGAGAGAGAGAGTATGTGTGTTTTTGAAGTTTTTCCTCCTCCCTTTCTTTGAAGAATTTGGTTGGGCTTTGCCAGGGGAGGGAAGGCCTGCCTTTGATGGCAAATCAATAAATAAATACACACACACACACACACATCCCTCCATCTTTCTTGTCAACAAATCTGTCCGTTTGAAGAGGTCACGTTGCGATGCTCGGATCACGGGGGGTGGGAGTGGATGGACACAGGGCTGTCCGGTTAAGTAGATCAAAATGTATTTATGGTGATGTATTTATGGTTGTATGTTTTTAATTCCCCTGTGCACCGCCCTGAGTCCCTTTGGGGAGAGGGAGCGGTCTATAAATTAAATTTATTATTATTATTATTATTAAAACTCTCATCCGAAAGGTGGGACGGCCTCTCCAACCAGGGCCAGCCACACACACACACACACCCCGTGAACCTCCAAAACTCAGACAAACGAACACGAAAAGAGACAAACCAGCAAACAGCCCAGCCAAATACAGGCGATTATTTTGCCTCTCTGGAAGGGATTTGGGGGGGTGGGAAATCAAGGCCTTCTCTGGAAGGAGGCTGCATCTGGAGGGAGCCACCAGTTCTAGGGCTATTAAAAGCCTCTTAAATCGCCATTTCCATTCCAGGCTGCCTCTGGGGGGGGGGGGGGGAGTGTCAGCGTTGCGAGAGAGCCTTGCGGTGTGCCAACCCACAGGTTGCAGAGCGATGCCACCTCCAGAGTTGTGGGGTGTGGTGGCCGTTCAAACCAATGAGGAGAAGGAAGATTTGGGGGGGACCCATCAGAATTGAAAGTGGTGGGGGGGGGGGGAATATTTGCAGCCGGAGGCTCTGCAGAGTCCCTGTTCCTAGGTCAAATAAAAATAAAAATATAAAACCTGCCACATCTGCCACATCTCTTCCCACGGCTCCTGTCGAGAGGGAAGCTGTGATATTCCCCCCCCCCAATGCCCCCCCTCCATTGGCAAACGGTGAAGTTGGCACTGGGACATTTTCACATGTTTTCTCTCCCTTCCCCTGGCACGGGGCAAACAAATCTCCCAGCAGATGGTTGGCATTTAAAGAGCCACATTTTTCCCGGTGATCTTTGATATCTAAACCGCAGCCTGGATTTTTGTATTCCGTTTAATTCCAGGTGTTTTAATGTTGCTGAATTGTTAGATGGAAACCCCGTCTTTTCTTCGGGAGGTCTACCTACGAGCGGTCCTCGGTTTACGACCGGGACTTCTGTGGCTATGTGGATCAAGTGGATCGGGCCCGGTTTTAGGACTTCGTTTGCCGTGGTTGTTAAGTGAAGCACTTGCAGTTGTTAAGCGAACTGCCAGTCGCTGAGCAAATCTGGCTTCCCTCATTAACTTTGCTTGTCAGAAAGGGTGACCGCGTGATCCCGGGAGACCACAATAGTTGTAAATGCAGGCAGTCCTCGACTTACGGCAGTTCGTTTAGGGACCATTGCACCGTATAAAAGAAAGTGACATTTCTATTTTTCACACTTACGGCCGTGGCAGGGTCCTCGGGGTCATACGATCAAAATTCATACGTTTCGCAACTGACTCGCATTTATGACGGCCACAGCGTCCCGGGGTCACGTGATCCCCTTTTGCAAGCAAAGTCAAGGGGGAAGGGCAGATTCACTTTGCAACCATTTTACTAACCTAACTGCAGTGATTCACTTAACAACTGCGGCAAGAAAAGTGGTAAAATGGGGCAAAGCTCAGTTAACAGAGGTTTCGCTTAGCAACCTCAGTTCTGGGCTCCGTTGTGGTCCTATGTTGAGGACTAGCCATAGCTTGCCCTGCACCCTATATAGAGAGAGAGATAAGCAGGGATTAGCACCAGACAAAAACCAAAGCGGAAAACTAATGAAGGAATGACTAAGGGGGAAACTAAGGACCCCCACCGTCCTCCCCCTCTACCCCCCCTTCTACTAGCACTGATGTTGTTCCCTAGTTGGGCAATGAGACGTCTGCAAGCAAACAGCCAAGCTCAGAGAGCACCAAGGACCCCACAGTCCTCCTCCTCCTCCAACTCCACTCCCTTCCAACACTGATGATGCTACCTAGTTGGGTAATGAAACGTCTGCAAGAAAACAATGACAGCGATCGGATGAACTTGAGGAACAGCAACAGTCATAAATGCGAGTCAGTTGCCAAGCGTCTGAATTATGATCTAAGGACTAAGGACCCACAGTCCTCCTCCTCCTCCTCTTCCTCTTCCTCCTCCTCCTCTTCCACCTCCTCCTCCTCTTCCTCTTCCTTCTCCTCCTCTTCCTCTTCCTCCTCCACCTCTTCCTCTTCCTCCTCTTCCTCCTCCTCTTCCTCCTCCTCCTCTTCCTCTTCCTCCTCCTCCTCTTCCTCCTCCTCCTCCTCCTCTTCCTCCTCCTCCTCCTCTTCCTCCTCCTCTTCCTCCTCCTCCTCCTCCTCTTCCTCCTCCCTCTTCCTCTTCCTCCTCCTCTTCTTCCTCTTCCTCCTCTTCCTCTTACTCCTCCTCCTCCAACTCCACTCCCTTCTAGCACTGATGATGATCCCCAGCTGGGTCTCGAAACGTCTCTCAGGAAAACAACCACCGCTCTCGGGGAGCCCCAAGGACCCATCAATGCAAGAAATCCAGCCCGCAGGATGTCACTTTTTTTCCCCAACGCTGCTGTCATTTCGGACGGCCACTAAACGTTGCAACTCAGGGGACGTGGGGTTTTGTTGCTGTAACTGCCGGCTGCAGCCCTCCAGATGTTTCCCTTCCCCTTTTGGGGTTAATTAACACTTCGGGGAGTTTTCTCGGAGATGAGGAGGGATGTCGGGTTGCTAGCCCTCTTGGGGAGACGCTAACGAGACGACGATCCCCCGTGGGCCTTTTGAGAAGAAGCCAGGATAGAAATGTTACCTGGGAGGAGCAGCTAAGCATGGTCGGTGGGGCTGAAGTATGGGAATCCTATGCCCCGTAGGATTCCCCTCCCAAGGCCCAGGGAGTTGCCCCCTTAGCTTTGGAGTGGCCCATTGTTGCTCTAGAGCAGAGTTTCCCAAACTTGGCAACTTTAAGACTTGTGGACTTCAACTCCCAGAATTCTCCAGCCAGCTCTGCTGGCTGGAGAATCCTGGGAGTTGAAGTCCTCCACCTCTGGCAACTGGAAGACGCGTGGACTTCAACTCCCAGCTGGCTGGGGAATTCTGGGAGTTGAAGTCCACAAGTCTTAAAGTTGCCAAGTTTGGGAACCTCTGCCTAGACCAGTGTTTCTCCACCTCTGGCAACTGGAAGACGCGTGGACTTCAACTCCCAGCTGGCTGGGGAATTCTGGGAGTTGAAGTCCACAAATCTTAAAGTTGCCAAAGGTAGAGAAACACTGGTTGAGGCTGTGAATGGAGCTGCTGGACATGTCTTGTCCATTCTTCCCAGAAGCTCAGGATCCAGGAGAAGAGGGCCATCAAGAGGCCCAACCTGGTGGAGACAATGATGACCATGCCAGGAGTGTGGTGTGGATGGTTTCTCCTCCTTCTTCCTGTTTTCTCCCTTCTTCCACCTTCAGCTTCTCCATGGCCCAGGATGTCTTCCATGGGACCAATAGCCTTGGGCTAAGGTTGGTTCCTTTCTGAGCTGCACCATCTCAAGATCTTTGGTTTAAGGATGGTGGCCGTGCCAGAGACGTGCGATGTGAGTTTATTCTGGCTGTTTTCCCTCTCCTTCCTTCCTCAGAAGTTCCATGACTCAGGATGTGAGCCATAAAATGGGCCAAATCTTGACTGGGGGAGGTTGGATCCAATCTTCAGGAGCTGCACCATCTCAAGAACTTTGGGTTGAAGATGGTGGCCATAATATAGAGGTCTGGTGTGAGTTTATTCTTGCGGTTTTTCCTCTCCTTCCTTCCTCAGAATAATAATAATAATAATATTTATTTTATATACCGCGTCCTCTCCCCAAGGGGACTCGGAGCGGTGCACAGGGAAAAAAATTAAAACACATAAAATATATATACAAAAATAAATACAATAGAGTAAAAACAAATTAAACTTAATTGTCCCTGCACTAAAATCCCCATATTAAAACTAGCATTCCCTAACGCCCTAAAGGTAGAGACTAACCTAGGCCGGCCAAGCGGAAAAAGTGTGTTTTTAATTTCTGACGGAAGGAGCGGAGGTCTGTGGTTGTTCTAATGTCGGGGGGAAGGTCGTTCCAGAGGGCTGGGCCCGCCACAGAGAAGGCCCTTCCCCTGGGCGTCGCCCGCTGACAAAGTCTAGTGGACGGCACCCGGAGAAGTCCCTCTCTGTGGGAGCGAATCGGCCGTGAGGATGTATGAGGCAGGATCCGATCCCGCAGGTAGCTAGGTCCCGAGCCATGGAGCGCTTTAAAGATGACAACTAGCACCTTGAAGCGCACTCGAAAGACGACAGGTAGCCAGTGCAGCTCGCGCAAGAGCGGTGTTACATGGGTAAATCTTGCGGTACCCATTATTGCTCGCGCGGCTGCATTCTGGACCAGCTGAAGTCTCCGGGTGCACCTCAAGGGGAGCCCCATGTAGAGAGAGTTACAATAGTCCAGTCGAGATGTCACGAGGGCATGAGTGACCGTGCAAAGGGCATCCCGATCCAATAGGGGGCGCAATTGGCGAACCAGGCGAACCTGGTAAAACGCCCTCCTGGCCACGGCTGTCACCTGATCTTCCATTGACAGCCGGGTATCCAGGAGACCACCCAAATTGCGCGCCCCATCCACAGGGACAAGATGTTCGCCCCCTATGGCCAGCGATGGAGTCAGCTGGTTGAATCGGGCGGCCGGAAACCACAGCCACTCGGTCTTGGTCGGGTTGAGTCTGAGTCCGTTACTTCCCATCCAGATCCGCACGGCTTCCAGGCACTGGCACATCACCGCTACGGCATCGTTGGGGTGGTTTGGGGAAGTTCCATGACTCAGGATGTGAGCCATAAAATGGGCCAAATCATGACTGGGGGAGGTTGGATGTAACCCCTTGCAAGACCTTCAACCCATCTCAAGATGGGATAAAGCACGAAGGCCTCGTAGCAACAGAGACATCCCTAACGGTCCCCTCCACCTCTCTCTTCTCTGTCTCATAACGCTGAAGCGCTGAATTTCCTCAGCCGCTGCTCCGAGGTGTCTCCACAATCGGGGTTTTTTCCCGTGTGGGAGAAGAATGGAACGGAGCAGCAGGTTGGAATAGCGTGCGTGGAATTACCTTGGAGACAGATTGGGACTTTTGTCCTTTCCACGCAGAGTCAGCCATTCTCCGGCATTCTGAAAGGCGGTTTGAACCCCAACTCCTACGAGGAGCAGGTTTACTCAAGCTACAATCTGCCGTTTGCAACCCTCGTTGGAAAAGCAAAATTCAGCCTTTTTCTCCCATTTGCAGGCAGTCCTCCACTTACGACCGCAACGGGGAACAGAATTTCTGTGGCTAAGCGAGCCGGTTGCCAAATTTCACCACACGAATCACTGCGGTTGTTAAGCAAATTGCGTGGTTGTTAAGCGAATCACCTGCTCCTTAAGCGAATCAGGCTTTCCCTTTGCTTGTCGGGAAGCCGGCTGGGAAGGTCACGTGACCCAGAGATCCTGCAACCGTCATAAGATTAACAGATGAACAGAGTCGGAAGGGGACCTTGCAGGTCATCTAGTCCAGCCCCCTGCCCAAGCAGGAGACCCTACGTCTGCCTCTACCAAGGAAGGAAGGAAAGAAGGAAGGAAGGAAGGAAGGAAGGAAGGAAGGAAGGAAGGAAGGAAGGAAGGAAGGAGTAACAGATGAACCGAGTTGGAAGGGACCTTGCAGGTCATCTAGTCCAACCCCCTGCCCAAGCAGGAGACCCTACGTCTGCCTCTACCAAGGAAGGAAGAAAGGAAGGAAGGAAGGAAGGAAGGAAGGAAGGAAGGAAGGAAGGAAGGAAGGAAGGAAGGAAGGAAGGAGTAACAGATGAACCGAGTTGGAGGGGACCTTGCAGGTCATCTAGTCCAACCCCCTGCCCAAGCAGGAGACCCTACGTCTGCCTCTACCAAGGAAGGAAGGAAGGAAGGAAGGAAGGAAGGAAGGAAGGAAGGAAGGAAGGAAGGAAGGAAGGAAGGAAGGAAGGATGGAAGGAAGGAGTAACAGGTTAACAGAGTTGGAAGGGACCTTGCAGGTCATCTAGTCCAACCCCCTGCCCAAGCAGGAGACCCTACATCTGCCTCTACCTGGGATCGAACTCACAACCTCCTGATTGGGAGGCGAGAGCTCCACCTCTGCACTCCTGGGAATAGGTTACAGGTAGTCCTCGACTTACAACAGTTCGGAGTTACGACAGCACTGAATAAAAGTGCCTTGTGAACGTTTTTTCACACTTACGACCTTGGCAGCATTCCCCGTGGCCACATGATCAAAATTCAGATGCTGACTCGTATTTATGACCGTTGCTGGGTCTCAAGGTCAGGGGATCACTGTCATCGTTTTCTTGCAGGCGTTTCATGACCCAACTAGGGAACATCATCAGTGCTAGAAGGGAGTGGGGATTGCATAAAGGCAGAGGGGGAGGACTGTGGGGTCTTGGGGCTTGGTTGTTTTCTTCCAGACGTTTAATTACCCAAGTAGGTAACATCATCAGTGCTAGAAGGGAGTGGGGTTGGAGGAGGAGGAGGAGGAGGAGGAGGAGGAGGAGGAGGAGGAGGAGGAGGAGGAGGAGGAGGAAGACTGTAGGGTCCTTGGTGCTCTCTGAGCCGGCTGGTTTTCTTGCAGACGTTTCATTACCCAAACTAGGTAACACCATTAGCACTGATGATGTTACCTAGTTTGGTAATGAAACGTCTGCAAGAAAACACTATCATGTCAACCCTGAGCTTCAAATATTCTCCTTTATTGGAATCTGACAGCAGAACAGAGAGGTGCCCTGCCCCCCTCCCCAATTTTGCTGGGAAAAGGAGGCTGAGGAGCAACCTGTCACTCAAGCTTTAATTTGACACCCTGCCCCAGCAATGGGTTGGGCTGGATGGCCTCAAGCAGCCCTTTTCTCACTCCAGAGCCCCCGCATTATGCTGATCCGCTTTCATGCTGTATCAGCATGCGGCCGTGTGTGTGTGTGTGTGTGTGTGTGTGTGTGCGTGTTTTTCCCTCCTCCTTTCAAGTTGTGAACAGTGTGGGTGGCAGCTTGTCAATGGTTACACAATTGTGTGTGAATGGGGAGGGGGGCGATGGGGAGGGGATGAGGGAGGGGCAGGGCTGGGGCAGCATCCTTGGGAAGGAGGAGGGCTGGTCCATCTTTATTCCAGGAAACGGGACACACCGAATCCTCAAGTGAAGCTGCAGGATGAATGAAAAAGCTGCCGGGCAGACGAGTGGGAGGGAGGGAGGGAGGGAGGGAGGGGTCTCTCGGCCCTGCAAAGGGAGAGGGGGGCGGCAGATGTGGGAAGCAAGGCCGACTTTGATCCTACTGCGGAAGTCAGAGACTCTTGCATGTCCGAAGGGGCGTTTCCCCCTCCTTCTCTTGACCTTCGTGTGAATTTGAGACTCTGAAATGTTTCACTCGGGTTATATTTTCAGCCGGGGCTCGTACGCTTCCCTCCCTTCCCCTCGTTTTCCTATAACAACAACCCTGCGAGGTGGGCTGGACTGAGAGAGAGTGGTCCAAAGTCCTCAAACTAGCCTTCAGGCCTAAGGCGGGACTAGAACTCACCGTCTCCTTGGGATTGGTGCATAGTCACCCAGTGAGCTTTCATGCCTAAAGTGGGACTAGAACTCACCGTCTCCTGGTTTCTACACCAGCACTTTAACCAGTACAGCGAAGTGTCTCTCCAGGTTGTTAGCAAATGCCCCTCCTCCTCCTCCTCCTCCTCCTCCTCCTCTCCCTCCCACCCAGGTCTCCAGCTGCCCATTGTGGCTGCAGAGGGCAGACAGGGGAAAGCTTCCTGCCCAAGTCTTCGCTTTTATTATTTATTTAGCCTTAATTTTCATTATTTACTGCGCGCTGCATCGGGCGGGGCTATCGATTCTCCCGGAAGACGGATCGTCCTGTCAGGAAATAATCAATATATCTGAGCTGAGCCACGCCTGTGCGCCAAACATCAGCCTGAGTGATTGGAAGAGCTTGCCTATATGTATATATTGATTTATTTGTGATTTTTTTTTTCCTGGTAACACCGGTTTTCAATCCCTGCCCTTTGGGGTCTGGCCAAACTTCTTTCGGGGTTTCGTAGAATAATCCAGACACAAAATATTCTATAAAACGCAGCCTTCCCCATGCTAACTTCAGCATCCTTCAAGCATTAAAAGCTGATCTGGTAATACAAGCTGGCCAACAGACGTTGCCTTCGGAAGTTGTGGGAGCTTCATCCCTGGAGGCTTTGAAGAAGAGACTGGACGGCCCTCTGATCAGAAATGGTGAAGGGTCTCCTGCTTGGGTGGGAGGTTGGACTAGATGACCTCCAAGGTCTCTTCCAACTCTGTTAATCTGTTAATTAAATTATCATCCCCAGAGGCTTTCAAGAAGAGGCTGGACTGCTCTCTGTCAGAAATATGGTGTAGGGTCTCCTGCTTGGGTGGGAGGTTGGATTAGATGACCTCCGTGGTCCCTTCCAGCTCTATTCTGATTGATTGATTGATTGATTGATTGATTGATTGATTCAACCTGGAATTAAGGAGGAATTTCCTCACAACAATCAACCCATGGAACAGAAGTTGCCTTCAGAAGTTGTGGGAGCTTCATCCCTGGAGGCTTTCAAGAAGAGACTGGGCTGCCCTCAGTCAGAAATGGTGCAGAGTCTCCTGCATGGAATGGGGGTTGGGCTAGATGACCACCAAGGTCCCTTCCAACTCTGTTCATCTGGTAACAAGGAGAGATTCAATTTAGAAATAAGGAGGAATTTCCTGACAGTGAGAACCATCAACCCATGGAACAGGAGTTGCCTTCAGAAGTTGTGGGAGCTTCATCCCTGGAGGCTTTCAAGAAGAGGCTGGACTGCCCTCTGTCAGAAATGGTGTATGATCTTCTGCTTGGGTGGGAGGTTGGACTAGGTGACCTTCAAGGTCCCTTCCAACTCTGTTCATCTGTAATCTGTAAAAAAGTGATAAAGAACCCATTTGATTCTTATCTAAAAACATAAGGAGAAATTTCCTGAGAGCGAGAACAATCAATCACTTGCCTTTAGAAGTTGTGGGTGGTCCATCAGGGGTGGATTTTAAGAAGAGACTGGGCAGCCACCTGTCAGAAATAGGTATAGGGTCTCCTGCTTGAGCAGGGGGCTGGACTAGAAGACCTCCAAGGCCCCTTCCATCTCTGCTATTCTGTTCACACGGGTGGGTGGGTGAGTGGCGTTAGTGAGATTCGTATTTCTGGGGTTTTATTTCCAGAAGCTGCGTTGAGTCACTGGGAGTTCGGCAGCCGTATAAATGTTCTTAGTAAGTAAAAACTTCTCTACTCCCCGTTGAAAGCCATCTGAGATATCAGCCATCCTCACATCACGAGAAGGTAAGGACCAGATATCACCTTCGCCGTTATAAATGCTTGAGTTGGGATTTAGTGATGAGGCATCCGTTTCTTAGCACTATTCTGGTGCTAATTTAGGGTTCCAGCGTTGAAACCCAGGAAATTTGGAGGACATCAAGAAAAATATCTTGGCATCTTGGATCTGTCCATTTTCATGAAAAGAAGGACTAGGGGGGACATGACAGTAGTCTTCCAATATCTCAGGGGCTGCCCCAAAAAAGAAGGAATCAAGTTATTCTCCAAAGCACCTGAGGGCAGGACAAGAAGCAATGGGTGGAAACTCATCAAGGAGAGATCCTTCCTTCCTTCCTTCCTTCCTTCCTTCCTTCCTTCCTTCCTTCCTTCCTTCCTTCCTTCCTTCCTTCCATCCTTCCTTCCTTCCTTCCTTCCTTCTTCTCTTTGCTTCCTCCCTCCCTCCCTCTCTTCTCTGCTTCCTTCCTTCCCACCATCCTTCTTTTCTCCCTTCTCTCCTTCCTTCCTTTCTTCTCAGCTTCCTTCCTTCTAATATCTGAGGAGCTGCCCCAAAGTAGAGGAGGGACGGGTCAACCTCTTCTCCAAAGCCCCTGAAGGCAGGACAAGAAGCAACGGATGGAAACTCATCAAGGAGAGAAGCCGCATGGAATTAAGGAGAAACTTCCTGACAGTGGGGACAATTAACCAGGGGAACAGCTTGCCATCAGAAGTTGTGGGTGCTCCTCCATCACTGGAGGCTTTGCAGAAGCGATTAGACAACCATTTGTCTGAAATGGTAAACCCTCGATCAGGGGATTGGACTAGAAGGCCTTCAAGGTTCCTTCCAATTGTGTTATTCAGTTATTTTTTATTATAATGACTTAGAATCTTGGGTGTGTCTAGCTCATGGGTGGGCAAACTTTGCAACTTTAAGTCTGAAGGACTTCAGCTCCCAGACTTCTCCAGCCAGCTTTGCTATGTGGGTATATACATAATAAGCTTTGCTGGCTGGAGAAGTCTGGGAGCTGAAGTCCTTCAGACTTAAAGTTGCAAAGTTTGCCCACCCCTGGTCTAGCTTAATGAAAAGATGGAATAAGGGGGACACGACAGTGGTCTTCCAATAGTATTTGAGGGGCTGCCCCAAAGAAGCCCATTCTCCAACACACCAGAAGGCAAGAAGCAATGGATGGAAACTGATCAAGGGGAGAAGCAACCTGGAATTAACGAGAAACTTCCTAACAGTGAGGACAATTAACCAGGGGAACAGCTCGCCACCAGAAGTTGTGTCACTGGAGGCTGTTAAGAAGAGACTGGACAGCCATTGGCCTGGAATAGTATAATGGTCTCCTACTTGAGCAGGGGGTTGGACTAGATGACCTCCAAGGTCCCTTCCATCCCTCTGATGCTATTTCCTAAGACCTCCGTGCAAGTTAATTGCTCAACCAGGAAGGAAGCAATGACCAAGCCACCCTTGTTGGTTAACCTGGCCCGTGTCTTAAGACTGGACCCCAACATAAATCCCTGGGAGGGAGCTACGCCCCACCCAAGGCCCACATCATCCCACTAAAGCCTGGGGTTTATGGTGGCCTGCATCCGGTCCCTTGAACCCCCCACCAGCTTCCCACCAGGAAGGAATCCCTCCTCCTTCCCTTCATTTCTTCATTTCAACAGCTGGGAGGTCTTTCATTTTCTCAAATATTTTATTGCCTTTGATCTCCTTTCATCCCCCAATTCTTTGGAAAGTTCCAGCCGAGATGGTGGCAGCATCCCCAACCCCCACCCCTCTGGCCCACTGCATGGCTGTGATTTCATCCCCCCCCCCCCACACTATCCAAGGGGAAATCTTGTGAGCAATTAGTGTTGAAAGTTACAGTGGGGCGGATTGATTGGTCTGAGGATCAATGCAGGCAGAGCCGGGCGCAGGGCAAGGCACTTATTTAATTTGGCAATTAGAGGCAGGAGAAAACCAAAGGGGCGGCATTTGCATTAGAGCCTTCCTCTGGAGAATCCCAGCTCCTTTCTGCCGCCTGACCAGGGCCCCGGAAAATGTACTTAACCAACATGATGGAATTAACCACTTTGGGGGGGGGGGAATGGATACGATGCATGGAGTCATCAACTCATCAAAGCCACGGGTGGCCTGTGTCCCCCACCCACAATCTCAAAGCACATTTTTATTGGATTTCATTAAATTTTTATTATACGCAGGTGATAATCTGCAAAAAAACAACCACCAATCATATGATTATTAACCAACTGGAAGTCAGTAGAGTAGAGTAGAGTAGAGTAGAGTAGAGTAGAGTAGAGTAGAGTAGAGTAGAGTAATAAAGAATAGAATAGAATAGAATAGAATAGAATAGAATAGAATAGAATAGAATACTAAAGAATAGAATAGAATAGAATATGGGATGGAATGGAATGGGGAATAGAATAGAATAGAATAGAATAGAATAGAATAGAATAGAATAATAAAGAGTAGAGTAGAGTAGAGTAAAATAGAATAGAATAGAATAGAATAGAATAGAATAGAATAGAATAGAATAGAATAGAATAGAATATGGGGTGGGGTGGGATGGAATGGGGAATAGAATAGAATAGAATAGAATAATAAAGAGTAGAATAGAATAGAATAGGAATAGAATAGAATAGAATATGGGATGGGATGGAATGGAATGGGGAATAGAATAGAATAGAATAGAATAGAATAGAATAGAATAATAAAGAGTAGAGTAGAATAGAATAGAATAGAATAGAATAGAATAGAATAGAATAGAATATGGGATGGGATGGGATGGGATGGGATGGGATGGAATGGAATGGAATGGAATGGGGAATAGAATAGAATAGAATAGAATAGAATAGAATAATAAAGAATAGAGTAAATAGAGGAGAGGAGAAGAGAAGACTAAATATGGAAGGAATAGAATAGAACAATAAAGAACAGAACAGAATAGAATAGAATAGCAGAGTTGGAAGGGACCTTGGAGGTCTTCTAGTCCAACCCCCTACATGCAGGAAACCCTACACCACTTCAGACAAATGGTGATCCAATCTCTCCTTAAAAACTTCCAGTGTTGGAGCATTCACAAGTTCTGGTGGCAAGCTGTTCCATTGGTTAAATGTCCTCACAGTCAGGAAATTTCTCCTTATTTCTAGGCTGCTTCTTTCCATGCTAAGTTTCCATACTGACCCTTAGATGACTGATTTAGCAACCGTTCAAAGTTACAACGGCAGTGACACTTAATGACGGAAAAAGGACCCAGAAAAGTGGCATTAAAAGGATTTCCACGCTTAATAAGTGCCTTTCTTAGCAACAGGAATCCTGCTCCCAATTGGGATTGTAAGTCAGGAGCCTCTGCAGGGCTGTTGCAGGAGTGGCTGGATCGGGTGGGATTTGGGGCTAATAATGCTGTCCAGATGTTTGGCATTGTTCCAGGTTTGGGAACCGAAAATCTTCTTTCACCCTGGGTGTGTGTTGCCATTCTGTAGGTTGAGTTGAGTTTTACACCTGGATAAATTAGGGCCGAGATAATAAAAATTCATTTAGTTTTGCAATGAAATCTACTTGCCAATCAATAGAACGGTTCTTATTCAAAATTTGTCATTCTCCAGGATTTATGCCATGCAATTCGCAGATTATGGATAAATCAAAAAATGGTTGACAAATGACCCACAAATTCCCTTTGGGGACATTTCTTTGCAAACATCATGGTGGGTTGATCGATCGTCTTCCAAAGGGCGCATTCAGAAGTACAATATTAGACCCGTGTTTCTCAAGCGTGGGAACTCCCAGCTTTGCTGGCTGGGGAATTCTGGGAGTTGAAGTCCACACCTCTTAAAGTTCCCACGGTTGAGAAATATTGTGTTAGACCAGGGGTCTCCAGCCTTTGCCACTTTAAGTCTGAAGGACTTCAGCTCCCAGACTTCTCCAGCCAGCTTTTTAAAGCAGGGGTCCCCAACCTTTGCAACTTTAAGTCTAAAGGACTTCAGCTCCCAGACTTCTCCAGCCAGCTTTTTAAAGCAGGGGTCTCCAACCTTTGCAACTTTAAGTCTGAAGGACTTCAGCTCCCAGACTTCTCCAGCCAGCTTTTTAAAGCAGGGGTCTCCAACCTTTGCAACTTTAAGTCTGAAGGACTTCAGCTCCCAGACTTCTCCAGCCAGCTTTTTAAAGCAGGGGTCTCCAACCTTTGCAACTTTAAGTCTGAAGGACTTCAGCTCCCAGACTTCTCCAGCCAGCTTTTTAAAGCAGGGGTCTCCAACCTTTGCAACTTTAAGTCTGAAGGACTTCAGCTCCCAGACTTCTCCAGCCAGCTTTTTAAAGCAGGGGTCCCCAACCTTTGCAACTTTAAGTCTGAAGGACTTCAGCTCCCAGACTTCTCCAGCCAGCTTTTTAAAGCAGGGGTCCCCAACCTTTGCAACTTTAAGTCTGAAGGACTTTAGCTCCCAGACTTCTCCAGCCAGCTTTTTAAAGCAGGGGTCTCCAACCTTTGCAACTTTAAGTCTGAAGGACTTCAGCTCCCAGACTTCTCCAGCCAGCTTTTTAAAGCAGGGGTCCCCAACCTTTGCAACTTTAAGTCTGAAGGACTTCAGCTCCCAGACTTCTCCAGCCAGCTTTTTAAAGCAGGGGTCCCCAACCTTTGCAACTTTAAGTCTGAAGGACTTCAGCTCCCAGACTTCTCCAGCCAGCTTTTTAAAGCAGGGGTCTCCAACCTTTGCAACTTTAAGTCTGAAGGACTTCAGCTCCCAGACTTCTCCAGCCAGCTTTTTAAAGCAGGGGTCCCCAACCTTTGCAACTTTAAGTCTGAAGGACTTCAGCTCCCAGACTTCTCCAGCCAGCTTTTTAAAGCAGGGGTCCCCAACCTTTGCAACTTTAAGTCTGAAGGACTTTAGCTCCCAGACTTCTCCAGCCAGCTTTTTAAAGCAGGGGTCCCCAACCTTTGCAACTTTAAGTCTGAAGGACTTCAGCTCCCAGACTTCTCCAGCCAGCTTTTTAAAGCAGGGGTCTCCAACCTTTGCAACTTTAAGTCTGAAGGACTTCAGCTCCCAGACTTCTCCAGCCAGCTTTTTAAAGCAGGGGTCCCCAACCTTTGCAACTTTAAGTCTGAAGGACTTTAGCTCCCAGACTTCTCCAGCCAGCTTTTTAAAGCAGGGGTCCCCAACCTTTGCAACTTTAAGTCTGAAGGACTTTAGCTCCCAGACTTCTCCAGCCAGCTTTTTAAAGCAGGGGTCCCCAACCTTTGCAACTTTAAGTCTGAAGGACTTCAGCTCCCAGACTTCTCCAGCCAGCTTTTTAAAGCAGGGGTCCCCAACCTTTGCAACTTTAAGTCTGAAGGACTTCAGCTCCCAGACTTCTCCAGCCAGCTTTTTAAAGCAGGGGTCTCCAACCTTTGCAACTTTAAGTCTGAAGGACTTCAGCTCCCAGACTTCTCCAGCCAGCTAAGCTTATTATGTATATACCCACATAGCAAAGCTGGCTGGAGAAGTCTGGGAGCTGAAGTCCTTCAGACTTAAGGTTGTAAAGGTTGGGGACCCCTGTCTTAGACAAGATGGTACAGTGAGATTCCTGTGCTTGGAGACGGTTGCATTGGCACGCATGAAAATATTACTCCTGCTTTACAAACTGTTCTCGGGTTCCAGGGATTTGGACAGATTCCCAAAGCCAAGGAATTGGAAAAGGCTGGAACTTGGTCACCGTCTGCATCTCTAATGCATGCTGAGAAGTTCTCTGCCAACTGGAGTCTCTGGGCCACCAGTTCATTGCATCTGCCCAGCCATCAATCTCTTGGACCGACTACTAGCCAAGAACTTGACCCGGCCAGGATTCTGGGATGAATTCAGAGGTTCCCATTTAACGCTGCATAAATAGGCTTAATCTCTTCTCTCTCTCTCTCTCTCTCTCTTTTCCTCTCTCTCTTTCTCTCCTTCTCTTCGTCACTCACTCCACTCTATTTATCTGTCCCTCTTTTACACTTTCTCTTTCGGACTTTTTTTTTTCTCTTCCTCTCTCTTTCTCCCCTTTTCTTTCTCCCTCCCTCCACTCTCTCTGTTTCTCCGTCTCTCTCTTTCACACTTTCTCTGTCTTTGTTTTACTCTTCCTCTCTCTTTCTCTTTCTCCTCCTCAGTTCTCTTTCTCACTCACTCCCCTCTCTATTTCCCCATCTCTTTCACTCTCACTCTTCCTCTTCCTCTCTTTCTCCCCCTTTCTTTTTCTCATTCACTCCCCTCTATTTCCTCCTCTCTCTTTCACTCTCACTGTTTCTTCCTCTTCCTCTCTTTCTCACTCACTGCTGCCTTTATTTCCCTGTCTCTCTCTTTCATTCTCTCTCTCTTTCTTCTCCTCTCTTGGGTCGTGAAACGTCTGCGAGAAAAGAGCCAACCTCAGGGAGCCCCAAGGACGCCACAGTCCTCCTTCTCCTCTTTCTCCTGCTCCTCTCCACAAACCCCACTCCCTCCTAGCACTGATGGTGTTCCCTAGTTGGGTCGTGAAACGCCTGCAAGAAAAGAGCCAACCTCAGGGAGCCCCAAGGAGGCAACAGCAACCCTGAGCTTTAGAGATTCCCTTCCACTGAATAAAAGGACTCCCTGGTCGTCTTCTTTGCTTCTCAGCTGCAGTGGGTCAACCCAACGGCTGCATCCAAGCTTAAGGGTGGGAGATGGTTGGGACCCCAAATCTCCTCTTTCTGCCTCCTTCCCCTCGCTGGCTGGAAAGCCTCAGTCAGGGGACTCCAAACGTGGCCACTTTAAAACTGGTGGGCTTCAGCTCCCAGAATCCCCTGGCCACCAGCAATTCCAGGAGTTGAGGTGACTGGCTGGGGAATTCTGGGGGTTGAAGTCCACCAATCTTAAAGTGCCCAAGTTCAGAGGGAACCCCCCCCCCCTTGGTACAACCCAACTGGAGGCCACTGAAATGGCTCGGGTGCCAGGCCTGCACCCATCTTTTCCTGTGGGTCTCTAGCCTGCCACCCTTTCTATTCTTCTACTCTGCAGTTTCTATGGTGGGGAAACGGGAGGGGGGATTGTACAGAGTTAGATGCTAGGTAGCCATAACAACATTCCTTCTAGAAAGCCAAGGTCGTCCTTTGTCTCTGCACCTGAACGGAACTGGGTGGGTGGAAGCTGCCAGCGTGGCAGGGGGAGATCGGACCATGGGATGGACTGGTGTGTGTGTGTGGGAGGGGGGCAGGACCTTAACCTTTTCAACTGGGTGGGGGAAACCGGGAAGCTTCCAGATTCGGGTTTCCCCAGATGGGCCAACATGGTTCTCTTCATCAATTGGGACTTTGAGCAACACTTTGCCTTGGATTCTGATTGACTCCTGGAGGCTCTTTGGAACCCCTGACATTGCCAGCCAGTCTAAGAATATCATCACAACACGGATGAGGGTTGTTGGGTTTTGTTTTTGTTTTGGCTTCCTGTCTGTTGGGGGAGCAAGGAGAATGAGATGACCGGGTGGGCACGTGCTTTGCCAGTCAATTAGGAGGAGGCACTTTGTGGCTGCAGATTGCCAGCGACCTCTGGAAGCCTTTTGTACTTGTGGCCTAATTACGTGGCAGGGGAGGAATCAGCCACGTGGCCCAGCGACTTCTCCCTCTTTCCGAGAAGTCGGTGGCCCCCCCACCCCACCCTCCCACCCCCACAAAGAAGCAGAACAGTCTGGCACCAGGACTCGGGCCAAACCTCCACGGCTGTGATGCAGCCCCACCCCACAAAAATTAGCACTGAGGAGAAGGCGGGGAGGGGGGGCTGCTACAGATCAGAAAGTCCTTCGTTCTGTGGCCTTGTGGGCCCAAATTGTTTGCCTAAGCAGGCTGGGGGATTGTGGGAGGTGTAGTCCATCCTCTTAAATTGGCCCCGATTCAAAAACACTACAGAGTATTTTCCCTCAGTCTACACTACAACTCCCAGAATTCTCTAGCCAGCATTTTCTCCTCTTCTATTTTCTCCTTTTCTCTTCTATTTTCTCCTCCTCTTCTCTATTTTGTCCTTCTTCCCTTCTATTTTCTCCTCTTCTCTTCTATTTTCTCCTTCTGTTCTTTCTCCTCTCCTCTTCTATTTTCTCCTCTTCTATTTTCTCCTTCTTTTCTATTTTCTCCTTCTTCCCTTCTATTTTCTTCTTCTCTTTTCTACTTTTCTCTTCTCTCCTTTTCTCTCTTTCTCTTCTCTTCTCTTTTCTCCTTCTCTTCTCTTTTCTCCTTCTCTTCTATTTTCTTCTCCTCCTCTTCTCTTCTCCTCCATCCTCCTTCCTCCTTCGTCCCTAAGAGAATGAAGGTCTCTCAACCTCGGTTAAAAGCCGGGGTTCCTTTTGGGACATGACTCCTTGAAACAGATTGACTCTTTTCCCCATTTAGTGGGTCATAAGCCCACTTATGAAGAGACACTCTCTGTGCGAGAGGGAAAGACGATCAGCCCTTTATCACAAACATTATTGCTTTTTTAAAGAAAAAAGACTTCATTTGGCACCATTCGGGCCCCAGAGCACTTTTTCTTCCATATTTTTAAGGCCTGTTAAGTGAAAGATTTAATTAAAAACCTCTTTTTAAAAAGATGTGTGAATTAGAAAGAGGCTGGGAAAATTAGGCTGATGAGCACAGGCGCCCTCTAGAGGCTGTCTGTGAAACTGCAGGTCAGAAGACGGCTGAGATGCCAATCACTAGGTTGATTGTAAGATCCAATTTCATGACCTTTTCTGCCACAGTTGTTAAGCGAAACACTGCAGTTGTTAAGTGGATCATTAGGTCGTTAAGCAGATCCGGCTTCCCCCATTGACTTTGCTTGTCCGAAGCCACCAGGGAAGGTCGGAAAGCGTGATCACATGAAAGGGGATTGTACTGTAACCATTGTGCATAGCTGCCAGTTGCCAAGTGCCTAAAATTTTGATCATGTAAACCAGGGGTCTCCAACCTTTGCAACTTTAAGTCTGAAGGACTTCAGCTCCCAGACTTCTCCAGCCAGCTTTGCTATGTGGGTATATACATAATAAGCTTTGCTGGCTGGAGAAGTCTGGGAGCTGAAGTCCTTCAGACTTAAAGTTGCAAAGGTTGGAGACCCCTGATGTAAACTATGGGGGTGCTGGGATGGTCGTAAGTATGAGGAGTGGTCATAAGTGAAGTTTATTTTTAAGCTTCAAATGGTTGTAAGTTGAAGATTATCTGTGGTTTGGGGGAGGGGTCTATAGGCCTGTCAAAAAAAATCCTGACTTTTTTGACCGACGTGGACTGAATTCTCACCCTATTCTTCAAGTTGAAAGGGGAGAGGTGAAATGGATGCTAACTAACAACACGAAATGGGCCTCTTTCCAAAGTTTATTTGTGCAATTGCTCCTCTGTTACTCTTTTTTTGGGGGGTGGGAACCCCTCTTAAGGTAATCGGTAGAGATTCTCTGTCATCCAGGTAGACAGTTGTCCCAAAAGGTGCTATTTTTTTTTCAAGAGGCAGCTGGATTTTCTGTTTTTTAATTTTGAAGACGTTTCTCTTCTCCTCCAAGAAGCTTCTTCAGCTCTGACTGGATGTTGGGGAAGGGAAGGATTGATTCTCCTTTCAGAGGGTCCTTGACGCCCCTTGGAGGTTTTACCTGTGTCCTCAGGTTCCCCTGAGTGGTTGCAAATGGTTCTTGTAGTCTGCCATTTTTCCCTCTGGAAATCCATTCCTTCTCCCACCCCATTCCGAGGGTGTTACCACTATCCTGTCAGAGCTGAAGAAGCTTCTTGGAGGAGAAGAGAAACGTCTTCAAAAGAAAAACCAGAAAGTCCAGGTGCCTCCTGAAGAAATCCCCTTTAGGACAACCCTGACCTGGATGATGGGAGACTCTCTACAGACTTTGAGCTGCACAATTTGGGATGAAGACCCTCGGAATGGGGTGGGAATAAGGAAATGGATTTCCAGAGGGAAAAATGCAGATCACAGGAACCATTGGCCCCACTCAGGTGGTCCTGAGGACACAGGTAAGACCTCCAAGGGGCCTCAAGGACCCTCTGAAAGGATGCAAAGGGCCAGCTTTGTCTGCAAGGAGCATCAATCCTTCCCTTCCCCTCCATCCAGTCAGAGCTGAAGAAGCTTCTCGGAGGAGAAGAGAAACATCTTCCAAGAGAAAAAACCAGGAAATCCATCTGCCTCCTGAAAAAAGCCCCTTTGAGACCCTCTTAAGGTCATTTTGGTAATTCTGAGAGAAAACCCTTCAGTTGCCACCCAGAAAGAAATCAACTACCTTGGGCTCCGGGCTAAATTTAATTTATTTCTCATTTGTCTGCCACAGAAAAGCCATGCTTGCAGAATGGCCTCCAAAAGACTCAGGAGAGTAAAATGCCATCTAGGCCAGACAGGGGGGGGGGGGGTAATGCACATGCGTGCCCCACACCCATAATTCTGTGCTTCCCCCACACTGCATGCATGCGCAACTCCCCCACCTTTCCCCCCGCATGGGGACCCATTTTTCGCCCTCCCCAGGCTCCAGAGGCTTTCTAGGAGCCTGGGGAGGGTGAAAACAGCTTTCCCCCCCCCCCGCCCCCCGCCCCTACAAACCTTCTGGAGATCGGAAGTTTTCCAACTTTTGGTTTGCATGCTGGGCCGTTTTCCACCAAAAAAACAGCCGCAAATAAAGGCCGAAATCAGCTGGCAAATGAGTGCATGCACGCTGGAGCTGACAGGATAACGCCTCGTGTGCCCTAAGAAATGGCTCCACGTGCCATCGGTTCATCATCACGGATCTCGACCATAAAACAATCCCCCAAGTGGCAGCAAAGCAGGAGGGGAATGTATTTCTTTCTTTAAAGGGAAAAGAGCAAAGTAATTTCTTTTGTGCAAATTTCAAGCGCCTCATGGACGCCCCTGCATCTCATTCACTTGTAAGTGAAGATGAGCAAGTTTTAATTCTCAAATTTGCATGCAGAAGCCATTCAGCGGATTGCAGCTGGAACCAAGCACAATAAAGACAGCTGACTTGACTCTTGAGTCTGAGCGGCTTCCATCCTGCAGCCAGACCTTTAACACGGATCGAACCTCCACATCGGCATCCTTGGTGCGGTCTGAGCTTGGTGCTTTTCTTGCAGTTTCGTAACCCAGCTAGGAAACATCATCAATGCTACAGGTCTTGCAGTGATGGTGTTTCCTAGTTGGGTCACGAAACATCTGCAAAAAGCTCCACCCAACTCAGAGAGCACCAAGGACGGCACAGCTCAACCCCGAGAATAGAAGAGAAGAGATGAGAACAGAAGAGAATAATAAGAGAGTAGAGTAGAGTAGAGTAGAGTAGAGTAGAGTAGAGTAGAGTAGAGTAGAGTAGAGTAGAGTAGAGTAGAGTAAAATAGAAGAGAAGAGAAGGCAATGGAATGGAGGGGAGAGAGTAGAGTAGAGTAGAAGAGAAGAGAAGAGAAAATAGAAGAGAACAAAAGAGAATAATAAGAGAGTAGAGTAGAAGAGAAGAGAATATGGAATAAATAGAGAAGAGAAGAGGAAAAGAGAAAAGCTTTATTGGCCAAGTGTGCTTGGACACCCAAGGGAGGTGTCTTTGGTGCAGATGCTCTCGGTGTACTATAGATATCCTCAGAGCTATAAATACCCTCCCTTCCTTGGTACCAACACCCTCCATCCTGCAGGAGGAACAATAATAATAAGTGTTGATGAACAGGGGAA
Organism: Rhabdophis nuchalis; assembly: GCA_039707465.1. Taxonomy (NCBI): domain Eukaryota; kingdom Metazoa; phylum Chordata; class Lepidosauria; order Squamata; family Natricidae; genus Rhabdophis; species Rhabdophis nuchalis. Next base: position 66,980,195 of record CM077649.1, read on the forward strand.
TAATCATTGGCAGAGCCAACATGAAGGAGGGAAGTGAGAGAGGGCTGTGAAGAGAGGAGAGGGAGAGGTGGGGGGGGGCTCCCTGGGGAGGCTGCTGGGGCCACAGGTGGGACCTCCTGGCACCTCCGACATCCAGCTTCTCTCCCTCCCTGCCACCCTTCCTCCCCGGAGCCCACCAGAGGCCCCCGAGGGCGAAGGTGCCGGGCAGCTATTATTATCTGAGTTATGAAACATGTGCTCAGCGCACATGGAGGCCCAGGGCCCCCCCCTCCCCACAGGCGCCCGGTTGCCAAGGTCTCCCAGGTAGCTATGGAAACCTCCCAACAGGATGCGGTGGTGTGGATGGCAGCCCCGTGCAAAGGGAGGCTGTGGCTTTTCTCTCCCTCTCCGATCCTGCCTTGAGAAGGAGAAAGAGGAAGAAAGAGGAGGAGGAGGAGAGAGAGAAGGAGAGAGAGAAGGGGAGAGAGAAGGGGAGAGAGAAAGAGGAGGAGAAGGAGAAGGAGAAAGAAGGGGAGAGAGAAAGAGTAGGAGGAGAAGGAGAAAAAAGGAGGAGGAGGAGAAAGAGGAGAAGGAGAAAGAGAAGGAAACAGAAGGAGAGGAGGAGAGAGAAGGAGAAAGAGAAGCAGAAGGAGAAGGAGAATAGAGCTGGAAGGGTCCTTGGGAGGTCTTCTAGTCCAGCCCCCTGCTCTTGCAGGAGACCCCATGCCATTTCAGGCAGGTGGCTGTCCTGTCTTTTGGTGCTCTCTGAGTTTGGTTGTTTACTTGAAAAGCCACCCTAAACTTAACCTGCATTAACAGAGGGATACAATCAAGATAAGGGAGGGCCGAATACCACTCTATAAAGCCTTAGTAAGGCTACACCCAGAGTCCTGCATCCAGTTTTGGTCACCACACTATAAAAAAGATGTGGAGACTCTGGAAAGAGTGCAGAGAAGAGCAACCAGGAGGATGAGGAGCTTGGAGGCTAAAACATACGATGGACGGTTGCAGGAACTGGGCCTGGCTGGCCTAGAGAAGAGAAGGACCAGGGGAGACAGGAGAGCATCTTCCAATATTTGAGGGAGGGGCTTCCACAGAGAGGAGGAAGGGGGTCAAGCTCTTCTCCAAAGTCCCTGGAGGTCAGAGAAGGAATCATAGCTGGAAACTGACCAAGGAGAGATTCAACCTGGAAATAAGGAGGAATTTCCTGACAGGGAGAACCATTAATCAGTGGAACTGCTTGCCACCAGAAGTTGCAAATGCTCCATCACAGGAGGCTTTCGAGAAGAGACTGGGCAGCCACTTGCCTGGAATGGCAGAAGGTCTCCTGCTTGGACAGGGGGCTGGACTAGATGACCTCGAAGGAGGCCCTTTCAGTTCTGTTCTTGTAACACAGGCTACCCGCAAAGTGCCAACGTCCTTCCTCCTGCCTTGCTGCTCTGCCCCCTTCATAGGGATGGAAACGCCCCGTTGTCTGTTGATCATCCACAGGGAAGAGGGGGGTCATTCAGTTGGGGTGGGGGGGGGAACCTGCTTGTCTCTCACCCCCTCCCCCTTGGAGGCTGCACTTGGAGCCCCAGGGGGGAGATGCCCCGGTCCTTCCCCACTCTGGGGCAGCCACTGCCTACAATCTCCACTTCTAACAAGCTCACTGGGGCTTTTTCCCCACTCAGAGATGCTCTCTGCCCTCCGTGTTTCTGCTCCGACCGAGGGCACGTTCTCCACGCTCCCCCCCTCCCCTGCGCACACCACACCCCCCCGCAGCTCCCGGCCCCCAACGGCTCCCTTTGAAGGTTGGCAGTTCTGGCAGGAGATGCCAAGCTGCATCAATGGCTCCCGTGGATGGTCCCCCGAGCTTTGGCCCCAGGATTCGAATCTCGCGCCCGTGTCCTCTCTGCTTCGCCCTGATCTCTCCCCCCTCGCCCCCACTGGCACCCAGAGCCCAGCTGGTGCTCCATGCCCATTGGGGGGGGGGGTGTGGAACAGGCTGCCACTGTGGCTTTCATGCACCAGCTACTCTGGCCTGTCCGGCTGGTGCCAAAAGAGGCAGACCTTCCAAGGGTAAAATAGGATCCTCCGCCATGGAGGGAAACTCACCCAGGAGAGAAGCAACCTGGAACTGAGGAGGAATTGCCGAACAGTAAGGACAATAAACCAGTGGGACGGCTTGCCACCAGAGGTTATGGGTGCCCCAACACTGGACAACCATTTTGCCTTGGATAATAACAGATTTTACAGAGTTGGGAGGGACGTTGGAGGTCATCTAGACCAACCCCCCGCCTAAGCAGGAGACCCTACACCGTATTTCTGACCGAGGGCAGCCCAGTCTCTTCTGGAAAGCCTCCAGGGATGAAGCTCCCACAACGTCTGAAGGCAAGCGGTAGGTAGGTAGGTAGGTAGGTAGGTAGGTAGGTAGGTAGGTAGGTAGGTAGGTAGGTAGGTAGGAAGGAAGGAAGGAAGGAACGAACGAACGAAGGAAGGAAGGAAAAAAAGGATGGAAGGAAGGACAGTTGGAAGGGACCTTATTTATTAATCCAATTTATACCCTGCCCTTCTCCTAAAAAAGGACCCAGGGTGGCGCACAGGCAATTTAAAACAAAACATACATATAAATACCCATATTAAAAAGCGATTAAATAATAATCCTGTGCTAAAATCAACTTATAAAATCTCAATTAAAATTTACATTGTTAAAACTCAGTATTACATTGTTATACTAGGCTGGCTTGTTGGAACAGAAGCGTTTTAGAGTCATCTAGTCCAAGCAGGAGACCCTATACCCTATTTCTGACCGAGGGCAGCCCAGTCTCTACTTGAGAGCCTCCAGGGATGAAGCTCCCACAACTTCCGAAGGCAAGCTATAGGGTCTACTGCTTGAGTAAGGGGTTGGACTAGAAGACCTCCAAGGTCCCTTCCACCTCTGTTATTCTAGTCTGTTCTGTTCCGTTCTATTCCGTTCCATTCCATTCCATATTCCAGTTCTATTCTATTCTATTCTATTCCATTCTTTATCTCTATCTCTGTCCTATTCTATTCTATTCATAAAAAATAATCAAGGCCACCTGAATCCCTCGCAGACTTTCGTGTTCTACACAGAAGACAAAAGGCGCTAAATCCCAAGGCGGGAAACCCATAACTCCAATTTCCAGCCCAACATGGAAACTTTTCCTTCAGTTCCTCCCGTCCCGTCGCCCCCACTGTCCCCTGTCCGTCCCCCCAATTGGGAAGGGACCCACGCAGCGCATTCTTTCACAACACCCAACCAGGATTTTTCCCCTTTGTGTCTTTTTCAAAGGATTTCTGCACACAATTGTCTCTGACAACGCACACCTGCCCACAGGGGGCATCCTTGGCGTGGGTTTGCATTGATCTCCACCTGTCCATCTTCGTTACACAAACACACACACACACACACAGTCAGCAGGGCTGATCTCCATCCCCTCCATCAACCTGAACAGCAACTGGCTGGGTAAATATCAGGCTGGCTAGCATTAAAGCCCAGGAATTGCGGTTTCTGAAATGCCAAGGCTTTCTGGGCAGACTTTGGGGATCAGGGGGAAGGAAAACGAGAGAGAGAGAATAATCCTTTCGGAGGGGGGGTCAGGCAGGGAGGGGTGGAGAGGAGGAAAAAGGGGCCGAGGTGAAGGCCACAGCAGAGAAAGCAAAACCCTCCCTGTGCTTCCCACATCTGGAGGAAGGGACGTTGCACAATGATTAAGGACCAGTAAACCAAATCAGGAAGGGGAAGGAGAGAAGGGAAAGAAGGAAGGAGAGAAGAAGGGAGGGAAGGAGAAAGGAGGATGGAAGGAGGAGGAGGACGGTAGTTATAAAATAAAATGGGTGTAAGGGATGGCAGAAAAACAACCTTGGTTATGTCACGTGAAGGGTTAATACCACTTTATAAGGCCTTGAGAAGGCCACACTTGGAATATCTGCATCCAGTTTTGGTTGCCATGATTATAAAAAATACATGGAGATTCTAGAAAGAGTGCAGAGAAGAGCAAGAAAGAGGATGAGGGGATTGGAGGTTAAAACATAGGAAGCACGGTTGCAGGAACTGGGTATGTCTAGTTGAATGAAAAGAAGGACTAGGGGAGACATGATAGCAGCCTTCCAATATCTCAGGGGTTGCCCCAAAGAAGAGGGAGCCAAGCTATTCTCCAAGGCACCTGAGGGCAGAACAAGAAGCAATGGGTGGAAACTAATCAAGGAGAGAAGCAACTTAGAACTAAGGAGAAATTTCCTGACAGAACAATTAATCTGTGGAACAGAAGTTGCCTCCAGAAGTTGTGAATGCCCCAACCCTGGAAGTCTTTAAGACAGGGATGTCCAAACTTGGGAACTTTTAAGACTTGTGGACTTCAACTCTCAGAATTCCCCAGCCAGCTATGCTGGGAGTTGAAGTCCACAAGTCTTAAAGTTCCCAAGTTTGGACATCCCTGCTTTAAGAGGATGTTGGAGAGCCATTTGTCTGAACCAGTATAGGGCTTCCTGCCTAGTCAGGGGGTTGGACTAGATGGCCTCCAAGGTCCCTTCCAGCTCTGCTATTGTATTGTATTGTATTGTATTAGCTTCTCTGACCATTTTCCAAGCCACCTTGAGATAAAAGCATGTGGTCACAAGGGGCTGATCTACTTAACGATCCATATCATTACGGCAGCAAGGACGGACTTTGCCCCAAACTGGGAAAAGAGGAAAATTCCACCAGAAGAGGAAGAAATCAGGAAAACGATGGGCTGAAATGGATTCATTGTCGTGGGAATCGAAGGACAAAGACGAATCAGGATATTATAAGATCTCTGGGATAAATTCTATCCGTGGTTGGAACAAAAAAAAAGGACACACCTGGATGAAGATTGTGAGCACAACCGCGAAGGAGGGCTCTTGAAACAAACCATTGTTCCCATGAGAAGCCAGGATCACAGCGGAAGACGGACAGGGAGACAGGAGGGAAAGAACCTGGCTGGCACCAGGCCAAGCTTATGATAAATAACGTGGCTAGCACAGGGAGTCCTCGACTTACAGCCATTCGTTTAGTGACCGTTCAAAGTTACAACAGCCCTGAAAAGAGCGACTTAGGACCGTTTCTCACACTTATGACCGCTGCAGCGTTCAAGACTCTGGGCAACTGACTCATATTATGACGATCGCCGTGTCTTTAAGTCTCTTTTTGTGCTAGCTGGGGGATTCTGGGAGTTGTAGTCCTGCCTTGCTAACTGGGGGATTCTGGGAATTATAGTCCAGCCTTGCTAGCTGGGGGATTCTGGGAATTGTAGTCCAGCCTTGCTAGCTGGGGGGATTCTGGGAGTTGTAGTCCTGCCTTGCTAACTGGGGGATTCTGGGAATTGTAGTCCAGCCTTGCTAGCTGGGGGATTCTGGGAATTGTAGTCCTGCCTTGCTAGCTGGGGGATTCTGGGAATTGTAGTCCAGCCTTGCTAACTGGGGGATTCTGGGAATTGTAGTCCAGCCTTGCTAACTGGGGGATTCTGGGAATTATAGTCCAGCCTTGCTAGCTGGGGGATTCTGGGAATTGTAGTCCAGCCTTGCTAGCTGGGGGGATTCTGGGAGTTGTAGTCCTGCCTTGCTAACTGGGGGATTCTGGGAATTGTAGTCCAGCCTTGCTAGCTGGGGGGATTCTGGGAGTTGTAGTCCTGCCTTGCTAACTGGGGGATTCTGGGAATTGTAGTCCAGCCTTGCTAGCTGGGGGATTCTGGGAATTGTAGTCCTGCCTTGCTAACTGGGGGATTCTGGGAATTGTAGTCCAGCCTTGCTAGCTGGGGGATTCTGGGAATTGTAGTCCAGCCTTGCTAGCTGGGGGGTTCTGGGAGTTGTAGTCCTGCCTTGCTAGCTGGGGGATTCTGGGAGTCCCATACACCTTAAAAGTCGCCAACTTTGAAGAACGGTGGTCTAGAGCAACAGAGGAGACCCCCCACTCCCCCCACCAACCTCTTGCAAGCCCCCCCCCCCAACTCCAATTCCTTCTGAGAATTTTATTCTGATTACAAAAAGAAGACACATAGAAATACATCGGCTGAAAACGATGCCCCCCCCCCCTTTTTTTCACAGCCCCCGTGCAAAGCTGGGCTTTCTGTCCCTGGCCATCAGGAGGGGGGGGCAGAGAGAAGCCCCCCACCCTGCCAGCCACAGTCTTGGTACCCCTCTTTGCCACTGCTGGGCTTCTACCAAGACGCCAACGCTGCCCCTGTCTCCTTCTTCCAGGTGGGCAGTCACTGGCAAGAGACCCCCCCCCCGAGTCTGTAGAAGAGAGGGGGGTGCAGAATTGGGGACCCCAGAAGGAGGGGAGAGCAGCCGGTCGTAGCCGCAGGTCACCCTGATGGATGCAGCTTCCCTCTTCTGCGCTCGGCGGCCCCGGATTTCAGGGGTTCAGAAGGAGGGATGGGAGCTGAAAAGTTTGGGGTGGACAGCAGGTCCCTTCCGAGTCACCCCAAAAGCCCCACTGAGTAGAGCCCCCTCCGCGACCTTCCTCCCCACCCAGCTCGGTCTGCTGGGGGAGCCCATTGGGAGGGGGGGTGTCTCGTCGCACCCCGAAAATTCTTGTTTCCAAAAAAACATTTTGGGGCCTGGTAAAACCCAGGCTACCCAACACAGCTCAGCGTCTGTCAGAGAAGGCGAAAGGGCAGGGCAGGGGGGGTCGTGGGGCTGGCAAAGACCCCCAAGAAGTCCAGGATGCAGGCAAGGAAGCTGCCAAGCCAGAAATGACCCCCTTGGCTTGGGTGGGTGGCTTCAGGTCCAGGCTGATTACTGGTTGGAGGTGTCCTTCCTGCTGCTTTCGGTCTTCCTGGGACCCCAAAGGGTCTGCCTTGGGTATTGGGGGCCCCTCCCTCCCCACCCTGCTGGACCAGCCTCCAGGGCTGGACCGCCCTTGGCTGTGCTTGTCCTCCGTTGTCCAACCTGCAAGAGGAAGAAAGAAAGGGAAGGAAATAAAGAGAGAGAGAGAGATAAAGAGAGAAAAGAGAGAGAAAGAAAGAAGGAAAAAATGACAGAGAGAGAAAGTGAGAGAGAGAGAGAGAGAAAGGGAAGGAAAGAGAGAGAGAGAGAGAAAGAAAAAGAGAGAAGGAAAAAGAAAAAGAAGGGGGGAGAGAGAAAGAGAATGAAAGAAAAAGAAAGAAGGAGGGAGAGAGAGAGAAAGAAAGAGAAAGAGAGAATGAAAGAGAGAGAGAGAGAGGGAGAGAAAAAGAAAGAAAAAAAGAAAAAGAGAAAAAGAAAAAGAAAGAAGGGGGAGAGAGAGGGAGAGAAAAAGAAAGAAAGAAAAAGAGAAAAAGAAAAAGAAAGAACGGGGGAGAGAAAGAAAGAGAAAAAAAGAAAGAAAGAAAGAAAGAAAGAAAGAAAGAAAGAAAGAAAGAAAGAAAGAAAGAAAGAGAGAAAGAGTTGGGGTAGGGAAGAATTTGAGTTGCCCCCCCCCAGCCCCAAGGGACAAAATGGGCCTCCCAAATGTCCTCCCCCCAGTCAGAGAGCCAACGGAGGGCTGCAGGGGAGGGGGGGGGGCAGTCAACTTACCTGCTGTGCATCTGCCAGATTCAGACATCCCGAAGGAGCTGGGGGGAGAAGGGGGCAAAGTCAGAGGGAAACCGGGGTTCCTGCAAGGGGTGGGGGGTGGGAGGGGGTGTTCCTCGGGATGGACCCCTCTGGGAGCCTGGAGGAGAGCCCGCTCCCACCGGGACCTTTGGGGGAAATCATCAGGGACCCCCAACCACCCAGGCCCAGGGGAAGACTCTGGAGGAAGAGGAGGGGAAGGGGGGAGGAAGGGAGGAAGGAAGGAAGGAAAGAAAAAGGAAGGAAGGAAGGGATTGAGGGAAGAAGGAAGGAAGGAAGGAAGGAAGGAAAGAAAGAAAGAAGGAAGGAAGGAAGGAAGGAAGGAAGGAAGGAAGGAAGGAAGGAAGGAAGGAAGGAAGGAAGGAAGGAAAGAAAGAAAGAAAGAAAGAAAGAAAGAAAGAAAGAAAGAAAGAAAAGAGGAAGGATGGAAAGAAAGAAAGAAGAAAGAAGAAGGAAGGAAGGAAGGAAGGAAGGAAGGAAGGAAAAAAGAAAAAGGAAGGAAGGAAGGGGAAGGGAGGAGGAAGGCGGGGGGAAGAAAGGGATGGATTGTAGATGACAGAAGGAGGAAGAGAAAACAGAAAGAGAAGGAAGGAAGAGCGAGAGACGAGAGAGAAAGAACGAGAAAGAGGGCCAGGGGAGGGGAAGGGAGGGGAGGGGAGGGGGCTCACCGTCAAGGGGTCGGCCACCAAAGCAGCCACGCTGTTCCGCATCTCGTTCTCGCTGCCCCTCAGGGGGATGAGGGAGACGTTGCCCAGCCGGGAGTCGAGGGGCACCTGTGGCAGCCGCACCTTGGACGCCTCCGAAGGCCAGATGTTGCCTCCGTGCTGGGGGGGAGGGGGGGGGAGAAAGAGCGAGATGAAGGCCATTGCCTCCAGGGACAACCCCCCCCCCTCTTATAAGGGTCAGCATCCCTCCCGGGACTCTTCAGCCACGCCACCCTCAGCCTGCTCTGGGTGGCCAAAACGGAGCAAGTTCCTAGTCCTCATGCCCTTGATGGCCAGGCCAAAGTCTCAGGAACTGCAGAAGGTTGGAAAGAGACCTCTGCACTTGGGGGGGGGGGGTGAGAGGTGTGTGTGTGAGGAGGGGGCAGCGGGGAAGCGTGCAAACACAACTGGCAGCAGGAGAGGAGGGTGCGAATCCTCCCATCGCCTAAGCAGGCCCCAAGAAGTGTGTGGGGGGGGGACGGGGGGACAGGAGGAGGGCCTCAATCTCGAGATGCAGCCATGGAAGACGGAGGAAGGAGACCCTCCCTGGAATGCCTTCCCTCGCTGACCATCCAGGCCTGGTCTTTGAGGATTCTAACAGCTGAGCAGAGTTGGAAGGGGTCTTGGAGGTCATCTAGCCCACCCCCTCCGCCCGGCCTCACCTGCATGGACAGGAAGTTAGCAAACCACGTCCTCATTTCCATCTGGGTGTCGCAGCAAAGGTACCTGCCGGGGAGGGGAGGGGGCAGAAGAGTGAGAAGGAGAAGAACCCCCCCCCCGTCCCCCCGTTCCCCCCCCCTCCCCACAGGGCCTTTTCTGTGGCCAAGCGAGACCGTCGTTAAGGGAATGCCGCCCCATGGGGCAAGTTATCGCACTTAGGAAGCGAATCGCTGCACGTCGTTAAGTGAGCAACACGGTCATTAAGCAAATCCACCTTCCCCGTTGACCTGGCTCGCCGGACGGTCACAAAGGACGCTGCGACCCGTCATAAATATGAATCGGTGGCCAAGCATCCGAATTCTGATCACGTGACCAGGGGGATTCTGCACACCAAGGAAACCCCCCCTCCCTCCAGCTGCCGGCCCCCCCGGCCCCCTCGGCCCCCCCGGCCCCCCTGGCCCCCCCTGGCCCCCACAGCCCCTTACCACTGCTGCTTCTCCAGCTTTTCGTTCTCAAAGAAGACGGTGAAGCCCCAGCTGGAAGAGAGGAAGAAGGGGAGGGGGTGAGGTTGAGTGGGCCCACCCAGCTTCATGCTTCCCCCTTCGGGTGCCTGCAGGGGGCGCCAGAGAGCGTTCAAACCAGGCCAAACTGCCCTATGGGGTAGACCCCCAAAGCAGGGGTGGAATCCAGCTGGTTCTGACCGGTTCTGGAGAACCGGTAGAGGAAACTTTGAGTAGTTGGGAGAAGCAGCAAATGCCACCTGTGGCTGGCCTCGCCCCCCTCTATCCTCTGCCTCCCGAGTCCCAGCTGATTGGAGGGAAGGGGGATTTTGCAGTACCCTTCTCCTGCCACGCCCACCAAGCCACGCCCCACCAAGCCAAGCCACGCCCACAGAACCAGTAGCCCAAAAAAATGAATCTCACCACCGCCCCAAAGTGCTTTGTCCAAAGGCAACGGGGCTTTGAGATTTTTTTTCCCTTCTCCAGAACTGAGGAAGCTTCTTGGAAGAGAAGCAAAACATCTTCATTGCCAGAGAGAAAGAGGAAGTCCAGTTTGCCTTTTGAAAACGCCCCTTTGGGGACAACCGTCACCCGGACGACTGAGAACAACCTCCGGAGACATTGCAAGGGGGGTCTTCCCTGCCACAGGTTGAAGAGGCTGGGGAGGAGGGAGGGGGCTTCCCTGCAGCCCCCACCCGCAACGGCAGATGCCCAGGCTATGCAAATTGTGCAGGAATTGGAGCGAGCTTAAGACTGGAAGTCTGCACTCTGTGGGGTGATGGAGGGGGGGGGGGCGGTTCCCCGGACTAAGGCTCTGGGGGGTTTGAGGCAGGGCAGCCCACCCTGTGTACCTTGGGGCCTGGCCCCACATCTCAACCCCACAAGGGGGCAGATTATCTTTTCCTCTGCAGTCAAATTCGCTTCGGGGCCATCTGCAGCACGAGGGACACCTTCTCCTCCTCCCCCCCCCCCCCCCCATTCACCCGCCCATCCTGGGCATCTTTGACACCTTCAGGGGTCACCAGGAGCTGGACAAGACCTGTGCCATGGAGCAAGGCTGCCACCTGCTGGCCCAGAACAGGAATGTCTGTCTTATCTCCCTGACTTTGAGGATCTTAGTCTAACAGATTCAAACAGATGAACAGAGTTGGAAGGGACCTTGGAGGTCATCTAGCCCAACCCCCTGCTCAAGCAGGGGACCCTACACCATTTCTGACAAATGTCACCCCAGTCTCTTCTTGAAAGGCTCCAGGGATGAAGCTCCCACAACTTCTGAAGGCAACTTCTGTTCCATGGGTTGGTTGTTCTCACTGTCAGGAAATTTCTCCTTATTTCCAGGTTGAATCTCTCTCCTTGATTAGTTTCCATCCATTGTTCCTTCTTTGGCCTTCGGGGGCTTTGGAGAATAGCTTGACCCCTTCCTCCTCTCTGTGGCAGCCCCTCACATATTGGAAGAGGCTCTCCTGTCTCCCCTGGTCCTTCTTTCCATTAAATTAGACATACCCAAAATTCCTGCAACCGTTCTTCCTATGTTTCAGCCTTCTGTCCCCTCATCCTCTTGGTTGCTCTTCTCTGCCCTCTTTCCAGAGTCTCAATGTCTTTATTATAGTGTGGGGACCAAACCTGGACGCAGGACTCTAGGTGTGTGGTCTTACTAAGGCTTTATAGCAGGGGTGAAATCCAGCAGGTTCTGACCGGTTCTGGAGAACCGGTAGCGGCAATTTTGAGTAGTTCGGAGAACCGGCAAATGCCACCTGTGGCTGGCCTCGCCCCCCATCCATTCTCTTCCTCCTGAGTCCCAGCTGATGGGGAGGGAAGGGGGATTTTGCAGCGTCCTTCCCCTGCCACGCCCACCAAGCCACGCCCACCAAGCCACGCCCACAGAACCGGTAGTGGAAAAGGTGAATTTCACCACTGTTTCATCCCTCTGTTTGAATGCAATTTAGGATTGTGTTGGCTTTTTTGGCTGCCCCGTACACACACACACCCTCCTGACTCAGTCCGCGAAGAGCTTGCAGGGGAGGTGAAGCCCACCTGTGCTGGGGCAGCCCCCCCCTTTGCAAGAGACGTCCGTCAGAGAGGGGCTTCTGCTCCACTTACCAAGTGGGGGGGCGGACCTTCTTCTTGATGCCCAGGTAGATCTTCAGGCTCTTCACCAGCCACTCCTTCTCCGGCTTATGGCTCTGGGCGACAGGAGGAGGGCAGGGTGAGTGGCAGGAAAGGGGGCCGCCTCCCCACGAAGAAGGCCCAGCACGAGGGCCCACAAGGGGAGCCACATCCCTCCGCCTTCAAAATCCAGGCCCACCACCAAAAGCGGACCTTAAAGGTGGACATTGGGGAGCCAGTTGGATCCAGGGCTCCTGCCTTCACCATGGAAATCAGCTGGGTGGCTTTGGGCCAATCACCAGGAGACGGGGAGTTCTAGTCCCGCCTTATGAAAGCTGCCTAGGTGACTTGAGGCCAATCACCAGGAGACGGGGAGTTCTAGTCCCGCCTTATGAAAGCTGCCTAGGTGACTTGAGGCCAATCACCAGGAGACGGGGAGTTCTAGTCCCGCCTTATGAAAGCTGCCTAGGTGACTTGAGGCCAATCACCAGGAGACGGGGAGTTCTAGTCCCGCCTTATGAAAGCTGCCTAGGTGACTTGAGGCCAATCACCAGGAGATGGGGAGTTCTAGTCCCGCCTTATGAAAGCTGCCTAGGTGACTTGAGGCCAATCACCAGGAGACAGGGAGTTCTAGTCCCGCCTTAAGCACAAAAGCCAGCTGGGTGACTGGGGGCCATGGGGTGGGGGTGAGGGTGGGGGTGGGGGGCTTTGAAGGTGGCCCCCAGCACCTTGAATTCAACCTGGGAGCAAAGGGGCAGCCCCTGCCAGAGAAGCGTCCTGGGTGCAAATCTAGATTTCCAGAAAACCGCCCAGGCTGCCCCATTTCGACCCAGTGGAGCCCAGAGCTGAGTCGGGGGGGTCGGGGAGGGGTGGGGGGGTCCCCGGGGAAGGGTTGGGGGTGCAGAGTCGGGGGGAGGGAGGGGGAGGAAACCTACCCGGACCTCCTTGTAGAGGCGGAGGGAGTGGCTGTTGAGGATGAAGTAGCGGTCGTGGAATCCGGTGCTCAGCCCCACCCCGAGAAGGTTCTTCTCCTCGCGGAACTTCATCAGGCCGTGCTTGCTGTCCCCGACCTTGCTGGCTGGGGGGGGAGGAAGAGGAGGGGGGAGGCCATTGGGGGCAGGCAGGGGGAGGGGCTCCTCTGCCCCCCCTTGGCCCCCCCTGGGGAAGCCCCCAGCTGCTCTTGGGGCAAGGCCAGGCACTGGGAGGGGGAGGAATTCCCTATCTCTTCCCTTCTCTTCCCTCCTTCCTCCTCTGTCCTCCTCCCTCTCCCTCACCTCCCTCTCCTTTCTTCCTCTTTCCTCCCTCCCTTCCCACTTTCTTCTCCCCCCTCTCCTCCCTCTCCCTTCTGCTTCCTTCCTTCCTCCCTTCCTCTTTCTTCCCTCCCTCCCTCCCTCTCCTTCCTTCCTCCATTCCTCCTTCCTTTCCCATTCTCTCCTCCTCCTTCTCATCCTTATCCCTTCCTTCCTTCCTCCCTTCCTCTCTCTCCTTCCTCCCTCCCTCCTTCTCATCCCTCTCTTCCCCTTCCTTCCTTCCTTCCTATTTCTTCCCTCCCTCCCTCCCATTCCTTCCTTCCTCCTTTCCCACTCTCTCCTCCTTCCTCCCTCTCATCCCTATCTCTTCCCCTTCCTTTCTTCCCTTTTTCCTCCCTCCTCCCTCCCTCTCTTCCCTGTCCCTTCCTTCCTTCCCTTCCTCTCTCTCCTCCCTCCCTCCTTATCCCTATCTCTTCCCCTTCCTTCCTTCCTTCCTTTTTCCTCCCTCCTCTCTCCCTCCCTTCCCACTCTCTCCTCCTCCCTCCCCCCCTCCCTCCCCCCTGTACAGGCGACCTGGAGGATGGAGGCTGATCTCCCAGCACCCCCTTCCCCCCCCCCAAAGGGTCCACAGGGCATCCCCTCCCCCCCAGCCCCCTCCCCTGCCTCTGCCCCTCTTACCCAGGTAGAGCAGCATGTTCTCCATGGAGAGCTGCTTCTTGACCACCAGGTAGCTGTCCTTCCCCAGGCTGTGGACGATGGGCAGCACCTTCTCGCTGTAGTGCAGGGGCCGCTCTTCAGCGGGAGGAGGAGGAGGAGGAGGGAGAGAGAGAGGAGGCACAGAAAGGGAAGCGTAAAAGGTGTGAAGGGAGCCCAGGGGTCTCCCCTCGAGCAGAGCTTCCACAGCAGCCCAAGGGTCAGGGGGCCACTTCCTGCCCAGGACACTGGTCAAGTGGGGCCACCTGGTCTCTCCAGGGCCCCTCCCTCCCCATGGGAGTCCACACACACACCAGGGTTTCCTCCTCATTTCCCTTTACCTCCTCCTTTTTCTTTCTCTCTTTCATTCTTTTTCTTTCTCTCTTTCTTCCTTCTTTCCTCTCTGTCGTTTTCTTTTTTCTTTCATTTTCCTCCCTTCTTTCCTCATCCCTTCCCTTCTCTTTCCTTCAATCCCTCCCTCCCCCCTCCCTTTTTCTTTCCTTCCTTTCCTTTTCTTTCTCTTTCCTTTTCTTCTCTTTCTTTCCTTCCTTTTTCTTTCCTTCTCTTTCTTTTTCCTTCCTTTCTTCTTTTAGTTTCCTTTCCTTTCCATCCTTTCCTTGCCTTCCCTCCATTCTTTCCTTCTTCTTCTTTCCTCCTTTCTTTCTCTTCCTTCCTTCTTTTCTTTCTTTCGTTCCCTTTCTTCCTTTTTCCTTCCTTCCTTTCCTCTCCATTCTTTCCTTTCCTTCCTTCTTTTCTTTATTTCCTTCTTTCTTTTCCTTCCTTCTATTTCCTTCTTTCTTTTCCTTCCTTTTTTTCTTTATTTCCTTCTTCCCTTTCTCTCCTTTCCTTTCCGTCCTTCTTTCTTTCCTTCTTTCTTCCTTTCTCCTTCCTTCCTTCCTTCCCCGCCCAGGGCCCCCACTGACCGGCCTCTTCCCTCTCGTTGACCTCGAAGCAGCTCCAGAAGTCCTTCTCCTTGGTGGGGATCTTCCTCCGGTCCAAGATGCTGAGGGTCAGCTCCTCTGCCGTCATGGTGGCCGGGATCTGAGGGAAGGAGGCGCCCAGGTGAGCTCACAGGCTCAGCCGCCTGGCCTTTCCCAGAAGGCGGGACCCAAACGGAAGAGGCGGGGCTTCTAACCACACCTCCCCCAGGCCTTGGGGAAACAGAAGGACCCCCCCCAAAAAACCACCCGAGGGGCAGGGTGGCCGTGGCTGTCCAGTCAGATGCCAGGACCAATTTGGACTGGGAGTTAGGACACCAGGCATGGAACTAGGAAACTGGGAGTTCTAGTCCCGCCTTAGGCATGAAAGCCGGTCGGATGCCTTTGGGCCAATCACCAGGGGACTGGGAGTTCTAGTCCCGCCTTAAGTGCAAAATGCAGCTGGTGCTTTCTGGGAAGTGTAGTCCCACTGATTGCTTCAAACCCCTTGGGTGTCGGCTACGGTGGCTGGGCTTTCTGGGGAGTGTAGTCCCCATCCACCGGGGAAGACCGGGTGTAGCCTTCAAGGGCTGCTCCCAAGTGCCCATCTGGACCATTGAGAGGCACCCCCAGCCCCTTCCCTTCGCTTGGTCTCTCTCCCCCAGCCCCGCCCCACGTGCCCCCACCCCGATCTCTCTCTGGCCTGGGCCCCCCCCCCCCCCCACCTTGACGTGTTGCTCGGCCTCCAGCTTCTTCTCCTCCAGGTAGACGGTGCAGATGAAGTCCCCAGCATGCTGAGGAAGAGAGAGAGGACAACGTCTCCAAGGAGAACGAAAGCAGTTTAAGCATTCGCCACCCCCTCCCCTCTCTCTCTCTGGGTGGGGAGAGGCTCCGAGGGGCATCTTCAGGCTGGGAGGTTGGGATGAGCCACACCTGGGGGGGATCTATCATCTCTCTCTCTCTCTTTCTGTCTGTCTGCCTGTCACTGGTCTATCCATCCTCCCACGCTTTCTTTCTTTCTTTTATCTCTCTGTCTCTTATCTGTCTATCCATCAACCCACAATTCCTTCCTTCCTCTTTCTCTCTCTCTCTTTCTTTTATCTCTGTTTCTATTCATCCTCCCACCCTTCCTTCCTTCCTTCCTTTCTCTTCCTTCCTTTCTATTATCTGTCCCTCTGTCTCTGTCATCTGTCCATCCATCCTCCCACAATTCCTTCCTTCCTCTTTCTTTCTCTCTTTCTTCTATCTCTGTTTCTATCTATCCATCCTCCCACCCTTCCTTCCTCTTTCCTTCTTTCTCTTCCTTACTTTCTATTATCTGTCCATCTGTCTGTCTCTGTCATCTGTCTATCCATCCTCCCACAATTCCTTCCTTCCTCTTTCTTTCTTTCTTTCTTCTCTCTCTGTTTCTATCTATCCATCCTCCCACAATTCCTTCCTTCCTCTTTCTCTCTCTCTCTTTCTTTTATCTCTGTTTCTATTCATCCTCCCACCCTTCCTTCCTTCCTTCCTTTCTCTTCCTTCCTTTCTATTATCTGTCCCTCTGTCTCTGTCATCTGTCCATCCATCCTCCCATAATTCCTTCCTTCCTCTTTCTTTCTCTCTTTCTTCTATCTCTGTTTCTATCTATCCATCCTCCCACCCTTCCTTCCTCTTTCCTTCTTTCTCTTCCTTACTTTCTATTATCTGTCCATCTGTCTGTCTCTGTCATCTGTCTATCCATCCTCCCACAATTCCTTCCTTCCTCTTTCTTTCTTTCTTTCTTCTCTCTCTGTTTCTATCTATCCATCCTCCCACAATTCCTTCCTTCCTTCCTCTTTCTCTCTCTCTCTTTCTTTTATCTCTGTTTCTATTCATCCTCCCACCCTTCCTTCCTTCCTTCCTTTCTCTTCCTTCCTTTCTATTATCTGTCCCTCTGTCTCTGTCATCTGTCTATCCATCCTCCCACAATTCCTTCCTTCCTCTTTCTTTCTCTCTTTCTTCTATCTCTGTTTCTATCTATCCATCCTCCCACCCTTCCTTCCTCTTTCCTTCTTTCTCTTCCTTACTTTCTATTATCTGTCCATCTGTCTGTCTCTGTCATCTGTCTATCCATCCTCCCACAATTCCTTCCTTCCTCTTTCTTTCTTTCTTTCTTCTCTCTCTGTTTCTATCTATCCATCCTCCCACAATTCCTTCCTTCCTCTTTCTTTCTCTCTTTCTTCTATCTCTGTTTCTATCTATCCATCCTCCCACCCTTCCTTCCTTCCTTCCTCTTTCCTTCTTTCTCTTCCTTACTTTCTATTATCTGTCCATCTGTCTGTCTCTGTCATCTGTCTATCCATCCCCCCACAATTTCTTCCTTCCTCTTTCTTTCTCTCTCTTTCTTCTATCTCTGTTTCTATCTATCCATCCTCCCACCCTTCCTTCCTTCCTTCCTCTTTCTTTCTCTTCCTTCCTTTCTATTATCTGTCCATCTGTCTGTCTCTGTCATCTGTTTATCCATCCTCCCACTCTCCCTCCCTCCCTTTTTCTTCCTTCTTTCCTTCATGCTCTTTCCTTCCTTCCGCTTTCTTTCCTTCCTTCATCTTTCTTTCCTTCCTTCCTTCTGTCCTCTTTCCTTCCTTCCTTCCTTCCTTCTTTCCTTCCTTCCTCTTTCCTTCCTTCCTTCTTTCCTTCCTTCCGTTATCTATCTATCTATCTCGCAAAAAGTGCATTCACACAGAACGCCATTCTCCCGCTTAAGGATGGACCCATTTCCTCTGCCTGGAGACATCCAAGCCCACTTTGAACGGTCTCCTGCCTGAGCAGGGGGTTGGACTAGAGGACCTCCGAGGCCCCTTCTCACGGACTCAACTCACCTGCGTCCCGCTGGAGGTTCCCGCAATGCGCATCTTCAAGATGGCCTGGATTTCGTCCTGCTGCTTCCTCATCTCTTCCTCGTCCACCTGTCAGGCGGGGGAAGGAAGACCGAGATGGGGGGCGAAGGCATCGCCCACCCCCCAAAAAGACTCCCCACCACCCCCAGCCTCTCCCTGCCTCCTCTTCCAGGGTCCGGAGGGGGGGAGCCCAATCCTGCAGCCTCAGAGAACATGGGGACGACCCCCTGTGGGGAGCGCCTGCGCAGAGAGTCCTCGACTTACGACTTATGGTCACTGTGCAGTTGTGTGAAGTTACAGAGGATCCACCATAGTTGGGCATGTTGTCCCCTCTGTGGTCACGTGACTTATCTTTTTTACCCCTTTGGGGGTGAGAACCGACATTGATTTCGGGTCTTTGGCAAAACTGTGTCCTTAACCAACTACGGGCTTGTTTAATGACCATGTCAGTAGCTCAATTATGGCAGATTTGCTTAACGACTGTGGCAAAAAAGGTTGTAAGATCAAATCAGTCATGTGACAGAACTATTTTACACTGTCATGACTAATAACTATATAAGTCGAGGACCTCCTGTCAGGTTTCCGAAAGATGATTCATGAGTCTCCAGCCAAGTTTCAAAAGAAATCCAGTCATTTATTAGGAGCACCATTAGGCAAGGCCTTTCCGCACTCAGAACTAAGCTTTGTTTGAGTTGTAGCTGAACTTTAACCCCGTTCCTTCCCTCCCCTCAGTCTGTGTCATAAATCACTTTCCCCAACGAGGTGCACCCCTCCCAAGCCTGCTGCAGAAATCTGAGACCCGAATCTAGCCAAAACTATGCACGGAATGCGCTCCCTCCCACTTTCTCACACCATGACAACTTTAGGAGTTGACACCTCCTGTACAAAGATCCATTCCTTCTGGTTCTGAGCGAGCTCCGATTCTGTGGTAGCGGGACGCCAAAGCCCACCCAATCCGCCCATGCTCAATGGCCCACACCGTTCTTGGCCAAACCTACACTGAAGATCTCCATGTAGCACCTGATGAGGTCTTCCACCACTTGTCCAGCCTTGAAGTCCTTGCCGTCCGTCTGGAAGAGCGTTGGGCCAAAGACGATGGCCAAGTTGTGGGTGGTCATCTGGTTCTCATCGGAAAAACACTGGATTCTGTGAAGGAGACAACGCAGAGCTGTGAAACATGGACTCCATCCTTGTGCGTCTGTCTAAGGAAGGGTCTACAGCAGGGCTGTCCAACCTTGGTCACTTGAAGACTTGTGGACCTCAGCTCCCCAAGTTCAGCTCCACTTTATGACTTGTGGACTTCAACTCCACAAATTCCACTCCACTTTAAGACTTGTGGACTTCACCTCAAGAAGTTCAGCTTCACTTTAAGACTTGTGGACTTCAACTCCACAAATTCCACTCCACTTTAAGACTTGTGGACTTCACCTCAAGAAGTTCAGCTTCACTTTAAGACTTGTGGACTTCAACTCCACAAATTCCACTCCACCCTGGGTGGAGAAGGGCGGGATATAAATATGATTAAAATAAATAAAAAATAAAACTTTAAGACTTGTGGACTTCAACTCAAGAAGTTCAACTCCACTTTAAGACTTGTGGACTTCAACTCAAGAAGTTCAACTCCACTTTAAGACTTGTGGACTTCAACTCTCAAATTCCCCAGCCAGCCCAGTGGTCAAGGTTGGACAACCCAAGTCTACAGGGAAGGTGGGGCCAGGAAAATACCCTTCCTTGCATCCCAAACACAGAACCAAAGCAAAGGATGCTTCGAAGAGCCGAGACTCTCTAGTCTAAAGAAGAGAAGGTTGAAGGTGCAACATAGTGGTCTTCCAATTCTTGAAGGACCATCCCAGGGAAGAAGACATGGATTTATTCCCCATAATGCCCAAGGGTGGGACCAAGAATCAACGGATGGACGCTTTAAAAAAAGAGGTCCTCAAACTCAGAATAAGAAGGGATCTCCTAGAGCTAGGAAGGAGTGGGAGAACCTCCCTACTGAAGTTGTGGTGGTCCATCAAGAACTGGACAGGGATGGTCTGAGGGCTCCTTCACTGGGCAGGGGTTGGACTAGAAGACCTCTGAGGCCTTCCAGCTCTGAATCCAGAAGTAGGAGCCAAGCAATAAAATAATAATAATCAATGTCCATCCCGCCCAGGAGAAAGAGACTCTCCAGATGCCCATCCCATGCCACCACTAACCGGTAGAGATGGTTGATCAGCGCCTTCAGGGTGGCTTTGTTGACAAGTGGGAGGCTGTTGAGAAGCCTACGGTAACGGCTGATCCTTTCGGTGGGATCCTCCAGAGCTGTCAAGAGGAGCACAAGGTGGTGAACAAGGCAGGGTCACGAAAATCATCCTCATCTTCTTTTAATGACCCTCCCATAACCCCGTGCGGGGCAGAATCTGGGCAACGGAATGAAGCTAGTAAGAGTGTTTAGTGGCCAGATGCCTTTCCTGTCACCAGAGCGGGTTTTTTATTCAGTAGATAGATAAGAGAAATATTTGCCTCTACCTAGGATCGAACTCACAGTCTCTGATTGTGAGGCGAGAGCGCCACCTCTAGGCCACCGCAACAATCGGGGGGGGGGGGGGGATGTCACCAAAATGGCCCCAGGTCAGAGAGAGGTTATGGGAGCCCCCCTCCCCAAAGTCCACAGGCTCAGAAGAAGCCGGCACTTCCAAGGCCAAGAGGCCAAGGGGCAGTGATGGATGGGGACTGGGTGCCCCCCACATTATAGGTGGTCTTCAACTTATGACCAAAATGAAGTCTAGCATGTCCGTTGCTAAGCGAGACAGTTATGTGGATTTTTACCACTTTTCTTGCCATGGCTGTTAAGGGAATCCCTGCAGTTGCTAAGTGAGTTAACACGGTTGTTAAGTGAATCTGGCGGTACTGCAAAAGGGGAACACATTTTCCAGCTGAATGACACTGAACCAGCAGGGGGCGCAAGAGGGGCATTTCAGGTCGTCCTTGACTTACAACTACCAACAACTTCTGTTGCTAAGGGAGGCAGTTGCTAAGGGAGCCGTGCCAGATTTTATACCACCGTTGTTAAGCAAGCAAATACGCCGTCGTTAAGCGAACCTGGCTTCCTCCACTGTTGTTGGGAGCCAGCTGGGAAGGCCGCAAATGGTGATCGCGTAACCCGAGGACACAACAGCCATTGTAAATGCAGGCTGGTTACCAAGCGCCTGGATTTCGATCCCATGAGCCTGGGAATGTGGCGACGGTCGTAAGGGTGAAAACTGGCCATAACAGTGAAGACCGGTCATAAGGGCGAGGAATGGTTGTATGGGTGAGGAATGGTCGTAAGGGCAAGGACTGGTCATAAGGGCGAGGACTGATGGTAAGGGTGAGGACTGGTTGTAAGGGCAAGGACTTGTCGTAAGGGTGAGGACTGGTTGTATGGGTGAGGACTGTTCATATGGGTGAGGACTGGTCATAAAGACAAGGATGTCATAAGGGCGAGGACTGGTCGTAAGGGCGAGGACTGGTCGTAAGGGCAAGGACTGGTCACAATGGCGAGGACTGGTCACAAGGGTGAGGACTGGTCATAAGGGCAAGGACTGGTCATAAGGGCGAGGACTGGTAATAAGAGCAATGACTAGTGGTAAAGGCGAGGACTGGTCATAAGGGCGAGGACTGGTCATAAGGGCGAGGACTGGTCGTAAGGGCAAGGACTGGTCACAATGGCGAGGACTGGTCACAAGGGTGAGGACTGGTCATAAGGGCGAGGACTGGTAATAAGAGCAATGACTAGTGGTAAAGGCGAGGACTGGTCGTAAGGGCGAGGACTGGCCGTCAGTCCCTTGTAACTTCGGACGTTGGCCGAGCGAAGGGTGGCCAGTCTGCCCAGCTCCCCCCCCTTTTACCGGGCACTCTGAGCCAGGCCTGGGCGGAGTCCCTGGTGAAGAGCCCCTCCTGCAGGTCCCGGAAGAACCTCTTGAGGGTGTTGGCCACGTCGTCCACCTGGTGGTCCTCCTCCTTCAGCCGGACCTTGCGGGCGTCTCTGCGGAGGGTCTCCAGCAGGCTGGTGGTCTTGGAGTTCTGACCGCTCTTCCGGTAGATGCCCTCCGAGGTCAGTCCTGCCGGGGGGGTGGGGAGGAGGAAGAGGAGGAGATGAAGGCCCTGCAAGGGCTTTTCCACCAACCCCTCCGTCAAACTGGGGCCTGGTCACAGGATGAGCCACTTTGTGACGGGCACAACTCGGAACTATAACTCCAGGGCTACACCTGCACCGGATTCCCCTGACTTGAATGACTCCTTAGACTTCAAATGGTTTGGATACCTCTACTTTTCTTTGGATGGCAAGGAAGGAAGGAAGGAAGGAAGGAAGGAAGGAAGGAAGGAAGGAAGGAAGGAAAGAAGGAAGGAAGGAAGGAAGGAAGGAAGGAAATAAGAAGCAAAGAGAGAGAAAGGGTGAGGAAAAGAGAGAAGGGGAAGGAAGAAAGGAAGGAAAGGAAAAAACAAGGAAGGTAAGAAAGAGAAAGAAAGCAAGCAAGCAAGAAAGAAAGAAAGAAAGAAAGAGAAGGAAGGAAGGAAGGAAGGAAGGAAGGAAGGAAGGAAGGAAGGAAGGAAATAAGAGACAATGAGAGAGAAAGGGTGAGGAAGAGAGAGAAGGGGAAGGAAGGAAGGAAATTGGGGGCATCCCTCTCCCCCCTCCCCGCCTTGCTTACCGCACTGGGTGATGTAATCGATGCACCTGTCCACAATGATGGGCACGTCCATCTCGGTCAGTTGCTGTTCGGACAAAGTGGCCCCGGAGCTGCCGGCTGCTCTCTGGATGGCCCCCACCCAGCCCAAGAAGGCCAGCCGCCTCTCGCCCTGCAGGTACAGCGTCCTAAGAGGAGGAAGGTCATGCCAGGGTGGGTTGGGGGGCATGGGGGAAGCCCTTATTGGCAAGGCTGGAGGAATCGCTTTTCTCTGCCACCCCAATCCTGGTAGCCCCCATCTGGCCCTCCCTCCCTCCCTCCCTCCCTTCCTTCCTTTTCTCTATCTCCATCATCTCCCTCCTTCCTTCCTTCCTTCCTTCCTTTTTTTCCTTCCTTCATCCCTTCCTTTTCTTCCTTCCTTTCTTCCTTCCCTCCCTCCTCCTTCCTTCCATCCATATTTCTTTTCTATGTCCCCATCATCTCCTTCCTTTTCCTTTTCTTCCTTCCTTCCTTCTTTCCCTCCCTCCCTCCTTCATTCCTTTCTTCTTTTCTCTGTCCCCATCATCTCCCTCTTTCCCTCCTTTCCTTCCCTCCTTCCTTCCTTCTTTTCTCTGAAAGCCTCTTACCTTCTTCTTTCAACCAGCACGAGGACGTCATTTTCCAGGGCTGCAAAAGCAAATATTAGGCGAATATGAGCATTAATTGAGGGTTAGAGATGATCTGTGCATTAACTAATGAGGCCCACTGGTACTTGGCATGCCAGATCCCGTGGATCCCACTGAGCTCAAAGGGGATCCATTCTCAGCTCTGTTTACAGCAGCCCCCCCTCCCCCTCAATTCGGTGGGTCCCAAATGCCCACCGAGCCCCCTCTGGACTCTGCTTGATGGCTGTGCCTGCAGGGCAGGGGTCTCCAAAGTTGGCAGCTTTAAGGCGGCTGGACTCCAATTCCCAGAATTCCTCCTTCTCTCTCTCCTCCCTCCTTTGGAAGTTCTATCCATGTGATCACTAACTATAACTGTTCCCTTCCCCCTCCCTCCTGTATCCTTCCTTCCCTCTTTCTTCCTTTCCCCCTCCTGTATCCTTCCTTCCTTCCCTCTCTTCTTTCTTCCTTCCCCCCCTTCCCTCCCTCTCTCTCTCTCCTGCATCCTTCCTTCCCTCTTTCTTCTTTCTTCCTTCCCTCCCTCTCTCCCTCCGGCATCCTTCCTTCCTTCCTTCCCTCGCTCTCCTTCCTTCCTTCCCTCCTTCCCCCCTCTCTCATGTATCCTTCCTTCCCTCTTTCTTCCTTCCCCCAGTCCTGTATCCTTTCTTCCTTCCCTCCCTCCCTCCTTTCTTTCTTCTTTCCTCCTCTCCCTCATTTCTTTCTTTCTTTCTTTTTTTTCTTTCTTCCCTCCTTTTATCCTTCCTCCTTTCCTTCCCTCCCTTCTTTTTTCCTCCCTCCCTCCCTCTCTCCCTCCATCGTGGGCCAGGTTGGGAGACCCCAGGAGGAGAGCAATGGGTGGGTCAGGCTAGAAGCCCCCCGTGAGCTGGACTGCCCACCCACCCACCAGGCCATCGGTCAGCGTGTCCACCCTGGAAGTGAGCTAGCAGTGACCTCCACCCATCTGACGGACGGGCAGTCCAATGGGAGTTATCAAAATTGGGGGCCTTCGTCTTGTCTTTTGCCTGGATGGAGAGGGGGGGGGCTCCTCGGAGACCCCTCCCACCCACCTTTGGCACAAAACGAGGCAGTCCTCCAGTTGCGACCACAAGGGAGGCGGCCCATCCATGGCGGTGGTCACTCATGGTGGAGGTCAAAGGGCTCCGTCAGGGGGCTGGTTTTTGCACCCTTTTCCCGGCAGTCGTTAAGTGAGCCAAGGAAGAGGATTCCGGCCAGAGGTTCGGGGGGGGGGTGGACTCACAGAGCTCCTGCAGCTTCCGCAGCTGGATGGCCTCTTCCTTGGGGCTGCCGTCCAGGAAGGCGTAGAGGGTGGAGCCCCCCAGGGCGAACCAGCCCTCCTTGGGCCGCTCCAGGCTCAGCCCGCCTTTGTAGCGCAGGCGCCCCAGGCGCTCAAACTCCCCCGCCAGGAGCCCCTCGGCCGCCGGAGGGAGGAAGGCCTGCAGGGAGGGAGGGAGGAAGGGGAGGGGCTTAGGATGGGAGAGAGAGAGGCCCCTCCCCCCCAGGACTTCACCTGCCCCTCCCCTCTCCCTCTGTCCCCCTGGCCCTCCCCTCCTCTGGAGCTCTAGGGATGTGGTCACTACGGGTCAACTCCTTCCTTCCTCCCTTCCTCCCTCCCTTCTCTCCCTCTTTTCCTCTGCCTTCCCTTCCTCAATCTTTCTTTCCTCCCTCCCTCCTCCTTTCCATCCCTCTCTCCCTTCATTCCCTTCTCCTTCCCTTTCTCCATTCTTTACCTCCTCCCTCCCTTCTTCCCTCTCTCTTTCCTCAAGATTTCTTCCTTCCTTCCCTCTCTCCCTCCTTCACTCCCAACTCCCTTCCCTAATCATTCTTCCCTCCTCTCCTTCCCTTCTTCCTTTCTTTTCTTCCTCCTTTCCCTTCCTCAACCTCTTCCCTCCTCCCTCCTTCCTTCCTTCCCTCCCCTTCTTCCCTTCTTTTCTTTCCTTCCCTTCTTCAATCTTTCCTCCTCCCTCCCTCCTTTCTTCCCTCTCCTTCCCTTCTTCCCTTTTCTTCCTTCTTTCCCTTCTTCAATCTTTCCTCCTCCCTCCCTCCCTCCTTCCCTCCCCTCCCCTTCTTCCTTTCTTTTCTTCCTTCTTTCCCTTCTTCAATCTTTCCTCCTCCCTCCCTCCTTCCTTCCCTCCCCTTCCCTTCTTCCCTTCTTTTCTTCCTCTTTTCCCTTCCTCAGCCTCTTCCCTCCTCCCTCCCTCCTTCCTTCCCTCCCCTTCCCTTCTTCCCTTCTTTTCTTCCTCCTTTCCCTTCTTCAATCTTTCCTCCTCCCTCCCTCCTTCCCTCCCCTCCCCTTCTTCCTTTCTTTTCTTCCTCTTTTCCCTTCCTCAACCTCTTTCCTCCTCCCTCCCTCCTTCCCTCGTCTCTCCCCATCTCTTGCAGGGAGAGGTTGCGGGGGTCCCCAAGGGGGGGCTGACCTTTGCCAGGCACTTGACCCACTCCCGGATGGCCTGGGGGTTGTCCAGGCCGAAGAGGTACAGCCGCTCCATTTCCGTGTACAGCTCAAAGGTGTTTGCGTACCTGAAAGGAGAGACCACCGGAGGGTCAAGGGGTGGGACCAAGGCCAGGAGGAGGAGGAGGATCCCCCGGGCAGAATGAGGGTCTGGGGTCTCTCTGAGCTTGGCCGCTTTCTTGCAGGCATTTCACGACCCAGCTAGGTAACGCCATCAGTGCTCCTGGCTGTGGTCTCATGAACCGGTGAGAGACAACCGAGTGAAAGCTACGAAGGAACTTGAAGCTGCTGTGGCCCAGAGGTGGAGCTCCTGCCTCCCAGTCAGGAGGTGGTGAGTTCGATCCTAGGTAGAGGCAGATGCAGGGTCTCCTGCTTGGGCAGGGGGTTGGACTAGATGACCCGCAAGGTCCCCTTCCGACTCTGTTCATCTGTTAAAGAAGGAGCAGAAGGCTTCCTCTCCAGCAGATAAGCAGGGATTGGCCCCAGACAAACAACCCAGCACGGAAGCCACAGCCGAATCAAGGCCACGCCTCCACTGGCACAGGCAACCCTAGGACACACATGCCAGAGGTGGCATGCAGAGCCTTCTCTGTGGGCTCTGCGCATCACCAGCTGTTCTCCTAGTTTCCAGAAGGCACAGGCACATCAGCCAGCTGGCCTTTGCGCATGCCAGAAATCCGAAGGCCAGTTGGCAAGTGGGCATGTGCGTGCTGGCCACCTGGTCTTCGAGTTTCCACGCTCCGGTGCGTGCGAAGCCCAGCTGGACGGTGCACAGATGCGCATGCTGGAGACCTGAAGACTAGGTGAGCATATGCACACGCACATCTTCTGTTTTGGATACTGGGTGTGAAAAGGTTTGCCATCCCTGGTCCCTAGAGTCGGCTCTTTTAAGACGTGGACTTCAATTCCCAGAGTTCCCCAGCCAGCATAGCTGGCTGGGGAATTCTGGGAGTTGAAGTCCACCAGTCTTAAAAGAGCCGACTTTGCAGACCCCTCGTCTAGACCATAGTACGTAGATAGAGAGGAAACCTCACACTCCCTCACGCTGATGACGTTGCCTCACTGGGTCATGAAACGTCTGCAAGAAAACCACCAAGCTCAGAGAACATCCAGGACCCCAGAAAGAGTGACTTATGACCATTCTTCACACTTATGACCGCCATAGCATCCCCATGGTCACGTGATCCAAATTCAGACCCTTGGCCGCTCTGACTCATACTTATGACGGTCGCAGCGTCCCGGGGTCGTCACGTGATCCCCTTTGGCGGCCTTCTTGCAAACCAAGTCGACGGGGAAGCCAGATTCGCTCAACGACCCTGTGACTCGCTGAACGACTGCGGCGGTTCACTTAACAGAAAGGTCGTAAAACGGGGCCAAACTCAGAATAGAATCGCAGAGTTGGAAAGGGGACTCGGAGGTCTTCTAGTCCAGCCCGCAACTTAACAAGTGTCTCGCTTAGCGACGGGAATTTGGGGCTCGATCGCGGTCGTAAGCCGAGGACCGCCCCTTCGTCTACTCTAGGGCAAGGCCATCCCACTGTCCTCCCCCCGGGACGGAAGGAAGGGCCGCCTCACCCGTGGGTGTCCGGAGGGTGGGTGGCGAGGCAGACCACCTCCTGCATGCGAATCTCTCCGTTGGGGGCCGTGTGGGTGTTGGTCTCGTAGTAGTTGAAGACCCCCTCCTGCAGCTGGCACCACCGGCGGCTGAACTCTGCACGGAGGAAGTCCAGGGGGGGTAGAAGGTGGGGGGGGTCAGCGAAGGAGAAGGCGGGGGGGGGGGACGACTTGTGGCTCTGACCCCCAAGGGAGGGGGATGACTCCCCCTTTCAGGTGAAGCCAAAATAAGGTTTCTGGGCTGGGAAGCGTTTCCCCCCCCCCCCCAGCAGATGGGTTTGGGGGGGGGGGGCAAGGAATCGACCCAGAAGAGCAGAGAGCTTCCAGGGTCCCTGCCGAAGGAGGGCCAAGCCCCCCCCCCTCACTCCGAAGGGGCTTTGCCACAGGACGGTGCTAAGGCCAACTTGGCATTCCCCAGGGATGGGAGAGTTAGAAGGAGGGAGATAAAAGGAAAGACACAGATAAAAGGAAGGAAGAGAGGAGAAGGAAGGGAAGGAAAGGAAGAAAGGAGATAAAAGGAAGGAGAAAGAGTGGGAAGGAAGGAGAAGTAAGGGAGAGAGGGAGGGGGAAGGAAGAAGAGAAGGAAGGAGAAAGAATGGGAACAGAGAAGGAAGGGAAGAGGAGAGGGAAGGAAGGAAGGTGATAAAAGGAATGAGAAAGAATGGGAAGGAAAGGAACGAGAAGTAAGGGAGGGAAGAAGGGAGAAGGAAGAAGAGAAGGAAGGAAGGAGAAAAAATGGGAAGGAACAGAGAAGGAAGGGAAGGGGGGAAGGAAGGAAGGAAGGAAGGAAGGAAGGAAGGAGAGAATGGGAAGGAAGAGAGAAAAGAGAAGGAAGGGAAGGAGAGAAGGAAGGAAGGTGATAAAAGGAAGGAAAGAATGGGAAGAAAGTGAAGGAGAAGTAAGGGAGGAAGGGGAAGAAAGAAGAGAAGGAAGGAAGAAAGAATGGGAAGGAGAGGGGGAAGGAAGGGAAGGAGAGGGGGAAGGAAGGGAGGGAGGGACCTCTTCCCTTTCTTTTCCAGGGTTTTCTTTTGTGCAACCCCCCCCCCCCTCCAGCCCCCCAGCCCCGCCTGACCTTCTCGGGCCTTGCGTTCGAGAGCCAGCTTGGCCATGGAGGGCGTCTTGTAGAGGAAGCCATTGTGAGCCACGGACAGCAGGATGACCGAGTAACACTTGTCGGAGTTGGTGCCAGCGTCCAGCTGGGGGGTCTCTGAGGAGACAAGACACAGCAAAAGGTGGGGGGGGGGCAATAAATATTTGGCAGGGAGGAATACTCAGCCACTTGTGGACTTCAACTCCCAGGATTCCCCAGCCAGCCATGCATGATAGAGTTTGGAAGAGTCCAGAAGGGTCATCTAAGTCTAGTTTTTCTCAGCCTTGGTGGCTTTCAGACGTGTGGACTTCAACTCCCAGAATTCCCCAGCCAGCCATGCATGATAGAGTTTGGAAGAGGCCAGAAGGGTCATCTAAGTCTAGTTTTTCTCAGCCTTGGTGGCTTTCAGACGTGTGGACTTCAACTCCCAGAATTCCCCAGCCAGCCATGCATGATAGAGTTTGGAAGAGGCCAGAAGGGTCATCTAAGTCTAGTTTTTCTCAGCCTTGGTGGCTTTCAGACGTGTGGACTTCAACTCCCAGGCTATGCTGGCTGGGGAATTCTAGGAATTGAAGTCCACAAGTTTAAAGGGGCCAAGGTTGGAGACCCCTGCCTCAAATCATCAGCTCCAGCTGTCAGATTGCTTCCCAGTCCACTAGCCAGGCTGTT
Source organism: Rhabdophis nuchalis (assembly GCA_039707465.1). NCBI lineage: Eukaryota > Metazoa > Chordata > Lepidosauria > Squamata > Natricidae > Rhabdophis > Rhabdophis nuchalis. The sequence continues at coordinate 67,008,551 of CM077649.1, forward strand.
CCTGCTTTTATATCTTGCTAAGGCCGGGCAGCCAAATCCACCACCCCAAGGGCTGGAAGGAGGGAGGGGGAGAACAATGGAAACCAGATGTTCCTCTAGCAAAACACCCCCCCCCCAGGTCTCCCTCCTTCCAAGAGCACGCCTGGTTTTCCAGTCGGCCTCTTCTCCCATCAAAGGTTGCCGCCCTTCTCCTTCTCCTTCTCCTTCTCCTCCTCCTCTTCTTCTTCTCCTCCTTCTCCTCCTCCTCCTCCTCTTCTTCTTCTTCTTCTTCTTCTCCTTCTCCTTCTCCTTCTCCTTCTCCTCCTCCTCCTCTTCTTCTTCTCCTTCTCCTTCTCCTTCTCCTCCTCCTCCTCCTCCTCCTCCTCCTCCCCTCCTCCTCCTCCTCCTCCTCCTCCTCCTCCTCCTCCTCCTCCTCTTCTTCTTCTTCTTCTTCTTCTTCTTCTTCTTCTTCTTCTTCTTCTTCTTCTTCTTCTTCGCTTTGGAAGAGAGACCCCTTCAAATCCTTCCAGCCTCTCTGAAAATAAATGGGGCGAGGGGCTTCCCAGCAGGCCAAGGCAGGGGCTGGTGCTTGAGTGCTTTTTAATTGTCTTGAAGCCTTTTACTGTTTGTTTGTTTGTTTATTATTATTATTATTATTATTATTATTATTATTACTATTATTGTTGTTGTTATTGTTGTTGTTATTATTATTATTATTATTATTATTATTATTATTATTATTATTATTATTATTATTATTATTATTATTGGTTTTAATTGCAACGGTGAGCTGCCCACGTCCTTTGCTGAGATGAGCTCAAATCAAATCAAATCCATCGCCTGCTTTGTTCAGCAGATATATTCTCTTTTCTTTTTTAAAAAAGTTTTTTTTTAAAGAAACGCACATTAAAACATTGGGCCCGGTGTCACCGTCCTGGCAATGCCTTTGCCATACATACTAGAATATAAAGTTAAATCTCCCACACCCACCTCCTGCTTCTTTACATGTGGTCTATTCAGCATTTACAAACATAAGGACGTCGTATTTCCACCCATGTTGCTTTGCTCTCATCTCATGCATTTTCACTGTTATAATTCCATCCCTAATTCTAATCTCCCTTCAAATAAATCTTAGTCCTTGCTTATTTCGGGTCTTTTTCCTTTTTTTTTTTTTTTGTTCCAACCACGGATAACATTTGTTCCAGAGATCTTATAATATCCTGATTCGTCTTCGTTCTTCAATTCTCACGTCAATGAACCCATTTCAGCCCATCGTTTTCCTGATTTCTTCCGTCTTCTGGTGGAATTTCCCTCTTTTCCCAGTTTGGGGCAAAGTCCGTCCTTGCTGCCGTAATGATATGGATCGTTAAGTAGATCAGCCCCTTGTTATGCTGATCAGATCTCTTCTCATTGTGCCTGGAGAAAGAAATATCTGCCTCTACCTGGGATCGAACCCCCACTCCTTTTCCTTGCCACATCACAGCACAAATTTCTTAACTGCCTGATGGACTCCGTCATGCCTTGCCAGGGAGCTGAAGGAACTGGCCAGTGGCCTTTGAGTGACTCACCAAACACCCTACCACCATTGATCTTTTCGCTGCTGGGAATTCCTCCCCCAATGCCTGGAAGAATGGTCTCCACTCCCTGCATTCTTTCTTCCCTTTCCAACTTTCTGCGGTCAGAGATCCATGCAGGAAAGGAGAGAAAGAAGTTCTCCGACTGGAAAGATAAGGATGGTCTCCTGCCCAGCTGGGCCAACGGGGAAGGGATGTGCAGGTTTTTTTCAAATTCACAGGCTGCTCTAGAGCCCCAGGATCTCCTGGTGGTCTCCCATCCATCAACAAACCAGGGTCAGTCGATGAATCAATACATCAATCAGAATAGAGCTGGAAGGGACCTTGGAGGTCTTCCAGTTCACCAGTTCTCCCACCGAGTTTATTTTATTTATTTATTTATTTTTTTGAAAGGGTTGGTCTAGATGACCTTTGGGGGTCCCTTCAAGTCGTACCCCTCTGTGAATAACAGAATTACAGGCTTGGAAAGGGACCTTGGAGGTCTTCTAGTCCATCACCCCCTGCTCACGCAAGAGACCCTAAGCCAGGGGTCTGCAAAGTCGGCTCTTTTAAGACTGGTGGACTTCAACTCCCAGAGTTCCCCAGCCAGCTGGCTGGGGAACTCTAGGAGTTGAAGTCCACCAGTCTTAAAAGAGCCGACTTTGCAGACCCCTGCCCTAAGCCATTTCAGACAGGCTGTCCAGGCTCTGCTTTAAAAACTCCAGTGATGGAGCCCCCACAACTTCTGGTGGCAAACTGTTCCACTGGTTAATTGTCCTCAAAGTCAAGAAATTAGGTTGCTTCTCTCCTTGATTAGTTTCCACCCATTGCTTCTTGTTCTGCCCTCAGGTGCCTTGGAGAATAGCTTGACTCCCTCTTCTTTGGGGCAACCCCTGAGATATCGGAAGACTGCTATCCTGTCTCCCCTGGTCCTTCTTTTCATTAAACTAGACATACCCAGTTCCTGCAACCGTTCTTCATATGTTTGAGCCTCCAGTCCCCTAATCATCTTGGTTGCTCTTCTCTGCCCTCTTTCCAGAGTCTCCACATCTTTTCTACATCGTGGTGACCAAAACTGGATGCAGATATTCCAAGTGTGGCCTTCCCAAGGCATTACAAAAGTGGTATTAACCCTTCACGGGATCTTGATTCTCTCCCTCTGTTGATGCAGCCTAGAACTGTGTTACCGAAAATCACTCAAATCATTTTTGCTTGGAGCAGCTGGCATCCCCTGAGCCTGTTTCACGCCCTCAAAGACCCACATCTGCCTCTCCAAAGGTCCTTGGGAAGGACTTGATAGGAGAGGGATAAAAATGCCACATCCAGCAACATCTGGTGGAGGACAGTGCCACCAGCCCCAATAACGGGCCAAAGGCTCAGGATTTGCTTCGTTCTCTCCCCCCCTCCTCCTCCTCCTCCTCTCCTCCTCCTCCTCCTCCTCCTCGCCTTCCTATTCTCCTTAAGGAGCCCTGAAGGACCACCCAACAGGCAGCCAATCACTCTTTCCACCCCGAAAAGCCCACTTTTGCCCCCTCCCCTATTTTTCAACCCACCCCCCTTTCAGGGGCCCAACATCCAGAAATCAGGAGGACGCCCCCCCCCCCATTCCACCGGCTGCAACCTCTGGGCTCCAGCGTGCCAGAAGACTTTGCCTGCCCTGAAGCCCCTCAAGGGGGGGCGGCATTCCCCCCCTTCCCTCCCTCCAGCCCCCCTTCTTCTCCATTTGCAACCCCCCCACGCCCCCTTACCTGAGCTCTTGTTCTGCAGCAGGAACTCCATCTGCAACCTCTGGCCAGCCTGCTGTGCCAAGGCTAGGGGGGTGGGGTACTCGGGGTCTCCGGAGTAGCAATTCACTTCAGCCCCGCAGAAGAGCAGGGAGAGGGTCTCAGCCAGGTCGCTGGTGGTCACTGCCGTGCACAGGGCCTGTTGGGGGGAGGAGGGGGGCAGAGGGAGGAGAGGAGAGGTCACTTCCAGACCAGGAACCTCAGGTCTGCGGAAGGCGGGCAGCTCCAGGGGAGAGAAGGCAGGATAAACAGAGTCGGAAGGGGCCTTGGAGGTCTTCTAGTCCAGCCTCCTATCCAAGCAGGAGCGCAGTGAAGACAGGAAGGAGGAGACACAGAGAAGGGAACAGCAACCCTGCACTGGCCAGCGGAGGAGCAGAGGGCGGAGGGAGAGGCCGAAGGGCGAAGTTCTGGGGCTCTGCTGGAGCGCAGATGCTGACAACATCTGGAGGAGGCAGCCAAGAGCCGCTCCCAGCCCAGAATTGGCCGGCAGTCGGAAAACCCGGAGCTCCAGAGCCGAACTGTCTGGGCTGCAGCCGCCTTCGCCCCCAGGGGGGACCTGGAGAGAAGGGAGGGGAGGCCCGACCGGAGGTCAGCTGGCCTTCTGGACCAGGACCCCTGAGGGGGGGGGGAGAACGCCCACCATAAACAGCCCCCTCCTCCCGGGACTCTGCAGCATCAACCTTCCCCCCCCGCCCCCACCGCAGGACGGGGCAAATGTGAGTCAGAAACTCCCTTATCCTTTTACTATATCCCGCTTCCTCTTGGTTTGCCCGCCTTCAAGGTTCTAGTTCTCAGTTTTACAGCCGCTTCCTTAGCCGCTGCAGCCTCCTGCCTCACCTATGGGCCGCTAGGGACCCTCAGCCTCTCTCTCTCCCCACCTGCCCCTTCTCACCTGGGGGGGGGGGCTGTCCCAGGGGGGCAGGGTTCTGGGTTCGATCCCTGCAGCCAAACCTGCCCTCCCAGGAGGGGCGAGAAGGGAGTCGCAGGAGTTGAACCCGCTGCCTAAGGAGGAAGCAGGTTATGGGGGGGAGGGGGGGGCATCGTTCTGGCCGATTGGCCGGGGGGGGGGGGGTGTTGGCTGGAGGGGGTTAATTGTGAGGCCGGCCAGCCCTGTTGTTGTTCTGGGAAGGCGGAAGAAAAGCCTCGCCCATCATCTGGGAACGGCCCACAGTCCCCCAAAATGGGTTTTTTCCCTTCCAATTTCCTGCAAAACTGGTTGGGCCAAGAGAGAGGGGAGGAGAAGGAATCTGAGAAAAGGGATATTTTTCTTCCACCCCCCCTCTGCAGAAAGCGGCCCCCTTCCTCCTCCTTCTGCAAAGGTTTGGCTCAGGTCTTCAGCGTGGATGGGAATCATAGCCTCCTTCCTTCCTTCCTTCCTTCCCTCTTTCTTTCTTTCTTTCTTTCTTTCTTTCTTTCTTTCCTTCTTTCTTTCTTTCTTTCCTTCTTTCTTTCTTTCTTTCCTTCCTCTCCCTCCCCCCTCCCCTTCCTTCTATCATCCCTCCATTCTTTCTCTCCTTTTCTTCCTTCTTTCCTCCTTACCCTCCCTACCCCTCCCTCCCTTCCTTCTTTCCTTCCTTCTCTCTTTTACTTTCTTTCTCTTTCTCTCTCCTTTTTCTTCCTTCGTTCCTCTCCCTCCCCCTCCAGTCCCCTTCCTTCCTTCCAGCCATCCATTCTTTCTCTTTCTCTCTTTTTCTTCCTTCTTTCTGCCTTCCTCCCCCTACCCATCCTCTTCTTTCCTTCCTTTTATCTTTCTTTCTATTTCTTTCCTTTTTCTTCCTTCCTTCCTCTCCCTCCCCTTCCCCTTTCTTCTATCCATCCATCCATCCTTTCTCTTTCTCTCCTTTTCTTCTTTTCTCCTTACTCCCTACCTCTCCCTTCTCTTCCTTCCTTCCATCTCCCTTCCTTCCTTCCTTTTCTTTCTTTCTTTCTGTCTTCTTTTCTTCTTTTCCCCTTACTCTCTCTACCCCTCTCCTCTTCCTTCCTTCCTTCTCTCTTTCTTTCTGCCTTTTCCTTCCTTCCTTCCTCTCCCTGCCCCCTTCCCCTTTCTTCTATCCATCCAGCCAGCCTTTCTCTTTCTCTCCTTTTCTTCTTTTCTCCTTCCTTCCTTCCTGCCTTCCTTTTCTTTCTTTCTGTCTTCTTTCCTTCTTTCCTCCTTACTCTCTCTACCCCTCTCCCCTTCCTTCCTTTTCTCTTTCTTTCTTTCTGCCTTTTTCTTCCTTCCTTCCTTCCTCTCCCTCCCCCCTCCACTCCCCTTCCTCCCATCTACCTACCCATTCTTTCTCTCCTTTCCCTTCCTTCCTTCCTTCCTTCCTTCCTTCCCTCCTTAAGTGAGTCACTGCAGTTGTTAAGTGAGGTGCGAGAGCCAATCTGGTTCCCCCGTGGACCTTGCTGGTCAGAGGGGCTGCAAAAGGGGAGCCCAGGACCCCCGGGGCAGGCGTTGCAACCGTCCCAGGTACCTGCCAGTTTCCAAGCGCCCAAACTCTGACCCTCCGGCCACCAACCTTGTTGAGTTCATCCTGGTTGCCGAAGAGCGGGTGATACCGCCGGTATTTGCCCTCCCGGTATTTGGCGATCAGGAAGTGCCGCCGTTCCTGGCTGTGGCTCTCGGGGCCGATCGTCTCGCTGGGGGGCACATTGGCGGCCCAAAACTGGTTGGCCACCGTGTTGCCGATCTGGAGGAAGAGCTGGGAAGGAGGGAGGGAAGGAAGGAGGGAAGGAGGGAGAGAGGGAGGGAAGAAGGAGGGAAGGAGGGACATTAAGGCCTTCGGTTGACCGGGATCTCCGCTCTTGGTGCTTCTAACAGAGGAACAGAGTTGGAAGGGGCCTTGGAGGTCATCTAGTCCAACCCCCCACCCACCCAAGCAGGAGACACTCCACCATTTCTGACAGGTGGCAGTCCAGTCTCTTCTTGGAGGCCTCCAGCACTAGAACTCCCTGTCTCCTGGTGATGGACCCAAAGCCCCCCAGATGGCTTTCCTGCCTATGGTGGGACTAGAACTCCCAGTCTCCTGGCCCAGGGTCACACTGCTAGCTTTCATGGCTAAGGCAGGACTAGAACTCCCCGTCTCCCCACTTTAACCTGGTGTCTCTAACCACTAGACCAAACTGCCTCCCTTGCCTCAGTTTACCACCCTTCTTGCCCCAGGCAGAGCCCAGGCCTTGGCCCAGCCCCCCACCCACCCCTCCCTGCTGCTGCGCCTGGCCTCTCCCGGGGGGGGGGGGGCTCTCTGGCCCCAAGGGAGACCTTCTGTCCAGGCGCCCAGGGTAGAAGGTCATTGTGCAGCCCGACTCCTGACCGGTACCTCGATCAGCTCCTCCGTCCAGACCTTCTTGTCCATCTTCAGACTCCGCACCTTGGTCACGCTGGCTCCCAGCCCCCGATGTTCTCCTGGAAGGGGGGAAGCCACCTGGTCATAAGCTTGGAGCAGGGGTCCCCAAACCCAGCCCCTTTAAGACGGGTGGACTTCAACACCCAGAGTTCTCCAGCCAGCTCTGCTTAGCAAATCCCCCTCTCCCTTCTAGCACTGAGGATGTTCCCTAGCTGGGTCATGAAAGTCTGTAAGAGAACAACCCAGCTCTGAGAGCACCAAGAGGCCCCCCGGTCCTCCTCCTCCTCCTCCTCCTCCTCCTCCTCCTCCTCCTCTTCTCAGCAAACCCTCCTCCCTTCTAGCACTGATGATGTTCCCTAGTTGGGTCATGAAACGTCTGCAAGACAACCATCAATCTTAGAGAGAACTAAGTCCTCCCCCTCATTTCCACAATCCCCCTCCCTTCTAGCACTGATGTTATTCCCTAGCTGGGTCATGAGACGTCTGCAAGAAAACCATCCAGCTCAGGGAACCCCCAAGGAGCCCCCAGTTCAATCCTGAGGCCCGAACATTCTCTTCCCTTGGTACCTTTTCCATGGTTCCTGTAACCCTGGAGGAGACAGACGGGGACCTGGCCTTAAGAGGTGGATTATACCAGTTGAAGGAAGAGGCCAGGGATACTCAGCCCAATCAAGTGACCTTCCTACCCCAACGTTTCTCAGCCTCGGCCGTCTTAAGGTGGGTTAGAGACCTCAAGGCCAGAAGAATTCTGGAAACTGAACTCCACCCATCTTACGACGGTCGAGGTTGAGAAAAGCCTCATTCTACCTGCTCATAGGTGTTAGGATAATCATCCTGATGTTGGGCTGACAATATATCTATAAGCCAGGATTCTTATAAGGTATATGTAACTTTAAGGACTATGTGGAATCTGATTGGCTGTGCTTCCCAGCTCAATCATAAAAGGCAGCTCAGAAACACAGTTCATTCCCTTTTGCTTCCCTTTGCTTCCTGATTGCCACTGAGGAAGAAGCTGAAGACGGAAGAGAATCGTTGTTTGTTTTGACTGTAAGATAACTGTGTTTTTGGTGAAGGACTGTTTATTGTTAGAGGAGTTAGTATCACTCTTTGGAAGAAGTATTTTAGTTACATCAAGAGTAAAGACTATTTATTTTTTCTACTATCAGTGTTTGAGAGTTATTGTGTGGTTTAAGCTTAAGCAACGTATCTCATGGCTGTCCGGTCTATTGCACTATTCCGCTATTTATTTTCCAACGGGGGTGTCTTTACCCCTAACAATAGGTGTGGAATGCAAGATGAAGGGAACCTCGGAGGAGGCGGCTGGACCATAGTGAAGTCCAGGCAGATGATGGGAAACTCCACGCCTTCGCTCCTCCTGATCATCATACAGGGGGCAACCCCTCCCGTCCTTCCCTCCGGCTGGTGGGCTTCCTACCTGCGCATCGCTTGCAAATGACCACGCAGAGGTTGATGGAGGCCCAGTCCGGCTTGGCCCCCCCACAGTCGGCACAGAAGCAGTTTTCCTCGGAGGCCCAGATCTTCTCGGCCACCTCGAAGTTGGAGAGGGCCTCAGCCACTGACTGCTGCATGGCCTCCACCCACAGCTCCTTCTCCTGGTCGGATTCCGCCACAAAGCTGCCAGGGAGGGAGAGACGGCGAAGGGCCGGTCAACGGCTTCGTAAGGTTAGGACCACGCCTGGGACACAGGTCCGTCCTCGGCTTACGGCCACAACTGAGCCCAGGATTCATGTTGCTGAGCCAGACAGCGGTTAAGTCTGGCCACGGTTTCTGGCCACGGTTGTTAAGTGAATCGCTGCAGTCGTTAAGTCATTAAGCAAATCCGGGTTTCCCCTTGACTTGGCTTGTCGCAAAAGGAGATCACGTGACACACGCCCCGGGACAATGCAACTGTCGTAAATACGAGTCACTTTGCAGAGCCTCTGAATTTGGATGGCGTGACTGTGGGGATGCTACAACGGTCGCAAGTGTGAAAAACGGTCCGAAGTCACTTTCTTCAGCGTCGCCGTAACTTCAAACGATCACTAAACGAACTGCTGCCAGGCGAGGACTCCCTGCCCCTAACCCCGCCCCACAGAAAGAGGGGTGAGTGGCCCCAGGGGCAAGGGGAGAGGAAGGGGCCCTGCCCTCTGCAGGGGGTCTCCACAAACAACCCAAGTGGGAACCCAGTAGATTCGGCCGATCCCTCCGGATCCAGTCCCTGCCGTCGACCAGAACGAAACCCTCCTGGATCCGTCCGAGATCCCTACCTGAACATCCGGTAAGGTGTGGTCAGGTCAAAGCACCTGCGGTCGACGTCCTTCACGTTGCCCACGTTCATCTCGATGTAGGTGAGGCCGATCCCCAGCCGGAATTCCTGCGCCAAGACCCCCCCCCACGCACACCCACAGAGTTACCCCCACGGGTAGCAGAGGGGCAGGCTCAAAAGAGAGAGGGGAGCTAAACGCATTGGGGTGCAGAGCAGAATAACGAGAGAATAACAGAATTGGAAGGGACCTTGGAGGTCATCTAGTCCAACCCTGTCAGGTACTGAGGGTTTAATAGCTGCCAGCCGATGCAAGGTTGTAATCTCTCTCTCTCTCTCTCTCTCTCTCATTCTGACTCTACAAAAAACCCACCCTGCTTGGAACAGCTTCTATCCTCCGACGTTACCTTAACGGTTCCTAGGTCCTTGGTTAGGACTCGAGCTGTTGAGCTACCAACCAGCTCCAAAGGCTGTGAATCTCCCCAAAGATTAACCACGGAATAATAATAATAATGTAAGAAGGTGCCTGGTTGATACCTAGGATGCTGGCAACAACCCCTATCAACCATTATCCCCAGTCAATGGTATTTGCGATGCATTTTTAAATGTTCAGTTGGCTGAGTTTCAAGTTTAATGAATAAAGTAAATAATAATAATAATAATAATAATAATAATAATAATAATAATAATAATAATAATAATAATAATAATAATAATAATAATAATAATAATAATAATATAAGAAAGGTACCTGGTTAACACCTAGGACACTGGCAGCAAACCGTATCAACCATTAGCACCAGCCAGTGGTATTTATGATGCATTTTTAAATATTCAGTTGACTTGAGTTTCATGTTTAATGAATAAAGTAAATAATAATAATTCTGACTTTACAAAAAACCACCAACAATTGGACTCTGCCTGAACCCAGAAGGGATCTGTAGGTCATCCAGACCAACAGCATTTTGCAAATGGCCTGAATCCGTGCATTATTGAGTTTTTAAAAGTTATTATTTATTTATTTCTTATATTTATTGAGGTTTTATTTTTGTAATCCATCAGGAGTCACCGTTTGTGAGTTAGGCAGATTGATTTTTTAAAAATAAATAAATAATAACAAACGCATTCTGTGTGACCCTAGAAGTACCCTGCAGGTCAGGGGTCTCCAAGACTTAGGGACTTCCAACTCCTATAATTCCTCATGGCTGGCTGAGGAATTCTGGGAGTTGAAGTCCACCAGCCTTAAAGCTCCCAAACTTGGAGACCCCTGCTGTAGGTCATCCAATCCAACGGCATTTTCCACCTGCACTGAATCTGAAATATCTGCTTGTCCCCTGAGGGGGGTCCGTTAGGTCATCCAGCCCAACCCCAACCTGGTTGCGCAAGATTTCTTTCTCTCTACGACCATCCACAAACCTCGGCGTTCTTGTAGAGGAAGACCTTCTCCCCAGCCACGGCCACGTAGAGCTTGCTTTTAAAGCCCCTCAACTCCAGGGCTCCACTCTTGTCCACGGAGTCCAGGTTCCCGGTGGCCGTCTGTAAACGGGACGTTCGGTGAAGGCACCTCGACTTCTTTTCCTCCACCGTCTTCTGCACGGCCTTGATCCACTCGTTGCGTTCAGCTGCAAGAGGGAAGGAGGGCAGGTGGGGTTTCAGAATAACGGAGTTGGGAGGGACCTTGGAGGTCTTCTAGTCCAGGGGTCTCCAACCTTTGCAACTTTAAGTCTGAAGGACTTCAGCTCCCAGACTTCTCCAGCCAGCTTTTTAAAGCAGGGGTCCCCAAGTCTGGGAGCTGAAGTCCTTCAGACTTAAAGTTGCAAAGGTTGGAGACCCCTGCTTTAAAAAGCTGGCTGGAGAAGTCTGGGAGCTGAAGTCCTTCAGACTTAAAGTTGCAAAGGTTGGAGACCCCTGCTTTAAAAAGCTGGCTGGAGAAGTCTGGGAGCTGAAGTCCTTCAGACTTAAAGTTGCAAAGGTTGGAGACCCCTGCTTTAAAAAGCTGGCTGGAGAAGTCTGGGAGCTGAAGTCCTTCAGACTTAAAGTTGCAAAGGTTGGAGACCCCTGCTTTAAAAAGCTGGCTGGAGAAGTCTGGGAGCTGAAGTCCTTCAGACTTAAAGTTGCAAAGGTTGGAGACCCCTGCTTTAAAAAGCTGGCTGGAGAAGTCTGGGAGCTGAAGTCCTTCAGACTTAAAGTTGCAAAGGTTGGAGACCCCTGCTTTAAAAAGCTGGCTGGAGAAGTCTGGGAGCTGAAGTCCTTCAGACTTAAAGTTGCAAAGGTTGGAGACCCCTGCTTTAAAAAGCTGGCTGGAGAAGTCTGGGAGCTGAAGTCCTTCAGACTTAAAGTTGCAAAGGTTGGAGACCCCTGATTTAAAAAGCTGGCTGGAGAAGTCTGGGAGCTGAAGTCCTTCAGACTTAAAGTTGCAAAGGTTGGAGACCCCTGTATCTAGTCCATCCCCCTATTCAAGCAGGGAAACCTTAGATCAGGTCACTTTAAGACTTGTGGACTTCAGCTCCCAGAATTCCTAGAAGACCCCCAAACTCCCTCCCAGCTCTAAGATTCTATGCTCTATGACTCGGATGGTGAACCTATGACACGCATGCCAGAGGTGGCATGCAGAGCCCTCTCCGTGGGCATGCGCACAGTGGCCAGCGGCTCTTCTGGATTCCGGTGCATGCATGCAACCCGGCCAGCTGGTCTTCGTGTGCGCCAGAGCGCTGGAAAGCCCAACACATGCACACCAGCCAGCTGGTCTTCAGGTTTCCGGCACGCGTGCGCATGGACCTTCCGGTTTGGGCGCTCAGGGCCGAAAAGGTTTGCCATCACTGCTCTGGGGTGTTTGGAAGTGAACGCCGGCAGTTGAGCATTTATTCCACCCAATGCCAGAGCCGCAAGGAGAAGATCAGCGCATGTTCTGGTCCTCCCACCAGAGGGATGACCTCCGTGTTTACCATCGCTCTCTGCCCGGAAGGCGAACACCCGATTGTGGGTGATGACTTCAAACTTCTGGTCCCCGATGCTGGAGACTTGGGAGATGGAGGCCACCAGGATGAAGCGCTTGGAGTAAACATCCTGCAACCCAGAGGAGAGAGAGGGGAAGGATGGGGGGAACCCAGAGGTGCTCAGTCTGTGCCCCCTCTCTCCAGGCTTGACAGGGAGAGGAGACAAGGCCAAAGTCCCAGAGTGTCCCGTCCATAAAAGAACACCCTGAGCCAATGGTTCCCACAACCGTTTCTCCACCACGGAAACTCCCCACCACCACCACCCCCGGCCCCCTTAAGACTTTAGATTTAAATCCTAGCATTTCTTTAGGCCTTGGTAGACCTCCTGTGGCGATGTGGCTGCCCCCCCCCCCCGGGAGGAAGGGAGAAAAAGAAAGGGAGGGGGAGGGAGGGGTGGGGGCTGGGGAGGGGAAATGTGGGAAGGAGAAGGGGGAGGGGAGCAGAAGAGGGGGAGGAGAAGAGAAAAGGGAAAGAGAAGGGGTGAAGAAGGGAAGGGGAAGGGAAAGGGAAAGGAAGAGAGATAAGAGAAAGAGAAAGAGAAGGAAAGGAAAGGAAGATAAAAAGGAGAAAGAGAAAGATAGGAAGATAAAAGAAGAGAAAGAGAAGGAAAGGAAGATAAAAGAAGGAGAAAGAGAAAGAAAGGAAAGGAAGGAGAAGGAAAGGAAGATAAAAGGGCAAAGAGAAGGAAAGAAAGAAGAGAAAGAGAAGGAAAGAAAGAAAGAAGAGAAAGAAGGAAAGGAAGATAAAAGGAGGAGAAAGAGAAGGAAAGATAGAAAAAAGAAGAGAAAGAGAAGGAATGGGAGATAAAAGAAGGAGAAAGGAAAGGAAAGGGAAGGAAGGAAGGAAAGGAAAAGAAGATAAAAAGGAGAAAAGGAAGCAAAGGAAAAGAAGATAATAGAAAGGAAAGGAAAGGAAGCCAAGAGAAGGGAGGGAGGGGGCTTCGCTCACCTTCTCGCTGTCGAAGTACCGCAGGTGCTCACTGTCCAGCTTCACCCAGCGCTTCTGGTAGATGTAGGACCTGCAGCCAGAAGAGCCCCGTCAGCTGCCCTGCCCAGGTTCTCCCTGCCCACCAGACCCCCCTCCAGTCCAGCCGGCCAGAATGCCACCCTCGGGAAGGGACCCCCTCCCCCAGAAGTTGAGTCGGGGGGGTCGCCAAGAGGCCCTGCTCACCCTTGCGGGGGGTTCTTGTCCAGCCAGCCGGCTTTGACCACCACGGGCGAGAGCGGAGAGGAGGGCCCGGCGCTGTGCATGCCGCCACCGTCACCATGGGTGCCCGAGAACGCGGCTCCGAAGGGCAGAGCGCTGGCAGGGGAGGGGCTCAGCCCGGCATCCCAGTGGCTGCTGCGGTGGGAGGGGAAGGGAGGGGAGGGGAGGAACCGGCACAGCGGCTGTTAGCCAAGCGCTTTGAACCCGCGTCCCCCCAGCCCCCAGCCCTGCGGAAGGGGGCAGGATGGGGGTCTTTGCGGGCGGCCAGGAGCCCTCCTCAAAGTTGGGTTGAGAGAAACTCAGGCTGAAGTTCTGAACAAGCGTCTGTCTAACATCGCCTGCAGGGCTTCCTGCCTGAGCAGGGGGTTGGACTAGAAGACCTCCAAGGTCCCTTCCTGGAATCTCCTTTCCTGGCTAGAGCTCAAATCCCAGGGCCCCTGGCCGAACAGGCCATGCCGGTCTCTCTGGGCCATCTTTGGTTTTCAAAGTCGTTTTTTTTTTCCAAACTTGGTCACTGTAAGAGGGCTGGACGGCAACTCCCAGAATTCCCCAGCCAGCCGTGTGGGTTTGCTCCCGGTTTACGTACACGTGGCTTGCTCTGGTGGGTATATTTGTATATAAGCGGAGAGCCAACCGCCCTGCCTGTCTAGCCCTGATGATGTTCCCTCGTTGGGTCATGAAACGCCTGCAGGAAAAGCAGCAAGTTCCAAGGACCCTGCAGTTTTCTTGTTTTTTCCTCTCACTACTATTACTACTACTACTACTACTACTACTACGCTTCTTATAAATCCCACTCCTTTCTAGCGCTGAGGTTACCTACTTTGATAATCAGACCTTCCAGAAAACCACCACACTCAAGAGAGCACCAAGGACCCCATAATCCTCCTCCTCTTCCTCCTTGCAAACCTTCCTCCCTCCTAGCACTGATGATGTTCCCTAGTTGGGTCATGAAACGCCTGCAAGGAAAAGAGCGAGGCCCAAGGAGCCCTTCTTTCAACCCCGAGCTACCAATATTTTCTTCTCTTTGTATCCAGGCATTGATCCAGCTCCGTCCTTTATCCAAATATTTCATTATTCATTTTTTTAGACTCCCGAAGTGGTTGGGCTCCTCCAGCCTCCCCTAACCCTAAGCCCCTCAGCTGCCACTCCAAGCCTGCCTCTCCTGGGGGTCCCTTGAAGGCAGGGCTCTCCAACCTTTGCAACTTTAAGTCTGAAGGGCTTCAGCTCCCAGACTTCTCCAGCCAGCAAAGCTTATTATGTATATACCCAGATAGCAAAGCTGGCTGGAGAAGTCTGGGAGCTGTAGTCCTTCAGACTTAAAGTTGCCAAGGTCGGAGAGCCCTGTTTTAAGGGAAAGGAGCTTTGGAGGCCCTGATTCACCAGCAGGCATAAAAGCCACGGAGCATGAAACCCAGCACATTCCTCGGAGGCAGCCGAGCGGCACCGCTGGCTTATTGGCACAGCCTCCTTCAGCACATCGGAAACCCTGGATCTAACCTAAGGGAGAAGGGCTCAGCTAGGCTGGCTGGGGGATTCTGGGAGTGGAAGCCCTCCCCTCTTAAAGCATGGCTGGCTGGGGGATTCTGGGAGTTTTACGACCTTCCCTGCCACCGCTGTTAAGTGAATCACTAACAGCTGTTAACCGAGTCGCACGTTTGTGAAGCAAATCTGGCTCCCCTGGGCCTTTGCTTGTCGGAAAAGGGGATCACCCATCCCAGGGACATGACGATCGTCATAAATACGAGTCAGTCGCCGAACATTTTGATCTAGTGGGGAGGCTGCAATGCTTGAAACTCTGAAAAACGGCCCTAGGTTACTATGTCCAGTGCCGTCATAACTTGAAATGGTCACTAAACGAGGACGCTGTTGATTTCCCGGGAGAAGCGAGAGCCGTTAGCAGCAGCTGCAAACAGAGGCCGAGAAATGGGGGGACCCTGCCCCAAAACATCCCAGACTGAAGATCCCCGTTGCCCCCCCCCCCAAAACCCCAAAGCAACCAACGGAAGGTAAGGTTCTCACTTAGTGGCCGATTCCTCTTTGAAATAATCTTCAATCAGCTCGTCTTCGCTGAATAGGCTGTTGAAGCGGTCCGAACGCCGCCTCTCCAGTCTGGCCTCCTGCAAACGGAAGAAGAGAATAGGGAGAACAATTAAGCAGTGGAACTCCATGCCACCAGAAGCTGCAGCTGCTCCAACCCTGGAGGTTTTCAAGAAGAGATTGGACCTCCTTTGGCCTGAAATGGTATAGGATCCCCTGCTTGAGCAGGGGGTTGGACTAGATGACCTCCAAGGTCCTTTCCAAGTCTGTGATTATGTTATCATTAAAAAGAGAAGATTTTTCAATGCCGGAGACCCTCACCCTACGCCCAGGTTCTTGCAGTCTCACTAAAGTTTCACAAAGATGGACAAGTACAGTCCTCAATTTAACAACTGTTTGTTTAGTGACCGTTATCGACTGTGAAAAGGAACCGGACGTCCATCCTACAAGACTCTTGGCCCTGATAGATTGTGTCCAACAAGCCAGAAAGAGATATATATATGGAAGACAGATTAAGAAAGAAGATAAAGAATAACGGAAGGAACCTTGGAGGTCATCTAGTCCAACCCCCTGCCCAAGCAGGAGGCCCTACACCATTTCTGACTGATGGCAGCCCAGTCTCTTCTTGAAAGCCTCCAGGGATGAAGCTCCCACAACTTCCGAAAGGTACTTCTGTTCCATGGGTTGATGGTTCTCCCTATCAGGAAATTCCTCCTTATTTCCAGGTTGAATCTCTCCTTGTTACCAGATGAACAGAGTTGGAAGGGAACTTGGAGGTCATCTAGCCCAACCCCTCTTGCCCAAGCAGGAGGCCCTACACCATTTCTGACTGATGGCAGCCCAGTCTCTTCTTGAAAGCCTCCAGGGATGAAGCTCCCACAACTTCCGAAAGGTACTTCTGTTCCATGGGTTGATGGTTCTCCCTATCAGGAAATTCCTCCTTATTTCCAGGTTGAATCTCTCCTTGTTACCAGATGAACAGAGTTGGAAGGGAACTTGGAGGTCATCTAGCCCAACCCCTCTTGCCCAAGCAGGAGGCCCTACACCATTTCTGACTGATGGCAGTCCAGTCTCTTCTTGAAAGCCTCCAGGGATGAAGCTCCCACAACTTCCGAAAGCTACTTCTGTTCCATGGGTTGATGGTTCCATCCATCCTTCCTTCTCTGGCCTTTGGGTGCCTTGGAGAATAGCTTGACCTCCCTCCTCTCTGGGGCAGCCCCTCAAATATTGGAAGATGCTCCCATGCTCTCGGATGATGGATGGATGGATGATAGATAGATAGATAGATAGATAGATAGATAGATAGATAGATAGATAGATAGATAGATAGATAGATAGATAGATAGATAGATAGATAGATGAGAGAGAGAGAGAGAGAGAGAGAGAGATGAGAGGAAGAGGAGGTCTGGGGAATATCCACATGGCTTCTGCTTTGTGATAACTTGCTTTACTCTGTGCCAATTAATCAAAACTTCTCCCTTGGGGGGAAATCTTTGACGACCCATCATTTGCATTTCAATCAATTACGCTAATTAAAGCTGCATCAAACGACATGAAAGTAAAACCCGAGTTTTGAAGGAAATGCAAATTTTTACATGATTCTTTTAAATATTAAAACAGGAACAACTGAGGATGATAGTGTGTGTGTGTGTGTGTTTGTTATACTGGATGAAGAGCAAGAGCTGTGTCTATGCGCAGGCAAACAGGCTCCTTTATGTTCTGAATCTCAAGATTGCATTTCTCCAAATTAATCACAGTCCTCGATTTACAACTGCCCTCCCTTCCTCATTCTTTTTTTCTTTCTTTCCTTCCCTTCCCTTCTCTTCTTTCCTTCCTCCCTTCTCTTCCTTCTTCCTTCTTCCTTCTTCCATCCATCCATCCATTCATTCATCCATCCATCCTCTCCTTCCACCCCCCTCTTCTCTTCTTCCCTCTTTTCTTCCTTCCTTCATTCCTCAGTCCCTCCTTCCCTTCTCTCCTCCCTCCCTCTCTCTCATTCTTTTTTCTTTCTTTTTTTCCTTCCCTTTCCTTCCTAGCTTCTCTACCTTCCTTCTTCCCCTTCTCTTTCTTCCTACTTCCTTCCTCTGTGCATCCATCCATCCCTTCTCTTCCTCCTTCCCTCTTGTTCCCACTTTTCTTCCTTCCTTCCTTCCTTCCTCAGTCCCTCCTTCCCTTCTCTCCCCCTCCTTCTCTCTTTCTTTTTTCTTTTTCTTTCCTTCCCTTTCCTTCCTTCCTTCTCTTCCTTCCTTCTTTCCCTTCTCTTCCTTCCTCCGTCCATCCATCCATCCATTCATCCATCCCTTCTCTCCTTCCTCCCTCCCTCTTCTTCCCTCTTTTCTTCCTTCCTTCCTTCCTCAGTCCCTCCTTCCCTTATCTCCTTTCTCCCTCATTCTTTTTTCTTTTTCTTTCCTCCCCCTTCCTTCCTTCTTCCTTCCTCCGTCCATCCATCCATCCATCCCTTCCCTCCTTCCTTCCTTCCTCAGTCCCTCCCTCTCTCTCATTCTTCTTTCTTTCTTTCTTTCCTTCCCTTTCCTTCCTTCCTTCCTTCCTTCGCAGGGGCAGGGCCTGGGAGTGCAGAAGTGCCAATGCAAAGAGGGGTCCCTGCTTGGACCCCAGGCAGCTTCCCGAGTCTGAGCGCCAACAGGCAGCTGCAAAGCCCTGGCCCCTCTATTTATAGCCGAAGGAACCCCTGCTGTGGGGTTTCTCAGAAACTTCCCCTCCGGCCACAGGAGCAGCATATGCACGCGCGAGAGAGAGAGAGAGACCTGCGCACTGCAGGCATCACAGCATCGCGAAGATACAGGCAGCCCTGCACTTACAACAATTCACTTAGTGGCCGTCCGAAGTTGCAACAGCACCGAAAAAAGGCACTGGTGGTCACGGGATCGAAACCCAGATGCTCGGCCACTGCCTCGCGCCTACGACGGTTGCGGTCATCCCCTTTGCCGCCTTCTCACCAACCAACTCAGTGGCGGAGCCAGTCTCACTTAACAACCGCGTCACTAACTGAACTAACTGAATATTATCTTAGACCAGGGGTGCCTTCCTACCGATTCCGATGGGTTCGGACGTACCGGTAGTTGTTTGGTGGCCTGAGTCGCTAAAACCGGCAGCGACCCATGCCTGCCACGACCCAGAACCAGTCCGCCATCTTGGTTCTTTTGCTTCTGGGCATGCGCAGAGCAATTTTGGTGCGCAGCATGCATCAAGCGCGGTGAGTCCCTGAGTGAAGCAGCAGTAGTCTCTGCCAGCACCCACCCCTATCCTAGACCAGGGTCATCCTAAACCCGGGGTGTCCAACCGTGGGAACTTTAAGACTTGTGGACTTCAACTCCCAGAATTCCCCAGCCAGCCACGCGTGGCTGGCTGGGGAATTCTGGGAGTTGAAGTCCACAAGTCTTAAAGTTCCCACGGTTGGACACCCCTGTCCTTAACCAACATGATCCTAAACCAGGGTTATCCTAAACCTGGAAGAAGATCCCACCTGCTTTGGACCACTGGCTGGTCACGGTGGATCTACAGGGGCCCCCGAGGGGTTTTAGAGAAGGTCCTGGCCGGGGGTCTCTGGGCAGCCAGTGCTGGAAGCCTTCCCCAGGGGCCCTGAGGCAGCCATCCATAGCACCTTCTTCTCCATCTCCGTGTCAGGGACAGGTGGAGAGAGATGGGCCTCGGTCTTCTCCCCCAAGCAACGGACCGACACCTCGCGGGGGACTTACAGACACACCTTGTCAGTCATCTCTTCCGTAAAAGTTTCTCTCTCCTCCTCAAATGGGGGCTCTTCATAATCCGAATCATCTGGAAGGCAAGAAGGCGAGATCTCCATCATCACCGTCATCTTTTAATCACCCCTTAATGCCCTTGCAGGGTGGAGCCTGGGCAGCTGAATGGAGCTAGCAGAATGGCCGGACGCCTTTCCCGGTTGTCCATATGGAGTTTTGTTCGGCAGATCTATTCTCATCATGCCCAAAGAAACATTTGCCTTTACCTAGGATCGAACCCCCAGTCCCCTGATGGAGAGGCGAAACACAAGACTTCATGGACGACAGCAATGGAGTCCCACCAGCTCAGACCTTCTCCAGCGAGCCCACCCAACCCCAGCTCTATTTCCGAAGTTCCTACTGAGTGACAACCATGCGTCGTGGCCCTCAGTGTCCCTCACTTAAGAACAGGAACTTGGCAACTGGTTCACATTTGCGACTGCAAGGCCGCATGATTTGCAGAACCACTCATTGGCTACGCTAGATTCGCTTAATGGCCGTGTGACTCCCTTAACAACTTACTTTACGACCACCGGAAAAATCCTTTAAAAATCAATTCAAATCACACAGTGGCTGTTTAACGGCCACACAGGCTTACAGTCAAAATCCTGGCTCACTTGTAGTCACACGCCGAGGGCTGCCCGTTTAGTGACTACAAAGGGGAGCAGCGACTCGGTTGTTAAGGGAATCAGTCACTGAGTGAAACCATGACTGTGTTACTGATGCAGCTTCAGCTTTCCTTTGCTTAAAAAAAAAAAGCTACCCAGGGCGTAAAGTTAAGGACTGGGTGTAAAGTTACATTCTCATCGCTGTTGTAGCTGCAAATAGTCACCAAACAGGGCAATTGCTAAAACAGGATTAGAACAGAGGTTCCCAAACTTGGCAACTTTAAGACTGGTGGACTTCAACTCCCAGAATTCTCCAGCCAGCAGAGCTGGCTGGAGAATTGTGGGAGTTGAAGTCCACCAGTCTTAAAGTTGCCAAGTTTGGGAACCCCTGCATAGCTGGCTGGAGAATTCTGGGAGTTGAAGTCCACCAGTCTTAAAGTTGCCAAGTTTGGGAACCTCTGCACTAGAACAAAGACTTATTTTACATGCAGATTTTCTCGTTTGAAATGTCCTCCCCCCTCCAATCCTTGCACACTCTCATATTCCAGAGGCATAAAACTGGGAAGAGGGGAATATTAAGAGACCCTCGGGAATTTCCCCAAGTCTATCCTGGACCGTAAAACCCCGGGTGTCGCAAGAGATGGAGACTTACCAAAGTTTGCCTGCAAGAAGAGGGGGGGCTTTGGGGGGATCTCGGGGCCACTGTTCTGCTCCGGGAGCTTGACGCGGGGGAAGAGGCTGGGGGCTGGGGGCTGCAGCAGCTCCTCAGATCCCGGAGGTCTCTCTTTGGCAGGAGAACTGGGAGGAGGAAGCAGAGCGATCATTTCAGCAAGACCTTTCCTGCCCCACGTAGGTACCATTATCTGTGCTAGAAGTGGGTAGGGTTTGTGGAGGAGGTGGAGGAGGGGGGGGAAGAGGAAGAAGAGGAGAAGGAGGAGGACTGTGGGGTCCTTGGTTGTTCTCTTGCAGGTTTTTAATGACGCAACTAGGGAACATCCTCAGTGCTAGGAGGGAGTGGGGTTTGAGAGGAGGAGGGGGAGGAGGAGAAGAAAGAGGAGGAGAAGGAAGAGGAGGAGGAGAGGAAGAAGAAGAGGAAGAAGAGGAGGAGGGGAGGAGAAGAGGAAGAAGAAGAGGAGAAGGAGAAGAAGAGGAGAAGAAGAGGAAGAGGCAGAAGAGGAGGAGGAGAAGTAGAGGAGGAAGAAGGCTGTGAGGGTCCCTGGTGCTCTCTGAGCTTGGTGGCTTTCTTGCAGATGTCTCATGACCCAACTAGGGAACATCATCAGAGCTAGGAGGGAGTGGGGTTTGAGAGGAGGGGGGGGGGAAGGAGGGGGAGGAAGAGGAGGAGAAGGAGGAAAAGGAAGAGGAGGAGGAGAGGAAGAAGAAGAGGAGGAAGAAGAGGAGGGGAGGAGAAGAGGAAGAAGAAGAGGAGGAGGAGAAGAGGAAGAGGCAGAAGAGGAGGAGGAGAAGTAGAGGAGGAAGAAGTTTGTGGGGGTCCTTGGCGTTCTCTGAGCTTGGTGGTTTTCTTGCAGATGTCTCATGACCCAACTAGGGAACATCATCAGTGCTGGGAGGGAGGGAGGAGGTGGAGGAGAAGAAGTAGAAGAAAAATAAATAAATAAATAAATAAATAAATAAATAAATAAATAAATAAATAAATAAATAAATAAATAAATAAATAAATAAATAAATAAATAAATAAATAAATAATAATACCATTATTTATTTGTGATGCATTTTTAAATGTTCAGCTGGCTGAGTTTCATGTTTAATGAATAAAGATAATAATAATAATAATAATAATAATAATAATAATAATAATAATAATAATAATAATAATAATAATAATAATACCTAAAAATAGATAACATAAATTAATAAAACTGATGGATTTGAGATGCGTCTCAGAGAGAGCTCACTCCCTAGCCGAGATCAAAATACACACGCACACACTGATCCTCCTGCTTCCTACCCTGGCAAAGAACCTCCCTACCACCAGGGTCCTTGACTTACAACCAAAACTGGGATCAGCATTTCCACTGCCAAGCACGGTGGCTGTTAAGTGAATCGCGCCTTATTTTACATTCTTTTGTTGTTAAACGAATCACAGGCCTGATAAAGCAAATCCCGTTTCCTTCCCTTAACTTGGCCAGCTTTGAAAGTCTCAAGGACCCCGGGACGATACGTCATCAAGACAGGCAGTCCCCCACTTACGGCCGTTTGAAATGATGATGGACCCCCTCCCCAAAAGATTTCTTACAATCGGTTCCAAACAGCCGACCACTCTCCCACATACCCAATAAGCTCCCCTGTGGTCGTAAGTCGAGGACCACCCTGTACGCGCCAGTTGCCAAGCCCCAGAATTTGGATCACCTGACCGGAGGATGCTGCCACAGTCGTAAGTGCGAGGACCAAACCATAGATCCCTTTTCCCCACTGCTTTGGTTAACTTGAAGCAGTCACTAAGTGAAGTATGCAGTGGAGTCCCCCGAGGCTCTGTTTTAGGCCCAGGACTCTTCAACATCTTCATCCATGATTTGGACGAGGGGATAAATGGGGAACTCATCAAATTTGCAGATGACACCAAGCTGGCAGGAATAGCCAACACTCCAGAAGATAGGCTTAAGATACAGAAGGATCTTGACAGACTTGAACATTGGGCACTATCTAATAAAATGAAATTCAATTGTGAAAAAAGTAAGGTCCTACATATAGGCAAGAAAAACAAAATGCACAGGTACAGTATAGGTGGTACCTTGCTCAATAGTAGCAACTGTGAGAGGGATCTTGGAGTCCGAGTGGACAACCATTTAAATATGAGCCAGCCGTGGGCAGCAGCTGCCAAAAAAGCCAACACGGTTCTAGGCTGCATCAACAGAGGGAGAAGATCAAGATCACCTGAAGGGTTGATACCACTTTACAAGGCCTTGGGAAGGCCACACTGGGAAGATTTGCATCCAGTTTTGGTCACCACGATGTAGAAAAGACGTGGAGACTCTGGAAAGAGTGCAGAGAAGAGCAACCAAGATGATTAGGGGACTGGAGAATAAAACATATGAAGAACGGCTGCAGGAGCTGGGTATGTCTAGCTTGATGAAGAGAAGGACCAGGGGAGACAGGATAGGAGTCTTCCAATATCTCAGAAGGTGCCCCAAAGAAGAGAGAGTCAAGCTATTCTCCAAGGCACCTGAGGGCAGAACAAGAAGCAATGGGTGGAAACTAATCAAGGAGAGAAGCAACTTAGAACTGAGGAGGAATTTCCTGACAGTCAGAACAATTAGTCAGAGGAACAGAAGTTGCCTCCAGAAGTTGTGAATGCCCCAACACTGCAAGTCTTCAAGAAGATGTTGGATAGCCATTTGTCTGAAAAGGTTTAGGGCTTCCTGCCTAGGCAGGGAGTTAGACTAGAAGACCTCCAAGGTCCCTTCCAACTCTGCTATTGTATTTGTATTTGAATAAGTTGTAAGCCGGAGACTAGCGCCGTTTTTTCTTCCTCATCTCTCAGTTTATGCCCGGCCAGAAAATCAGGAAAAAAAGGACTATTTTTCTATCTCCACTCAGCTATTTTTTCACTTTCACTTCCTCCAATTTGAGGCAATTTGCTAATTTTTCCAAATTTCCCTACATTATCTGGGGCAACAGGAAGCCAAGGGGTTTCCCCCCATTTACTACGAAATTACCGGTCAGAAAATGTGGCAAGAAAAAGAGAGAGGAGAGAGAAAGTCTAGCTTCCTCCTGGACTGACCCCCCCATTTCACACACACCCATTTCCCTCTGCGACCCACCTCCCCATTTTGATGGACATGTGGCCGAAGCGGGCCGAGATTCGAATTTTGAGGCAGGTGAGTCTTTAGAGCAGGGGTCCCCAACCTTTGCAACTTTAAGTCCGAAGGACTTCAGCTCCCAGACTTCTCCAGCCAGCTTTTTAAAGCAGGGGTCTCCAACCTTTGCAACTTTAAGTCCGAAGGACTTCAGCTTTGCTGGCTGGAGAAGTCTGGGAGCTGAAGTCCTTCAGACTTAAAGTTGCAAAGGTTGGAGAGCCATGCTTTAGAGGTTTCACGCTTGCAAAAACCTTGCAACTAGAAGTGCTTAAAATGTGGTGAATGAGGAAGCGAGCGAGGGGGGAGGTCTGTTTTTTAAGATTTAGGCTTTACAGGATGTGACGCCAAAGGATGGGCAATGGCGGGAGTTTCGTTTTGGGCAGCGCAAAATAAACCCCATCAGCTGAATTTCAGACTCTTCTTCCTCCTCAGCTGTTTCCTGCAGCCAAACTGGCTCCCCCCCCCCCCCATGGGAACTTCCACCCCCAAAACTGCCCAGGCGGAGATTGAGAGAGATGCAAAGTGGGGGGCTCCTGCGGCAGCTTCCAGGAAGTTCGGTCCCTTGGGCCCTCCACTCTCAGGAAAAAGGGGGTCTCTTCTTCCTTCCTTCCTTCCTTTCTTTTTTTAAAGGAACTTCAGCAAGTTTCAAGAAAAGCGAAAGTGCCAAGGGCATCGGAGGGCAGAGGAGTTAAAAGGTGGTAGAAGAGAGGAGGGAGGGAGGGACGGACGGAGAGAGGGAGGAAGTAAAGAAAGAAGGAAGGAGAAAGGAAGGAAGATGGATAGATGGAAGGAAGGAAGATAAAAGAAGGGAAGGAGGGGAGGAAGGGAGGAAGGAGGGAAGATGGAAGGAAGATGGATGGAAGGAAGGAAGATGGATGGATGGATGGAAGGAAGGAAGATAAAAGGAGGGAAGGAGGGGAGGAACGGAGGAAGGAGGGAAGATGGAAGGAAGATGGATGGAAGGAAGGAAGATGGATGGATGGATGGAAGGAAGGAAGATAAAAGGAGGGAAGTAGGGGAGGAAGGGAGGAAGGAGGGAAGATGGAAGGAAGATGGATGGAAGGAAGGAAGATGGATGGATGGATGGAAGGAAGGAAGATAAAAGGAGGGGAGGAGGGGAGGAACGGAGGAAGGAGGGAAGATGGAAGGAAGATGGATGGATGGATGGATGGATGGATGGATGGATGGATGGATGGAAGGAAGGAAGGAAGGAAGGAAGGAAGATAGAAGGAGGGAAGAGAGGGAGGGAGGGAGAAGGGAAGATGGAAGGGAGGAAGGAGGGAGGGAGGGAGGGAGGAAGATGGATGGATGGATGGAAGGGGGGAGGGAAGGAGAGAGGGAAGGAAGGAAAATATATACCGCTTTAAAATGCTTTTCCAGCCCTCTCTAAGAGTCTTTAGAGTCAGCCGCTTTGCCCCCAACAATCGGGGTCCTCATTTGAAGAGAGGAGGGGGCTCCTGACCCAGAGCCAACCCTGGGCTGCCTTCCAAACTGCAAGCTTTTGTCTTCCCATCAAGGGGTTGGGGAAGGGTCTCTCTGCCCTGGGCCCTTCCTGACAATCATCTGGAGGTGCGTGGGAACCATGGGGGGGGGGTGGAGGGGGGGGGCACGTGTCCGGAGCCTGGCTCCACTCTGGGTCAGGATGACCGGAAAGTAGAACTTCAGCCACGCCTCTGCAAACTCTCCAACCTTCTTTTTTTTTTTAAAAAAAATCTAGCTGAAATGAATAAATAAAATACAGCTAGTCGTCCACTTAATGACCGTTTAATGACCGAAGTTATGGGGAAATAAATGACTTATAGCCATGATTCACACTTAATGACCGTTGCAGCCTCCCCTTGGCCACGTAGCCCAGATTCAGACACTTGGCTACCAACTCGTACTTATGACGGTTCGCAGTGTCCCGAGGTCACATGATCCCCTTTTGTGATTCGCTTAACAGCAGAGGCGAGGAAGGTCGTAAAACGGAGCAAAACTCACCAATGTTTCTCTTGGCCACAGAAGGTTTGGCCTCAGGGGAGGTCGTAAGTCAAGGACTGACTGGATGGCAACTCCGCGTACGATGTGCCATGCGCTAAATAAGTAATTACATTTCCAGCTTCCCCACCCCTACTCCCCCCGGGCCACAGAGTCCAGAATCCTGGCAGAGTTTGGGGAGGGGGATGCCCCCCCCCCCGAGTAGGGGTCTGCAAAGTTGGCTCTTTTAAGACTGGTGGACTTCAACTCCCAGAATTCCCCAGCCAGCATAGCTGGCTGGGGAATTCTGGGAGTTGAAGTCCACCAGTCTTAAAAGAGCCAACTTTGCAGACCCCTGCCCCAGAGATCTGACCCACGCACCAAGACCCTGGTTGTGCTCCTTGTCACGCCGGCTGGAGACGTGGTCAAGCCACGGCCACTTGCTCTCCGGCCCTTGCACAACAGCCGGCTGGCTCTGGTTGGTGCATCGCGCACGCCCTGGGTGGGTTGCTCCCCGCATTACTACCAGTTCGGTGCGTGCCAATGCTTTGTGCATGCACGCTTGCTTCGCTCGCACGCATGACACACGCCCCCCACGCCTTTGCACAAAAATAAGTCTGCGCATAACATTAAAAAAAGGGGGGGAAATAAAATTCCTGCAATTATAATTATACTGCGCCTGCGCAGAACCCAAAATCAAGATGGTGGCCTCGTAGGAGGACCAGTTCCAGGGCGTTGGCAGGCCTGAGTGGCTGCTGGTTCCAGTGTCCCAGGCTGCCAAATCATTACCGGTTCAGCCAAACCGGTCCAAAGCAGTAGGAACCCACCTCTGTCTCACACAGTCAGAAGCGAGGAAGCTTCTTGGATGAGAAGCAAAATGTCTTCAAGGGGGGAAAACTCCAAGAAAATTGCCTTTTGGGGGGGAAAAAGGACCTTTGGGATTAAGGAGCCCACAAGGTTCCCAGAAAACCTCTGCCAGATGTGAATTGTTGAGCGCCTGCACCTCTGGATGCTGCAAAATTCAATAAATCTCAAAGGGGGCAGCCTCTTTTTCGGTGCCAACGGCTGGAGAACAAGGCGCCCCTTGTCCTGCCCAGACGGAGCCAGGCTTTTCCCAGCTGCTCCCAACCGTCGGCTGGGGGGGCTTCTCTCCTCCGTCCCCCCACCCCCCTGCAGCAAAACCGAGAGCTTGAGCTCCCCCAGGCCCCTTAACTAGAGGGGGGCAGAGGTTGAGGTTGCAAGCTGGTGGATCTTTGGAGTTTGGCATTTATGGGGCAGGATGGAGGAGATTTATGGGGGTGAGGAGGACAATCCTGCACGATAGTAGGGGATGGGGGTCAGAGGGGGCTTAGCAACAGCACATCTGTTTTAGGT
Organism: Rhabdophis nuchalis; assembly: GCA_039707465.1. NCBI lineage: Eukaryota > Metazoa > Chordata > Lepidosauria > Squamata > Natricidae > Rhabdophis > Rhabdophis nuchalis. The sequence goes on from CM077649.1 coordinate 67,035,212, forward strand.
TTAACAACAATCGTCCAGGCGTTTTGGGTAGTTCTCGACTTACGAAGGGTAAGTTCGAAGTTACACAGAGCTACTTACGGCTCCGTTTTGAAGCTTGGATGGTCAATTCCTCCCCCCGCCCCTCCCTAAAAGTCACGTGACCGCATTTGGGGGGGCTTTGGGGGGCAGTTATGGCTGTTTGCAGCATCCTAAAATCACATGACGGTGATTATACGGAATTTTTGGTCAGAAACTGGTATTTGCTTCTGGGTTCCATCAAAAAAAAAAAACCCACCCTCCACCCCTTGGCTAAAGGGGGTTTGATTAACGACTGCTTTCTTTGTTTTATGACTGTGGCGTTCGCTTAATGACCAAAGCGTTCACTTAATGACCAAAGCGTTCACTTAATGATTGACTGCTTCGAAACAGTTAGTAAAATTTGGCCAAAGTTAATGTTTAACATCTGGCACAACTTGTGGCTGTCATTCCAGGCTCCGTTCTGGTCATACGTTGAGGACTACCTGTGTATAGTGGAAACAAGGACTAGGGGGCACATGATAGCATCCCCCCCCCCATATTTGAGGGGGTCAAGCTATTCTCCAAAGTAGCGGAAGGCAGGAGAAGAAACAATGGATAAAAACGAATCAAGGAGAAAATCAAACTGGAATTAAGGAGAAATTTCCAAGCAGTGAGAATGATTAACAAGTGGAACTGCTTGCCACCAGAAATTGTGGTTGCTCCAACACTGGAGGTTTTTAGGAAGAGATGGGAGAATTTTTAATCTGGAATGGTATAGGGCAGGGGTCTCCAACCTTTGCAACTTTAAGTCTGAAAGACTTCAGCTCCCAGACTTCTCCAGCCAGCTTTGCTATGTGGGTCTATACATAATAAGCTTTGCTGGCTGGAGAATTCTGGGAGCTGAAGTCCTTCAGACTTAAAGTTGCAAAGGTTGGAGACCCCTGGTATAGGGTTTCCTGCTCGAGCAGGGGGTTGGACTAGGAGACCTCCAAGGTCCCTTTCCAACTTCGTTTATTGGAGACCAGCTGAGAAAATTGCAAAAGGCGATTATGCGTGTAACCATCATAGCTACATGCGGATTGCTAAGTGCCTGAATTTCGATCTGTGCCCTAAGGATGCCAGAATAGCCCATAAGTGCACAAATTCATTCACTAAATGAATTCTCGTAAATCGAGGACTACCTGTGTATAGGAACTGGGATTGGTAAACCTTCAGAGCGTTTTCCTTGAGTCAGAGAAGAGAGGAAAACCTGCAGAGACCAAGTGGAATCTGTTTCCCTTTCATTGGTTTATTTAAAAACCTTTATAGAGCCGTTTATCTTTTCACCAGATCTGGGCGACTCCCAATCCAAAGTTTATGCAGCATATAAAACTACTGAGAAACTATAAAACGCAACACATTAAAATGCTAACAATAACAAAGGCCTGGCCCCAAGTCAGCCTTCTAAGCTGCAATGAAGAGTTATCGCGTGGCAGATAACTTTATTTATAATAAATTTTACAGATAAACAAGAATAAATCATATTATCCGATTTTCTCCCAACCCTTGGGGTGGGGGTGGGGGACCCAGTTTTTCAAGGTCTGGCTGAAGGCTAAAAGGGGGCAGGGTCTCCAGGGGAAGGGGCTGCCACGGAAAAGACAGACTCCCCAGCATCCCTCAGGTGCCAATATTGAGGGGAAGGGTCTTGGAGTTGGTTCTCCCATGAGGAAACGACAGAACGTACAACCGTTCATTTAGTGACAGAAAAAAGTGACTTATGACCGTTTTTCACACTTTTCATGATCAAAATTCAGACGCTTGGCAACTGACTCAGAGTTATGACCGTCGCTGCTTCCCAGGGTCACGTGATCCCTTTTTGCGACCTTCTGACCAGCCAAGTCCACGGGGAAGCAGGATTCACTTAACAGCCGTGCTACTCGCTGAACCGTCCACAGGTCATACATAGGTCATTTTTTTCAGTGCCGTTGCAACTTCGAACGGTCACTAAACGAAGCGTTGTAAGTCAAGGACTACCCGGAATGAAAATGCAGTGTGGGACATTAGAAGAACAAGGAAGGGTCTGAAAAGTTAAGCTCCAGTTGAAATAAATCAGCCAGGGAGAAGCTGGGCTGTTCTCTCCTCCCTCAGCCACCTCCAGAGTCTTCCTTAACAGATGAACAGAGTTGGAAGGCATCTCAGAGGTCATCTAGTCCAACACCCACCCAACAGAAGACCCTACACCATTGCTGACCGATGGCAGTCCAGCCTCTTCTGGAAAGCCTCCAGGGATGAAGCTCCCACAACTTCAGGCTAACAGAATAATAAGAGATTAGCAGAGTGGGAAGGGACTTTGTAGGTCATCTAGTCCAACCCCCCGGACCCTGCCCAAGCAGGAGACCCTACACAGTTTCAGACAGAAGGCCGTCCGGTCTCTCCTTGAAAGCCTCCAGGGATGAAGCTCCCACAACCTCTGAAGGCAACTTCTGTCCTTTACAGATTAATAGAGTTGGAAGGGACCTTGGAGGTCATCTAGTCCAACCCCCCGCCCAAACAGAAGGCCCTACTACACCGTTTCTGACAGAAATTCCAGTCTCTCCTTGAAAGCCTCCAGGGATGAAGCTCCCACAACCTCTGAAGGCAACTTCTGTCCTTTACAGATTAATAGAGTTGGAAGGGACCTTGGAGGTCATCTAGTCCAACTCCCCACCCAAACAGAAGGCCCTACTACACCGTTTCTGACAGAAATTCCAGTCTCTCCTTGAAAGCCTCCAGGGATGAAGCTCCCACAACCTCTGAAGGCAACTTCTGTCCTTTACAGATTAATAGAGTTGGAAGGGACCTTGGAGGTCATCTAGTCCAACTCCCCGCCCAAACAGAAGGCCCTACTACACCGTTTCTGACAGAAATTCCAGTCTCTTCTTGAAAGCCTCCAGGGATGAAGCTCCCACAACTTCCGAAGGCAACTTCTGTTCCATGGGTTGATGGTTCTCACAGTCAGGAAATTCCTCCTCATTTCCAGGTTGACTCTCTCTCCTGGATTAGTTTCCATCCATTCTTCCTTCTCTGGCCTTCGGGGGCTTTGGAGAAGAGCTTGACACCCACCCACCCCAACTTCTCTCCGGTGCAGCCCCTCAAATATTGGAAGAGGCTCCCGTGTTCTGCTGGTCTTTCTCTTCCCTGGGCCAGTTCCTGCAACGGTTGCTCGAATGTTTTACCCTCCAGTCCCCTCGTCCTCTTCGTTTCTCTTCTCGGCTTGTCTCTTCCCAGAAAAAGACTCCTTTGCACAATCGGCGCCACTGTGCAGAGACCGGCCGATTGACCTCTTGCCGACGACGCCAGCCTGGTGCCCACTGATAATAGCCGGCCATAAAAAAAATAACAACCCAAGGCCGCCATTTCCTGGCCTGCCCGTTTGAATTGCCCATTCATTCAACTCCTCTGTTTTGCAACCGGGAGTTTTTAGGCTTCTTAGCAAAACGAAAGCCCTGGTGAGGTTTCCGGGGTTTTGGGGTGCAAAAGCGGCAGCGTCATCTCCAGCCCGGGCGGGACCTGAATCGTCCGTCCATCCCCCCCCCTTGTTTTAAACTCGGGTTGTGTTTTTTTTTTTGGCAACGCAAAAGGTCACAAAAGGGATCATGCGACCCCAAAACACACTTTTTTTTCTGAAAAAGAGTCCGAGAGCTTCGTGAAACAGAATCGAACCTTTGCCTGGTTAATTAATTTATTTTTTTACCTTTCTGTTCAAAATACAGATAGTCCTCGACTTACAAGCCTTCGTTTAGCGGCCGTTTGAAGTTACAAGAGCAATGTGAGACAGGGAGTCCTCGACTTACAACCACAAGAGAGCCCAGAATGTTGCCAGGTGAGAAAAGGGTTAAGTGAGTTTTGCCCCATTTTACAACCTTTCTTGCCACGGTTGTTAAGTGAATCACTGCAATTATTAAGAGTGACGTGGTTGTTAAGTGAATCTGGTTTCACTTAACCCCACAATCTGAGAATCATTCTTTTCTTTCTCTCTCCTCCTTCTTCCTTCCTTTCCTTTCCTTTCTTCCTTCGTCTGTTCCTTTTCTCTTTCCCTCCCCTTTCTTCTTCCTTCCCTTCCCTCCCCTTCCTTTACCTACTTCCCTTCTTCTTCCTTCCCTCCTCCTCTTTCCTCTTTTGTTCCTCCGTCTCTACCCTTTTTCCTTCCTTCCCTTGGCTTCTTTATTTACCTCTTTTCCTTTCTTTCTTTCTTTCTTTCTTTCTTTCTTTCTTTCTTTCTTTCTTTTTTTCTTTTCTTCCTCCCTCATTTTCTCCTCCCTCTCTCTCCTTCCTTTTCCTTCCTTCATCCCTCCTTCTTCTTTCCCTTCCCTTCTCTTCATTCATCTTGTTTCCTTCTTCCTTCCTTTCCTTTCCTTTCCCCTCCCCTCTCCTCCTTCTTCTCTCTTCTCTTCTCTCTCTTCTTTCTTCTTCTCTCCTCTTCTCTTATCCTTCTTCTCTCTTCTCTTCTCCTGTCTCTTCTATTTCTCCTCCTCTCCTCCCTCTCCTCTCCTCTTCTCTTTCTTCTCCTCTCTTCTTCTCTCCTCCTCCCTCTTCTCTCTTCTCTTCTCCTCGCCTCTCTTCTCTCTCTCTCTCTCTCCCCCCTCCTTTCCTTTTCTCTCCCCGTCCTTCTCTCCCCTGCCTCCTTGCCCCCTCCAACCACCAAGTCCATTCCGGGGGGGGGGGGGTACCCTAGAAAGATCCCCCAAACTTTCCACTCCTCGGACAGAAGAGAAAAACCACGGAAACCAGAGGCAGCAAAGTTAGTCAAAGTCGTCCCAACAAAAGACACACACACACAAACACGCCCGCCCGCCCCCCTCCATCCCCTGCTTTCTCCATCCCCCTTTCTCCAGCAACTTCTCCCGCAACTCCCCCCCCCGGACCCCCCCCTTTTCTTTCTTTCTTTACCTGGGCAAAATGTTGTCCAACCCAGCAGCTGCTTTCGCCTGGCAGGTTGCCCATGCCAGGGCCACGAGCCCAGCCCCTCGCCCCCCCCCCCTTAGGAGTTGGCTCCGGTGGGCGTCTTGCAGGCACGGAGAGCCCCGACTTCTGGGCAGGGGTCCCGCTTCTGCAGGCTCAGCAGGGCTGGGGGGGGAAGAGGCCACATGCGCGCGCACAGCCCTGGCCCTGGGGGGGGCATTTCCTGGTGACAGGAGGCTTCCTGCCAAGGCTGAACTCTGAACAGGGGCAGAGAGAGAAAGCGGGGCGGAGGGTGGGAGGGGGGACACACACACGGAAGCAGCTTCACTTCCCCCCCCCACCCACCCGGCCTGGAGGCTTGGCTTATGGGGGGTTCTTTTGGGGGGGGGAGTTTCTTGCAAACCCCCCCCCCCCAAGGGAGGAAGCAGCAGGAAGAGGCGTGGGAAAATCGCAGCCGTTGAGGTCTGAATGGAGGGTTGCATGGCGCTGGCAGCATCCGGGGGGCTTTTGAGCGGAATTCCTCCGGCTGGGCTGCCTAAGACGAAGGGAAGGAGGGGGGGGGGAGGCTAATACAGGCCGTCCTGGACTTACAACGGTTCACATAGCGACCGTTTGAGGTGACAACGGCACACCCGAACTCTGCGAAGCAGAGGGATCGTCCTTGAGTTACAGCACAGCCTTTGGACCAGTGCTTCTCAACCTTGGCGACTTTAAGTCCTGTGGACTTCAACTCCCAGAATTCCTGTGACTTGAAGGATTCTGGGAGTTGACGTCCACAGGACTTAATATCGCCAAGGTTGAGAAGCACTGATTTAGACGGATTGAACTTACAACAGCACTGAAAAGGAGGGGCTTAATAATAATAATAATAATAATTTATTAGATTTATAAACCGCCCCCTCTCCCCGAAGGGACTCGGGGCGGTGTACAGGAAAAATTAAAAAACCATATAAAAACATACAATATATCCAAAGTTAAAAACGAATTAAATTAACCTGTACTAAAATTTAAGAACATTAAAATTACAACCCAGCCTATGCTAAAATTCCCCTAAAATCTAAAATCTTAGGAGGGAGTCTTCACATTTACGACCGCTGCAGCCTTTCCCTGTGATCAAATTTGGCCGCTTGGCAACAGACTCAATCAATAATTTAATTTATAGACCGCTCCTCTCCCCGTAGGGGAGACTCCCATATATGACGGTCGCAGTGTCCCTGGGTCACTTTTGCAACCTTCCGACAAGCAAAGGAAGCTAGATTCACTTAACAACCGAGCTACACACTCAACGGCTGCAGTGATTCACTTAACGACGGTGGCGAGGAAAGTCATAAAAGGAGGCGAAACTCACTCCACCAATGTTTCACTTAGCAACAGTTGTAAAATATCTTGTCCTCAAGTTACACCATTCATTTAGAGACTGTCCCAAATTACAATGGCATTAAAAAATGTGACATACAACCGGTCCTCACACTTACGACCACCCTTGGCAACTGACATGAATTTATGAAGATTGCCGCCTCCCAGGCTGAGGGGATCCACCATTTCTGACCTTCCCAGCTGACTTCCCACAAGCAAAATCAATGGGTGAAGCCAGACTCATTTAACAACCACGTGATTCGCTTAACAACTGCACCGGTTCTCTTAACAACCGTGTCAAAAAGGGTCCTCTGTGGAGAAGGGCAGGATATAAATTTAAATAAATAAATAAAAATCAGGCTCAACTCCTTTAACAACCACCTTGCTTAGTGGTGGGAATCCACAGGCTCAGGTCATTAGGGGTGACATGGTAGCAATATCCCAATATTTGAGGGGCTGCCCCAAAGAAGGTGGGGGTCAAGCTATTCTCCAAAGCCCCAAAAGGCAGGACAAGAAACAATAGATGGAAGCTAATCAAGGAGAGAAGCAATTAAGGAGAAATTTCCTGACAGTCAGGACAATTCACCAGGGGAACAGAAGTTGCCACCAGAAGTTGTGAGTGCTTCATCACTGAAGGCTTTCAAGAAGAGACTGGACAACCAATGGTAGAGGGTCTCCTGCCTGAGCAGGGGGTTGGACTAGAAGACCTCCAAGGTCCCTTCCACCTCTGTCATTCTGTCATTCATGGAGGGGTATATGATTTGTTGTGTTGGAAGGAACCACAAAGGGCATCTAGACCAACCATTTAAAAAATAAACTCGGTGGGAGAACTGGGGTTCCCTCTGCTCAGACAAGGTCCGATCCATGAGCTCAGGGGCTGGGAACGTGGTTGGCTTGAATTACGATTTATAATCATTGTGGGGTTTGCTGAACAGCAGAAGACAAAAGAGGTGGAAGGGACCTGGGAAGGGCATCTAGTCCCACCCCACCCCCTAGAGCAAGGGACCCCTAGACCATTACGGAGAAAATTCCTGTCCAATCTCTTCTTAAAAAGTGGAAAACCGTCAAAATGTGGGGCTTTTTTTCAACTATCCTAGTTAAGCAAACCTGGATTTCATGCAAGGTTTGAATTGGACGCAATGCAGGACTGGAAACTGCCTCATTTCTGCCATGCAGAAGAAGGAGAGACTAAGCGAGATGCCAAGAACCGTGTGTGTGTGTGTGTGTGTGTGTGTGTGTGTGTGTGTGTGTGTGTGTGTGTGCGTGTGTGTGTTTTGTGTTGCTGGGTGCGATTCTCCTCCCCCCACCCCCCCTTTCTCCCTGCCAGAGGCGCCTCCACCAGCTCAGCCTTTCTGAAGACACAACAATGGTGGTTTTCACACCAGGCTTTATCTTTGCAGTTTCTCTCCCACTTTCTAAGTTCTACCGTTCCCGGGTCTGAAAAAATAAAATAAAAAGGGAAAGAAAAGGAAGTGGAAGTAAAATTAAAAGTAGAGTGCAGAACAACAAGAGCGGGAAGGGGCCTTGGAGGTCTTCTAGTCCAACCCCCTGCTCAAGCAGGAGACCCTGCTGGAGCGAAGTAAAGTCAAAGTAAAGTCAAAGTAAAAAAATGAAGTGAAATGCAGGCAGTCCTTTCAGCCCAATGTTTCTGTTGCTAAGCAAAGCAGGTGTTTTGCACGGTTTTACGACCTTCCTAGCCAGCGTTGTTAAGAAAGTGACATGAATCTGGCTTCCCCGTTGATTTCGTTCGTCAGAAGGAGGTCACATGACTCTGGGACTTGGCCACCGTCATAAATACGAGTCAGTTGCCAAGCACCTGACTTTTGACCATGTGACCATGGGCCATGAAAAGCAGTTAAGTCCCATTTCAGAATCAGACCAGAGCTAGAAGGGGTCTTGGAGGTCTTCTAGTCCAGCCCCCTGCTCAAGCAGGAGACTCTACACCAGGGATGGCGAACCTTTTAGGCACCGGGCGGCCAAAAAGGAGGGTGTTCACACATGCGCGTACATCAGGGCCCACAGTCCAGAAGAGAAGCATGCTGGAAAATGAACTTCTGGTTTCCGGCAGGCGCAGGTGCGCCAAGCCAGCTAGTCTTGCAGTTACTGGCACTCATGGGTGTGCAACAATCAGCTGGCTGGCACGCATGCGCACACTAGAAAATGGAAGGCCAGCTCTTCCAGTTTCCGGCACTGCCACACACACAGATGATCGCATGTGTGCCAGAAACCCAAAAGAGGAATGGGCGATGCCGCCTATGACAGGCGACATGGCTCCATGTGCCACTTTGGCCACGCGTGCCATAGGTTTACCATCACGGCCCTAGTGGTACTAGTGGTAAACATACTTTAATTCCACCATAGATCAAAAGCAGCTTAAAAAGACCCCTCCTTAATCCTCAGGATCGTAAGAAAAAGGAGATTCACAACAATCTATCGTGAAAGCCAATTGGAATAAAAATAGCTCTGAATAAAATGTGGATAAAACTGCCTTCTCCTTGCAGTTGAGCTCTTGGCTCTGGTCTCACACTCCCAAATAACCGGCACCCATCAGGGGAGATCCATCATCCCCAGCCTGCTATCTTCTCGGCGTGCTGAATTCCCCTTCCACGCTCTCTACACCGGCTCGTAAATTGCTTCCTTTGTTTTTTCCTCTTATGTTTGCACGATAATCTCAGTAGATTTGCCGCAAAGCATGCGTGGAAAACTCCCGAGTTCCTTTTTAATTTCATTTTTGAACCGACTCATAAACACAGCCTGGTTTGGGGTGTCGCGTTAAGATGGGCCAGCAGGTGGCAGCACCTGCCTGAGGCTACCTAAAGCTAAGCAGGGACAGGGCAGGTGAACACCTGGATGGGAGACTTCAAAGAGACCAAGACCCTCGACTGACCATCATCCTTTACTGACCCCTCAAATTACAACGGAACTAAGAAAAGTGACTTATCAGAATCCTCACACTTACGACCGGTGTAGCATTCCTCACAGTTACATGATCAAAATTTGGCTACCTGAGCCACTGGCTTGTATTTAGCATCTGGGGGGGTTCACATGATCGCCATCTGAGACCTCCCCAGGGGGCCCCCAATAAGCAAAGCCAATGGGGGGGGGGATGCCGGATTCGTTTCACGACTGCACGATTCACTGAACAACTGCAGTGGTTCGCTTAACAACCAAAGCAAAAAGCTTGCAAAATCAGCGGAGACTCACTGAATGACCACTTTGCTTCTGGTTCCCTTTGTGGTCATACGTTGAGGACTGTGCAGTGGAGCTGGGAAAATATCACAGGATAAACCCGCGTTTAGCATATACTAAAATCTTCTGCATTTATCCAGCTGTGAGACTCAGCCTCCGTGACATCCCTAAAGTATCTGACATGTCTTCCTTTTGGACTTCAGGCCTCACACACACACACACACACACAAACACACACACACACACACACACACACAATATATGCACCTATTCTATTTTTGCTGTGGAAAATAAATTGGGATTTACATCTTTAAAAAAAAGTATGCAAAAATGCAAAGATTTTTCTGCAGGCCACCAACATTTTCTGGCCGGCCACCAGTGGCTCATGGACCCTCACTTGGTGACCGCTGGGTACCAGAGTCTCCTACTGGAGCAGGGGGCTGGACTAGAGGGCCTCTGAGGTCCCTTCCAGCCCCAGGACTCCCTGTAATCCTGCGTCAGGAGTTTATGGTCTGCTGTTTCTGATTCTCTGCCGTTCTCGCGAGTGGTTTCTAGACCTTCCTTCCTTTGAACCTTGTTCCTTCGAGGGCTTCCAGAGAAGGCTGTCCAGGAAGCCACCTCTTCCCCTTTGCAACGGGGGGGGGGGGGGGAGAGAGAAGGAGGCCAGGGGGCGTCTGCTCTCTGCTTGTGCTCTGAGGAACCTTTTCCAGGGAAAAAGGAAGGTCCTGCGTCTATTTTTCTGACCACAACGGAGCCAAATATGTATGTCCACATCAATGGTCACAGAGGAAGAATGAAACAGTAGACCTAACCTGCCCTTTTCAACAGCTGCTCTGGGTCGAACAAAGCTTTTTTTTTTTCCCCTGCGGTAAGTTCCTCGGCTTACGACTGCAATCGAGCCCAGAATTTCCGTTGCTAAGTGAGTTTTGCTCCATTTTACGACCTTCCTTGCCTCGGTGGTTAAGTGAATCGCTGCAGTTCTTATGCTAATCGCACGGACCTTAAGTGAATCTGGCTCCCTCGTTGACGGTGCTTCTGTGAGGTCTAGTCCAGTTCTCTGCCTTAGCAAGAAAGCCAGCTGAGTGACTTTGTGCCACTCGCCAGGAGACGGGGAGTTCTAGTCCTGCTTTTAGGCAGGAAAGCCACCCTCCCTGCCCCCTCCCCACCCACCTCAGAGGGTTGCTGTGGGGGGAAACCGCAGGAAGGAGGAGCATTCGGTAACTTCGCCATCTGGAGTTATTTATAAAAACAAGAGAGGCGGGAGACGAATGGCAGAATGAAAAGGCTCCTGGGCACCCAGGCACCTGCCCTCCCTGCCCGGCCCTTCTCCCTTGCAAGGGTTGGCCCACAGGGGGATTGCGACACCTTTCCTTCCAGAGAAGAGCAATGTCCTTCTGCAGAGGTTTCTGCTTGAGAGAGAAGGCGGTTGGCCAAGCTGGTGGTTGTGAGAGTTAAGGGTGGATGTGAGGTCAGGCGAAGGAGGATTAAGGAGCCAGAAGAACTGGTTAAGAGGCAAGTAACCGGCTCTTTCATTGGAAGAGGTCCAATAAGAGGCCACCAAAGTTAAGGGCAGCAGAAACGTTGGCTGGAGATCTCAGGATAACAGAGTCGGAAAAGACCTTGGAGGTCTTCTAGTCCAGCCCCCTGCTCAGGCAGGAGACCCTAAACATTTCAGACTAATGGCTATCCAGCATCTTCTTAAAGACATGCACTGTTGGGCATTCACAACTTCTGGAGGCAACTTCTGTTCCACGGATTAATTGTTTTAACTGTCAGGAAATTTCTCCTTAGTTCTAAGTTGCTTCTCTCCTTGATTAGTTTCCACCCATTGCTTCTTGTTCTGCCCTCAGGTGCCTTGGAGAACAGCTTGACTCCCTCTTCTTTGGGGCAACCCCTGAGATATTGGAAGGAAGGAAGGTGGGAAGGAAGGAAGGATCGATCTCTCCTTGATGAGTTTCCACCCATGGCTTCTTGTTCTGCCCTCAGGTGCTTTGGAGAATAGCTTGGCTCCTTCTTCTTTGGGGCAACCCCTGAGATATTGGAAGACTCCTATCCTGTCTCCCCTGGTCCTTCTTTTCATTAAACTAGACCTACCCAGTTCCTGCAACCGTTCTTCATATGTTTTAGTCTCCAGTCCCCTAATCCTCTTTCTTGCTCTTCTCTGCACTCTTTCCAGAGTCTCCACATCTTTTCTACATCATGGAGACCAAAACTGGATGCAAATATTCCCAGTGTGGCCTTCCCAAGGCCTTATAAAGTGGCATTAACCCTTTACATGATCCTGATTCTCTCCCTCTGTTCATGCAGCCTAGAACTGGGTTGGCTTTTTTGGCAGCTGCTGCACACGGCTGGCTCCTATTTCAATGGTTGTCCACTAGGACTCCAAGATCCCTCTCACAGTTGCTACTATTGAGCAAGGTACCACCTATCCTGTACCTGGGCATTTGGTTTTCCTTGCCTTAATGTAGAGCCTGACTTTTCTCACCACTGAATCTCAATAGGTTGTTGCCATGCAGGTGATCCTCGACTTATGGCCACAATTGAGCCTGACATTTCCGTTGCTAAGCAAGGCAGTTGTTAAGTGAGTCATGGCCCACTTTACAAACTTTTGTGTCAACAAGCAAAGGGTTGCAGCAGTTCAGTGAGTCACACTGTTGTTAAGAGAGTCTGGCTTCCCACACTGACTTGGCTTGTCCGAAGGCCTGCCAAAGAGGATCACGTGACTCCGGGACACTGGAACCGTCATAAGTCCATGCCAGTTGCCAAGCGTTTGTAATTTTGATCACGTGACGACAGGGATGCTGCTAATTTTAACACCGGCCGTGGTTCGCTTACTAACGGCAGCAAGAAAGTTCGTAAAGTGGGGCAAAACTCACTGAACAACTATCTCACTTAACAGCAGAAACCCTGGGCTCAACTGTGGTCGTACGTCGAGGACTATCTGCATTGTGCCTAATGTGCTATGACGCAACACACCAAAATAATCCAAGTGTGACTTTCCTTTTTTCTCACCTTCCGAACCGAAAGCGAAGCCTATTTTAAGTGAACTCGCGTTGCTTGGAGACGCAGGGGAGGATCTCTCCATGCATACATACTAACACACGCTTACACACTCCCCACACACCCGTGTTGCACACGTGCGCGCGCTTACCTTGGCTTGGCTTTCTGGGGCACCACCACCATCCGTGGGGGCAGCGTGGGGGGGCGCACGGGCACCGGCGGCTTGCTGTCCAGCTGGTGGCGTTTGGCGGGCAGAGGGGGCAGAGGGGGCTTGGGCCCCTCCTCCGGAAAGGGGGGGCTGAGCCTCTCGCCAGCCGGCTGCAGGGGAGGCTCCCACCCGGCGTCCAAGGCAGCGTCCGCAGGGAAGGAAGCGGAGAACTTCACTGGAGGATGGCAAGTGGTCCTCGGAGGGATAGGGGGAGGGAGAAGGGGGAAGGCAGCGGGAGCTTCGGACCCCCGTCCTAGGGGAGACCCCCTGCCACTCGGTCCGGGCGAGTCCTGCCCGGCTTCTTGCTCCAGCTGGGGGGCCGCCGCACCCGAGCAAGTCCGGAAGATGTGGCGTTTCATGGGGATGGGCCTCCTGGGGGGCAGCTGGGGACCTCCGGAGCTGTAGGGCGCCTCGGCGAAGACCTTGGCCAAGGCGGAGAGGATGCGCTTGCGGTGGCCGGGCAGCAGGACGCCCAGGCGGAGGAGTCCCTCGTCGGTCAGGTGCTGGCAGTCCTGGAGGCACCTCAACTGGCTCTGCTCAAAGGCCTGGTCGTACTGGTCCAGGCGGAGGCTGCGGAGCCACTCGGAGAGGGCCAGCCAAGGCCCCTCCGCCATGGCTCGGCGGGCGCTCAGCGGCTTCCTGGACAGCAGCTCAGATCATGCCTCTCTCTCTCTCTCTCTCTCTCTCTCTCTCTCTCTCGGGCACCGGTTCTCAGGACCCCCCAGGACGGCGAGCCCTGTGGGAGGAAGGAGAGCAGCCTCATCAGTGGCCAAGCCTTGGGCCCCCAACCCCAAAGGGCAGGAGTGTCTCCATCAAGGGCTGCCCATCTGCAAAAACATGTGGCATTTGATGGAGATCGGTCTTCTCTCTTCCTTCCTTCCTTCCCTCCTTCCTATTTTCCTTCCTTTGCTCCCTCCCTCCCTCTTACCTTCCTTCCTTCCCTCCCAGATTCCTTCCCTCTCTCTCTCTCCCTCCTAGCTTCCTTCCTTTGCTCCCTCCCTCCCTCTTACCTTCCTTTCTTCCTTCCCTCTCACCGTTCCTTGTAGCTTGCTTGCCTCTTTCCTTCCTTCCTTCCCTGCCTCCTAGACTGCTTCCTTCCTTCCTTTGCTCTCTCCCTCCCTCCTAGCTTCCTTCCCTCCAAACTCCCTTCCTTCCTTCCCTCTCTCCCGCCTAGATTGCTTCTTTCCTGCCTTTGCTCCCTCCCTCCTACCTTTCTTCCTTCCTTCCTTCCTTCCTTCCTTCCTTCCCTCCCTCCTTCCCTCCCTCTCTTCCTCCTAGATTGCTCTCTTCCTTCCTTCCTTTGCTCCCTCCCTCTTTCCTATTTTCCTTCCCTTCTTCCTTCCTTCTTTTCCCTCTCCCCACAAGAGTTTTAAATCTAACTCTTTTTTGGAACGGAGTCCCCAGAATGCCAAAAATGTTGAAATACAAGAAGCCGAACAGGTCTTCCTACAAGGGGGAGGGAGGGGAGGGTTGGGCAGGGGGAGGGCAACGCAGGGGCTTCTGGGAGTTGAATTCCAGCAGGCTTAAAGTTGCCCAGTTTGGAGACCACCAAACGTGATTAAACCGTGCATGCAAAAGAAGTAAAAAATTAAGAGTGACCCCGTTGAGTTGGGACTGCAGGCAGTTTCCCTGCTTGACCCCTCCACTCCCCATCGCTCTCTGACCCTCCGCCTGGTCTAAACAAAGAGACCCCTGGGACTACAAAGACCCTCATGATCCCATCTTCCTTCCTTCTATCCTACCCTCCCCTTTTTTCCGGGCGAGTCTACATCCCACCCCAAGAGCCCCCTGGCCCATTTCTGCTTTTGCAAGAGACCCTGGGCAGATTTCGCTGAGACCCAGATCTTCCCCAAAAGTCACTTCCTGTGGCTATAAATAGGAAGCCACCCCCACCCCCCACCCCGGTTCTCCTTCTCCCACCCAGTCACGCTTCTCTGACTCACCAACGCTTGCTGGCACGTTCGCACACATTCAAACACAATCCTGACACTGTGTTATTACCCACCCTGAACCCTGCAACAGCTGCCCCTTTGGCCTGCCAGCAGTCCTCGCCTTACGTCCAGAACTGAGCCCCCGTGTTTTGTGGCTAAGCGAGTCATCGGTTAAGTCAGTTTTTCTCTCACTTTTTTTGCCACGGTCATTAAGTGAATTGCTGCAGTAACACAGTTGTTAAGCGAATCTGACTTCCTCCCTGGACTTTGCTTGTCAGAAGGTTGCCAAAGGGGATCACGTAAATACGACCGTCGTAAATACGAGTCCGGTGCCCATCGTCTGAATTTTGTTCACGTGACCATGGGGAGGCATGCCACGGTCATAAGTGTGAAAAACGGTCGTAAGCCAAGGACCCCTGTAAAAACACTGGTTTGTGGGGTGTCTTCTGAATGCAATCCCCTCTTAAGCAGTGGGGGGAGATATCTGGTCCTTTCCCCCTTGCAGGGATGCCAATATCCATCATCCCCAGCACCACAGGTTTGGGGTTCTTTTACAAGCTTTATTGCAATGTTTCCTTTTTCCTAACATTTAATGGACAAATTGTTCACCAGGTCTCATGTTCTACATCAGGGGTCTCCAACCTTTGCAACTTTAAGTCTGAAGGACTTCAGCTCCCAGACTTCTCTAGCCAGCAAAGCTTATTATGTATATATCCACATAGCAAAGCTGGCTGGAGAAGTCTGGGAGCTGAAGTCCTTCAGACTTAAAGTTGCAAAGGTTGGAGACCCCTGCTTTAAAAAGCTGGCTGGAGAAGTCTGGGAGCTGAAGTCCTTCAGACTTAAAGTTGCAAAGGTTGGAGACCCCTGCTTTAAAAAGCTGGCTGGAGAATTCTGGGAGCTGAAGTCCTTCAGACTTAAAGTTGCAAAGGTTGGAGACCCCTGCTTTAAAAAGCTGGCTGGAGAATTCTGGGAGCTGAAGTCCTTCAGACTTAAAGTTGCAAAGGTTGGGGACCCCTGTTCTACATCACATTTATAATCGTAGTTTCATTGTGTTCTAATCTTCCCACTTTTCTCAATATCCATCTCTTGTATACAATCCTTTGTCTTTCCCCATCCATTCAGTTACTTACATTTCATTGCTAAATACCATTTCTGGGGGGTCTTCAGCTAATGACTGTTCATTCATCTTCACAAATCAACCCTTTATGACAATATCTTTGCTATTCCCGCTTCAACCTTATTATTCTCTTGTCTTAAACCTTTTATCATTGCTTATTCCATTCTTACACATCCTTAACTTCACGGTCCAAGCCCTGCATTTTTTCCATTTTTTAGTTTTTCCAATTGTTTACCCAATTTCTTCTTCCCAAAAAATATCTCACCAAATCCCCAACCATTCATTCGCATTTCAAATTCCCCACGTTAGATTCCATTCAAAAGGAATAAGGTTATAAAATTGTCTACTTTCACATTCCCGTCTACCGATCTACCTTGTTATATATGTTTGCTAATATTTACCCTGTTGTTATGCCGCGCTTCCACGGAGCTTTTCCTGATTATCCATCCTCTCACCAGCCCCACCGGTTGACGCACGAGCCATCAAGAGAGAGACTCGATCAGGGGAAGGCTCATAAATTAAGGATTTTACGGGGTGGGCGTGGGAGGGGAAGGCGTGGGAGTTTTTTTTTAGGGGGGGGGTGTCTTGCCAGCCTGACCTTTGGATGAGAAAAGCCTGGATTATCTGCCAAGCAACTTTCTTATTTTTAAAATTGTGTTGTTTACAAAGAGGAAGCCGGGAAATGTCACCAAAATGGGAACAAGGGTCGAGAAGGAAGTTGGGCGCAGTTTTACACAGAAACGTAGAAAACCGGCAGCCGAACGAAGACGCACACACACACACACACACACAAAACCAAGTTCTATTTTGTCTGGTTCCCTTTCCTTTTTTTTTTTCATTTGTTATTTTTAATTTATTTGTATATCTGGGTTTTTTTTTAACTCGATTCTGCCCCTTATCATTTTTTTTCGGTCGTCCTCGGCTGTCAGCCTCCCCCCCCAAAATATGTCACTCACTGAGAGATTTTATTTTTATTTATTTATTTTATTACATTTATATCCCGCCCTTCTCCACAGAGGACCCAGGGCGGCGCACAGGAAATTTAAAAAGATATACAAAATAGAAAATGAATAAATAATTTAAAATATATATTAAATAATCCCAATCCTATGCTAAAACCAATTATTTGAAACCCAATTTAAAACTTTTCTACAGTCCCCATGGGAGGTTAGGCTAGGCCGGCTTGATGAAAAAAGTATGTCTTTAGACATTGGCGGAAGAGGCGGAGGTCGGTGATGGTCCGGAGTTCAGGGGGTAGGTCGTTCCAAAGGGCAGGGCCCGCCACAGAGAAGGCTCTTCCCCTGGGTGTCGCCAGTCGCCAGAGATGCTTAAGTGGGGTTTGCCCCGTTTTACGACCTTCCTTGCTGCTGTTGTTAAGTGAATCGCTGCAGCAGTGAAGTTAGTGGCACGGTCGTTAAGCAGGATCCGGCTTGACTTTGCTAAGCAGAAGGCCACCCAAGGGGGAAATCCCGTGACACACCCCCACACCCCCACCGGGAACGCTGCAACCGTCAGAGGTACATGCCTGTTTCCAAAAGTCTAGGTTTTGATCCCGACGGTCGTTAAGTGTGAAAAGGGGCCCAAAGTCACTTTTTCACGGCCATCGTGACTTTAAACGAACACAAGAAATTTTTGCTTACTTTGCAGGTAGCAATGGAGCCCAGTCTTTCCGTTGCTAAGTGAGTCTTGCAACTTTCCTGGCTCCCCCCAAGGAGTCAAAGGCAGAAAAAAACAGCCCCTCCGTCCCACTCCTGACCCCGTCTGAATAGAGGCGGCCTTTTCCTCGGGATATTTTTGCCGAATGCAGGATAAAAATACGCCTGGCTGAACTTATTTTAGTTTCCGGGAAAGTTCACAGGCCGAGATGTCCTCCCTGCAGGGGGTCAGCGGCTCTTTCCCAACCCCCCCCTGCAGCGCCCTCCGGTGACCTCCCCCCTCTGTTCCCCCCCTCCCCAAATCCAGCCCACAGGCTCTGCTGGTTTAGAGGATTGGCTGCTACATCTGGACGCTTTCGGTTCCTCTATTCCAGAGGTTCCCAAACTTGGCAACTTTAAGACTTGTGGACTTCAACTCCCAGAATTCTCCAGCCAGCTCTGCTGGCTGGAGAATTCTGGGAGTTGAAGTCCACAAGTCTTAAAGTTGCCAAGTTTGGGAACCTCTGCGAGTCTGTTCCCTAACTGAACTTTTGAAAAGTCTCTTTTTCTCAGCCAGGCCATTCCTTGACTTACGACCACAGCAGAGGCCAGCACTTCGGACTGCTTAAGCTGTGAAAGTGGTCCCACTTTGCGACCTTCCTCGCCACTGTTCCTCAGTGAATCCATGCAGTGCTGACGTTAGTCGTTAAGTGAATCTTAACATCCCCGTGGACCGTCAGAAGTTCGCAAAAGGGAACCCCGTGACCCTGGGGACACAGCAGCCGTCATAAATACGAGTCGGCTGGCCGGGGTCCGAATTTGGATCATGTGACCGTGGGGAGACTGCAACGGTCGTAAGTGTGAAAAACGGTCCTAAGTCCCCTTTTTCAGTGCCGTTGTAACTTCGAGCAGTCACTAAATGAACTGTTGCAAGTCGAGGACTAACCGTCTCATATTATTTTACAGGTAGTCCTCAACGTACGACGACAATGGAGCCCAGCCTTTCTGTTGCTAAGCAAGACAGTCTCTAAGTGAGTCTCGCCCTGTTTTGCAACCTTTCTGGCCACCGTTGTTAAGTGAATCACTGCAGTTGTTAAGTCAGCAACCTGGTTGTTAAGTGAGTCTTTCTTCCCTATTGACTTTGCACGTCAGAAGATTAAAAAGTGGGGGGGGGGTGTCCCCTGACCGTCCCCAGACACTACGACCGTCGTAAATATGAGTCAACTAAGCAAGCGGCCAAATTTGGATGAGGCGACCGTGGAGATGTTGCAACAGTCATAAGTGTGAAAAACGATCCTGACTCTTTTCTCAGCGCTGTCGTAACTTCGGACGGTCACTAAATGAATTGTTGTAAATCAAGGCCTGCCTGCTTTCTGTTACTCTGCTTGGATTTTCTATTTTCACGAAGAAAAGTTTTGCGAAGAACCAGGGCCAAAAAAGCCCCCATAATAACCTCTGCTTTTTCCTTTTTTCCCTTCCAGAATCGACCCACAAATCCGGGAAGAAGGAAGCCCCCCCATCAGCCAGGAGCCCCTGCCCACGGCTGGCTGGTGGCCTTCGCCCTCACCCCTGTGTCCGCCCCCCACACACACACACACCCGTGGCCCCTCCACCTGACTCACGGCTGCAAGACGGCCTCATCTGATGCTCCTCCGGGGACAATTTACTTTACTTTACAATCATTGCACAAGGTGCAACGAGATGAAATGCCACCTCCTGGGTCCATTATAACTATACAAAATCACAACACAACCACACCTCTTTTGCATTCTACACAATTGCATCGAAGGCCCCTGATGCTGCATTAATATTGCACTATACCAGAGGTTCCCAAACTTGGCAACTTTAAGACTTGTGGACTTCAACTCCCAGAAATCTCCAGATTTCTGGGAGATGAAGTCCACAAGTCTTAAAGTTGCCAAGTTTGGGAACCTCTGCCCTATACAGTAGAATGCAAGAGGGTTCCTGCCCTGGCATAGAAGCTGTTTTTCAGCCTGCTTGTCCCTGTTTTTATTGCCCTGGACCGGCTGCCAGATGGTAATAGTTCAAAAAAAAGGATGCCCAGAATGAGCTGCATCTTTAAGAACGTTTTGAACTTTCTTAGGGCAGTGGGGGGGCTCTAAAGCTCTTCCCAAGAGGGGAGGGGGCAACCAGTGACCCTCTGGGCCATGACGTTGACCCTCTGGAGCGCTGTCCTATCTGCCCCTGTGCAATGGGCAAACCAGACCCAGGTGCAGTCAGTTAAAATGCTCCCATTCAGGTGTTGCTTCCTGGGAAGCCTCAGGTAGGATCACCTCTGCTGGGCCCTTTTGACCAGAGCCGCAATGTGAGTCGCCCCAGGTCAGGTCCTCTTTTTATGACAACACCCAAAGCCAAAGCCACAACCGTCTTGCTAAGGTTGTGGGAAGTGTCACATTTGCAAAAACCTCTGGTCAAGTGGCAAGGGGTTCCCCCGGACGCCTTGCACGGTCAGAGAAGTGACCGTCGCTTGGACATCCGGTTTCAAATGCCAGCAGAGCGCAGTGGGTGTGACTCAAACACACAGAGGGAGGACGGCAAAAGAGTGAAGATGGTGGCTTCGAGTGACACTCACACACAGAGACACACAAACTCATACACACTCCGAAGCACATCCGTGCGATTCAATGGGACCGACACAACTGCTATCCCTTTTTTGACCTCTGAAAACTAAAAACACAAGTATAACTTTGCATTTATTCATTCTATCATGTCCATGGAGTGTATATTAGAGCAGGAGTCTCCAACCTTTGCAACTTTAAGTCTGAAGGACTTCAGCTCCCAGACTTCTCCAGCCAGCTTTTTAAAGCAGGGGTCTCCAACCTTTGCAACTTTAAGTCTGAAGGACTTCAGCTCCCAGACTTCTCCAGCCAGCTTTTTAAAGCAGGGGTCTCCAACCTTTGCAACTTTAAGTCTGAAGGACTTCAGCTCCCAGACTTCTCCAGCCAGCTTTTTAAAGCAGGGGTCTCCAACCTTTGCAACTTTAAGTCTGAAGGACTTCAGCTCCAAGACTTCTCCAGCCAGCTTTTTAAAGCAGGGGTCTCCAACCTTTGCAACTTTAAGTCTGAAGGACTTCAGCTCCCAGACTTCTCCAGCCAGCTTTTTAAAGCAGGAGTCTCCAACCTTTGCTGGCTGGAGAAGTCTGGGAGCTGAAGCCCTTCAGACTTAAAGTTGCAAAGGTTGGAGACCCCTGTATTAGAGGTGGAGACCCTTTGAGGGCTGCACACGATGAAATTTCATGTTTAATGTATGCCGATTAGTGGACATTCCAAGTGACGAAATTATTATTCTATGATGATGATGGTGATGATGATGATATTCTATTATTCTATTCTACAATGGAGCCTGGAATTTCTGTCGCGGTGTGAACCATTCGTTAAGTGGCTTTCACCCTGAATCCGGGCAAAAATTCGGACTTTGGTAAGTGGCTTTTGCCCTGAATGAATTCGGGCTTACAACAACCACAGGGTTGGCTTAACAACCACGCAATGGTGCGCTTGTTACGACAGCCCAATGACTCTTGAAGTCAAGTGATTCGACATACGACCTCAATGAGTTACCACCAGAATTCTGGGGGCTCAATGATTGTCGTTAAGTCGAGGACTATGGCAGTGCATTCTGGGGGCTGAAGTCCACCCCTCTTAAAGTGGCTGAGATTGAGAAATCCTCATCTAGGAAACGGAAAATGATGCAATTAACTGCCAAACAACCTCAGATGCACCAATGGAACAAAATATCATCAGTGTTGCAATATATATATATATGTAGGTCTTTGGTTGTTCGGGTTTTCTACCGCGTAGAATTGGAAGTATCTTCACGACGTTTCGATGAAGTCTCATTCATCAACTTCAGGCTGGTGCTTCCGGCTTGGTGCTTCCAGGAGCAAAAGCCGAAGCACCAAGCCGAAAGCACCAGCCTGAAGATGATGAATGAGACTTCATCGAAACGTTGTGAAGATACTTCCAATTCTATGCGGGAGAAAACCCGAACAACCAAAGACCTACATACAAACACCCGCGAAAACCTCAGAAAACACACATATATCACCAGAGACCATCTAGACAGAGAACCATGAAATTACGTTGTGTAAATTTTTTTAGATATGTGTGTTAGTTTTATGAGCTGATCAATAAATTTAAATTTGAGAGACCAAGATAGATCTATTTCGAGCTTATTAGCTCTCATCAGTTGGCCACACCCCACTGGGATTCGAACCGGGGCTGCAATACATCCAAGGCAGAAGCCTAATGGGTAGAGCCTGGTTAGGCTGTAGTGCTAGTATGTCTCCTCCCTTAATGGGGCCCTAACAGGAAGTTGTGAAAAAAACAATTATCTATCTATCTATCTATCTATCTATCTATCTATCTATCTATCTATCTATCTATCTATCTATCTATCTATCTATCTATCTATGTTTTCGTAGATTTTCACGGGTGTAGGTATGCTGGTGTTGCCATCCTCGGGTGTTTTCCCGTGTATATGGCATGGAATTTTTATTGCAACGTTTCGGCAAGATCTCACTTGCCATCCTCAGGCTTCGGTCTGTGACTGTCACAGACCGAAGCCTGAGGATGGCAAGTGAGATCTTGCCGAAACGTTGCAATAAAAATTCCATGCCATATACACGGGAAAACACCCGAGGATGGCAACACCAGCATATATATATATATATATATATACACACACACACATACACACATACATACATACATACACATATACACATACACATACACATACACATACACATACATATACATATGTATGCATGTATATGTATATTACTGCAATGCACGTGATTATGGCTTGGTTTTTAGCCCTTCCAAAACGATTCGGCAAGGAGTAAAGCTCAGAAATACTTTTTCAAAAAACTAAGACGCTTAAAAATTCTGCAAAAAATGGAATTTTTTGCCAGAGAAAATACCAACCCCCCCCCCCCCCGGTGCCATGCAGCTGCTGTAAACACTAAAGGGGGCTTGTTCTCCAGACCGCTTGCATGCCAAGGGCGGGGGGGGGGGGGTCAGGGAGAATTCGGACTTCCTTCCCTCGGCCTTGAATGGGGGGGGGGCTGTGTTGATGGCCCTCCCCTCGTCTCCTCGGCCACCAAATCTTGCAAAGCTGAGCCCTGCCCAAGGTCGCCTAATTCATAAATGCTTGAAGGCCACTTAAGGCCAGAAGCGGCCAGGAGGCCCAAGGAAGGAGGAGGCCAAAGGCAAGAGAGAATGACGGGCAGGAAATCCACAGGTCGGGTTACGAAGAGGAGCAGGACCCTGGAATCCTAGGGCTGGAAGGGACTTTGGAGGTCATCTAGTCCACCTCCCTGCCCAAGACGGGAGAACTGTATTCCATCCTGGACAAAGGGTTTGAAAATCTCCAGAAATGGAGAACTCACCATAAGCTGTCCCATCTGTCTGGCTAAAGCAGGGAGTCATAGACACAGACTAGAGATAGATGATGGATGGAGAGAGAGAGAAAATGGATGGATAGAGATAGATGATGGATGGATGGATGGATGGATGGAGAGAGAGAGAGAGAGAGAAAATGGATGGATAGATGATGGATGGGTGGGTGGGTGGGTGGATAGATGAGAGAGAGTAAAAGAGAGATGATAGGTAAGAGATAAGATAGATATAGATAGGATAGATATATGATAGATAGATAGACAGACAGACAGATGAGAGGGAGAATAGATGGGTGGATAGAGATAGATGATGGATGGAGAGAGAGAGAGAAAAAGGATGGATAGATGATGGATGCGTGGGTGGGTGGATGGATGGATGGATAGATGAGAGAGAGTAAAAGAGAGATGATAGATAAGAGATAAGATAGATATAGATAGGATAGATATATGATAGATAGATATATGATAGATAGACAGACAGACAGAGACAGACAGACAGACGAGAGGGAGAATAGATGGGTGGATAGAGATAGATGATGGATGGAGAGAGAGAGAGAGAGAGAGAGGCAGGCAGGCAGACAGACAGACAGACAGACAGACAGGCAGACAGACCGGGTCCGTTTGGAGAAGGGCGGGGTATAAATTTAATAAAATAAATTTAATAAAAAATAAGGCAGGCAGACAGACAGACATGAGAGAGAGAGAGATGATAAATAATAGATAGATATGGATGGATGGATGGATGGATAGATGAGAGAGAGAGAGAGAGAGAGAGAGAGAGAGAGAGAGAGGGAGAGAGAGAGAGAGAGAGAGAGAGAGGGAGAGAGAGAGAGAGGGAGAGAGAGACCACCACCATGCACAAATGTTCAAATATCCAAGGAGACATTTTCTGACAACTAGGATAATCAATCAACGGAACTGCCTGCCACTTGGACTTGTGGATGCTCCATCAATGGAACTTTTCAAAAACCAGGCTGGACAACCATTTGACTGGGATGACATATAAGGTCTCCTGCCCTGAGCAGAGGGTTGGACTAGAAGACCTCCGAGGTCCCTTCCAGCCCAAGATTCTAAGTTCTACGTGGCAACTGTCCACCACGTGGGAGATTAAAACACAAAATGGCCCAGGGAAATCAGATTAAAGCCAGGGCTGGAGGAAGTGTGTTGCGTCTAACATTGCTGGCTTCTGTGTTGTTTCTTCCTCTCTTAATTAGTGCAAACCTCTTAATGAGATTTCATGTGGTGCTGCTGGGAGCCGATTAAGCGTAATGTGTTTATGGATAAGTAGATCAGCCATGCTCGGCTCTCTTCCGGTTGCCATAATTTCATTTGCCAGATGCCTGTCCTGTGTTAGCACAACTTCCCACCCAGGGATAGGCTGATGCCCCCTCCCAGGTGGGCAAAAGATGGCCTCCCAAGCAGCAAGACTGCAGAGAACACCTGGAGTTCACTTAGTGCAGAGAAGAGCCACCAAGAGGATGAGGGGACTGGAGGCTGAAACACATAGAGCAGGGGTCTCCAACCTTTGCCACTTTAAGTCTGAAGGACTTCAGCTCCCAGACTTCTCCAGCCAGCTTTCCTTTCCTTAAAAGACAGCTCTGGAGAAGTTCCCATCTGCAATTCTCTACACCAGGGGTCTCCAACCTTTGCCACTTTAAGTCTGAAGGACTTCAGCTCCCAAACTTCTCCAGCCAGCTTTGCTGGCTGGAGAAGTCTGGGAGCTGAAGTCCTTCAGACTTAAAGTGGCAAAGGTTGGAGACCCCTGATATAGAGAACGGTTGCAGGAATTTGAGGTGTCTCTAGTTTAATGAAAAGAAGGACCAGAGGAGACATGATAGCAGCCTTCCCATATTGGAGGGGCTGCCACAGAGAGGAAGCGGTCAAGCTATTCTCCAAAGCACTAGAAGGCCAGACAAGGAATTAATGGATGGAAACTAATCAAGGAGAGAAGAAACCTGGAAATAAGGAGAAATTTCTTGACAGTGAGGACAATTAACCAGTGGAACAGCTTGCCTCCAGAAGTTATGGGTGCTTCATCACTGGATGTTTTTAAGAAGATACAATACAATACAATAGCAGAGTTGGAAGGGACCTTGGAGGTCATCTAGTCCAACCCCCTGCCTAGGCAGAAAACCTTATACCTTTTCAGACAAATGTCAGGAAGGGCCCAGGGCAGAGAGACCCTTCCCCAGCCCCTTGATGGGAAGACAAAAGCTTGCAGTTTGGAAGGCAGCCCAGGGTTGGCTCTGGGTCAGGAGCCCCCTCCTCTCTTCCTCTGCAGAGGGAGGGGCTCATGGGGCCCAGATGACAGAATGGCAGAGGTGGAAGGGACCTTGGAGGTCTTCTAGTCCAACCCCCTGCCTAGGCAGGAAGCCCTATACCGTTTCAGACAAACGGCTATCCAACATCTTCTTAAAGACTTGCAGTGTTGGGGCATTCACAACTTCTGGAGGCAACTTCTATTCCACTTATTCATTGTCCTCACTGTCAGGGAATTCCTCCTCAGTTCTAAGTTGCTTCTCTCCTGGATTAGTTTCCACCCATTGCTTCTTGTCCTACCCTCAGGTGCCTTGGAGAATAGCTTGACTCCCTCTTCTTTGGGGCAACCCCTGAGATATTGGAAGACTGCTATCCTGTCTCCCCTGGTTCTTCTTTTCATCAAACTAGACCTACCCCCAATTGCTGCAACCTTCATATGTTTTCGCCTCCACCCCACTAAATCCTCTTGGTTGCTCTTCTCTGCACTCTTTCTGGAGTCTCCACATCTTTTCTATATCGTGGCGACCAAAACAGACCTTCAAGAGGGCTAAGGTCGCCTCTTTGTGGATTTTCGGTGGTCAACCCTGTCGCCGTTTAGCAGAAGCAACCCTACAAAATGCCAGCAGCTGCTTTGCATACCTTCACTTCCGGGTGTATAAATACACACACACTCATTCAACACCAGGCAGGACAGCGGAAAAAACGCACGCCCATTTTTATAAGTGGCACGGAGCATTTCAGCTTCCTGACCAGAGAGGCATGGCTTCTCATGGCCACCCAGGGCTAAAACCACCTTTTCCAGCTTGGCACCCAAGTCCCAGGTTGGGTGCCATAAATCCAAGGGCCTTGGGGGTTTAATTCAACTCACGGAATCGGCCTGGTCATTGGTCGTTTGTTCAATAAACCATCATTAAACCATGGCTTGATGCATATGTGAAATCAGAGGGTGGGATTAGGAATCCTAGTTTGGCCCAGGGGTTTCTCGGGGGAAATTTGCCTCTTAGTTTCCTCTTCCTCACGGAGGGGTCCCCCCCACTCAAGAAGATCAATTCAATATCACTGTAATCAATACCCCAACAATGGCCTTAAACTACCAGAGTAGGGGTAAAGTTTGCTGGACCAGCCTTGGAAACCAGGTTCCAGCGCTCCCTTAGCCCCAGAGAGTTGTTGATTTTGGGGGGAGGGGAAGAGAATGCAACTAATCCTCACTTACTGGCCAGAACTGGATATGACAACAACAGACATTAATCAAAGTGGTTGCTAAGTGAAACTATGATTGTGCTTACTATCTGGCAACCTGCAAATGTCGGCAATGCAAGGACATTTGTATCACCATTGTAGCTGCAAACAGTCGCTAAATGAGGCAGTTGCTTAATGGGGATTCCCTGCATTAAGCTTATGGCCTCAAGTTCCTAGCAAGATAGAAGTCCTCCCATCTTAAAGCATGCTGGCTGGGGAATTCTGGGAGTCGTAGCCAGTGGTGAAATGCACCTTTTTTCACTACCGGTTCTGTGGGCGTGGCTTGGTGGGCGTGGCATGGCTTGGTGGGCGTGGCTTGGTGGGCGTGGTATGGCTTGGTGGGCGTGGCTTGGTGGGCGTGGCAGGGGAAGGATACTGCAAAATCCCCCTTCCCTCTCGATCAGCTGGGACTCGGGAGGCAGAGAATAGATATGGGGGCGAGGCCAGCCAGAGGTGGCCTTTGCCGGTTCTCCGAACTACTCAGAATTTCCGCTACCGGTTCTCCAGAACCGGCCAGAACCGGCTGGATTTCACCCCTGGTTGTAGTCCACCCACCTCAAAGCTGCCACCATTGAGAAGCACCGAATTAAGAGGTTTCCCAATTTGATGACCGCAATGATCCATCGTTCAAGACCAAACCCGGAGTGTGACGTCTGACACGGAGCCCCATCAAAGAAGGCCCGTGACTTCCCAGGATGTGATTCACCCGCCCGTTGCAGGAGGCCCAACCGAGGGACCCTGAAGAAGCCACCTCTAGCACACAGGCCAAAGAACGAAGGGAGGAGGGAGGGGGTTTCCCAGCATGTTATCACTTCTGCATCCTCCCCAAATGTGAGAAATCAGCAAAGATGCAGAGCCCCACCCTGAGATGGGCCCCCACGGGGGTTACACCCAGGGGTGAAATTCAATTTTTTTTACTATCAGTTCTGTGGGTTTAGCAGGAGAAGGATCCTGCAAAATCCCCATTCCCTCCCCACTCTGGGGCCAGCCAGGGGTGGCATTTGCCGGTTCTCCGAACTACTCAAAATTTCCACTACCAGTCTGGCCGTCAAGAGACATCGGCCATCAACGAGCCCAGAGAGATAAGTAACATCTGCACACCGTTCAAAAGAGAAGAGCCATCAGCTAAAAACAGGCCCAACTACCCACATATCACCCTTCATCGCTAAATAGAGATGAACCCCAAGATTAACTCTAGAGCAGGGGTTCCCAAACTTGGCAACTTGAAGACTTGTGGACTTCAACTCCCAGAATTCTCCAGCCAGCTCTGCTGGCTGGAGAATTCTGGGAGTCGAAGTCCACAAGTCTTCAAGTTGCCAAGTTTGGGAACCCCTGCAGTCTAGACCAACAACCAAGGGATAAAGTGACACCCCAATCAAGGAATTGAATCAAGAAAAACAATTAAAAGTAAACAACAATCTAATCAAGGAACCACCAACAACTGATGGGGAAGGGGGTCACCTTATATAAGCAGAAGGCAACCCTCCACCCCATCCTCCCCTCTAGGACAGATGGTGTTCCCTAGTTGGGTCATGAAACATCTGCAAGAAAAGAGCCAAGCTCAGAGAGCACCAAGGACCCCACAGTTGTCCACCACCTCCTCCTCTTCCTCCTCCTCCTCCTCTCTGCAAACCCAACATCCTTCTAGCATTGATGATATTGCCTAGTTGGGTGATTAAATGTCTTCAAGAAAAGCATCCAGTTCAGAGAGAGCCAAGGACCGCACCGTTCTCCTCCTCCTCTCCACATACTTCATTCCCTCCTAACACTGATGATGCTACACAGTTGGGTCATGAGATGTTTGCAAGAAACGCCCCAGCATAGAGAGCACCTAGGACCCCATAAATAATATACATTGATAGGTCCTCTTTAAAAATTTAGCATCAGCCCTCTCCCCCAAACTGGAAATTTATTTATTTTTATTTATTTATTATTACTTTTTTATACTGCCCGACTCCCGAAGGACCCAGGGCGGTGTCCAGCCAAAGTAAAACAGATATATAAAAGTTTTTTTAAAGTTTTTTAAAAAGCCATTTGCCATTTCACTTCCAGAATTGATGGGCACAGATTGGCTCTCTCTTTCTGCAACTAGCCAAAGGAAACTCTCCAAAATCTGGGGGGAAGGAGAGAGTTAAAAAATAATAATCAGGGTTTCTTTTCCTTTCCCAGAGGGGAAACTGAGGCCCAGAAGGGGAGGGGGTCTAGCCATTCCCATCAAGGAGAAATCCACAAATAATCAAAGGTACCAAATACAGGGGTCTGCAAAGTCAGCACTTTTAAGACTGGTGGACTTCGACTCCCAGAGTTCCCCAGCCAGCATAGCTGGCTGGGGAATTCTGGAAGTTGAAGTCCACCAGTCTTAAAAGAGCTGACTTTGCAGACCCCTGAAATAGGAGATATGCAACTCAAGATTGAATGGGGGGGGGGGCTTGACACTCTCTCAGATGGCTGGGTTTTTTGCAGATGTCTCATGACCCAACTAGGGAATATCATCAGTGCTAGAAGGGAATGGGAGGAGGAGGAGGGGGAGACTGTGGGCGGGTGGTTTTTTCTCGCAGGATCCTCCCAAATTCCTCGTGTCTTCCGGACACAGCCACCTGCCTTCTCCTAACCACCTAAGCCAGCACCTAATTCCTTTTTCCTATCAGCGGCTTCTCCCCCCCCCCCATAAAGTTTCGCTCTCAGGTTGAAACTTCACTGGGAGAAAGCCAACCAATGGATCATCAGGACTAGCAACTTTTTCCCTTTCCCTTTCACTTCTTCAAGGAAGAAATAAACCCCCAAAGCTTTCTGCTAAAACGCTTTGCAAGCGCAAAGATTCGCCTCCTCCAGGGTCACGGGAGGGAAAAAGTATTTACAAACTGGCCCGTTTTAAAATGTTGAAGACACAACCTTTCTATTCTTGTGTTTTGGTTTTGCATAAACCAGTTCCGGGCGGTGGAGGGAAGTGAAAGGTGGGAACAGATGCCCTGTGGCCAGGCAAGGCCTCCAAAGTGAAACAAAACCTCTCCATCATGGGGGGCCGAGGGGGAAAAGTCACCAGAAGCCTCCAAAATCACCAACGGGAAGGAACGTTTCATGGCCCAGCTAGGGAACCTCATCAGTGCTAGAAGGAGCAGGGAGGAAGGTTTGCAAGGGAGGAGGAGGAGGAGGAGGAGGAGGAGGAGGAGGAAGAAGACTGGGGGGGTCCTTGTTGCTCTCTGAGCTGAGTGGTTTTCTGGCAGACGTTTCATGGCCCAGCTAGGGAACACCATCAGTGCTAGAAGGGAGCGATGTAAACATAGAACAAACCCCACTCTCTTCAGATGATATAACTTAGTCAGATAATGAAATGTCTCCAAGAAAACAACCAAGCTCAGAAAGCACCAAGGGCTTCACGGCTGCCTCTCAAAGCCCTTCCTTCTAGCACTGGTGATGTTCCCTAGTTGGGTCACGAAACGTCTGCGGGAAAACCACCAGGCTCAGAGAGCACCAAGGATCAACAATCTTGCTCCCCCCTGCAAACCCCACTCCCTTCTAGCAGTGGTGATGTTCCCTAGTTGGGTCATGAAACGTCCCACCCTGCTCAAAGACCACCAAGGCTGGGGAATTCTGGGAGTTGAAGTCAAACACACAAACACACACACACACACACACACCGGGTCTTCAAGTGACCACGGCTGACAGACTCTGTGCCACTAAATCTATTCCAAACTAAAAGGAAAAGCAAAAAAAAAAAACGAGCCACCAAACCTCTCCATTTCGCCTGCTCAAGTCGCTGGATCTCAAGACTCGGGCTGTGCCTCGTGCTTCCTCAAGGCTTCTGAATAATCGCGCAAGTCCTTGGCAAGCAGGGTGTTTGTCTTCGGAGACCTTCGGTCGCAAAAACCCACAGAGAAGGAACTGAGAAAGCCCCAAAACACCCAGGAAGCCTTTGCGAAAAGAAAAAGAAAGCCCTCGTGCTTCTCAGCCCCTGAAATCCCAGGAAGCCTCAGGCCCCTCGGAGAATTCGAGAGATTAATTCCCCCTTTTTCCCCCTAGAACAGGGATGTCCAAACTTGGGAACTTTAAGACTTGTGGACTTCAACTCCCAGAATTCCCCAGCCAGCTATGCTGGCTGGAGAATTCTGGGAGTTGAAGTCCACAAGTCTTAAAGTTCCCAAGTTTGGTCATCCCTGCCCTAGAATGTTATTAAAGTCGAATATTCCTTTCCTTTCTTGTATTTATTCATCCGACTTGAAAACCGACAGTCTCTCTCTCCAAGGGAGTGGAAAAGGCAGGTGGTCCCCGTCTTACAACAGTGCAATTTAGTGACCGTCCTACGCTACCAGGGCACGGAATAAAGGGGCTTAGGATCATATTTACAGATTGCAGAGTTGGAAGGGACCTTGGAGGTCATCTAGCCCAACCCCCCCTGGCCAAGCAGGGGACCCTGCACCATTGCTGACCGAGGGCAGCCCAGCCTCTTCTGGAAAGCCTTCAGGGATGAAGCTCCCGCAACTTCTGCTTGCAACGTGTTCCATTGAATACAGAATACCAGAGTTGGAAGGGACCTTGGAGGTCATCTAGTCCAACCCCCCTCCAGCCAAGCAGGAGACCCTGCACCATTTCTGACAGATGGCAGTCCAGCCTCTTCTTGAAATATTTCACAGTTACGACCGTGGCAGCATCCTCAGGGTCGCCTGAGCAAAATCCAGACGCTTGGCCGCTGACTCGTCTTTAAGAAAAGTCGTAAAATGAGGCAAAGCTCACGTCGCAAATGTTTCATTTAGCCACGGAAATGCTAGGCTCAATTGTGGTCATAAGTCAAGGACTATTGTGTACAGGGGAGTCCTTGAAATTCAAGCATTCGTTTAGTGTCCATTTGAAGTGACAGCAGCCCTGGAAAAGGTATTTAAGACCGGTCCTCGCACTTACAACCACCGCAGCACACACACATACACACCGCCCACATGGGTCCTGTGATCAAAGTCTGGATGCTTGGCCACTGATCCATATTTATGGCGGTCGCAGTAATCCTGGGGTCATGAGATCCTCTTTTTACGACAAGCAAAGTCAACAGGGAAAGCCAGATTCGCTTAATGACCGTGTGACTAACTTAACAACCTCGGTGATTCACTTAATATCTGTGACAAGAAAGGTTGTAAAATAGGTGGGGTCGTAAATCAAGGACGACCTATCCAATGAAAATAAAGATTTTATTTAAAAAAGGAACCCTTGCAGGGTGAACGGAAGGGGGAGGAGGAGGGAAGACAAGCCTTGACTTCGGACTCTTTCCAGTAT
The DNA here is from genome assembly GCA_039707465.1 of Rhabdophis nuchalis. Classification (NCBI taxonomy): domain Eukaryota; kingdom Metazoa; phylum Chordata; class Lepidosauria; order Squamata; family Natricidae; genus Rhabdophis; species Rhabdophis nuchalis. The sequence continues at coordinate 67,066,743 of CM077649.1, forward strand.
GATAAAGTAACTCATTAAAGATTACAGGGATTTGCATTTTGCATTGACGTGTGGTGACTACAGAGGTCCTCGACTTACGACCTTTGGCTTAGCCAGTGTTTGAAGTTGCAACAGCCCTGAAAACAGGGACTGATAACTGGTCCTCACACTTACAACCATCACAGTATCGCAGCCAATGATCCAAACTGGGGTCCCTGGCAACTGGCCAAGATTGACAAAGATTGCAGCCTTCTGGGCCAGGTAACCCCAAACCAGCTTCTAATAAGCAGACTCAATGGGGGGCAGCCGGCTTCGCTTAGCAACCGTGTGATTTGCTTAACAACTCTCTTAACAAAAAGCCATAAAGTCAGACTCGTTTAACAACGGCCTTGCGTAGCATAGGAAGTTCTAGTTCTCCCCCTTAAGGTCATAAATCTAGGACTTTCTGAACAAGCCATTTCTCTAACACAGGGGTCCCCAACCTTTGCAACTTTAAGTCTGAAGGACTTCAGCTCCCAGACTTCTCCAGCCAGCTTTGCATTCGCATCCTTTTAGAGCAGGGGTCCCCAACCTTTGCTTTGCTGGCTGGAGAAGCCTGGGAGCTGAAGTCCTTCAGACTTAAAGTTGCAAAGGTTGGGGACCCCTGCTTTAAAAAGCTGGCTGGAGAATTCTGGGAGCTGAAGTCCTTCAGACTTAAAGTTGCAAAGGTTGGGGACCCCTGCTTTAAAAAGCTGACTGGAGAAGTCTGGGAGCTGAAGTCCTTCAGACTTAAAGTTGCAAAGGTTGGGGCCCCCTGCTTTAAAAAGCTGGTTGGAGAAGTCTGGGAGCTGAAGTCCTTCAGACTTAAAGTTGCAAAGGTTGGGGCCCCCTGATTTAAAAAGCTGGCTGGAGAAGTCTGGGAGCTGAAGTCCTTCAGATTTCAAGTTGCAAAGGTTGGGGCCCCCTGCTTTAAAAAGCTGGCTGGAGAAGTCTGGGAGCTGAAGTCCTTCAGACTTCAAGTTGCAAAGGTTGGGGACCCCTGCTTTAAAAAGCTGGCTGGAGAAGTCTGGGAGCTGAAGTCCTTCAGACTTCAAGTTGCAAAGGTTGGGGACCCCTGCTTTAAAAAGCTGGCTGGAGAAGTCTGGGAGCTGAAGTCCTTCAGACTTCAAGTTGCAAAGGTTGGGGACCCCTGCTTTAAAAAGCTGGCTGGAGAAGTCTGGGAGCTGAAGTCCTTCAGACTTAAAGTTGCAAAGGTTGGGGACCCCTGCTCTAACAATAAAGTTATCCCATTTTTAAAAGAACTGAAAGTCATTAAGTTTCACTTTTTCTTCCAGCATAAAATCCAGCCTCCATTCCCCACTGGAAGCTGCATAGAACTGTTAAACCATCTCTACAAAATCCCCTTTTTTCATCAATTTCTCCATTGGGAGAAATAATAAATCTTTTCTCTTAACTTTTATTGGATTTCCTACCTCCTCCAATGTCCATAAGGACAAAGACGTCCGTTATCTTTCATGCTCTTTGTCCAACAGCTCTAAAGGGGAAACTTCTTAGCTTCAATTTAATATTCGCTTCAAGAATCTTCACGCTAAGAATCTGGCATTCATCCCCAAGGCAGGAATTCCCGTTAAACCAGGTTAATGATCTCAGCTTGATCCAGGGGGGAATTCTAGAATGGGAGGGAAGACAGACCTTCGCCCAACGGCCCTTCACCTCAGTGGGGCAGGGGTGGTGCCTTCCCAGCTGAATGTCCACTCTTAAGCAAATCCTTTCTCTTTCTAGCACTGATGGTGTTGCCTAGTTGGGTCATGAGACGTCTGCAAGAAAACAGCCAAGCTCAGAGAGCACCAAAAAAACCTACAGTCCTCCTCCTCTTCCTCCTCTTCTTTTAAACTGCCAGTTGCCAGGAGGGATTGGCAGATGAAATTCCAGCAAATCCTTTCTCCTTCTAGCACTTATTAGATTACTTAGTTGGGCCATGAAATGTCTGCAAGAAAACAGCCAAGTTCAGAGGACATCAAGAAACCTACAGTCCTCCTCCTCCTCTTTCTCCTTCCCTTTTTCTACCTCCTCCTCCTCCTCCTCCTCCTCCTCCTGCATAATAGCCTTCCCCTATGAGGTGCCCGTCCAGATGTTTAGATTCCCTCTGCCATCCTGTGAAAGTGCGAAGAGACAGTTGAACTGAGGGATCCTTGGTGCTCTCTGAGCTTGGCTGTTTTCTTGTAGACGTCTCATGACCCAACTAGGTAACATCATCAATATTAGGAAGGAATGGGGGTTGCAGAGAGGAGGAGGAGGAGGAGGAGGAGGAGGAGGAGGTGGAGGAGGAGGAGGAGGAGGAGGAGGAGGAGGAGGAGGAGGAGGAGGAGAAATAGATGGAAAAAGGAAAGAAAGAGGTGGAGGAGGTGTCTTGGTGTCCTCTGAACTTGGTTGTTTTCTTCGAAGGCATTTCATGGCCCAACTAGGGAACATCATCATGCTTGAAGGAAGTGGGGTTTGCAGGCCTCCCCCCCCCCCCGGGGAAATAACACAATCACAAAACTACAGGAAACGGTGCTTGAATCACATGACGGTTCTGAGATTGTACGCAGCCGAATCTCACAATATCGGGTTTTCCATTTCAATTATATAGCATGCGAAGGATGGGGGCTTGTGTTTTTATTTTTATAGTTATAATCAGTGGTGGGTTTCTTCAGGCTCGCACCTACTCGCGAGAGCCAGTTGGTGAAATTTAGAGAACCGGTGAGAGGGGGTTCCACCAGCGTACCTGGAAGTAAATCTGGCCTGCCTCTGCCAGTGACCCAACGGGAAGGAAAGGAAAGGAAGAAAGGAAAGGAAGAAAGGAAAGAAAGAAAGAAAGGAAAGAAAGAAAGAAAGAAAGAAAGAAAGAAAGAAAGAAAGAAAGAAAGAAAGAAAGAAAGAAAGAAAGAAAGAAAGAAAGAAAGAATTTATCATCACAATTGAGTCCAAAATTTTGGTTGCTAAGCAAGAGCGTTGTTAAATGAGTTTCACCACATTTTAAAAGGTAGCCACTCCCACCCTGTCACATGACTGCCAAGCCACGCCCACAAAATAGGCCACACCTACAGAGTAGGTTCTAAAAAAAATTGAAACCCACCACTGGTTATTACGTACCCTGAAAAGAGGGCATTTTAATTTCGATGTACGAGGTGCAATGACAATAAAGAAAACTAAACTAAACAAGTCAACTCAATTCGTAACACGTTAAGTGTTCAGTTTGCCCCAGTGTACGACCTTCCTTGCCACAGTTGTTAAATGAATCATTGTGGTTGTTGTGAGTCACATGGTCGTTAAATGAATCCGGCTCCCCCCGTTGACTTTGCTTGTCGGAAGGATGCAAAAGGGGATGACGTGACCCCGACACACTGCAACCGTCATAACTATGAGTCAAGTTGCCAAGCGTCAGAATTCCATCACGTGACCCTGGAGGTGCGGCAGCAGTCGTAAGTGTGAAAAATGGTCGTCGGTCGCTTATTTCAGCGCCGTCGTAACTTCGAACAGCCCCTAAGTGAATTGTTGAAGTCAAACGATTCGTAAGTCAAAGGACTCCCCTGTTCTGAAAAGTCCGTCTGCTCCCTTCAGGCCTTTTGCAAACTTCCTCCAAGCCCCTTTTCCCAAACATAATTGCTAAAAAAAACCCAATATTCTAACATTTAAAACAGCCCAGCCCTTAACCTTGATCTCAGCCTGTTTTAGTGCCCTTCAAAGGAGGGAAATTGAGGGGGACGGGGGGGGGGGGACACAACAACAATGCAGATTAAGTGTCCCTGCAACGCCAAGGACATCATCACAAAAGTTGTGTTGGTTTCCACTCTCCGATTTACACAAACATCCCCTATTCTCTATCTCGGCTTTTAAGAGCTTATCCCGTAGATGCAGACTCAACTATTTGCAGGTGGCAAAGTTTCCTTCCACTGTGGGCACATGGCGCATTTCTTGAGCATTAGAGATGTGGATTTGCAGGCGGCAAATTCAAGGATGAGATAGAGAGAGGGGGGGAAAAAATAGCTCAGGACATGATAAAGAAGAAAAGGGAAGAGGAAAGGATAAGCATAAAACTACAACAGGGTTTGCGGGAAACACCATCCCGAAAATACACCAGTTCAGAGTTGAAAAGAGACAACCACAGGGACAGAAAAGGAAAGGAGGAGAGGAGAAGAGAGGAAAGGGGAGAGAAGGAAGGAAGAGGAAAGGCCTGGAAGGAGGGAAGGGATAGAAAGAGGGGGAGAGAGGGCAGGAGGAGGAAGAGAGGAGGAGGGGAGAGGCAAGGGAAGAAGGAACGGAGAGGAGGAAGGAAGAGGAAGGAAGGAATGGATAGAAAGAGAAAGAGAGAAAGCAGAAGAGGAAGAGGGGAGCAGGGGAGAGGTAAGGGAAGTGGGAAAAGGAAAGGAGAGGAGGGAGGAAGGAAGTAGAGAAGAGAGGGAGGGTGAAAAGAAAAGAAAGCCAGGGCTCTCCAACCTTTGCAACTTTAAGTCTGAAGGACTTCAGCTCCCAGAATTCTCCAGCCAGCTTTGCTGAAGTCCTTCAGACTTAAAAGTTGCAAAGGTTGGAGACCCCTGATCAAAGCCATTAAAAAACACAAAAGTCAGAATATTTTGGAGGTGGGAGGCCACACCTGGAAAACTACGGCCCCCTCCGCTTCATCCTCCAGGGAAAGGCGGAAGGCAAAGGGGGTCCAGGGAGGAAGAGACCCTGGGGGCTTCGAATCAGCAGGGACCACTTGGGACAAAACTTGTGCGGCCGTTGATAAAAATAGGATGGCCGACACAATCGCCAATGACGGATTTGTCCCAACAACAAGAGGAGGTTTGCAAGTTATTGTAAGGGCTGAAAAACCTCACAACCTCACACCGAGGGAACGCTGCAATAGGTTGTAAGCCGGAAAGGGCCAGGTGTAAATGGCTTTGTTTGTTGATTTGGGTCTTTTTTCCAGTCCGGTTGTAAGTTTGGACGGTCACAAAACGGAGCGTGGTAAGTTGAGGACGGCCTGTCTCTATTTATATTCTTTGAGCACCAAGCATGGTTAACACACACACACACACGAAAGTCTCTTCCCAGGTGCAGAGGGGCCACACACACACCTGTTTGTCGGTTGTTATTGTACTTCTGCAAATGGCTGTGCGCACCCAACCTCCCTCCCTCGTGGGAGCAGGCGGCGCAGCTGTGACGGCCTCAGGGTTGTGGCTGGAAGGCGGAATTGTGCATGGGCCACGGAGAGCCACGAATGGGTTCCTTCCGGCTCCTTCCAGGTGTTTTCTGTGCCTCCGGAGGTTCCCTTTTGAGGGGGCCCCAGGGCAGAAACGCCCCCCCCCACTGCCCAAACTCAGCCAGACTGACCTTTCAATCAAAGGGGCAAAGCGTTTATTCATCTGTACAGCCTGTCCTCGACTTACGGCCATTTCTTTAGTGACCGTTCAACGTTACAAAGGCACCGGAAAAAAGTGACTTTGTGACTCTGACTTCCGACCGTCCCTGGGGTCACGGGATTCAAATTCAGACGCTTGCCAACTTGACTCGTACTTACGACGGTCGCAGAGTCCCTTTGGGTTGGGCGAAGTTAACAAGGAAGCCAGATTCACTTAATAACCGCGTCACTAACTGAACGACGGCAGGGATTCACTTAGCAACTCTGGCAAGGCAGGCTGCATGTGAAATGGAACAAAACTCCCTCAGCCGACGTCTCACTTAGTGACAGGAATGTGTGGCCGTCACCTGCATTCCCTTCCCTTCCAGTGGGGAGGGGGTCTTCCCTACAGATAACTGGAAGCCCCTTGTCTGAAATGGCGTGGGCCTCCTGCCCGAGCAGGGGGTTGGGCTAGACGACCTCTAGGGTCCCTTGCGGCTCTTGTAATTTCCTTCCACTCACTACCCCCATTCGGATACAGCCTTGGGGTTTTTTTTGTCACACTTTGCACAGCCGTCTCCCTCCTCCCAACTCCCACCCCTCAACCCAGTTCCTGTTCTGCCCCCAAACCCCCCCCCCAGCCCCCCAAGATCCAAGCGGGAGGTATCGTGTCCGCTAAATAATTCCGCTTCTCCGTCTGCCCCATTTAATTCTTGGCACTCGGCCTCCCAGAGAATTCCCACAGTAAATTGCCACCGAAAAGAGGGTCACCCTTTTGCAGGCGGAGCCCCCCGTCCCAAAGCAGGACCCCAGCCCCACCGGCTTCCTTTGGCCTTCCTCCCTTCCTGAGGAGCTGCCCTTCTAGCTGCAATCTTCTCTCCTTCCCAAACGCTGGAGGCCAAGCGGCTCTGCAAACACGGCCAGTCCTTGACTTACAACCACAGCCGGGGCTAGGGTATGCGTTGCTAAGCAGGGCGGTGGTTCAGGAAGTTGCACCCAATGACCTTTTTCTCCCTGGTCATTAAGCGAATCCCTGCATTCAGGTGAATCGCAGGGCGTTGTTGAGTGAGGTGTGCCCAATTTCATGACATTTTTGCCAGAGTTGTTAAGTGGGTTGTGGGGTCCTTGATGCTCTCTGAGCTGGGTGGTTTTCTTGCAGACGTTTCATGACCCAACCAGGTAATGTTATCAGTGCTAGAAGGGGGGAGGAGGAGGAGGAGGAAGGAGGAAGGAGGAGGAGGAAAACTGTGGGGTCCTTGATGCCCTCTGAGCTTGGTGGTTTTCTCGCAGACGTTTCATGACCCAACTAGGGAATGTCATCAGTGCTGAAAGGAAGGAGGAGGAGGAGGAAGGAGGAAGGAGGAGGAGGAAAACTGTGGATCCTTGGTGCCCTCTGAGCTGAGTGGTTTTCTTGCAGACGTTTCATGACCCAACTAGGGAACATCATCAGGGCTAGAAGAGAGAGGGGGCTGCTCCCTGTTTATATGCAGTAACCTGGTGGGAATGAGGCCTTCCCCTTGGCAGCTCCTGGATTAGGCCGGGCCAGATCACGTCCTCTGCAGCGTCCAACCCCCCCCCCCCCCCCAGAGAAGCAGGGATTCACCCCAGACAAACAACAGAGCAGAAAGCAACCTCCCAACCGGTGGGGGAAGACGGAGCAGCCCAGGGAAGCGCCACAAGGGTGCCAGCTCTGCTCAAGAATGCCCAGGCCGCCTTCACCCTCCTGGCCCACCCTGGTCGAATGGGACTACCCCTTCCATCATCCTCAGCCTTGCCATAACCCCACGCCAGCCGGATCCGGCTTGCCCAACGATGCTACTTTGGCTATTCAGCCGGGCAGGCTGGCATTCCCGCAGCGAGGAGAGGTCAGCGGCGGAGCAACGGCGAGAGGAGAAAGAGCTGGTCTATTCTCCGGCCCTCCTTCCCTGGCAGGCGGAACAGGACTCCCATTCTTCCGCCTCCATAAAAGAAGGCGCCAATAGCCCCCACCCCCCACCCCACACACACACACACCCCTCTAAAGGGGGAAAGAAGAAGCCCCAAACTCTCCCAGGGGCCACTTCCACAATCAGACCCATCAGCCACAGCCTGCCAGCCCCCCACCCCGAGGTGAAACCCCCCCCTGGGACCCACAAGGAGGGAGGGGGGAGTCCCAGCCTGACCTGCCTTCCAGCTGCCTCACCTGGCCAGAAAGAGAGGAGGAGGGGAGGGAGTCCTCCAAAGGAAATCTATCCGAGCCTCCGCATTGCATTCAGCGCAAGGCTTTGGCGTCCATGCAGGGGCCGGAGGGAGCTTGGTGGGGCCAAGGGGCTGGGGGGGGGGCATTCTTCTCCAGCACAAAGAGCCATTCTTCCCCTGGGGGCTGCCGGGGGGGGGGGCTCCTCCCCCTCCCTCCTCTCTCCAAAAGTTGTTTCCCAACAGAAAAGCCAAAATCTTCGGCCGCTTTTAGATCCGAGCGGGTGGGGGTAGGGGGCATCTGGTCTTCCCAAGTCACAAACAACGTCCGAGGGGGGTTCCCGGGGGAGTGGGGGTAGACATGCCTCCCCCCCCCCAGTATTCCAGCACAATGGACCCCCCCCCCCAGCAAAAGGAGCCCCCTGCCTTCCCTTGGCCAAGATTTCTCTGACCGGCTTTGAAACACTTTGTGGAGTTCTGACCAGATACAGCTAAGTCCTCGACTTACGGCCACGGTTGAGCCCAGAATTTATGTTGCTGAGAAGCTCATTCCGTTTTGCCTCCGCCCCCTTTTACGACCTTTCTTGCCGCCGTCGTTAAGTGAATTGCTGCAGTTATTCAGTTGGTAACCGAAATCCAGCCCTTGTGCTTACAGGTGGAGCATCCGGAGGTCACCTGGTCACCCTTTGGGACCCGCCCAGCCGTCCCCCAACAAGCCAAGTCAAAGGGGGAGCTGGATTCGCTTAACGACCCTAGGATTCACTTAGCAACCGTGGCAAAAAAACAAACACAGGTAAAATCAGGCAGAAGTAGCACAACAACCCCCTGACTTAAGAGCAATGGGGATTCTGGTTGTAAGTGTGGGCCTCCCCTGGCACAAGTTGTAATCCTCCACTGTGGGTTTAAGCGCCAGTCTGCAACCCCCTCGCCCAGGGTGCCAGGAAAAGATAATAAAATAAAACAAAATAAAACAAAGTAAAATAAAATAAAATAAAATGATAAAATATAAATATAAAATTAAATAAATATGAATATGAATACGAATACGGATATGAATACAAATACAAGCATAAATATAAATAATATAAATATAAATAAGTATAAGTATAACTATATTATTTATAAATATAAATATAAATAATATAGATATAAATAATCTGAATCTGAATCTGAATCTGAATCTGAATCTGAATCTAAATCTAAATCTAAATCTAAATCTAAATATAAATATAAATATAAATATAAATATAAATATAAATATAAATATAAATATAAATATAAATATAAATATAAATATAAATATAAATATAAATATAAATATAAATATAAATAATATAGATATAAATAATCTGAATCTGAATCTGAATCTGAATCTGAATCTGAATCTGAATCTGAATGTAAATGTAAATGTAAATATAAATAAACAAGACACAACAGGGATCCCAAGATCCATGGTAAGAGCTCCAGGGCTCCCTTCCAGCACCCTGGGCAACCTTGGCACTTGGGCGCCTCACCAGTGCCAAGATGTTGCTAAACACAGACCCCCACATGCACCCCCACCCCACCCCACACACACACGAGGCTTCCAGAGATGGGAGGGCCACCCACCCACACCCCAACCCGCTGCGTAATTCTGCCCTGGGTTCAGCCAAGCGGCCCCCCTCGGGAACCCCAAAGGGAACGCAGGAAACCTAAGAGGAAAATCTGGACTTTGGATGGTTCCACGTCGGGGGGGGGGGGGGGCGAGGGGGGGCAGAGAGGAAGACGACAACCGAAGTGTGGCCTATTGTGGGAACGGTTGGTTAGTTGTGTTTCTGCACCACCCGAAGCCAGAGAAACTCTGGGCAGCATCACAATACAATACAATACAATACAATACAATAGCAGAGTTGGAAGGGACCCTGGAGGTCATCTAGTCCAACCCCCTGCCTAGGCAGGAAGCCCTATGCCGTTTCAGGCAAATAATCTCAAACAGTTGCAAAGACCCATCGAACAGGGAAGATTTGCTTCTTAACCCCCAAAGGGCAGAACTGGACCGTCCAGGCGTAGAGGCCGTTTCCGGTCCAGAAGGGGCATCCTGAGAGCCTCCATCTTGCTGCCCCCTCCCCCCTTTTAAAAGAAAGCCAGCAGGAAGGGCACACACAACAGTGGCTGACCTTTCCAATTGCAAAAATCTCTCCCGAGGGCAGGATTTGCACCAGGGACCTACCCACCCCTGCACTCTTGACATGCACAGAGGAAGGAAGAATTGGGGACCAGGAAATGGTGGGCTGGGGACGGTAGAGGAAGTGCAAAATTATCACCAAAAGTTACCAAATCTCTCCAAAAATGTTGTCCGACTATTGTGCCGGCCAGCTCAGGGCACCAACCATATTTTTCCCCCTAATAAAATACGGTACAGCTGGTCCTCCAGTTATGACCCAAAATTAGGCCATTAAGTGCGACATTTCTGAAGTCACTTTGGCCCCACTTTGAGACCTGCCTTGCCACAGTTGTTAAGGGAGTCGCTGCCGTTAAGTGAGTCACACGGTTGTTAAACGAATCTGGTTCCCCCAATGATTTTGCTTGTCAGAAGGTCACAAAAGAAAATCACGTCACCCTGGGACACTACGACCGTCATAAATATGAAGCAGGCGCCAAGCCTCTCAAGTTTGATCATGCAACCGTGGGGAGGCTGCGACCTTTGCAAAGTGTGAAAAAAGGTTATAAGCCATTTTAGTAGTGACGTTGTAACTTTGGACGGTCACTAAATGAACCGTTGTAAACCAAGCAGTACCTCAAGATTAAACAAACCCCTCTCCCTTGTAGCACTTAGTTGGGTCAAGAAACGTCTGCAAGAAAGCAACCTGGATCAGAGAGCACAAGCCCCCCCCCCATCTTCCTCCTCCTCCTCCTCCTCTCTTGCAAATCCCACTCCCTTCTAGCACTGATGATGTTCCCTAGTTGGGTCATGAAACATCTGCAAGAAAACCACCCAGCCCAGAGAGCACCAAGGACTCCATAATTCTTTTCCTCCTCCTCCTCCTCTCCTCCAGCCCCTCCCTTCCAGCACCCATAATGATACCGAGTTAGTTAGTAAAACATCTGTAAGAAAACCACCAACCTCAAGGAGCAGCAAGGACCCCATAATTCTCCTCCTCCTCTCTGCAAACTCCCCTCCGTCCTAACACTGATGGTGTTCCCTAGCTGGCTCATGAAACGTCTGCAAGGAAACCACCCAACTGAGGGACCCCACACATATTTCCTTGCTCAGATCAGAGTGGAGATCCAGCAGCTTCCTGGATCCTTCAAGGAATCCTTTGGGAGAGCAGATCCCATCAGCGGCTCAAACTCCCCCCCCCCCCCAGGGAAAGCCCACCTGCCACCTGCCCCTCCCTTCCCCCTGCCCAGCCCTCCTTTCCCCAGCAGGCGGGACTACATTTCCCATCGCTGCCCGGGCTTGGGGAAGTGGCAGCCGGACCCTGCCGAGAGGAGGAAGCGCCACCTGGGCAGGTGAGAGGGAGGGAGGGAGGGAGGGAGGGGGGCTAATCTCTGGGCAACTCCCTCCCCACCCAAGCGGCTTCCTTGGAGCCGGAGGGGGCGCAGCGTGGGAAGCGGGCAGGCAGCGCCAGAGCTTCCACGGGGAAGGGGCTGGCATGGAGCGGGCCAGGCGAGAGAAACGGGTTGGGGGCTTCGGGCTCAGCCGCGCCTCCTTGGACGGGTCCGGAGGGGCCTGGAGCTGCCTGTCCAGGTCAAAAGGGGGGTTGGGGGAGAGATTGGGGGGGGGGACACAATCCTCACTGCCCCGCTTTGGTCGCCCTCTGAGCGACCCCCCCTCCCTCCCTCCCTCCCTGAGAGCCCCCAACTCTGGTCCAGCGGAGTTGGCTCTTCACTAGGCGATGGGGGCGCCCAGGAGGGGATTGCAGCCTCCTCCTCCTCCTTCTTTTTCCTCTTCCTCCTCTTCCTTCTCCTCCTCCTCCTTCACTTCTTCTTCTTCCTCCACCTCCTCCTCCTCCTCCTCCTTCACTTCTTCTTCCTCCTCTTCCTCCTTTTCCTCCTCTTCTTCCTCCCCTTCCTCCTCCTCCTATCCCTCCACTTCTTCTTCCTCCTCCTCCTCCTTCCCCCCTTCCCGGAGAGCCCCCCGGAGAGCAGGCGGAGGCTCCGCAGGTGAAGCTCCCACTGCCCGGCCACTTACTTCCCTCCGGGGGCTTCGGGGGGTCTCAGCCCAGCGCCCCCCTCGGGGCCTCGGCGCGTCTCGGGGCTGCGCGGCGCTCGGGGCGGCTGCGGGCGGGCGGGCGGCCGGAGGGAGGAGCGGGCAGCCCCAGCCAGCCCGCCCCGAGGGGAGCGGCCGAGGCGCCGGGGACGGACCCCGCCGAGCCCCGCCTTCGCCCGCCCAGCCAAGGGATCGCCTCCCTCCCTCCCTCCCTCCCTGGCCTGCGGGGGAGGATGGGTCGGGGCATCCCTGCCCGGGCTCCGCTCTGGCCGGGCGCGGAGGGCGAGGACGCCGAGCCCGGGGTTGCCGGAGCCGCTTCCCACGCTGGGGAAGGACTCGGCCGGCCCCGCTGGCTCCGGGACACGGCCGCCAAACCCGCGTTTCTCCATCGCAGCACCTGGAGGGGGGACGGACTACAACTCCCAGAATCCCCCAGCCACTGTGCTTTGGGAGGAAGGGACTACAACTCCCAGAATCCCCCAGCCACTGTGCTTTGGGTGGGACCGACTACAACTCCCAGAATCCCCCAGCCACCATACTGGGAAAGAAGTGGACTGAACTTCTCAATATGTGCAGATTTTTTTTCCAAATCCGAGTTAGACCTGGAAGATCAAAAGGAGGAAGATGATGGAGAAATAGGGGGGTGGGAAGCTGATTGTCTGCCCCCCCCCCTTTTTAACTGGGATTTCCTCCACCCCTCCCACTTCCACAAATCTGGTCAATTCACCTTTCCTTTAGAAAGAGTGCAGAGAAGAGCAAGAGCCATCATTGGGCAGCTGGAGGCTCCGTCACCCGGAGAAGCAGCTGCAGGAGGTGGGGGTGTCTTGTCTCCTGAAAAGAAGCACCAGGGGAGACAGGAGAGCAGCCTTCCAACATCTCAGGGGCTCCAACAAAGAAGAGGGGGGTCAATTTATTTTCCAAAGCGCCTGAAGGGTAGAACAAGAAGCAACGGATGGAAACTAATCAAGGAGAGAAGCAACCTAGAACTAAGGATTAATCATTCCTGATAATGAGAATGATTAATCGGTGGAACAGCTGGCCACCGGAAGTTATGAGTGCTTCATCACCGGAGGCTTTCAAGAAGAGACAGGACAGCCATTAGTATGGAATGGTCTAAGGTCTCCTGTTTGAGCAGGAGGTTGGACTAGAACAGGGGTCTCCAACCTTTGCAACTTTAAGTCTGAAGGACTTTAGCTCCCAGACTTCTCCAGCCAGCTTTTTAAAGCAGGGATCTCCAACCTTTGCAACTTTAAGTCTGAAGGACTTTAGCTCCCAGAATTCTCCAGCCAGCTTTTTAAAGCAGGGGTCTCCAACCTTTGCAACTTTAAGTCTGAAGGACTTTAGCTCCCAGAATTCTCCAGCCAGCTTTTTAAAGCAGGGGTCTCCAACCTTTGCAACTTTAAGTCTGAAGGACTTCAGCTCCCAGAATTCTCCAGCCAGCTTTTTAAAGCAGGGGTCTCCAACCTTTGCAACTTTAAGTCTGAAGGACTTTAGCTCCCAGAATTCTCCAGCCAGCTTTTTAAAGCAGGGGTCTCCAACCTTTGCAACTTTAAGTCTGAAGGACTTTAGCTCCCAGAATTCTCCAGCCAGCTTTGCTGACTGGAGAAGTCTGGGAACTGAAGTCCTTCAGACTTAAAGTTGCAAAGGTTGGGGACCCCTGGACTAGAAGACCTCCAAGGTCCTTTCCAACTCTGTTCTTCTGAAATCTCCAGTCAACTTCTCTGCAACCATTTTCCCTTCCAACTCTGCTATCCTGTTAAATTAAAACTGTTAACAGTCAAACAATTAAAGAGAATTTGTGATGCCGTTTTTCTGATACCTGAGGGTTTGTTTTTATATATGACTACAGCAGCGGTTGTTTATATACCCAAAGATGGAACGAATACGCAAGTAAATCCTCAACTCATCACCACAATTGAGGCTAAGTTTTCCACTGCTAAGTAAGGCAGTTAGAAATTAATGGAAGCAGCTAGAAATGAGGGCATTGGTTGCGTTGCTCAGAGAATAATTTGATTAAATGCCAGGCAATCTGGTGGCCTTTGATAGATTTCTTACAGCAGAGAGAGAAGAATCAACTTTTGACCTGGGGTTTTGAAGATTACATTGGTCTCTGAGTAAAGATATGGTTTTAAATGTTATCAGATGCAAATAATCTTATATTCAAAATATACAGTAACAATACAATACAATACAATAGCAGAGTTGGAAGGGACCTTGGAGGTCTTCTAGTCCAGACCTTCTAGTCTTCTAGTCTGAAAAAGTACATTTCATGAATACTGCTTTTTAGTAAGTTGGCAGTATTTTAAAATATTGTACAGATCGGTGTTATTTCTTTAAATGTAGCTATATTTGTATTGTTAATATGTACAAAAAGTCAGTCGGAAATACCATTTTTTGGGTCATTTTTCTTTCCTTTTTCCTGATTTTGTATTTCAATGCAAGATGTCAAAACCTGATGAAGATACTATTTTTAAAAAATCATATCATTCATTTGTATTTATTTATTAGCTTTTTCATGCCTTTATTATTTTTAAAAATAACTCAAACAAATCAATAGACCTCCTACTCCATCCTCCTACTTTCCCCATAGCAACACTCCTGTGAGGTAGGTGTGAGGGGGGGATGCCCCAAGGTAACCCAGAACCAGGTAGCAGCTGTACTACTAGAACTGATGATGTTAACTAGTCGGGTCATGAAACGTCTGCAAGAAAACAACCAAGCTCAGAGAGCACCAAGGACCCCACAGCCTCCTCCTCCTCCTCCTGCAAACCCTCCTCCCTCCTAACATCCTGATGATATTAACTAGTCGGGTCATGAAACATCTGCAAGAAAACCAGTTTCGAGAAAATAGTTCAGCCCTGAGCTCCCCATATTCTCTTCCATTGGAAAATGGGAATATTGTGGTTTTCTATCCTTTCAGCTTTCGATCTTTCATTTTGGTTTCAATTCTTTGCAGAGCCCCCACAGGGAAGAGAGCCTCTTGCAACATCTACAAGTGGGTGTTGCAAGAGGCTTTCCATTCCAGCCCATCCCCACGGGGGAGTCTTAACCAAGACAACCGAAGGGTGACTCAGCTGCAGCTGCCCCCAGAGCGATGAGTCAGGGGGAAGCAGGCCTTCTTTCCCCCCCTCCTCTCTCCCTCCTTCTCTCTCTTGTTCTCTCCTTCTCCTCTTCCTCTCCTTCTGTCTCTCTCTCATTCTCCCTCTCATTCTCTTCCATTCTTTTTCTCCTTCTCTCCCTCTCTCTCTCATTCTGTCTCTCTCTCCACAGTGGTTAGCAGTCGCTATGCAAACCTGGATCCGGACCCTGAGTCACTGTCCCTCTGCTGAGGCAGGAAGCCATTGGATGTGGGGAGAGGGAGGGAGGGAGGGGCACAGATTTACACATTTATCTGTTATGGTTCAGGAAAGGCGTTGCAAGCATTTCAATTCGCTATAATTTGCTGGTGTGGGGGTTAAACCTAGGAGGCTGGTTTACGAGATTGTGTGTGTGTGTGTGTTGCAGCTTTGCACACCTGTTCAGAGGTGAGGGAGGGGCCTTCTGCAAACTGGGCTCAAGTGGCCCCTTAGGTGGCCGAAGTTTGACCAATGGGTTTGTTATGGCAAGAAACAGAGCAAATTGAGCTTCCACAATGCAGGAAATTGTTAAATTATTGTTAAATTAGCAACAGAGTTGTTAACGAATTGTGCCTAACTCAAGGACTACCTGTGTAAAGCTGGGATGTGAAGCCTTTTTCTCAGTGTTTCTCAGCCTTGGCTGCTTGAAGGTGGGTGGACTTCAACTCCCAGGATGCCATGCTGGCTGGGGGAATTCTGGGAGTTGAAGTCCACCCGTCTTTTCTTTTTAATAGTATTTATTACATTTTCCAACATTTCAAAACAAAACAAAACACACATTTATACAAGTAACAGCTTTTCCATATCGGTATACATATTTTTCATAATCCTATTTACAAGAAATACATCTCTACATCACTATCCTAAATTATATCCTTATTTAAATAAGCTCTCTATATTCTACTTTTACCCTTTATACCTTAAGTTTTACGTTTCCTCTCAAGCCAGGAATCCCATCTATTCCCAAATTGATAATTCTTGGCTTCTTCCTTCATTTCCATAGAAAATCTGTCCATTTCTGCACATTCATAGATTTTCCTTCTTAGAATCGGGTCTGGAGGAGTTTCTGTTTGTTTCCAATTCCGTGCTGGTACAATTCTACTTGCAGTTAATATGTGTAATATAATATTATGTATTGTCTTTTTTTTCTCCATGGAAGTTGGGGAAAAAAGGCCAGGAGAATAACGTTTTGCATCCAAGGAGACAGCAGGGGGCGCTGTGTCATCCCCGGCTATTATTTTCCTGCCTGGAATTGGCTGGAAATCTGGATTTTAATTCCCTTATATTTTGAAATTTTATTTTAGGGCCTTAAAGATCATCTACACGTAGTCAAGGCTTATGATGGCAACGGACTCCTAATTTGTTGCTCCTGAGCGAAACCTACGTGGAGTTTGTACCCCACCTTACAACCTTCCTTGCTAAGCGAATCGCTGCAGTTGTTAAGGGAGTCACACGGTCGTTAAGTGAATCCGGCTTCCCCCATTAGACTTTGCTCATCAGAAGGTCGCCAAAGGGGATCACGTGAACCTCGCCCCCACTCGGTACACTGCGGCCGTCGTAAGTACGAGTCAGTTGCCAAGCGGCTGAATTTTAACCCCATGACCAGAGGGCCATTGCAACGGTTGTGCGAAAAGCAGTCACAAGTCACTTTTTCAGTGCTGTTGCAGCTTCGAACGGTCACTAAATTAACTGTTGTAAGTCGAGGACTCCCTGCCAGGCTGAGGCCTCTCTGATCTTGGAAAGTTTTGCATTTAACCTGTGCTTGTTCACCTAAGAAGGAATTGCCCAGGTGTGGCATCCATTCAGTGTTCCAACTTTTCAAGGGTTTGAGTTGGGTGAATTAATTTGATTGATTGATTTCTATAGCAGTCCTTCTCATCAAACAACTCCGGGCGGCTCACAATTCGAAACATATTTTTAAAATACGTTTAAAACAATTGGTGGAGTTTTTTGCATTATTGTGTTGCTCCTTCTGTGAGCCTCTCTCTCCAATGCAATGCCTACATACCAACCTTGGCACCTTTTAAGTCTTGTGGGCTTCAACTCCCAGAATTCTCCACCTTGTAGAATGATGGAGTTGGAGGGATGAGGTCGCCTAGTCCAGGGTTTCTTGGCCCCCTTAAGAGAGGGGGACTACAGCTCCCAGAATTCCCCAGACAAGAAGAGGAGGATATCCTGTAGGTCTTGTTGGGGGAAGTTGGAAGAGCTGGCTGGGGAATTCTGGGAATTGTAGCCCACAAGTCATAAAGTCACCACGGTTGGACATCCTAATAGTTTATATGTAATAAACTGCCAGCTCTTCCTAATCCCAACTGCCCCCAACCACATCCACCTTCTCTGCCAGGGGAATTCTGGGAGTTGTAGTTGAGCCCTCTGAAAGGGGCCAAGAAACTCTGCAAAAAGATGACCCTTCTAGCCCCTTCCAACTCCATCCTTCTATAAGGTTGAGAAGCACTCTGGACAGCCAGACGGGCCCATGGGCTTGGCTCTCACCTGCTGGCCCATTCCTTTAGGCCAGGGATGTCCAAACTTGGGAACTTTAAGACTTGTGGACTTCAACTCCCAGAATTCCCCAGCCAGCATAGCTGGCTGGGGAATTCTGGGAGTTGAAGTCCACAAGTCTTAAAGTTCCCAAGTTTGGACATCCCTGCTTTAGGCCCTTCGTTCGAATCCTGGCGTTCGTTGCAGGGGGTTTTGCTCTGATCCTCCAGGGCAGCATGTCGCCTCCACCTCTTTGCAAGTGAGACACTCCAAGAATTTCAACTCCGTTTATTTTGAAACAAATGGTCCAGTAACAAGATATGAAATCCCCTTCCCCCCTTTTTTAACCCCCCCCCCCGAAATGCAAAAGGGGCTCTAGGGAAAGCAGCCCCTGAAAGCTACAGTAACAATCCTACAGTTTAAGGCTAGTCAAATCTCACTTTTCTTGCTCCACTAGCCTTCCAGACTCGGCAGGGGGCAGTGAGAGTGAGAGAACGAGAGAGAGAGAAAGAGGGAAAGAGAGAAAAGGAGAAAGGGAAGGGGGAAGAGAGGGGGAGGAAAAGTGAGAAAAAAAAGAGAGAGAGAGATAGCTGGAATGAGAAAGAGGGAAAGAGGGGGAGGGAGAAGGAACTGGAGAAAAAAGATAGATAGATAGATAGATAGATAGATAGATAGATAGATAGATAGATAGATAGATAGATAGATAGATAGATAGATAGGATGAGAAAGAGAGGGTGAGGGAAAGAAAGAAAAGAGGAAAAGATATACAGATAGATGAAAGGGAAAGAGAGATAGAAGAGATAGGTGATAGACAGACAGACAGATAGATGAAAGGGAGAGATAGATAGATAGATAGATAGATAGATAGATAGATAGATAGATAGATAGATAGATAGATAGATAGATAGATAGGAGGAGAGGGAGAGAGAAAGAGAAAGAAAAGAAAAGATATTGACAGATAGATGAAAGGGAAAGAAAGAGAGATAGAAGAGATAGGTGATAGACAGACAGACAAATAGATGAAAGAGATAGATAGATAGATAGATAGATAGATAGATAGATAGATAGATAGATAGATAGATAGATAGATAGATAGAATGAGAGAGATGAGAAAGAAAGGCAGAGGGAAAGAGAGAGGGAGAGAGAAGGGAGGTCCCATAGAAAGCATTCCCCCCATATCTCCTGCTGCTAGACCCCCGAAGGAGGGGCTCCCCCACCAGGCAAGGGGTTTATTTTTCCCAGCGCAGAGAAAGCCGAAGGAAGGAAGGTGTGGAAAAATTGTCTCAGTTGCCCACCGGCTGCCTTTCCAAGCTTGGTTTAAGGGAAGGAAGGGCAGAACTGGGGGCGGCGTCAAAAGAGGCACCAGCCTAGAATCCTGACAGAGCCATAAACTGAGCCCAGCTTCCCTTGAATCCCCTCCACTCTCCCAGGTGCTGATGGGGAGAAGGCAAGGTTCCCGGGCCTTTTAGCAACAGGTCAGGTTCATTGAACCTTCACCTGCACACCTGGCTTTTCCCACCTGGATTGGCCCAAGACGGCCGGCTGGGAGGGTCACCCCCTTGTTTTGAAGGCAGCTCATTCCCCCCCCCCCCACCGGCTGACACACAGATACACACACACACACACAAGCTCAATTTCATTGGGAGGAAGAGGAGCGGAGCAGAGGTCAGAGGTGAGTTCCTACCAGTATGGACCGGTTCGGCCGAATAGGCAGTAACTGGGCCGGACACTTGACCCCACCCGTTCTATTCTGGGCGCTGCCATCTTTATTCTCTGTTCTGCACATGCGCAGGACAATCTTCATTGGAAAAATATAATTTTTCTGCCCCTTTTTAATGGCGTGCGCACTTTTTTATTGTGCAAAGGTGCACTTGTGTGGAGCAAACTTTTTCGGGCACCCAACCAGTAGTAAAGGCGGCAGGAAGGAACCCACCCCTGGCAGAGGGTGTCCAGCTGCACCCCGTGGAGGGTGGCAAGGGGACTCTGCCCTTGGAGCCCTCCCACCTGGCAGCCGGAGGAGGCCGACGGCACCTTCCGCTTGGCCACACCGTGGGAACATCGTGTCTCCACCCCTGGCGGCTTCCCCTGCCGGTTGGCCAGGAGCCTGGAGACCTCAAGGCTCATCCATGGTGCCAGGCGATGGAGAAGTCCTGCACTGCAGGGGTCTCCCACCTTTGGCCGGCTGAGGAATCCTGGGAGTTGAAGTCCACAAGTCGTAAAGTTGCCAAGGCTGGAGACCCCTCCCCACTTCTCTACGGGAGGGACTCTCCTTCTCCGGACCTCTCCAAGAGGGGCCCAGAGGGACCTCTGCTTCTCGGGGGTCCCCTCCTTCCCACCCGGGGCCCAGCAGAAACCGGCAGGGTCAAAGCAGGGGGGCTGAGGCCCCCCCAAGGTAGCAGGAGGCCTCCCTCCAAGCGGAAGGCCTTCCCAGGGGGACACAAAGGGGCCAAACCTCACAGCCATGCCAAAGGCAGCCAGATGTTTTTTGCGGATGAGCCGTGGGAAAGCGCCAGAACCCCCAAAGCAGGGAAGGGTTGGGGGGCCACCTTCTCCTTCCAGTCGCACTTCGTGTACAGGTCGTCCTCGACTTACGACCCCAACATTTCTGTTGCAAAGCGAGGCGTTTCTTGGGTTGAATTTTGAACAAAAGGTCTCGCCACCGTTGTTAAGCAAACCACTGCAGCACGGCCGTTAAACGGATCCGGCTCCCCCCCCCCATTGACTTTGCTTGTCAGAAGGTGGCCGAAGGGCATCATCATGTGACCCGCCCGGGACACTGCGACCGTCATAAGTATGAGTCAGTGGCCAAGCGTCTGAATTCTGATCAGGTGACTATGGGGATCCCGTGGCGAACGGTCGTAAGTGTGAAAAATGGCCACGGGTCATGTTTTTCAGTGCTGTTGTAACTTCGGTCGCTAAGTGAAACTGTTGTAAGTCGAGGACCCCCTGCGAGGTGAGAAAGCAAGGAGGCACAAGGGGCTAGGGGGAGGAGTCACCCTGTGGCCAAGCGGCCTTGCCCAAGAGAGCGGGGGAGGGGCCCTTGGGATGGAGCAACCTGAAGCTCTTGGGGGGGGGCATTTTGTGCCCCTTGCCCGGGGTGGGGGGGGGAAGGTGGGCAAAAGGCAGGCAGACCCCCCCCTTGGTGGCCATCGTGGCCCATCCCAGGATTTTGAATCTCGGGGAGACCCATGGGGGAAGGGGGACCCTGCTCCTTCTTGGGTCCAGAGATGGTGGGGAGGGGGCCTTGGGTGTGTGTGTGTGTGTGTGTGTGTTTGTGTGTGAGTGTGTGTGTGTTGGGGGAGGTCTTGCCCTGTGGGGAGGGGCTGTTGGGTAGGTTCAGATGCTTCCGTCCACTTAGATGCACAACCCCGGACCGTCTGAAGGCTTCGTAAGGCCCCTCCCCAACCCTGGCCAACGAAGACACTGGGGACCCACCAGCCTTGAGTTCGATCCTAGGTAGAGGCAGGCGTAAGGTCTCCTGCTTGGGCAGGGGGTTGGACTAGATGACCTGCAAGGTCCCTTCCAACTCTTCTTCATCTGTTAACCTTGCTGGGGGCGGGGGGGGGAAGAGGAGTCGTTCCGCCCATGTTGCCCCCCCCCCCCTTTGCAAGGGAAGGGCAGGATTTTTCCCTGCCCAAGGTAGCCCACCCCTCCAGACCCCTCCAAGGAGCAGCAGACGCCTTCATGGGAAGAAAGACCCTCCTTCCTCCAGATCACCTGCTTTCTGGTGCAAAGACCCCACCCCCCCACTCTGCTTCCTCTCCCCCCCCCCCAGCCCCCCAGGGCAGCCAAAGGAAGGGGGCAGTTGCAGAAGAAGCCAGCCGCAGGGCAAAAGGGGAGGGGTCTGGCCTGGGGGGAGGGGCGGAGGGGGAACCGCCCACAGGAGGGGCCGAAAACTTTGCTCTCTGGCTGAAGCCCCTCCCCCTTGGGAGCAGGAGAAAGAATCTTCTCCTACGACGGACGCTAAATGAAGCCAGCCCCTCCTTCCTCCTTTGCAAACGGCAGGAGTGGCCCAGAGAAGGAGCAACAGCAGCCCAGGTGGGGGGGGAGGGTTTAGGGGGGGGTTAGAGTGGGGGGGCTGTCCTCCTCCTCCCCCCCCCCCTCCGGCCGGCGGGGGCTCAGTTGAGGCTGTCCTCGTCGCTGCCTTCGGCCCGCTCCTCCTTGCCCTCGGCCAGGCTGCTCTCGTCGATGTTCTCCAGGGAGTCGGCGTGCTGGATGGAGAGGTCGGAGAGGGCCAGGCTGGGCAGGGCGTTCTGCTCCGGGTAGAGCCAGGGCTTGAAGTGGGGCCGGTGCTTCTGCTTCCAGTCGGCGTACTTGGTGCAGGCCTTGTACATCTTCTTCATGGCCTGGAAAGGGGGGGGGGGAGGAGGAAGAGGAAGAGGAAGGAAGGAGGAGAAACGAAGGAAGGAAGAGGAAGGAAGGAAGGAAGAAGAATGGGAGGAGGAGGAGGAGAGGGAGGAGGAAGAGGGAGGAAGGAAGAAGAATGGAAGGAGGAGGAGAAGAATGAGAGGTAGGAGGAGGGAAGGAAGAAGAACGGAGGAAAGAAGAGAAGAAGAAAAAGGAGGAGGAGGAGGGGAGGGGAGAAGGAGGAGGAAGGAGGAAGAGGAAGGAAGAAGCATGGAAGGAGGAGGAGGAGAAGAAGAGGAGGAGCAGAGGAAGGAAGGAAGAAAAACGGGGAAAGGAGAAGAATAAGGAGGAGGAGGGGGAGGAGGAGGAAAAGAAGAATAACAGATTAATAGCGTTGGAAGCGGACCTTGCAGGTCATCTAGTCCAAACCCTTGCTCAAGCAGGAGACTCTACATCTGCCTCTACCTAGGATCGAACTCACAACCTCCTGATTGGGAGGCGAGAGCTCCACCTCTAGTCCTTGGTGCTCTCTGAGCTTAGTGGCTTTCTTGCGGATGTCTCATGACCCAACTAGGGAACATCATCAGTGCTGAAAGGGAGAGAGGGAGGAGGAGGAGGAGGAGGAGGAGAAGAAGACCAGTAGTAGCAGTAGTTAGGTGAGGCACAGGAGGAAAAAAGGAAGGAAGAGGAGGAGGAGGAGGCCTTCACCTGGGAAAGGGAGGGGGGAACCCAGAAGGCTCTTCAGCCTTGAAGGTCCCTCCCTCCCGAGGTGCCTTCAGAGGCGGAGGAGGCTGTTCAAGCCCAAGGAGCTGCGTTCTAGACAGGAGCTGCCTCCCGTCTTGAGGGGCTTCGGGTGAGGCCCACGCAGCCTTTCCCGCCCATCCTCAGGAGGAGCCATTCCAGGAGCCTCCTTCTGGATCAAGGGCTCCCTCTGTGGAGCACATCGGCAGACCAACCAGGAGGTCCTCATCCCCAGGAGACCTCCAAGCTTCCAAACCTGGACCCAGAAGCCCCCCGATGGATGTCCCAGGAGGAACCCAAAGACGTTTCAAACCGAGCTTCCGGGTTCGGAGGCCTTCCAAGGCCTTGAAGCTCTTGGGGATGAGCTCCATGAAGCCCCTCAAGGGAACCAACTTGCCAGGGGAACAGCTGGATGCAGCTGCTTCACCCCTGGAGGCTTCTAAGAAGAGACTGGCAGCCCCATCTCTGAAGTGGGGCAGGGCAGGGATGGCCAAACTCTTTGGCACGGAGTGCCCAAACCGGTGTGGGTGCGCATGCTGGAGTGCCGGAAAGACTCAAAGACCGGTGCGCATGTGTGTGCTGGCCAGTGGGTTTTTGGCACACACATATGTGCCAGCCAGCTGGTCTTTGCAGGCGCCAGAGCTCTGGAAATGCAAAGACCAGCTGGTTGACACGTGCATGCCTGGTTTTTGGCTGTTTTTCTGGGCCGTTTTTGCGCCAAAAACAGCTCAATAAATGGCCTGAAAACAGCCCCAAAATGACCCACAAAATGGCATGTTTTGGAGGCATTTTCTGTGGCATTTTCAGGCCGTTTCCTGGTGCTCCAGTGCCCTCGAAGACCAGCTGGCTGGCACCAAGTGAAACCCGAAGAGCAGCTGGCAATGGCACATGTGTGCCCACAGAGAGGGCTCTGCCTGTCCCCTCTGGCCCACGTGCCATAGGTTCGCCCTGCTTGAGCAGGGGGTTAAAGACCTCCGAGGTCCCTTCGGGCTCTCTTCTGCTGGAAAGGTGTGTTCTCCCACCTTCAACCTGGTGTCGTTATGGCTGCGTGGAGTGCAGCCTCTGGACCTACAAAGAGCCCCCACCCACATGAGAAGACCCCCCACCCCCACCCCTGCCCTCTGCCAAGACCCTCCCCCGTCTCTGGAGCCAAGGAGGAGCAGGGCGCCCCCTTTCTGTGTGTCTCCCCAAGACTCAACCCTCCCTGCAAATCCCAGGGCTGGAAATGGGCCAAGCTGCTTTTGCAAAGCCCGCCTGCAACCTGAAGAGCTTCTGCGCCCGTCTCGGTCACCGGACAGAAAGGCAAGGAGCCCCTTTCGCAACTGGCCGTCTTTGTCCGGAACACAAAGCCGCCCTGGACACCAAAGACCGTCTCCGTCTCTGGACAGCCGATACGCTTCAAGCGAACAACAAAGGCAGCCGGGTCCTTTGTCTGCGTCTCCTAAAGGTTCTTTTTCCACCCTCTTTTCATCAGCTGGGGGTTGGATTGCATTTACTGACCGGGTTGTTTTCCCCTGGCCATTAGGAGCAGGGCGCTTGGCGCTATCTCTCAGCCAGCAGGAAAGGGGCCAGAGTGACAGGTTGGAAGGGACCTGGGAGGTCTTCTAGTCCAGCCCGGGTTAAGAGCTCTTGAAGGCTTTCCTCGGTTTTCGCACGGTTACCTTAACAGAATCCTACAACTACAGAAGGACAGAATCACAGGGTTGGAAGGGAGCTGGGAGGTCTTCTAGTCCAACCCCCTGCTCAAGCAGGAGACCCTCTATCATTTCAGATGCTCTCCTGTCTCCCCTGGTCCTTCTCTTCCCTAGACTAGCCAGGCCCAGTTCCTGCAACCGTTTGTCGTATATTTTAACCTCCAAGCCTCTAGTCCTCTTTGGAAGTCTTTAAGAAGATGTTGGAGAGCCATTTGTCTGAAATGGTATAGGGCAGGGGTCTGCAAAGTCGGCTCTTTTAAGACTGGTGGACTTCAACTTCCAGAATTCCCCAGCCAGCCAGGCGGGCTGGGGAATTCTGGGAGTTGAAGTCCACCAGTCTTAAAAGAGACGACTTTGCAGACCCCTGGTATAGGGTTTCCTGCCTAGATGACTAGATGGACTAGATGACCTCCAAGGTCCCAGTTTATATTCTGAGCCCTGAGCTTCCCCTCTAACAGCAAAGAGATTGCCAGCAAAAACCTATTAAAACTCTTCTTTGAAGAGCCTCATCATATCTTTGAAATATTTCTCCTTCTTCTTCTTTTTTTAAATTCCATCAACCTCATTTTAAGAGCAAAGCAACCTTCCAGAGAACATGCAAAGGCTTCTTTCCACGCCCGGCATCAATAATTCATCCCCATTTCAACTCCACTTTTCAGCTTCCCCTAAAAAGGAATCAATAACATCGGGAGCCTGTATTGATTAATCCCAAAACCTCCAACCTCTGAAATTATTTTCAGCGGCAGAAAACCTCCCGAATATTCAGCAAAGGAGCAACCAAGAAAATCAAACTTTTGGAAATCTACAAAGGTCGGTTTTGCAAGATCTATTTACTATCTGGCGTTGCTTAAATGCAAGGGGGGAGAAATGGAGGGGTTCTTTTCCAGAATTTAAATCACCTCTGAAGTCCAATTGTCTCTTACCTGCACTACCTCATCCCATTAACCAACGGGAATAATCCTTTTTTACCCTCTGTTCAAGGTCTTCTTAAGCAGCCCTGCCAGGACAAGCTACACTGCATAAGCAGAGAGCAAACCCCACACTCTGTAGCACTGATGGTGTTCCCTACTTGGGTCATGAAACGCCTAGAAGAACGCCAGCAAGCTCAAAGAGCATCAAAGACTCCACAATTCTCCTTCTCACCCTCCTCCTCCTCTCCACAAACACAACTCCCTCCTAGCACTGATGATGTTCCCTAGTTGGGCCACATCTGCCAATCTCAGAGAGCATCAAGGAGCCTACAGTTCAACCCTGAGCTATGAATATTATGATTTTAATCAACTCCTAATAGTGAGTGGGTTTGAAATGGAATAAACCATGGAGGAAGACGGAGCTGTGCTTGGATCACCTCCTATTCCCAAAAGTGCTTTCCCAAAAAGACCACAGGATTTTCGCTTCTCCTCCTGCAAGAAGCTTCTGCAGTTCTGGAGAAGTTCTGAAGCTGCTTGGATGAGAAGCGACACGTCTTCAAGAAAAAAGCCAAGTCCCAGCTGCCTTTTTTTGGAGAAAACCAAAGCCCCTTTGAGGACAAACCATGGCCTGCATGGATGAGCATCTCCCTGGACCTGTTCCCACCTGTTCCCAGCAACAGTCCTGGCCCCTGGATGAGCCCAGGTGAGCCAGGTAGATGCAGGAGGAAGAGAAAAAGGGACCCCAACTTACCTTGGGAGCCAGGAATTGGGAAGATTTATTCACCACCCATTTTGGCAAAGAACCTGCAATGGAGAAAAATCAAAATACACATCAGGGCTCTCTCAGGCTGCTCCATACGATGGGCAAAATTGGACACAACGCCTGGGAAATGCACTTACACCAGGGGTGGGCAAACTTTGCAACTTTAAGTCTGAAGGACTTCAGCTCCCAGACTTCTCCAGCCAGCAAAGCTGGCTGGAGAAGTCTGGGAGCTGAAGTCCTTCAGACTTAAAGTTGCAAAGGTTGGAGACCCCTGCTTTAAAAAGCTGGCTGGAGAAGTCTGGGAGCTGAAGTCCTTCAGACTTAAAGTTGCAAAGGTTGGAGACCCCTGCTTTAAAAAGCTGGCTGGAGAAGTCTGGGAGCTGAAGTCCTTCAGACTTAAAGTTGCAAAGGTTGGAGACCCCTGCTTTAAAAAGCTGGCTGGAGAAGTCTGGGAGCTGAAGTCCTTCAGACTTAAAGTTGCAAAGGTTGGAGACCCCTGCTTTAAAAAGCTGGCTGGAGAAGTCTGGGAGCTGAAGTCCTTCAGACTTAAAGTTGCAAAGGTTGGAGACCCCTGCTTTAAAAAGCTGGCTGGAGAAGTCTGGGAGCTGAAGTCCTTCAGACTTAAAGTTGCAAAGGTTGGAGACCCCTGCTTTAAAAAGCTGGCTGGAGAAGTCTGGGAGCTGAAGTCCTTCAGACTTAAAGTTGCAAAGGTTGGAGACCCCTGCTTTAAAAAGCTGGCTGGAGAAGTCTGGGAGCTGAAGTCCTTCAGACTTAAAGTTGCAAAGGTTGGAGACCCCTGCTTTAAAAAGCTGGCTGGAGAAGTCTGGGAGCTGAAGTCCTTCAGACTTAAAGTTTCAAAGTTTGCCCACCCCTGACCTACACCCTCCCCGACCTTGCAACACCAGAGACCCCCGCTCCGAACCTGAAGCAGGAGGTGAGACCCCCAACCCAATTTCTGACATACAGGCAGTCGTCAACTTACAACGAACTTACAAGTCCGTTCAGCTGTACCTGTTCCCAGGTACAAAAGCACTGAAAAGAAGTGACTTAGGACCATTGCTCACACTTATGACGGTTGCAGCATCTCCCTGGTCACGGGATGAAAATTCAGAGGCTTGGCAACTGGCATGTACTTATGACGGTTGGAGTTTTCCTGTGGGTCATGCGATCTGCTTTTGCAACACAAGCGTTGGGGGGCGATATATAGGACTCTGTAAGCCGCTTAAAGAGGGCTGTAAAAGCACCATGAAGAGGTATAGAAGTCTTACCGCTGTTGCTATTCACTTACAGCAGCACTGGGAAAGCAACTTATGAACGGTCCTCGCACTTATGACCGTCAGAGCATCCTTAATGGTTGCATGATCAAAATTTGGGAGCTCGGCAACTGTATTGATAATGGTTTGAAGCATCCTGGGGTCCTTTGACTGCCGCTTGTGACCTCCCAAGAAGTAAAGTCAATGGGGGAGGGAGGGGGCTGGATTCGCTGAACATCATTCACTTAACAACGACAGTGACTCGCTTAAGGAAAAAAGGTCGTAAAATTGAGCACAGCAGCCTGTCTCAGCAATGGAAAACTCCCTGTGCATTGTGGTCGTACACACGAGACACCGGTCAGTTCCACGGCCACCAGCGCTGCTTGTATGGAGGATCCCGCCCTGTTTAGGGAAGTGACCCACACAACTGTTGTCGTGGCACAAACCATGAATATTTGATGCCACAAAGCGAGGCCGTGTGGTCGGCTCCAACCGGAGCCTGTGGAACGCATTAGTAGCTATTGATTTATTCATGGAATTGGAAAAAGGGACGGTCTCCTTTCCAGGAATGAATCCATTAACTGGCATCAACTGATGGGATTTCGGGTAGTCCTCGGTTTATAGCCGTTCACTTAGCGACGGCCCAAAGTTGCAACAGCACTGAAAAAACGGACTTATGGCCGATTTTCACCCTTGCAGCATCAACATTTAGTCAGTCGGCAACTGGTTTCATATTTATGACGGTCAGAGTGTCCCTGGGGAACATATGATCGTATTTGGTGGCCTTCTGACAAGCAAAGTCAATGGGGAAGCCAGATTCACTTAACAACCGTGTTACTAACTTAACCACTGCGGTGGTTCGCTTAACGACTCTGGCAAGAAAGGCCGTAAACTGGAGCGAAACTCACTTAAACAGCTTTGTTCCTTAACCACGGAAATGTTGGGCTCAATTTTGGTTGTAAATTGAGGACTACCTGTATTTACGGCAGTTGCACCGCCCTGGGGGGGTCATGTGGTCAGCACTTGGAACCATTCCAGCCAGCCTCCGGAAGGCAAAGTCAATGGAGGAAGGCAGATTCGCTTAACGACATGATTCCCTTACCAACTGCATTGATTCGCTTAAGGACTACAGCAAAAAAGGTTGCAAAATGAGGCACAACTCATTGGCCCCCTGCCTTGCTTAGGAGCAGAAATGTTGGGCTCCGTTGTGAACTATAGTGGTAGTCCTCGAGTTACGACCCGAAATTATTTTGCTAAGTGAAATGTACGACCACAATGGACCACAAAAATTCTGTGGAAAAGAGAGGAAAGAAGAAACAGAAAGGAGGAGAGGAAGATAGAGAGGGGTAGGAAGAGGAGGAGAGAGGGCAGGAAGGGGAAGAAGAAAACAGAGACGAAGGGAGGGAGGGAGGGAGGAAGAAAAAGAAAGAAAAACAGGGTGTGGTAAGCAAAGCAATCTCGATTATATATTTTAACTTTTATATGGACCAATGAATACTTAAAATGGCCAATACACAATGTTAATAATAACTATGGGAAATGTATATTCGCAAAGGTATGCGTGAGATTAAAAATAAAAAATAAAACTTTTTTGGAAAAACAAATGTTCTGTGGACAAGCAAGACCGTCCTTAAGTGAGTTTGCCCCGTTTTACGACTTTTCTTGCCACGGTTGTTAAGTGAACCGTTGTGTTTGTTAAGTTAGTCACCTGGATGTTAGGCGAATCTGGCTTCCACGTTGACTTGTTAGCAGGTCGCCAAAGGGGGCCACTGCGACCGTCGTAAACATGAACCCGTGGCCAAGCGTCTGAACTTTGATCCTGTGACCCACGGGGAGACTGCAACGGCCACAAGTGTGAAAACTGGTCATAACTCACTGCTTTCAGGGCCGTTGAGGCTCCAAACGGTCCCTAAATGAATGTTGTGAAGTCAAGGGCGCCCGGTAGAAATATTGCCCTGCACAGCTTCCCGGGAAGCCCCGGCCAAAGCCTTACACCTCTGCCCAGCCAGGTGCAGCTACTCCCTGGGCGCACGGTGGGGGGGAGGGCGCAACCTTACCTTTGGGGTCCACCTGAGCCAGGTAGGTGAGGCTGCAGTTCTTGGCTCCTTTCCCCTGGATCAGGTAGCCTGTTTGGATGGAGACGGCTCTGACCATGTCCTTCCGCGGAGGGTATTTCTAAAAAGAGACCCATGGAGACCTTTAAACTCCCACCCGCCAAGTATTGGAACATGATGAGCGCATTGATTTCAATCAGAAAAGGTCTGGCAGGGACTTTGGAGATCTTCTGGTCCCCATCCCTTCAGAAGGATATGATGGAAATGGAGAAGGGGCAGAGGAGGGCAACCAGAAGGATTAGAGGGCTGGAGCCCCTTCCTTCCCATCTGAGGCTGCAACGGCTGGGCCTCTTCACTCTAGAACGACGGCGCCTGAGAGGTGACCTGATTGAAGTCTATCAAATCATGCACGGTGTGGACAAAGTAGAAAAGGAAATACTGTTTTCCCTATCGCACAACACTAGAACTAGGGGGCACTCCGTGAAACTTTTGATAGCTTGACCTCAAACAAATAAGAGGAAGGACTTTTTCACCCAGAGGATCCCTGGTCTATGGAACTCCCTGCCAGAAGAAGTGGGGACAGCTGTCAGCCTCGACACCTTTAAGGAAGGATGAGAGGAGTTCATGGAGAACAAGGGGATCCATGGCTATCATGATGGATGCCTAAGGACACCCTCCGGGTTGGAGAGATAGGCAGGATGTCTCTCAAGGCCATTTGCAGGGAATCACAAGCAGGTGAAGACATCTGCTTGGGAAGACCCTGAAGCCAATGGGGAGCCACTGTGGGAGACAGAAGGCTGGACTGGATGGGCTGTGGCCTCTTCCAGCAAGGCTCTTCTTAGGTTCTTAGGTTCTTCTAGTCTGACCCCCCTCCCCCCACTCAAGCAGGAGACCCTACAGTTATTAAAAGCACGGAAATATGAAATTGATATGATATTGATTGATTTGATTGATTGATTTTTTTTGTCAACGCAAGTCAGCATAGCCATGCCCAAGGCTGTTACTTATTTTTCACTTTTATTCAGTTGGGCTTTGATGCTTGAACCCTAGGCCTTTCTGAAGTTAGTTCCTGGGTAGAGTTTTGAAGGTAATCTCAAAAAGAAAGGCACGGAGGAAAAAAAACTACGGAGAGCTTAAAATTAGTAAGTAAGTAAGAGGAGGAGAGAGGGAAGGAAAGAGAAGAGAGGAGGAGAGGAGGAAAGAGAGGGGAAGGAGAAAGGAGGGAGGAAGAGGAGGGAAAGGAAGAAAGGGTAAAAGCAGAGGAAGTATAGGAGGGGAAGGAAGAGGAGGAGAGAGGAGGAGTGGGGGAAAAGAGAGGGGAAGGAGAAAGGAGAGGAGGAATGAAGAAGGCAGAGAAGGGAGGTAAAGAAGACGGAAGGAGAAAGCTGGTTGCAAAGTACGAGTTACAGGGTGGCGAGAAAGTGACCCCAACTCTGTTTTCTATATTTGTAAGAAGATTGGGATAAACGTTATAGTTGAGAGATCCATGTTAACAGTGTCTATAAGAAGGTATATTTGTGAATTTTATTGGAAAGGAAAAAATAAAAAAGTTTATGAAAGGAAAAAAGGGTGACCCACTTCACATTTGGGCCATCCCTTTTGCTTCCGTGCCCGTCTGCATGAGCTGGGGGGGGGGGGTTGGGGGGTTGGGAGGGAGGGAGAGAGGAAGCCGAAGGGGAGGGGGAGCATGTAGGTTCACTTTATCGTCCGGAGACTGGAATTCAAGGTCAACTGCCTGGGAAGGAATGTGCTCCCAACCCCATCAACACCTAGTTTGAAAAGGATTGGACGATGGAGGGCTATGGGGGGGGGGGGGTTTGGCAGGGGGAGCGGATGCTGGCAAGGGGGAATGAGGCTTGGGGACTTGGCACAGGGACCCTTGCTTCCCTCTGCTGCATCCTGCTTGGAAACTCTGCCTTTTACACCCAGTTGTACCAAGGATCGTTCTTACTTAAAGGCGGAGGCAGGGCAGAGCCGTCAATCCACCTGGAGGACTGTTCTATGGTGGGGACTGTGCCAGCCGGCCAAGAGAAAGAGGAGATGGACAAGGGGGAAGGGGCCGCGTGGAGGCCAGAGGGCAGAGGGGAGAGTCCCCAGCCGGAGGCGGAGGTGGAATCCCAGCCATCCCAGAGGAGAACCCAGTGTGGGGACCAGGCTGACCTTGGTGCACGGAGGAAGACATCCGTGTGGAAACCGACATCTTTGCCCCTGTGCCCCGAAGGGCCCCCAGAGAGAGGGCGACCTCGACGGTCCCTGGGAGCCAGGCAACTGGAGGAGGAGCCCCCAGAGGCAGCCACCGTCGCCCGAGCGCCTGGACCCAGAGAATGGCATCCCAAAGTGCCAATCGAGCCAACACGGGCCGAGCCACGAGACCGCCAAGCCACGGCTGTTGAGCGAAGAGTTGGCTTGTCCGGAGAGCCTTTTGCGGGGCTCATCCTTCGCGATCCAGTGGACCAGGCCGCTCACTGGAAGCCGGCACCAGCTGCAGCTCAGCCCATCGCAGCACCGCCGGTCCCTGCCCTGCCGCCACCCCGAGCCACCCCAGTGACCAGCGGTGCTTGTGGGCCCCTGCGGATACGGGCAAAATTCAACGGGGACCTGAAGCAGCTGCGCGCATTGCTCATCCGCGTGCATCATTTCATGGCGGCATACGGAGACCTCCTCCCCAACGACGAGGCCAAGGTGTACTGCGTGGTGAGAGTCCTGTACGGGGAGGCCTCCGACTGGGCCGTGACCCTGCACGAGGAGCAGGCCCAGGAGCTGCACGACTTCGAGGCGTTCATGGCCGCCCTGAGACGACGCTTCACGGACCCCCTGGCCGATCGGAAGGCCATGATCCAACTGCAAACCATCAAGCAGGGTGGACGAAAAGTCTCCGCTTACATCCAGGAGTTCCGGGCCCTGCACGATGGGCTCCAGAGAAAGGCAGAAGAAATGCTCATCGAGTATTTCCAGCAGGGCTTGGATCCAGACGTGCTGTTCAGCTGCCTGCGCAGAGGTCCGACCAAGACCCTCCAGGAGTGGTATCTCCTCGCCCAAAAGGTGGACTTTCACCTGGCTGAGTTTTACAACCAACAGGACAGGACCTCACGAGCGGGCAGGCAGGGACCCGGCTCCAGACAACGCCCGATCTGGTGTGTCCGGTGTATACAGGAGGGCCATGGGTTGAGCGACTGCCCTCGCCTGCGATCGGCCCCCAAAACCCCCAGGCGAGGGAAACCGGCTGCCAAACGCAACCCAGCGGCGCGCAAAACTCCACCGTCAAGCGGCGACGAGGAAACTGTGACAGAAGACGAGGAGCCACGCGTGGAAAGCGACCGCTGAGGGCCACTTTTTCCAAGGGCGGCTGAAGGTCAGGAGGGCCACTTGACATTCCTCTTGCACCTTTGCTGGGGGGGGAACCGAAGGGGAGGGAGGGTGGAGGAGCCCACAGGTCCCTGTAGCCGCCGGAGTTCGAATTCAAGGACAGCTGCCCAGGAAGGGATGTAGCCGCATACCAAAGAAGGACCATTGCAACAACATCAACACCTAGTTTGATTGGACCATCGAGGGCTAAAGTGGGGGGGGGGAGGATGCTGGCAAGGGGGGGTACTTTTGGGGAACTTGGCGTGGGAACCTTAGATCTGGCTTTGCTCTACTGTCGTCTGCTTGACCTTTAGTAAACTATACCTTTTTCACCCAATGGAGTCCAGGGTCGTTCTTACTTGGAGGTTCTAGCTGGTACAGGGCCACCTTTCATGCCCAAGGCAGAACTAGAACTCCCCGTCTCCTGGTGACTGGCTCAAAAGTCCCCCGGCCAGCTAAGACAGGACATAAACTCCCAGCTTCCCGCCTTCTAGCCAGCTGCCTTAACTGCTAGACCAAAGTGGCTCCCCTCTGGACTTTTCCTTGGTCATCATTGGGCAGTGGAGAAGAGGGGGAAGGAGAAGGAATTGGAGATGGAGATGAGATGGAGATAAGTCTTGGAATTGGAGATGGGGTGGAGGTGGAGGTGGAGGAGATGAAAGTGGATGTGAGATGGTCTTGGAGATGGGATGGAGGTGGAGGTGGAAGTGGAGGAGATGGAGACGGGATGCAGGTGAGATGGTCTTGCAGATGGAACTGGAGATGGGATGCAGGTGGAGGTGGAAGTGGAGGAGATGGAGACGGGATGCAGGTGAGATGGTCTTGCAGATGGAACTGGAGATGGGATGCAGGTGGAGGTGGAAGTGGAGGAGATGGAGACGGGATGCAGGTGAGATGGTCTTGCAGATGGAACTGGAGATGGGATGCAGGTGGAGGTGGAAGTGGAGGAGATGGAGACGGGATGCAGGTGAGATGGTCTTGCAGATGGAACTGGAGATGGGATGGAGGTGGAGGTGGAAGTGGAGGAGATGGAGACGGGATGCAGGTGAGATGGTCTTGCAGATGGAACTGGAGATGGGATGCAGGTGGAGGTGAAGATTGGGGTGGAGATCGTCTTTCAGGTGGAATTGGAAAGGGAGGGGAAGATGGAGAAGGTCTTGGAGAAGGTGATGAAGAAGCAGGAAGCATTTCTCTCCTCTCTTGCCTTGGCTTTCCAGAGAACTGGGACGGGGTCTTCTGGGAGGCTTCTCTCTCTCACACACACACACACACTCACACACACACACACACACACACACGTGTTCCTTCCTCTTGTCTGCAGCTCTTCCTCCTGCCCCTCCCCCAGGTGACTCTGGTCCCATCAGGGCTCCAGGGGCACAGGTGGGGGCTACAGAACCACCTCGATTTTGGTGAGACCCTGCAGAGACAGCCCAGCCAATGCCCCACTCACTCCCCCAGCCCAGCCCCCACAGCCCAGCCCCCACAGTCAAGCCCCCCCAGCCCAGCCCAGCCCCCCCAGCCCAGAAGCCCCGTTACCTACAGGGTGCTTGACCGAATAGTTCATGATGATGAAGTCACTGCCCATCGGCAGCCAGGAACGCAGCGTGATGACATCCCGGTTCTTCAAGGGTTTGGGGCACTTCCCTGGGGGGGGGGGGGTGAGGGAGAGAAGAGAAGGGGACCCGGATGAGTCGGGGGGCTCCAAACAATCGGACAACCTTAGCGAGGGATGCCTGCTTCAGATGGGAAGGCGCTTCTGGGCAGCCAGACGTCCAGGGTGGGATTTGAATCATTCCACCAGCTGGGAGACTTTGGGGGCCCCGGGGGGAAAGGGGGGGGGGAGCCGGGGTCATTTGAGCCGGGCTACTTCCAGCACCTCCACGGAAATTAATCCAGCATAAATAAACCCCTGAGCTGATGTCTACTACTATGGGGCCCTTGGGGCCCTCTGAGCAGGATGGCTTTCTTGCAGATGTCTCATGACCCAACTAGGGAACATCATCAGTGCTAGGGGGGAGTGGGGTTTGGGAGGAAGAGGAGGAGGAGGAGAGGAAGGGATGGAGGAGGAGAAGAGGAGGAGGAGGAGGAGGAGGAGGAGGAGGAGGAGGACGACTATAGGGTCCTTGGTGCTCTCTGAGCTGGGTGGTTTTCTTGCAGACGTTTCATGACCCAACTAGGGAACATCATCAGTGCTGGAAGGGAGGAATGGATGATGGAGGAGGAAGAGGAGAGGAAGGGATGGAGGAGGAGAAGAGGAGGAGGAGGAGGACTGGGGGGTCCTTGGTGCTCTCTGAGCTGGGTGGCTTTCTTGCAGACGTTTCATGACCCAACTAGGGAACCTCATCAGTGCTAGAAGGGGAGAGGGTTTGTGCACTCTGTCTACATAATGAACATGGTCCCTGTCAATGGGAGGGTGTATTGATGATTCTTTACCATTTGATTGATGGTCGGAGTTGACTGTTCCTTGATCGGGGAGACTCTGAGAGGGCAATCCCCACTCCCTTCCAGCACGGATGATGTTCCCTAGCTGGGTCACGAAACGCCTATCGAAGACTACCTACATTGGATGGGGAAGGTTGCTGCTCTCGGTATCAAATCCGACACCATCCCTGGGGTCCCCGGGAGCGAATCCTCACGGCTCGGCCTCCCTCGGGGGGCTTATCTGGTGTGCCCCCCCCCTCACCACCACCCCATGCCCACCCCAGTTTCTCACAGGCGTAGTATCCCACATCCGCGTTGACGGTCAGCTTGCCGATGTCGAAGGTCTCGATAACGTTGGTGTCCCACTTCTTCCGGTACTCGATGTCGTGCAGGACGTCGTACAGCGTTTCCGCCGAGATCTCTTTGCAATCCATCCTGCACTGGAGAGAGACGGGACATCAGAAATCCTTTCCCGTGGGGGGGGAAAGGATCCAAAATTGGCTGGAGGCCATAAGGGGAGTTAAAACAGAATGGAAACCCGAAGTCTTCCTCTTAGGAATAGTTTCTGCGAAAGAGGGAAAAAGGATTTAATAATATGTATAATTACGGCTGCCAGGATTGCCTTCGCCCAGAAATGGAAAAATAAACTAACTCAGGGATCTCCAACCTTTGCAACTTTAAGTCTGAAGGACTTCAGCTCCCAGACTTCTGAAGGACTTCAGCTCCCAGACTTCTGAAGGACTTCAGCTCCCAGACTTCTCCAGCCAGCTGAAGTCCTTCAGACTTAAAGTTGCAAAGGTTGGAGACCCCCTGGCCCAGGCCCTGACACTGACAGCTTTGCTGGCTGGAGAAGTCTAGGAGCTAAAGTCCTTCAGACGTAAAGTTGCAAAGGTTGGAGACCCCTGGCCCAGGCTCTGACACCGACAGCTTTGCTGGCTGGAGAATTCTGGGAGCTGAAGTCCTTCAGACTTAAAGTTGCAAAGGTTGGAGACCCCTGGCCCAGGCCCTGACACTGACAGTTTGCTGGCTGGAGAAGTCTGAGAGCTGAAGTCCTTCAGACTTAAAGTTGCAAAGGTTGGGGACCCCTGGCCCAGGCCCTGATACCGACAGCTTTGCTGGCTGGAGAATTCTGGGAGCTGAAGTCCTTCAGACTTAAAGTTGCAAAGGTTGGAGACCCCTGAACTAACTCCAAGCGAAGATGAAAGAATAAGAAAGGTGATGGGCTGTGCTGAAATGGACCAATGAACTCAAGAAATCCAGGGGAAAGAAGAATCAGAATTCTCCCAGATATGGGATAAATGGTGGAGGTGGATGGAGGGAAGAAGCAAGAACCAAGGAAGGAAGACAGCAAAACTTAAAAGCAGGAGTCAGGAGTGAAATCAGAGGGTTTAGAAGGGGGAAATCCAAATGAAATATATCAGAAGGGGAAACAATATAAGATGAGCGGCATCGATTGACAATTGCTATTAAAACGAACAGGAAGTTCCTGTTCGTATTGTATGGTGTAAATGTGGTATATGTCTAAGTGTATTTTACATATTTGTAAATAAAATTTATTTATTTATTTTTCAAAGAAGCCCCTGTAGGTCTACGCAGGAGTAAGCCCAGCTATGTTCCCCAGGATGCCTTTCCCTTGGCGGTTAGCCCGCCTCGACTTACGACCACAATGGAGGGCAGAATTCCCATCGCTAAGTGAGACATCGGCTTAGTCCCATTTTATAACCTTTCTTGGCGCAGTCCTTCGGTTACGACCACAACGGAGCCCAAAAACTTATTTTGCTAAGTTAAATATACGACCCCAATGGATCACAGAAATTCTCCTGAGAAGCAAGACAGTTTACAATACAAAACAATAATAATACAATAGCAGAGTTGGAAGGGACCTTGGAGGTCATCTAGTCCAACCCCCCGCCTAGGCAGGAAACCCTATACCGTTTCAGACAAATGGTTCTCCAGCGTCTTCTTGAAGACTTCCAGGGAGTTCTCAAGGGAGTTTGCCCTGTTGCACGACCTCCCATGCCACAGTTGCTAAGTGAATCACGGTGGTTGTTAAGTGAATCAGACGGCCGTTAAGTGAATCTGGCTTCCCCACTGACTTGGCTTGTCAGGAGGTCGCAAACAGGGATGGCGTGACCCCAGGGCACTGAAATGGTCATAAACGTGAACCATGGCCAAGCATCCAAATTTTGATGACATGACCATACGTATACTGCAAAGGTCGTCAGTGTGAAACACGGTCATAAGTCCCTTTTTCCAGTGCCGTTTGCAATTCTGAATGGTCACTAAATGAAGTGGTTGTAAGTCGAGGACTACCTATATTGCCCCAAAGTGCCTTCCTCCGAATCCAGAAAGAGCATTTCTGGCGTTTGGGTCCAGGCTCCTCTTCCTCTCCCAAGCAATGAGGATGAAGGATGCGCTTTTAAGCTAATGACTCATTACACTAATGAAAGGGCAACGTCTGTCCCAGAAACGGAGGGAAAGGAAAGCTGAGAGGCAAAAATACTTTTAGGAAGAGATGCATTATTTATATTTTATTTATTTATTCATTTAGAAACCGCCCTGCTCTCTCGCAACGCCTAGAAGGAGCCATAAAAACATAACATACATATACATATACATATACATATACATATACATATACATATACATATACATATACATATACATATACATATATATATATATATATATATATATATATATATATATGTTTTCTGAGGTTTTCGCGGGTGTTTGTATGTAGGTCTTTGGTTGTTCGGGTTTTCTCCCGCGTAGAATTGGAAGTATCTTCACGACGTTTCGATGAAATCTCATTCATCATCTTCAGGCTGGTGCTTCCGGCTTGCTCCTGGAAGCACCAAGCCGGAAGCACCAGCCTGAAGATGATGAATGAGATTTCATCGAAACGTCGTGAAGATACTTCCAATTCTACGCGGGAGAAAACCCGAACAACCAAAGACCTACATATATATATATATATATATATATATATATGAGAGAATATTTTCAAACCCCAGTGGAGGTAGTATGGCCAGCTGATGAGAGCTAATAAGCTCGAAATAGATCTATCCTGGTCTCTTAATTATTAAAATCAGCCCTTAAAAATCTAACATATATATATATATACAAACAAGAATAAAACAATAGGATTTTAGTAATGATTGAATAATAACATTATTCATTCTTCCCTCCCATGGGGCAGCCCTCTGCCTAGATTCCAGTAGGAAAGCCCCACGGAATTCAGAGGATTTTCCTGCTGGATAAAATACAATACAATAGCAGAGTTGGGAGGGACCTTGGAGGTCTTTTAGTCCACCCCCCTGCGTGGGCAGGAAGCCCTATACCGTTTCAGACAAATGGCTATCCAACATCCTCTTAAAGACTTCCAGTCCTCTTCTCTTCTCTTCTCTTCTCTTTTCTTTCTTCTCTTTCCTTCTTTCTTCTCTTCTCTCTTCTCCCCTCTTCTCCTCTCTTCCCTTCTCTCTTCTCTTCTCTCTTCTCATCTTCTCTCAACACAATACAATAGCAGAGTTGGAAGGGACCTTGGAGGTCTTCTAGTCCAACCCCCTGCCTAGGCAGGAAGCCCTATAACGTTTCAGACAAATGGCTCTCCAACATCCTCTTAAAGACTTCCAGTCCTCTTCTCTTCTCTTCTCTTTATTCTCTTTCCTTCTTTCTTCTCTTCTCTCTTCTCCCCTCTTCTCCTCTCTTCCCTTCTCCCTTCTCTTCTCTCTTCTCATCTTCTCTCAACACAATACAATAGCAGAGTTGGAAGGGACCTTGGAGGTCTTCTAGTCCAACCCCCTGGGTAGGCAGGAACCTTATACCATTTCAGACAAATGGCTCTCCAACATCTTCTTAAAGACTTCCAGTCCTCTTCTCTTCCCTTCTCTTCTCCCTTGTCTTCTCTTCTCTATTCTCATCTTCTCTCAACACAATACAATGGCAGAGTTGGGAGGGACCTTGGAGGTCTTCTAGTCCAACCCCCTGCCTAGGCAAGAAAGGAGTATAACATTTCAGAATTTGGTAGCGCTCGAAACAGCCCAAAATTTCTGTTGCTAAGTGAAACATTCAATAACTGAGTTTTGCTCCGTTTTACGACTCTTCTTGCCACAGCTGTTAAGTGAATCACTACAGCTGTTAAGCCAGCAACACGGAGGTTAAGCGCATCCTGCTTCTCCCAATGACTTTGCTTGTCAGAAAGCCGCCAAAAGGGGGATCACGTGACCCCCCAGCGCTTACTCTCCGGATACTCCAGAGTTCCACCGGGCACACGCGTGTGCGCTTGTGTATGTGGGCAGGCACGCACAGCTCCCTTGGGCCACGCGGGGACTGCCACGTGCCCGCCCTGCTCCCCCAGCCCAAACGGGCCTCCGGGTTTCGCTTTCTAAACTCGCTCATTATTAATCAAGTTATAATTTACGCCGGCTGGCAGCAGCCGAGACACTAAATATTTCATCGGCCCCCGTGAAACGATGCCTCTCCTCCTGCCACCGGGACAAAAGCCGAGGGGTCTCTGCCCCCCACAAAGGTCGGGGCCCTGCAACCCGAGACCCACCACCGCCAGCTGCGAGCATCCTCTGCAGAGCCTCAGGTGGGGAGGAAGGAGAATCCAGTCTCTGCTGGTTGCCAAGGCTGATTTTTCCCACCCTGCACGGATGATGCCCCACAGGATGTCTTGCAAATGATGGACAGAAGTCCGGTATTGGAGGAGCTTCTTCAAAGAAGAGGGGGTGGGTTTCAACCTATTCTCCAAAGCAGCAGGGTCTCCTGCTTGAGCAGGGGGTTGGACTAGGTGACCTCCAAGGTCCCTTCCAACTCTGGCATTCTGCTATTGGCTAGGTCTAGTCTAATGAAGAGAAGAACTAGGGGAGACATGAGAGCGGCCTTCCAATATGTGAGCACCTGTCACAAAGAGGAGGGAGCCCACCTGTTCTCCAAGGCACCTGAGGGCAGAACAAGAAGCAATGGGTGGAAACTAATCCAGGAGAGAAGCAACTTAGGACCGAGGAGAAATTTCCTGACAGTCAGAACAATTAACCAGTGGAAGAGAAATTGCCTCCAGAAGTTGTGAATGCCCCAACACTGCAAGTCTTTAAGAAGATGTTGGAGAGCCATTTGTCTGAAACGGTATAGGGCTTCCTGCCTAGGCAGGGGTTTGGACTAGATGACCTCCAAGGTCCCTTCCAACTCTGCTATTGTATTGTGTTGAGAGAAGATGAGAAGAGAGAAGAGAATAAAGAAGGGAAGAGAATAAAGAAGAGAGAAGAGAAGAGAAGAGAGGAGAGGAGAGGAGAAGAGAAGAGAAGAGAAGAGAAGAGAAGAGAAGAGAAGAGAAGAGAAGAGAAGAGAAGAGAAGAGAAGAGAAGAGAAGAGAAGAGAAGAGGACTGGAAGTCTTTAAGAAAAGGTTGGAGAGCCATTTGTCTGAAACGGTATAGGGCTTCCTGCCTAGTCAGGGGGTTGGACTAGAAGACCTCCAAGGTCCCTTCCAACTCTGCTAGTCTGTTTTCTTCTTCCTCCTCCTCCTCCTCCTCTTCCTCCTCTTCTCCACAAACTCCCCTCCCTTCTAGTACTGATGATGTTCCCTAGTTGGGTCATGAAATGTCTGCAAGAAACCCACCCAGCTCAGAGACCACCAAGGAGCCCCTCCAATCCACATCTGTCTATCCACAGATGTTATGGGGAAGGAGTCAACAGGCTGGCAGAAGTGCCAAACGCAGCCTGGGCATCTGGCTGACTGATCCAGTCAACCTTAGCAATTAAATTCATTCAAGGCGTATGTCAGCCGACCCCCAGCGAGTGCGAACAAAGCTGCCACCACTCCGACATCAGCATAACGAGAGAGAGAGAGGAGTGAGAACAGATGTGCTGAAATATGAGAAGCCGGAGGGATGTTGGAACCCCAATTATGCAGCCTTTGAGGCCTATTGATTCCTCTGGAGGAGGGGGGGGGTCTTCAAACTCCTTTAAAAAAAAAATCTCCCTCGCGTGGATTTCTTGCCACATGTGAGGGGTCCCCCTCCAAGCCCCCCCTTGTGTGTTCAGGCTCCCCCACCCCATCTCTGGGTTTCTGGGGGGTCCCTCCAAGGACTCCCCACCCACCCCTGATCGATCGCTCGGTCAGATTTGCACCCGTGCTGGGCGTCTCCCTTCCCCGAGCGACAGGATGGGGTTTCCATGGGGTTTCCTGTGGCTGCTTCGGTCTCCCTTGGCCAATCTGGAACTGCGGCCAGATGCCACGCAGAATATTGGGGGGTGGCTCTCTTTTCTCCCTGGGGTCTTGCAATTTTGGATATCCTCCAAAAGAGGAGGAGACAAGGAGGAGGAGGAGGAGGAGGAGGAGAAGGAGGAGAAGAGGAGGAAGAGGAGGAGGAAGAGGAGGAGGAGGAGGAGGAGGAGGAGGAGGAGAAGAGGAGGAGGAGGAGAAGAGGAGGAAGAGGAGGAGGAAGAGGAGGAAGAGGAGGAGGAGGAGGAGGAAGAGGGGAGGGAGGAAGAGGAGGAAGGAGCAGGAGCAGGAGGAGAAGAGGAGAGGAGAAGAGGAGGAGAGGAGGAGGAAGGAGGAGGAAGAGGAGGAGGAAGAGGAAGAGGAAGAGGAGGAGGAGGAGGAAGAGGAGGCGAAGAGGAGGAGGAGAAAAGGAGGAAGAAGGGAAGGAGGAGGAGGAGGAGGAGAGGAGGAGGATGAGGAGGAGGGAGGAGGAGGAGGAGGGAGGAGGAGGAGGAAGAGGAGGAGGAGGAGGAGGAGGAGGAGGAGGAGGAGGAAGAGGAAGAGGAGGAGGAGGAGGAGGAGGAGGAGGAAGAGGAGGAGGAGAAGAGGAGGAGGAGGAAGAGGAGGAGGAGAGAAGGAGAAGAGGAAGAGGAGAAGAGGAGGAAGAGGAGGAGGAGGAGGAGGAGGAGGGAAGGAGGAGGAGGAGGAGGAGGAAGAGGAGGAGGAGGAGGAGAAGAGGAGGAAGAGGAGGAGGAGAGGAAAGAGGAGGAGGAGGAGGAGGAGGAGGAAGAGGAGGAGGAGGAGGAGAGGAGGAGGAGGAAGAGGAGGAGGAGGAAGAGGAGAGGAGGGAGGAGGAGGAGGAGGAGGAGGAAGAGGAGGAGGAGGAGAAGGAGAAGGAGGAAGGAGAAGAGGAGAAGAGGAGGAAAGAGGAGGAGGAGGAAGAGGAGGAGGAGGAGAAGGAGGAGGAGGAGGAGGAGGAGGAGAAGGGAGGAGGAGGAGGAGGAAGAGGGAGAGGAGGAGGAGGAGGGGAGGAGGAAGAGGAGGAAGAGGAGGAGGAGAAAAGAGGAAGAAGAGGAAGGAGGAGGAGAAGAGGAGGAGGAGGAGGAGAGGAGGAGGAAGAGGAAGAAGAAAGGGAAGAGAAGAGGAAGAAGAAGAAAGGGAGAAGAAGAGGAAGAAGAGGAAGAGGCACCTCTTGGTGGTTCATAGATGCATAGCTCCCCCCCACCCGCACCATCCGCAGAGTGCAGAGTTCTTGTTGCCCACCAGGGACAGTCTGTCTGCGCATGACGGAGCCAACCTGCCATCTGAGTCCTGAAACCCCCTTTTCTCACCTGGGGGGCGGGGGGGGAGTGCCAGCCGGTTGTTCTGTTTTTCCACCTACGACTTCAGCAGCTGCGAAAACTCCCCGGGGAGAACGCCCAGCCGAAAAAGAGGGAGCCCTCGACTTACGACCATAATGGGGGGGGGGCAAGCTTTCTAAGCTGCTAAGCGAGACGTTTGTCGAGTGGGTTTGGCCCCCACGTTACGACGGTTCTTCATGCCGCGGTTGTTAAGGGAATCGCTGCGGTGGTTAAGTTAGCCACATGGTTGTTAAGTGAATCGGGCTTCCCCCCCACCCACACCCTGCTTGCCAAATGGTCGCAAAAGGGGACCCTGGGACCCTGGGAACGTTGCAGCCGTCATAAATATGAACCAGTTGCCCAGCGTCTGAATTGTGATCACGTGACCCTAGAGATGGCCGTCAGAGTGGTGGGTGGCCTGATCCGGGGAGAACCGCCATAAACCCACCTCTGGATCGTAAGCGTGCGAAATGGTC
This sequence comes from Rhabdophis nuchalis, assembly GCA_039707465.1. Classification (NCBI taxonomy): domain Eukaryota; kingdom Metazoa; phylum Chordata; class Lepidosauria; order Squamata; family Natricidae; genus Rhabdophis; species Rhabdophis nuchalis. Next base: position 67,109,581 of record CM077649.1, read on the forward strand.
GTAAGTTACTTTTTTCAATGCTGTTGTAGCTTCAAACAGTCACTAAGTCAAGAAGCCCCTGCATGGTGCAAGAGAGAGGTTGTGACTTGAAGGCATCCAATCCGAGGCCGCAAGGGGCCCTTGGAGGTCATCTAGACTGAGCGTCAGCATGGTCAGATCAGGGAAGCCAGCTCTCTCCTTTTTACACATCGGAGCAAAGGTTTCTTAAGCCTTTACGAAAATTTGAGCTGTGATGTGTGTGAGAGAGAAGCGGAGAAAAAGGCAGGGGATGCAAGAGGAGGTTTACTCTGGCTTTGCAATGGGGATTTTGATTCAGCTTTGCCATGGGGACTCAAGGGGGTTTACTCCTGCTTTACAACGGGGGTGCAAGCTTTGCAGTGGGGATGCACTCTAGCTTTACAATGGGGACGTCAGGGCAAAGTTAACTTCTGGCTTCCCATGGTGTTGCAAGCAGGAGATTTGCTCTAGATTTACAATAGGGACCCAAGGAGGAAGTTAGCCCCCGCTTTGCAATGGGGTTGCAAGGAGGAGGTTTACTCCAGTTTTACCCTGGGGGCGCAAAGAGGAACTCTACTCCAGCTTTACAACGCCTGCCAGGCCTTGACTGCGTAAACCCCGTCCCCCTGTGGAATGCATTGAAGATAAAAGCCTGTCCGACCCCCCCCCTCCCCAAATTCCTCCCCTGAGAACCCACTTTGCAGAAAGAGCGGAGGTGGGGAAGGGGGGGCGAGATAAGGAGGCCCCTTGCAACCCCCCCTCCCCACCTGCAGCCAGGAGAAGGAAGGCAGAAGTGGGGGGGAAGAAAAGCCCCAGTCAAAGCCTGTCGAAGGCAGGGGATTTGAGACCCCCCGGGATGGAAGGGGAGGGGGCTTGGAGCCGCAGAGAGAGAAGCCGAGATGGAAGTGGAGCAACCCAGGCATGAATATTAATGGGGACGTCAAAGCGGCTCTCAACAGACGATGGGAAGCAGAAGGGGAAGTGAGACTTCGCACTCGCAGCCTTTGCCAGAACCCATAATGAATTAGGTGCTGAAGGGGGGGAGGGAGAAGGGGAAGGAAGGGGGAGGACGAGGAGGAGGAGAGGAAGAGAAGAGGAAGAAGAGAAGGAGAAGAGGAGGTGGAGACAAAGAAGAGGAGGGAGAGGAGGAGAAGAAGAGGAAGGAGGAGGAGACAAAGAGGGAGAGAAGGAAGAAGAGGAGGGAGAGGAGAAGAGGAAGAAGAAGAGGAGAAGGAGAAGAGGAGAAAGAAGAGGAGGAGGAAAAGTAGAGGAGGAAGAAGGCTGTGGGGGTCCCTGGTGCTCTCTGAGCTTGGTGGCTTTCTTGCAGATGTCTCATGACCCAACTAGGGAACATCATCAGTGCTGGAAGAGAGGGAGGGAGGGAGGGAGGGAGGGAGGGAGGGAGAAGAAGAAGAAGAGGGTTGGAAGCGAAGCAGGGGGTTGGACTAGAATAATATTTAATATTTATAAAAACCGCACCCTCTCCCCACAAGGTTCCTTCCAACTCTGCTATTGTATTGTATTGTATTGTATTGTATTGTATTGTATTGTATTGTATTGTATTGTATTGTATTGTATTGTATTGTATTGGAAGAAGGAGAAGGAGAAGGAGAAGGAGAAGGAGAAGGAGAAGGAGAAGGAGAAGGAGAAGAAGAAGAAGAAGAAGAAGAAGAAGAAGAAGAAGAAGAAGAAGAAGAAGAAGAAGAAGAAGAAGAAGAAGAAGAAGAAGAAGAAGAAGAAGAAGAAGAAGAACCACCGGTTTCCACACTTGGTGACTGTTGTGCCATCTGCAGGGTCTCCGTGAGCCAAATTCCGACCCTCGGCCCCTGACTCATATGGGGGCGTGGAGGGCACTGGGGTTGTGCAAGGGGTAGACTAGGCAAGTGGAGTTGCCCACAGTCATGGGCTCCAGCGTGGCCCAGTTGCAAACAGGCCGAGGACCCCTGATGTAAGGGGCTGCCCCAAAGAAGAGGAGGGTCAACCAATCTTCCAAAGCCCCCGAAGGCAGAAGAAGCAGCAACGGATGGAAACTCATCCAGGAGAGAAGGAATTTCCCAACAGTGAGAACAATCAGCCAGTGGAACTCCTTGCCACCAGAGGCTGTGGGTGCTCCAACACTGGAGGTTTTTAAGAAGAGACTGGACAGCAGGGGTGGGTTTCTGCAGGCTCGCACCTACTCGCGAGAGCCGGTTGGTGAAATTTAGAGAACCGGTGAGAGGGGGTTCCACCGGCGTACCTGGAAGTAAATCTGGCCCACCGCTGCCAGTGACCCAACGGGAAGGAAAGGAAAGGAAGGAAAAAAGGAAGGAAGAAAGGAAAGAAAGAAAGAAAGAAAGAAAGAAAGAAAGAAAGAAAGAAAGAAAGAAAGAAAGAAAGAAAGAAAGAAAGAAAGAAAGAATTTATCATCACAATTGAGTCCAAAATTTTGGTTGCTAAGCAAGAGTGTTGTTAAATGAGTTTCACCACATTTTAAAAGGTAGCCACTCCCACCTGTCACATGACTGCCAAGCCATGCCCACAAAATAGGCCACACCCACAGAGTAGGTTCTAAAAAATTTGAAACCCACCCCTGCTGGACAGCCACCTGTCTGGAATGGGCAGGGGTCTGCAAAGTCGGCTCTTTTAAGACTGGTGGACTTCAACTCCTAGAATTCCCCTGGGAGTTGAAGTCCACCAGTCTTAAAAGAGCCGACTTTGCAGACCCCTGGGATAGGGTTTCCAGCTCAAGGAGGGAGTTGGACTAGATGACCCCCAAGGTCCCTTCCAACCCTGTCATTCTACAATTCTGTTACAGTTGTTAAGCTAGTCACACGGTTGTTAAGTGAATCTGGATTGCCCATTGACCTTGCTGGTCAGGCAGTCGCAAAAGGGGATGGCGTGGCCTCAGGATGCAGCCACCGTCATAAATATGAATCGGTTGCCGAGACTCTGAATTTGGATTATGTGACCGTGGAGAGGCCGCAACAGTCGTAAGTGTGAAACATGGTCATAACTCGCTTTTTCAGTGCAGCTCTACCTTTGAGTGGCCATTAAACAAACGGTTGTAAGTCAAAGACAATCCGTTTTTAAAAGAGAGGTTGAGAAGCCAAGTCATAGAATCCTAGGGCTGGAAGGGAGCTGGGAGGTCCTCTAGTCCAACCCCCTACATCTCAGCCCCCGGGACCAGCATGCCCCGATCAGGGAAAGATTTGTTGTAACTTTGAAACCCACGGTCGTAAGTTGAGGAGTGCCTATGTCTCAAGACTTGGCAAGCAGGCCAGAGGGATGCCCCACCTCCCCAAAAAAGCCCCCCACCCCATTGTGCCCTATTTTTCTACAGAAAATGGGGAAAAAACCCCACCCACCCAGCAGATCTCATGGGGAGGGGGGGACACTGCCTGGGAAAAGTTGTGAAACCCGGACTTTTGTTGCTTTTCCTCTTCACAAAACTGGAGGGGTTTGTGGGGCACGATAAGCACAACCCACACTTAATACAATACAATACAATAGCAGAGTTGGAAGGGACCTTGGAGGTCATCTAGTCCAACTCCCTGCCTAGGCAGGAAGCCCTATACCGTTTCAGACAAATGGCTCTCCAACATCTTCTTAAAGACTTGCAGTCCTCTTCTCTTCTCTTCTCTTCTCTTCTCTTCTTTCTTCTCTTCTCTATTCTCCCCTCTTCTCTTCCCTTCTCTTCTCTTCCCTTCTCTTCTCTCTTCTCATCTTCTCCCAACACAATACAGTAGCAGAGTTGGAAGGGACCTTGGAGGTCTTCTAGTCCAACTCCCTGCCTAGGCAGGAAACCCTATACTCTTCTCTTTCTTCTCTTCCCTTCCCTTCTTTCTTCTCTTCTCTTCCCTCTTCTCCCCTCTTCTCTTCCCTTCTCTTCTCCCTTCTCTTCTCTATTCTCATCTTCTCTCAACACAATACAGTAGCAGAGTTGGAAGGGACCTTGGAGGTCTTCTAGTCCAACCCCCTGCCTAGGCAGGAAGCCCTATACCCTTTCAGACAAATGGCTATCCAACATCTTCTTGAAGACTTGCAGTGTTGGGGCATTTCACAACTTCTGGAGGCAACTTCTGTTCCACTGACTAATTGTCCTCACTGTCAGGAAATTCCTCCTCAATTCTAAGTTGCTTCTCTCCTTGATTAGTTTCCACCCATTGCTTCTTGTTCTACCCTCAGGTGCCTTGGAGAATAGCTTGACTCCTTTTTCTTTGGGGCAACCCCTGAGATATCGGAAGGCTGCTATCCTGTCTCCCCTGGTCCTTCTTTTCATTAGACTAGACCTACCCAGTTCCTGCAACTTCAGAAGTGGGGGGGGGGGGAGGAGAAGGGGGCCCTCGGTCTCCCCCTGGTGATGCCAGGGATGTTGGCACCGTCTGCAGCCTCTGAGTTCTTGCCATCAAAGCCCATCACAACAGCCGCCACCCACAGCTCCCAAATCCTGCAAATATTGACTCTGGGAGTGTGTGAAAACAACACCAGGAGGATCCTCGGAGTAGGAGGCAGGGCAGGGCTGGGGATCATCTGGGCTTCCGCAGCGCAAGGCAAAGCTAAGAGGCCATTTTTGCTCAGACCGCCCTGGACTTCAACTCCCAGAATCCCCCTGGTTGTAAGGGCAAAAAAACGGCCGTAAGTCACTTTAGTGTCAAAGAGTCATTAAATGAACGGTCGTAAGACTCATGGGCACGATCGAGGCCAACATTTCTGTTGTTAAGTGAGATCTTTCTTGAGTGAGTTTTGTCCTGCTTTATGACCTTCCTTGCCATGGTTGTTAAATGAATCACTGCAGCAGTTGTGCCAACCACACAGTTGTTAAGCGAATCTGGCTTCCCCATGGACCTGGTCACCTGCCTGAAGGTCGCAAAAGGGGATCACCAGGACCCCGGGGACATTACAACCGTCATAAGTATGAGTCAGCTGCCAAGCGTCTGGATTTTTGGATCACGTGACCCTGGGGATCCTGCAACGGCCGTTAAGTGTGAAAAACAGTCATAAGTCATAAAATCCCACGGTCATGACCCTGGGCCACTGCAACTGTCAAAAGTCCATGCCAGTTGCCAAGCCTCTGGATTTCAATCAGGCGACCCTGGGGATCCTGCAACGGTCGTTAAACGTGAAAAACGGTCCTAAGTCCCGTTTGTCAGGGCTGTTGTAACGTCAAATGGTCGCTAAATGGATTGTAGGTGCAGGGAAGGTGAGGCTCTTCTCCTGCCATGGAGGGGGAGGGAGCGTCATGCACACACAATCTCCCCCCCCCCCCGTGGGAATAACGTCCCCCCTGGAGCCCTTGGCCAAACTGGAAAAACAAGACGGGGGAGGAGGGGGTCCGGGAAGTCCCCCTCCCCGCAGGAGGAGGAGAGGAACCGGTTCTCAGCACCCGGGCAGGAGTGACGTGGCAGCGCTTGGCACCCAAGGGAGGCTCTCCGGAATCCTGCCCTGCCTGCGGGTTCTCCTCCTGGGGGGAGGGGGGAGGGGAAGGTCACCCTTTGGGAGAAGTTGCCATTAAGTGAGACAGAGGAGGAGCAGGGGGAGGGGCGAGGGGGGCTGCTTGTCCAGGAAGACTCTGTCTTAGCTGTTCTATTAAGGATCGATGGAGGGAGGGAGGGAGGGATGGGATAGGAAGGGGGGAGGAAAGAAGGACGAAGAGAAGGGAGGGAGGAAAAAGAAAAGGGAGAGGAAGGAAGGAAGAAGAGAAGGAAGGAAGGAAGGAAAGAAGGAAGGAAAGGAGGGAGGGAGGGACAGAGGAAGGAAGGGAGAAGGAATAACGGAAGGAAGAAGAGAAGGGAGGGAGGGAGGGAGGGAGGAAGAAGGAAGGAAGGGAGAGTGGGAGGAAGGGAGAGAGGAAAGGAGGGAGGAAGAGGAGGAAGGGAGGAAGAGAAGGGAGGGAGGAAGAAGAAAAGGGAGAGGAAGGAAGAAGAGAAGGGAGGGAGGGAGGGAGGGAGAGAGGAAAGGAGGGAGGAAGAGGAGGGAGGGAAGAAGCAAGGAAGTGGTTGTGTGGTCGTTGTTCTCTGAGCTTGCCTGCTTTCTTACAGACATTTCATGACCAGGCTAGATAACCACAACAGTGCTACCGGTAGAAAGGAGAGGGGCTGCTCTCTGTTTATATTACAGTAGCTTGCCCTGATGGTGTGGGTGAGGATGGCTTTTCCCCCCTGCTGCTTTGTTGTTCCTTTCTAGGCCTCTTGTTTGTCTGGTGTTAGTCCCTGCTTATCTACGGGCTGACTGCTGGAGGCCATGTCTTCTGGCCCAGCCTAATCCAGGGACTTCCCAGGAAAAGACCACGTATCCCATCCAACACTGGCAGGGCAAGCGGCTGCATGTAAACAGGACTGAACCCCACGCTCACTGGGACTGATGATGTTCCCTAGTTGGGCCATGAAATGTCTACAAGAAAACAGCAAACAACCTCGGAGAGCACCAAGGACCCCCACAGTCCTCCTCCTCCTCTTCTCCTCCTCCTCCTCCTCCTCTCCCCAACCCCCCTCCCTTCTAGCACTGATGATGTTCCCTAGTTGGGCCATGAAACGTCACCAAGCTCAGGGAGCCCCAAGGACCCCCCAGTCTTCCTCCTCCTCCTCCTCCTCCCTTATAGCAACTGATGACGTTACATAGCTGGGTCCTGAAACGTCTGCAGGAACGCCACCAAGCTCAGAGAGCCCCAAGGACCCCCCAGTCTTCCTCCTCCTCCTCCTCCTCCTCCTCCTCCTCCTCCTCCTCCTCCCTTGCAAACCTTCCTCCCTGCTCCTTCTAGCACTGATGGTGTTCCCTAGCTGGGCCATGAAACGTCTGCCAGAAAACCACCCAGCTCAGAGAGTACCAAGGACCCCCCAGTCTTCCTCCTCCTCCTCCTCCTCCTCCTCCTCCCTTCGCCCGATCCGCTCCCACAGAGAGGGTCTTCTTCGGGTGCCGTTGGCCGGGCAATGCCGGTTGGCGACACCCAGAGGAAGGGCCTTCTCTGTGGCGGGCCCGGCCCTCTGGAAAGACCTACCCCCCGACCTTCGCACAATCTTGGACCTCCGCCTCTTCCGCCAACGTCTTAAGACGTACTTATTCCAACAAGCCGGCCTAGGATAGCCCCCCGTTTCTGACTTTTTAAAGGAAATTTGTAATTTGGTAGGGTTTTTAATATTGGGTTTTTTAGCACGGGTTAATGAATTTAATTATATTTTAATTGACATTTATTGTATTTTGTGTTTTTAAGATGCCTGTGCGCCGCCCTGGGTCCTAACAAGGAGAAGGGTGGGGTATAAATTTAATAAAATAAAATAAAAAAAAATAAATAGCAACTGATGACGTTACATAGCTGGGTCCTGAAACGTCTGCAGGAACGCCACTAAGCTCAGAGAGCCCCAAGGACCCCTCCTCCTGGAAGTTCCTTTGCTCTCCACCTTCTCCCTTTTGCTCTCTTTCTTCCCCTGTCAATCCAACGACTGACACCCCCCCCTCTTGCTCCATCTCCTTCCCCTCTGACCACCAGAGATTCCCCCCAGCCCCCACCCACCCCTCCAACCTTCCTTGGTCCTCTGGAGGTCCTTCTCCCTCAACCAGAGCAATTCAGAGGCCAGGCTCCCTTTGCAGGGATGGGTCTTATGGGGGGGGGGGAGGGGGAGGGAAATGGATTAGAGAAGCGCAGGGCCATTAGTGGCTGCTGACATCACAGAAAATACAGCCAGCTGCACTGCAACCTTCGGATGCGAATCAACTTCATTTCACGGACTCCTTAAATTAATTAACTGGAATAAGCATCTACAACGAGGCCCCCAAGATAAGATTCAAGCAGGCTGGCCAGGCCTCTGAAGTAAGTCCAGAACAATTAGTCCTGGACTTACAACCGTTCGTTTAGTAACCATTCCGAGTCAACAATGGCATTGAAAAAGAAGAGAAGGGAAGAGAAGGAGGGAGGGAGAGAAGGATAGGAGAAGAGAAATAGAAGAGAAGAGAAGAGAAGGAGGGAGAGAGGGAAGGGAAGGGAAAAGAGAAGAAAAGAGGATGGATGGGGAGAAGGAAGAAGAAGAGAAGAGGGGAGAAGAGAAGAGAAGAAAAGAAAAGAAGGGAGGGAGGGAGAGAAAGAAGAGAAAAGAAGTGAAGAAATTGTAAGGGACCTCATAGATCATCTAGTCCAGCCCTCCACCCAAGCAAGAGGAGACCCTACACCAGGGGTCTGCAAAGTCGGCTCTTTTAAGTCTGGTGGACTTCAACTCCCAGAATTCCACAGCCAGCTAGGTTGGCTGGGGAACTCTGGGAGTTGAAGTCCACCAGTCTTAAAGTTCCCAAGTTTGGACATCCCTGCCCTACACCATTTCTGGGCAGTCTCTTCTTGAAAGCCTCCAGGGACCCACAAAAAACGACATGACCATTTTTCACTCTTAACATCCATTGTAGCATCCCCAGGGTGACATGATCAAAATTCAAACATCCGACAACTGACTCATATTTACGACGGTCACAGTGTCCGGGGGTCCCGTGATCCCCTTTTGCAACCTTCTGACGAGCAAAGCCATGGGGGAAGCCGGATTCCCGGAACCATCGTGTTGTGTTGCTAACCACTCCAGTGGTATACACTCAACAAAAGTGACAAGAAAAGTCATAAAACGAGTCAAAACGCGCTTAACCAAAGTCTCACTTAGCAATGGAAATTTGGGGGGGGTTGATTGTGGCCATAAGGCGAGGACTTCCTGTCCCCTGGGGTGGTCAGCATTTCAACCTGGCCCTGGTCTACTTTGAAGGAGAGATGCGTCACCCCAGCAGAGCTGAAAAGTTTATTTAACAGACGAACAGAGCTGGAAGGGGCCCTGGAGATCATCTAGTCCAACCCCCCCCCCCCCCCACCAAGCAGGAGACCCTGCACTGTTTCTGACAAATGGCAGTCCGGTTGTATTTCTGTTCAATGAAAAGATTTGGCTGCAAAGCTCTTTGTTGTTGGATATGCTGACCGCAGTGAAAATTCGTTATGTGCAAAAGTAAAAAAAAAAGTTGAGGCTGCATATTATTGTTTTTGTTCCACCACCCTGAATAAAGTTGGGAATTAAGGCCTTTTTCCCTTCCCTGTTTCCCTCTTCTCTCTGGTTTTCTTTGTATTTCAAAGGACCTTAATTTCAATAAAACCTACATTAAAAAAAGAAGAGAGTTTATCGGCAGATTTCTGCCAATGAACCTGCTGTTAAAGCCAAAAGGACGTTTCTGCTTTTTTATTGATATTGTGACAATTTCAATGCAACGATATTAAATGACATTTTCAAAAAATGATCTGCAGATTTCTGCCGATGAACCTGCCGTTAAAAAGCCCAAAGGACGTTTCCACTTTTAGCTTATTTATTTCAGGACCGGTTGGGATCGTTAAGCAGGGGTTTATCATCCACGTGTCCAAACCAGACCGAAGAAATCCGTGGCTTTTCACCCAAAAACCCAACTGGGGCCTCCTTGATCCTCTGCTTTTGAGAGGGATTCTTGGAGATCAAGGACAGATTGTGGCACTCCAAAGCTTTGATAGGGATGGAGAGGACAGCCGGGCCTTATAAGATGGATCGCTTCCCCTGATCTCTTGAGGGGATTAAGGGGAGGGGGTCTTGGCTGAGACGGCCGGTCTGAAACCGAGAAATGCCCGAGGGAAGTTGGATGGAGGAAGGGGCTATAAAAGCCCCCCCCATCCCTTTGTTAGGGAGTGGACAGCTTAAAAATCTGATTAAAAACAAATAGAATAGAATAAGAAATAGAATGAAATAGAATAGAATAGAATAGCGTAGACTAGAGTAGAACAGAAGAATAGAATAGAACAGAACATTAGATTAGAATAGAATAAGAAATAGAATAGAATAAGAAATAGAATAGAATAGAATAACAGAGTTGGAAGGGAATTTGGAGGTCTTCTAGCCCAACCCCCTGCCTAGACAGGAAATCCTATACCACTTCAGACAAATGGTTATCCATACATATAATACAAAGCTATAAATATAATACAAAACAATAAGAAAAAATCATCCCAATTCCGTAAAAGAAAACCTTTGGCTCTGTTTGTTTCTATCCCGCCTTTATTACTGTTTATAAATAATTCAAGGCGGTAAACCTATCCAATACTCCTTCCTCCCCGTTTTCCCTACAACAAGGACAGCCGTGTGAGGTGGGCTGTGCTGAGAGAGAGGGACTTGGTCTAATTTACCCAGCTGGCTTTCATGGCCAAGGCAGGACTAGAACTCATGATCTCCTGCGCCTAACTACTAGACCGAACGGCCTCAGCCTATTTCACTGGGGGCCACTGGGTGACATGGGGGGGGTCCCTTCCGTTCCCTTCCTGGGTGGGGCTGGAGTTCCAGCTTTCTTTTCCTGGGCGTTTGGAAGCTTTTTTTCTCTCCTCCCCCCCCCCCCCCGCCCGGACCCTGCAGGGAATTTTGCTAAATGCGCAAAGAATCTGCTAATCAGCTTTGAGCCAAGAGGCGAGAATGGCAGATCGGAGGGAGGATCGTGGAGGGGGCTCTTTGTGGGGCCCTGGAAGCGAATCCCTTGGCAGCCAGCAGGCCAACTCAGAAGCCAGAGAAAAGAGGAGATTAAAACACACCCAGGTGGAAAGGAGTCTTAGTGGCAGAGGTCAAACCTCCCCTGGGGTGGGTGTTTATTCAATACAACAGCAGAGTTGGAAGGGACCTTGGAGGTCTTCTAGTCCAACCCCCTGCCCACGCAGGAAGCCCTATACCATACCGTGTGTGTGTGTGTGTGTGTGTGTGTGTGTGTGTGTGTACACAGACCGAGCTCCAAGAGAGCAAAACCTTTGTGGAAGTGACCAAGGGTCTTTCTCCCAAAAGACCCCTGGGCTTTGGGCTTCGGGTAGAAGAAAATGAAACTTTGATTTTTGCGTTTTGCTGATAGGTTTGTTGGGATAGAAATGGCTGGTCTCTACGGCAGAGGACTGTGTAAAAGTAAAAAGTTGAGGTTGTAAGTTACTCCCTTGTTTTACTGCGCTAAAGAGGGGGAACTTCAGTGTTTTTCTTCCTCTTTTCCCTTTCAACCTACACTTTTCCCTCTTCCTGCCTTTTCTCCTTTGTTTTCGCTTCTCTTCGCTTCCTGTATTTTTGCATCTGGATTAGACAGAATTTGAACGCAGACCCCAAAAAGAAACGAGATAATAAAAAGGAAAAACTAGCAGAAAGATCACTGGAGGTGGGATTGGGTCTTTGGGAATCCTCAGGGATTCCAAGGTGTAAAGTCGGCCTTGGAACAGATCCCCCCAGAGGGCATCAACGCGTCTCTCACCCACCAAGCGGGCTTCATGGAGGGTTGGGCCACCATACCTGGTACAGTCAGAATCTCCAACCCTTTCGCCATGCAGTGCATGGAGGTTGATGCAAAATTCAAGATAGGACGTTAGGGGGTGCCCCCCTTCCCCCCCCCCCTCCATGCCCTGCACCCACCACCTCTCTTGTGGCTTGGAAGGAGACCAGGGCACATCAACAGGACCTCCAAGTGCCTTGCATGATCCATCCTCTGCGGGAATCCCAAGCCAAGGACCACCAGATTCCCATCACAGTTGGGTCCACCTCAATCCAGGGTCTCCAGCCAACCCAAGACCTTTCTGATCACACATCCCCCCTCCCCTAATCCCAACTGCGCACAACTGGGATTGGAGAAGAACTGGAGAAGAAAGGCCAAGCCACCAAGGAAGCCCACCTTCTGCCTCTAAGAGGGTATGAGTTGGGTTCTCCAGCCTCTGAACCTTCAAAGGAAGGTCCAACAGGTCAGAGGTTGAGATGACCCTGCGTCTGACACAACCACAAGCCAGAACTGGGGGGTGTTGCAAAGGCTGGGCTTGTGTCACAGGCCAAACTAAGGGGAAATGTGTAGTTTGGGCCTGGTTGTGTGATGGGAATCCAACTTTGGGTGGAGTAGAGTTGGATAGAAGGTAGACCGTCATGTTGGTCACACTCCATCCCCGGGGAGGGGGGGGCAGATACGAGAACCAACTCTTGGCTTCAGTTAACCTGGTTAAGTTGGGGAGAGGCGTCACGTTCCCACGGCCACTGCTCCACAAAGGTGCGTTCTTGCAGAATATTAGGGTCCAAATGCAGGCATCCCTCGGCTTACGACCACAATGGACCGCACAACTTCTGTTGACCCGCAAGGCGGTTCTTAAGTGAGCTTTCACCCATTTTACAACCTTTCTTGCCACAAGGGAAGGGAATCACCGCAGTTGCTGAATATAAATGAATTAAAAATAAAACACGTGGTTCTTGACCTACGGCCACAATGGAGCTCAAAATCACGCTAATCGGGACAGCTTTAAAGTGAATTTTGGCCCGTTTTACAACCGTTCTCGCCACAGTTAAGAAAATTCAGCTTTAGGAAGAGATTGGACGGCCCCCGGTCTGGTGTAGGGTCTCCTATCTGAACAGGGGGTTGGACTAGAAGACCTCCAAGGTCCCTTCCAACCCTGTCATTCTATAATTCTGTTACAGTTGTTAAGCTAGTCACACAGTTGTTAAGTGAATCTGGATTCCCCATTGACTTTGCTGGTCAGGAGGTCGCAAAAGGGAATCGCGTGACTCCTGGACGCTGCCACCGCCATAAATATGAATCAGTTGCTGAGACTCTGAATTTCGATCACATGACCAATGGGATTACGACCATATTACGACCATGCAATGGTTGTAGGTGTGAAAAATGGTCGGAAGTCACTTGTTTCAGTGCCGTTGTAACCTTGAACGGCCACTAACCGAACTGTCATAAGTTGAGGACTACTTGCAGAACCTGGTTGACGCAAATATGAATGTTTCTCCAGGATTCTTCCTTGAATGGCAATTGCGATTCACTTAACAGCGGTGGCAAGAAAGATAATAAAACAGGGCAGAGCTCACTTAACAAATGTCTCGCTTAGCAACAGAGATTTTGTTCTCAGTTTTGGTTGCAAGTTGGAGACTCTCTGTATTTCAAGTTTCTCGCACCAAGTGTGTGTGCAATGCACCGACACATCTTCAAATGCACAAACGCACCGTATTTGCTCTTTTCTGGAGCCCAACAATTTATGTGGCTAAGCGAAACATTTGTTAAGCCACATTTTAAGACCTTTCTTGCCACCGTTGTTAAGTGAATCACTGCAGTGGTTAAGTTAGTAACACCGTTATTAAGTGAATCTGCCTCCCCTCCCCCACGGACTTGGCTTGTCAGAAGGTGGCCAAGGGGGGCATCAGTTGACACTCTGGGACACTGCGACCGTCCTTATAAGTACAAGCCTCCGAATTTTGATCTCCCGCTGCAATGGTCATAAGTGTGAAAAATGGCCATAAATATGAAGTTGTTGCCAAGTGGCTGAATTTTGATCCCAAGATCATGGGGAGCCTACAAGAAAACATGATAGTTTCTTTTATGAAAAACGGTCATAATAAGTCCCTTTTCTTTTCTTTTTTTGAGTGCTGTTGTAACTTCGGACAGTCACTAAAAGAACGACCATAAGTCGAGGACTGCCTGTAGGGAAACTGGCCGTCTAAGGAGTAGACACAACTGGCAGGTTCCTTCTCCAACTGCAAAGTCTTCCAAATTCCCGTCCTGGGTTTTGGGGTGCCAGGAAACCCCAGAAGATCCCACACAGAGACAGACACACACCACACACACACAACACACAAATACACACACACAAATACACACACACACACACACAGCCCAGAGTCAGCCTTGCCCGCTTCCCCTTCCGGTGGCAGCCCTTCCTGGCTGGCCGACCACAGCACCAGCTTCAGGGCTGCCCAAGTGCCTCTGAAGGACACCTCTGGCGTTGATAGGCGGGCAGCCAGGAATGCCCACCGCCCCAAAGGCCAGGAGGGGCTGGGAGGAAGGGGGGGGGGCAGGGGGCTTGACCAGCCCAAGGCTGCCACCCCACCAGCCCTGGAGGGGCCCTCCTGGCCAGTGCCAAGCCAAGCCCAGCCCAGCCCAAGCCTGGCCAGAGGGGAGGGGGGGCGGTGGGGGTCTCCCCCAGCCCCACAAGAGGCGGGGAGGGGAGGGGAGGGGAGGGGGAGGCCGGGGCTTACCTTGATCTTGTGCAGCGCCTTCTCCGCCTCCAGCGCCTGGGTCCAGACGGCGATGCCCCCGCGCTGGTAGGTGAGGTGCCAGCCGGCCTCGGAGTTGCATTCCGTTCGGAAGTGCTCGAAGTCGGCGTCGTCCGGGATCTGCAAGCTCTCCCGGCCGGACATGCCGCCTTCAAGACCCCCGCGCTGGGCAGGAGGAGGAGGAGGAGGAGGAGGAGGAAGGCTGGCGGGCTCCGGGATGCGGCTCTGGGCGCACCTCTGGCCGGCTCGGGGCGGAGTGGCGTGGCGTTGGCGGGCGGCCAAGCGGACAGGTGAGTCACGCGCAGGTGAGCGTCCGCCGGCCCTCCTCTTCCTCCTCCTCCTCCTCCCTCCTTCCCTCCTTCTCTTCTTCTTCCTCTTTTTTCTCCTCCTTCACTTTCCTCCTCCTCCTCCTCTTCCTCTCCTCCCTTTCTTCTCTTCTTCCTCCTCTTTTTCCTCCTCCTCTCCTTCCTCCTCCTCCTCCTCTCCCTGCGGCTTCTCCCTGCGCCTCTCCGGGCTCCGCAGCCGGGCTGGGCGGAGGCTGCCCGGGAGCAGCTGCAGAGGGGCGGCCGGGCAAGCTCGCCTCTGTCGGGATGCGGCGCGGGAGCAGCGGCAAACCGGCGCCCCCTTCGCCTCCCCCCCCCCTCAAGCCGGGCGCCGCCGGTGTCCGCTGGGTCCTACCGTCGCTCTCCGAGGCAGCCGCCGCCTTCCCCAAGCAGGCGCCCCCCGCGGGCTCCGGCCATTCCCACGCTCGGCCCGGGACGACTCAGGGGGCTTGCTTGGGGGAGAGAGTCGGACCCCCGCGCCCAATGCGACCGGCATTTATGACGGTCGCATTGTTGCCTTTTGTGACTTTCTGAGTCAAGGGGGGGAAGTCAGGTTCACTTAACGACCGGGTTACTAACTTAACAACGGCAGTGATTCACTTAATAATTGTGCCTAGAAAGGTCGTAAAATGGGGGCAAACTTCACTGAACAACTGTCCCACTTAGCAGTAGAAATACAATACAATACAATAGCAGAGTTGGAAGGGACCTTGGAGGTCATCTAGTCCAACCCCCTGCCTAGGCAGGAAGCCCTACACCGTTCCAGACAAATGTGGGGCTCCCTTGTGCCGTAAGTCGAGGACTGCCAGCATTGTGTGGCTTCCTGTGGGTTCGGCTCCCTCTGCCCACAAATTGACCCTCTGGCTATATATGTTTATTTGCCATCAATGCAGAGGCTGCCTCTGGATCGCATTGGTTTATTGATAATTTTACTTCTGCCCCCTTCTGGCAGGGAAACCAACAAAACCTCATTAAACAGAGCCAAAACATCAATAACGCTGAAATTAAAATCACAACCCTCCTCCTCCTCCTCCTGCCATTGCAGAAAAGCACAGAAGATTGGGATGGTATGAGAACTTCTGGCCCGGGGTAGGGGGTTGGACTAGATGGTCTCCAGGTTCCCTTCCAGACCTAGGATTCTATAAATCAGTGTTTCTCAACCGTGTCCATTTATTATTATTGATTGATTGATTGATTGATTGATTGCATTTTTATACCGCCCTATCTCCCTGGTGGGACTCAAGGCGGTGCACAGAAGAAGTAAAAAAATCACAATAATATAAATACAACAGGATAAAATAAGATTAAATTATAGATCTGTGCTAAAAATCACTTAAGACCATTTAAAATCCCAAGTTAAAATTAAATTAGATCATTAAATCTCTGCCAGCCCAGCCAGATGAAAGAGATGCATTCGCTGGATGGGGAATTCTGGGAGTTGAAGTCCAGGCATCTTCAAGTGGCCAAGGTTGAGAAACACTGCTATAAATTAACCTCACCTGTTGCCTTTTTCTCTTCAGGCCACAGGTGAGAAGCATTTAGGATGAGGGTCCTTTTGTATTTTGCATGGATGATGTTTTTATTTTATTTTATTTTTTTCTCATTATTTTTTCTCCTGGTTTCCTACAGTTTGCAATTGGAAATTCTCAGCTTCTTCCAGACCTTATCTCAGGGAGTCCTCGACTTACGACCTTGGCCATTAGCACCACAGTGCCACAATACAGCCGCCATCTGCACGCTTTACTGACCCTTGCAGACCACAGGAGCAGAGGCCACAGGGCAGCCCACCCAAAACAAATCACCTTCCAGCCAGTGGAATATTTGCCCACGGGAAACAAAGTGGGTTTCCCCTCCGAGGGAGAAGGAGCAGGCAGGCAGGCAGGAGAGGCTGGGAGACAGGAGGGGCCTTTCCTTCCGCCTCTTTCCTTAATGCTGGGGGGTGGGTGGGTGGAGATGGACCCCTGCTTCGCACCCGGTGCCTTGCAGAGAACAAATAGTTATACTTTGCCTTGTTCTGTCTGTGGAATTCATCAATTAAATCAATTAAATTAAGAATTGCTGTGCTGTGATATTTAGGTACTGGTCTGTAAACCAGGCGATGGGGAGTTCTAGTCCCGCCTTAGGCATGAAAGCCAACTGGGTGACTATGGACCAGTCCTTGTCAGCCCAACCCACCTCACAGGGCTGTTGTGGGCCAAAAGGAGGAGGAAGGAGCATGAGGTATATTCACTGCCTTGCGTTACCTAAAAAGTCACAAAGACAGGATAACAAACAAACAAAATAAACAAATAATGTGTCTCTCCTCCCCCCCAGCTACCTGGGAGCCTACCTTGGCATTATTTCAGTGTTTCCAGCTGTGGCCTGAACCCCTGCCTTCTGCCGGTTGTGAGCATGGCCGACAGCCAAAGACAACACGGCAAAGGTTCAAGTCCCTCTAAAAAGAGTCGGAAAGGCTGTGAAGGAAGTTGTGTGATTCATACACACACATACACAAACACACGCCACTGCCCAATTGTGGCTTTTCCCCCTTTTAAGCCTCCGATTTGGCTTAGATGTTGACAGGGAGCCCGTGGGACAGTTGTTGAACTGGTTCACACGGTGCCCTAAAACCAGGATCGATTTAACTACGGCTTGTTGACGAACCCTGATTGTCTGGATTTGGACAAGCTACTGACCCATAAACCCTCCGTTAGCCAGCAGAGCGGCTGAGCCCACAAAATAGGATAATCCCCACTCAGGTGTGTTACGCGAGCACCCTTGCACACAACCCTTTATTTATTACATGTCTATGCCACTGGTCTCGCTGTCTCGAGCGACGCTTGGCTTACCCCAGTAAGAAAGCACCCAGGTAATCCTCAACTTACAAACAGCCCCAAACGAGTCCCAAATTCCCACCGGTCACTGTGCCAGGCCCTTAAAGACAGACCCTGGGAGAAATGGGAGGGAGGCAGGATCAGCCTTGCCCCAATTCGGGGCTGCAGGTCGATTTCTTTGCACAGGATTTAATTGTGGGGGGAGGGATTTGCAGAATTTGCTGACGACCAGCAGGCCACTTAATCTTCTGCAGTCAAAAACCAGGAGGTTTTATTGCACCTTAAAAGGCCAGCTCCTTTATTCAGCACTTAGCCAGATTTCTGGGGAATCATAGCCAAGGGTCGTGAAGGGAGTGTGTATTTGTGTGTGTGTGTGTGTGTGTGGTTTCTAAGAATTTCTCCCTGCATCTTCCAGGCCTGCAAAGTTGATGCTATGTGGAGTGGAATCTCTTCGGTTTCTTGGCAACGCTGCTCCAGGAAGATCGGCTTCCTCTGGAGAAATGCCTTGCCGAAAACGGTCTGAATGCGGTGACCGAATTGTGCAGCCTGGAATAAATAAATGAGTAGCCTTAAGTTTGTAGAAAGCCAAGGTTTAAGGGAACAGCCGAGATGCAGCTGGTGCCCCTGACCTCTGCTGCTTTTCTCTATGGTTTCGTTTGGTGTTTTATTATTATTATTATTTATTTTATTTTTTTATTTCTTACTGCCACCTATCTCAACCAGAGTCTCTGGGCTTTCTTTGGTGTTTGAGGTCGGATTGGATTTCATTTTACTTATTTTTAGTCCAATTGTATTTTTTCTTTGCTCTGATTTATTTATAGAATGAATGACTGATTGATTGATCCGATTGGATTTCTATAGTCGCCCATCTCAACAAGCGGCTCTGGGCTTCGGCTGGTGCTTTTTGTGTTTTGAATCCAAGTATTTTGACCCTCTTTAGGGTTCCCTGTTAGATTAAAGAACAAAAGGGCCCCCTGGTGGCAGCCTCTAGCCGATTGAGGGTGAGGCGGATGGGAGACCACTCAGAAATCTCAGCTTGCAAGCTGGGCTGGAAAGTGGAAAATGTGTGGAACGCTGCCCAGAGCCTTGCAGGATGGAAAGTAGGTAGGTAGGTAGGTAGATACATAGATGATGGATGGGTGGGTGGATGGGTGGATGGATGGATGGATGGATGGAATGGACGGATGGATGGAATGAATGGATGGATGGGTGGATGGAATGGATGGATGGAAGGAATGGATGGATGGAATGGATGGATGGATGGAATGGATGGGTGAATGGGTGTGTGGGTGGATGATAGATGGATGGATGGAAGGAAGGAATGGATGGATGGATTATAGATGGATGGATGGGTGGATGGATGGATAGAAAGTAGGTAGGTAGGTAGATACATAGATAATGGATGGACGATGGATGGGTGGATGGATGGGATGGACGGATGGATGGAATGGACGGATGGATGGGATGGACGGATGGATGGGATGGACGGATGGATGGGATGGATGGGTGGGTGGGTGGATGGATGGGATGGATGGGTGGGTGGATGGATGGGTGGGTGGATGGATGGAATGGATGGATGGATGGAATGGATGGGTGGATGGATGGATGGAAAGTAGGTAGGTAGGTAGATACATAGATAATGAATGGATGATGAATGGGTGGATAGATGGATGGATAGATAATGGATGGGATAATGGATGGATGGAAAGGAGAGACAGACACATAGACAGGCAGGCAGACAAGCAGGCAGATGGAACAGCTTCCCTCCAGAGGTTGAGGGCTCTCCATCATTGGAGATTTTGAAGAAAAGATTGGACAACCATTTGTCCAGAATGATAGAGCAGGGGGGTTGGAGTAGAAGACACCCCCCCTCAAGCTCTCTTCCAGCCCGATATTTCTTTGAGTCCATAATCAGGACCCGGATAGTTGGGGGGCAAAAGGCTCACTCTGAAACCACCTGGAGAGGGCTGTAAAAGTGAAGCGGTATAGACGTCGAAGTGCTGCGGCCATCTTGGGTTGGACTAGAAGACCTCCGAGGTCCTCCAAGGCGATTCTAGGATTCTTTGCTGGGCACCTCAAGGGGTCCCAGCCAGGAGGAAGACCCTCCCCCCTCCTGCAGCTCCTTCGCTGGGCTCCAGGCACTGAGGCTGCACCCCCAGCCCCCCCCCCCCCCCCGCTCTCTCCCATCCCTGCCTGCCCGTCTTTGCCTCCCTGCCTGGGCGGGTGGGGGAGGGCTCTGGATGCCAACCGGGGCCTGTAAACAAGGGCAGATGGGGAGGCAGCAGCCCAGAGGCTGCAGGGATGACTCACGCAGGGCTGGGAGCCGCCTCTCTGCCACAGCGAAGGTGCGGAGCACATGTCTGCCTGCGTGTGTGTGTGTGTGTGTGTGTGATGCCACTGGGTGTTTTGCACACATGTGCAACTCCCTTTTCTTCCCTCGCTGGTCCCCAGGCGCCTGCCTTGATGGCAAAGGAAGCTGGTTTAGCTGGCTACGATCGATGACAGCCTGGCTTTGTTTTAATGCCAAGAGGGCTGGAAGGGGGGGGGGGTAAGCAACCCAGCAGCTGTTCCCCACCTAGCACCTCTCCAGATGAACAGGCCTGGCTGGGCAAGATGGGAGTTGGAGTCCCAAACATCTGGAGGTTCAGGAGGGGCTTCCTGCCAGCCAGGGGACTGATCACCTCCCTCCTTCCTCCGTCTAATAGGGTATTTTTATTCCTCCCTCTCCCTCCCTCTTTTCTCTCCTTCCTTCCTTCCTCTCCCTCCCTTCTCTTTCCTCCTTTTCTCTCCTTCCTTCCTCTTCCTCCCTTCCCCCTTCTTTTCTCTCCTTTTCTCTCCTCCCTCTTCTCTCCTTCCTTCTCTCTCCTCTCCTTTTCTCTCCTCCCTACCTCCCTCCCTCCCTCCCTTTGCTGCCTTCCTATTTTTCTCTCCTTCCTTCCTTCTCTTCCTTCCTTCCCTCCCTTTACCTCCTGTCTCTCCCTCTCCCTCCTTTTCTTCTTCCATCCCTCCCTCGCAAGAGGGATTTATGGCCCAGATTACAGGTGGTCCTTGGACTTTCAACATTTCTGTTAGTGATCGTCTGAAGTCACAACCATTTTTCACTCTTATGACCATTGCAGCATCCCTGTGGTCGCGTGATCAAAATTTGGACACTTGACTCATGTTTATAACGGGTTCAATTTCCAGCGGTTCCATGATTCCCCTTTTGCAACCTTCTGACAAGCAAAGTCAATGGGGAAGCCTGATTCGCTTAACAGCCTTGTGATTCACTTAACAACTTCAGCAAGAAAGGTTGTAAAATGGGGCAAAATTCACTTAATAAATGTTTCACTTAACAACAGAAATGTTGAGCTCAATTGTGGTCGTAAATCGAGGACTGTCTGAATGGCTTTACCATTTAAAAAAGTCCTTAAGTGGCCTCCGTTTCTTACTCTGCGCCCCCTTGTGGTCGTATTTATTCATTTAACCTCTGGCGTAGAGCGCATGGGACCAGTACAAGTAGTCCTCGACTTATGACCACAATTGAGCCCAAACTTTAGGCTTGCTAAACAAGGTAGCTCTTAAGTGAATTTTGACCTCTTTTACAACCTTTCTTGCTGCAGCGTTTCCCTCTTTGACTTTTCTTGTCGGAAGCTGGCTTTTCTGGGCAGGTTGCATAAGGAGGATAAGCGTTGCAAAATGTGGGGATTTGCACAATTCTCTCCTCCACAGACACACACACACACACACACACAGACATTCCATGCACAAAGGTGGCTGGGGTGGAACCAGCAGACAGCTGGGAGTCGACAGTGGGCTAATTCTCTGCTATTACACCTTTCCCATAATCCTAACCACCAACAGTGGTTTCCCCATGGTCCACCCCCTCCGACCCCCCAACCCTCTTTCCACCGGCGCCATTCGGGTCTCGAACTCGCGGAGCCGACACCGTTGCTCGCTGTCAACTCGAGGCCACGCCCTAGGTTTCCCATCTGGCCGTGACGTCAATAAAGCGCCTCTTTGTTTACGCATGCGCCCCCGCGCCTCCATGGGAATCGTAGTCCCCCGTCGCAGGAACCCGCGGCACGAAGCCGAGCTGCGCCCTTCCCGAGGACTACAGCTCCCATGAGCGCCCCCGCGCTCCCCTCGGCGCGTCCCCTCCGCCGCGGCGCCGCCCTCCCTGCCGCCATCTTGGTTTCCCTGGCGACTGGAGGATCCGGCCGGCAGCGCTGGGCCGGGAGAGGAGCGCGATGCTGGCCTGCCTGATGACCAGGCCCGTGCCGCCCGCTCTCACCAGGCTCTTGCGGGCCGCGGCCGGCCGCCCGCTCGCCAAACGCGGCGCGTCGTCGCGTGAGTCGGCCGGCCGAGAAGACGCGGCCCGCTGGGCCGAGCGCGAGGAGCTGCGCTTCCCCGCGGACGCCGCTAGAGGACGCCACGGGCCCGTCCTGTCCGCGGCGGAGGAGAGCGGCGCCGACCTGCGGAGGCGGCAGGAGGCCTGCAGGGGGCGCCCGCTGGCCGGCGGAGAGCCCTGGGGGGCTTCGTGGGGGCCCGGCGTGGTCCCCGGGGGCGTCTGGCTGCCCAGGCTGCCCCTCCCGGAGGAAGAGGAGGAGGAGGCCAAGCGCCCCCCGCTGGAGGAAGGCCCCGGCCGCTCTCGCTTGTGGCCCAACCCGGCGGCCGAGGGCCGGCAGCGGCGGAGGGAGGGCCGGGGTCGCCGCGCCAGGACCCCCGCCCTCTCCGCCTCGGCCCTGGCCGCCGCCGGGCTCGCCCTGTGCTACAGCCGGGGACAGCTGGGCAAAGGTGACTGGAGGGGCTCCTAGAGATGGGGGAGGGGCTCATCGGGATGGGGGGGAGGGGATCCCCCAAGGGCCCCCCCCCCGGTGGGCCAAGAGGGGGGCCTCAACCGGACATGGAATGGGTTTGTGCAGGGGGGGGCTGGACTAGATGACCTCCGAGGTCCCTTCTAGTCTAAAGGCCCCGCCCTCCCTCCACCTGGAACAGGGTTTCTCAACCTTGGCCACTTGAAGATGTTCCGGACTTCAACTCCCAGAATTCCCCAGCCAGCATTCGCTGGCTGGGGAATTCTGGGAGTTGAAGTCCGGAACATCTTCAAGTGGCCAAGGTTGAGAAACCCTGACCTGGAAGGTCATTAAGTGCCCCCCACAGCCCCTCCCACAGCCCCACTGACCCTTGGAGAGGGGGAGCTCCCCCAGGACCTTCTGGAGGGCCAAGAGGGGGTGCCCTCTTGGAAAACGGGACCCCGAATTTGACAGTCACTGCCCCCCAAGAGTGGGGGGGGGGAGCTGGCATGGGGGTCCTCCTCTGACTGACCTACCTGGACCCCCAGACTGGAGAGTCCCCTGTTTGACGTAGGTTTATGCAGGGGGGGGGGGGTTAGGACTAGAAGACCTCTTCCGGTCACTTCTAAAGGCCCTCTACCTGGAAGGTCATTTAGTGCCCCCCCTACTCCTCCCCCTATCCCACCCCCTTGAGAGGGGGGGCTGCCCTGGACCTTCTGGAGGGCCAGGGCTGGGTCCCCTCTGCCCGTGGCAGCTGCCCTCTTCTGCAAAGCTATGATAGGGGAGCTCCGGGTTTGGCCCTTCCCAGGAATGAAGAGGGACCCAGGGGAGGTGCCCCCTCAGCCCCCACTGGGATGATGGATGCGTGGGGAGGGGGATGAGCTACTGGGTGGAAGAGGGTCTGCCATGCCTTTAAGGGTCATGGTGTTGCTGAGCCCAGGCAGGGCAGCCTTGTCCCCCTGCCCAGAGCCCAGCTGACTCCGTGGTCCTTCTGCAGAAAGTGGCAGCTGGTAGCCCGGCTGGTGGAGATGCCAGCCAAGCTGCCCCCACCCATCTTGCTTGGGTCGAGAGTGACTTCCACAGCCACCTCACCTGACAGGCAGGGAGGGGACCTCGGGCCCCAGGACAGGCAGTCCTTGACTTACAACCTGTTTTTCCACTGCTTAGCAGGGTGCTGGTGAAATGAGTCCCCCAGGCTTTACGCCCTTTTTGCCACCGTTGTTAAGCAAATCATACAGTCGTTAAGCAAAACACACTGTGGTTAAGCGAGTTTGGCTTTTGCCATTGATGGTTCTTGTCAGAAAGCAGCTGGGAAGGTCTCAAATGGTGACCACGTGACGTACATACATGACGTACGTACATGATGGTTGGCAGGCACCTGGAAGTTGATCCCGTGACCGGGGTCGATGCTGCGAAGCTCCCTGAGTGCGAGGACCAAAATCCTAAGTCCCTTTTTGTAGTGTTGCTGTAAGGTGGCTAAATGAACGGTCGTTAGGTTGAGGACTCCTTGCCTGTGCTGCCGATGGGACTGCCAGCATCTTCCCTTTCCCTAGGAGGAGTTCAGCGCTGGTCCCCTCCCTCCTCTTCCTCACGGTCCTTCTCTCTCTCTCTCTCTTTTCTAGAAGAGTCCCTCCTGGAAGCTGTGCGGCTCAACAGTGTACCTGAAGTGGAGAGGTGAGTCAGATCTCGCCAAAAGGGTGTGTGTGTGTGTGTGTGAATCTCTACTAGCTCTGCACACACCTACCTTAAGTGGCGGTTGTGCCCATGCTGGCGCTGAACCTGGTTCTATGGGGCTCATATTTCTTCTGAAATACGTTGCTTGGCTCACTTCCTTGAGATAGCAATGGCACTTAAACTTACCTACCGCTTCCCAGCCCTCTCTGGATGGTTTATAAAGGTCAGCCTCTTGCCCCCAACACTCTGGGTCCTCTTCCTTCCTTCCTTCCTTCCTTCCTTCCTTCCTTCCTTCCTTCCTTCCTTCCTTCCTTCCCAATAGCAAGAGCACACAGACTTACATGCTGCTTCACCCTGCTTCCAGCCCTCTTGCAGAGATTGTTGCCCCCAACAATCTGGGTCCTCATTTCGCCGTCCCGAGACAGACGAAAAGCTGAGTCAACCTCCAGCCAGTCAGGATCGAACCCCTGGCTGTGGGGCAGAGTTTGCTTCCAGCACTCCACTCTAACCCCTGGGCCACTGGGGCTTCTTAAGGTAGTCAAAGCTGATCCGAAACCACTTCGATCCGCTCTCTGCCCCCGTTTTGCCCCCTCCTGTTCAGCTCCTCCTGGCTCCTTTGCCCTGCCCTGCCCTTCCCTCTGGCACTGCCAGGAGGTGTCTGGGTCCTTTCGGGGGCTCACAGGGGCGCACAGAGCATGGGCAGCTTTTCTGTTCGATCTCCGTGTGCGATCATTGGGCGGGTCCTGGATTCAGTTCCTACTGTAACAACCTGGGTAGGAAGGACCTTTTGTACAGTTGGGACCAGGATTTCCGTCGCTAAGCAAGTCGGGGGTTAAGTGAGCCACGCTCGATTTTACAACCTTTCTCGCCAGGGTTGTTAAGTGAACCACTGCAGTTGGCAGCGATGACAGGCGGTGGCAAGCAGCCAAAACCTTTTCCCTCCCACCCACCCACGGGCTTCCCTTCATTTTCCCCGATGATGTCGGGTGAATTTGGGAGACGAGGGGTGTTTGAATTGTTTTGAGACTGCTTTTAAAGACTTGAATGGGACTCCCTGGGAAAGGGGCTCGCTTGGCCAGTTGTGGGGTTTTGGGACATTGGCCCCATCAGGGTCAGGTGGGGGGGGGCCCTTGGGGGCCTCATTCGTGAAGGCTTTGGAGGTTTCGGTATTTCTGCATCAAAAATGAGACACTCGTGCAGTTGTTTAATTCAAAAGCGTTCGCAAACATTTAAGCAGTTCTGTAACTCGGGGCTTAACGGATCCATCGGCCCCTTCCTAAGGAGGCAGCCCCTCCTGCCTTCCCTCCGGAGCAGGGTGCCTGGGGAGGGAGGGGGGAAAGTGCAGTATTTCTAAGTATTTAGCAGTCTGAAAATGGGCTTGTTTTGACCCTGTCCTTTTAATTCATTTATTTGTACCCTGCTTCTATTGTTTTTACAAAAAATAAGGTGGTAAAGGTCTGTAAGCCCCTTGGAGTTACCAAGAGTGCGTTGAGCAGCCATGCAATTTTTTCTTAAATAAATAAAAGTATCTAATACTCCTTCCTTCTCCTCCGCCTCCTATTTTCCCCACAACAAGCCCCCCTGAGAGGGAGGGACAAAGTCACCCAGGGGGCTTTCACACCTAAGGCGGGACTAGAACTCACTGCCACCTGGTGATTGACTCAAAGTCACCCAGGGGGCTTTCACACCTAAGGCAGGACTAGAACTCACTGCCACCTGGTGATTGACTCAAAGTCACCCAGGGGGCTTTCACACCTAAGGCGGGACTAGAACTCACTGCCACCTGGTGATTGACTCAAAGTCACCCAGGGGGCTTTCACACCTAAGGCGGGACTAGAACTCACTGCCACCTGGTGATTGACTCAAAGTCACCCAGGGGGCTTTAATGCCTAAGGCGGGACTAGAACTCTCCGCCTCCTGGTTTCCAGGCCAGCCCCCTTAATCCCTAGACCAAACTGCCTCTCACACCTGGGAGACCTAGATTTCATGGTGACCCTCCTGGGGGAAAGGCTGGTGTTGGAGCCTCCGCTCCCAGTAGAATGGTGCCTGGGCTGGTTTTCTTGGCCCTGGAGGTGCTGGCAGGGCCCCCCCCTTAGCTGTGGCCCTTGGTCCTCTCTCCTCTCGGTGCCCTGGGGTGGGGGTGGGGGGAGGCCTGGCCCCGCTTCCTCTTGCAGAAGAGACGGATCCTTTCCTGGCCAGCCGGCCGATGGAACAGGAACCCAGTGAAACGGGAGATGGGATGGGATCGCTTTGTCACGGCTCCAGGGTTCAAGTTTGCCCCTTCCTCCCTTCCCCTGCCAGGCGGGCGAGGCGCTTGGCTGGCAGCCCTGAGCACAAAGTCAAACATGGCTTTTGGGCTGCGGCTTTTAAGCGGCGGCTCCCGGAGTCGCTCAGCCAGAACTCTGAATAGAGGCTCCATATGTCTTGGGCGGGGGGGGGGGGCAGGGGCTGGGCTGCAAGAGGAGATAGCCAGGGAGGTCCCAGGGTCATCTGCCTCTGCCGGGCGGGGGGCTGGTGGATTGCTTAAGGGCCCAAACACATCCGGAATGCTACTCTGTGTATGTGGGGGGGGGGGGACTTTGGGTCAGGTGGTGGGGAAGGGAGCTGGCCCCCTAAGAGCCCTGTGTAGGGAAGGATCTGCAGCCCCTGGGAAGGACCCCAGGCTGAGCTCTTGCCTGGGGGGTCTCCCTTCGGTCTTCCTGGGGCACGCAGACCCCTTGCCTGGCAGAAGAGAATATCTGTCGCTCAGGGTCCTTGCTCTTCTCTGAGCTGGGGGGTCTTGCTGGGGGGTTTTCTTGCAGACGTTTCAGGACCCCACTCAGCGACATCATCAGTGCTGGGAGGGAGTGGGGTTTACCCTTGTCCCATACACAGATGGCTTGCCCTCTCAGTGTGGGTGGGGGTCTTCTTGGGAGTCCCTTGATTGGGTGTATTCTTTACGTCTGACTTGGCAGTTCGTGATTGGGGAGGTTTTTTTGATGGCTTGGTGGTTGGCCTGGTAGAAACCCCCACGACACGTCTACAGACACAAGCTCCATAAACAGAGACCAAGCCCCCCCTCCCTTCTAACACGGGTGATGGTCCCTAGTTGGGTCAGGAAACGTCTTCAAGAAAACAACCCAGCTCAAGGAGCACCAAGGATGCCCCAGTCCTCCTCCTCCTCCTCCTCTTCCTCCTTTGCACTCTCCACCCCTCTCTAACATTGATGATGTTACCTAATTGGGCCATGCAACGTCTGCAAGACAACGACCCAGAGGGCACCAGCCCCCCTCCCCCTTCCTGGCTGGGGTTTGTGTGTGACGACGTTCCTGCAGGGTGGGGTGGAGGTGGGTGGGCTGCCCTCACCCGCCGCATCCCCAGCCAGGCTCCCCTCCCTGCTGCCTCTGCCCTTGAGTTGCCTCCGAGAAGGGACTAGATGGCAGCAGAGACTGGGAGTCCTTCCATAAGCCCCTCATTCTCCACTCCCCTTTTGATCCAGGACAGCCCTCCCGTAATCCGGGGTGGGGGTGGGGGGGTGCTTGGGAGGTTTGGGGGACGCAGATCCCAGAATTTGCAAATAACACAGGCAATTCACCTGGAGTGGCGCCTCTCGAGGGGTGCAGCCCCACCAGATTCCTTGGGCGTCCTCCCGTTGAAGGCTGATGGGAGAACGCGCTGTAATGAGCCATCAAAGGCCCTTGCTGGCAGGAGCCGAGCGGTGGCCGGCCCTTTATTGATCAGGGATTGTGGTTAAATCGGAGGGGGAATGTATGAAGGGCGATGGTGAATCCTGCGGACAGAACATTCGCGCCTTTCACGGAGCGCCCGAGTCTCTCTGCATCAGCCTGCTGGGTCCATTTGATTTGATTTTTGAGAACCCCACCTGTCATTCCGCCATCGGCCCCCGTCCACGTTGCTCGGTGGGGCTGTGGGGTTTCCCATCTTTCAAGCGCCCAACCCGTTGCCCTCCAGAAATCCTGAACGAGACCGGAGCGGTTGAGCATCCCCAGAGGGCAGCAGGGGGAGAATGCGTGGCTTTACGGCCCGAGTGAGCATCACAGGCGGTTGTCTTCTGCCTTGGCAGCTGGGAGGGATTCTGTGCGGAGAGACCCGGCCTCAACCACAGCCTCTTAAGGGCCTCAGTGGCGCCTCCGTTGCCCCTCTAATTGTAGCCGTGGAGGGTCCTCCTCCTCTTTTCCTGCCCACTTTCCCAAGCAGGCTGAGGAACCTGACATTAAAAGGGAATGTAGCTCAGGGACGAACCGCAGGGTCCTTGCTGGGCTTCTTGCAGGCGTTTCCTGACCCGGCTGGGGAACATCATCAGTGCTAGGAGGGGATGGGGCTTGTGGAGAAGAGGAGGAGGAAGAAGGAAAGAGGAAGGGATGAGAAAGAGTAAAAGGGGGGAAAGGAGAAGTGTGGGGTCCTTTGTGCTCTCTGAGCTTGGTGGTTTCTTTGCAGACATTGCACGACCCAGCTGGGGAACATCATCAGTGCAAAGAGGGGATGGGTGTTGGGGAGAGAGAGAGAGAGAAGGAGGAGAACTGTGGGGTCCCTGGTGGTGGAGGAGGAGGTCTGGGGAGCCTATGGGCTTAGTGGTTTTCTTGCAGACCTTTCATGATCCAACTAGGGAACATCATCAATGCTAGGAGGGAGTTGCAGAGTGGAAGAGGAACAGGGGTCCTTGGAGCTCTCTGAGCAGCTGTTTCATTGCCCAACTAGGTAACACCATCAGTGCTAGGAGGGAGGAAAGGTTACTCTCTGTTTATGTACAGTAGCTTCCCTTTTGTTGGGATATGGGTTTCTCTCTCTCTCTGTTGTTTTTTTCATTAGGGCAGGGATGTCCAAACTTGGGAACTTTAAGACTTGTGGACTTCAACTCCCAGAATTCCCCAGCCAGCTATGCTGGCTGGGGAATTCTGGGAGTTGAAGTCCACAAGTCTTAAAGTTCCCAAGTTTGGACATCCCTGCATTAGGGTATTGTTTTCTGCTTAATGGTTTGTCTGGTGTCAATCCATGCTTATCTGCTCATAGGCCCGAGAGCAAACTCTCTTTTGGAGGAGCTAAATATAGGAGGGAGCAGGGATCCCTGGCTGTGGGATTACTGCTTGGGGTGGGAGGAGGACCCCACTGTGTCCCCAGTCCTCCCCCCTCCCCCTCAGATTTGCATGTCTCCTGTATTCCTTCACTGTGAGGTGGGTGCACAGCTAAATTTTGCAAGCTGGGAGGGAACAATCGAGAGTGCTGCTCCTTCGGCAGCCTTTATGGAAGGCAGAGAAATGCGTTTATGAATGATTGGGGACCGAAGAGGCTTTCGAAATATTCCAAGCCCCCCCCCCCCATTGAAATATGAAGCATCCTCTTTACAAGAGCCATGAAAATGCTTGTTTTTATACTTTGCGTCCTCCCGATGTGATTTATCCTTGCCATATTATTCGGATTCGTTTTGTTTACGTCTTTGTAGTGATCGCAAATAAAACAAATGTTGTTTTTAAACCCAAAGCAGAAAAGGCAAAGCTTTTGTTTAAGCATCGGAAGCTTTAAGGCTGATAACGTAGGATTAAAAAAACTCAAGTGCTTCTCTTTGACTTAACAACTGCTTTATTAAAATAATCCAGTGCTTGAGAAAATGTTGTTTTCTTTTACTCGTCTTGGACGTTCACAGGAATCCTACACAGGCAGTCCTTGACTTACGACCACAACTGACACCCCCCCCAAGACAGCTGTTAAGTGAGCTTTGCCCCATATTACGACCTTCCTTGCTACCGTTGTTAAACGGATCACTGCCGTTGTTAAGTTAGTGAAATAGCTGCATTGTGAATCCGGCTTCCCTGTTGAATCTGCTCGTCAGAAGGTTGTCGAAAGGGACCCCTGGGACACTGCAACCGTCACAAGTACATGCCAGTTTCCAAGCATCTAAATTCTGATCACATGGCCGTGGGGAATGCTGTGACGGTCATAAATGCAAGAACTGGTGACGAGTCACTCTCCTTGACCTATGACCACAATTAAGCCCCCAATTTCTGTTGTTCGGCGAGACATTTCTGAAGTGAGCTTTGCCCCATTTTACGACCTTCCTTGCTACCGTTGTTAAACGGATCACTGCCATTGTTAAGTTAGTAACCCGGTTGTTAAGTGAATCTGGCTTCCCCATTGACTTTCCCGGTCGCAAAAGGGGACGCAGGACCTTGGGACGAACAGCAGCGGTCATAAGTGGAGCAACGCATGGGTCAGTTGTGTCTGAATGTTGACCCCATGAGCATGGGGGATGCTGCAACGGTCACCACTGTGAAAAACAGTCACCAGTCACAAGTTTTTTCAGTAAATCGAGGAGTGCCTGTGCTGTCGTAACTTCGAGACGTCCTTAAATGAACAGTTTTAAGTCAAGGACTTGCTGTGAGGAGAATGCAGGCTCTCTGTTTGGAAGGTGGAAAATTTGATTTATTGCATCGCGCAGGACTCAAAACTGACGATTTCCTTCCCAAGAAAATGAGATATATATATATATATATTTTGGTCTTTTTAGTATGTTCGGAGTCATGGAATCAATCCGTTGTTGCCTGAAAGGCCAGTGGCAGACTGGAAGCAGCCCTCTGGAACGTGGGGAGGGGTCTTTCTGCGCCCCAAACTGAGCCCATTTCAACTCCTGAGCTACTGGAGTTGCAACGCTGCCATCCTACTCTGGAGGAAGCCCCATTGACCTCCAGGAAGTTAAAACCCTCTGGGCGATGTCATACGATAAGGGGCCATTAGCTGGAGACCGGGGTGGGGGGTGGTCTGGGTAGGGAACCCTCCCCAGATGCAGCTGTTGGCAGTGGATTCCACGGAACGGCATCCCCATCACAAAGGGGCCTCTTGTTGCTGCTGTAAACACAACCATCTGCCTTATTGTCATCCTGTCCTGTCTTGGAGACAACGGATGGCACTTCTTAGATTGCGGGGGGGGGGGGTGTCTCCCAAGCGTGGCCACTCGGAAGGCTTGTGGACTCCCAGAATCCCCCAGCCAGGGCTTGCAACCAGCATGTATTGTCGGGGCAGGTGGGCGTACTTTACTTCGACCGCAATAACACAAGGGCTGCCAATAGATACAAATTCAGTGTCATCCTGATTGCTGGAAAAACGGATTTCAGCAATAAATGTGGGGAATACCCTAACTCAGGGGTCTGCAAAGTTGGCTCTTTTAAGACTGGTGGACTTCAACTCCCAGAATTATTCCAGCATAGCTGGCTGGGGAATTCTGGGAGTTAAAGTCCACCAGTCTTAAAAGAGCCAACTTTGCAGACCCCTGCCCTAACTGATCCAGTTGTTAATTTAATTTAATTTATTTAGATTTATAGAACCGCCCTTCTCCATTGAAATGGACCCAGGGCGGTGCACAGGAAATTAAAATCAATAAATAACAATAAATACAAAAAAGTTAAGAATAAATTAAACTAGCTCCTCTAATTCTCCCCCCTCCCCCCCAAACCTTTGACCTTAAGCTGTCTCCCATGGACCTTACCTGCTTCTTAAGAGGTCCCTAAGGGGGTATGCATAAGCGCACCAGGCTGCCTACCATCCCTGCCCTACTGTCCCCATTGATAGGTCCTCATTTTTTTATGCATTTATGTCTTACGCTTTGCTTATTTATATCCATTTCTTTGCGCCATTTTTTTCGTGTGTTTTTCATATTGGTCTCCTTGTGCTTGTTGGCAAACGAAATAAATTAAATGAAAATAGATAGTTACGACCCTGATTCAGAGTTCCTAAGCCGTGTTGTCCTGGCTTCCCCAACCCATGGTCCCAGGGCCCAATTTCAGGAACTCTGGCCCACTGGGCTGCATTTGCGACCCACCTTAAGGGGTTTACTTCCGGTTTTGGGGGAATCCAAGCTGGCCCTGACAATGTAAACAGATGTAAAGTTGTCGGTCATCTAGTCCAACCCCCCCACCCAAGTAGGAGACCCTACCCCAATTGTTCCTTCTCTTCTTTTTCCTCCTCCTCTTCCCCTTCACAATCCCCCTTTTCCTTCTAGCCCTGAAGATCGAGTAGTGAAAGTTTTGCAAATAAACAGCCAAGCTCAGAGAGCCCCAAGGACACCCCGGGCTACAGATATTCCCCTGTGTAGCAAGCTTGTAGCAACTCCACTGTCCCCAAGCCGTTTTCTTAGGGCTCGAGACGTGCAAGTTCACACCTGGGCTAATGGAGATGTTGTCTATTTGTCTCTCCAGGTTGTTGCAGGAAGGAGTGAGTGTGAACACCCGACATAAGCTCGGCTGGACTGCTCTGATGGTAGCAGCGATTAACAGAAATTCAAGGTAAATAATTAAAAGCATTGGAACTAAACGAAGAGCCCCCAAAATTCACACCAATGCTAGCAGAAGTGAAAGTTCACAGACACCCCCCCAAAAACACAAAACAAAAAACCCCACCCCACATTCCAGTGAAAATGGTCTCTTGGGGGCCTTAGAGCCTTGGCTGGAAGAGAAATTGTGTCCCAAGGAAACTGCCTGGCAAAAATTCCAGGCTGGCCAAGCAAAACGATTTCAGGGTTTCAATACAGGCAGTTCCTCGCCTTAAAACCGTTTGCTTAGGGACCATTTAAAGTTACAACGCCACTGAGAAAAGGGCACTTACACCTAGTCCTCATACTTACGACTATTGCAGCGTTCCCCCATCGCCATATGATCGAAATCCATACACGTGGCAAACGATTCATATTTATGACGGACGCAACATCCCCGGGTCACGTGGTCCCCTTCTGTAATCTTCCTTCAAGCAAGGTCAGTGGAAAGCTGGATTCATTTAACAACTGCCTTACCAACGTAACCACTGCAACGGTTCGCTTAACAGCCGTGGCGAGAAAGGTTGTAAAATGGGCCCCCACGGTCGTCATTGTCTTCCTCCTCCTCTCCCTCTTCTTCCTCTCCACACACCTCCCTCCCTCCTAGCACTGATGATGTTCCCTAGTGGGGCCAGGAGACATCTGCAAGGAATATATATATGCATGTATGTATGTGTGTATAATTGTTCCACAACACCCTGTTAGGGCCCCAATTAAGGGAGGAGACATAGTGCTTTCCTTTTCTGCCTTTCGGCTCATCACCAGAGACCATCTAGGCAGAGAACCATGAGTTCCGTTGTGTGATTTTTTTTAAAAAATATGTGTGTTAGTTTTATGAGCTGATCAATAAATAAATCAGAGAGACTAGGATAGATCTATTTCGAGCTTTTTAGCTCTCATCAGCTAGTCATACTCTTACTGGGATTCGAACCGGGGCTGTATTGCATATCAGGCAGGAGCCTTTAGCCATTCAGCCAAGCCAGGCTCTCCCATTGCATCACCTGAGACAGGAGGATTAGTATCTATATAATTGTTCCACAACACCCTGTTAGGGCCCCAATTAAGGGAGGAGACATACTGCTTTCCTTTTCTGCCTTTCGGCTCATCACCAGAGACCATCTAGACAGAAAGCCATGAATTCCGTTGTGTGAATTTTTTTTAAATATGTGTGTTAGTTTTATGAGCTGATCAATAAATAAATCAGGGAGACCAGGATAGATCTATGTCGAGCTTTTTAGGTCTCATCAGCTAGTCATACTCTTTACTGGGATTCGAACCAGGGCTGTATTACATGTTAGGCAGAAGCCTTAGCCACTTAAGCCACCAGGTTCTCTTCCTGATCAGCTGAGACTATATGTTTTCGTAGATTTGCCCGGGTGTAGGTATGCTGGTCTTGTTGCATTCGGGTGTTTTCCCGTGTAAGAATGAGATTGTTTTTGCAAAACAAAATCTTGCCGAGACGTCGGAAAAACATTTTTACATGGGAAAACACCCGAATACAACAAGACCAGCATATGTATGTATGTATGTATATATACATATATACATATGGGTAATTGTTTTCTGAGGTTTTCGCGGGTGTTTGTGTGTAGGTCTTTGGTTGTTCGGGTTTTCTCCCGCGTAGAATTGGAAGTATCTTCACGACGTTTCGATGAAGTCTCATTCATCATCTTCAGGCTGGTGCTTCCGGCTTGGTGCTTCCAGGAG
Organism: Rhabdophis nuchalis; assembly: GCA_039707465.1. Classification (NCBI taxonomy): domain Eukaryota; kingdom Metazoa; phylum Chordata; class Lepidosauria; order Squamata; family Natricidae; genus Rhabdophis; species Rhabdophis nuchalis. Next base: position 67,143,178 of record CM077649.1, read on the forward strand.
CAAAGGAAGCACCAAGCCGGAAGCACCAGCCTGAAGATGATGAATGAGACTTCATCGAAAGGTCGTGAAGATACTTCCAATTCTACGCGGGAGAAAACCCGAACAACCAAAGACCTACATATGGGTAATTGTTTCCACAACAACCTGTTAATAGGCCCCAATTAAGGGAGGAGACATACTGTTTCCTTTCCTGCCTTTCGGCTCATCACCAGAGACCATCTAGACAGAAAGCCAAGAATTCCGTTGTGTGATTTTTTTTTAGATATGTGTTTTTTTACATATGTTTAGATATGCTCATAAAACTAACATATATACATATACATACATACATACATACATACATACATACATACATACATACATACATACATACAGTTTATGTCAGAGCACCTGGTATGCCCAAATATATATATATATATATTTTCTCCCCCTCCTCCAGGAAAACCTCTCCGTCCTGTGCCCCCACACCCCATAAGTTCCCAAGACGATCCCCCTCCCGTCCAGGGCAGCTCTTCGGTCCACAACTAAATTCAATTAACTTTTATTGGAAGACAAAAGGCGAAGAGGGAGAAAGAAATCCAATTTTGGGGAACGCTGGACGCCCGCTTGGAAGGGCCTTTGATGCTACCACCTCTCAGGGGCGCTTGACTTAGTCACAAGTTCATAAGCCCCCCCTCTCCCAAAAAAAGGGGTGCTTAATGTTTTGGGAAAACACTGGCGTTAAGCGGGCGAAGGACAAAGGCTGAATATCCGCTCTCTGGCGACAAGGCTACCAATCCATGCGCCGAGTCCGTGTGTGGTGGGGAGCTTTGATGTGCAGCTATGACAAGCTGAAAGTCACGACCTCCCTGGGGAGGGACCGCTGGGCGGGGGGGGGCAGCGAGAGGCAGGCGGGGGCCTTGAATCTGTTGGTTTAACTTTGATGTCCCCACCGCCACAGGTTCCCCCGTGTTTACACGGCTGCGCAAGGGTGGGTTTAGCAGCCCCTTTGCACTTTTTAACCAAGGGACAATGGTCAGCAGCGGAGGGTGACCGTTGTTGACCATTCCGAGGGGCCAGTGGAGCAGAACGAGGGTTTTTTTTTTTTTTGCAGGCGCAAAAGAGAAGGGAGAAAAGGCCGTTCATGCTACAGCGGTTTACCCCAGATGGTCTCCCATCCTGGCCTTTTCTGGCGGGTTTTTCTGCGGGCGAAATGCCCCCCGCTGCCTGCTTCAAACCCACAGGGTCCAGGCCTGCAGTAGATAGGCTTTCGAACAGAATGGCAAGAGTCGGAAGGGACCCTGGAGGTCTTCTAGTCCAACCCCCTGCTCAAGCAGGAGGCCCTAGACCAGTGTTTCTCAGCCTTGGCCACTTGAAGATGTCCGGAATTCTGGGAGTTGAAGTCCAGAACATCTTCAAGTGGCCAAGGTTGAGAAACACTGCCCTAGACCATTTCAACCATTCCATAGCTGTCCAGTCTCTTCTTGAGGGATGGAGCGCCATCGACTTATTATTATTATTATTATTATTATTATTATTATTATTATTATTATTATTATTATTATTATTATTATTATTATTATTATTAATTCGACTTATTAACCGCCCCCTCTCCCCGAAGGGACTCGGGGCGGTGCACAGGAAATGTAAAAAACATAATATATCACAGAATAAATACATAAATACTTAAAACTATATTAAATTAACACCTTGTGCTAAAATCTACCCCATTAAAACTAATCCATCAAACCAATGTACGAATTTCTCTGCTAAAAACTAAGGCTAGGTACAGTAGGTTAGGCCAGGCCGGCGTGTTGGAAAAAATAGGTTTTTAGTTGCTGGCAGAAGGAGCGGAGGTCTGTGGTAGATCTAAGTTCGGCGGGAAGGTTGTTCCATAGGATAGGGCTTGCAACAGAGAAGGCCCTTCCCCTGGGCGTCGCCCGCTGGCACTGCCTAGTGGACGGCACCCGGAGAAGTCCCTCTCTGTGGGATGTATGGGGCAGGATGCAATCCCGCAGATAACTAGGTCCCGTGCCATGGAGCGCTTTGAAGATGCTAACCAGCACCTTGAAGCGCACCCAAAAGACCACAGGCAGCCAGTGCAGCTCGCGCAGGAGCGGTGTTACGTGGGAATACCTGGAGGTGCCCAATATTGCCCGCGCGGCCGCATTCTGAACTAGCTGCAGTCTTCGGGTGCACCTCAAGGGGAGCCCCATGTAGAGAGCGTTGCAGTAGTCCAGTCGGGATGTCACGAGCGCATGAGTGACTGTGCGAAGGGCGTCCCGGTCCAACAGGGGACGCAACTGGCGCACCAGGTGAACCTGGAGGGGAAGCCGCCCCACTGGCGAATCGTCCTCACGGTTGTGAAATTCCTCCTTAGTTCCAGGTTGCTTCTCTCCTTGCTTAGTTTCCATCCGTTGCTTCTTCTCCTGCCTTCTGGAGAGTAGATAGAGCACCCCCTTCCCTTGATGGCAGCCCCTCAAATATTGGAAGATGCTATCATGTGTCCCCCCCAGTCCCTTTCCCCCCCCATTAAACTAGACATGCCCAATTCAGGGGTGGGCTTCAAAGATTATTACTACCGGTTCTGTGGGCCTGGCAGGGGAAGGTTACTGCAAAATCCCCATTTCCTCCCCATCAGCTGGGACTCAGGAGGCAGAGGATAGATGGGGGCGAGGCCAGCCAGAGGGGGCATTTGCCGCTTCTCCCAACGACTCAGAATTTCCGCTTCCGGTTCTCCAGAACCTGCTGAATGGCCCAATTCCTGTAATTGTTCTTCAGTTCTGACGCAATAGTGACGGACGGGAAGGATTGATATTCCTTGCAGAGCCGAAGAAGCTTCTCGCATGAGAAGCGAAACGCCTTCAAGGGGAAAAAAACAAGTGGCCTCTTTTAAAAAAGAACCTTTGGGGACCACCATGGCCTGGATGAGGGGGGATCTCCTCCATAGACATGTTCTATGTATGTTGTAGCTACTCTTTTCAGTGCCCTTGTAAGTTTGGATGGTCACTAAGTGAACCGTTTCACTTCTCAAGGTATATGACGTCAACCGCATCCCCTCCGTCTCTTAATAAAGTTATCCATTTTAAAAAAAACACCCCATAATGTTAGTCTAGACCAGGGGTTCCCAAACTTGGCAACTTTAAGACTTGTGGACTTCAACTCCCAGAATTCTCCAGCCAGCTATGCAGGGGTTCCCAAACTTGGCAGCTTTAAGACTTGTGGACTTCAACTCCCAGAATTCTCCAGCCAGCTATGCAGGGGTTCCCAAACTTGGCAACTTTAAGACTTGTGGACTTCAACTCCCAGAATTCTCCAGCCAGCTATGCAGGGGTTCCCAAACTTGGCAACTTTAAGACTTGTGGACTTCAACTCCCAGAATTCTCCAGCCAGCTATGCAGGGGTTCCCAAACTTGGCAACTTTAAGACTTGTGGACTTCAACTCCCAGAATTCTCCAGCCAGCTATGCAGGGGTTCCCAAACTTGGCAACTTTAAGACTTGTGGACTTCAACTCCCAGAATTCTCCAGCCAGCTATGCAGGGGTTCCCAAACTTGGCAACTTTAAGACTTGTGGACTTCAACTCCCAGAATTCTCCAGCCAGCTATGCAGGGGTTCCCAAACTTGGCAACTTTAAGACTTGTGGACTTCAACTCCCAGAATTCTCCAGCCAGCTATGCAGGGGTTCCCAAACTTGGCAACTTTAAGACTTGTGGACTTCAACTCCCAGAATTCTCCAGCCAGCTATGCAGGGGTTCCCAAACTTGGCAACTTTAAGACTTGTGGACTTCAACTCCCAGAATTCTCCAGCCAGCTATGCAGGGGTTCCCAAACTTGGCAACTTTAAGACTTGTGGACTTCAACTCCCAGAATTCTCCAGCCAGCTATGCAGGGGTTCCCAAACTTGGCAACTTTAAGACTTGTGGACTTCAACTCCCAGAATTCTCCAGCCAGCTATGCAGGGGTTCCCAAACTTGGCAACTTTAAGACTTGTGGACTTCAACTCCCAGAATTCTCCAGCCAGCTATGCAGGGGTTCCCAAACTTGGCAACTTTAAGACTTGTGGACTTCAACTCCCAGAATTCTCCAGCCAGCTATGCAGGGGTTCCCAAACTTGGCAACTTTAAGACTTGTGGACTTCAACTCCCAGAATTCTCCAGCCAGCTATGCAGGGGTTCCCAAACTTGGCAACTTTAAGACTTGTGGACTTCAACTCCCAGAATTCTCCAGCCAGCTATGCAGGGGTTCCCAAACTTGGCAACTTTAAGACTTGTGGACTTCAACTCCCAGAATTCTCCAGCCAGCTATGCAGGGGTTCCCAAACTTGGCAACTTTAAGACTTGTGGACTTCAACTCCCAGAATTCTCCAGCCAGCTATGCAGGGGTTCCCAAACTTGGCAACTTTAAGACTTGTGGACTTCAACTCCCAGAATTCTCCAGCCAGCTATGCAGGGGTTCCCAAACTTGGCAACTTTAAGACTTGTGGACTTCAACTCCCAGAATTCTCCAGCCAGCTATGCAGGGGTTCCCAAACTTGGCAACTTTAAGACTTGTGGACTTCAACTCCCAGAATTCTCCAGCCAGCTATGCAGGGGTTCCCAAACTTGGCAGCTTTAAGACTTGTGGACTTCGACTTCCGGTTCCGGCTCCTGCGGCGACGGGCGAGCCTAGCGCTCGCTCGCCGCTTTGTTTCTTCTTCTGCCCCCCAACGGGGGCGAGACTCCTCTTGTTTGAGGGTCTCCCGTAGGGCCGGCTCGTCGGGGGGCGCGCCCCCCACGGCGGTGGAGGAAGCGGCTCCCGGCGCGGCTCAGGTGAGGGAGAACATGCTAGCGGGGGGTTCTCCCTTCGCCCAAGGAAGACGGCGCCATTCACAATTATGAGGAGGGCTGATCGGCTCAGTCAGAAGGACTCCCGAGGCTTCAGCTGCGAGGAGAGAGTGAGTCTTTAAAAAACTTTTTTTTCCTGCTGCCAGCCAGACTGAACGGACTGGGAGGGGGGTGTTTATTTTTAAAAAAAAACCCCTCGGATTTAAGCGGCACGTTAAAATGGCTTCTCTGCAAAGGGAAAGCGGAAACTTTCACTCCGGACGGTCTCTAACAAGGGAAAGTGGATTGTGACTTTTTGCAACATTGTTTCTAGGTCTGGCTGAGTTTAAAAAAATTCTTTTTTTGCTACTCTCTCCCTCTGGCTGAGATGGGCGGTGGAAGTGGCTTCTCTTTGTCCCTGCCTGATTATTTCAACTAAGGAAAATTTCCAGCGTCTCTTTGAAAGCAGGACTCTCTCTGGATTTTTGGGGAAAAAAAATTTCTTGATGGATTTGTGATTTCTTCTTTGGAATACCTTCGTTATTACTATTTGCTGACTTGGGAAATTGTGTCTCTTTTGGTTTCTGAATTGTTTGCAACTTCACGGCCCTGAACTGAACTGAGCTCCTGATCTGCCCCACCAGCCCCACCCGGAAAACGCCATCTTGGTGGCAGTGATTCTAACTTTTAACCATGGCACAAGAAGCAGCACTTGTAAATTTGGAACAAAGGATGGCTTCTCTTGAAACCTCTATGCAGACTTTGATATCAGAAATAAAGGCCCAGAGGGCTGAAAATAGTACTTTCAAAAAGGAACTATTGGATACCCGGAAGCAAGTGTTGGAGAATACACAGAAGAATGAAGAATTGGAAGGAGGGTTGGAGGGGGCTAAGGGAGAGATTAAAAATGTTTCTAATGAGGTGGGGGAAATAAATGGGCGTGTGTCTAGGATAGATATGGAAAGAATGACATATTTTTTGAGATTTCAGAATGTTCTTGAGGATTCTGGTGAATGCCTGCCTGATCTTATGAGTACAATTTTAGCAGACTATTTACAAAAACCTAAGGATGAGATCAGGGGGGACATTGACCTAGCCTATAGAATTAATTCTGCATATGCCAGGATGAATGAAGTGCCTAGAGAGATACATGTGAAATTTGTTAGAAGGTCAACCAGAGAGGAAATCCTGAAAGCGCAGAGAGAGAAACCTTTAACTTATCATCGAGAAACGGTCACTATCTTGAAGCAGATCCCTAGAAAAATTAGAGATTCAAGAAGGAAATTTTCCTTCTTGTCTAAAACCTTGTTTGATCACGGGATTTGGTTCAAGTGGATGACACCTGAAGGGATGCTGGTGTTCTGGGAAGGAGGAAGAGTGAGGATTAAAACAGTTGCTGAGGCGGAAGCCTTTCTTAAAAAACATTCCTCTGCCCTGGGGGAAGATCCAGGGGGGACGGAGGGGGCCACGGCTCCGCCTGCGGGGGGCCAGGGAGGAGAGAAAGAAGATACAATAGCCAAAAGACTTAGATCCAAAAAATAACTTTGCCTTGATTTTTTCCTGAACAATTTTGCATAATATTTCTATCCGGACTTTTTGTAAATGTCTGACAGCATGGAAGGGAGAATTTAGGTAAATGTACTTGCTTTCAACTTGTAGTGGTATGGAAAATGTTTTCTATGTTAACTTTTTTAATGTGTATTTTGAGGTCTCGGAAGGTCCGATGACTCTGACGTGAATGCTCTCAAAATTTCTTTGTAACCATTACCTTATCCTGTTAAACAATGTAAAACCAATAAAACTTTTTCAATATAAAAGACTTGTGGACTTCAACTCCCAGAATTCTCCAGCCAGCTATGCAGGGGTTCCCAAACTTGGCAACTTTAAGACTTGTGGACTTCAACTCCCAGAATTCTCCAGCCAGCTATGCAGGGGTTCCCAAACTTGGCAACTTTAAGACTTGTGGACTTCAACTCCCAGAATTCTCCAGCCAGCTATGCAGGGGTTCCCAAACTTGGCAACTTTAAGACTTGTGGACTTCAACTCCCAGAATTCTCCAGCCAGCTATGCAGGGGTTCCCAAACTTGGCAACTTTAAGACTTGTGGACTTCAACTCCCAGAATTCTCCAGCCAGCTATGCAGGGGTTCCCAAACTTGGCAACTTTAAGACTTGTGGACTTCAACTCCCAGAATTCTCCAGCCAGCTATGCAGGGGTTCCCAAACTTGGCAACTTTAAGACTTGTGGACTTCAACTCCCAGAATTCTCCAGCCAGCTCTGCTGGCTGGAGAATTCTGGGAGTTGAAGTCCACAAGTCTTAAAGTTGCCAAGTTTGGGAACCCCTGGTCTAGACACATTTTTTTTAATTGCCTTGTTTTAAATCTGGTATGTGGGGCTGCTGTGAGGTCAGACCTAGGTTCAAATCGAGCAGGATCAGTACTGAGATGGGCTCTTCCCCCCCCCACCCCCACTGAGCCACGTGCCACGGTGGCTTCCAACCTGAGCGGATGACGGGCATTCTGACAGGTGGGGGGCAGGAGGGGGCCGCAGCCCGAGAGAGAGGAAGGCCGACTTGAAGCCGATCTAATAATTAATATGTAATTATCTGCCTGCTTTTGTTAAGCTCCTCCAGTGGGGCTTCACCTTGGCCAGGGGCTCCCTCAGCAGCTGCCGCCCCCCCCCAACACACACACACTCCGAGCTTCCTTGCATCCCCTCTCCCCACCCCTCCACCCCAGGCACCAGAAAGCACTTACTGTCATTGATTTAACTGCCTGGTGAACTTCAGTTAAAGGCTGCCCTCTGGGGTCAGGGCAGATTGATATGCCTGCAGATGAGGGTCTTTGTGGGCTAATGCAATTAAGGCCTGATCAGCAAATTAAGGGCCTGGCTGCGAGGGGCAAGGCACCCATTATTGAAGCTGCTCCTCCCCTCAGCCCCCGGAATGACGGAGGCCTCTTGCAAGGACCCCTCGGTTTGGGGGGCACCTGTCCAGGCTGAGCCCCCCTCTTCCTCTGCGAGGCTCAGTCACGCACTCCCTGAGAACACGAGAAAAGCCCGGTGGGTCTCCAGGGGGTCCTCAACCTACGACCACCATTCGAGTAGGTTACAAAGCAAGACACTTGTTAAGTGAGTTTTGGCCCTGTTTTACGACCTTCCTTGCCACAGTTGTTAAAGTCAGTCAATGCAGCCATTAAATGAGCAACATGCTGTTAAGTGAATCTGGCTTCCAAATTGAGAGAGAGAGAGAGAAATGATAGATGACTGACAGTCAGACAGATATGGAGAGATGAATAGAGATGGATGGATGGATGGATACATACATACATACATATGGATGGATGGAAGGTAGGTAGGTAGGTAGGTAGGTAGGTAGTTATGGATGGATGGATGGACAGATGTGGATGGATATATGGATGGATGGATGGATGGATGGATGGTAGGTAGGTAGGTAGATATGGATGGACGGATGGACAGATGTGGATGGATGGATATATGGATGGATGAAAGGAAGGTAGGTAGATAGATATGGATGGATGGATGGATGGATGGACGGATGGACAGATGTGGATGGATGGATATATGGATGGATGAAAGGTAGGTAGGTAGGTAGATAGATATGGATGGATGGACAGACAGATACCCTTTCCTTCCTTCCTTCCTTCCTTCCTTTCCCCTTCCTCCCACCGCCTGCCCCTGTTTTCCTTCTCACCTTTCCTGGCCGATGTTTCAGCCCTTTCTCGGCCTCTTCCAGCCCTTCCTGGATCTGAGCCCAGCCTCTCTTCTTCTCTTCTGCCCCCCCAGCGTGGTGAAGGTGCTGCTGGCGGGAGGAGCTGACCCCAACCTGGGCGATGAGTTCAGCAGCGTCTATCAAACTGCCAAAGAGAAGGGCATCCATTCTTTGGAAGGTAACAACACTCCCGCCACTCTCAGGTGGTTGGAACAGGTGTATTCCTCTCCCCCCCTTGCCTTCCTTTGAGACAATGCAGTTAAAAGTTGAAAGCATCTGTTACGGGTGGTAGCTTCACCTGGGGTCTCCTTAGAGACCCTTTTTTTTTTTCCAGGCACAAACCAAGGTTTGATAGTCCAGATCTTGCAAATAGAGAGCTCTATTCTAGATCAGGGGAAAGTATCCTTCCCAGACAGAATGGGAATTTTCCATCTCGAAGAGCAAACGGGGTTTTAAGAAACCTTCCTTTTTATCCTGAAGCAGCAGCGGGACTAAAATTCGGCACAGCTTGTCCCTAGACCTGGCCTCCTCCCCAAAACCCCTGTTTATGAAGGAAAGGCCAGCCTGGTAACCATACAGTAGAATAACTCAAATGTTTCTCAACCTTGGCGACTTTAAGACGGGTGGACTTCAACTCCCAGAATTCCCCGGCCAGCAGCCATCACTGATTTGACAAGTAGCGTGATGTTTATGCTAATCTGTTGGGTTTTTTTCTTTCCTTTTTAAATATATATTTTAAATCAAGATTAGATGTTGGGTAAATTTGATGATGAGACAAGATAGATTTCCTCACCTGAAATACTTGTTTACTCAATATAGTGTTTTTCTTAAATAAGGACGGAAAAGCTTGCAACCATTTGTAGACCCCTTATGTAAGGGGAAAAGAACCTTTCAGGTTTTTAATATATATATATATATATGAGAGAGAATATTTTCACAGCTCCTGTTCAAGCGTCCCTTTAAGGGGAGGATACTTAACGTCATCCCTCTCTGCCCTTCGATATATATCTACTTTTCAGCATGCAGTCAGGGTGGATTCTTTATGTTTAATAGATCATTTTTTTTCCTTTTTGATTGTTTTTTTTTTGTACACAAAAGTTACCACCAATAAAGGAGAATTACTTTTTTGGTTCTTTGTTAGTGTTGGGTGTTAGCTTTTCTGTTTTGCTTTTTATTCTTGTTGATAAAACAAATAAATACAGGGAGTCCTCAATGTACAGCAGTTCACTTATTGACCATTCAAAGTTAACAAGGGCACTGAAAAGACTGATTTACGACCATTTTTCACACTTACAACTCTTGCAGCATCTCCACCCCCCCCCCATGGTCACGTGATCGGAATTCAGACCCTTGGCAAAAGCGCTCGTATTTACGACGGTCGCAGTGTCCCTGGGTCATGTGATCCCCTTTTGTGACCTTCTGATAAGCGAAGTCAAGGGGGGGAGGGGGGAATCCAGATTCGCTTAACAGCCATGTGAACCACCCCAGTGATTCACTTAACAACTGTGATAAGGTCGTGAAATGGAGCAAAACTCACTTAGCAAATTTCTTACATCCTAAATTTTGAGCTCAGTTTTGGTCATAAGTTTAGGAGTGTGTATGTGTGTGCGTCTAAAGTCAGGGTCAGGAAATCAGATTTGCCAGGAGAAGGAAATTCCCTGAGTCACAAGAGCCATTGTGTGTGCACACGCACAAACACACACACACACACACACACACACACACAGACACACACAGGGCCAGCCGGCCTCTTACAGTGGCGCACTCTTAAGCACAGACAACAGGATGTCGATCTATCTTGCTAGACTTTATTTAAGCCCCAAATACATCAACGCCATAAAGTTAATATTTTTGCCTGCGTTCCCTGCCCTTGTCAGCCCGTATATATTAGGTGACGTCCTGCGTTGGGGTGGGTGGGTGGGTGGGTGGGGAGCAGAGAGGAAGAGCTGGAGTGTAGGAAAACCAGCCCCCCAGCCCCCCTCCAAAGGAAGCCGCCTTAATCTGTTTGCTTGACATGTTTTATTAAAAAGAATAAATTCCCTTGCATTAAGAGAGAGAGAGAGAGAAAGTGCCTTTGTTTTCCGCAGCTATTTTTTTAACGATTTGCATATTTTGTGTGTAAATATTATTATTTTTGTTGTTGTCATAAAAGCCTCCAAAGCCAGGGAGAGGGGTGGGCTCCACCACCAGCAGCCTGCTGCACAAAATATATGAGAGACATTTATATGGATGGCAGGGAGGAGAGATGGAGAACTGAAAATTTCCAGGCTCCGGGTGATGGATGGCGGGCGAGGGTTCCCTTGACGCTTTATTGGGTTTGCGATGATTATCTCTCTCCCGGAGACATTTTTTATGGATGACGGTTGAGCTGTCATGCCAGACCACAGGGGGGGGGGGGAGAGAAGGGGGGGGGGGAGAAGCTACCTAACAATAATAACACTTTAATCTTTTTACTGCACCGCTCCCTAGTATCTCAGATTCATCTTCCCTGACACCAGCCACTTGATTATCCGGGGCCCCTCCCTGGATAGGCAAAGGAGGGAAATAAATAAGGGGACAGCCTCTCTTCTCCCCCCCCCTCCCTCCCCCTAAAAAAATAAAAAATAAAAAGCAGAGGGAAACATACAAAAGTGAGAGAGAGAGAGAGAGAAATGCAGCCCAGGATGGGAAAAAAAGATACAGCACCTAGAAGGTTCACCTTATCACTCCTGACGCCTTCCTTCTACAGGTGGAAAGATTTATTTGCTGGGAAGAATGCCGGCCATTCATTGCAATGCTTTAGATTTGGCTGGGCTCATCCTTAACCAGGCATCACCCAGGAAAGGGAGGGGACGGGGGGGGGGGCTCCCTGCTGCTTCTCAGGACCCACCTCTCTGCAGGAGTGTGTGTGCGTGGGGGGGGGGGGTACATGGGCTCGCTAAGTGGCTCAAACGGGGTTGGAGACCTCCAAGGTCCCTTCAGTTTCTGTTTGTGAGTTTTATTTCATAGTTTGTAGGGCTAGCAGTTAAAAACAGACTTAGCACAAGTCAATGTCTCCGGAGATTCTCCATCATCCGTCCAGGTCATCGTTCTCCCAAAATAGTTTTTTCTGCACCCCCCCCCCCCCCAAAAAAAAAGCAACTGGACTTTCTTGGGTTTTTTCCTTGAAGACATTTTGCTTCTCGTCTAAGAAGCTTCCCTGGTCTTAACGTTTTCAAGGGAACCCCCCCCCCCCCAATTAAATCCAGTTGCCTTTTGGAAAAAGCACCTTTGGGATACTTAAAATAGTAGAAAGCAACTAAAATTTGCGGCCTGGGTCCAAGATATCCGAGGAACCACCTTGCCCCAAAGAGATTGGCCCACCCACCCAATTTGGCAGGAGGGGCATGCTGCAGACCCCAAGGGCCAAGGAATTATGGCTGGCAGGGTCCAGGAGGAGGGCCACCCCCTGGAGCATCCTACCCTTCAAGGCGAGGTCTGCGCCCGCCCCTTTTGCCTTCACACCTGGCCGTGCCAGTTGACCTGGGGCCCTGGACGAGCCTTTCTGGGCTCTGGGCGTGGCCCACCGTCCCCCACCTTGGCCAATTCTCCATTTTAGCCTGATGGAGCCAAGGCCCTACAGCTGGTTGAATTGGGGCAGGACTTAAGTCTCTTATCCTACGCTTTTAATGTGCTGTAAGTCGCCCAGAGTTTGCATGACTGCAAGACGGGTGGGATGTAAATTTAATAAATAAGCAATAAAAAGTGAACGCCATAGGAATGACGTAAAAGAACAAGAGCAGCCAAGCGGCCCGGAGTCACAAATGAGTCGAGTCCAGCAGCCATGAATATTCTCTCCAAAAATTCAATTTTTAAAAATGTCTATTGACGACTTGGAGCTTTTCAAGAGAATAGCAAGATGTAAATATAATAAAATGAAGAGATGAAAATTGAGACGATAGATGGATCAAGCATGGTGGGTTTGTTTTTTATTATTATTATTATTTTCTAGTTTTTCGGTTCTGGAAAAATCTGTAAGGTTCCAGAGTAGGGAAAGAATAGGTCTCACACACACACAAACACACACACACACACACGAAACTTCAGAAATTTCCCATTGAGCCTCTTCTAATCTTTAAATCAGGGGTCTCCAGCCTTTGCAACTTTAAGTCTGAAGGACTTCAGCAAAGCTGGCTGGAGAAGTCTGGGAGCTGAAGTCCTTCAGACTTAAAGTTGCAAAGGTTGGAGACCCCTGCTTTAAATAATGTGTGTGCTTCAAATTTCCTGGTCTAATTCTACCATTGAAAAAAACGCCAGGAGTGAGCCTGTCAGGGGCACATTTGCTGTGGAAGGTGCAATGAAAAAATAATATTTCATTTGTTTGTTTGTTTATGCAGTCACAGCGTTAAATACGGGCTGATCTGTGCCAGGTGACTTGCTATGTCCTATTAGGAAAACTCTGTTTCTTCGTTAGTTTTACATCTAATAAATGTACATCTCACCCCCTCCTTCCTCTGGGATTTCGAGGCATAGAATTGTGCAAAGGAACCTCTCTGCCGTTTTGTGCAAGAGGCACACCGCACTGATTCAGCTGGGGAATGGCTCAAAGTCGCCCGGTGAAATTGGCAGAGTGGGCTCATCCTTTGTTGAGCATCTGGAAGCTCTCTTTTTTTTGGGGGGGGGGGTCCTGGGCAGAATTGTTTACATTTTGATAGGAAAGGAGCTTTGCAGATCAGCTTGGCTCTCTGAGACTGGCTGTTTTCGTGCGGGCATTTTTGGACCCATCTAGGGAACATCATCAGTGCTAGAAGGAAGGGGTGGTTGGCTCTTATTTTTATATACTAGGACCATGATGGCGAACCTATGGCACGCAGGCCACAGGTGGCACACGGAGCCCTCTCTGCGGGCATGAAAACTGTCGCTCCAGCTCAGTGCACATGTGCGTCAGCCTCCCGTCAGCCAGCTGATTTTCAGGGGTCTGCCATGCATGCGGGAGAGGCACGTGCATGCACAGAAGGGGCGGGGAGGTCATGCTTGGATGCGTGGGGGAGTTTCGATTTCCTCCCCCCCCCCCAGCAGCCCTTTTTGGGCCCCAGGAGGCTGCAGGGAGGCCTGCTGTACCCAAAACGGGGTGCGGCGGTGCTGGTGGTCTCGGACACATAAGGTGTGGGGAGCGTCCACGGTGTGTGGCACATGCCTTGCGTTACGGGTGTGGGCGTGGGCCTTCGGCATGCGAGGACCAAAAGGTTAGCTTTCCCTGCCAGTGTTGTGTATCACACACACACGCACACCAGACACACCCACCGGAGCCCCCCTGAGCCAGAGAGCGTTGCTGTGCCCCTAACCCCCTTTCTCCCACCGCTCCTTGCAGTGCTGGTCACCCGAGAAGACGACTTCAACAACCGCTTGAACAACCGGGCAAGCTTCAAGGGCTGCACGGCTTTGCACTACGGGGTCCTGGCAGATGACTACACCACCGTCAAGTTGCTCCTGGAAGGAGGTAAGAGGGCCACGCGGGTGGAGGTGGGGAGCTGGGCTTTCTCTCCCCTGGAGGAGGAAGCTCTCGAGACCTTCCCCCTGTGGGGCTGGAGACCAGGGCCCCGAGTCTGGAGACAGGCCTCCCTGCAAATTGGGGGGGTGGGGGAGGGAGATTTTGGGGTGAAAAGAGAAGGTTTGGCAGTCCCAGAGATTGGGGGTGCTGAGCCCTTTGGCCTCTCCCTTGTCTTCTCTCTGGGTTTGTCCCCGTTGACAGGCGGTCCTTTCACTTACCGCCAGAGTTGAGAGCCACAAATGTCCGTTGCTAAATGAGACATTCGTGAAGTGACTTTTGCCCCATTTTACGACCTTGCTTGCCACGGTTCTTAAGTGAATCTGGCTTCCTCGCTGACTTGGCTTGTCCGTATGTCCACAAAAAGGGGCCACGCGATTCCGGGGCACTGCAGCCGTCATAAATATGAGCCAGTGGCTAAGCATCCAAGTTTCGATCGCCTGACCACGGAGAAGCTGGAACAGTAGTCAAGGTGAAAACGGTCCTAAGTCACTTTTATCCATGCCGTTGTAACTTTGTACAGTCACTAAGTGAACTGTCGTAAGTACTTCGCGTCCTTCTGTCGCTTTAGAAGGGACTCACTTAAAACAGAGAAGCTGTCAGGGGTTCCAAAGAGCATCCAGAAGTCAATCAGAGTCCAAGGTAAAGGATTCCTCAAAGTCCCAATTTATGAAAAGAGCCACGTTGGCACATCTGGGGAAACCCGAATCTGGAAGCTTCCCGGTTTCCCCCACCCAGTTGAAAGGTCAAGATCTTGCCCCCCACACCCCCACCAGTCCATCCCATGGTCCAATCTCCCACTGCCACACTATCCAGTTCCAGCCAGGTGCAGAGGTGCAAAGACAAAGGATGATGACCTTGGCTTTCTAGAAAGAATGTTGTTATGGCTATCTATCATCTAACTCCATGCAATCTCCGCTCCTGTTTTCCCACCATAGAAAAGGCATAGGAGAATGGACTATTAGTGTGGCAGGCCAAAGATCCCAAAAGGAAACTTTTAAGACTTGTGGACTTCGACTCCCAGAAACCCCCCTCCCCCCCCAAGACAGCCAGGAATTCTGGGAGTTGAACTCCACAAGTCCTCAGGTTGCCCAGGTTGGAAACCCCGTTCTAAGGCATATGTGAACAATTGCCACGACTCCTGCAAAGCGGCCTACACCGCAGGGCCGGCCGGCCAAACTCCTGCTTGTGAGCTAAGCTGGCCATTGCAAGGGACAGATCCTTTTCGGTGGCGGCCCCCTCTTGCCAGAAAGCATCCCATCCTGCCAGCGTCCAGCCCTGCCTAGCAAATCCCAGCTTGTGGCCTTCTGGATATCCCTAAAACCCGATTCCTGGGGGCCACCCACCCCTTCCCATCCCTTAGCCCAGGGGTCTGCAAAGTTGGCTCTTTTAAGACGGGTGGACGTCAACTCCCAGGATTCCCCAGCCAGCATAGCTGGCTGGGGAATCCTGGGAGTTGAAGCCCACCCGTCTTAAAAGAGCCAACTTTGCAGACCCCTGCCTGTCAAGAAGCAACCTATCAGGGCCTCCCTGGCATTCAGTGGTGGTTGTGTTGACTTTTGTGATTGCACTTGCTTGTGTGTTGTTCTCGGGGCGTTTAGGCTGGAAACTCTCAAAGGAAGAAGCTACATCAGGGCGAGCCCAATCGTCGGCCGAGAACACGCATTCCTGGGACTTTGTCCGGAGACGAAAGCTCCAGGCCTCCGAGGGCCCCCTCCCCACTTGGCTTAAGGCCTCCGTTCAGCAGCCTGCAGCCCCTCTGCGGAGAATGCCACTTGCCCTCTGACTCCCGAGAGGCGGGCACTTCCTCCCTGCCTTGGGCAAGCAGCCTCCCCCCCCCCCCTCCTTTCTCCAGCCCCCTTCACCTGCCTTTTCGCAGGGTGCCCCCCCTCCCGGCTCCTGAGCTGGCTGCCCTGCCCCAGGGGCCAAAGCCATTAACTCCCCCTTGCCAGCTCCCTGCGTAGACCCAGAGCCCCCTGTTCCTCCCTCTTCCTGGCGGGAGGCAACCTCCCCATCACCCTTCACCCCGCCCGCGGCCTTTGGGCTGAATCACTTGACCCTTCCTTGTGGTCAGTCTGTGTGTGCCCAGCGGACCGCGAGAGGCAGGCCCCTCCTCGCTCGGACCCCGCAGTCTCCTGACCCACCGGGGAAAGGCAGGGGAGCCCAAATGAGGGTCCCGCCCTGCCTGGCCAGGCCTCCCCCCCCCCCCGATCGATCCAGAGGTTTTGTCTCCCTTTGATTCGAGAAAAGAGGGCCCGCAGCCCCCCACCACAATTGGGTTTGCTATTATCCCACCCACCCACTCGTCCGCCCGCCTGCCTGCCTTTTGAAGCAAGACGGTTATTCTTACGGGAATTTCCATGGTTCGAGAGGGAAAGGTTTTGTGCCCCTCCTGGCTCTGGGGCATTTGGGGGAAGTGGAAGGCACCCTAAGAGGAAGGAGAAGGCGCCCCCACCTCACAAGCCCCCACGGCTGGACGGGTCGGGGCAGGATCGATGCGCGGCAGGCTTAGCCCCAGGCCGCAAGCATTGGCCGCTTTTGACCCCTTGGGGAAGGGGTTGTGTTTGCATTTCTGGGTCATCAACACTGGCGATAGCGCAGTATTGAAAGCTATTATGTCTGGTCACACAATCTACCAGATATCCAGGATGGATTTGGTCAAGGGACTGGGGTAGGCAGAAGCTGGTGTTTGAGGGTGTGAGTATCCAGAATAACAATATAAAGAGTTGCAAGGGACCGTGGAGGTCTTCTAGTCCAGCCCCCTGCTCAAGCAGGAGAGCCTAGACCAGGGGTCTCCAACCTTGGCTACAGAACTCAAAGCTGGCTGAGGAACTCTGGGCGTTGAAGTCCACAAGTCTTCAAGTGACCATTCCAGGCAAATGAGTGTCCATTCTCTTCTTAAAGACCCCCAGTGAGGAAGCACCCACAACCTCTGGAAGCAAGCCTCTCCATTAATCGGTTGGTTAATTGCTCTAACTGTTAGGGAATTGGTTATTCCAGATGTTTTGGTCCTCTCCTGGATTAGTCTCCATCTGTTGCTTCTTGTCCTGTCTCCAGGTGCCCTTGGAGGATAGAACAGAGTTGGAGGAGAGCTTGTGGGTCATCATATGGTTGCAAGATGCCAGATGTTTCTAGTAAAACTGCCTCTCGCATTTGACCAGTGGTAGACTTCTCACTGCCGATGGTGCTCCAGATGTTTTGGTGTTGCACCCAAGGTGTCTATTGTTATCATCATGGTTGGTTGCCCAGTCAGCCTGATGTTTAGACTGGATTTGGCATTTTTTACCTAGCTGGCAGGTTTTTTTTCCAAGGATGTGGGATAGACAGATGTTTTTATTTGATGGTGCCAAATGTCGTCACCGGACGGAAGCTGTTCCGAGCAAAACTGCCTTTTGCAATCAACCAGCAATGATTTTTGTCAGTGCTGATGGCATTCAAATAGCGTTCAAGTAAAATGATGATGATGATGATGATGATGATGATGATGATGATGATGATGATGATGATATTATTATTATTATTATTATTATTATTATTATTATTATTATTATTTACTTTATTCATAAAACATGAAACTCAGCTAACTGAACATTTAAAAATGCATATTACAAATACTATTGACTGGTGCTAATGGTTGATACAGTTTGCTGCCAGCATCCTAGGTATCAACCAAGTATCTTCTTAGAATATAAGATGTTCCACGTAGTCCAGTTTTTTGCAGTTCTGCTGGTGGTCATTGCAGGAAGCTGCAATATTCTGAGATATTTATTAAAATTCTTGGACATGGTGCCAAGTGACCCGATGACAATGGGTGTCACTGTGACATGCTTCATCCATAGCCGTGTGGTTTCGATGGCCAGGTCACGATATTTCATGAGTTTTTCTTCTTCTTCTTCTTCTTCTTCTTCTTCTTCTTCTTCTTCTTCTTCTTCTTCTTCTTCTTCTTCTTCTTCTTCTTCTTCTTCTTCTCCTCCTCCTCCTCCTCCTCCTCCTCCTCCTCCTCCTCCTCCTCCTCCTCCTCCTCCTCCTCCTCCTCCTCCTCCTCCTCCTCCTCCTCCTCCTCCTCCTCCTCCTCCTCCTTCTTCTTCTTCTTCTTCTTCTTCTTCTTCTTCTTCTTCTTCTGATGTACTAAATTTATATGCTACCCATCTCCCTGTCCAGCAGCTCTGGGTGGCTTCCAGCCTCTTAAAAACCCATTGTAAAAGAGTGGGAGCATTAAAAAAACTTGAAAAATATTCAGCATGAAGATGAAAACGTTGAAAGCATCCTGCAGAATGCTGTGTTGCCGTTTGGAGTCTTTCTTTAGGTGTTTTTTCAACTTGAGCTCACTACAAGCACCAATTATAATAATAATAATCTTTATTGTCATTGTACTAAAATTACAATGAAGTTGGTTGAGTGTAACCCCAGCACTGACATCATCAGTCAATCAGAATAGAACTGGGAGGGGCCTTGGAGGTCTTCAACCCCCTGGCCAAGCAGGCAACCCTAGACCATTCCAGACAAGTGACTGTCCAGTCTCTTCCTTGTCCTGGCCGTTAGGAAGTTCCTGCTTAATTCCAGGTTGCTTCTCTCCTTGATGAGTTTCCATCTGCTGCTTCTCCTCCGGCCTTGGGGGGCTTTGGAGAATAGGTGGACCTCCTGTCCTTTGGGGCAGCCCCTCAAATATTGGAAGGCTGCTCTCATGTCTCCCCTCTTAGTCCTTCTTTTCTATAGACCGGCCAAACTCAAATCCTGCAACCGTTCTTGGTATGTTTGAGCCTCCAGGCCTTTAATCCTCTTTGTTGCTCTTCTCTGCACTCTTTCCAGAGTCTCCACATCTTTTTTGTAACTTGTGGTGACCAAAACTGGATGCAGGATTCCAGCTGTGGCCTTACTAAGGCTTTACAAAGCGGTACTAACACTTTACGTGGTTGTGGTTCTATGTTTCTCTTTCTACACTCAAGGATGGTTGTATCAGCTTTTTTGGTGGCGGCTGCACACGGCTGGCTCATCTTTAGTTGACGAATGCTGAGGTTATTAACTAATATAGTGTATTATGGTACAGTATCATACAATATTAATATCACACAATATAATAATATTCAATAATATAAGTAGTACTTACATTTAACGTTAGTCATCCTCTTACAACAGCTCATTTAGTAACCGTTTGAAGTTACAGCGGCATTGAAAAAAGTGACTTACGTCTTTTTTCACACTTAATAATAATAATAATAATAATAATAATAATAATAATAATATTTATTGTCATTGTAAAAATTACAATGAAATTGGTTACTTACGACCATTGCAGCATCCCCATGGTCATGTGGGCTTGGCCGTTGGCAACTGACTCATATTTATGACGGTCGCAGTGTCCCGGGGTCATGGGACCCCCTTTTGCGACCTTCTGACAAGCAAAGTCAACGCGGAAGCCAGATTCATATCGTCTGCAGCTATGCTCTTAACAACGGTGGTAAAACGGGGCAAAACTCCCTTAACCACTGTCTTGCTTAGCAACAGGAATTTGGTCGTAAGCGGAGGACTTCCTACGATATTAGGAACGAGGGCTGCGCTGGTTTCCTTCAAAGCCTTTGGGGATGGGGATGTGGGGCCTTCTGGCTAGAAGCCCTAAGAGGATCCAGAAGCCCCAAGGATTTCTTTGGGGTCCCTTCTGTGGGCACCTTGCTATTTCCAGCCCCAGTTCCTGGCTTCAGGAATGGTGGAAGTGGTGCTGTGGCCCACTAGCAGAGCTGGCGGCAGAGTCGGACAGCGAGGAGGGTTGGGGAGGAACCTGGGCCAGTCCTGGAGTCTGGGGAAGGCTCGGAGGAGGGCTCGGCGTCGGAGGCAGAGAGGGGGCCAGGGCCCTCCGACAGTTATCAGCTGCCTTCGGAGTCAGACATCCGTGAGGCAGAGGAACAGTTGGAGCCTGTTCCCAGGGTGCGCATGCACAGAGCGGCCAGACGAAGGGAACAGCTAAAGAACAGGGGTCGACTTGGGAGGAAGGCCACAGGTGGACGATGAATGGCCCTTACCAGCGGGAATAAAAGAGGAGCGAAAGGGGAGTGGAGTTTGCAGGAGGCCGTTAGTTCGCTTCATTGCTTCGTGACTCTCCAAGACTCCTTGCCAAACGTTTTGCAGCTCTCCAAGCCAGATAAGGTCTGTGACCGTAAATCCTCCTTGGAAAGACTTTGCTGGATGGGAAGGAGCAGAATTCACAGGAAATCAATAAAAGGGGTGGGGTTTTTTGGTCGGGACAACCAGGGGTCGGCTTCAGGCTCTCGGGAAGCCTCGGTCAGAACAAGTGGCCAGCCTGGGCCTCGGTTGGTAGCCAGGACCCCCACTTGCATCTAAGCCTGTTTTGGGGGGGTGGGGGGAGGCTGTTGACTTAGTCGTGGCCGGATAGAAGGACACAAAGGGAGCCTCCCCTTCGGCCCCAAAGAAGGAAGGCCGCTACAAAAGACGGCCACACACAGAGGAGGGTCTCCTTTCAGCTGGCGTATTGATATATCCTGCTTCTTAACTGGCCTCCGATTTAATGAATATAATGAAACAATAAAAACCCAATAATTCAAGATTAATTAAAAAAAAATACCCGCAGGATGGCCAAGATGGAACGATCCATGATGGGAAGACTAGGGGTTTTTCGGGAGGGGGGGGGGTTACAATGGGGGAAGCCAGAGTCACGTAACAACCGTAACTAAAAAGGTCATTAAATGAGGTATAACACAGTAAATGACCCCATGGTCCTCCTCCACTTCCTCTACTCCAGGGCTCTCCAACCTTTGCAACTTTAAGTCTGAAGGACTTCAGCTCCCAGAATTCTCCAGCCAGCAAAGTCTGGGAGCTGAAGTCCTTCAGACTTAAAGTTGCAAATGTTGGGGACCTCTGCTCTACTCCACGAGCCCTATTCTCTCCTGGCACTGGTGATGTTCCTTAGTTGGGTCATGAAAGGTCTGCAAGAAAGCCACTAAGCTCAGAGAGCACCAGGGACCCCCACAATCCCACCATCCCCAGGACTTAAACCCTCCAAGGCTGAGAAGCCCTGCCTTAATGGCTGATGTTCATCTGTTCATTTCTGCACCTTCTAATATTTTCCTTATCGCCTTCTCATCCAGAGGGATCTCTACCCTTTCCCAACGTTGTGGAAAGGCAGTTCGAGCTGCGTGGGTGGGGTGGGGGGAAACCATTCTTAAAAGCTTTGACACGGGCATAAACCTTCCCTTCTGTCCTCCTCCTCCGCTCCACACACCTGTCTCCCATGTAAGACTGATGGTGTAACCTAGTAGGGTCATGAAACATTTCTAAGAAATCAACCCAGCTCAGAGAACGTCAAGGACTCCACAGTCCAACCCCAAGCTACAAATGATTCCCTTCTATCGGTTTAATCCTGGTTTGTGCACGTGCAGACTTAAGTTCACCTACACCGGCGGTTCTCAGCCTGTGGGTCGCGACCCCTTTGGGGGTCCAACGACCCTTTCCCAGGGTCACCTAAGACCATCGGAAAACACATCTTTTCGACGGTCTTAGGGACCGAGACACCAGTTTTATGGTTGGGGGGTCACCACAACATGGGGAGCGGTATTAAAGGGGTCGCGGCATTGGGAAGGTTGAGAGCCACTGATCTACACTGTGCTCCGTTATAAGGTAGTTTGTTTCTGGCTTAACCCAGCGCACGGACCCAGACTTCGATGTTCGCGCGACATGAATGCAGAGGGAAGATTTCTTAAGATTTGGGCTGGGGAGCCCCTTGGAGAATCTCCAGAAGATGCAGGGGTCACCCCCACGGAGCTCCTTCGGGGTGTGTGTGTGAAAACGCCCGCGAAGGGGCCGCAGCTGAGGACAGCCCGCCTTCCCCACGCCGTGCCCCCCGTCCCTCCGATCCCTCTCCCCTCCCGCTCTGCATTTGCCCGAGAATGTGATAAATTCCATATTGATTCCTTCGGCCGCGCTGTAAATTTTGCAAAAGATGATTAAATAGCTCAATCGTCTCTGCCGGTGCCAAGGCTCAATATTTTGCAGGCCGGCCGTATCGACCAACCCAGGGGCCCCACACCGGCCGTTAAACTCCGATGAGACCAGGATGCATAAAGCCAATCGGCTTCGGCGTGCCGAACACGGGCAGCGCCACCCGTGCCTGGCTGGCCACAGGTTTTATGCCCGTGTCGAAGAAGCGTTTAAGAATGGTTTCCCACCCACCCGGCTACAATTGCATTCGCACAACGTTGGGAGAGTGTATGATGATCAACATTAGCCATTAAGGCAGTGCTTCTCAACCATGGCGACTTTTAAGTCCTGTGGATTGCAACTCCCAGAATCCCCCAGCCAGCTATGCTGGCTGGGGGATTCTGGGAGTTGCAGTCCGCAGGACTTAAAGTCGCCATGGTTGAGAAGCACTGCCTTAAGGAGAAAGAGCCAGCTGACTATCATTGCATTGTGAGATAAGGCAAGTCGAGCGGAGGGGGTCCTTACAGGCCGCCCCCTCCCCTCTCTTCCTCTGCTCTCCAAAGCCCGCCACCTGCTTTTGAAGCGTCCGTCCCCCCCGTCCCGTCCTCCCCCCAATATTGGGAGTGGGTTTATTTTACCGGAAAGACGGGCGATCATGTTAATTCAATCAGAGCCGGGCTCTGGAGGGCTGGAGTCTCTTCCTATTACTTTAACTAGCCATGTAGCGCAATAAGGATGTCGGGGCTTGTCAGGGATGACGGCTGATGACACCCCCTCATCTCCTCCTCCTCCTCCTCCTCCTCTCGCTCCCAGCCAGCGCCTGGCTTCCTCCCGGGCTGACCTCTCACACCTACCTGCGTGGGCAGGGCAGCATGGACGTGCAGGTACCCACCCACCCCTCTCGCGTGGGAGTTGCTACTGGAAGGGAGCGCGAGGGGGTGGCCCTTTGGCACTCGATGAATACGACTCTTGCCTTAGAGTTCTTTCTTTCTTGCTTGGTTTATGTATTTGGTGAGGTTTCTATCCCGCCTGGATTGCTTTTATATCTCAAAGACATTCCACTTCTTTAGGGAGCATGGAGGGAGGTGTGGTTGCCTTTTGAGGTCCTGAAATGGGAAAGTTCAGCATCTGATTCCCACCTCAGACAACCCTCCGTCTGGACTAATTCTGCATGTTTATATCCATCTATCCATCCATCTATCTATCTCTTTATCTACCTACCTACCAGTATTTATCTATTTATCTATCTACCAGTATCTATCTATCTATCATCTATTTATCTATCTCTATGTCTGTCTATCTCTGTATCTATCTATCTATCTATCTATCTATCTATCTATCTATCTATCTATCTATCTATCTATCATCTATTTATCTATCATCTATTTATCTCTATGTCTGTCTGTCTGTCTCTGTATGTATGTATCTATCTATCTATCATCTATTTATCATCTATTGATCTCTATATCTGTCTGTCTGTCTCTGTATCTATCTATCTATCTATCATCTATTTATCTATCTCTATATCTGTCTGTCTGTCTCTGTATCTATCTGTCTGTCTGTCTGTCTATCTACCTATCTATCTATCATCTATTTATCTATCTCTATATCTGTCTGTCTGTCTCTGTATCTATCTATCTATCTATCTATCTATCTATCTATCTATCTATCTATCTATCTATCTATCTATCTATCTATCTATCTATCTATATCTATATATCTATATCTATATCTATATATCTATATCTAATTATTGTCTATCTTACCAGTATCTATCTATCTACCAGTATCTTTGTATGTATCTATCTATGTCTATCTATTATCTATCTACTACCTATCTATTGCTCCTGGGGAGGAAAGCAATGGCAAATCTAGACAGCATCGTAAAAAGCAGAGACATCACCCTGCCAACAAAAGTGCCCATACTCAAGGTTTATGGTTTTCTCAGTTGCCATGGATGGCTGTGAAGGTTGGACCATAAGAAAGGCTGAGGGCCAAAGAATGGAGGCCTTCGGACTCTGGGGCTGGAGAAGACTCCTGCATTGAGTCCCTTGGCCTGCAAGGCCATCCAACCGGTCAGTCCTAGAGGAGATCCATCCTGGCTGCTCTTCAGAAGGCCAGATCCTGAAGAGGAAACTCAAAGACTTTGGCCACCTGATGAGAAGGAAGAAGGACTCCCTGGAGAAGAGCCTCATGCTGAGAATGATGGAGGGCAAGAGAAGAAGAAGGGGACGGCAGAGAAGGAGGTGGCTGGATGGAGTCACCAAAGGAGTCGGCAGGAGCTTCAATGGACTCCAGAGGATGGGACAGGAAGGCCTGGAGGAACGTGGTCCATAGGGTCACGATAGGTCAGACACGACTTTGCAACTCACAACAAGTACACCTGTTACCTATCTATTATCTACCTATTGTCTATCTGTCTGTCTATCTATCATCCCTTCTATCTATCACTATCTATTCTGTGTCTTTCTGTCTGTCTATCTATCTATTGCATCTTTATTATTTGTTTAAATACCTCAAGGCAGCAAAGTATTCCTCCCTTCACCTACTTTCACCACAACAACCACCCTGTGAGGTGGGAGGCCTGAAAGCGAAGGGCTGGGCCTCCATCACCCACCCTATGGCAGGACTAGGACTTGTTTTATGAGGCTTTGGAGCTACCTATGGAACCAAGCATTTTGGAGGGAAAGGAACATTTCCCTGGCATGTCGGAAGCAGGGGCTGGACACAGGCAGTGAAATGGGCGTAGAGTGGGAAGTGCTGCATAGAAAACCTGGGCATTTTTTTCCAGCCCTCTTCTCTGTTTTCTTCCGACAATCCAAGTAGCCTCCAGACGTTGTGGATGCTCCAACAGTGGAGCCATTTGTCTGAAGTGGTGTAGGGTTTCCTGCCTAGGCAGGGGGTTGGACTAGAAGACCTCCAAGGTGCCCTCCAGCTCTGTCATGCATTCATGCTTTTGCCACTGGAGTCAGAACGGGTGTTCTGGAGAGGCTGCATTCAGGGTTGCTTTATTGTCCCCTACTTATTTTATTTTTTATTTTATTAAATTTATACCCCGCCCTTCTCCTTGTTAGGACCCAGGGCGGCGCACAGGCATTATATAAAACCATAAATACAATATACATCTATTAAAAATATATTAAATTAACTCACCCGTGCTAAAACCCGTTATTAAAACCATAGCCAATTATAATTTATATTTAAAAAGTCAGAAACGGGGGGCTATCCTAGGCCGGCTTGTTGGAATAAGTACGTCTTAAGACGTTGGCGGAAGAGGTGGAGGTCCGAGGTAGTGCGTAGGTCGGGGGGTAGGTCGTTCCAGAGGGCCAGGCCCGCCACAGAGAAGGCCCTTCCCCTGGGTGTCGCCAGCCGGCATTGCCCCGCCGACGGCACCCGGAGAAGGCCCTCTCTGTGGGAGCGGACCGGACGAAGGGATGTATGGGGCAGGAGGCGGTCTCGTATATAGCTAGGCCCCGAGCCATGGAGCGATTTAAAGATGGTCGTCAACACCTTGAAGCGCACTCGAAAGGCCACAGGCAGCCAGTGCAGCTCGCGCAGGAGAGGTGTTACGTGGGCTTGCCTTGAGGCACCCATAATCACCCGCGCGGCCGCATTCTGCACTAACTGCAGCTTTCGAGTGCACCTCAAGGGGAGCCCCATGTAGAGAGTGTTGCAGTAATCCAGCCGAGATGTCACGAGCGCTTGAGTGACTGTGCGAAGGGCTCCCCGGTCTAGTAAGGGGCGCAACTGGCGTATCAGGCGAACCTGATAGAACGCCCCCCTGGCCACGGTCGCCACATGGTCCTCCATGGACAGCCGGGAATCCAGGAGGACGCCCAAGTTGCACGCCCTCTCCACGGGGGCCAGTTGTTCGCCCCCAATGGCCAGTGTTGGACTTATCTGGCTGAACCGGGGTGCCGGAAACCACAGCCACTCGGTCTTGGACGGGTTGAGTTTGAGTTTGTTACTACCCATCCCTACACACACACACACACACACACACCCATGTGTGTGTTCGTTTAGTACAGGGGTCCCCAACCTTTGCAACTTTAAGTCTGAAGGATTTCAGCTCCCAGACTTCTCCAGCCAGCAAAGCTTATTATGTATATACCCACATAGCAAAGCTGGCTGGAGAAGTCTGGGAGCTGAAGTCCTTCAGACTTAAAGTTGCAAAGGTTGGGGACCCCTGCTTTAAAAAGCTGGCTGGAGAAGTCTGGGAGCTGAAGTCCTTTCAGACTTAAAGGTTGGAGACCCCTGCTTTAAAAAGCTGGCTGGAGAAGTCTGGGAGCTGAAGTCCTTTCAGACTTAAAGGTTGGAGACCCCTGGTTTAGTAGGTTGACCGCCAAACACCAGGGAAGGCGAGCCCCCCCCCCTTCACCGACTGGTGGGCTTCTCCGCCTCCTTCCCGCTTGGCACCCACCCCTCGCCCTGGCGTTATTAAGTAACTCAGGCCTCTTGCCAGCAGGTTCTCCTCCCTGCCTCCCCTTCCCATGCACACTCCCTTCCCCGAGCCCCTCTATTGACAGCGATCCGGAATCCGGAGGAATCCAAGACAAATGATGAAGAGGGGGGAGTTAATAAAATTTGAAAAATTGAGAGCTGTCGCTCCGCTTAAACTTTTTCCCCAATACCTCCGACGGAAACATATTTCCCCAATGAGTGACCTTCGGCAGCTGCTCGGGCTCTGCACCGACGCTGGGGGTGAGCCAGCCTGCTATTTATCAAATATTATAAGTCAGGGCCCGCTCCTACCGGCCCGGATTTGGGGAGGGGGCGTCCCAGCGCCCCGCAGAGCCCCCGGGCGTTGCCCAGGTGTTGATTCTCGGCCGACGACAGCTAGTGGGAGGTGACAAATGGCCTCCCGCTCGGATTCCCAAAGGTTGGAGCCCCCTCAGCAGGGGTGGGCCTGGCTCAGTCCAGGAGAGGCACTTGCTGCTTGGAGGAGGGAGGAGGGCAGCAGCCCCCCCCCCCCACAGCTACAGAAGGGGGCCAGGGGTCAGGCCACGCCTCTTAGGACGGCCAGCAGCCCCCTCCGCGCCCTTCCAGCAAGTGTCCTGCCACCGAGTTATTTATGAAAGCGTCATATTTTATTGCCGTGGGTATCTTGAGGAGGTAGGCATCGACCGGCAGAGTCTGGTGGGTCTATCAATTATTGCAGCAATTAGTCAAGTCGTCAAAGCCATTAACAGGGGAATTAGACCAATATTGGTGAGCCGTTATTAATAGATTGACGGGCGGGTGGAAGTGCCCGATGTTCACCGAAGACGAGGAGGCGAAGGAAGCCTCAGGGCTGCCCCCCCCCCCAGGGACCCTCCCCAAAACTTTTCTCCCCTTCCTTGGAGACCCCCGGCCATTGTCTCGTCACAAAGGAGCTGCGTCCTGCGTCCCGGTGACCACCCACCCCCGTCTCTTGAAAAGGTTATCGAGCGGCCTGTCCTGGCAGGCCATAGATAATGTCACCTGTTCCGAGGGTCTTCGGGGGGGGGGGCTGCGTGGGAAGTTTATGGAGCTCATTTTTCATCCCGTAAGCAAAGATAGGCAGGGGGAGCTTGGAAAGGGCTAATTTGGGCCTCTCGGCCCTCCTCCTTCCATGTCGGGGTCTCGGGCTCCCCCTGGGCTTCAGGGGAGAAGCAGGCAGGGACCCCTTTCAGAGAAGGGCTGTGATGTGTAAACCCCCTCCCATCTTTATGCGAAAACGTGGCATTCTCCCCAAGGAACCTATTATTGCTCGTCTCTGCACCTTTCTGGATTGTGATGGGGGAGAACTGCCCTTCCCCCTCCTCCTTCCTTCACAGAAAATCAGTTGGAAGGGACCTGGGGGGGTCCTCTAGTCCAGCCCCCTGTTCAAGCAGGAGACTCTATACTAGTGAGGGCTAACCTTTTTGTAGCCGGTGTCTGCCGGCACTCATCGTGCAATGCGCGTGCAACCCACCTACACTCCCCCATGCGCATGCAACCTCCCCCTTCGCTCCCCACATGCCTGTGTGCACGACCCCCCTGCACCCCATTTTGGGCCTAGTAGGCCTCCCTGCAGCCTCCTGGGAGCAGAAAATGAGCCGCGGGGGCATGCGTGGCAGAGACATGGAAATCAGTTGGCCGGCGGGTGGCGTGCATGCATGCATGTGTGGTAGAGCTGAGCTGGGGTGGGACGGCTCGCATGCCAGGCGACATGGCTCTGCGTGCCACTTCGTGCCATAGGTTTGCTACGGCCCTATACCAGGGCTCTGCAAAGTTGGCTCTTTTAAGACTGGTGGACTTCAACTCCTAGAATCCTAGAAGGTCTGCAAAGTTGGCTCTTTTAAGACAGGTGGACTTCAACTCCCAGGATTCCCCAGCCAGCCTAGCTGGCTGGGGAATCCTGGGAGTTGAAGTCCACCTGTCTTAAAAGAGCCAACGTTGCAGACCTCTGCCCTATACCACTCCAGACAAATTCCTAAAATTGTTGTTCTTAGAAACCTCCAGCATTCTGGAGGCGCATTGTCCTCATTCCCTCTCCTATCCTCCTCCTTCCTCCTCCTCTTCTCCCTGCCAACCCCACTCTCTTCTAGCACTGATGGTGTTCCCTAGTTGGGTCATGAAACGTTTGCGAAAACAACACCCACGCTCAGAGAGACCCCCCCAAGGACCCTGCAGTTCAGCCCTGAGCTACAGATACTCTGCCCCATCCTTTTGTCTCCTCCGGCCTTCATACGCATCATCCCACCATCCTCCCCTCTCTCAAGCCTTGCTCATCCCAGGGACGAGGGGGGGAGGCCAGAACATTCAGAGGCCCTAAGCAGAGGATTCCCGTCCAGATGTTGAGCTGCATGTCTTCCTTTCCAGGTGCCAACCCCCTGCAGAGAAATGAAATGGGGCACACGCCCTTGGATTACGCCCGCGAGGGAGAAGTCATGAAACTCTTGAAAAATTCAGCCACCAAGGTGAGGATTGGGGGATTCGTTTCCTCTGGGCTTCTCTCTCCCTCCCTCTCTCTGGAAAATGTTTTCGTTAATTATTTGAACCCCAAATTAGAGAGTATATATAAATCCCCTAGAACAGGAGTCTGCAAAGTTGGCTCTTTTAAGACTGGGGGACTTCAACTCCCAGAGTTCCCCAGCCAGCTATGCTGGCTGGGGAACTCTGGGAGTTGAAGTCCACCAGTCTTAAAAGAGCCAACTTTGCAGACCCCTGCCCTAGAAGTTAGACATACAATTCAGAGTGGCCTTTGGAGGTTGTAGAAGTGGAAGCAGGGCTCCCCTATACAAGCGAATGCAAAACATTAGCTTCCTAATTGGGCCGGCGGATGGCAGAATCCTCCTGATGGAAGGAGCACCAGAGGCAGAAGCATTTGGGAAGAGCAGTGGGGGGTTAATCCTGGCCATGGAGGGTAACAAAGCAGAGGTTTGCTCTCGAGTAGCGCACCAGGAAAGACAGTTTCTTGATATGTTTCTAAAGAAAGCATGCGATAGAGTGGATCCAATGGAATACTTTGTGTAAAAGTATCAGAGAGAAATGCAATAAGAGAGAGAGAAATTGATTGATTGTGGTATTTATACCCTTACATTACCTTTATGTTAAGTCAATAAGGATGACCACTTAAAAAGCATTTCCATCGCGGTATCTCCCTGGGATGCTTAGAAATAACTCACTATTGAGCAGCGAGCCGTTGTTTGTTAAGTGTATGGATAAATTTATAAGGGATGCTTGCGGTGACAGTAGAGGCAGGTGGCTCCACGACATAAATGTACGTGTGTTTTATTTATTTTTACTTATTACATTTATACGACCGGCTGTAGCAGATGAGCAACTATTTTTGTGTGTAAATGATGATGCCGTGTGTCAAACGCAGGATTGGAGGCACCCAAACATGTTAGCTAAATTGTAAAATGTGGTCAGAAGTACAGATTTGAGAGTTAATATGGGAAACCAAGGTAGATACAGGTAGTCCTCGACTTGCGACCACAACTGAGCCCAAAATATATGTTGCTAAGTGAGACATTTGCCAAGTGAATTTTGCCCCATTTTACCACCTTTCTTATCCCGGTTGTTAAGCGAATCACTGCAGTTGTTAAGTTAGTAACACGTTTGTTAAGTGAACCTGCCTTCCCCATTGACTTCGCTTGTCGCAAGGTGGCAAAAAGGGATCACATGACCCCTGGGGCACTGCGACCGTCATATGTATGAACCAGTTGCCCAGCGACTGAATTTTGATCAGGGATGCTGCAACGGTCGTAAGTGTGAACAACGGTCATAAGTCACGTTTTTCAGCGCTGTTGTAACTCTGAACGGTCCCTAAACGAACAGTTGTAAGTCGAGGACCACCTGTAATGCGTGACGGGGAAAAAATGAAATGTAAATTATACTCTTAAATCAGGGGGTCTCCAAACCTGGGAACTTTTTAAGACGTGTGGACTTCAACTCCCAGAATTCCCCCAGCCAGGCTGGAGAATTCTGGGAGTTGAAGTCCGCCAGGCTTAAAAGTCCCCACGGTTGGAGACCTTTGCTCTAAAGTATCCCAATAGGCCCATTTTGTCAGCTTCGGCATAAACCCCTTGAATTTGTTCTATGGGAGAAAGAAAGAAAGAAAAGCCGATTCGAAACGTTGGCCGTTCTCCGCCTGTCAATCATCTGGGATAATATATCCAGCAAGCAGCCCTCAAAATGCGTCATGATGGGTTGTTTTTTTGGTTTTTTTGGTTTTGCGAGCATAAAAATCCAAGAGAGGAAAGAATTGGCCTATATATTCAGAGAGACGTAGATTCATAGGTGGGGGGAGAAGGAGGCCCGTGATATATGCAGAGCCCGAGGGGGCTGGGGGTGGGGGAAAGCGACAGGCTCAGTGCTCCAGGATTCAGCCCTGCGACGAGGATCCTTTGGGATCAGCCGGGAAGTTATTGCTCCATATTGAAACATCAGGAGGGATTGGAAGGGGGGGGGAGAGGGGGGCGGCAGGGAGAGGTTCTTCCATTTTGATGGACGGCAGCGGCCAAAATTGGCTTTTTTTAAAAAACAAACAAACAAGTCGTTCCCATCATAGGGAAAGCTTCCCTGTCCTGCAGTCGGTTAGGAGGCTGAAGAAGCTTTTTTTTTTAATGCTTCCATCATGGTGAAAAGGGAGAATGCTGATTACATCAGTGGGAAGAGAATATTTGTAGCTCAGGGTTGAATGTCTTCCCTTTCAGCACTGATGGTGTTCCCTAGTAGGGTCATGAAACATCCGCCAGAAAACCACTCAGCTCAGAGAGCACCAAGGACCCCCACAGTCTTCCTCCTCCTTTTCCTCCTCCTCCTCTCTTGCAAACCTTCTTCTCTTCTAGCCCTGATGGTGTTCCCTAGTAGGGTCATGAAACGTCCGTCAGAAAACCACCCAGCTCAGAGAGCACCAAGTCCTCCTCCTCCTCCCTCTTCTCCACAGACCCCACTCTTCTGTAGCCCTGATGAGGTTCCCTAGTTGGGTCATGAAACGTCTGCCAGGAAACAAGCCAGTGCAAAGGAGAGGTGGAAAGGACAAAAAGCGCCTTGTTGGGTCAGATCCTTCAGCCAACTGTCAATCCAAGAGCACGTCTGATGCGACCACTTTCGAATAGGGAGGCAAATGCACCCCCTGCCCAAGGATGAAGCCCCTCCGCCCACCACAGATCCTTGACAAGGGCGGTTTTGGTGTGAATAGATTATTTTTTTCCCCTTCCCATTTGTTTTGGAGAGTCGGAAAGCCCTGGGAGGCCTAGGTGAAATTTTGGCAGGTCTGTTACTGGATTGGGCACACGCAGCTTCAACTTCGGGGCTGCCAAGCCAGGATTCTTGGCCTGCTGGACGAAGAGATGCTGCCAGGCGAGGGAAGGCTATTAACATTGACAATTCAATTGTGAAAAAAGTAAGGTTCTACATTTAGGCAAAAAAACCAAAATGCACAGGTACAGTATAGGTGGTGCCTTGCTCAATAGCAGCAACTGTGAGAGGGCTCTTGGAATCTTAGTGGACAACCATTTAAATAGGAGACAGCAGTGTGCAGCAGCTGCCAAAAAAGCCAACACAGTTCTAGGCTGCATAAACAGAGGGAGAGAATCTAGATCACGTGAAGTGTTAATGCCACTGTATGGTGCCTTGGTAAGGCCACACCTGGAATACTGCATACAGTTTTGGTCGCCACGATGTAGAAAAGACGTGGAGACTCTGGAAAGAGTGCAGAGAAGAGCAACCAAGATGATTAGGGGACTGGAGACTAAAACATATGAAGAACGGTTGCAGGAGCTGGGTATGTCTAGTTTGATGAAGAGAAGGACCAGGGGAGACATGATAGCAGTGTTCCGATATCTCAGAGGGTGCCACAAAGAAGAGGGAGTCAAACTATTCTCCAAGGCACCTGGGGGCAGGACAAGAAGCAATGGGTGGAAACTAATCAAGGAGAGAAGCAACGTAGAACTAAGGAGAAATTTCCTGACAGTTGGAACAAATAACCTCTGGAACAGCTTGCCTCCAGAAGTTGTGAATGCCCCAACCCTGGAAGTCTTTAAGAAGATGTTAGATAGCCATTTGTCTGAAATGGTATAAGGTTCCTGCCCACGCAGGGGGTTGGACTAGAAGACCTACAAGGTCACTTCCAACTCTGCTATTGTATTGTATTGTAACATGGGTGTACGTGGTGCCACGGCAGTCACAATGCCACAGTGGCCTTTGGGGATCTGCTTCCAGAAGCCCACGGTTCCTCACGGGTGTTTCCTATCTGCCTCTCTTCCACGAGGGGAAGTTTGGGTTTATAGCTCTGACATTCATACGCTTTTACATTGAAAGGAGAAGCCAAACGCAGCATGCACTACAAAGGAGTTCAATATCGTTATTCAAAATAAAATTTCTCTCTCCCAGTTACGCATAAATTATGCGTCCTGCTGAAATTGGAGGGGGGGGGGGGAAGCATTCTCTGAAAGAGCACAGCTGATGGCTTTGGTAGCTTAAAGCAGAAGGAAAAGTTAGCCTGCATGGGGTACGTGCATTTTACAAATCGAGAGTAAAAAAATGGGATTTCTGCATAAGGTGCCTTAAAAGCTTCCCCCATAAGGCCCCTGGGCCATTCTGCCTTTGGGGGTCTCCTTGCCACATCACTGAACACCTGCAGCTGACTCGGCAAAGAGGAAGAAGAATCCGAATAGAGCCGGAAGGGACCTTGGAGGTCTTCTAGTCCAGCCCCCTGCTCAGGCAGCATTTCAGACAAATGGCTCTCCAGTCCCTTCTTCAAAACCTCCAGTAATGGAGCACCCACGATTTCTGGTGGCAAGGTGTTCCACTGGTTAATTGTCCTCACTGAGACCTTGAGCCGACTATAGGCAGTCCTCAACTTACGACTGCTCACTTAGCGACCGTTCAAAGTTACGGTCTCCCTGAATCTGATCCTCCTGCAATCACGTGATCGCCCCTCAGGCACTCTGCATTAACCCTAAAGCCACGCCTGGTTTTCAGCAAAACCTCGCTCATGGCAAGCAGTGGATACGCACTTAACAACCGCCATGTTCACTTAATGATGCCGCAACCACAGTGATTCGCTTAACTATTGCTGCAAAAAAAAAGTGTCATAAACAGTTATGACCTACCTGAAATGGGAACTTATGACCTGAATATGAATTTTGGGCCAGGTATCCTTCCCCCACCCCTCTCGGTCACGTGATGGAGGCACTCTGCAAAACGGCCGCATTAACCCTTAAACTATAGCCAAGAAAGGGGTTCACACTTACGACCACTGTATTAGCTTAATCACTTGCACTTCCAAGTCTGATGATTCCCTTTAATGACCATTGTAAAAAAAAAAAAGTTCATAAGATCAGATCGGTCACACGGCCAACCCGTTTTACAACCGTTACAACTTAACGACCATAATGAGCAGGCTCCATTGCAGTCGTAACTTAAGGACTACCCATTTTATGCCATCATGCAAATGACGTAAATCAGCGGTCTCCAACCTTCCTGGCACCAGGGACCGGTTTCATGGAAGACCATTTTTCTATAGACCATGGGGGTGGGGGGTTTCACACACAACCTACTTCCTGCACATGGGCAGACGAAGCTTCTTGTTCCCACCTAATGCTTGTGTGGTCCGGTTCCTAACAGGCCACGGCCTGGGTTGGGGACCCCTGATGTAAATACAATAATGCAATACAATAGCAGAGCTGGAAGGGGCCTTGGAGGTCTTCTAGTCCAACCCCCTGCCTAGGCAGAAAGCCCTATTCCGTTTCAGACAAATGGCTATCCAACATGTTCTTGAAGACTTCCAGTCCTCTTCTCTTCTCTTCTCTTCTCTTCTCTTCTCTTCTCTTCTCTTCTCTTCTCTTCTCTTCTCTTCCCTTCCCTTCCCTTCCCTTCCCTTCCCTTCCCTTCCCTTCTCTTCTTAAACTAGACATACCCAATAACAGAATACAGAGTTGGAAGGGACCTTGGAGGTCTTCTAGTCCAACTCCCTGCCTAGGCAGGAAACCCTGTACCATTTCAGACAAATGGCTATCCAACATCTTCTGAAAGACTTCCAGTCCTCTTCTCTTCTCTTTATTCTCTTCCTTTCCTTTCTTTCTTCTTCTCTCTTCTCTTCTCTCTTCTCCCTTCTCTTCTCTTCTCTTCTCTCTTCTCATCGTCTCTCAACACAATACAATAGCAGAGTTAGAAGGGACCTTGGAGGTCTTCTAGTCCAACCCCCTGCCTAGGCAGGAAGCCCTGTACCGTTTCAGACAAATGGCTATCCAACCTCTTCTTAAGGACTTCCAGTCCTCTTCTCTTCTCTTCTCTTCTCTTCTCTTCTCTTCTCTTCTCTCCTCTCCTCTCCTCTCCTCTCCTCTCCTCTCCTCTCCTCTCCTCTCCTCTCCTCTCCTCCCCTCCCCTCTCCTCTCCTCTCTTCTCTATTCTCATCTTCTCTCAACACAAGACAATAGCAGAGTTGGAAGGGACCTTGGAGGTTCTCTAGTCCAACTCCCTGCCTAGGCAGGAAGCCCTCTACCGTTTCAGACAAATGGCTATACAACATCTTCTTGAAGACTTGCAGTGTTGGGGCATTCAAATGATCGGATCCACGTTGTGGCTTGTCAGCCTGGCTTCCACTCTAGATTGTGTCCTGTGTCTGCAGCTTCCCTGCCCAGTTCCGGCCTCCGTCTCTCCTCCTCCCCAAAGCCCTGAGACTCTTGAGCCTGGAGGGCAGCTGAGCTGGTTTCCCACCCTTTGAGTTAACCTCCCTCTTCTAGGACAGGGAAGATGGGGGGCTGGACAGAGAGTGTGTCTTAGGCTCCTGGATCTAGGGGGGCTCTTGGAAACGGGTGCCCTGCAGCTTCCCAGTTTTCCCCACTCAGTCGAAAGTTCGAGATCTTGCCCCCCACACCCACCAGTCCATCCCATGGTCCGATCTCCCACTGCCACGCTGGCAGCTTCCATCCATCCAGTTCCAGTCAGGTGCAGCGACAAAAGGATGACCTTGGTTTTCTAAGAAGAATGTTGTTATGGCTACCTATCATCTAACTCCTTATAATTCCCCCCCTCCCAGATGGCCGGGAATTCCCCTGTCCTCCTGCAGGGAGGTTCTCTGCCATCCAGCCCCTCCTCCCCACAGCCAGACTGGGCACGGCTGCGAATGGGAGAGCAGGAAGTCACCAGCATCTCTTTCCCTGCCCTCCCCACAGTTCCAGGAAGAGAAGCGCCGGAGAGAAATCGAGGAACGCCGGCGGTTTCCCCTCGAGCAGCGGCTCCGAGAACACATCATTGGCCAGGAGAGCGCCATCGCCACCGTCGGAGCCGGTGAGACGGGGAATCAAACTCATTAAGCCAAAGGCCCCTCCTGTGCCTGTTATCTGGATGGGTGGACAGATGGGATGGATTGGGATGGGATGGGATGGGATGGGATGGGATGGGATGGACGGACAGATGGATGGATGGATTGGGTGGGTGGGTGGATTGGATTGGAGGAATGGGATGGAGGGATTGGAGAGATGGAAGAATTAGATGGAGGGATAGATGGATAGATTGGATGGATGGATGGATTGGACGGACGGACGGATTGGATGGATGGATGGATGGATTGGATTGGATTGGATTGGATGGATGGATTGGATTGGATGGATGGATGGATGGATGGAATTGATTGGATTGGATTGGATGGATGGATTGGATTGGACGGGCGGATTGGATTGGATGGATGGATGGATGGATGGAATGGAATGGATTGGATTGGATTGGATTGGATGGATGGATTGGACGGACGGATTGGATGGATGGAATGGATGGATGGATGGAATGGAATGGATTGGATGGATGGATTGGATTGGATGGATGGATTGGATGGATGGATTGGATGGATGGATGGATGGATGGATGGATTGGATTGGATTGGATGGATTGGATTGGACGGACGGATTGGATGGATGGATGGATGGAATGGATTGGATTGGATTGGATTGGATTGGATGGATGGATTGGATTGGATTGGATGGATTGGATTGGATGGATTGGATGGATGGAATGGATTGGACGGGCGGATTGGATTGGATGAATGGAATGGATTGGATTGGATTGGATGGATGAATGGATTGGATTGGATGGATGGACGGACGGACGGATTGGATGGATTGGATGGGATGGATGGACAGATGGATGGATGGATGGGATGGAGGGATTGGAGGGATGGAGGAGATAGATGGATGGAGGGATAAGACGAAAGAGGAGGATAAGAAGCAAAGGATGAGAACTAATCAAGGAGAGAAACATCTGGAGCTAAGGAGAAATTTCCTGAAAGTGAGGGCAATTCACCAGTGGAACTACTTCCCTCCAGAAGTTGGGGGTGCTCCACCACTGGAGGTTTCCATGAAAGAATTGAGCAGCCATTGGTCTGTGTTGCTAGAGGGTCTCCAACTGGGGCAGGGGGAAGGCGTGTGAGTGGCAGGCATTAGTGCTAGCGCATGAAGCTCCATTCGCGCACATGGAGCTTCACGCCTGAGTGCAACCGCCCTCCGCTCACACGAGTGGAACTTAACGTGTTTGCCCATTTCTTCCACGGCCAGTGGTTGTGGGGTTGGGGAGCCCTGGACTAGAAGACCCCCCAGGTCCCTTCCAACCCTGTTGTTCTATGTGCTGTGAATGCCAGCTTGGGAGGCTGTCTCTGCCCACCTGGTCCCAGGAGACAAACCCTGGTTCTGTTGTGGTCTGCTGGCAGCCGATTCGGGCAGTGAGGAGGTTGGGGAGGGTCATGGGCTGGTCCTGGAGTCTGGGGAAGGCTCTGATGAAGGCTCTGTGTCGGAGGCAGAGAGGGGGCCAGGGCCCTCCGACAGTTATCAGCTGCCTCCGGAGCCTCCAGAATCAGACAGCAGTGAGGCAGAGGAACAGGGGGAGCCTGTTCCCAGTGCGTGCATGCGCAGAGCTGCCAGAAGGCAAGAGCAGTTAAGACAGAAGGGACGACTAGGGAGTAAGGCTTGGAGATGAGGGGCCCCTCCTGTAGGACTTAAAGCACATGAGCCTTTGCAGGAAGCAACCTGGTTTGTCCCGGTTGGTTTAAATTCTGAAGCTCCATTCGGACTCTGTGCCGGCCTTGCCAAGCGAATTGCCAATGAGGCCTCTGGCAGCGTCTCAAGGGAGATGAAGGTGGGCGCTTATCAAGCCTCATCCC
The DNA here is from genome assembly GCA_039707465.1 of Rhabdophis nuchalis. Taxonomy (NCBI): domain Eukaryota; kingdom Metazoa; phylum Chordata; class Lepidosauria; order Squamata; family Natricidae; genus Rhabdophis; species Rhabdophis nuchalis. The sequence continues at coordinate 67,180,729 of CM077649.1, forward strand.
GAAAGACTTTGCAAGACCTCTGTCGGACTCTTTGCAAACTATTTGGGACTCATGACGGACTGTCAGTGAAGACATTTCACAGCCCTTGGGATAAAAAGAGGGTTTTTGGGGGGGCCAAGAGTGGGCTTTGTTTCTGTCTCAGGAAGCCTCGGTCAGAACAGCTGCCAGGCAGAGGAGACCCACTCCTGTCCAGTGGCTCAAACCCCCAGCTGGACTCCCAGCCTAGAAGGGCTTCTGCTTGCAGCAGCTCTTTCTCAGGGAGCCTGGTACAGGGGTCTCCAACCTTTGCAACTTTAAGTCTGAAGGACTTCAGCTCCCAGACTTCTCCAGCCAGCTTTTTAAAGCAGGGGTCTCCAACCTTTGCAACTTTAAGTCTGAAGGACTTCAGCTCCCAGACTTCTCCAGCCAGCTTTTTAAAGCAGGGGTCTCCAACCTTTGCAACTTTAAGTCTGAAGGACTTCAGCTCCCAGACTTCTCCAGCCAGCTTTTTAAAGCAGGGGTCTCCAACCTTTGCAACTTTAAGTCTGAAGGACTTCAGCTCCCAGACTTCTCCAGCCAGCATAGCTGGCTGGAGAAGTCTGGGAGCTGAAGTCCTTCAGACTTAAAGTTGCAAAGGTTGGGGACCCCTGGCCTAGCAGATAAAGCTGTGGTCATAAGTATGAACTCGTTGCCAGGGGGCTGAATTTGGATCGCTGGACCCTGGGATGCTGCAAAGGGCCTCAGCGTGGAAGTCACTTTTTCAGTGCCGTTGTAACTGTGGACGGTCACTAAGCGAACGGTTGTAAGTCGAGGACGGCCTGTAGAGTCCGAGAGACGCAGGACCCACCCAAAGGGCTCCAAAGCCTCCGCTCAGCCTCTTCCTTCCCCCCAGGGGCAGAAACCTCGCAAGGCTCAGCTAGGAAGAGCGGGGGGGGGGCAGCTGTCCCGGAAAACGGGACCTCCAAGTGGTCTTTGGAGACGGGGGGGGGGATGAGAAGAGGGGGGTCCCCTGTGCACCCCTAGAGCCTGGCACCCGGGTAGGGCTGAGGCCGGCAGCTGGGGAAGCTAATTCAGAGGCCGTGATTAATGGGGAGGGGTCCTCTGACGCAGGGGAGGGGGGGGGCTGCCTTGGGCACAGGAGGGAGCAGCTGCCTCCCTTCGGGAAAGCCTCTTGATTGAATTACCGGGGAGCAGGCGCCCGGCCTCGGCTGCCTCCCCTCTTGGGCCAGGACCAGCTGCCCTCTGCCACCCGCTTGGCTCTTCCTCCCACTGGGGTTGGGCTGCCCTGTGGACTTGGGGGAGCAGCAGCAAAGTGGGGTCCCTGGTAGGCTCTGGGCACCCAGAGCCCTCCCTCCCTCTTCCTTTCTCTTCCTTCCTTTCTTTTTCTCTCTTTCACTCACTCTCTTTCCTTCCTTCCTTCCCTCTTCCTTTCTTTCTTTCTCTCCCTTCCTTCTTTCCTTCCTTTACTCTCCTTTCTTTTTTCCTTCCTTCCATTTCCCTTTCTTTCTTTCTCTTTCTTTTTCTTCCTTTCTCTCTCTTTCCTTCTTTTTAGTTTTTCTCTCTTTCTCTTTCCTTCCTTCCCTCTCTCTTTCTTTCTTTCTCTCCCTTCCTTTTCCTTCCTTTACTCTCTCCCTCTTTCTTTTTTTCCTTCCTTCCATTTCCCTTTCTTTCTCTTTCTTTTTCTTCCTTTCCCTCTCTTTCCTTCTTTTTACTTTTTCTCTCTTTCTCTTTCCTTCCTTCCCTCTCTCTTTCTTTCTTTCTCTCCCTTCCTCCCTTCCTTCTTTCCTTCCTTTACTCTCTCCCTCTTTCTTTTTTCCTTCCTTCCATTTCCCTTTCTTTCTTTCTTTTTCTTCCTTTCCCTCTTTCCTTTTTACTTTTTCTCTCTTTCTCTTTCCTTCCTTCCTTCCTTCCCTCTCTCTTTCTTTCTTTCTCTCCCTTCCTTTTCCTTCCTTTACTCTCTCCCTCTTTCTTTTTTTCCTTCCTTCCATTTCCCTTTCTTTCTCTTTCTTTTTCTTCCTTTCCCTCTCTTTCCTTCTTTTTACTTTTTCTCTCTTTCTCTTTCCTTCCTTCCCTCTCTCTTTCTTTCTTTCTCTCCCTTCCTCCCTTCCTTCTTTCCTTCCTTTACTCTCTCCCTTTCTTTTTTCCTTCCTTCCATTTCCCTTTCTTTCTTTCTTTTTCTTCCTTTCCCTCTTTCCTTTTTACTTTTTCTCTCTTTCTCTTTCCTTCCTTCCTTCCTTCCCTCTCTCTTTCTTTCTTTCTCTCCCTTCCTTTTCCTTCCTTTACTCTCTCCCTCTTTCTTTTTTTCCTTCCTTCCATTTCCCTTTCTTTCTCTTTCTTTTTCTTCCTTTCCCTCTCTTTCCTTCTTTTTACTTTTTCTCTCTTTCTCTTTCCTTCCTTCCTTCCCTCTCTCTTTCTTTCTTTCTCTCCCTTCCTTTTCCTTCCTTTACTCTCTCTCTCTTTCTTTTTTTCCTTCCTTCCATTTCCCTTTCTTTCTCTTTCTTTTTCTTCCTTTCCCTCTCTTTCCTTCTTTTTACTTTTTCTCTCTTTCTCTTTCCTTCCTTCCTTCCCTCTCTCTTTCTTTCTTTCTCTCCCTTCCTTTTCCTTCCTTTACTCTCTCCCTCTTTCTTTTTTTCCTTCCTTCCATTTCCCTTTCTTTCTCTTTCTTTTTCTTCCTTTCCCTCTCTTTCCTTCTTTTTACTTTTTCTCTCTTTCTCTTTCCTTCCTTCCTTCCCTCTCTCTTTCTTTCTTTCTCTCCCTTCCTCCCTTCCTTCTTTCCTTCCTTTACTCTCTCCCTCTTTCTTTTTTCCTTCCTTCCATTTCCCTTTCTTTCTTTCTTTTTCTTCCTTTCCCTCTTTCCTTTTTACTTTTTCTCTCTTTCTCTTTCCTTCCTTCCTTCCCTCTCTCTTTCTTTCTTTCTCTCCCTTCCTCCCTTCCTTCTTTCCTTCCTTTACTCACTGTTTCTTTTTTCTTCCTTCCTTCCATTTTCCCTTCCTTTCCCCTTTCTTTCTTCCTTTCTTTCTTCTTCTCTCTCTCTTTCCTTCCTTCCTTTCCTCCTTCCTTTTTCTTTCTCTCCCTTCCTTCCTTCTTTCCTTCCTTCCTTTACTCTCTCCCGCTTTCTTTTTTCTTCCTTCCTTCCTTTCTCTCCCACTCCCTCCCTCTCTCTCTCTCCTTCCCTTCCTCCCATTCTTGGTTTTTAAGGCCTTGCGAAAGGCCAGCAAGGGGTGGGGTGGGGTGGGGGGGCTGTTTAACCTCGGAGGGGAGGGTATCCCACAGAGGAGGGGCCGCTGCAGAAAAGGCCCGTCTTCTAGCCCCCCCCCCCTCCAGCAGCCGATCGAGAGGGCTGGGAAGGCCCACGAAGCAGGAGGGAAGCCGAAGGGCCCTTGCTATGGCTGTGCTGCTCAAGGAGGGAGGCCGGACGATGGCAGAAGGGACTAGCCCCTTAACAGCCGTTGCCGGAGGTTTTCAAGAACAGGCTGGGCATCCGTTGGGCTGGGGTGGAAAGGGATCTCCTGGCTTGAGGAAGGGGGGTGGGGGGTGGACTGGAGGACCTCTCGGGCCCCTTCCGGCCTTAGGACCGCGTGTTGTTCTGGTCCCGCCGACCCATCCGGAAGCCCCACGGAATGAATTGATTTGATAAATGGACATTTATTACGCTCACAAATTGGCTGAAACCAATTTTGCTCACGCCGACCCCTGATAACTGCTGGGGTATTGATTTGTGTAAAGTAATACAGTGAATTTATCAGTTCAATCGCCCGGCTGAAGGGCCTCCCAGAGACCCCCGGCACGCTCGGCCACCGACGGCAAAATGAAAGCTGCCTTTGGAAAGGAAGGAAAAGAGGGGGGGGGGAAAGACTCTCGGCCTAGGGCCAGCCTGGCACCCCACCCCCACCCCCCCGCCTTGCCAGAGCCCCCTGCAGCTGCTGAGCTGGGGGTGGGGGTCCCGGGGCCCTCGTGTCACAGCCGCGAGGGCTTTGGCCTGGTCCAAGGGCATCGCCCATCTGAAGGATGACTGGGAGTCCCTGAATGTCCAGGGATGAAAAATTAATGAAGTGGCAGCACAAATAAGAAGTTAAACTTCTGATATTTTTAATGCCTCGTCAGGCGGGGTTTGCTGGGCTGCTAAGTGACTCTTCTCACCTGCCGAGCCCAAGAGTGACGGGGGCTGGAGCTGAAGCCCGAAATGTGGCCGTTTCTGCTTTCTTTGACCTTCCAAGGAGCTAGTCCTCACTGGAGAGGCACCCCAGGATTGGGTCTCGGGCCTGGTGGTTTTCTGCATTTTCGTTCCTTTTTGGGGCGACTTTCTCTATAGCACTGATGGTGTTACCTAGTTGGGTAATGAAACGTCTGCAAGAAAAAAGCTAGGTTCAAAGAGAGCGCCAAAAACCCCACAATCATCTTCTCCTCCTCCTCCCTCTTCTTCTTCTTCTCCTTCTCCTCCCCTCTGCCGTTCCCCTTCTCCTCCCCTCTGCCCTTCTCCTCCTTCCTTCTCCTCCTCCTCCCTTCTAGCTCTGATGATGTTCCCTAATTGGGTAATGAAACGTCTGCAAGAAAAAAGCTAGGTTCAAAGAGAGTGCCAAAAAACCCACAATCATCATCATCATCTCCTTCTCCTCCTCCTCCTTTTTCTTCCTCCTCCTCCTCCCCCCTGCTCCCTCTAATAATAATAATAATAACAATAAATTTTATTTATAACCCGCTCTCTCTCCCCAAAGGGACTCGAGGCGGGGCACAGGAAAATTAAAAACAATAGACACAAACAGAGTACAAAATTTAAAATCACAATTAAACATCTCCTCCCTCTTCTTCTTCTCCTTCTCCTCCTCCTCCCTCTTCTTCTCTTTCTCCTCCCCTCTGCCCTTCTCCTTCTTCCTTCTCCTCCTCCTCCCTTCTAGCTCTGATGATGTTCCCTAGTTTGGTCCTGAAACGCCTGGAGGAAAACAGGGAAGCTCAGAGACCCCCAAGGGCCCCTCCTTCCAACCCTGAGCTACATTCTCCCACTTTGAGCCGATCCCAAGAGCCTCTCTTTGGAGTGATCCAAAGGTCTAAGACAGCGTTTCTCAACCTTGGCAACGTTACGTCCTGTGGACTTTGGGGGATTCTGGGAGTTGAAGTCCACTGGACCTAAAGTTGCCAAGGTTGAGAAACACAGGTCTAAGAGGAAGGCTGACAGCCTCCGTGAAACTGCTCAGGAGACCGGAGGAGGCTCAGGAGGGAGGATAGCAGAGGTTAAGGGGATAGGCCGCAAAGGATGGGGATTGCAGGCTGAACAGGGGCCTGGCTTGTAGGATGACGATGATGATGATGATGATGATGCACTAGTTAGGTTCCTCTTGGAGGCTGAAACATTTGAAGAATTGCTTTCCTTCCTTCCTTCCTTCCCCTTCTCTTTCTCTTTGCCTCTCGCTCTTTCTCTCTATCTCTTTGTTTCTCTCTTACACGCCTTCCTTCCTTCCTTCCTTCCCCTTCTCTTTCTCTTTGCCTCTCGCTCTTTCTCTCTATCTCTTTGTTTCTCTCTTACACGCCTTCCTTCCTTCCTTTCTTCCCCTTCTCTTTCTCTTTGCCTCTCTCTCTTTCTCTTTCTCTCTCTTTGTTTCTCTCTTACACTCCTTCCTTCTGCCTCCCTTCCCCTTCTCTTTCTCTTTGCCTCTCTCTCTTTCTCTCTCTCTCTTTGTTTCTCTTTTACACTCCTTCCTTCCGCCTCCCCTCCCTTCCCCCCTTTGGGGATTGCAGGAATTGGGTATGTCTAATGAGGAGAAGTTCTAGGGGTGACATGATAGCATCCTACAACATTTGAGGGGCTCCCCAAAGAAGAGGGGGCTCACCCTATCCTCCGAAGCCCCTGAGGCCAGGACCAGGAGCAGCGGATGGGAGCTCATCCAAGAGAGAAGCAACCTGGAACCAAGGAGGGACTTCCTGTCAGTGGGGACAATTGAAGAGGGGGCCTTCGGAGGTTTGGGGGCTCAACTGGGGGTCCTTTCCTCCGAGTGGCAGAGGGTCCCGTGCTTGAGCAGAGGGTTGGACTAGAAGACCTCCAAGGCCCCTTCTAGGATTTTATGTGGCTTCCTTCTAGGAAGACAAAATTAACAAAAGACAGTTTTCAAATTGTGGACTGGACTGCTCCGTTCTCCCTTAGTGAGACACACGCACCCCCTTGAATATTCTCTCCCATTCTGGGCACCCCGTCTCAGATGAGAGCTCAGATGAGCCCTGAGAAGAAGAGGCAGGGCCTCTTCCTAGTTCTCCGAAGGAACCAGAGCCCTGAAGGTCCTGCATCCGGATCCTGCAGCAAAATGACTCACAGCCAAATAAGAAAGTGTGCGTTGCCTTCTTCTTACCTAACCTCGTTTCTCCTGCAGAGAAAGTTAGAGAGCTTAGAAGGCTGAGTCCCCCTCGCTTGGCTGCTGAAAATCCAAGTCAACTCTGCGTTGACCAGCTGAGATTCTGCCAAATTCTCTAAATATCTGTGGGCCTTCTTATTAGAAGGCACGTTGGAATATGCCCATGCTCAGTCCATGGGGAGGGGAGGAGAGGAGAGGAGAGGAGAGGAAGACGAAATGAAGGGAAGGAAGACGAAGGGAAGGGAAGAGAGAAAGAAAGGAAAGGAAAGGAAGACGAAATGAAGGAAAGGAAAGGAAGACAAAATGAAGAGAAGGGAAGGGAAGAGAAAGAAAGGAAAGGAAAGGAAGACGAAATGAAGGGAAGGGAAGGAAGGCGTTCAGGTGCTCCTTGCTGGCTTCCCACATGGAGAGTCACGGGGGAAGCCAGCAGGAAGTCAGAAGTCGCTGCTCCCATTAATTCCCTCCCACCGTTGGTCCTTCTGTCTCTCCGTTCAGATAAGGAAATCCTCTGAGATGATGAGCCAGCAGGACCAGGGGGGCTATCGATAAATATTGTTAGCATCTAACTCTTCACATTTTGTGATGCTGCTGTTCTATATCCAGCTGTTTTCCCAGACTCTGGATTGCATCAGATGTTGGGGCAATTTTTGAAGGAAGAGGAGGATGAATCAGGGCGGGACCGAAAATGTCCTGAGCTCCCCTGATAGCCGGGAGACAAAGCTCAGATACTGGAAAGGTCAATTTCTGAGGCATTGACTCGATAAATGTTCCGTCTTTCTCCAGACGTGCGAAAAGCTGAAAGTATTGCAGGCGGGGTCCTTCCTCCCCCCCCCCCCCCCCCGAGCAGACGTTTCACTGTCCTACTAACTAACATCATCAGTGCTAATAACTATGCTAGCACTGATGGCGTTCCCTAGTTGGGCCACAAAATGTCTTCAAGAAAACCAGCAGGCTCAGAGACCACCAAGGAGCCCACAGTTGTCCCCCTCCTCCTCTCGGGAAACCCCCTCTCCTCTCGAGCACTGGTGGTGTTTTTATTTTTAGTTATTTGATTTGCCCGTCGTTTACAAGATAATAGGCATCAGAATCAGCATGAAAGCTGTGAATGGAATGGGGACGAATAAATAGGGACGGTAGGATAGTTGGGGAACAGAACCTCTTTAGGAAAACTGCCAAACTCGGCACCAAGGACCCCGCCGTTCAACCCTGAGCTACCTACGTTCTGTCAAAATGCCGGGGGAAATCAGGAGATTCAAAGAAGGACTTATTGCCAGGTTAAGTTCTCTACAAAAACCTGAGCTACTAAGGGTCAAAGGGGAACGAGCGGGAATGAAAGGAAGCGTCCCAAGTGGGCTGGATTTAGATCCCTCGCGGGCACTCAGGGACCGGCGGGTTATGACACGTTCGACCCTCAGGTTCAGCCTGGTCACCTCCTCCTACATGCAGGTCGTCTTCGACTTAACAATTCATTTAGTGACCGCTCAAAGTTACGACGGCACTGAAAAAAGTGACTTTGGACCATATTTCACCCTTGTGACCTTCGTGGTCGCAGGATTTGCATCCGGATGCTTGAAAACTGACCCATTGACGACGGCCGCAGTGTCCTGGAGCCACGTGGTCTCCTTTTGCGACCTTCCGACCAGCCATGGGGAAGCCAGGGTCACTTAACAACCAAGTTAGGAATTGAAGAACTGCAAGTGGTTCACTCAACAAATACGGAGAGGAAAACTGAGCAAACTCACTGAACCAATGTCCTCACTTAAGGACATACGTTTTGGGCTCCATTGCGGTCGTAGGTTGAGGACTCCCTGTATTCTGTCGGGAGGATCCTTCCAGTATCTTCTGGGAATCATCCTGTCTCGGGGCTGACGATGGGCATTTGGTGGCCTTTTGAGGATCTCCCAGCGGTCTCTGCCTCCCAACTTTCCACTGGAGGCCTGGAAGAAACGAGGCCGTCCCACCTCCCTGCAGCTGCCTTAGCTGGCACCCCTTGGAGACTGGCCGGACGGTCCCCAGGACTCACGTGGTCTCCAGACCGCCCTTTTTTAAGGTTCTTCCTTAACATCGACCCTCTGCACCAAGGAAAGAAAATAGTTCAGCTTTCCATACGAACAGAAGTTGCCTCCAGAAGTGGTGAATGCCCCAGCCCTGGAAGTCTTTAAGAAGAGGTTGGAGAGCCATTTGTCTGAAACGGAATAGGGCTTCCTGCCTGGGCAGGGGGTTGGACTAGAAGACCTCCAAGGTCCCTTTCAGTTCTGCTATTGTATTGTGTTGAGAGAAGATGAGAAGAGAGAAGAGAAGAGAAGAGAAGAGAAGAGAAGAGAAGAGAAGAGGACTGCAAGTCTTTAAGAAGATGTTGGATAGCCATTTGTCTGAACCGGTATAGGGCTTCCTGCCTGGGCAGGGGGTTGGACTAGATGACCTCCAAGGTCCCTTCCAACTTTGCCATTGTATTGTATTGTATCTAAGGCCTTCGCTGACTTTGGCATGGCGGAGTGGTTCCCCTGAATATGTGGCCAGGGCCTGCCAAATTGGTGGTTGCCCCCCATTCCCCCCCGCCCCGCCCCCTGACTGAAACCTGCTTCTTGAACCGTTTCCAGGGCGTGTGGTGTCAGGGTCAGGAGGTGGGCTGGCTGGCGTAGTCAGGCGAGAGCTCCCCCCCCCCCGCCCCCCGCCCCCATGCAGGAGTGTCCTTGAAAAGTCTCCCTGGGGTAAGTAGACCTTCTAACAGGAACCAGGGGGATATTGGGGGGGGGGGGGCAGGAGGAGGGCGGGAGGTGGGGGGGGGAGACAAAGGGGCCACGAGATTCGTTCCAGACTTGGCTGCTGCCCGTTTTGGCCAAGAAAGGAAGCAGAAGTCCTACGTGAGCATCGGGCTCTGTCTGAAAGGCAGGATGGAGGCTGCAAGGAGAATTCAGGAGGGTCCCTGGAGCCTCCTTTTCGAACCCAGCACTCGCGTTCACAGGCAGAAGCTCTTGCGAACGTGTTGTTGGTCAGGCACAGGCAGGTTTCATGGGAGACGCACCACGAGGAGATGACCAGTTAGCAAGAAAAGACAACATCTGTGATTCAGGGCTGAGCTGAGGGGCTCCTGGCAGGCATTTCATGACCCAACTAGGGACCATCATCAGTGCTAGAAGGCAGAGGGTCTTGTGGAGGGGAGAACGAGGAAGAGGAGGACTGTGGGGGTCCTTGGTGCTCTCTGAGCTTGGCTGTTTTCTTGCAGGCGTTTCTTGACCCAACTAGGGAACATCATCAGTGCTGGAAATAATAATAATAATAATAATAATAATAATAATAATAATAATAATAATAATAATAATAATAATAATAATAATAATAATAATTTAATATTTGTAAAACCGCACCCTCTCCCCACGGGGACTCGGGGCGGTGCACAGGCAGAATAAAAACAATACATACATACAAAACAATTCTAAAAACAAATTAAACAAACCTGCGCTAAAATTTCCCCATTAAAACTAAACAATACTGATTCCAATAAAAACCCCAAAGACAGAGAGACTTATCCTAGGCCGGCCAGACAGAAAAAGTGAGTTTTTAATTTAATTTAATTTAAAGGAGGGGGTGGGGTTGCAACCCCCCACCCACCCCTTCAAACCCCTTCAAACTTCAGTCTGCTCATCTTTTTCCAGGGACCGTTTTCTCCTCCGTAGAATCCAGATGCGACTTTAGTGGGGGAGCATGGGATCCTTGGTCTGAAACTGTTTGGGGGTGGGGGTTGGTCTAGATGGGGTGGGGGGGCACATAAGACTCTTTGAGTTTACAACAGGTTTGCTCCCTGCATGAATGAGACTCTAGTTGGAAATCTTCTTCTCAGAATTGGCTTCGGCTGCTCCCAGCTTCCTCCTGACCTTTGCCTCCTCCAGTGTTTTGGAAGTAGGAGACACCCCCCCCCCCCGCCGTTCTCTCCTGGGGGCTGGACCAGATAGAAGATGTCTGCAGGCCCTTTCCGGCCCTCTGATGCCCTTGTAGTCTGTTCTCCTCTATACTCCTTCTTTCTCCTCTCATCTCCTCCATTCCATTCCATGTTTCTCCCTTCTTCTCTTCTCCATCCCTCCTTCCTCTCCTTGGCTCTCTTTTCTCTTCTCCTCCCTTCTTCTCTCCTCCCTTCTTCCTTCCTCTCCTTTGCTCTCTTTTCTTCTTTTCTCCTCCCTTCTTCTCCTCTCCATCCTTCCGGTCTCCTTTCTTCTCTTTTCTTCTTTCTCTTCTCCTCCCTTCTCCTCCTCCATCCCTCCTTCCTCTCCTTGGCTCTCTTTTCTCTTCTCCTCCCTTCTTCTCTCCTCCCTTCTTCCTTCCTCTCCTTTGCTCTCTTTTCTTCTTTTCTCCTCCCTTCTTCTCCTCTCCATCCTTCCGGTCTCCTTTCTTCTCTTTCCTTCTTTCTCTTCTCCTCCCTTCTCCTCCTCCATCCCTCCTTCCTCTCCTTGGCTCTCTTTTCTCTTCTCCTCCCTTCTTCTCTCCTCCCTTCTTCCTTCCTCTCCTTTGCTCTCTTTTCTTCTTTTCTCCTCCCTTCTTCTCCTCTCCATCCTTCCGGTCTCCTTTCTTCTCTTTTCTTCTTTTCTCTTCTCCTCCCTTCTCCTCCTCCATCCCTCCTTCCTCTCCTTGGCTCTCTTTTCTCTTCTCCTCCCTTCTTCTCTCCTCCCTTCTTCCTTCCTCTCCTTTGCTCTCTTTTCTTCTTTTCTCCTCCCTTCTTCTCCTCTCCATCCTTCCGGTCTCCTTTCTTCTCTTTTCTTCTTTTCTCTTCTCCTCCCTTCTCCTCCTCCATCCCTCCTTCCTCTCCTTGGCTCTCTTTTCTCTTCTCCTCCCTTCTTCTCTCCTCCCTTCTTCCTTCCTCTCCTTTGCTCTCTTTTCTTCTTTTCTCCTCCCTTCTTCTCCTCTCCATCCTTCCGGTCTCCTTTCTTCTCTTTTCTTCTTTTCTCTTCTCCTCCCTTCTCCTCCTCCATCCCTCCTTCCTCTCCTTGGCTCTCTTTTCTCTTCTCCTCCCTTCTTCTCTCCTCCCTTCTTCCTTCCTCTCTTTGGCTCTCTTTTCTTCTTTTCTCCTCCCTTCTTCTCCTCTCCATCCTTCCGGTTTCCTTTCTTCTCTTTCCTTCTTTTCTCTTCTCCATCCTTCCTTTCTCCCCTGTGCTCTCCTCTTCTTCTCTATTCTACTCTCGTCTACTCTTGGTACTTCAGCCTTCTCTCCTCCTCGGTCCTCCTCCCGCATCCATCCACCCTTACGCCTCCCCCCTCCTCCCCCTGCCCCCCCCCCAATGCCCCCCACGTGCCGGTCTGTCCTGTGACCTTGATTGCAGGTCTGCTTTGCCTTCAAAGAAGCCGTGAGCCCCTCCTTTGCTGGAGAGACACCCCCCCCCCCCTGCTCTCTCTCCTGGTCCCTTTCGGCTTCATTCAGCCTCCATCCTCCTCTCCGGTTTCCCTGGCAACCCTAAGTGCACATCCTGGAAAACTTTATCCGAAATCTGCTCTGGGCAGCTTTCCAGATCCATGCTAACCTGATTAGGTACCTCTGGGGCCCTTGGTGGCTAATCAAATTAGGTAGCTCTAATGGCAGCCAGGACTCCGAGTGGGCAGAAAGCAGTAAAACATAGTGTATACTTAGTGATAATTATCCTGGCTGTTGTGTCATTGATTTATACGCCATTCCTTTTTCTTTTCTTTTCTTCCTTTCTTTCTTTTAAACTTATGCATCCAGATATATATAACAGCCCCTCCCTCTTCCCCTCCCCCTTGTCTTCCCTTTCCCAGCCATCCGGAGGAAGGAAAACGGATGGTACGACGAAGAGCACCCGCTGGTCTTCCTCTTCCTGGGATCGTCGGGAATAGGTAACACGGCTTTTCTTCCCCCGGGGCCTTCCCTGCAGGGCCCTTCGGAGGGATAAGCGAGGAACGTTGGGGGAAAGGAAGCCACCAGATCCTCAAAGAGCCCTGAGCTGGGGGGTCGTTTTCTTGCAGGCGTCTCAGAACCCATGTTACGTGACACTGATGACGTTACCTAGTTTGGGTCACGAAACGTCTGCAAGAAAATAAGCAAGCTCAGAGGGCGCTCAGTCCTCTTCCTCTTCTTCCTCCTCCACTCCCTCTCCCTCTTCTTCTTCTTCCCCTCCTCCTCTTCTTCTCCACAACTCCCACACCCTTCTAGCACTGATGAAGTTATCTAGTTGGGTCATAAAACGTCTGCAAGAAGACCACCAAGCTCAGAGGGCGCCCAGGACCCCTCACTCCTCTTCCTCTTCTTCCTCCTTCACTCCCTCTTCTTCTTCTTCCCCTCCTCCTCTTCTTCTCCACAACTCCCACACCCTTCTAGCACTGATGAAGTTATCTAGTTGGGTCATGAAACGTCTGCAAGAAGACCACCAAGCTCAGAGGGCGTCCAGGACCCCTCAGTCCTCTTCCTCCTCCTCCACTCCCTCTCCCCCTCCTCCTTCTTCTTCCCCTCCTCCTCTTCTTCTCCACAACTCCCAGATCCTTGTAGCACTGATGAAGTCACCTAGTTGGGTGTTGAAATGTCTGCAAGAAAGGCACCAAGCTCAGATATTGCCAATGACCCCAAAGTCTTCCTTCTCTTCCTCTTCCTCCTTTTCCCTGCAAAATGTCCCCCCTTCTAGCACTGATGACGTTACCTAGTTTGGGTCACGAAACGTCTGCAAGTAAACCTCATTTCATATATTTTCCTCTAGTGATCTCAATGCACCCTTTTGAAATTTTTGAAATCTATTATTTATGAACAGAATGTATAAAGCCACACACAGATTCCTGGTGACTCCACAAGGCTTACAGAAGTCAGACCCCAAACCCCACCCCGGTGGTCAAATGTGAAAAGTTCTCTGGGCGTGGCTTGGTAGGGAGGTCATGTGACTGGGAGGGCACGGCCCGCCTTTTTTAATTTTTAAAGCATTTTTAGTGCCTATTCTGCCAAACCAGTGGTAAAAAATGCTTGAAGAAGTGATAAAGATTCAGCTATGTCATGCGATCGTGGGAACCTCTTTTTTCCCCACTTTTTAAAGCATTTTTTGCCTGCCGGTTTCAGGCAAAAAGGCAGGGAAAAAATGCTTTAAAAAACAGGAAAAAGGCTTTTGACAATTGTGTGGCTCACAACTGAGCTGTGCAGGATCCTCGGAAGTGTTTTTTTACTACTGGTTCACAGAACCCACCACAATCATCCCTACCGGTTTGTGTGAACCGGAACGAACTGGTAGCATTCCACCTCTGCCCAACACCTGGGTGACAACAGTCAGACCAAATCTTGGGTGGGCTCCGTATCTGCACTGCCACTCAGGGGGTGGGTGGGTGGGGGGGCTTCTTTCCTGGAGGCTACCTGAGTTTAATCTGGAGATTGTTGTCTATGGAACAGTGGAAATCCTCCAGTGAGGAGGAGATGTATGTTGGTCTAAGGCAGGGGTCTGCCAAGTCGGCTCTTTTAAGTCTGGTGGACTTCAACTCCCAGAATTCCCCAGCCAACATGGCTGGCTGGGGAATTCTGGGAGTTGAAGTCCCCCAGTCTTATACAATACAATAGCAGAGTTGGAAGGGACCTTGGAGGTCTTCTAGTCCAACCCCCTGCCTAGGCAGGAAGCCCTATACCATTTCAGACAAATGGCTATCCAACATCTTCTGAAAGACTTCCAGGGTTGGGGCCTTCACAACTGCTGGAGGCAACTTCTGTTCCTTTGACTGATTATTCTAAATAGGAAATTTCTCCTCAGTTCTAAGTTGCTTCTCTCCTTGATTAGTTTCCACCCATTGCTTCTTGTTCTGCCCTCAGGTGCCTTGGAGAATAGCTTGACTCCCTCTTCTTTGGGGCAACCCCTGAGATATTGGAAGACAGCTATCATGTCTCCCCTGGTCCTTCTTTTTATTAAACTAGAGATGCCCAGTTCCTGCAACCGTTCTTCGTATGTTTCAGCCTCCAGTCCCCTCATCCTTTTTCTTGCTCTTCTCTGCACTCTTTCCAGAGCCTCCACATCTTTTCTACATCGTGGTGACCAAAACTGGATGCAGAATATTCCAAGTGTGGCCTTACCAAGAACCACACTTGGAATACTGCATTCTTAAAAGAGCCCACTTTGCAGACCCCTGGTTTAAGGCCTTAGCCCTCTTAACACTTGTTGGACTACAACTTCCAGAATTCCTCTGCCTACCTGGCAAGGTGGAGAATCCCTGCTCTAGATGGATGTCATCAGCAAGTTCCCCCCTCCTCTCTCTCTCTCTCACACACACACACACACACACACACACACTTTTGTCTCAATTTCTAACTCCACAAATCCAGATTGCAGAAAATGAATCTTCCTGAGTAGCCAAGAAGTCCAAATTCATCCCGATCTGAGCATTCTAAAAGAGGATAAGTTTCCTTCCCACCCACAGATATATTAACCTCCAGCAGGAACCCCTACAGAACGCAGGCAGTCTTCAACTCACAACCAAATTCTCTGTTGCTAAGCAAAGGCAGTTCTTAAGCGACCGGTGTCCCGTTTTGCAACCTTCCTTGCCGTAGTTGTTAAGTGACTCTGACTTTGCTGGTCAGAATGCAACAAAAGGGATCCCAGGACTCCAGGGCATGGCTTTTATGTTGCCTCAACCGACAGCGTCTCGGGTTATAATCCTCCCACCTGATAAAGGGAGGACTTCCCACCGAAATGGGCCCATGGGTTTTAGCATTTTCTTCCTTGTCTCATCTTCCATTCCGTGGCCACCGCTGAGGGCGTGGGGGGAAACGATAGCAGCAAACAAACAAAAATCAAGAATTTATCATTTTATGGCTTTCAATTTTTGCAGTTTTAGAATCGTTAGCCGCCCAGAGTTAACTTGGTTGAGTTGGGCAGCTGTAGAAATAATAAAACAAAAGGGGGGGAAAGAAAAGAATTTCTCTAATGTTCCCCCTGAGCTGGCAGGATACATTTTCCATAGATTGATAATTGGGGGGGGGGGGGGGGGTCTGAATTCTTTTGATATCATCTCATTTTCATTTCATTTCGTTAAATATATATACCACGCCACTCTCCCCGAAGGGACTCGGGGTGGTGCACAGGAGATTAAAAATAGGAAAATAGGAAAATCTATTTGTACATTGTTGTTTATAGGCTCCTAAGGGCCAAATAACTACAGTTGGGGGGGGGAAACCCTCGTAATCCATAAATGGTAAATAAATCTCAAAGGTGCATTTCACCTTCGGGACACCTGCCAGCACAGCAGCTCCTTGCAGAGACACACCTGGCCAGGAAACTCTTGTGAGCTGCCCTGCCTGCTGGTACATATCAAAATAGATTGGTTTCGCAGTATACATTTTGAATTATTAATCGTCTAGACTTTTACGACCAGAGCTGCATATAAATCCAGTTCTCAAGGAATATTGGGCTTCCTAGCGCTCACTGCTCCTTGTCTCAAGATCATCGCGGTACGGGAAGCTGCGTCTCAAACCAGCATTCCTGGCCTGATCCGTTTGCGACCTTCCCAGCTAGATTCCCACAGTCAAAGTCAATGGGGGGCAACCTTGCGATTCACTTAACCAGCAAGTGGTTTGTTTAATAACCCTGGCAAAAAAAAAAAAAGTTCATAAAATCAGCGACAATTAACAATGGAAATACTACAAATAATAACAGGATCAAAGAATTGGAAGGGACCTTGGAGGTCTAGTCCAACCCCCTGCTCAAGCAGGAAACTCTATACCACTTCAGACATTCAGTGGCTGTCACATCTCTTCATAAAAGCCCCAAGTGATGGAGAGACCACAATTTCTGAAAGCGACTTCTGTTCCACTGGTTAGATGTCCTCACCGAAGTGTCTCCTCAGTTCCAGGTTGCTTCTCTCCTGGATGAGTTTCCACCCATTGCTTCTTGTTCTGCCTTCAGGTGCCTTGGAGAATAGCTTGACTGCCTCTTCTTTGGGGCAGCCTCTGAGATATAGGAAGGAAGGAAGGGAGGGAGGGAGGAGAGGAGAGGAGGGAGGGAGGGAGGGTGGAGAGAAGGAAGAACTATTCTGCTTTGGGGCATTCACAACTTCTGGAGGCAACTTCTGTTCCACTGGCTAATTGTTCTAACTGTCAGGAAATTTCTCCTCAGTTCTAAGTTGCTTCTCTCCTGGATTAGTTTCCACCCATTGCTTCTTGTCCTGCCCTCAGGTGCCTTGGAGAATAGCTTGACTCCCTCTTCTTTGGGGCAACCCCTGACATATTGGAAGGATGGGTGGGTGGGTGGGTGGGTGGGAGGGAGGAAGGAAGGAAGGAAGGAAGGAAGGAAGGAAGGAAGGAAGGAAGGAAGGAAGGAAGGAGAGAAGGAAGAACTATTCTGCTTTGGGGCATTCACAACTTCTGGAGGCAAGGAGTTCCAATGACTAATTGTCCTAACTGTCAGGAAATTCCTCCTCAGTTCTAAGTTGCTTCTCTCCTGGATTAGTTTCCCCCCCATTGCTTCTTGTTCTGCCCTCGGGTGCCTTGGAGAATAACTCCCTCTTCTTTGTGGCAACCCCTGAGATATCGGAAGGCTGCTATCCTGTCTCCCCTGGTCCTTCTTTTCAATAGACTAGACCTACCCGGTTCCTGCAACCGTCCATCGTATGTTTGAGCCTCCAGTCCCCTCATCCTCTTGGTTGCTCTTCTCTGCACTCTTTCCAGAGTCTCCACGTCTTTTCTACATCTTGGCGACCACTATCCTCACTATCCAAGAGTGGTTGGCTGTCACCAGCAGCTGGCTATTGTGCTATGGTGGCAACAGGTGTGCTATCCCCTCACAGTTAGGGACACCTAACCCAACCGTGTCTGAAAGCCGTGGATGATCTTAATTTTGTAGCGTTCACAGGAGCCTCTCTCTTGCCTCCTGAACAGGTAAAACTGAGCTGGCCAAGCAGACCGCCAAGTACCTGCACAAAGACGTCAAAAAGGTGAGCTCTCTTCTCAGGTGTGAAGCAGCAGCCCAGGTGGGTACCGTGTGCAGGCCCAGAAGAGGAGGAGCCAGACTGATAACGCGTAGAATCGGAAGCTCCATCCTTGGGCCCTTTAGGACCCGTGGACTTCAGCTCCCAGAATCCCTTTGGCTGGCTGAGGAATTCTGGGGGTCGAAGTTCCACAAGCCTTGAAAGTCAAAAGAGCCTTGGCAGAGATGTCAGAGACCGTTCTGGGCAGTCCTCGTCTTACAACCATTTGCCTCCCGTTCCTGACTGTTATTAGCTAGATTTTAATTAGGGGGATTTTACACTATTTTAGCACAGGGTACGGGTTTAATAGTTTTTTAAAAATGGTATTTTTGTATTTGTATTGTTTTTAAATTTTCCTGTGCGCCGCCCTGGGTCCTTTTTTAGGAGAAGGTGCGGGTTATAAATTCGAATAAATTAAATTAAATTAAATTAACAACCATTCAAAGTTACAATAGACACACCCACATACCCCCCAAAAATGGTATTTGTGACCTGATTTTTGAAGTTGTGATGATCGCTCCTCACTCACCTGTGCCCATATGCAGCCTCTTTAGGTTCCTGTGATTTACATCGTTTCGGGGTTCCAGGTGTCCCCATCAGACGGAGAAGATGGGCAGTCCTTGTCTATTAGAGCAGGGGTCTCCAACCTTGTCAACTTTAAGACTTGTGGACTGCAACTCCCAGAATTCCTCAGCCAGCAAAGCAAAGTTGGAGACCCCTGTATTAGAGGAGCTGAATCTTGATGTTAACTTGAGACTCAGGCGTTTTTTTACCTGCTGCCAGACTGAAAAATCCAGGCGTTCTTAGAGAGAAACGGAGCTTGGCTTTCCATTCCAGTGAACTGGTGCTTTTCCCACGAGTAATAATCTAGGCATCCCCCAGAAGCCTTATTTCACTTCCACAGACATCTGCGGATTTAATTTAGCTTGTGTTTTATTCCGCTCGTAATTTAAATTCTTGGTTTGTGGAGGGTCACCGTGTATCTCTTGGCATGTTTGCAAACATTTCAATAGTTTTAACGTTCTGCTGTTCTATTTCACAAATTAGCATTACATTTTCCTTTTTTTCCCCCCCTAATCCCTCCCCAAAAAGGAAGAAAGCAATCTTGGTGACAACTCTTACCTTGGATAACCAAGAAAGGCCACTCAATTTCCATTTCCAGCGATAAAACTGCGTCTTTCACCTTAACTGGAGGTTTTATTCTTTAATATCCTGCCTTAAAAGTGGGATAGGCACAGCAGCTGGGGCCAGGATTTCTGTTTGAATTTGAATTTTATTCAATTTATATACCGCTCCTATCTCCATCGAGATGGACTCAGGGCGGTGCACAGGAAATTAAAAATCCCCCAACAAATAACAATAACTACAATGACACTATTAAAATAAAATAAATTAGGTAACCTGTGCTAAAAATATTTCCCATTAATAAAATTATAAAATCCAATTACTAATTGCTAAAATCATGTTGTTAAGCAAGGCGGCCGCTAAGGGAGCCGTGCCCAATTTGCAATCAGAATCTGGCTTCCCTTCCTTTCAGTGGATTTGGCTTGGGGACACTTCAGGGAAGTGAGTCTTGCGAACGGCATTGGATAAACAGCCTGCCTCCGTGTCTGGTGCAGGTAGAGAGACAGGAGTCCTCAACGGTCCCTCCTCCAAGAGGTCGCCCTTGACCTTGTTGGCAGGCACCAATTTAATCTTCAGAAGGGGCGCAATGTTGCCCCAAACCTTTGGTAGAGGCTTCTCCCTCACTTAAATGGCTCTAGAACTTCCGACAGCATCTCTGATTCCCCCCTTTGCTGCTTTCCTCCGCAGGGCTTCATCCGCCTGGACATGTCGGAGTTTCAGGAGAGACACGAGGTGAGGAGGAGGAGAGGTGCCACTCCTGCCAGGCCTGACCGGCGTGCTTTGAACCCCAGAAGTCTGGATGGTGTAACTCTGGGGGCGTCTCTTGCAGGTGGCCAAGTTCATAGGCTCTCCGCCAGGCTACATTGGTCATGACGAAGGGGGTCAGCTCACGAAGAAGCTGAAGCAGTGCCCCAACGCCGTGGTCCTCTTTGATGAGGTGGACAAGGCCCACCCAGATGTCCTGACCATCATGCTGCAGCTCTTCGATGAAGTAAGATCAGTCTCCCTGGGGTGGTTCTGGGTTCCAGGTCATTCATTCTTTTCTTCTGGGTTCCAGCTCTTTTGGTCATTCTTTTCTTCTGGGTTCCAGGTCATTCATCTGTCCTAGGTTCCAGATCATTCTCTTCTGGGTTCCAGGTCATTCGTTCTTTTGTTCTGGGTTACAGATCATTCTCTTCTTCTGGGTTCCAGTTCTTTTGTTCTGGGTTCCAGGTCATTCATTTGTCCTAGGTTCCAGATCATTCTCTTCTTCTGGATTCCAGGTCATTCATTCATTTGTTCTAGGTTCCAGGTCATTCAGTCATTCTTTTGTTTTGGGTTCTGGATCATTCAGTCATTCTTTTGTTCTGGGTTCCAGCTCCTTCGGTCATTCTTTGTTTTGGGTTCCAGGTCATTCAATTATTCTTTTCTTCTGGGTTCCAGGTCATTCATCTGTCCTAGGTTCCAGATCATTCTCTTCTGGGTTCCAGATCATTCGTTCTTTTGTTCTGGGTTCCAGGTCATTTGTTCTTTTGTTCTGGGTTCTTTCGAGAAAGAATTTTGTTTTGGCTACTTAGCCTCTCACTCTGTACAATCCCCCCCTCCCTCCCATTTCCCCACCCCAGAGCAGGGGTCCCCAACCTTTGCAACTTTAAGTTGCAAAGGTTGGGGACCCCTGCTCTGGGGACTTCAGCTCCCAGACTTCTCCAGCCAGCAAAGCTTATTATGTATATACCCACATAGCAAAGCTGGCTGGAGAAGTCTGGGAGCTGAAGTCCTTCAGACTTAAAGTTGCAAAGGTTGGGGACCCCTGCCCCAGAGGATCCATAGGAGAAGAATCGAGAGTGTGGCAGGCCAGAGACCCAAGAGAAAAGATGGAGCATCCCGGCCCTCTGCCAGCCCCAATTCTTTGCATTTTGTTTAGGGAGAGGGAATGGCGGCGTCCTTGGTGGTGCCATGTCAGGGTTCTCTTGTTGTTTTTTCCCTTTTCTCCAGGATTAATAACGCTGGCATTTTTCTTGCATAGATCACGCTGGCAGCCGCTAAATGCGAAATCAATTCCTGAACTGCCCGTCTGACAGAGCAATAACCGAAATGTTAATCCCCAGCTCTGACACAAATGTGTGTCGTTCGGCTGGACAGGACCGCTCCTGGCGACACTTAGAAAGGGGAGGGGGGAGCAGACACCCCCCTCCCTCCCTCAATTCTCCTTCCTCCTCCCCCTCCCCCTCCCCCTCCGCTTACCCCCCCCCCCCTCCCTTACCTTTAAAAGACCCTGAAGTTGGCGTCCTCAGGGGGGGCAACCGGATATCCAGCCATGCAGGGGCCAACGGTCCTCCTGTCCTGCCCCATCTCCCTTCTGGGTGGGGGGTCTTTGGACCCCCGCTCAGAGGCCCAGGCGGTTCCTGTCCATTTACCCTGAGCCCAAGTCCTTCATTCAGGCCCAGATTTCTGTGGCCAAAGGAGTTTTTGCTCATTTCACCAAAAGGCACAGATGTTAAGTGAGAAATTTGTTACATGGGTTTTGTCCCGTTTTACGACTTTTCTGGCTGTTAAGTGAAGCACTGCAATCGTTTTATTACTAACCCAAATTAAGCGAATCTGGCTCGCCCATTGACTTTGATGGTCAGAAAGTCCAGGACACTGCGGCCATCATAAGTGTTGAGCCAGTTGGCCACAAATCCAACCACCCTGGGGGTCCCTGGGGCTCCCTGAGCAGGCTGGCCTTCTTGAAGACGTCTCCTGACCCAACTAGGGAACCTCATCAGTGCTGGAAGGGAGTGGGGTTTGCAGGGAGGAAGAAGAGGAGGAGGACTGTGGGATCCCTGGGGCTCCCTGAGCAGGCTGGCCTCCTTGCAGACGTCTCCTGACCCAACTAGGGAACCTCCTCAGTGTTGAGGGGGGCAGGGGCTTCCCTTCGGCCTGACCTTCCTCTCCCGCAGGGCCGGCTGACGGACGGGAAGGGGAAGACCATCGACTGCAAGGACGCCATCTTCATCATGACCTCCAACGTGGCCAGCGATGAGATCGCCCAGCATGCCCTGGAGCTGAGGGAGGACGCCCGCGAGCTCAGCCGCAAGAGGATCGCCGAGAAGCTGGGTGGGTGCCCTGCCCTGCCCTGCCCTGCCCTGCCCTGCCCTGCCCAGGGGACCCCGGAGCCCCTGCAGGCCTCCCTTCCCCTCTCTTGCCCTTCACTTACGACCACACCGGAGCCCCAAACTTCTCTTGCGCCCCACTTTCTCACCACGGTTGTTAAGTGAATCGCCTCAGTTGATAAGTCAGCCACATGGTCGTTAAGTGAATCTGGCTTCCCCGTTGACTTTGCTGGTCAGAAGATCGTGAAAGGGGGGGTCCCGTGACACCCCCCCAGGACACTGCGACCGTCGTAAGTACGTGGCAGTTGCCAGGTGTCCGAATTTTGATCGCCGGACCGGGGTGGTGGTGTTGTGAGGGTTGTAAGGGTGAAAAACGGTCCTGGGTGGCTTTTTTCAGGGCCGCTGTGATATTTACCGGTCACTAAATGAAGGGTGGTGAGTTGAGGCAGAAGAAGGGCCCTCTCCCCCCTCTGGGAGAGCTGACGGAGGGAGGGGAAGAAGAGATGGAGGGATGGACGGAGGGATGGAATATAGCAGGGATGGGCAAACTTTGCCACTTTAAGTCTGAAGGACTTCAGCTCCCAGAACTTAAAGTTGCAAAGTTTGCCCACTCCTGGAATATAGGGAGGGAGGGATATTGATATAATTTAGTTATTATTTAGTAATATTTTATATTTATGTATATTTATCTTAAATCTCTGTTCGCCGCCCCGAGTCCCTTGTGGTGAGATGGGTGCGGGTTACAAATGTGAATAATAAATAAATAAATAAATAAATAAATAAATAAATAAATAAATAAATAAATAAATAAATAAATAAATAAATACATGGAAAGAGGGATGGATGGAAGGAGAGAGGGATGGATGGAGGGACGGAGGGATGAACTATAGGGAGGGAGGGATACATGGAAAGAGAGGGATGGAAGGAGGGAGGGATGGAATATAGGGAGGGAGGGATACATGGAAAGAGGGATGGATGGAAAGAGAGAGGGATGGATGGATGGAGGGAGGGAGGGATACATGGAAAGAGGGATGGATGGAAAGAGAGAGGGATGGAAGGAGGGAGGGATGGAATATAGGGAGGGAGGGATACATGGAAAGAGGGATGGATGGAAAGAGAGAGGGATGGATAGAGGGAGGGAGGGAGGGATGGAGAGAGAGATGGAGGCCAGCCATCCCTTTCTCCCCCCCACCCCGAGGAAGGGTCCTCCCCCCTCCGCGAGGGCCGTGTCTTGCCCCCCCCCCTCAGCGCTGCTTCTCTCTTCCAGACGACGTCCAGGTGAGGGACAAGATAACCATCTCCAAGCACTTCAAGGAGAACGTCATCCGGCCCATCCTGAAGGTACAGATGGGGCTGTTGACAGCCCTGGGGGCCCAGGAAGGTTGCCTTTCGCCAGCTGGACCCAGACACCCCCCCCCCCAGGCTGGGCTTTTGCCCCCCCCTGCCCCCCCCCCCCAGGGAGAAATCTGAGACAGAATGATAGAGTGGGAAGGGACCTTGGAGGTCATCCAATCCCCTGCTCAAGCACAACCCCATCGTTTAATGCCCCCCCCTGCGCCCTTCCCCCTGCGCACGCACGACACCCCCGCCTCGTGCATGCGCCCACGGCTTTCTTGGAACCTGGGCCCCTTTTCCTCCCTCCCTGAAGCCCCCAGAGGGAGAAAATCAGCTGGCCGGCGCACGCAAGCCCCACTGGCGCTGACAGGGCAAGGCCTCCCGTGCCCTCAGGAATGGCTCCGCATGCCGTAGGCTCTCCATCACGGATACAAGGTCTTGAGCAGGGGGCTGGACTAGAAGACCTCCCAAGGTCCCTTCCAACTCTTGTTATTCTGTAATTCTGTAAGGGTCTCCTGCTTGAGCAGAGGGCTGGACTAGAAGACCTCCAAGGCCCCTTCCAACTCGGTTATTCTGTCATTCTGTAAGGGTCTCCTGCTTGAGCAGAGGGCTGGACTAGAGGACCTCCAAGGCCCCTTCCAACTCGGTTATTCTGTCATTCTGTAAGGGTCTCCTGCTTGAGCAGAGGGCTGGACTAGAGGACCTCCAAGGCCCCTTCCAACTCGGTTATTCTGTCATTCTGTAAGGGTCTCCTGCTTGAGCAGAGGGCTGGACTAGAAGACCTCCAAGGTCCCTTCCAACTCGGTTATTCTGTCATTCTGTAAGGGTCTCCTGCTTGAGCAGAGGGCTGGACTAGAAGACCTCTAAGGTCCCTTCCAACTCTTGTTATTCTGTAATTCTGTAAGGGTCTCCTGCTTGAGCAGAGGGCTGGACTAGAAGACCTCTAAGGTCCCTTCCAACTCTTGTTATTCTGTAATTCTGTAAGGGTCTCCTGCTTGAGCAGAGGGCTGGACTAGAAGACCTCCAAGGTCCCTTCCAACTCGGTTATTCTGTCATTCTGTAAGGGTCTCCTGCTTGAGCAGAGGGCTGGACTAGAAGACCTCTAAGGTCCCTTCCAACTCTTGTTATTCTGTAATTCTGTAAGGGTCTCCTGCTTGAGCAGAGGGCTGGACTAGAAGACCTCCAAGGCCCCTTCCAACTCGGTTATTCTGTCATTCTGTAAGGGTCTCCTGCTTGAGCAGAGGGCTGGACTAGAAGACCTCCAAGGTCCCTTCCAACTCGGTTATTCTGTCATTCTGTAAGGGTCTCCTGCTTGAGCAGAGGGCTGGACTAGAAGACCTCCAAGGTCCCTTCCAACTCGGTTATTCTGTAATTCTGTAAGGGTCTCCTGCTTGAGCAGGGGGCTGGACTAGAAGACCTCCAAGGCCCCTTCCAACTCGGTTATTCTGTCATTCTGTAAGGGTCTCCTGCTTGAGCAGGGGGCTGGACTAGAAGACCTCCAAGGCCCCTTCCAACTCGGTTATTCTGTCATTCTGTAAGGGTCTCCTGCTTGAGCAGAGGGCTGGACTAGAAGACCTCCAAGGTCCCTTCCAACTCGGTTATTCTGTCATTCTGTAAGGGTCTCCTGCTTGAGCAGACGGCTGGACTAGAGGACCTCCAAGGTCCCTTCCAACTCGGTTATTCTGTCATTCTGTAAGGGTCTCCTGCTTGAGCAGAGGGCTGGACTAGAGGACCTCCAAGGTCCCTTCCAACTCGGTTATTCTGTCATTCTGTAAGGGTCTCCTGCTTGAGCAGAGGGCTGGACTAGAGGACCTCCAAGGTCCCTTCCAACTCGGTTATTCTGTCATTCTGTAAGGGTCTCCTGCTTGAGCAGAGGGCTGGACTAGAAGACCTCCAAGGTCCCTTCCAACTCGGTTATTCTGTCATTCTGTAAGGGTCTCCTGCTTGAGCAGGGGGCTGGACTAGAAGACCTCCAAGGTCCCTTCCAACTCGGTTATTCTGTCATTCTGTAAGGGTCTCCTGCTTGAGCAGAGGGCTGGACTAGAAGACCTCCAAGGCCCCTTCCAACTCGGTTATTCTTTTATTTTATATTGAAAAAGTTTTATTGGTTTTACATTTTTTAACAGGATAGGGTAATGGTTACAAAGAAATTTTGAGAGCATTCACGTCAGAGTCGTCGGACCTTCCAAGACCTCAAATTACACATTAAAAAAGTTATCATAGAAAACATTTTCCATACCACTACAAGATGAGAGCAAGTACATTTACCTAAATTCTCCCTTCCATGCTGTCAGACATTTACAAAAAGTCCGGATAGGAATATTATGCAAAATTGTTCAAGAAAAATCAAGGCAAAGTTATTTTTTTGATCTAAGTCTTTTGGCTATTGTATCTTCTTTCTCTCCTCCCTGGCCCCCGAGCGGGGCCGTGGCCCCCTCCGTCCCCCCTGGATCTTCCCCCAGGGCAGAGGAATGTTTTTTAAGAAAGGCTTCCGCCTCAGCAACTGTTTTAATCCTCACTCTTCCTCCTTCCCAGAACACCAGCATCCCTTCAGGGGTCATCCACTTGAACCAAATCCCGTGATCAAACAAGGTTTTAGACAAGAAGGAAAATTTCCTTCTTAAATCTCTAATTTTTCTAGGGATCTGCTTCAAGATAGTGACCGTTTTTCGTTGATACGTTAAAGGTTTCTCTCTCTGCGCTTTCAGGACTTCCTCTCTGGTTGACCTTCTAACAAATTTCACATGTATCTCTCTAGGCACTTCATTTATCCTGGCATATGCTGAGTTAATTCTGTAGGCTAGGTCAATATCCCCCCTGATCTCATCCTTAGGTTTTTGTAAATAGTCTGCTAAAATTATGCTCATAAGATCAGGGAGGTATTCACCAGATTCCTCAGAAACATTTTGAAATCTCAAAAAATATGTCATTCTTTCCATATCCATCCTAGACACATGCCCATTTATTTCCACAACCTCATTGGTAACATTTTTAATTTCCCCCTTGGCCCCCTCCAACCCCCCTTCCAGTTCTTTATTCTTCTGTGTGTTATCCAGCACTTGTCTTCTTGTATCCAACAACTCCTTCTTGAAGATAGTACTTTCAGCCCTCTGGGCCTTTATTTCTGATACCAAAGTTAGTATAGAAGTTTCAAGAGAAGCCATCCTTTGTTCCAAATTTACAAGTGCTGCTTCTTGTGCCATGGTTAAAAGTTAGAGTCACTGCCACCAAGATGGCGTTTTCCGGGTGGGGCTGGTGGGGCAAACCAGGAGCTCAGTTCAGTTCAGGGCTGTGAAGTTGCAAACAATTCAGAAACCAAAGGAGACACAATTTCCCAAATAGTAATAACGAAGGTATTCCAGAGAAGAAGTCACAAATCCATCAAAAAAAAATTTTTTTTTTTCAAAAATCCAGAGAGAGTCCTGCTTTCAAAGAGACGCTGGAAATTTTCCTTAGTTGAAATAGTCAGGCAGGGACAAAAGGAATCCACTTCCACCGCTCATCTCAGCCAGAGGGAGAGAGTAGCAAAATAAATTTTTTTAAAACTCAGCCAGACCCAGAAACAATGTTGCAAAAAGTCACAATCCACTTTCCTTTGTTAGAGACCATCCGGAGTGAAAGTTTTCCGCTTTCTCTTTGCAGAGAAGCCATTTTAACGCGCCGCTTAAATCCGAGGGGGGGTTTTTGAAAATAAACACCCCCCTCCCATTCCGTTCAGCCTGGCTGGCAGCAAGGTAAAAAAAGTTTTTTTAGAAACTCACTCTCTCCTCGCAGCTGAAGCCTCGGGAGCCCTTCCGACTGAGCCGATCAGCCCTCCTCATTGCTGTAGATGGCGCCGTCTTCCTTAGGCGAAGGGAGAACCCCCCGCTAGCATGTTCTCCCTCACCTGAGCCGCGCCGGGAGCCGCTTCCTCCACCGCCGTGGGGGGCACGCCCCCCGACGAGCCGGCCCTACGGGAGACCCTCAAAAAAGAGGAGTCTCGCCCCCGTTGGGGGGCAGAAGAAGAAACAAAGCGGCGAGCGAGCGCTAGGCTCGCCCGTCGCCGCAGGAGCCGGAACCGGAAGTCAGGTTATTCTTTTATTTGATTTAATTTTTAAATCCCAGCGCCATCTGATCCCCCCCCCCCCCCCCCGCAGCCATTCCCAGAGGGAGGGAGGGAGGGTGGCCGGTGGGTGTGTGCCAGCCAGCCCCCATCACCCTCCATGCTCTTGGCCCTTCCGCAGGCTCACTTCCGGCGGGACGAGTTCCTGGGCAGGATCAACGAGATCGTCTACTTCCTGCCCTTCTGCCAGTCGGAGCTCATCCAGCTGGTCAACAAGGAGCTGAGCTTCTGGGCCAAGCGGGTGAGTCCTGCCAGCCTTGCCCACTTAAGGAATGTTTCACTTAGCAACAGGGTTCGGTTGCGGTCGTAAGTCGAGGAGTAGCCCGTATCCGGGGAGCAGGATCCTTTCTCCATCCGGAATCCCCCTGTTGGGCGGGAGATGCGCTCACTGCTGCTCCTTCCGCCCCCTGCAGGCCAAAACCAGGCACAACATCACTCTGGTGTGGGACAGGGAAGTCATGGACGTGCTGGCCGATGGCTACAACCTGCATTACGGAGCCCGCTCCATCAAGCATGAGGTGAGCGGAGGCTCCGATTGGCTGTCCCTCCAGCCCCCCCCTGCCCCTGCCCCTCCCCCTCGGAGCTCAGGGGCCAGACCCTCCCACACACACACACACCCCTTCCTCCTTCTTCTTTTACACTGAGGTCCTTGTTCTCTTTTCCCCAAAGGTTTCTCTTTGCCTGCTGTGTATTTGTTTGTCTGTCTGTCTGTCTGTCTGTCTATCATCTCTCTCTTTCATCTCTCTGTCTGTCTATATCTATCTATTTATCTACCAGTATCTGTCAGTATTTCTGTCTCTCTTTCTCTCTATATCTATCAATATCTATCTATCTCTCATCTATATCTATTTAGCAGTGTCTGTCTGTCTGTCTAAATATTTATCTACCAGTATCTATCTGTCAGTATCTGTCTGTGTCTATCTGTCTATCTCTATTTCTATCTCATATCTATCAGTATCTATCTCTTTCTCTCTCTCTCCTATCTATCTATCTATCTATCTATCTATCTATCTATCTATTTATCTCTCATCTCTATCTATTTAGCAGTGTCTGTCTATCTATATCTATCTATTTATCTACCAGTATCTATCTGTCATCTCTCTCTCTCTCTCTCTCTCTCTCTCTCTCTCTCTCTATCTATCTATCCGTATTTATCTATCTCTTTCTCTCTCTCTCTCATCTATATCTATCAGTATATCTCTCTCTTTTATCTATCTATCTATCTATCTATCTATATCTATCGGTATTTATCTATCTCTTTCTCTCTCTCTCTCATCTATATCAGTATATATCTCTCTTTTATCTATCTATCTATCTATCTATCTATATCTATCGGTATTTATCTATCTCTTTCTCTCTCTCTCATCTATATCTATCAGTATATATCTGTCTTTATCTATCTATCTATCTATCTATCTATCTATCTATCTATCTATCTATCTATCTATCTATCTATCTATCTATCTATCTATCTATCTGTATCTATATCTATTTACCAGTATCTCTCTCTCTCTTATCTATCTACCTATCTGTCTGTCTATCTTCTCTCACCTCTCATCCATCCATCCATCCATCCACCCACCCACCCACCCATCCATCCATCCATCCATCTATCTATCTATCTATCTATCTATCTATCTATCTATCTATCTATCTATCTATCAGTATCTATATCTATTTACCAGTATCTCTCTCTCTTATCTACCTGTCTGTCTATCTGCTGTCTTCTGTTCTTATAAACAACTTCAGCAGCGGATGTACTTAATGCTTCTTCTTCCTCCTATTTTCCCCACAACAGCCCTGTAAGGTTGGTTGGGTTGCAAGAGAGAGACTGGCCCAAAGTCACCCAGTCAGCTCTCGTGCCCAAGGCGGGACTAGAACTCACTCAACCCCGCCACCTTTCAAGCCGAGACAGAACTAGAACTCCTGGTTTCCTACTTTTCCCAGGTGCAGGGAGTCAAGAAGCAAAAAATTTTCCCCTTCTTTCAAATGCATGGCCCCTAAAAGGGCCCTCCTGCCAATTCCCAACCAGTCTGGGCCCCACTGCATCCCAGGTACACATTAGCCCCCCTCCTCCCGCAAATTCTGAATGGAAGCCGCCGCAGAAGGTGCCTTTCCCTGGGCTTTTCCCCCTCCCCCCTGTGAAATCTGAGAGTGGGGGGGGGCTGCTGGCTGATCTTCCTTTGGGGAAGTCCTCAGGGGCCAGAAGTGCCATCCTGCCGTGCCCGCTTTTCCTCTTGGCCAGGTGGAGCGCCGGGTGGTGAACCAGCTTGCCGCGGCCTACGAGCAGGACCTCCTGCCCCACGGCTGCACCTTGAGGATCACGGTGGACGACTCGGACAAGCAGCTGCTGAAGGCCCGAGGCCAGGAGGGCGCCCTGCCCGCCGAGGGCCAGCGGAGAGGACCCTCGCTGCGCCTGGAGATCCTGGAGGACAGCAAAAGCCGGAAGCTGGACATCCAGGCCCCGCTGATCCCTGACGAAGTCTCCTACCCTTCCTAGGCGCCGGCCCTCGGTGCCCCCGGGGCAGCGCCTGGCAGAACGAGCGTTGGCAATAAAGCGGTCGTAAGACACGGATAGGCGTCGGTGGGGAGGCAGCTTTCTCTGGAGCTCTCCGGACACCGGCTGGGGGCATGGGAGTTGTAGTCCAGGTCAGCCGGAGGGGGTCAGTCAGAAGGAGGAGGGTCCCAGGGAGAGGGGATCGCTTAGAGCCCAGGGGAAGCCTCAATCCGGTGTCCTTATCACGTCTCAGGTAGTGGGGTGGGGGTGGGGGGTGTCCTTCTCCCATTGTCCAGCAGCCCCCCACCCAGGTCGAGTGCCTAATCTCTGCCCCAGAGGGCGAGCGGGGTGTTTGTGGGGGGAGAGGTAGTTTTTAGCACCCCCCTGCCCCCCCCCCCCCAGGGCAATAGAGGGAGATTTTAAGTTATTGCAATTGTGGTGGAATAAATGCTGCGTGCCTCTCAGGTGTGCCTTGTCGTCCTTGGTCCTCCAAAGGCCCCCCTGGCCGGGTCCCTGGATCTCTTCCTTCCTTATCCTCTAATCAGGCCCTCTTCTGGAAATGCCAGTAGTCCTTGACTTACGACCATCATTGGGCCCCAAGGTTTCTCTTTGAAGCGAGTTTTTATGACCTTTCCTGCCACCGTAGCTTAGGAAATCCCCGCAGTTGTTAAGTGAGACACATGGCTGCTAAGTGAATCTTGTGCGTCCCCCCCCCCCCACGTTGACTTTGCTTGCCTGAAGGTCGCAAAAGGGGGTCACTGCAACCGTCATAAATACGAGTCAGTTGCCGAGCGGCTGAGTTACGATCACCTGACCCACGGGAATGGCCGCAGTGCTCATCAAGTGTGAAAAGCCATCAATCACAAGTCACTTTTTGTGGGGGGGGGGGGGCTCTGTAACGTCAAACAGTCACTAATGGAACTGTTGTAAGTCGAGAACCACCTGTAATAAACTGGCCCTCCTTTTCTCTGGAGCAGGGGTGTCCCAACTTGGGGACTTTAAGACTGGTGGACTTCAACTCCCAGAATTCCCCAGCCGGCCACGCTCTAGACCAACCATCCCCAACCCTTGCAATCCTTTTTTGCAAGCTTGAGCCTCCTGATCATCTTCGCTGCTCTGCTCTGCACTCTTCCTAGGGTCTCAACCAGTGGCGAAATTCAAATTGGTTTTACTACTGGTTCTGTGGGCGTGGCATGGTGGGCGTGGCTTGGGTTGGTGGGCGTGGCAGGGGAAAGGATACTGCAAAATCCCCCTTCCCTCCCGGTCAGCTGGGACTCGGGAGGCAGAGAATCGATGGGGGGCGCGGCCAGCCACTTCCGGTTCTCCGAACTACTCCAAGTTTCCGCCAGCCGTTCTCCAGAACCTGCTGGATTTCAGCCCCCTGGTCTCCCCCCCCCCCCCCGACTTCTCTCCCGGCCGCATCCTTTCCCCTCCCTCCCTCCCTCAAGGCCTTTCCCGCAGCCCACGACGGGCAGAGCTGCTCCCTGCCCTTCGCCAAAGCCTCCGGGCATGTGCAGCCATGCCCAGCAAGGGCATTTCTTGTGTGTGGGGAACCGAGGCGCCCTCTCCCGCTCCCTCCACACACACACACACACCCCCCGAGAACCCCCAGCGTGCGTTTGATCGATGTCTCCCCACCAGCCGAGGTGCCTCCGATCGCCTGGCGTGGCGTCTGCCCATTGATTGAGCTTGCCTGGAGGTTCGGCTCCTAATCGGATTAGGGAGGCAGGATGGAGGAGGAGGAGGAGGAGAGGACGAGCGAGCGGCTACGCGAAGAAGGCCCGGGCGATGAGGGGCATTTATCATCCTGGGCTCTGCTCTGCCATTTGCAGGGGCTCCTTCGAAGGGAGGGAGGGAGGGACTGGGGCTCATGCAGCGGAGAATGGGTGGAGACCCCCCTCCCCAGATACGTCAGCCTTCCCAAGGGTTGGAGAAGGGGAGAGCGCAAAGGAGGGGAGAGAAGCTGCTCTCCAATCTCTCTTCTCAGAGTCACAGAGTCGGGAGAGGACGTTGAAGGTCAGCGAATCGACCAGAATATAGAGCAGGAAGGGACCTTGGAGGTCTTCTAGTCCAACCTCCCTCTTCAACCCTGCAACATTTCAATCCAACCTTTCCTTAAATACCTCCAGCATTGCAGCACCCACAACTTCTGGTGTCCAGCTGTTCCACTGGTTAATTGTCCTCACTGTTAGGGAAGTATCTCCTTAGTTCCAGGTGGCTTCCCTCCTTGGTTAGTTTCCACCCGTTGCTTCTTCTCCTGCCTTCTGGGGCTTTGGAGAATAGCTTGACTCCCCCCTCTTCTCTGGGGCAGCCCCTCAAATATTGGATGACTACGAGGCTGCCACCCCTAACCCTTCTCTTCTTCAGACTAGACGTAGTAGCTACAGGCTGGGCATGCTGCGGAAGACTGTTGTCCTGGGGAGAGAGAAGGTGTTTCCCCAGAAATGTCCCTGAGATTCTAATCCTAGGTTTCGATTCAATTACTACATTTTTCGGAGCATAAGACGCACACACACACACCCCAACAAAGTGGGTAGAAATGGGTGTTGGCCCATCTGGGGAAACCCAAATCTGGAAGCTTCCCAGTTTCCCCCACCCAGTTGAAAGTTCAGGATCTTGCCCCCCAACACCCACCAGTCCATCCCACGGTCCGATCTCCCACTGCCACGCTGGCAGCTTCCTCCCATCCAGTTCCAGTCAGGTGCAGAGGTGCAAAGACAAAGGATGACCTTGGCTTTCTAGCAAGAACGTTGTTATGGCTACATTGCATCTAACTCCCATTTTCCCACCATAGAAATGGCATAGGAGAAGAATGGACAGTGTGGCAGGCCAGAGGTCCAAAGGAAAAGATGGATGCAGGCCTGACAGGCAACTTCTTGTGTGAACCCGGAAGGAAAGCGAATTTGGTCGCTAAATGAAGCGTCTTCCGCCAAGGCTGCCCTTTGGGTTTGGCGATGACGTCCGTTGAGTCAAGTCCGACTCTTGGTGATCCCCTGGCTCAACAGTTCATTTAGTGGCCATTCAAGGTTATAACGGCACTTAAAAAAAGCTCCGTTTTTCACACTTAATTACCGTTTGCAGCATCCCCATGGTCACGTAAACAAACTTCAATGCTTGGCAACTGGCATGGACTTACGACGGTTGCCGTGTCCCTGTGGTCACGTGATCCCCTTTTCCAACATTAGGACAAGCAAAGTCAAGGGGGAAGCCAGATTCACTTAACAACCATGTGACTAACTTAACAAATGCAATGATTCACTTAACAACTCTGGTAAGAAAAGTCGTAAAACAGGACAAACTCGCTTAACAAATGTTTCACTCCGCAACATAAATGTCGGGCTCAATTGTAGCCGTAACTCGAGGAATACCTTGACTATTTCTTTGAGTTGTTCTATGCTCTGTCTTGTGTCGGCTTGGACGGTGTCCAGTCTCCGGTCAGTTTCTCCCGCCTGACACGGCCAAAGAATCCATGTCCAGTATTAGGCACTCCAATACAGGTGGTCCTCAACTTACGACCACGACTGAGCCCAACGTTTCTGTTGCTAAGCAGGACAGTTGTGAAGTGTGCCTCGCCCCATTTTACGACCTTCCTGGCCGCAGCTGTTAAGCGAATCCCTTCACTTAAATGAGTCGCACGGCCGTTCAGTGAATCTGGCGGCCCCATGGACTCTGTCGGAAGGTCGCAAAAGGGGGTTATGGCACCTCTGGAAACCCTGCGACCATCACAAATATGAGACCGTTGCTAAGCGTCGCAACTTTGGTCTCGTGACCATGGGGCTGCTCGTAGGTGGGAAAAAGTCTCCTTAATCCCTTTTCTCAGTGCTGCTGTGACTTCGGACGGTCGCTAAATGAACCGTTGTAAGTTGAGGACTGCCTCTACTTGGTGGTTAAGTCCCCTTTGCTGTCCATGGGATGCGCAGGAGCCTCAAACCAGCCCATAGACCAGTGTTTCTCAACCGTGGCGACTTTAAGTCCTGTGGACTTCAACTCCCAGAATCCCCCAGCCAGCATAGCTTAAAGTCGCCACGGTTGAGAAACACTGCCATAGAGCGAACGAACCAGCATTGAGACTTCATCGGCTGCACAAAACCTTCCCCATATTTTCGAGAGTGGAGCGTAGGAGGCAGATCACACGGCACCCGGTGGCATGGGGTTGCGCCCCCTGGGCCCAGGGCATGTGCGGCCCATCTCTCCTCCCCCCCCCCCCCCCCGAGCCTTTCACTCTCCAAGGGTGGGCACGTGCGCAGGAGAGACCCCCCCCCCAGCCCCAGCCAGTCTGGCATCCGGACTGTCCTTGAGCAAATTGTATTTCCATGATGGGGGGGGGGGGACGTTCAGGCCTTCACCGAGACCTGGCAAGCATCAATGGCAGCGTAAACAGCTCTCCGGAGGAGGCAGCCTCGGGCAAAGCGGGCCCTGGGCTGAATAGTCGTTCTGCTTGATAGGTTTATCCTGGTGGGACAGAAACTCTGTGCTACACAAACACACAAACACACTTGCAGAAGGAAGGCGGCCTGGTTTGGCTTGGCCCTGGGCTGAAATCAAGCCCACGTTGCTTAGGGAAAGACCATCCTGGCTTAATTCTCCCAGGAAGAGAAAGACCAGGGGAGGCAGGAGAGCATCTTCCAATATTTGAGGGGGTCAAGCTATTTTCCATGGAGGCCAGAGAAGGAAGAATGGATGGAAACTGACCAAGGAGAGACTCAACCTGGCAACAAGGAGACATTTCCTGGCAGTGAGAACCATCCACCCATGGAACAGGAGTTGCCTTCGGAAGTTGTGGGAGCTTCATCCCTGGAGGCTTTCAAGAAGAGACTGGACAGCCATCGGTCAGAAATGGTATAGGGTCTCCTGCTTGGGCGGGAGGTTGGTCTAGATGACCTCCAAGGTCCCTTCCAACTCTTATTCTATGTTATGCCCATAGTCACCCACGCCCTAGTCAGTTCTCAACTACTGCAATGTGTTCTACACTTCAAGGGGCGGCCCTTGAAAACTATCCAGGAGCTTCCATTGGCTCAAAATGGGGCAGCCCACGTGGTTCTGTGCCAGGCTAGGTTTGCGCAGGGCTCCCCTCTCTCAAGGCAGGAGCTGCGTTGGATGCCGATCTGCTCCTGGGTCCGATTCGAGATGTTGGCTGTCACCTTTAAAGCCTTACCTGGTTTCAGGCCAGGTTCTTTGAAGGACCGTCTCTTCCCAGTGACATCCCCCTGGCCCACCAGAGCCAGGAGGCAGGGGGATGTTGGGGGTCCCCCTCCTCTTTAAGGAGGCCCATTTTAGTGGCACCTAGAAGAAGGGCCTTCTCCCTGGTGGCTCCCTCCCCGTGGAACATCAGATAAAAAAGGCCTGGTTGTGCATCAGCCTGGTGAGCCCAGGGGATACGGAGACCATCAAATGACAGAATAACTTTATGGTCACTTGGAAGGTACACAAATCCACATACATTAAAATGAAATTTCATTGCGCGCAGCTCTCCAAGGGTCACCCCCTCCAATATACACCCCTTCAACATGACCGAGTAAATAAATGGAATAGAACATTTTGCATGGGCCCATATACAGGTGAAACTCGAAAAATTGGAATGTCGCGAAAAAGTTCATTCATTTCAGTAACGCAACTTGAAAGGTGAAACTAATATATGAGATAAGACTCATTACACGCGAAGCAAGATAGCTCAAGCCGTGATTTGTCATAATGGTGGTGATTGTGGCTTACTTTTGCACGATTAATTTATCGAGTTTCACCTGCATATGAGACAGGGAAACAATACAGACTAGTCTGAATGCATACATGTATCGGTACATCACCAGAAAAATGAATCTTGCGAGTTTACCAGACGGAAAGCCTTGGGGCAGGGGTCTGCAAAGTTGGCTCTTTTAAGACGGGAGGACTACAACTCCCAGAATTCCCCAGCCAGCATAGCTGGCTGGGGAATTCTGGGAGTTGATGTCCACCCGTCTTAAAAGAGCCAACTTTGCAGATCCCTGCCCTAGGGAAACAAAGCTGTTACAGAATCTGCTAGCCCTGATACTTCGAAACCCCCTCCCAGAGGGGAGCTACAGAAACAGACCCCCGAGTGAGCGTGTGGGGTCTCTAACAAGGCTTCGGGCTCTAAGCACATAGCGCTTATAAGCAGCATCTTGAATAACGGGAAGTCGGCTTCCTATGATCTCCGCTGTCCTGGCCACTCTCCGTAGGGGCTTTCTATCTGAGGCGCTGCTGACACCAAACCAAACTGGGATGCGGTTTGTTAAAACGCTCCCAATCGTGGCTCTGTTAAAAAGTGGCCAGGACAGAAGGAGGAAGAGGTGCTCTCCTCATCCGATGCTGGTTTGCGGGCTTCACTAAGGACGACCGGTGGAGAGACCAGCTCAGATGGT
Organism: Rhabdophis nuchalis; assembly: GCA_039707465.1. Classification (NCBI taxonomy): domain Eukaryota; kingdom Metazoa; phylum Chordata; class Lepidosauria; order Squamata; family Natricidae; genus Rhabdophis; species Rhabdophis nuchalis. Next base: position 67,216,485 of record CM077649.1, read on the forward strand.
TGGTTATCTGCACCCCCAGATACCTCCTCCTGTTGACCACCCTGTACAGCTGCACCCTGGATTGATCCTTGACTGGTGCTTGGTTTGATGGTCGTCCCCTGGGGAGTGGGAGGTCTATTGGGGGTCCGGATTGGGGGTTTTATCCTTGCAGAGTCACCGAGAGTGAGTTGGAGGAGGGGGGGGGGCGTGCGTGTAAATTGTCTTGACAAATAGAAACGCCCCCTTTCCCCCAGCAGGAAGGCAGCGGCCGTAGAGCCCCCTCCCCTGCCCCACCTGTTGGGTGGCTTTTCCACGGTGTCTTCGTGGCGCAGCTTTTCCAGGGAAGCGGGCGCTGAGGGTGACGGGGCCGCCTTTGACAGATGAAATGAATGTGCCAGAGCAGCCGAAGCAAGAAACAATAAAAACCAGGCCGAGGCTGCCGGAGAGAAACAGCAGCCTGTGACGCTGAAATTCAATTACCGGCAGCCTTCAGCCTCATGTCGGATGGTAATTCAATTAGGGCCAAGCAGGTTCCCAAAAGCAGAAGGGCTTCTGAGCAGAGGGGTGGGCAGCCCCACGGCCGGCCCGCTTCAGCTGCCTGCTGAACAAACAAGGCTACCGAGGGGTGGGGGGGGGAGAGCGATGGGGGGCTCCCGTGGCCTTGGGCCTGTCTTCTCCCAAGGTGGGAAGCCGAAGGCCACCGGAGAATGGCTTCAGCCTCCTTGCCCCATGCTGGCAAGGGTGGCCTTCCATGGCTACTCCCTGCTGTGGTCCTTCCAGGCCTCGGGGTCCCTTTTTTCCCAAAGCCTGGAAGGTGGGGTGGCCACCACCATCCCCTCCAGGTCTGAGGAGCACCCAAAAATCTCGATATTGTGGCTTTTGGGAGAACAAGTCCGGTGAGTCTCCTCCTGTGCTGAACATCTGGTTGAAGAAGCTGCTTGACGCTCCTCCAGCTTCAGCCTTCTAGGCCAGGGCTCTCCAACCTTTGCAACTTTAAGTGTGAAGGACTTCAGCTCCCAGACTTCTCCAGCCAGCTTTGCTGAAGGACTTTGCTGAAGCTTTGCTGGCTGGAGAAGTCTGGGAGCTGAAGTCCTTCACACTTAAAGTTGCAAAGGTTGGGGACCCCTGTTCTAGGCCCAGGGCAGGGGTCTGCAAAGTTGGCTCTTTGAAGACTGGTGGACGTCAACTCCCAGCTGGGGAATTCTGGGGGTGGCAGTCCACCAGTCTTCAAAGAGCCAACTTTGCAGACCCCTGGCCTAGGGCAGGAACCTTTTGGCCTCCCTGCAGCCTCCTGGGAGCAAAAACGGGCTGCAGGGAGGCATGTGCCCCCCCCCCCGGTGCCCCACGCATGCACACGTGAACCCCCCACCGGCACCTACATGTATGTGCATCACTCCCCCAGCCACCCACCCAGGTGTATGCATCTCGCCCCCTGCCTGAGAAGGCACCAAGGATCCCACAGCCCTCCTCCTCCCCACTCCATAAGCGCCACTCCCTTCCAGCACTGATGGTGTTCCCTAGTTGGGTCGTGAAACGTCTTCCAAGAAAACCGCACAGCTCAGCGAGCACCAAGGACCCCACAGTCTTCCTCCCTCCTCCTCTCCACAAAACTCTCTTCTCTTCTAGCACTGATGATGTTACCTAGTTGGGTCATGAAACGTCTTCCAAGAAAACCACACACTTCAGAGAGCACCAAGGACCCCACAGTCTTCCTCCCTCCTCCTCTCCACAAAACTCTCTTCCCTTCTAGCACTGATGATGTTACCTAGTTGGGTCGTGAAACGTCTTCCAAGAAAACCACCCAACATGAGCACCAAGGATTCTGCAAGAAGATGCGTTTCAAGCTACGTCTGGGTGCCAAGAGGTCCAGGACTCCACAAGTGAGCAAATTCTCTTTGTACCAGCAGCCCCTTGTGAAGCTTGGAAGCTGCCTTGAGAGCCCATCATGGGGCAGAGAAGGACCCTCCCTCCAAGCCTGGGCATCAGGAACCTTCCGCTTAACGGCACTTGGCTGAATCCTCCGGTCTTGGGGAAGCCAGTTCGCCTCCATGCTGAGAGAGGCGCCTGGCTCAGAGTGATGGGTCTCCATTCTGACGCACTGCAGGAGGGGGGTGTTTCTCACCCTCTTTCTGCTAAGGCATCTCTAAGGCCCCTTAGTCCTTATGCCCTGCCTCCCCTGGGTATTCATTCCCATGTCTTGCATTCTTGGGAGACGGTGGGCTGGCAGAGGAGTTGAAATTATTGTTCATATTTTTGCAGTGCCCCTCCGAGCCCTGGGGGAACTCTGAGCCTGGAAGTGGGTCTCCCCAGTCTGAAGGCAGCACCTTCGCTGGGACAGCCCAGAGGTGGTATTCAACAGGTCCTGACCGCTTCTGGGGAACCGGTAGCAGAAATTCTGAGTAGTTCAGAGAGCCAGCAAATGCCACCTCTGGCTGGCCTCGCCCCCCTCATCTAGTCTCTGCCTCCTGAGTCCCAACTGATCGGGAGGGAATGGGGATTTTGCAGTGCCCTTCCCCTGCCACACCCACCAAGCCACGCCCACAGAACCAGTAGTCAAATGTTTGAATCCCACCACTGGCAACACACGCCTGGCTGTCAGTGGGCTTAGAAGAGGACATGGTCATTTTGCCAGCTCTTGCCAACCTCTACCCAGAAGAGAAGACAAAGTTGGAAGGGACCTTGGGGGGTCTTCTAGCCCAGGGGTCTCCAACCTTTGCAACTTTAAGTCTGAAGGACTTCAGCTCCCAGACTTCTCCAGCCAGCTTTGCTGAAGGACTTTGCTGAAGCTTTGCTGGCTGGAGAAGTCTGGGAGCTGAAGTCCTTCAGACTTAAAGTTGCAAAGGTTGGAGACCCCTGTTCTAGCCCATCCACCTACTCAAGCAGAAGTCGTTCCACTGGTTAATTGTCCTTCCTGTTCTCCTTAGTTCCAGGTTGCTTCTCTCCTTGATGAGTTTCCATCCCTTGCTTCTCCTTCAGGGCCTTTGGAGAAGAGGTTGTCCTTGCTGGATACGTTCAGGTGGAAAACCAGGGGTTGCCCCCTAAACTGGGAATCTCCCCATGGCCCCCAACCCCTCCCCCTTGTGTGAGGAAGAAACCCTCTGTGGGGAGGGGGGCTTGCCTGTCCAAAGGCCACCCACCTCCATGGGTGTCCATAGGGTGTTCAGTGTCGTCGTAACTTCAGACCGTCATTAAATGAATAGTCTTGGGACCCAAGGACTACCTGTACTTATTTATCCATTATTATTTATTCACGCCCCCATTTTATGTCTGGGGTCTTCCTAAACTCCGTTCTTTCCCAGGCTCTGCATTCCTTCTGGGGCAGTGGTGGGTTTCAAATTTTTTTAGAACCTACTCTGTAGGTGTGGCCTATTTTGTGGGCGTGTCTTGGCAGTCATGTGACAGGGTGGGAGTGGCCACCTTTTAAAATGTGGTGAAACTCATTTAACAACGCTCTTGCTTAGCAACCAAAATTTTGGACTCAATTGTGATGATAAATTCTTTCTTTCTTTCTTTCTTTCTTTCTTTCTTTCTTTCTTTCTTTCTTTCTTTCTTTCTTTCTTTCTTTCTTTCTTTCTTTCCTCTCTTCCTTCCTTTCCTTTCCTTCCCGTTGGGTCACTGGCAGCGGTGGGCCAGATTTACTTCCAGGTACGCCGGTGGAACCCCCTCTCACCGGTTCTCTAAATTTCACCAACCGGCTCTCGCGAGTAGGTGCGAGCCTGCAGAAACCCACCACTGTAAATCTGGGGGCAGAAAAAATAGTCTTCCCTAAAGAGACCCCAGACCCTAAATGAAGACCCAATGCAGAACTCTTACAGCCCCCCCACCTCACTGCCCCCCCCAGCCCCGCGCGTCTCCTCCACCGAGCCCACCGGCGCTCCAGCAGAGAAGGACGACCTAACTCGTAGCCGGGGATGGGGCGCAAAAATAAAGACACCCCCTCCCGGTCATCCTCCACCCCCCCACCCCGCTGGTGGCTTTTTGCAACTCAACCTGCGACTTTCGATTTGCAGAGCAGGTGCTGCGCTTTCCCCCCCCCGCCTCCCCCCCCCTCTTCTCTTTGTCAGATTCCCCCCCTCCCCTCCAGAAGTGCCCATTTCTCCCACCCACCCCTCCGGCTTCGGGGCAAGCGCGCCTCTCCTCCTCCTCCTCCTCCTCCCCTCCTCGCGTGGCAGCCTCCTGCCTAATTAGTTTAGAGGGAAAACTTAATTCAATTAACTTTTTCACAACTCGGGCAGGCTGACAGTTGGCTCTCTCTTTCACCAGGCGCCTTGATCTAATTAGCTTGTTTAGCAACCTGCCCGTCTCCCCCCCCCCCTCCCTCCCTCCCCAGCCCGGTCTCCCCTCCAGCTGTGGGGAGAAGGGGGGGAGGCTTCCTCGGGATGGGTTGGGGAGGAGGGTCGATGACATCCTGCTGGGCTCCCTCTGCCAAGGCGAAGGAGAATGGGATCCAGGGGGAGAGGGGTTTGCCTATGGGCATGGGACTGAGGGGCCCACACTGAGGGGGCTGCTGGGGAGGGGGGGCATGACCCTTCCCTTTGGGTCCATCGCCCCCCCCCCCCCGCAATGCTTGCAAATGTAAAGTCATGCAGTGTACAGTTAATCCTCGATTTAGGACAGTATCTGAGCCCCAAATTTCCCTGGCTAAGCAAGACAACTGTTACGTGAGTTTTGATCCGTTTTACAACCTTTCCCACCACAGTTGTTAAGCGAATCACTGTGGTTGTTAAGTTTAGTCACATGGTTGTTAAGTGAATCCGGCGTCCCTGCTTGTCAGAAGGTCGCAAAAGGGGATCACGTGACTGTCATAAATATGAGTCAGCAGCAAAGTGTCCGAATTTTGATCACCTGACTACAGGAGAGGCTCATAATGGTCATAAAGGTGAAAAATGATTCTGTCCATTTTGTTTCAGTGCCGTTGTAACTTTGAACAGTCACTAAATGATTCATTGTTAGCGGAGAACGACCTATAATTTCAATGTGATTACACACACACACACACACACGTGTGTGTTTGGGTGTGTGTGTTATGTATATATGTATATTCATTTCAAACTTGTAAAGCTACCGAGTCACCTTGTGGCATGATGGATGGCAAACAAAATGAATGAATGAACGAATGAATGAACGAATGAATGAATGAATGAATGAATGAATGAATGAACGAATGGACGAATGAACAAATGAACGAATGAATGAACAGCAAGACTGAGAGACCCAACCGGTTGTGGACCATCCAGGAAGGGAGGTTGGATGATGGGTCACCATGGCCATGTGCTGGTTTTGCCCTCAGAAAGTCCCTGGCACCTAACTTGGCCATCTGTGGCTTCTCCTCGTCTGGGCTGAACTGGTCAAGTGTCCAGATAAACTTCTCTTGTCCAACATGGTCACAACTGACCTGCAACCGTCCAGCGATGAGGGCAGCCAAGGGATCAAGATTTTGTTCTGCAAAATTCCATAGGAGGGCGGTGATCAATTGAAATTTGGGGGGCACATCAAATGCAATCCTGCCCTTTAAATAGAAGCCAAAGTCTCTGAAGCGATAGTGTCCAACCTTGGCAACTTTTAAGACTTCTGGACCTCAACTCCCACAATCCCCCAGTCTGAATGATAGGTAGATAGGAGAGAGGGAGGGAGGAAGAGAGAGGTAGAGAGATCAAGAGAAAGAGTGAGAGAAATAAGGAAGGAAGGAAGAAAAGAAAGAAAGAAAAAAGAGGGGAAGGAAGAAGGAAGTAGAGGAAGGCAGGGAGGGAGGAAGGAAGGAAAGAAAAAGAAAGAAAGAGAGAGAAAGAAAGAAAGAAAGAGAAAGAAAGAAAGAAAGAAAGAAAGAAAGAAAGAAAGAAAGAAAGAAAGAAAGAAAGAGAGAGAGAGAGGGAGGGAGGGAGGGAGGGAGGGAGGGAGGGAGGGAAGGGGAAGAAGAGGGGAGATAGGAAGGAAGGAAGGAGGAAGGAAGGATTGATTCGGTGTTGGGCGAAGCTGTAGAAACGAGAGACCCTCAAATTTTTTTAAAAAAGTTTTACATTCTTCCTTCAGACTTCTTTTAAAAAACGAACTTCCCCACCCTTGAAAGGTTCTCCGGTTCCAACCCAACATTATTTTAAGCACGGGAAACATTTTTTTTTTAAATGAGCCTCCATTCACGAAACTGGTGGGTCCTTTGGTTAACCATGTGGGGCCTGGGAGGTGGGCTTGCAAATTTCTCCGCGGGGCCCCTTCCCCAACACCCCCACCCCCACCCCTTCCCCAAACGCTCAATGGAGCCACCCCAGCCTTCTCGCCCCAAACTGGATTTTAAGGGATGAAACGCGGCCCACCGGGGGGGGGGGGACGTGGGTGTCTCCGTTGGCTGCTGACAATCCCGTTGGGAGCCGCTGGAAGTGGAGGTGGAGAGCGCGATGGGCGGCGCAGAAATGTAATAAATAAAGAATAAGACCAACATCACAAGCAGGAGGCTGTGAGTTCGATCCTAGGTAGAGGCACATGTAGGGTCTCCTGCAGGGGGTTGGACTAGATGACCTGCAAGGTCCCTTCCAACTCTGTTCATCTGTTAACCATCCGGTTCATCCAACCCCTCCACCTGCCCAGGGACACCAGGCTGGCAACGAGCCTTGGGCGAGCTTCTCCCGTGCAGGGAGCTTCACCCAGCTGGTCCCACGGTTGGTGGGAAGGGAATTGGCCCCAGCCGGGCACACGCGCGTGCCCGCCGGCCTCCCCTGTGCAACAGTTGCTCGCCGGTTTTCCAGCGAGGTTTTGGCGTCTCCAACGCATTATTATTATTATTTTTTGCAGCGCGGCTCCCGCTTCGGGTGTCCGATTTCCTGGGCCGTTTGGAAAATCGCGGTGGATGCCAGGGCTTTGCCCTGCCAACCACCAACCCTCCGGTTCCCCCTACCCACAAATTCTCCCAGAGGCTCCTGCGGAAAACTCCCCCCCCCACCCGAAAGGGCGGACAAAGGCTCCGATGCTGATTTAGACTTTGAAACCTCCTCTAGCGAAAGTGTTTGTCTTGAAAATGCCCTTAATCCGCCTGCCCTGCGCCCCTGGAAAGCCAACGAGGGGGTGGGGGCGGGGGGGGGGAAGGGCCTGGCCTTTCAAATGCATCCGTATCCAGGGCAGGGGGCTTTTACCCTAACGGGGGGTGGGCCGGCTGCATAAACAAAGGGCTGAGGCAAGCAGAGCCCATCTGAAAACGATGGGGAGGGGCAGCTGGAGGGTTAAATCGTTTCCATTATTATTTTCAAAACGGAAGACCTGGAAGACTCTTTCCCCCCCCCCCCGAAGGAGTCCTCAGAAGGATGGACCACCACATCCATCATCCCCAGCAGTTGTTGGGAAGGAAGGCTCCAAGGGAGGGGAATTGGCGCCCAGATCGTCTTCCCATCAAATCCCCCCCCCCCCGAAGGCTTTCAACTCAAAGAGACGGAATGGCCGCACTCCAGTCGCCCACTTCTCTCCTGGAATCCATTGGCAGGGCGGGGCTGGGGGTGCGCTAGTAACTTATTGTGCGAGGGATACACACCGGGCAACAGCATTGGCGTGCAAGACCGCTCTTGTTTTTCTGTGGTTTACGGGATAACAGAATATACCAGAGTTGGAAGGGACCTTGGAGGTCTTCTAGTCCACTCTCCCTAAACCACTTCAGACAAATGGTTAGCCAACATCTTCTTAACAACCTCCGGTGTTGGAGAATTCACAACTTGTGGAGGCAACTTCTGTTCCACTGATTAATTGTTCTCACTGTCAGGAAATTCCTCCTCAGTTCCAAGTTGCTTCTCTCCTTGATGAGTTTCCACCCATTGCTTCTTGTCCTATACCCTAAGGGGCTGTGGAGAATAGGTTGAGCCCCCTCTTCTTTGGGGCAGCCCTTCAAATATTGGTGGATTCTACCACATCACCCCTAGTCCTTCTTTTCATTCAACTAGACCTACCCAGTTCCTGCAACCGTTCTTCCTATGTTTGAGCCTCCAGTCCCCTCGTCCTCTTGGTTGCTCTTCTCTGCGCTCTTTCTAGAGTCTCAATACCTTACCAATGAAGGCGAATCTACCTATATTGTGGCAGGATCCAATCTGGGTCTGTCACCGGGACCGGAGGTTTGAAATACCACACCCAGAACAGCCTAAAGCCCACACTCTGCTAGAGAGAAAATCCCCCAGGATGGGCTCCAGCCAGAGTCTAAGATCTCGGAAGATAAAACCAGCCCAGATGGGATCTTCCCAACAACGGTTTGATATACTTTCTGGCAGTGGTGAAATTCATTTTTACTACCGGTTCTATGGGCGTGGCTTGGTGGGGGTGGCAGGGGAAGGACACTCCAAAATCCCCACTCCTGGGGCCAGCCAGAGGTGGCATTTGCCGGTTCTCCGAACTACTTAAATTGTCCACTACTGGTTCTCCAGAACCTGTCAGAACCTGCTGGATTTCATCCCTGCTTTCTGGAGCTCCGTCCCAACATTGTTAGGAAATCTGTAAGGGACAGGGGAGGGGAGAAACCCCCAATAGAGGGAGGGATGAAGAAAGAGAGATCGAGCGAGGCAGAGGAGCCAGCTGGATCTGGGGTTGTTCTTCACTGTCATTGGAGGATTCCTTCCATCAACCTCCCAAGAAAGAAGCAAAGGGCATAACAGACATTAATATGCCAGGCCCTGGACTTCGAGTCCCAGAATCCTCTCAGGCTAGCCAAGGGAATTCTGGGAGTGGAAGTCCATCATATTAAAGCAGAGGTCTTCAAACTTGGCCACTGTAAGACTTGTGAACATCAACTCCCAGAATTCTGGGAGTTGAAGTCCACAAGCCTTAAAGTGGCCAGGTTTGGGGACCTCTGTATAATTCAATACAATAGCAGAGTTGGAAGGGACTTTGGAGGTCTCTTATGGAAGTATGCAGCTGGGGGAATTCTGAAATTCCACAAATCTTAAAACATGCGGGAAGAGGGGGTTCTGGGGGTTCACGTTGCTGAGGTTGAGAAACGTGGTTCTCATTTATAGGCTGACTTCACTCAAACGTGGGGTTAGAAGTTTACGGGGACCGAAGAATCTTCTCTGGCTCCCTAAACTCCCATCCTTGTGGCCGTGAGTTCCATATGTTCATACATGTGTTTTCAGTCGGTTCTCGGGGGCTCCAGACTTATGCTATAACTCTGGGGCTGGCTTGTTTTGCACATGACATCCTGGCCCAAAATAAACGTATTTATTTATTTTTTTAAACCACCCTTCTACTTTTTTCTAACGTTTCCTTCCGTGAATTAATAGGGAGGAAGTGTTTGGAGAAGAGCAACAAAGATGATTCGGGGACTGGAGGCTAAAACATATGAAGAAGGGTTGCAGGAACTGGGTATGTCTAGTTTAATGAAAAGAAGGACCAGGGGAGACATGATAGCAGTCTTCCGATATCTCAGGGGTTGCCCCAAAGAAGAGGGAGTCAAGCTATTCTCCTAGGCACCTGGGGGTTGAACAAGAAGCAATGGGTGGAAACTAATCGAGGAGAGAAGCAACCTAGAACTGATGAGGAATTTCCTGACAGTTAGGACAATTAATCAGTGGAACTCCTTGCCTCCAGAAGTTATGAATGCCTCAACACTGCAAGTCTTTAAGAAGATGTTGGATAGCCATTTGTCTGAAATGGTATAGAGCTTCCTGCCTAGGCACAGGGTTGGACTAGAAGACCTCCAAGGTCCCTTCCAACTCTGCTATTGTATTGTATTGTATTGAGATGTCCTGGTTAAACAGAAGAACCAAAGGCGCGCGAGTGTGTGCCAGAGGGGGGGCGGGAGAAAGAGAGAGAGGAAGAGAGAGGGAGGGAGAGAGAGAGAGAGAGAGAGAGAGAGAGAGAGAGAGAGAGAGAGAGAGAGAGAGAGAGAGAGAAGAGAGAGAGAGAGAGCACCTCGCCTGCCTATCTTTCTGTCTGTCTGCAGGAACAAGGCAGGGAAATTCAGCTCTTCCCTTTGTTTTCCTCCGATATTCTTTCTTTCCATTTGTTTTATTTTGAAAGGGTACTGTCTTTATTCTCTCCTTTCCTTGACATTTCCAAACTCCGTTAAAGAAAGAAAGAAAGAAAGAAAGAAAGAAAGAAAGAAAGAAAGAAAGAAAGAAAGAAAGAAAGAAAGAAAGAAAGAAAGAAAGAGAAACAGCGGCCAAGGACACCCCGTTTCCCTCAAGCCTCCCCCTCCCCCCAATTTCAAGCCGTTCAGCCCAGTGGCCGTGCTGGGCAAGGTGAAGAAGGGGCGATGCTGGCCCGTCCTTGTGGATTCACCCCAAGTGAATAACCCTCCCCCCCCCAAGAGAATCCCAGGGTTCAGTCGGGCTGGGGGGGGGGGGGAGGCGGCGGGATTGGGGAGGAGGGGAGCCAGACCCAGAGATGCGCTCTTCGCGATACCTGGCCAGCCACAGGTGCAGCCCCATCCATGCAGGATGCTTCACCAGGCCCGCGAAAGATCAAGCGAGGTTTAAGGTTAACCTGGCTTGAGCTGAGAGCAATCAACCCCTCCCGTTGCCTTCGCCGCTTCTCCTTCTTGGGAAACAGAAAAGACGGGGGGGGGGGGGGAGGAGAATTTGCCTCCTGAAAGCTGATGTATTGGCCCCTAAACCAATATTTTGGGGTCATTGGAGGGCGGGGGGGGGGGCTGTAAGGCAGAAAGAAGCTACAAAGACCCATGTGAAGCCCTCCGGGGGGGCCACAATGGAGCCCTCCTGAGAAAATGCCCTGGAACGGGGGTCCCGCCAAAGACCCTCGGCCACCCTGGGAGGTCCAACCCAACAGCAACGCCTGTCAAGGTGGGAACGTTCCTACTCTTCCTCCTAATATTCCCCCCACCTCGTTTCTTAGCTGGATGGGGGAGGGGGGTGGCTGCCCCACACCTCCCTCCCTTTGGGCTCTTGAGGCCAACCCGAAGCGAGGCTGCTGCTGCCGCCCGCAGGGACGCTTCACAGCCGGGCTGGCTGGGCAATCCCGGGAGTTGAAGGTCTTCAAGTGGCCCAGGCTGGAAACCCCCTGGGCTCGGATGCGGCCACACACCAGCCAGACCAGGTAGGCCCTCTTGTGCAACTTGGAGAAGAGGCAGCCTTTTCGGGGGGGGGGGGGAGACCCGAAGGGAGACCCCCGCCCAGAGGAGCGCCGCCGATCTTCTCTGAGCCCCTTTTCCCGGCGACCCCCTACCAAAGCCGAGAGGGTCGGGCTGGGGGGCAACCCGCCGGGACAGGAGCGCGCGCGGGACCCCCGAAAGGGTTAAGGGAGGGGGCGGGGCGGGGCGGAGGGGGGCCGCCGCCGGTCCCAGCCGCCCAAGTATATCTCGCCCGCCCCGTCGCTGCGCCGCCACTTGGCGGGCGGGCGGGCGCAGAGCCGGAGCGAGCGGGGGTCTGTCTGGGCGCCATGGATTACTCCTACCTGAACTCCTACGACTCGTGCATGGCGGCCATGGAGGCGTCGGCGTACGCGGACTTCAGCTCCTGCAGCCAGGCCGGCTCCTTCCAATACAACCCCATCCGCAGCTCCTTCGCCGCCAGCCCGGCCTGCCCGCCGCTCGCCTCCGCCAGCTGCGCCCTGGGCGCCCTCCGCGACCACCAGCCCTCGCCCTACGCCGCAGGTAGGCGCCGCCGGGGCTCGCGGGGGAGGGGGGGAGGATGGGCCGCCCCACTTGGCCGGGAACGGGTCGGGCAGCTGGGGCTTCCCCGTCGGGCACCCCGTCCAGTTTCTGCCCGCTGCGCGGCGCCCGACTCTCCTGGCGGTATGGAGGGCCGGGGGTCCTGGAGGGTGGAGGGGATGGAAGGGAAGGGTCTGATTTGGCAAAGGGGCTCCCTCGACGTCTTTCAAGGGGAGCAGAAAGGGCGAGAACAGACCCTCCGCTTCCCCCGGCCCTACCCAGCCCACCCACCACCCGTCCGCTTCACCCGAGGAATGTAGAGGGGATGGGGTCGCCCCGAGAGGAGTTTCCCTGGGATGAGGGCTCGCCTGGAGGGGGGCACTCCGGCAATCCGAGGGGAGCCAAGCCCCCCACCCAAAGAGCGCCTACCATGGCGCTCCCGCCCCGTCCAGACTTGGCTTGGGGGGGGGGCAACCCCAGACCCCAACCGTCCGAAGAGTCGCTCCCGTCGGGCGCTGAGCCCCGCTTTCCGTCGGACGGTCCCCACTCCTTCCGTCTAGGAAATGTTTCCTCTCCATCGGGGAGGGAATAGTAACAGTCACCATCACAAGGCGCAAAAGCGAGCCGAGTCTCCCGGGCGCCCCGCCACCACTTTTGCGGGAATTGAGATTTGGTGGGCTGTTCTCATCAGTTCGACACCCCGTAAGGAAGGGCGCCTTCTCCGCCCCCGAGGGTCCTGATCCAGCGCAGGGGACACCTGAGGGAAGGGCTCCCCGTCTCTCCCCTTCCCTCAAGGAGACCCCTGGAAGGTGCCGTCCAGTTTTCCTCAGCCAGGAATGTGGGGAGCTCAGGAGGGGAATGATGGGGGTTGTAGTACACCGCTGGTCTGGAAATGAGGCTCCCACCGCCCAGCAACCGAATCAGCGCCAACCAGTCGGGCACCGGGCGGCCGAAATGGATCCCGTTCCTTCTGGCGGATCGGTGCCGCCCTCTGGCCGACTCGACGGGTGGGGCGCAGGACTCAAATACGGGGTCGCGTCTAGGCGGCTGCGGTTCGCAACGGCCTCGGAAACCCACGACTGACCAGCGAAGTCCTCGGGGTTCGTTCGAAACCGCGCTTGGCTGAGTCAGAGACAGCGTCAAAAAATGGGAGACCCCTGCCCCTTCCCCTCCAGCGGGGAGAAGCCACGGCCGGGAAGGGTCCCGCGATCCGGGAGAAGCGCAGTTGAGCGGGAAGGATCCGCACCTTGCGCGACTTCAGCCGTGCGCGGAGAGGCCCCGAAGGTTCGCTAACTTCGTTCGACGCCTCTGTGGGCGGCGGGCGGTTCGTTTATTCGGGCTGGTCGGTGGGCAAAACTCCCCTTCGAGTATTAACACGGAATTTCCCCAGAACGTGATTTATTCGCATTTCTTTGCGGTTGGAACGGCCCCCTCCTCGCCCTTTCCCCCCGGGCCAGCCCCCCAAACCCACCCTGAGGGGGATAAGACATCAACGCGGACCTGCCTTCTCCGCCCAGCGCCCACTTCCCAGCTCGCGTGAATCCGAAGCAATTTGGCCGCGCAGAAAGGAAGCGGGGAATCGCCTCCCTCGGAAGGGGCGAGGGGCGAGAGGAGAAGCGGGGACGCTCGCTCTGCGGACCCCGGGGAAGGGACGCTTCTGGCCGGGAGCGAACAGGCGCGGGCCCCGGTTTCAGGGCGCGCGGCTTCCCTCGCTTCGGCTCCAGGAATAATTCAAAGGGGCCACGTCGGAGGAATGAAGGCGGAAGCGGCCGGTGGGGACGGGGCGTCCTCGGATTGACGGGGGTGTCTCATTGTCCGCGTGTTTTCCCAGGCCGAGGCGTCGCCACTCCGGGCCCCCGGAGCCCCGCGCGAAGCCCGCATAACCGGCTTCGGGACCGACAGTTCCCCGTGAATTTCCCGACAAACGGAAACACTGAATTGGTGGACGCGGCTGATCCGCTCTGTGGCCCCCTCCACAGTCCACTAATACACACAAGGCCACCTGCCAAGCCAATTGTGGTGTGAATGCGACCCCCAGGTCTTTCCCCTCAACTGAGCTACCCAGAGTCGGTTCACACGAGACAGCCTGACTGCTTTCCTTCCGTCTCTTAAATAACCGACTCCAAACGGTTAATCAAAGTAAAACCGCATCTGGAAATGGGGAAGCAGGCTAGGAGGGCACAATCCCCTCCCCCGTTCCAGCCGAAGGGCCTTTCAATCCGGCCCGTCCCCCGCGCGCCCGGCTTCGTTTTATGGAGAAGCGTCGCGCAATGTTCCCGAACGGAAAGACGCAAAATTCCTGACCTTCGGCAGCCGTTTCTTTTTATTCCGTTGATGAAAGTTGGGAAATTGTAGGAAATCTTGGAGCGCCCCCCCGCCTCCCCCCCCCCCCGCAACCAAACTCCGGGCAATGGTGACTGTGCAGGAGAAAAGCGATTCCGACGATGCCGAGGCGGCCGTTCGGGGTCCCGTTGGAGGAAGCCCTTTGCTTTGTGGGTGGGTGGGCGAGGGCGGGGGACGCAGCCCCCCTTCGCCTCCTGCCAAGGCCGGATTGGAGCACCTGCTTCACAACTGGAGCGAAGAAACACGATTCTTTGGTGCTGGTAAAAATGGCCCCGTTGCAAAGCAAACAATTTCCCTGCGGTTTTGTTTCTCGGGAGCAACCTCTAAGTAGCGATGGAGGAGAATCTTTGTAGCTCAGGGTTGAATTGTGGGGTCCTTGGTGCTCTCTGAACCTTGGTGGTTTTCTTGCCCACCTTTCATCACCGAACACTGATGATGTTACCTAGTTGGTTCATGGAAAGTGGGCAAGAAATCCACCCAGCTCAGAGGGCTCCACGGACCCCCACGCTCCTCTTCGTTTGCTACTGGGCACCTTCAGGGATGGGGTGAGCCCCGCAGAGGGCCCTGGCATCCATTTCCTTCACTGACAGCCGAGGAGTGTGCCGGGCTACAATTCGCACCAATGAAGGAGAATATTTGTAGCTCACGGTGGAACTGTGGGGTCCTTGGTGCCCTCTGAGCTGAGTGGTTTTCTTGCAGACGTTTCATGACCCAGCTAGGGAACATCCTCAGTATTAGGAGGGAGTGGAGCTTGGGATGTGGGGAGGAGGAAGAGGAGGAGAATGAGATCTTTAGTGCTCACTGAGCTTTGTTGTTTTTCTTGAGACGTTGCATGACCCAACGAGGCAACGTGATCAGTGCGAGATCAGAGAGCCCCAAGGAGCCCACAATTCCTACCCAACCCAACTGAAGAGCGCTGGGATGCGCTCCTCCAGGATCCCCAAAGTAGCCTCCCCTCCACCTGCTGAGTCTCCCCTCCCGGGGGTCCTAACCCACACCCTCTTTTCCTCCTCTCTCCGCCCCCCCCCCTCCAGTCCCGTACAAGTTCTTCTCGGACCCCTCCACCATCAACGAGAAGAGGAAGCAGCGACGGATCCGCACCACCTTCACCAGCTCGCAGCTCAAGGAGTTGGAGAGGGTCTTCGCCGAGACCCATTACCCGGACATCTACACCCGGGAAGAGCTGGCCCTCAAGATCGACCTCACCGAGGCCCGAGTGCAGGTGAGTCGCTGGGGAGGGGGCGGCGGCAGCCCCGGCACCCCTGGCACCCCCAGCCCAGACCTTGAGGCGCCTGCGGGACCTTCCCCCTCCCACCCAGGGCCAAGGGCCGACTAGGGTGCGGAGGGGCTCGTCTTCCTCCCCCACCCCCCGGCGCCCCTCATCCGGGCGCTGCCCTGAACTCCGTGAGCCCGGGAGGAGGAAGGCGATCCGCCCCCCCGCAGCTGATTCTCCGGCCTGGATTCCTGGGGTGGTTGCAGGAATGTCTCCCGGTACCCAGAAATGGAAAACAGAGGGGGGGGGGGAACGGATTTCAGACTCCGTGTGTGTGGGGGGTGTCCGCCCCCCATTCCTGAATCCTGGCGCGTATTTGATTTCCGAGGGATCCCTGGTGTTCTTGCAGAAAAGTCTGCGGAGATTCTCCGCCCTGCAGGTCGTGGGAACGATGCAGTTTCTTGGATGAGAAAGGAACCGTTTTGTTCTCCTTCCTCAAGGAAAAACCACAACCGCCCAGTTGCCTTTTTTCAAAAGCACTTTTGAGTTTCCTTGTAGACGTTTCCATCCCCAGTTAGGGAGCTTCATCATTTCATTCCTTTTCCTTTCATTGTTTTTAAGAGTCCGTCCAGTTCAAATCTGGCTTTTTATAAATGCTTCAATAATGTCTTTATTTCAATCGGGTTTTTAGTGCGGATTTAATCCTACAATCCCAGTTCGTGATTTAAATACTCCGTTAAACAGGGATCCTTAGCTTAATAGCAACTCGATTTTTTCCTTTATGGATTAGTAACGTTTATTCCTCATTTAAAATCCCGCGTTTACTTACATCATTTTACTAATTGCATTTTGTTAATCTGCATTTTACTAATTTACTCTTTTGAAAGGCCTGTTACTTCCCTCACTTATATTCTTTCTTAAAATTAAAAAGACCAACTTCTTTTTAAAAAAAAACAATTTATAACCATTGGAGGATCGCAACAGAGTAAAAACGCTAGGCACAACGATACAATAAATACATAACAGCAACAATAAATCAGCCATAATAGATAAAACCTAGAGGTCGGTGAAGCTTAGCTCCAGGCGAAAGGCCGCTGTCTATAAAGCGCCTACAAAAATCGCAGACCTGGGGGAGAAGCAGCCGCAAAGTGAGGAGGGGGCCCTTCGGGGTCTTGGAACAGTTTTCCTTCTGGATTCCAGGATCGCAGAATGAAGCCCAGGAACGGTTTTTAATTTCACATTCCTTGCAGCAGCCCGGGGTGTGTGTGGTGGTTTAGGATGGGGGGAGAGGCTGAGCGGTGGGGGGGAGTAATTTTATAGACTGTAAAACATTATTTGTCAATTGTTATTTGTAAAAAGATATTATTTATTCATCATTCCACGTAGCTATTTCTAAAAACAATGAAGGCAGAATATGTAAACAAACAACAAATAAATAAAAATAACGAATTAAATGTCCTTTTGGGGGGGGGAGATGGGGATGCGGGGAATAGCCATTTGTGGGCTCTTCCTGTTTTGGGTCTCCCCTCCCCGAGGTCGGTTTCTGTTTTCACAGGAATTCTTAAGGTTGGCGGTTAAAAGATTGATCTCCAAATGCGGATTTTCTCCCCTTTCTCTCGCGTAGCCCACCCTCCTCCTCCGCCGTGGGAAGAAATTGAAAATAACAATTTTGGGTGCTCTTTTTAATTCTGTTTTTAATCTTTTGCTGCCCGGCATCCCCTACTTAAGAGGAGCGGGGCTAGTAAATGGGATAAATTAGCAAATTTGCTGAAGGGAAGAATTAGGAGATTTTATTTGTCAGATAGATAGAAGATCCTTGGGATAAAAACGGTTTAAGTAAGGCTGATTACTAAGTTTGGGGTTAAAAAACAATTTTTAAAACGATTGCAGGGAATCGAACTGTTTGAGTGATATGAATTCTGCCTTCCCGTGTTTAGACTGGTTGCCAATTTCAAACGAATCTGGTGGCATTTAGGTCAAATATATATAAAAAGCAAAATGCTATAATTGTGCCAAATAAAAATACAAATAAGAAGAATTTCTTAACCTGCTTAATTGCTGAGAAAAAGGCTTTCTATTTCCCACCCCCGCTCACAAAAACAACAAATTTTTGCTGAACTTTTCTGGAAAGTTGGGATAGGATGTGAAATTGGTTGTGGGTTTTGTCTTCCGTGGGAATCCAGCCTCTTCAAGCCCTTTGAGTTTCTTTAGAGCTAAGAAGAAAACTTCATGCGGATGTCATCTAATCAGAAAAAAGCCAGAGATAGAAAGATAGAATCCTCCCTCCCAATAAAATAAACTCTGCAGAAATAAAACACCCTTTAAAATCCCACCTAAAGGAAACCGAAAATTCTCCCGAGACTCAGACTCTTCTTTTGCAGGATTTTTAATTTTATATGCCTATGCGATTTTATATATTAGTTTAACATAACGAAGGACAGTATTTTTAAAACACATGGCATTTGTAGAGGTCCATTTACATTTCAAATATTGCCATTTGTGTTGCAAATACACAACCTTTTGAAAGCCGGAGGGGAGAAGCAGTTAAGGGTGGGGAGGGGGCTACTTTCAGGGCTGCAGCCATCCTGCCTCTGTGGTAGAAGAGAACATTGGTCACTCGGGGTTGAAACTGGGGGTGGGTGGGTTTCTTGCAGTCATATTGTGGTCCAATTAGGAAGCTTGATTTGTGCTGTGAAGGGAGGGGGGTTGTGGAGAGGAGGAGGAGGAGGAATGGGGGGGTCCTTGATAGAATTTTTGCTTGGTTGCTGTCCTGCAAATATTTCATTACCCAACTAAGTAGCATCTTCAGTGCTAGAAGGGAGTGGGGTTTATGTAGAGGAGGAGGAGGAGGAGGAGGAGGAGGAGGAGGAGGAGGAGGAGGAGGAGGAGGAGGAGGAGGAGGGCCATGACTACGGGGTCCTTGGTGCTCTATGAGCTGAGATGTTGCAGACATTTCACAACCCAACTGGGTAACATCATCAGTGCTAAAAGAGAGTGAGGTTGTTCTCCATTGATATTCAGTAGCTTGTCTGGATAGTGTGGGTGGGAATGGGGTCTCCTTCTTGGCATTTCCTTGGTCAGGCTGGTCTAGAACTCTTCCTCTCCAGCATCCAACACCCAGAGAAGCAGGGCTTAATACCAAACAAACAATAAAGCAGAAAACAATCAGGAACCGCCAGGAAGAGAAGGATGCTGCCACCAAGACAGGCAGGATAACCACCGGTATAACCAGAAGGCAAACCTCACAGCCTTCTAGCACTGATGATGTTACTTAGTTGGGTCACGAAAGGGAGCCTCCGAGCTCAGAGAGCATCCTGGTTGTACCTGGGGGAGTAAATCTGTCCTCTCCCGGTTTAGGTCTGGTTCCAGAACCGCCGGGCCAAGTTTCGGAAGCAAGAACGGGCCTCCAACGCCAAAGGGCAGAACGGTGGCAACAACGGTGGCGGCAGCTCGGTGGCAGGCAAGAAGCCGGAGCCCCGGTCCTCCTCCGAAGACGACGAGTCCAAGGAATCCAACTGCAGCCCAACCCCAGACAGCACGGCGTCCCTGCCCACCGCCGGGGGCCTGAACAGTCCTGCCGACAGCCTGAGCCCCAGCCCTGGCACGGGGCAGCCAGGCCTGGGCCCTGGGCACGTCACCCCCACCCTCAAGTCTCCCCTGTGGGCGGGCGTGAGCACCAGCAACGGGGGCACCAACACGGCCGAGCTGCTGAAGGCCTGGCAGCCCTCGGAAGCCGCCATGCCCGGACCTTTCTCCGGCGTGCTCTCCTCCTTCCACAGGAAGCCAACTCCACTCAAGGCCAACCTCTTCTAACGGAAGCACAACCACATGCTGCTGACCCACCACCGCCCCCTTCCTCCCACCACTGCCGGAGGTCCTGTCCAGCTTGCCCTCCCCCCAAGGCTGCAGAGTCAACTCGGGGATCTCCGCTTGAAGTTCGAGAGCAGCGGCAGGCATCTCTTGGACTTCCTGGGCAAGCCAACTCTGAAATGGCCTCCAAGAGTTCCGGACAAGGACGACCAGCAGCACCCGCCCTCTGTTTTTGTAGAGTCCTCTTGTCATCTCCTGCCCTGGGGGTGGGGGGTGGGGGTGGAACCACGAATGGACCGCCCAGTCTCCAAGGAGGAGATCCAGGGCTTCCATGTGCACCTTGGGTGGTCAAACGCTCCCATCTTCTTCATGAAAGTCGACTTAGGAGTTGGTGGAGTAACTGAGCTCGGTTGCTCCATTGGTGCATGAGGAAGAATTCACCAAATTGGCTGGACTGCACCTCCTCTCATCCCCTGCCCAAACCTTTCACTAGGTGGTGGGTGAGGGGAGGTGAAGCCCAGCACTTCAGCTTGGTTAGAGAGTGCCTGTCTATCTACAGCTGGGTTGGAGTCAGCAAGAAGGAGACGCCTGCTGAGTTTGGTCGCACCCATGCACTTCACCAAACTTGACAGGTAGATGGCCTTCAGGTAGATGACAGCCGGTGGGAGAAGAACTTTGAGGGTGGTCAGGGGACAAGAGGACAAGCTTCCCGTGGTCATCAGGAGGCTGGCTGAGTGAATGAACACATCTCTGCAAGTAGGAGAGCCTCTACGTGAGAGGTCTTCAAACTTGGCAACTTTAAGACTTGTGGACTTCAGCTCCCTGGCTGGAGAATTCTGGGAGTTGAAGTCCACAAGTCTTAAAGTTGCCAAGTTTGGGGACCCCTGCTCCACATCCCCCTCCTCTTTCTTTGCCTCCCTACGGACTCTGGGCTTCTTTCTAGCAATGGGGTGAAGGCCTGAGCAGCATATCCTACCTACCCTATGCCAGATGAATGGCTGGCCAGTCTCTTCTTGGAGCAAGGACTTCCTGGATCAAACTATTTTTTCCCAGTGGAGGTTGACTTGTCCCTCTTGACCAGTGGGTAGAGAGAGGGGAAGCCCTGAAGCTGCTTGGAGAAGAGGAGAAGTGACATTTGGGTGGGGGTAACACGTCATTCCTTCTTGCCCTTTGACTTGGGGTTGAACCATCTTAAGGTCCTCATCAAAGTGGCCATCAACCAGAGCACAGAACAACTCAAAGAAGTTGTCCAGGATCAGAAGAACTGGAGAGACAGGGCTCATGGAATCACCAAGAGTTGGAAAATGACTCAATCGACATCATCATCATCATCATGAATCTCACCATAAGAGAAGGAAGAAGTTCTTCTTGAGGTGGACAATCCAGAATGCAAACATGACTGAGATCTGAACAAGGTCTTGCTATTTGGGGGTGGGGGTCTTGCTATCTGCACAGAGGTCTTCTTGGATCATTTCCTTCCTCAACATGAACGGATTGCCGCCCCATTCACAGACTGGATTGCTTATGGCCACGGTGGGCTAACCCAGCTGGGCTTCTTTGCTTGAGAGTGGGGCCTTGGGGTATCACCCACCCACCCCAAATCCTGCCTTCAGCTGAAACCTTTGATGGACTTCCGGAGGGAAACCAAGTTCCAGAAGGATAGGGGTGCCCTGAGTGTCCACCATCAGTCCTACATCCCACAAACTGGTGTCCATAAAACTGTGCCGTGACTCTTTGGAAATGTCCAAACTTTCCAGGTACATGAAAGCTGTTTTCCCAACTCAGATTCTTGAAATGGAAAGGAAGGTCTTGGAGAACCTCAACGGGTTTTGTTCTTCCCACTGCTGGTGGGTTTTGAAGATTCAGTTGAGTTGGCCTTCAACTCCTACAATCGCTGCAGGTCGACCCAAAGGACTTGTGCAGAACACAGAACCTAGAGGGGGGAAAATAGGTCCATGACGGGAGATCCAGAGGGTTCTACAAGGCTCTAACAAGGTTTGGCAAGCCACAATAGGCACCAAGCCCAGGAGACATTGAACCGATGATGTGCAAATTCAGCCAATTGGTATTATTGGTTCATCTCTTTGAGGATTTGTGATCAACCCACCCATGCTCCTCCTCTGAGCCTCTTTCGGCTCCATCGTTTATGCCAGCTCCCAGAAGGACCTAGTCTCTTGTTCTGGAAGCCCAGAGCTCAGCTCTTGAAGAGAACTTGACCAATGGTGTTCTCCACCTCCTTTTGAAGACCAAGTAGTGAAACCTTTCCCATGGACAGTAAACTCTCTCTTGTTTGGACCTTCAAGGTCAACAAAACTCTAGAAATGGCAGAGAGGTGAAGATACACCTGGATGAGCACAGATCTTCCGTGGTGGTCTCTGATGGACATCTATCCTCTCCAAAGAGTGGGCTCTACTGCCCATTGCCGCCAACCTGGGCCCCTGGTGGGAGATGCAGACACCATAGTCACATCTCCGAGATGGTCAACCTCAGCAGGTACCCTTAGATGCCTTCTGCTCTCTGATGGTCTTGTTGCTGCTTTAGCACCTGGGGGTAGAGAGGGGGGGGGGAGGCTCTTGAAAGCCCCCTCTAGTTTTGGGAGACCTAGATAGGAAGGGGAAACATTGCTCGGCTTCAGGACAGGACCTCCAAGTCATCCACTCTCTCTTTGCCCTTCTCACATGGACAGGAGTTCTGGCCTTCCAGGCCCGTCTCTGCCTTGGTCCCCCAAGGTTGGAGGGCTTTGGGGCTGCCTTGCAGGAGGGAGGTCCCAAGGGGGCAGTCAGTGATCTTGCTACCTCCTGCTAAGAACCTGAAGGGCCCAAGGGCCAGAGCCATGGACTCCTACAGCAGCTGAGGAGTGGGGACCTTCTCAGAGGCTTCGGCCTTCTGCAGAGGGAGATGGCGAGAGGTCCTCTCCTCTCTCCAAGCTGCTCCCTCGGCAGACAAACATCACATTCGGTCCACGTCACCAGCAGCCCACGAATTCGACTCTGGCTCAGCCACGGAAAAAGGCGGAAGCCGCTTAGCTGTGACCGAGAGACCGAGAGGGCAGCTTCTCTCTGGCCCACCTGTCTAAGCGAGTTGGTTGAAGGTCCCCTCTGCCCACCAAGCTTGGCAGGGTTGATCTTGGGTGGCCTTGCGTGTCTGTGTCGCATGCAGCTTCGGGCGTGGAGGTGCCGGAGACACTGTGTAAACCAGGAGAAGAGAATAGTTGTAGCTCAGGATTGAACTGTGAGGTGCTTGGTACTCACTGAGCTGGGTGGCTTCCTTACAGGTCTTTCATGACCCAACTTGGTAACATCATCAGTGCTAGAAGGGAGTGGGGTTTGTGTACAGGAGGAGGGAGAGGAAGAGGAGGAGGAGGAGGACTGGGGGGTCCTTGATGTTCTCTGAGTTTGGTGGTTTTCTTGCAGATGTTTCATGACTCAACTAGGGAACATCATCAGTGCTAGAAGGGTGGAAGGTTTGCAAGAGAGGAGGAGGAGGAGGAGGAGGAGGAGGAGGAGGAGGAGGAGGAGGAGGAGGAGGAATAATTATGGAGTCCTTGGTGCTCTCTGAGTTTGGTGGTTTTCTTGCAGACGTTTCATGACCCAACTAGGGAACATCATCAGTGTTAAATCACTGTGCTTGGCTGTCTTCTGCATTCATGATATATTACCTAATTGGGTCATGAAACATCTACAAAACAATAACCAAGCTCAGAGATCACCAAGGACTCTGTAGTCCTCCTCCTCCTCCTCCTCCTCCTCCTCTTTGCAAACCCCACTCCCTTCTAGCACTGATGGTGTTCCCTAGTTGGGTCATGAGACGTCTGCCAGAAAGCCACCCAGCTCAGAGAGCCCCAAGGACTGCACATTGTGTAAACTTTGCACACTTGGTTCTTGGGTGGATTTGCACACCACTGCTTACTCAGGCCATTCACCACCTGGTGGCCGCATTCTCATCTTAAGCTTGCATAGGATTCACCTTGTTCGGTTACTACCTGGAGTAGCATGTTGTACAAATCCAGTCGTTGGGTTAGATTAGGCACCATTGAGTCTGCGAAGCAGAAAAAGGGTCAACCCAGGAACCAGGTCCAAGCCTCCTGTGTCAACACAGGTAGTCCTCGACTTACAACCATTCACTTAGTGACTGAAGTCACAATACCACTGGAAAAAAATGACTTACAATCATTTTTCACACTGATGACAATTGCAGTCCATAGTCAGGCGATCAAGGCAACCGGCCTCTACTTATGACGGCTGCAGCATCCTGGGCCTATGTGATCTCCACCCGGGACCCTCCCAGCCGGCTTCTGGCAAGCAAAGTCAGTGGTGGAAGCCGGACTCGCTTAACAAGGGTGTGATTCACATAACGACTGTAGTGGTTAGTAAGTCTTCGATTCACTTTAACAGCAGTGATTTGTTTAACAACCCTGAGGGAACAAAGGTCGTCAAATCGGAATGGAATCGCCATGGAAAAAACGGTCCTGGTTTTGGTCGTAAGTCGAGGACTCCCTGTGTTGTATTGGAGATTTTGCAACTCTTCTGATTGCTGGCGGCCGCATCTTGGAGGCTTAATACTTTAATCAGAATGGAGCTGGAAGGGATCTTGGAGGTTGTCTAGTCCAACCCCCTTCTCAAGCAGGAGACTCTAGAGCATTTCAGACAAGTGGCTGCCCAGTCTCTTCTTAAAAAACCCCTCAGCGATGGAGCACCGATAATTTCTGGTGGCAAGCAGTTCCACAGGTTAATTGTTCTCACTGTTAGGAAGTTTCTCCTTAATTCCAGGTTGCTTCGCTCCTTGATGAGTTTCCCTCCGTTGCTTCTTGTCCGGCCTTTGGAAAATAGGTTGGCCCCCTCTTCTTTGGGGCAGCCCCTCAAATACTGGCCCACTGCTATCACGCCTAGCCCTTCTTTTCATTAAACTAGGGTTCCTGCAACCGTTTTCGATATGTTGTACAAAGAGGAAGGGGCATAATTTCCCTTCCAAAAAAAAAAAATTGGCAGGGGGTGGCAGAGCAGCTGCATAGCTCCTAACCCTCCCCCCTCCCCAGGTCCTTGACAGCAGCATCCATGGCACCCTGTAAAGCAACTTCCTCAGGGTTGGCATCTTTAGGATGCGTGGACTTCAACTCCCAGAATCCCCCACTTCGCCAAGGCCCAGAGGCGCCATTTTGTATTCCCATGGCAAGGAACGGATTTCATGAGATTCAGATGAACAGAGTTGGGAGGGACCTTGCAGGTCATCTAGTCCAACCCCCTGCCCAAGCAGGAGACCCTCCATCTGCCTCTACCAAGGAAGGAAGGAAGGAAGGAAGGAAGGAAGGAAGGAAGGAAGGAAGGAAGGAAGGAAGGAAGGAAGGAAGGAAGGAAGGAAGGAAGGAGTAACAGATGAACAGAGTTGGAGGGGACCTTGCAGGTCATCTAGTTCAACCCCCTGCCCAAGCAGGAGACCCTACATCTGCCTCTACCAAGGAAGGAAGGAAGGAAGGAAGGAAGGAAGGAAGGAAGGAAGGAAGGAAGGAAGGAAGGAAGGAAGGAAGGAGTAACAGATGAACAGAGTTGGAAGGGATCTTGCAGGTCATCTAGTCCAACCCCCTGCCCAAGCAGGAGACCCTCCATCTGCCTCTACCAAGGAAGGAAGGAAGGAAGGAAGGAAGGAAGGAAGGAAGGAAGGAAGGAAGGAAGGAAGGAAGGAAGGAAGGAAGGAAGGAGTAACAGATGAACAGAGTTGGAGGGGACCTTGCAGGTCATCTAGTCCAACCCCCTGCCCAAGCAGGAGACCCTAAATCTGCCTCTACCTAGGATTGAACTCACGACGCGAGAGCGCCACCTCTAGGCCACAGCAGATGCAGACTGTCCTTTGAGTTCTGAACTTGTAGAAGGAGGAAGAGAGGTACACAAAGATAAACTTCTTCCCAAAAAAAAGGCTGGCGTCTTGTCCACTTTCTTCCTCTCAACCAGCCATTTCCACGTTCCTCCTGTTTTCCCCCCCTCCTTTCGACATTCTGGGCATCTGGCCAGTTTCTTCATTCTAGCATGGAGTCCCGTGTGCCTCTTTATGGAGGGAACTGAGTTTGCGCCACAACAATGCAAGCAGACTTTGTGACATGGAGGGAATGAAGCAGGGGTGTCCAACCTTGGCCCCTTGAAGACCTGCGGACTTCAACTCCCAGAATTCCCCAGCCAGCCAGGAGTTGAAGTCCGCAGGTCTTCAAGGGGCCAAGGTTGGACACCCCTGGATTAATGGAAGCTGCTGAAAGCTCTCCCTTGTTGGTGGCCCTCCATCTTGGCTCCAAGGAAGATAGATTGAAGCCTGGATGAAAAATGGTGCCTCTCGTGCCAACCAAGTTGACCAGACAGCTGAAGAGCCAGCCTGGGGTCCTCCTGGTCCATCTACCAGCGGTAACATCTCCCGCAGCATCGTGCGGTGCAGAAGCCACTGAGACCTCTTCAAGAGGTGAAGGTCTAGAGAAGGGAGGCCTTTGAGATCCAAGGTTGGGACTTCCGAAGAAGGCATGGCAGAAGGGGTGAAGTCCGACCACAATTGGTCACTAGGACTTCCAGGGAGAAGGGTTGGCTTTGAACCGTCCTGTATCGTCAAAACTCTTTATTGTCCCAACACTCCCCAAGAGGTCACTGAATAGGGAAGGCTCATTGGGCAACCTGGTGGCCACAAGAAAACCAAATGTGGCTTCCCAGCCAGGTCAGGTGCCCCCCCCCCTCCACCACTTCAAAACTGGATCTCCCCCCCCCCAACATCACAGAGCTGAGCCCCCCCCCCCAATCCCTGGTCAGCTGTTCCTTGTGGCTTGCTTTTTATTTTCTTCCCTGCTCTGTAATTTATTGATTTGCAAAAAAAATATCTGCTAATCCAAATAAACTTAATTTATTGAAGAACGCAACGGAGGGGCGGGACTTCCTTTCGACTCCCTTATTCATTTGGATCCTGCCTTTTATTTCTTTATTTATTGCAAATAATTCAAGGGTTTTTTTGTGAAGGCGTCCAACGTGCCTCCCTCCTCCTCCTCCTCTCCTTTTCACCATAACCACCATCTTGCGAGGTGGGTGGGTGGGGCTGAGAGAAAAGAGGGGCTGTAGCCCACCCAAAGTCCCCCAGCCCACTTTCATGGCTAAGGTGGGGCTTGAACCCATGGCCTTCCGCTTTCTAGCCAGGTACCTGAACTACTGGACCACGCTGACTCTGTAGCTTTCTTTAAAAATCGAAATAAGTCTGCCGATGAATGATGGACAGCAAGCATTTTGATGCACCAGGGCTTCAGAATGGCCTTTCCCCACAACCTTTTAGTCCAGATTTTCTTTCTGATGTTCACCTTCTCTCCCATCTCAGCCAAGAGTCAAAAACTGCCCTTTGGGGTCCCTGCCTGTGCCCTCCAAGAAGAGCCCTTGGGATGGCAAGGGACCGGCCATGTTTTAGTGCAGTGTTGGCAAAACCTTTTGCCATTGAGTGCCAAAATGGGAGCGCAGGAATCAGCTCCAGAGGCGCGCATGAGCAGGAGCACCAAAATCCGTAAGAGCAGTTCCCCACATGCATGCATAAGCCAGGAAGCTGAGCTTCCGATTTCCAGCATGCGTATATGCGCTGGTCACCTGGTCTTCCGGTTTCTGGCACACATGCGCGTGCAAAGACCAGATGGCCCGCACGGATCCACATGCCAGAAACCAGAAGTTCAGCTTCCTGGCACACACATGCGTACCTGGGAGCTGAGTTTCTGGTTTCCAGCACTCCTGCGCGCACCAAGACCAGCTGGTTGGCACGCATGTGTGTGCCAGAACCCAGAAGAGCAACAGGCAACAGCTGGCTTGGCCAGAGAGATGGCTCCGTGTGCCACTTGGGTTTGCCATCATGGTTTCAGGGCCTCCTCTGGGGATGTGGCTGGGCTCATGATGGTGGGGGAAGCAGCTTCACACAACCAGATTTTGTAATGGAGAGGCTGCCTCATTTGGCTGCTGTTTCTCTCCAGATGTTTCTTGGAAGAGGCAAAACGAGGCCCTGCCAGGCTCCACCTAGATGTGTTTTCCAAACTTGGGAAGTTGGAGATGTGTGGACTTCAACTCCCAGAATCCTCCAGTGTGTAGGTGGTAGAATTCAACTCCCAGAACTGTTCTGACCGAGGCTTCCCGAGAGCCTGAAGGAAACTCCTGGTCCCAACAAAAGCCCCTTTTATTAATTGGCTGTGAATTCTGCTCCCTCACCTCCAGCAAAGTCTTTCCAGGGAGGATTTATGGTCACAGACCTCATCTGGCTTGGAGAGTTGCCAGGCTGATCTCTGCAAAACGTTTGGCAAGGAGTCTCGGAGAGTCACGAAGCAATTAGCGAACTAATGGCCTCCTGCAAACTCCCCTCCCCTGGCGCTCCCTGCTTTATTTCCTCTGGGAGGGGCCATTCATCGTCCACCAGTGGCCTTCCTCCCAAGTCGACCCCTGTTCTTTAGCTCTTCCCTTCCTCTGGCCGCTCTGCGCATGCGCACACATTTGGAACAGGCTCCAACTGTTCTTCTGCCTCACTGATGTCTGACTCCGAAGGCAGCTGATCACTGTCGGATGACCCTGGCCCCCTCTCCGACACAGAGCCTTCCCCAGACTCCAGGACTGGCCCATCTTCCTCACTGCCCGAGTCTGCTGGCCACTGGCATTCGCATCCTTTTAGAGCAGGGGTCCCCAACCTTTGCAACTTTAAGTCTGAAGGACTTCAGCTCCCAGACCAAAGCTGGCTGGAGAAGCCTGGGAGCTGAAGTCCTTCAGACTTAAAGTTGCAAAGGTTGGAGACCCCTGCCACAAAGCACCCCTCCCTCCTTCTGCCAGGGCCTCCACAACACTCACAACATGTGCTCAACAATCCCCCCAAGCTGTGATATTTTCTGCTCCTAGCTAGAAAACGATGAAAAGGAGACTTGGATACGCAAACAAGCCCTTTTATTGAATCATGACGTATTAATCTAAGTCAGGAGTGGGGGGCCAGGATGGGCTTTTTATGCCTGGTGGACTTCAACTCCCAGAATTCCTGAGCCGGCTGGCTCAGGAATTCTGGGAGTTGAAGTCCACCAGGTCCATCCTTGTCTCCCCCGCCTCCCTCTCTGATCTAAGGCATGAAATGTGACCAGGACAGGAGGAAGAGCTGCAGCCGTTTCTTCCACCCCGAAGATATTAAGCATACAAAGAGTTTCAAAACAGAAATTAAATTAAACATTTAAAAAGCACACATGCACACACAACACAACAGAGTAGAATTAAGTAAGGTTAAAGTCACACCAAACATTAGTAATAACTGAAGGAGGGAGAAAGAGGAAAGGCTGCAGAAAATCATGGACTTCTTCCTCCCCCCATGTGGCAAAGGAGCCAAATAAAGAAACGACAAACACGGAATATCCTTCATTTCTGTCTCGGAGAACTGCTCTTTGCTGACGCAGGAAGGCTGACCCGGAGCCCTCCCCCGTTCCTGGGGAGGACTACAACTCCCAGCTCCCCCAGATCCCCTGTCCGAGAGCTGGAAATTATGGAGGTCCTCAGCATGAAGGGCCCTGGAGGGACTTCTCACGTCATCCGACCATGGTTACGACCAGGGCTTCACAACTTTGAAGAGGGGTGGACTTCAACTCCCAGAATTCCCCAGCCAGCTATGGGGGCGGAGGGAGGGAGGAAAGGGGAAGGAAGAAGAGAAGAAAGAGGGAGGGAGAGAAGAAAGAAAGAAGCGAGGGAGTGACAGGGAAAGAGGGGAGGGGGGAAGGAAGGAAGAAGTGAGGGAGGGGGAGATAAGGAAAGAGGGGAGTGAGGAAAGGAAGGACGAAGGGAAGAAAGAGGGAGAGAAGGAAGAAAGAAGTGAGGCAGGGAATGAGAGGGAAAGAGGGGAATGAGGAAAGGAAAAAAGAAGGGATGGACAGAAGGAAGAAAGGAGTGAGGGAATGAGACAGGGAAAGAGGGGAGAGTGGAAGGGGGAAGGAAGAAGAGAAGACAGAGGGAGAGAGAAGAAAGGAAGAAAGAAGCGAGTGAGACAGGGAAAGAAGAAAGGAGGGAGAAGGGAAGGATGGAAGAGGCAAGAGAGAGATAGAAGGAGGAAAGAAGAAGAAGAAGGGGGAGGAACAAAAGGGAAGGAAAAAGATGGGAGTGGGTGAATGAGGGAGGAGAGCAAAGGAAGAAGAGAGGGAGGGAGGGTGGAAGCTGTGCCAACTGGGGAATTCTGGGAAATTGAGTCACCTCCAAGCCACCAAGGCTGAGAAGCCCCAGTTGGGCCAATCAAACAGCCTCAACAAGGTTTAGGAGATGCAGGAAGAGATGCTAAGTCACTAACTGGGGTCTACACTGGGTTGGAACCCCTCAACAAAGCCCCCCCCCCCCGGTTAGAGTTACCTTGAAGTTTCTTGCAACGGGGGCGAGGGGAGCCCCCCTTCCCCACATCTCCCTAGTGTAAAATAAGGCACGGAGCAAGGGGGAGATCCACCCCACCCACCCCCAGAGGGAAAGGAGAACCAAGGCGATGGCCTGGCTCCCAGCCTTTGGCTGCCTTGGCCCGGATCAAAAGACCTTCTGCAGGCACCACGGTTTGCACAGGTGAGGAGATCAACTTTCCCCCAGGTCGCCCCCAGGTGGCCCGATGGGGGATCTGCTGGACGAGAGCCCTGGTTGAAAGGACTTGCAGGAACGAGGTGGTCAGGAGAACCTCAACGCTGGTGGACCTCCAGCAGAACCTGATGGGACTCTTCTCTCCTCCTCCAGCATGGAGCATCCCAGCTGGGTCTGCCTGGTCAAGAGTCCATCCTTGGCCAAGATCCCAGCGCTGCAGCCTGGACGACACGGCCCTCTTGGTCAGCAAATGGTCCATCGCCCAGCGGTTGACCCTCACTTCTTCACGAGGGACTGCTCTGGAGAACCAGCATCTCTGGCAGGCAGGGAGGAAGGCCTCGCGGAGACGGGTGGTGGTGGCAGGGCTTCAGTAGCTTGATTGCTCCGGTTGTCCAAGAGCAGTCTACCAGAATTGGCACTGCCACTCAAGAGTGGGGGGGGGAGGGGGCTGCTTCTTCCCTAGAGGCTACCTGAGTTTAATCTGGAGATTGTCGTCCACGGGACGGTTAAAACCCTCGGATGAGGAGAAGATGCACGTTGGTTTAAGGCAGGGGTGTCCGGCCTCGGCCGCTTGGGGCCTTGTGGACAACCGGACTGGGGAATTCTGGGAGTTGAAGTCCGCGAGTCTTCCTGCGGCCCAGGTCGGAACCCCCCCCCCCCCCTGGTTTAAGGCTTAAAATGCTCCCAAAGCAAGACGCCCAAAATGGACCTTGAAAAGCTTCGTAAAAGTTGCCAGGAAAGGGTGAAATGATGGGACAAGGGGCGACCCCCACGGTGCGTGGGTCACAGAAGAAAAACCGGCCATGGTCATCCTCACGAGGCCACGCACGGGGCGTGACCATTCCCACACACCTCTCCCCCTGTGAGTCCATCCTCCCAGCTCCAAATTCCCTCCCCAGCTGTGAAATGGTTAAGGCTGCCGCCGATCTCTGAATTGAGGGGAGGGGGGAGGTTGGCTGGTGCCCCCCCCTCAAAAGACACGTCTGCTGGCACCTCAGGACTGGAGGCCACCGGTTGCCCATCAGCAGTTCTGTGAGTGGGGGAGCGTCCTTTCTCCTGGGAATCCCCCCTTCCAGGCCAGGTGTGAGTCAGGGGTCCTGGAGGCTGGAAGGGGGAATGTGGTTCTCTGCGAGGAAGAAGGGGGGGCACACAGGGGTCCTTCTTGCGTGGCAATAAATAAGAATAACTTAAGCCAGGGCGGCCCCAACCCCCAGCCAGGGCGAGGCCACCACGTCGCCTTCCAGCTGCTCAGGCCAGGTTCCCCGGGAGCACAGGCGTCCCTGCCACATCTGGATACAGGGGCTGCGGGCCACAGGTGGGCTTGGATCCTCCCCTCCAGGGGGGGGATGGCCGGAAAAGGAGGCTGGGGGACCCTCGGTTGGCAGCTCTAAGGGGGGGAGGGGGTGAAATCTGAAGGGGAAGGCACAACTGGCATGCGGGCCAACGTCGCCCCCAAAAGTCCTGGCTACTTCTTGAGTTTCTCCAGCAGAAGCTGCTTGTGGCTGGCATCCATCACCCCCGCCTCTTCCAGGTCCTCTTCGGTGATGTCGCTGCAAAGGGGGGGGGGGGAGGAAGGATATGTTAGAGAATTAACAGAGTTGGGAGGGACCTTGGAGGTCCTCTAGTCCAGCCCCCTGCTCAAGCAGGAGACCTTACGCCAGGGATGTCCAAACTTGGGAACTTTAAGACTTGTGGACTTCAACTCCCAGAATTCCCCAGCCAGCATAGCTGGCTGGGGAATTCTGGGAGTTGAAGTCCACAAGTCTTAAAGTTCCCAAGTTTGGACATCCCTGCCTTACGCCATTCCAGACAAATGGTTGTTCAATCTTTCCTTAAAGCTTCCGGTGTTGGAGCCACCTATGGCTTCTGGTGGGGAGCTGTTCCACTGGTCAATTGTCCTCCCTGTCAGGAAGCTTCTCCTCAGTTCCAGGGTGGTATTTCTCCTCAGTGTGGCCCAACACAACTGCACAAAATCCCGGCTATTAGCGAACTTCAGTGGCCAGCTCTGGTCAGGTCAGGCCCTTGACCCAAACAGGGGGAGGGCAGATTTGCAGCTGGACAAAGTGCTAAAGCAGGAGCGTCCACCCTTGACCCCTTTCAGACTTCTGGACTTCAACTCCCAGAATTCCCCAGCCAGCCCTGAGTTAGAGTTAGGATTAGTGTTGCCTGTGGAATTCTGGGAATTGAAGTCCAGAAGTCTTCAAGAGACTAAGGTTGGACACCTCTGGCCTAAATCTTCCCTAGAGGCTGATCTTGGGGCCCAAGAACACGCAGCCGATTCCCCAAATGGTCCAGGAGCAAATTCCCGGAGTTGCTACCTGGCAGAGGTTTCAGGCACACCTGTCCTGCCGTTGCTCGGGAACGGCCGCCCCCTGGTGGCCAAACAGGGCAGTGGCAGGGCTGGTCCTTCAGCTGCAAGGGGAGAGCCGCCCAGCCAATTAGGTGCCCCAACTGGCATTCCTTGGCAAGAGGGCTTGTTT
The DNA here is from genome assembly GCA_039707465.1 of Rhabdophis nuchalis. Taxonomy (NCBI): domain Eukaryota; kingdom Metazoa; phylum Chordata; class Lepidosauria; order Squamata; family Natricidae; genus Rhabdophis; species Rhabdophis nuchalis. Next base: position 67,248,444 of record CM077649.1, read on the forward strand.
GCAGGGGTGCAAGAGGGGAAGCAAAGGTAAGACTCGGGGCTCCTCAGAGGATTTATGCCACGACTCTCGATCTGTGAAATGGGCCCAAGGCAGGGAGGTCTGCGGAGGTTGGTCCAAGCGGGAAACATCTCAGCCCCTGGGGCTGGCACAACCTCCCCCCCCCACACACCTTGGCACCCGTTGGGTTCCTTGGCTTTTGCACCAACACAGCAGCTGCTGTTCTCGTCCTGGGGCTTGGAAGCAAAGGCCGGCCGGTCCCTTCCTCGCCTCCCCCTTTCCTTAGAGACCCTCCCTCCTCTTGGGTCCCTCTGGGATGCCCCCTCGTGGCATCCCCATTGCCAGTCAGGTGCCCCACCAAGACGATCTCGGCTCTGCCTGCTCCCAGCTTTTGTTTCTTTCTTTATTTGAATTGGGGCGCTATCATTTTTAAAAATAACTCACTTTCCTTCTCTTATTCCGTCGGACATTAAAAACATACTTTTTCCGTACGGCCGGCCTGGCATAGCTGACATAGCTCTTTTATTATTTTAGCTGGGTTTTAATAAATGTTCTTAGCACGGGCCAAATTTTATTTAATCCTCGTTTTAACTTTTTTGACTGTCTGTATTTTTATATTTTATAGCTCCTGTGCACCGCCCTGAGTCCCATGTTGGGAGATAGGGCGGTATAGAAATTTAATAAACTAAACTAAAACTATTTCCTTCACAACAACCCTGTGAGGTGGGCTAGGCTGAGAGAGAGAGAGGGAGGGAGGGAGGGAGCCTAAATCATCCAGCTGGCTTTCACGGCTAAGGCAAAACTAGAACTCCCCGTCTCCTGGGGATTGACGCAGAGTCACTCAGCCGCTTTCTAGCCAGGCACCTTAACCACTAGGCCAGGCTGCCCACCGCCTGAGACTCACCTGAGGAACTCCAGGTCGTCCCATCCGTTGTGGATGAGCCCTTCCTCGTATCGCTCCATGCCGATGGCCTTCAGCCATTCCCCCACGCTGGACTCGCTGCGCCTGGCGCCCCCACTCTGGCCCTCCTGGGTCAGGGTCTGCGAAGGAGCAGCAGGAGGGAGTCAGAGACACACACACACCCCGGCCCTCTCTGCAAACTTGGGGGGGGGGGAGGGAAGGTTTCTAGCATCCCCCTCCCCAATGTGACCCCCTCTCTGGAGAAAGCATCTGGGTTGGACTACAAAGCCCATCCATGGAGGGTAAGGGAGAAGACTTTGATGGAGGCAGGTGAGGTCCGTTGCCAAGGCAACTTAAGTCAGTTCACTTACGACGAGTGCCTGAGCCATTATGACCGGCCTCCCTCTACCCTCCCGGCACAGGCGCCTACCTCTTCCGCTTCCTCGATGCTCTCCCGGATGGAGCGGGCAGGGAAGCCTCCGGCGCGGCTGTAGTCGGGCGGCAGGCAGCGGTGGGCCAGTTCCAGTCTGACTTTGGTCAGGGGGTGGGAGGGGGGCCGGCCCGCTTGCTCCCTCCCCAGGCCGCCCCCGCTGGAGTACTCCACCTCGCTGAGGGTCTTGGCCATCTGGAGCACGGAGCAGGAACGGTCGTCCAGGATGCCCGGGCCAACCTGGGGCCCGGTGGGGGTGTCCAGCAGGTACCCCGCCCCCAGGGACGAGGCCGGCCTGGGGTGCAGCTTGGGGGGCTTGGTCTTGAGGGGCTCGCTGAAGGCCACGGTGGCGCGCGGCTTGCCGGCCGCGTGATCCTCTCCTCGGACACCCAACGGGTTGTAAAGGCCCCCTTCCGCCATCTCCAAGGCCACCGATTTGGGTAAGGGAGGGGGCGGGAAGTCTGGGGGCGGCAGGTTGAGGACCCCCGGCTCCTCCTCTTCGTTGTTCTCCTCGGCCCGTTGGGAGGGCGTCTGGGGGGAGCGCCAGGACTCCGGCTGGATGGGCACCGTGATCTGGACCTTGTTCCGGGGGGCGGGGGGCTTGGCCGAGGTCACCGGGGAGAGCTCTGGGAGGAGGAGCTGGCGGGGGACCCCCTCCAGCACATAATAGGCGGGGTTGTTGAAGCTGTTCTTCATCGGGGGGCCCTCGGGCTCCATGGCCCCCTCCTGCTTCGACCTACGCAAGAGGAGAGAGAGGAGACCGCTCAGCCCTGATGCCCCCCCATATGTCCCTGGCATGACCCCAAAAGGAGAGAGAGGCCCCCAGCACTGCCTTCCATTGTTTACAGTGGCTGAGCATCACAGGGGCACCTTCCCTGGGCACCCTGGCCTAGGAAGGGGCTGGCAAGCAGAGGGACCATGAAGGGACCTGTCTACGGAGGTTCTCCTCCAACCAGGCCATGGTTGCCCCCCAAGGCGCTTTTTCAAAAGGCAACTGGACTTTGTCCTTGAAGAGGTTTTGCTTCTCATCCAAGAAGCTTCATTCGGTTCTGACTGAATGGTGGAGGATGGAAGGGCTTATGTAATCCTAGTGTTGGGTTGGCAATATATATATATAAGCCATGATTGAAATTGGTATCTGTAACTTTAAATGATACAGTGTAATGTAATTGGCTGCTGATTCCTCAATCAGCCATCAGAGGGAGCCAGAAGCACTGTTGGTTTTCTGATCATTTTGAATGGCGACTCTGGATGTCAGGTGAGATCAGTGAAAGGCGAAGAAGCAAGGAGGATCGTGGATTGAACAATTGTAAGCCAACTGTTTAAATTATAGACTGTATTTTGATTCAAGACTAACTAACATTGTTTGTGAAGAAGTAGTTTACTTTATTTTTTGCACCACAAGTAAAGTCTATTTGTTTTTACTATCAGTGTCTGTGTCTGTGACTATTAGTGTGTCAGTGTCTGTGACTATTAGTGTGAATATCTAGCAACGTATCTCTTGCTGCAAATTCCGTTGCACAACTCTCTATCTCCTAATGGACACATTCCACCAGAACTGAATGAAGTTTCTTGGATGAGAAGCGAAACGTCTTCAAAGAAAAAACAAGTCCAGTTGCCTTTTGAAAGAAAACCCCTTTGGGGCATGAAGGAGCCTGGAAGGGCAAAACCTACGAGGAATGGAAGCTTTGAAGATAGATTTGTGGGGCTGGAAGGGACTTCAGAGGTCTTCTAGTCCAACCCCCTGCTCAGGGCAGGAGACTTTATACGAAGCCTGGTGGACTTTGACATGGCTGGCTGGGGAATTCTGGGAGTTGAAGTCCACAAGGCTACAACCTGCCACGGTTGGACACTCCTGCCTTAAAAAGAGCGAGGTGGGTGGCATATAGATGCAATTCAATAAGTAAAATAAGATGCAGATTGTGGTTAATGATGGCGCCGTGTCTGCAGACACATCAGGAAGGAAGAGTCATGCCTGCAAGCCATCTTTTCTTTTTTGGGCTTCAGGCCTGGGAAAAGGGGAGGAGGGATTGCATGGACTTGGGTGACATGTAGCCATAACGACATTCTTCTTAGAAACTCAAGGTCATCTTTGTCTCTGCACCTGGCAGAGGTGCGGAGAGAGAAGCGAGAAGGGATGATCACCTGGGATGAGTCCCCACTAAGACCAGAAGCTCAAAGGTGGGTGTGACAAACGGCCAGGAGACCAGATCTCCCTGAACCCCTCCGTGGCTGATGGGCTTCCTGGTCCTTCTGGCTGCGGCTCACTCACCTGCCCTGGGGGGCCTCCTCCTTGGAGGTGCCACGATGTGGAGCAGGCGGGCGGCTGGCGGTCAGGACGCTGGGCTTCTCCTGTTCATCTAAGAGCTTCCCGACGGGACAGGTGGGACCCTCACCTGAGGAATGTTTGCGCCCAACGGATCTGGGGAGACAGGAAGGGGGAGAGGCGTTGGATGGGGTGGGGGTGGGGAGATACTCATGAAGGTCCCGCCTCCAAAGGAAGAACGTGCCGAGGGAGGCTGCAGGGGTCCACGTTGCCCAACCAGGGGGCCTCCAGGAAGAGAGATCTCATCTACGGGAGGATCTGAAGACATTTTTAGACCAGCGGGTGGGAAAAACCCAAACCATCGGATTTGCTGTTATACACAGGTAGAACGGTTGCAGGAACTGGGTCTGTCTAGTTTAAAGAAAAGAAGGACCAGGGGAGACAGGATAGCAACCTTCCGATATCTCAGGGTTTGCCCCAAAGAAGAGGGAGTCAAGCTATTCTCCAAGGCACCTGAGGGCAGGACAAGAAGCAATGGGTGGAAACTAATCAAGGAGAGAAGCAACCTGGAATTAAGGAGAAATTTCCTATTTAGAATAATCAGTCAGAGGAACAGAAGTTGCCTCCAGAAGTTGTGAACGCCCCAACACTGGAAGTCTTTAAGATGATGTTGGATAGCCATTGGTCTGAAACGGTATAGGGCTTCCTGCCTAGGCAGGAGGTTGGACTGGAAGACCTCAATTCTGGCATTCTGTATTCTGATTAAACAACCAGAGGCTAATATGAGGAACGGTTGCAGGAACTGGGTATGTCTAGTCTAATGAAAAGAAGGACCAGGGGAGACAGGATAGCAGTCTTCCGATATCTCAGGGGTTGCCCCAAAGAAGAGGGAGTCAAACTATTCTCCAAGGCACCTGAGGGTAGAACAAGAAGCAATGGGTGGAAACTAATCCAGGAGAGAAGCAACTCAGAACTGAGGAGAAATTTCCTGACAGTGAGAACAATCAATCAGTGGAACAGAAGTTGCCTCCAGAAATTGTTAATGCCCCAACCCTGGAAGTCTTTAAGAAGAGGTTGGATAGCCATTGGTCTGAAACAGTATAGGGCTTCCTGCCTAGGCAGGGGGTTGGACTAGAAGACCTCTAAGGTCCCTTCCTACTCTGCTATTGTATTGTATTGTATAAGGCAGGGGGCCCCAACCTTTGCAACTTTAAGTCTGAAGGACTTCAGCTCCCAGACTTCTCCAGCCAGCTTTGTCTGGGAGCTGAAGTCCTTCAGACTTAAAGTTGCAAAGGTTGGGGACCCCTGGTATAAGGGAATTGTGGCGAGATAGACTTCCTTTCCTGACCAGAGCAAAACTCCCCCCCCCCAAAAAAATCCCCTTCCCTCCGTGTGTTTTGAAATCCACTCTGCCCAGGGCCCCTTTGCCCCCCCCCCCCCAAGCCCAGCCCCCTCCCCAATTCTCCCTCCCCCCAACGGGGCCATACTTGCTGTGCTCCAGGTTGGTCCGTGATGCCGGAAGGGAGAGCTTCCCCTTAGCAGCTCCGGTCTCGTCTTTGTCGACACTGATCCATTCTGAAGAGGAGGAGGAGGAGGAGGCACAATCTCAGGGAGGGGTGGGTGTGAAAGGGACACACACACACACACACACTCACACACACCCTGCAAGCACCGCTGGCCCAGGTGGCTCCCTGGGGACGCCTGACTTCGCTTCCCCATCATGTAAACAAGCAACTGCCTTGGGAATCTAAAGATGGGGTGTGTGTGTGTGTCTGTCTGTCTGTCTCTGTTTTGAGAAGCTCTGGATTCAGATCTAGAATAGAATAGAATAGCAGAGTTGGGAGGGACCTTGGAGGTCTTCTAGTCCAACCCCCTGCCTAGGCAGGAAACCCTGGTCCTTTCTCCCTTCCTGCCTCCCCCTTTCCCTTCCCTTGCACTTTCTTTCTCCTTCCTTCCTTCCTTCCTTCCTTCCTTCCTTCCTTCCTTCCTTCCTTCCTTCCTTCCTTCCTTCCTTCCTTCCTTCCTTCCTATACAATAGCAGAGTTGGGAGGGACCTTGGAGGTCTTCTAGTCTCACCCCCTGCCTAGGCAGGAAGCCCTCCATGACTTCAGACAAAGGGTCATCCAACATCTTAAAGACTTTCAATCAGATCTGATTCTAACAAGGGACCACCAAGAAGCCCCTCCCCCATACTGGCAGGGCAAGCCACTTATAGAGAGAGCGCAAACCCCACCCTCTGCTAGCACTGAGGCTGTTCCATAGTTGGGTCTTGAAATGTCTGCAGGAAAACCACCAAGCTCAGAGAGCACCCAGGACCCCACAGTCCTCCTTCCTCCTCCTTCCGTTTTCCCTTCTCCTCCTAGTCCTCCTCTTCCTCTCTGCAAACCCCACTCCCTTCCCATACTGATGATGTTATCTAGTTTGGTAATGAAACGTCCGCAAGAAACACACCGAGCTCAGAGAGGACCAAGGCCCCCCCCGGATCTATCCGGTCTCCCTCCTCCAGATCTGCCCGCCTGCTGCGTAAGCCCACCTGCCCCCTTCCCTCCTCTTCTGCCAACTCACCATACAGCCTCTCACGAGTCCCCATCCGTTCCGCTGGCACCCGGACCCTCATGGACCCCCGGATGTTGCCCGTCTCCTCCCCCCGGTGGGAGAGGTAGGTGAGGAACTGCTGCGCCGTGCTCCCGATCATGGACTTGAGGGCGATGACGCACTCTCCTGGGGAGGGAAGCGACAGAGGTGGCTGGGGGGGGGCACAAGGAGGCGGGGTCTTGTGTTGGGTTGACTCTTGGCCAACGGGTTGGTCTTGACGCTCGAAACACAGCTGGACCGAAGGCCTGAGGGGAGGATCTGGGGGGACTCGCCCTCTCCCAGCTCACCATTGCAGAACGGTGGAGGACTTGAGCCTCTCCGTCCAGTTAGCTTCCTCAGGCATCCCTTGTTCTGCCATTGGCTGAAGGCATCTCCGTTGACCCAATGAAGGTTGAGGCCCACTTAGCTCATCAAGGGGAACAGACCAACCAGCCTGCTCGTGTCTTCCCATCTGTAGCTCTAGGACAGGGGTCTGCAAAGTCGGCTCTTTTAAGACTGGTGGACTTCAACTCCCAGAATTCCCCAGCCAGCTATGCTGGCTGGGGAACTCTGGGAGTTGAAGTCCACCAGTCTTAAAAGAGCCGACTTTGCAGACCCCTGCTCTAGGACACTCTACAGTCCAGGCAGCCTACAGCAGGGGCCCAGGCTGTGGATCAGTACCAGGGCCACGCAGCATCAAGCAAGCGAGCCAAGTTTTAACTGCATCTACGCACGATCTAAGCTGCTCGTGAAACCATCCCGGTCCTGGTCTGTGGAAAAATGGTCTTCCACCAAAATGGTCCCTGGTGCCAGAAGGGTTAGGGAGCCCTGATCTACAGATAAGACTTGGATAAGGTCCAGGACCTTTGCAGCCATGGCTTCCCGCAAGTAAAACAGGGCTTCCCAACCTTGGCAGCTGTAAGATGGGTGGGCTTCAACCATTTGCCCCCTTGCACAGTGGGGAGTGGAGAGGCCGGGGGGGCTTATACCACAAGGATGAGGTCTTGGAAACCCACTGGACCCGTGATGGCGAACCTATGGCACGCCTGACAGAAGTGGCACACGTGCCAGAAGAAGCACGCAGAGCCATCTCTCCTGGTCTTCCAAGTTCCGATGTGCACATGCACCCTGGCCAGCTGGTCTTCGCATAAGTGCTGGAAAGCGAAGAGCAGCTCCCTGGCGCCCATGCGCTCACTGGGAAACTGAGCTTCCGGTTTCAGCACAAGCGCACTGGCCAGCTAGTCTTCGCACACCCATGCAGGCCAGACACCAGAAGCTCAGCTTCCCAGTGGGCGCATGCGCACCAGGGGTGGGTTTCAATTTTTTTTAGAACCTCTTCTGTAGGTGTGGCCTGCTTTGTGGGAGTGGCTTGCCAGCCATGTGACCGGGTGGGAGTGGCCAACCTGTGGCGAAACTCACTTAACAACACTCTTGCTTAGCAACCAAACTGTTGGCTCAGGAACTCTGGCATTGAAGTGTGCAAGTCTTAAAGCTGTCAAGTTGCCAGACCCTTTGCCCCCCTGACACTTTAGGGAAATAAAAACCCCCAGGGGTGTTCAAACTTGAGAGCTTTAAGACTTGTGGACTTCCACTCCCAGAATTCCTCCTCTGGATGATGGGCGGTGGGGAGGGGGAGGGATCTGGAACCGGCTCTGAACGGCCCTGGAGATTTGGGGAACCTCTTCTATAGGAGAGGCTAGAACTGGCAGGAGCCCACCAGGGTTGATGCGCTCAAAGGGAGCTGCTCTTCCGGTTTCTAGTGCTCCCACCCCCCTCATGTGGGCGCATTGGCCAGCCCTGCACTAGACCGCCTCGGCTCCTCACCGTAGGACTCGTAGCCATCCAGAGATTTGACGGTCAAGAGGATGTGCTGGTCTTGCAAATATTCGATGTCGGAGAGGATGGGCTTGAGCTGTGGGGAGAGAAGCCAGAGACGGTGGCCCCCTCAGCTAGTGGCGTTCCTGAGGATCCTCTTTGGAGCACCTCCGAAGGCAGGGAAGCCCCGACCTGCTTCTCTTCCAGAACATTCCTTCCTGCCCTCTTCCCAGCCTTCCCCCTAAGCTTCCCTCCTCTCCCTTCAAAGACCCTTGGGGCAACGTTGGCCTTCTGGTGGGTGGAGCGGGGGGAAGAGAGCGCTCACCGTGGGCAGCTGCCTGGAGGACCACTGGACCTTCAAGAAATTGATGTTGTCGCTGCTCTGGGAATCGTTCTCAAAGCTCTTTTTGAACTCTAGGAGGAGAAAGAGAAGGAGAGGACCTTAGAGCAGGGATGTCCAAACTTGGGAACTTTAAGACTTGTGGACTTCAACTCCCAGAATTCCCCAGCCAGCATAGCTGTTGAAGTCCACAAGTCTTAAAGTTCCCAAGTTTGGACATCCCTGCCTCAGAGGAACTAGGCTGAGATGCTTCCACAACCGAGAGCCTGTTCTAACGCTGGGACGGAAGAGGCAACATTAGGAAGAAACTCACGCTGGCTTCCTCCTAGTTTACTCAGGAAGGCCAACAGACGTGTCCTGGATTCTGCTTATCTCAATAAAGCCCAGGCCCCTGTCTGGCATCTGTGTCCAGATTTGGACCACCTTGGAGGGAGTAAGTGGAGGTGTGGCCTCCACCTGCCAAGTAAAGATGTCACACTTCTATCTCTGAAAAGAAATAGGTGACGCTTGGGAGGAATTTGGAGAGTTTTCTGCCAAATCACGGGGACCCACGTGACACGGGTTAAAAAGTCCAGACGACCACCGAGGAGTGGAAGAGCTGGAGCAAGTTCACTTGATGTCTCAAATGTGTCATGTTTGCAAGCCATCTTTTCTCTTTGGGCTTCAGGCCTGACACACTTTCTACTATTCATTTTCTACGGTGGGAAAACGGGATTATACGGAGTTGGGTGACATGTAGCCATAACAACATTCTTCTTAGAAAGCCAAGGTCATCCTTTGTCTCTGCACCTGACTGGAACTGGATGTGTGGAAGCTGCCAGCGTGGCAGGGGGAGATGGGACCATGGGGTGGACTGATGGGTGTGGGGGAAAGATCTGGAACTTTCAACTGGGTGGGGGAAACCGGGAAGCTTCCAGATTCGGGATTTCCCCAGATGTGCCAACATGGCTCTCTTCATCAATGGGAACTTTGAGGAATCCTTTGCCTCGGACTCTGATTTAATTCTGGATGCTCTTTGGAACCCTGATAAGGTGATTTCTCAACCAGAGCAACGTGAAGCTGTGCTCCAACAATTCTGGTTTCAGTTGAATGTTAGTTTCTACAAGTCCTTGTATTGCTGTGATGTATTTGAACGTTTTCCAACATTTTAGCAAGTCCACCAAAGAGTGGAATAAGAGTTCCTTCCAGTTCTCCATATTATGCATCCAGGATCCGTAACTCTGTGGGGTCCTTGGTGCTCAGTGGCTTATCAAAAGTTGGGGAGGAAGTCCTGAGTGAGGGACCTCCAGAGTTGACCGGAGGAGATCCTCCTTAGCGTTCGGACGTTACGGGCAACCTCACCTTCCAGACAGGTGGAGTAGAATTCGATGAAGAATTTTGTCCGGCTGGCGGTCTTCACGATGGCTTCGATGCTCTCAAACTCTATGTAGGCCTGGTCTGAGGATTTGGAGAGTCCTGGAGATGGAGGAGAAGGAGCGGCATTACTTTCCCCACCAAATCCGTTTTTATTAAAATGTTAGGCGGCCCAGTGGGATCCAGCCAAATCCCCCTTAATTCCAGGTTTGTTTCACCCGATGTTGGAGAGCAAACCATTCCAGTTTGTCCCAGATTCCCAGTCGGAAGGAGGGATCAGAGGAAGGATTGGCAGTGGGAGAACTACGGCTCCTTTATGACCTGTGGACTTCAACTCCCAGAATTCCTGAGCCAGCATAGCAGCATTACACACTCACACACACCACCCAACCCTCTTCCCCGGAAATACCTTTTTTGGAAACAAACTGGGACGTGACTCCAACTTCAAAGGCTGCGAAGACCGGGGAGTGGTCGCTGCTCATGATATCATCCGTACAGCCTGGCCAAGAAAACAAGAGATGCCTTCAACCATGGTGGGATCTCCCCTTCTTCCAGGAGGAGGAGGAGGAGGCTGCAGATGGACCAAGGAACCCCCGTGGAACTGGGAGGCTGGCCAAGGGACCGCCATTCATCCCACCAAACACGAAGCAACGTCGTATGGGAGAGAAGATGGGGAGATGCTTGCAGATGAAGGTGTCAATGGTCCACCTGTGACCACATCCAGGGAGGTCCAAAGGGGAACTTACCATAGGAGGTGCTGTGGATGTGTGTCTCAGGGTAGGACTTCCAGAGAATGCGGTCACACCAAGAAGGGACGTTGGTCCTGACCTGGGACAGGGAAAAGACGAGACGTTTCGGATATTGGATCCAGAGCACTCAACCATGGTGGCTCAACCAGATGTTCTATTGGGTTTCTTTTTTTAAACAATCCAGGCTCTGAACGTGGAGGAAACAGCCAAGTAAACCTCCATGAAGTCATGTGAGATTTACAAAGCCTATCGGACTCACTCTGAGATGTTTGTGGAGTCCATTGGGGATGCCCAACACAAGGTAGATGGATGTCCTGCTTTTGGCCAAGACAATAAGACCTCAGGTGAGCAGGCTAGGAGACGGAGGCTTCTCCATTTGTCCCTGGGTCTCACACGGATGGATTAGAGCAGGGTTTCTCAGCTGTGGTAACTTTAAGACGCGCGGACTTCAACTCCCAGAATTCATTAAGAACTCTACCTAGCCTTTAGCCTGACAACAAATTGTTTTAATTGGTTTTTAAGGGGAATAGTTTTAATTTATTGCAAAGTTTTAGCACAGGGCTAATAATTTAATTTGATTTTAAATTTTGTATATTGTTATGTTTATTTATTCTTTTTAATTTCCTGTGCACCACCCTGAGTCCCTTTCGGGAAAGGGAGTGGTATATAAGTTTAAATAAAACTAAAACTAAAACCATTAAAAATTGAGATGCACGGAGTTCAACTCCCAGAATTCCTCTTTTAAGATGTGCAGATTTCAATTCTGAGGTTTCAACTTTAAGATGGGCGGACTTGAACTCCCAAATCCTGGGACTCCAGGCATCTCAAAGTTGCAAAGACTGAGAAACGCTGAGCTGGAGGCCACGTGGAAGTGGGGGAAGGAACTCAGGCGCCAGAAAAATGCCCATGGCGGCCCTGGGTTCTGCAACCAAGCTGGACTCTTTGATCGCCAATCAAGCTGGTAAGCCTGCAAAGAGAGCGCCCCCCCCCACTCCAAGCCCTCCCCCCCCCCGGACCCCCCGGCACTTACCCCGGTGGGCTTCTGCTTGTGCCACACGTAAGTGTCGCGGGAGCCTCTCTCGTAGCGGTAGGTGGGAGGGAAGGTGACTTCCTCTTCACCTGGAAGGGGAGGAGGAGGCAATCCAGAGGTCAGAGGTCGGGCCCACCTGGGTTTCTGAGGAAGGGGCTCTGAGCAAGGGGAGCAGGCTCTGGTTGGGAGGGGGAAGGGGTGGGGGGAGAGACCCTCATGCTCCTGTCTTCGGTCCCACATGAGCGTGCAAGAAAAGCTGCTTTTCACAGCCATTTTGGGTGCCAAATATGGACGTTACCCCCAAAATTGGGGCTCCTAGGTCCCCTGTGGCAGGACTGGGCAAACCCCACTCCCTTCTTCCACTGATGATGTTCCCTAGTTGGGTCATGAAACATCCACAACAAAACAGCCAAGCTCAGAGAGCACAGAGGACCCCCACAGCCTTCTTCCTCCTCGTCCTCCTCCTCCATGCAAACCCTACTCCCTCCTAGCACTGATGATGTTCCCTAGTTGGGTCATGAAACGTCTGCAAGAAAACCACTGAGCTCCGAGGGCACCAAGGACCCCCACGGTCTTTCTCCTCCTCCTCTCTGCAAACCCCACCCTCTTCTAGCACTGATGATGGTCCCTAGTTGGGTCATGAAACGTCTGCAAGGAAACAGCCAGGCTCAGAGATCATCAAGGAGCCCATGGTATTCCTCCCACTTTCTCGTCTCTTTTTCCTCCTCTCCTCCTCCACCCCACCTCCTCTCCTCCTCTCTGCAAACCTCCCTCCCTTTTACCCTAGCACTGATGATGTTCCCTAGTTCGGCCATGAAAGGTCTGCAAGATCAGCCAGGCTCAGAGAGCACCAAGGACCCCCCTCATTTCAACCCTGAGCTGCAAAGGTTTGAGAGCAAGAAAGGGATCCCTTTGGAGGGACCGGCTGCTCACTGAATCGCAGGAAGATCTTGTGCTTCTCCTTCTCCAGGTTGAGCTGGTCCACTTTGAGGAGGGGCTCAAACTCCTTGCGGTTGATGTAGTTGAGGATTTCCTGGAGGACGGGAAAAAAAGGACGCCTGCCTTTTAATCCGGGAGTCCAGCTCTCCTGGTCAGCCACGTTCACTCCCACCCGCCCCCAATGTCAGGAAATCCAGCCTGGATTTCCACGGTCTCCATGGCAACAGACCATCCCTGCTAGGAATGTAATCCGAACGTTGGGTTGGCAATATATAAACCATGATTGCAATACTGTATCTGTAACTAACTACTGCAGTGGAATGTGATTGGCTGCTGTTTCCTCAATCGGCCATAAGAGGGAGCCAGAATCCCTGTTAGATGCTGATCCGTAGATGATGGCTGTTGTGTATGTCGGGTGTTGATCAGCGTGGATAATTGTGAGTTGTGCAACTGTTAGCCAACTTTGAGTACTAGACTGTGTAAATGATTCAGGACTACTTCTCGCTTGTTTATGAAGAGGTTACTATCGCTTTATTTTCCTACGAAAGTAAACACCTATTTGGTTTACAATCCGGTCTCTGTGACTGCTAGTGTGCGTGTTCAGCAACCTCTCTCTCGCTGCGTTTCGCTGTGCACTTCTCCTATCCCATTAGGAGGCCCTCTGCCCATGCTCAGGAGCACCTGAATCCCCAGCACCACAGCCTGTCCTCACCTGGATGTCCATGTCCAGGCGGTAGTTGAGGTCCCCGAACCAGAAGAGATGGGTGAAGCGGAGGGAGATGTCGAAGGAGCTGAGCTGCTTGTCCCCCAGGGCCAGAAGACGGAGGATGTCCAGGTAATTCTGGTTTCTCCTGGAAGGCAAAACGGGAGGTTGGGCTTGCTCAGGCAGGGAGGCCTCCACCTACGACCACAACGGAGTCCCAAATGTCGGTTGCTAAGCAGAGACGTTTGTCAAGTGAATTTTGCCCCGTTTTGCGACCTTTCATGCCACCGTTGCTAAGCGAATCATTGCAGGTGTTTAATTAGCAATTTATTTCTTAAGTGCATTTGGCTTCCCCCACGGACTTTGCTTGTCAGAAGGTCGCAAAAGGGGACCCTGGGACCCTTCAACCGTCATAAATAGGAGTCAGTGGCCACGCATGCGAATGCTGCTCACCTGGCGGTCTTCTCGTTGCCGGAGGTGAGGTGGCAGTTGACGAAGCCGAAGGAGGTGCCGTTGAACATGAAGGAGACGCCCACGGCCCCCTTGTTCCCTGCGGAGGAGCACACGGGGGGAGAGGGTGCGCCTCACTTCCTGCTCAGGAGGAGAGAGTCCAGCCCCCCCCCCCACAAACACACACATCTGGCGAATTTTATTAAATTGGGCCAGCAGGAAGATGGACTGCAGAGGCTTTGGCTCCCAGGAGGGAGGGAGAGAGGGACGACGCACAGAGACAGAAGATAGATAGAGAGAGAGACAGACAGACAGACAGACAGACAGACAGATGAGAGAGAGAGAATAGATGGGTGGATAGAGATAGATGATGGATGGAGAGAGAGAGAGAGAGAGAGAGATAGGAGAGGGAGGGAGGGAGAGAGAGATGAGAGAGGGAGAGAGAGAGAGATAGATGAGAGAGGAAGGGAGGGAGAGAGACATGATAGATAGATAGATAGATAGATAGATAGATAGATAGATAGATAGATAGATAGATAGATAGATAGATAGATAGATAGATAGATAGATAGACAGACAGACAGACAGACAGACAGACAGACAGACAGACAGACAGATGAGAGAGGGAGAATAGATGGGTGGATAGAGATAGATGATGGATGGAGACACACAGAGAGAGAGAGAGAGAGAGAGAGAGAGAGAGAGAGAGAGAGAGAGATAGGAGAGGGAGGGAGAGAGAGAGATGAGAGAGGGAGGGAGGGAGAGAGACATAATAGATAGATAGATAGATAGATAGATAGATAGATAGATAGATAGATAGATAGATAGATAGATAGATAGGAGAGGGAGGGAGGGAGGGAGGGGGAGAGAGAGAGAGATGGGTGGGTGGGTGGAGGGAGGGAGGGAGGGAGATGATAGACAGACAGACAGATAGATAGATGAGAGAGGGAGGGAGGGAGACATGATAGATAGATAGATGATAGACAGACAGATGATATTTATTTATTGACTTTTTAAACCGCACCTTCTCCCAGTGGGACTCAGGGCGGTGTACAGGCCTCAATAAAAATCAACTAGTATAAAATCACTAATATAAAACAATTAAAATACAATTAAAAATCTATTAAATGGTACGCCTGATTTTGATAAAAGCCCTATCTAAAAACCCTCTCTAAAACCAATTAAAAGCTACGCCAGGCCAGCCACACGAAATAAATGGGTCTCCAAAGCCCGACGGAAGAGGCGCAGGTCCGTGGTCGTGCGTAGGTCGGGGGGTAGGTCATTCCAGAGGGCAGGAGCTGCCACAGAGAAGGCTCTCCCCCAGAGGGTCGCCAGCTGACATTGCCTGGCTGATGGCACCCTGAGGAGGCCCTCTCTGTGGGAGCGGACTGGTCGGTGGGAGGTGTTTGGTAGCAGGAGGCGGTCTTGCAGATAGCCAGGTCCCCTTCCATGGAGCGCTTTGAAGGTGGTTACTAGTACCTTGAAGCGCACCCGGAAAGCCACAGGCAGCCAGTGCAGCTCACGCAGGACGCTCCCAGAATCCCCTGCGCGGCCGCATTCTGCACCAACTGGAGCCTCCAGGTGCACCTCAAGGGGAGCCCCATGTAGAGAGCATTGCAATAGTCCAGGCGGGAGATGACGAGGGCTTGAGTGACCGTGCATAGAGCGTCACGATCCAGAAAGGGAAGCAACTGGCGTATCAGGCGGACCTGATAAAAAGCCCCCCTGGCCACGGCTGTCATGTGATCTTCTAGAGACAGCCGAGAGTCCAGGAGGACGGCCAAGTTGTGAGCCCTCTCT
Organism: Rhabdophis nuchalis; assembly: GCA_039707465.1. Lineage (NCBI taxonomy): Eukaryota > Metazoa > Chordata > Lepidosauria > Squamata > Natricidae > Rhabdophis > Rhabdophis nuchalis. The sequence continues at coordinate 67,263,791 of CM077649.1, forward strand.
GTGGGAGCCAGTGATTCGCCCCCAATAGCCAGAGATGGCACCACCTGGCTATATCATGACAGCCACTCGGTCTTGGATGGGTTGAGTCAGAGATAGATAGATAGATAGATAGATAGATAGATAGATAGATAGATAGATAGATAGATAGATGGATGGATGGATGGATGGATGGATGGATGGATGGATGGATGGGTGGGTGGGTGGGTGGGTGGGTGGGTGGGTGGGTGGGTGGGTGGGTGGGTGGAGATGATAGATAGACAAACAGACAGATGACAGACAGACATAGATGAGGGACAGATAGCTGATAGAGATTTAATTTGTTCTCCTGCCTTTATTATTTTTACAAATAATTCAAGGCAACAAACATATCCAGCACCCCTTCCTCCTCTTATTTCCTCCATAACAACAACCCTGTGAGGTGGGAAGGTTTGAGAGAGAGACTGGCCCAAACTCACCCTTTCGTGCCTAAGTCAAGACTAGAACTCCCCGCCTTCCCGTTTCTAGCCAGGCGCCCTAACCAGTGGACCAAACTGGCTCTCATGAAGCCCCCCCTCCTGTCTGACGGGGGCCGGAAACCCCCCCCCCCCGTGCCCATCGTCCTGAGAAGGGAGCCCAGCGCAGCCCCTTCCCCCACAGGCTGCTCCTTACCCAGGGTGTTGGCGATGCCAGTTTTGACGCTGGAGGTGCCCACGTGGCTGATCCGGTTCTCGTGCTCCGGCTTCACCAGGACGGCTATTTTGATGTTCCAGAGGGACTGCATGGCCACCTGCAGGGACATTGAGAGGGGGGGGGGGCTTCAACAGGGGGACAGAGGAGGCCCCCCGTGGGCTGTGTGTGGAGCCATGGCTTCCCTCCTCAAGGACTTCGCTGGTGTTGTGCTTCCGTCTGCCACTTCCAGCCAGACCCCCGTTGAGACCCTCTGCCCACCCAGAGAGGGCGGGGCATGGGCTGTTCCAAGAAGGGACTTTACCTCCCCCCCCTAAGAAAAATCTTCTGCCCTGGCACAGCTGGCACCAGGAGCCGACCAGCCTTCTATGTGCAGCCACTACGATGGGAACTGTGACAGCCTCCCAATCGAAGTTGTGGGGGAAAGACAACCACAAACAAGACAAGCCATCACAAGTGACATGGGTCAGCCTTCGCCAGGCTGGGGAGCCAAAGATGGTGGGAAGGCCCAGCTGACCACAGAGAGACTGCGGTGGACTGTTGGCCGTTGCCCCCCCCCCTCCAGCAGCCGAATCGGAGGAGGAGGGGGGGTGGGAGTCAGGGTCACCATCAGGGCAACCTCAGAGCTCCCAGGGGAAACAAGGAAGGGAACTAGCAGAGAGGGGGGGGGCAGAGTCTGGGCCGTCCATCAGCCCTCAGATGAAGAGTCAAGAGCCCCCAGGTCTGGAAGTGGCTGATGAGGAAGAGGAGGAAGAGCTGGGTCCAGTGCCTGACGTGTGGATGCGCAGAAGGCAAATAGGAGAGGAGAGCAGAGGAAATCTATGGGCCGGTCCTTGGGACGGAAGAGCCACCGCTGCTAGAGAAGCCCCTCCCTAACTCTGGGGATCAAAGGCAGGGGGCGGAGATAATAATAATAATAATAAATTTTATTTATAACCCGCTCTCTCTCCCCAAAGGGACTCAAGGCGGGGCACAGGAAAATTAAAAGCAATAGACACAGAGTACAAAATTTAAAATCACAATTAAACATATCCTGCGCTAAAAACATCTATAAAAACTAAAAACTGTCCCTAAAACCCCTTAACACTATAAATTAATTAAAATTACCCTAGGCCAGCCAAACGGAAGAAATGAGTTTTTAAAAGCTGTCGGAAGGAGCGAAGGTCTGTGGTTGTTCTGATTTCGGGGGGAAGGTCGTTCTAGAGGGTCGGGCCCGCCACAGAGAAGGCCCTTCCCCTGGGCGTCGCCCGCTGGCACAGCCTAGTGGACGGCACCCGGAGAAGTCCCTCTCTGTGGGAGCGAATCGGTCGCAGGGATGTATGAGGCAGAATGCGATCCCGCAGATAGCTAGGTCCCGTGCCATGGAGCGCTTTAAAGATGGTAACTAGCACCTTGAAGCGCACCCGAAAGACGACAGGCAGCCAGTGCAGATGAATAGATGGGGCAGAGGAGAGGAGAGCAGAGGAAATCTATGGGCCGGTCCTTGGGACAGAAGAGCCACCGCTGCTAGAGAAGCCCCTCCCTAACTCTGGGGATCAAAGGCAGGGGGTGGAGATGAATAGGTGGGGCAGAAACTACTCATCTTCCGGATGGACGGAGGGACTTCTTAGCCTGCAGTCTGAGAGAGAATCATTTTGCCGGCGCTCCCAATCAAGGAATCTTGGAGTTCCCTCCAAGGGTGGTCGTGTTTGGGGAGCTGGGTCAGAAAAGAGACCCGGGGGGGAGGGGGGTAAGAGAAGGCATGGGGGCCCCTCCCACCAGCCCTGCGCACCCACCAGCCGGTACTCGATCTCCGTGAAGTCCTTGAGGGCGCTGCGGGTGACGTCCACCCACTCCTTGTCCCCCAGGGAGTTCTCCTGGGTGCCGAAGACGTAGATGTCGTGGGGGATGGAGACGGTCATCTCGTCCAGGGTCTTGCCCAGCCCCTTCGAGGCAAACCAGGAGGCCAGGTTCTTGGGCGGGGGGATGCTGCCTGCGGGGCGAGAGGAGGGGGGGCGGTTAGGAGGTCCCGGAGGGGGCTCAGCTGGTTGCCAAGGCTCCTCCGGCCAACATCTGTATTGTGAGCCTCCCCAGACTTGCTTTGGGGATTGATATGGGAAGCATATAAATTTAATAAAAAGAAGGAAGGAAGGAGAGAGGGAGAAAGAAAGAAAGAAAAAGAAAGAGAAAGGAAAGAAGGAAAGAAAGAAAAGAAAGAAAAGAAAGAAAAGAAAGAAAGAAAAGAAAGTGAGAAAGAGAGAAAGAAAGAAAGAAAGGAAGAAAGAGAAAGAAAGAGAAAAAGGAAAGAAAGAAACAGGAAGGAAAGAAAAACAAAGGAAGGAAAGAAAAAGGAAGGAAGGAAAGAAAGAAAGAAAGAAAGAAAGAAAGAAAGAAAGAAAGAAAGAAAGAAAGAAAGAAAAAGGAAGGAAGGAAGGAAAGAAGGAAGGAAAGAAAAAAAGGAAAGAAAGAAAAGATTTTGTCCACCTTTACACATATGGTTTTCAAGAAGAGAATGGTCTAGACCAGGAGTCTGCAAAGTTGGCTCTTTTAAGACTGGTGGACTTCCACTCCCAGAATTCCTCAGCCAGCCATGCTTTGCAAAGGAGGGGGAGGAGCCATGCTGGCTGAGGAATTCTGGGAGTTGAAGTCCACCAGTCTTAAAAGAGCCGACTTTGCAGACCCCTGGTCTAGGGGGCTGGACTAGAGGACCTCCAAGGTCCCTTCCAATTCTAGGATTTCTAGGGCTCAGCCCTTTTTTCCCTCTTAGCCCCACCAAACCCCTCCACACACACACCCATGGGTCCCTGCTTGAAGAGCCCCCCAATGTTAATGTAGGTGCTTCCTCCTGGCAGGGAGACTGGAGGGGCCTCTGGCTCCATCTTCCCGCTCTGGATTGCTGGGATGTCTCCCACCCAGATGGTTCCCCCAATCCCCCAACCTCCAGAAGCCCCTCCCCCCTGGCTCACCCATGTTCCAGGTGCCAATGAAGACGGAGATCATGTCGGGCTCATCCTGGCTGGAGTGCCAGCTCTTCATCAGCTGCAGCAGCTGGCAGAAGGCCTCTCGTTTCTGGAGGGGTTGGGGGAAGGCAAAGCCCACTCAGAGTTGCCCACTCTGCTTCTCCACCAGACACCCCCCCCCAAAACGCTCCCCCACCCCACCCCCTTCGGCCATGAGGAAGGAGAAGAGGGCAGGGGCATAAAATTTAAGATGAAAAATATACAGCTGGTCCTTGACCTATGACCATGATTGGGCCCAAAATGTAGGTTGCTATGCGAGACAGAGGTTAAGGGAGTTTTGTCCCACTTTACGACCTTTCTTGCCAAAGTTGTTAAGTGAACCACAGCAGTTGTTAAGTTAGTCACCACTGTTGTAAAGTTAGTTTTCCCCCTTTTTACAACTGCTTTTCTCACGGTTGTTAAGGGAACCACTGCAGTTGTTAAGGTAGAATCACGGTCGTTAAGTGAATCTGGCTTCCCCAGGGACTTGGCTTGTCAGGAGGTCACCAAAAGGAATCCCGTGACCTGTCATAAGCATGAATCAGTGGCCAAGCACCCAAATGTTGATCCCATAGCCAAGGGGATGCCGCAGCGGTCATAAATGTACAAAACGGTCATAAGTCGTGCCACGGTAACTTCAAATGGTCACTAAACAAATGGTTGCAAGCTGAGGACTGCCTCCACAGGTGGCCCTCGACTTAGGACTGTAATGGAGCCTACCCAATACAGGGTGGTCATTAAACGAGGTGCCCCCATGATTGCCTCGCTCAACAACCTCCATCCCTGTTCTCCCCATTGCTGCTGTTAAGAGACTGTGTCATTAAGCGAGCACAGAAGGCCCCATGGGCCCACTCCCACAACCAATCACCTCCCAGCTTCCCTGGGGCTTGCCCAGGGCTCTGATCCATGTTCCCCCTGGTGGGGGTTCCCTTGCAGACGTTTCACGGCCCAACTGGGTAACAGCATCAGTGCTAGAAGGGAATGAGGTTTGCAGAGAGGAGGAGGAGGGTGAGGACAGTGGAGTCCCTGAGCTTGTTTATTTTCTTGCAGACGTTTCATGACCCCACTAGGGGGCATCCTCAGTGCTAGAAGAGAGTGGGGTTTTCAGGAGGGGGGAGGGGGAGGAGGACTAGTCCTCATGATGCTCCCTCGTTGGGTCATGAAGCGTCTGCCAGAGAGAATACCAAGGACCCCCCCAGTTCAGCCCTGGGATACAAATCCTCTCCTTGATTGGCAATTCAGTTCAGTCTAAAAGTGTATGAAAATTGGGGGGCCACCACTGGGCCCCCCAAAGAAATGCCCAGGGTTTCAGATGTCCCCCCCGTCTTAAAACTCGGTGTGGGTGATTGGGAGTCCAGCAGGAAGATTTTTTTCCTACTAAAAATCAGCCCCCTTTCCACGAGCCGCCCATCTGCAGCTGGCACCTTGAGGTCATCCAAACTCACCCTGGCGCTGACGAAGACGAAGTCCTTCCGCTGAGTCTTGTCCTTCTCTTTCTCAAAGACGATCCCCAGTTTATTCTGCACCCGCTGGGATTTGATCAGCTGACGGACTGGGAGGAAGAGAGGGAGGAGGGTGGGGATCAAGAAACAGGAGATTCCCTCTTTCCCATTAACCCCTCTCCAGGGGGGTCCACTGGACGGGTAGTCCCCGACTTCCAAATGTTCATTTAGTGACCGTTAGAAGCCACTGGAAAAAAAATGACTTAGGAATGCTTTTCACTCAACCCCCATTGCTGCATCCCTGTGGGTCACGTGATCAAAATTCAGACCCTCGGAAAGCGACTCGTATTTATGACGTTTCCAGTGTCCCGGGGGTCACATGAACCCCATTTTGCGACTTTCCGGCAAGCCAAGTCAAGGGGGAAGCCAGATTCACTTAACAACGGTGTAACTAACTAAGCCAGGGGTCTTGCAAAGTCGGCTCTTTTAAGACTGGTGGACTTCAACTCCCAGAATTCCCCAGCCAGCAAAGCTGGCTGGGGAATTCTGGGAGTTGAAGTCCACCAGTCTTAAAAGAGCCGACTTTGCAGACCCCTGAACTAAGCCACTGCAGTGATTCACTTAGCAAGAAAAATCGCCAAATGGGGCAAAACTCAACAAGTGCCTCGCTTAACCACAGAAACGTTGGGCTCAATCACAGTCGTAAGTTGAGGACTACCGGTAGCCCTATGAGAGCGAAGGTTGGAAAATCTGGATGGGAGCAAAGCTAGAAAGAGACAAAAAGAGCTCTAGAAGGAGGGAAAAGGATGGAGAATCTGGATGCTGCCTTCACTCTAAATCAGCGTTTCTCAGCCTGGGCGACTTTAAGTCCTGTGGACTTCAACTCCCAGAATCCCCCAGCCAGCACAGCTCCTTAGAGCCCAGCAGAGCTGGCTGGGGGATTCTGGGAGTTGAAGTCCACAGGACTTAAAGTCGCCAAGGCTGAGACTGCTCTAAAGAGATCTCGCCGTTCATACCCAGCAGCCATTCCGATTCTTTCTCTTTCTCTCGAGTAAACGTCCTTATCAGAGGTTCCGGATTCTTCTCCACCACCGGTAGTCCTCAAATTACGACAATTGAGCCCGAAGTGTTGGCTGTTGCTAAGTGAGACATTGGTGCTGCCCCCTTTTTACTTCTTGCCACCGTTGTTAAATGCATCCCTGGAGGGATTAAGTTACACGGCCGTTAAATGAATCTGGCTTCCCCAGTGACTTTTGCTGGTCAGAAGGGCCCCCCAAAGGAGATCACATGATCCCAGGACATGGACACACACACACCAGTTGTCAAGCACCTGAATTTTGATCATGTGACCCTAGGGATGCTGTAACACAGGGGTGTCCAAACTTGGGAACTTTAAGACTTGTGGACTTCAACTCCCAGAATTCTCCAGCCAGCAGAGCTGAAGTCCACAAGTCTTAAAGTTGCCAAGTTTGGGAACCTCTGATTTAGACGTTGGTGAGTGGGAGACTTACTCTTCTCGTGGGTGAAGGTGTTCCAGTCCTCCTGGGAGTCCTTCTGCTTCTTTAGGACCACCAGCTTCCCCCCTTCCACGTCCACACTTAAGGTGTACTTTTGCGACTTCCCGATTTTGGTCAGGTCACCCAAGGTCAGGTCCAGCTTCACCTGAAAGGAGGCAAGGTTGTGAGACACTCTGGGACCCACAAGGCTGTGCACGTTTGGGGGGAGAGGGGACTACAAAGCCAGGGCAGGGGGGCGAACGGAGGGAGGGAGGGATGACCTCCAACTCAAAGCTAGAGGTGCAGATTCCCTGAGGACCATAGCTACAGAAACTAGGGAGGGCATGTGGGGAAGGCCTTGAGAGAGGGAAGCAAAGGGATTCTGGCTAGGGACCAGTCCGATAAGAGGCAGCTTTGCCCTCAGCTGCACAATGGGAGGAGAGAGAAACTCAGGAAGCAACCCCAGGACTTCTCAGACTGTAGAGGAGACGGAGGGAGGGCGGTTCTGTCCAACATGCAAGATGCTGTTAACGTCAATCAAATAGAATTAGCTCAGCTGGTGACGTTTTCTGTCTGCTCCACCTGGGAAGGCAGCCTCACCAAGCGATCCACTTCTGTTGCCTTCCCATTTAATTTAATTTAATTTATTTAGATTTATAGAACCGCCCTTCTCCATCGAAATGGACTCAGGGCGGTGCACAGGAAATTAAAATCGATAAATAACAATAAATACAGAAGAATTAAGAATAAATTAAACTAAAAGCCTGTGCTAAAAATCCCAATTAAAATTCTAAAATACATTTACTCATTGGCTAAGCTAGGCCAGCTTGATGGAACAGATAAGTCTTAAGTGAGCGGCGAAAGATGGAGGCTTCTGGGACTACAACGCCCAGCATTCCAGAGCAGCAGGGTGGGTTGAACACCCGCAGAGAGGCCCCCAAGGGGCTTTTCCAAGAGGCAGCTGGACAGCCGTGGCCAGGAGGGCGTTTTACCAGGTTCGCCTGGTACGCCAGTTGCGCCCCCTATTGGATCGGGACGCCCTTCGCACAGTCACTCATGCTCTCGTGACATCCCGACTGGATTATTGCAACTCTCTCTACATGGGGCTCCCCTTGAGGTGTACCCGGAGGCTTCAGTTGGTCCAGAATGCAGCCGCGCGAGCAATTATGGGCACCTCTAGGTTTGCCCATGTAACACCGCTCTTGCGCGAGCTGCACTGGCTACCTGTCGTCTTCCGGGTGCGCTTCAAGGTGTTAATTACCATCTTCAAAGCGCTCCATGGCTCGGGACCTAGCTACCTGCGGGATCGGATCCTGCCCCATACATCCTCACGGCCGATTCGCTCCCACAGAGAGGGACTTCTCCGGGTGCCGTCCACTAGACTTTGTCAGCGGGCGACGCCCAGGGGAAGGGCCTTCTCTGTGGCGGGCCCAGCCCTCTGGAATGACCTTCCCCCCGATATCAGGACAACTACGGACCTCCGCTCCTTCCGCTTAAAATTAAAGACTCACTTTTTTCGTCTGGCCGGCCTTGGGTAGTCTCTTTTTAGGTTAGGGTTTTTTAGGGGTAATTTTTAGTTTATAGGTTTTAGCGCAGGATTTATTTAATTTATTTTTAATTCTGTATTTTGTACTTGTCTGTGTTTATTTGTATTTTTAATTGCCTGTGCCCCGCCTCGAGTCCCCTCGGGGAGAGAGAGCGGGATATAAATTAAATTATTATTATTATTATTATTTCTGGTTCGTCTCTGAAGACGTTTCCCTTCTCATTCAAGAAGCTCCTTGGAGGAGAAGCGAAAGGTCTTCAAAGAAAAACCAGAAAGTCCAGTTGCCTCTTGAGAAAGCCCTTTTCGGACAACCAGGACCTTGGAAGACGGAGAATAACCTCCATATTTTTAAAAAAAAATTTATTCAAATTTATACCCCGCACCTTCTCCAAAAAGGACCCAGGGCGGCGCATAGGAAATTTAAAACATAACAAATATAACAAAATACAAAATTTAAAAACATATTAAACCCATACCCTGTGCTAAAATAGTGTAAAATCCCCTGAATTAGAATCTATCTAAAAACAGTCAGAACGGGAGGTTATGCTAGGCCGGCTTGTTGGAAAAGGTGCGTCTTAAGACGCTGGCGGAAGAGGCGGAGGTCTGAGATGGTGCATAGTTCGGGGGGCAGGTCATTCCAGAGGGTAGGGCCCGCCACAGAGAAGGCCCTTCCCCTGGGCGCCGCCAACCGGCATTGCCCGGCTGACAGCACCCTGAGAAGTCCCTCTCTGTGGGAGCAGATCGGTCGAAGGGATGTATGGGGCAGGAGACGATCTTGCATATAACTAGGTCCCGAGCCATGGAGCGCTTTAGACATTTAACTCCGCCCTGAGTCCCTTTTGGGAGATAGGGCGGTATAAAAATCCGATTAAAGTAAAGTAAAGTAACTTTACCCTCCATCTAAGGCTCCCTCAAAGGAATCTTAATTTCCATCCAGATGACATATTGGTATTAAGATTATCATTCTTTTGCTTTGCACTGAGAGCTTCTGCGCTGGAGACAAATTCCTTGTGTGTCTAATCACACTTGGTCAAATAAAGTATTCCATTCCAATCCAATCCATTCCAATCCAATCCAATCCAATCCAATCCAATCCAATCCAGCCTTTGGGTCCCTCAACAACTCATGTTTAAATATTGCCCAATATTTTTCAGGGTGTAAAAAAAGCCAGATTCGCACCCATCCCTCACAGTCCTCGTCTCTTACCTCGAATGTTTGAACCGGGATGCTCTTCAACTTACGGAAGCACGGCTGAGCTTGTCCAGGCAGGGCGGTGGCACTCATGTCCTGAAGAGCTTTGAGGGCCTACAAGAGATACGCCAGCCTTCACACCGGCCTCCTCAAACCTTCACCTCCTTCAAAGGGTTCAGCCTCCTTTCCCCACCCCTCCTAATTCTCTCCCAAGGAATTCCAGAGATTGGAGTTCCTGCCGTCTTTCCCAACCGTCCCATTAGCTGCTTCTCAGCTTCCTCGCAGGAGGTCCTACTTCTCCTGCCCACCATCATTGGTCCTTGGAAGTCTATTTTGATCTTTCCCAATTTGGTGCCCATCAGAAGCTGGCTGTGTATGATGGACTTGAGAGTCCAATTTGTAGAAAGCAGCCCAACTGGTCTAACTGCTCAGGTTAAAATTTTCCCTTACAGACAGATAGTCCTGGACTTATGACCATAATTGGGACCAGAATTTAGGTTGTTAAGCAAGGTGGTTGTTAAGCAGAAAAGCCAGCGGGAAAGGTGACAAGAGGGGATCACGTTATCCGGGGACACTGCGTTGTAATTTCAAACGGACACTAAACAAATATAGGACTACCTACATTGGGGAATTTAAGCTCGATGGATGGTCCCAACTAGGGAAAGTTCTGAAGAACTTGGAGAGCAGATCCCGGTGAGCTCCTTGGGGGGCAGAGCATCGTTTGGGGGGTTAGGAAAGCTGCCTGAAGAGACGCTTGGACGCTTAAAGATAAGGCTAGAAGAAGACTCACCTTCTTCTCAATATTGGAGAGGAAGTCCTTCAAGATGGACAGCTTCAGGACCAAACTGTCCAGCTCCTGCTCTCCTGTCTGCCCGGCAGTCTGGAAGTCAACAAGATGGAGTTTTGAAGAGCCAAAAGTTTGAGGTGGAGGCTTAGAGGCCCCGGATACCAGAATCGAACTCGGCCCAAGTATCCCAGATCACCTTCCAAAGTCCCTCAGCTCATCCTCACCAACAACAGCCGTGAGGAATAAGAGGATAACAGCGAAAGGGACTCCTGCCCAGGATTGTTGGTTGGTGGGATGTGGGAGGAGTCAAGATTACTGACCCCAACCCATACAGGTTGTCTGTCACTTTCATTTGAGGGTGGGGAGACCACAGTAATGAAAAAAAACAGCCCCCGTCTCATTGGATGATGGTTCCTGTAGCCTTTCCACCAGCCGACAATGAAATAAACACAAAAACATACTAAGGACACAACCCTGGTAGCAGAAGACTTCAAATAATCGTAACGTTGCTTACGAAAAACCCACTTAAGGTGAGCTGAAGAATTGGGCAGGTAACAATGTCCACCTCTCCCCTTCCACCAGGAGACCCACCCCACACCCATCTCCAGACAAAACTGCCTTCGTAAGATCTATTGGGGCAGCGTCTCCTAGGAGGACATCTCATGGCATCCCAGAATCTATGGATGGAAGATCCCTTCGTGGTCTTCTAATCCAGGGGTCTCCAACCTTTGCAACTTTAAGTCTGAAGGACTTCAGCTCCCAGAATTCTCCAGCCAGCTTTGCTGGCTGGAGAATTCTGGGAGCTGAAGTCCTTCAGACTTAAAGTTGCAAAGGTTGGAGACCCCTGTTCTAATCTACCCATTTGGCAAGGCAAGATATCCTCAGATCACCCTCCCCCCCCCCATAGAAACATCTGCCTGAACTTCAGGTGAAACCTCCAGAGATAGGGCGTCCGTAACTCCAGAAAGCCAGCTGCACTGTTGCTTCGTAGCCTACATCCATGTTCCTCTACTTTGGCCACTTTGAAGAAGTGTGGACTTCAACGCTTAGAATTTCCTGGCTGGGAGATTCTGGGAGTTGAAGTCCACAGGTCTTAAAATGGTCAAGGTTGACAATCCTTGGCCTACAGTCTCCACAAAACATAATAGTTTCTCCACCCTGCCCTGGGGAGGGAAGAAAAGTTGGGCCAGGAGACCTCCAAAACCCGAGGACCAGAGCAAATGGAAGGCTGTCCATCCCCCAAACCCCTCAGCTCTAGAAGCCCCGTGCATTGACCCAGAGCTAGGAAACGTCTCCCTTCCTTGAGACACCTGGGTGGCCCTTTCATCTCAGGCGAGCGACATTTACCTGCTGCAGGATCCGAGACACCATCGGGGAGCTCTGCTGGTCAAACACCTTGGACAAGATCTCCAGGCCTGCTAAGACTTTGTCCACCTCGCTGGGAGGAGAAAAGACACAGAGGAGTCAGCCTCCTGTTGCCTGCAGACCCCCCAGCCCTACAAGCTGGGTTCCAAGCCAGGACCCTTTGCCGAAGACAAGGTTCTGAACATGTATATGGCTGCCCAACTCACCCACGGTGACTCTGGGTGGCTTACAGAAGTAGAACCCCAAATACAAAACCCATAAGCCCCCGTCCTTCTGGCAACAACAATCCCACGATGGGCTCCGTATCTCTCTGAGGTCTCCAATCAAATTCATGTCTCTGGGGCCTCTCGAAAGAGGGTGAAAGTGTGGGCCAGTTTTATCTCCACAGAGATGATGGTCCACAGGGAGGGAGCCACCACAGAGAAGGCCCTTCTACTTGGTCCCCCAGATGGACCTCCTTAAGGGAGGGGATCCCTAACATCTCCTGCCTCCCCACATTGCTGGGACGGATAAATAGGACTGGGAAAAAATGCTCCTTCAAATAACAGGGAGGGAGGGAGCTACCACGGAGAAGGCCCTTATCTCAGGGGCTGCCCCAAAGAAGAGGGAGTCAAGCTATTCTCCAAGACACTTGAGGGTAGAACAAGAAGCAATGGGTGGAAACTAATCAAGGAGAGAAGCAACTTAGAACTGAGGAGAAAGTTCCTGACAGTGAGAACAATCAACCAGTGGAACAGAAGTTGCCTCCAGAAGTTGTGAATGTCCCAACACTGCAAGTCTTGAAGAAGATGTTGGACAGCCATTTGTCTGAAACGGTATAGGGCTTCCTGCCTAGGCACAGGGTTGGACTAGTTGACCTCCAAGGTCCCTTCCAACTCTGCTATTCTATTCTATTCTATTCCATTCCATGCCATTCCATTCCATTCTTCTATTCTCTGTCCCACCAGATGGACCTCTGTAAGGGAGGGGGGTCTCGTAGCATCCCCTGCCTGCCTGCTCTGTTGAAGTTCGCAAGCCTTAAAGTTAAAATGTAAAATTCAAGCTGAAGTTCACGAGCCTTAAAGTCTCCCAAGTTTGGAGACCCCGGCTCCATCTCAGGAGGAAACCCTTCCTCGGTATCTATCAAGACCCTGGCTCAGCCACCGGAGATCCCTTGTTGGTCAGAAGAGCGAGACAGCCTCTGATTTCTTCTCCCACCACTGAGATAATTGCTCTGAAATGCGACACCCAGATTTCTAACTGGAAGACCTACTGGAGCAATAAAAAAACACAAGGCGGTATTAAAATATACCGCTCAGCCCCCATTGTGCTGCGTAAGCAAATTCCAGCGCAGCCTTAGAAAGGGAACGAGCAGCCAAAGACATAATTTTGGGCTGGACGCGAAGGGCTCAAGATGGCTGAAGGGAGTCGACAGAGAAGTCCCGTTCTCGGACGCAGAAAGAATCACCCTTTCCACTTTCAGGGATCCACCAGGTGCTGTGAATAAGTCCGGGTCTTCTTGCCCCACCCACCCCCCTTGGAGTGTGTTGTCTATAGCAGGGGTCTCCAACCTTGGCAACTTTAAGCCTGCGGACTTCAACTCCCAGAATTCCCCAGCCAGTTGGGTTGGCTGGGGAATTCTGGGAGTTGAAGTCCGCCAGGCTTAAAGTTGCCAAAGTTGGAGACCCCTGGTTTATAGGACCCAGTCAGAGTTAGTCACTGTGGCCAAAACTTTAGTCCTCCAAGCTTCTGGCCTCGTGCTGAAGCTCATCATCAGAGAATAATAGAATTACAGAGCTTGGGGGGGGGGATCTTGGAGGTCTTCTAGACCATCCTCTTGCTCGAGCAGGAGACCCCAGACCATTTCAGACAGATGTTTGTCCAATCTCTTCTTTAAAACCTCTAGCAATGGAACATCCTCCACAACTTCTGGAGGCCAGTTGTTCCACTGGTAATTTAATAGAATAACAGGGTTTGAAGGGACTTCAGAGGTCATCGAGTCCAACCCCCTGCTCAAGCAGGAGACCCTATACCATTCCAGGCACATGGCTGTCCAAATTCTTCTTGGAAACCTCCAGTGATGGGGCACCCACAACTTCTGGAGGAAAACTGTTCCATTGCTTCATTGTTCTCATGGTCAGGAAATTTCTCCTTAGTTCTAGATAGGTTGATGTTGAGGGAACATCTGCCTCTCTCCCTCCTCCTCCTCCTCCTCCTCCTCCTCCTCTCTCTCTCTCTCTCTCTCTCTCTCTCTTTTCTGTCTTTCTTTTTCTTTCTTCTCTCTCTGTCTCTCTTTCTTTCTCACTCTCGCTGTCTCTCTCTTTCTCCCCCCCTCCCTCTCTCTTTCTCCCTCTCCCTCCCTCCATTTCTCTCTGTCCCTCCCTCTTTCTCTTTCTCTCTCTCCCTCTCTCTCCCTCCCACCCTCTCTCTTTCTCTCTCTCCCTCCCTCCATTTCTCTCTGTCCCTCCCTCTTTCTCTTTCTCTCTCTCCCTCTCCCTCCCTCCCACCCTCTCTCTTTCTCTCCCTCCCTCCCTCCATTTCTCTCCCTCCCTCCCACCCTCTCTCTTTCTCTCTCTCCCCTCTCCCTCTTTCTCTCCCTCCCTCCCTCTCTCTTTGCCCCCCCTCTCTCTCCACCATGGGTGCATTCAGCTGTTCTACCCCCTGTGCTCATATAGCCCCAGCTGACAGGTAGCTTCACTTGTTGATTAGGGTGCTCCGGGGTGGCTCTTAAGTTCTTAATTGTTGTTTCCTTGTGCCACTGCACCCTCGGCTCCAACACTGGGACTCAGGAGTAAAGTCACCATAAATCAGGGTAGTCAACCTTTTTATCCCTACCGCCCACTTTTGTATCTCTGTTAGCAGTAGAATTTTCCAACCGCCCACCGGTTCCACAGGAAGGGTGATTGATAAAGTAGGGAAGTCAATTAAATTTAAAAAAAGGGAAAGTGCTTCAGTATCGGACAAGACCCCCACCGCCCACCATGAAATCTGGAACGCCCACTAGGGGGCGCTAGGGACCAGGTTGATGACCTCTGCCATAAAGGATAGTCAAGTGACCATTTGAAGTTATAATGGCATTGGGGGGGGGGAAGTCACTTATGACGGCTCTTCACACTTATGACCACGGCAGCATCCCAGTGGTCATGCAATCAAAATTTGGAAGCTTGGCAACAGCCTCATAGTTATGACCGCCACAGCGTCCTGGGGTCAGGTGACCTCCTTTTGCGACCATCTGACACGCAAAGGCAAGATTCACTTAACAACCGGATTACTAACGTAAGAACTGCCGTGATTCACTTAACCACGGTGGCAAGGAAGGCCGTTAAATTGGGCAAACTCGTTTCAGGAATACATTTTGGGCTCATCCGTGGTCGTCGCTCGAGGACTACCTGTATCTGGTATTAAATCGGCGTTCCTGTGAACCGACAAAGGACCCCTTTCCCAGGCTCCGATCACTTCTCGCTCTTTTTGCCCCTGCTCGGCCAACAATCGTGGTTGTGTGTGGATGGGGCTCACCTGTGCAGGCGTCTGCAGGAGGTGACGAGGGTTTTGTTGAGGTGGGGCAGGTTGCTGGCCCCTCCCTTCACGGCCTCCAAGTCCAGGGAGTAGCTGCCTTTCAGGTATTCGTGGGAAATGGTGCTGAGTCCATTGGTGGGGCTGGAAGACCAAGAAAAAAAGACCCCCACCCCCTTTTCAATGCAGCGTCCGGTTCCTGGGGGAGGGAAGGGGGGGTTCTGCCAGGGTTTCTTGGAGGGGGGGGGGAAAGCCAAGCCTATCTTGAGTGAACGCAGGAAGTCCTCAACTTGCAACCATTTGGGGGGAAAAGTGACCTGCAATCGGTCCTCGCACTTACAACCTACGGTCACATGAGCAAACTCCTTGCAGTGATGTTATGAGAAGGAAGGCCATTGATGCTGGAGATTGGTGGGTCTTAGCCTAGATCAAGAGGTCTCCAACCTTGGCCACTTTAAGACTTGTGGACTCCAACTCCCAGCTATGCTGGCTGGAGAATTCTGGGAGTTGAAGTCCACAAGTCTTAAAGTGGCCCGGTTTGGGGACCCCTGGCCTAGATGGGTGGGGGAGAGGGGCCATCTGTGGGTTGAGATGGGTGGGGGGACCTCTGTTCTTCTCCCTGCCCTTCCACAGTGGGATCCCCCTTACCTTTCGAGGCCTCTGTCCTGCACTGCAGGGGTGTTTGCCATCAAGATGGAAGTGCTGCTGCTGCCCCCAGGAATGCTGGTGGAGCCCGAGCGGGGGGGCAGGGGGGGCTTCTCGTCCTCCCCATCTGCAAAGGAGAAGATCCGCTGAGACGGCTCTCCCAGGAGAAGGAGGAATAGCAGAGAGAAGAGGAAGAGGAAGGAGGAGGCAAAGGGAGGAAAGAAAGAGAAGGGATAAAATAAGAAGGAAGGGAGGGAGGGAGGGAGGGAGGGAGATGATGGGGACAGAGAAAAGAAGGAAGGAAGGAAGAAGGAAGGGAAGGAAGGAGGGAGGGAGATGATGGGGACAGAGAAAAGAAGGAAGGAAGGAAGGAAGAAGGAAGGGAAGGACGGAGGGAGGGAGATGATGGGAACAGAGAAAAGAAGGAAGGAAGGAAGAAGGAAGGGAAGGAAGGAGGGAGGGAGATGATGGGGACAGAGAAAAGAAGGAAGGAAGGAAGAAGGAAGGGAAGGACGGAGGGAGGGAGATGATGGGGACAGAGAAAAGAAGGAAGGAAGGAGGGAGGGAGGGAAGCAAAGGAAAGGAAGGAAGCAAAGGAAAGAAGGAGAGAGAGATGATGGGGACAGAGAAAAGAAGGAAGGAAGGAGTAGGGAGGGAAGGAAGGAAGGAGGAAGGAGGGAGGGAAGAAAGGAAGGAAGGAGGAAGGAGGGAAGGGAGGCAGGAGGAGGATGGAGGAAAGGAAGGAAGGAAAGAAAGGAGAGAGATGATGAGGACAGAGAAAAGAAGGGAGGGAGGGAGGGAGGGAGGAAAGAAAGAAAGAAAGAAAGAGGGAGGGAGGGAGGGAGGGAGGGAAGAAGGGGAAGGGCTGATAGGTACCCGAGTAGTCCCTCTCCTCCGCATTCTCTTTCTCCTTCTCTCGTTCCACAGGGAAGAGCAGAGTGCAGGCCAGGCCCTGGTTGGGCTGCAGGTAGAGGCCGATCAGCTCGCCCAGCGTCTTGAAACGTCGCACCGGGACTCCCTGGGAGGTCTGGGGGAGGAAAGCACACCGTCCAGCAGGCCGAAGAACTGCAGCCCCCTGGAGAAGCCCCCAGGGAGGGACTCCTGCCTGCCTGTTGCCAAGAGCGGGCGCCAGGACCCCACCCAAGGGCTGTGGGGGGGGGGCTGTGGGGGGCAGCTTGGGGGTGCTGGGTTGGAGAATGGGGAACTAAGCAATCTCTCTCAGGATTAAGGGGGGGGCATGAAAGCTGCCTTCCAGTATTTGAGGGGCTGCCCCAAAAAAGAGTGGGGGGATGTCAAGCTATTCTCCCAAAGGCAGGACAAGAAGCAATGGGTGGAAACTAATCCAGGAGAGAAGCAACTTAGAACTGAGGAGGAATTTCCTGACAGTGAGAACAATTAACCAGTGGAACTCCTTTCCACCAGAAGTTATGGGTGCTTCATCACTGGAGGCTTTTAAGAAGAGACTGAGTGGCTCTCTGGTACCAGGAAGGTACAAGTTCTCCTGCTTCAGCAGGGGGTTGGGCTAGAAGACCTCTAAGGTCCCTTCCAACTCTATGATACTGACCTCTGGGGGCCTCTCCTGGTTGTGGTGAAGGTACAGGCTAGAAGGCAAGACGCCAGGAGTTCAAGACCCCCCTTAGCCATAAAAGCTCTGGGGCCAATCACCAGGAGACGGTGGGTTCTAGTTCCGTCTTAGGCAGGAAAGCCAACTGGGTGACTTTGGGACCAATCACCAGGAGTCTGTGAGTTCTAGTCTTGGCTTTGCCATGAAAGCCAGCTGGGTGACTTTGGGCCAGGCCCTTTCTCTCTGCCCAGCCTACCTTACAAGGTCGTTGTTGCGGGGAAAACTGGAGGAGAAAGTTGTGTTCGATACGTTTGAGACCTTGACTTATTCATGTAGTGTGTGAAAAATGGTCAAAAGTCAAATTTTTCAGTGCCTTTGTCATTTTCAGCAGTTATAAATCAAGGACTATATGTACCTGCTTGATTTCTGAGGAAAGACCCCCAGTCAGCCTCTGGGAAGGGTGGACTATGGTCCTGGCTTAGGTAGGATGAAGCTGGTCTTTGGGCTGGCCCTGGCAGGGGCGCCGGCTGGCCCATTCCGCCCTGCCTCGGCTGCCCGCTTGCCACGCAGAGCCAATGGCCGGTTCAGGATGCCCCGTCAGCCCACAAACTTCCTTTTGGCAGCTGGCGCGCCCTTCGCCCGCCTCCTCACTTATCCCTGCTTGGCCAGGAGCACAATAGGGCCACTGTTGCCCCGCCAATGAGTCCGGCTGGCCTCACCCCAAAATCAGCACTGTGTGGGCATCTGCTGGGCTCTCACCAGCTGAGGCTGCCCAAGAGAAGCGGCCGAGAAGATGCCGCCTGCAGAAAAGGAGGCGCATGACCCAAATTAGCCCGGAATGGCTCACTCCGGCGGCCCCCAGGCCTCGATTTTACTTCCCCTGGGGCCATTTCCAAGCATGGGGGAGCAACCTTTCATACTGAGCTCAGAATGGGGAAGGGGGCAGAGGAGGATCTGGCAGGGAAGCAGGACGTAGAATAGAATAGCAGAGTTGGAAGGGACCTTGGAGGTCTTCTAGTCCAACCCCCTGCCTAGGCAGGAAATCCAGGTGCTTTCTCCCTATCTCCCTCCCCCTTTCCCTTCCCTTCCCTTGCACTTTCTTTCTCTTCTCTTTCCTTCCTTCCTTCCTTCCTTCCTTCCTTCCTTCCTTCCTTCCTTCCTTCCTTCCTTCCTCACTTCCTATAAAATAGCAGAGTTGGAAGGGACCTTGGAGGTCTTCTAGTCCAACCCCCTGCCTAGGCAGGAAGCCCTATACCCTTTCAGACAAATGGCTCTCCAACATCTTCTTAAAGACTTCCAGTCCTCTCCTCTCCTCTCCCCTCCTCTATTCTTTATTCTCTTCCCTTTCTTCTCTTCTCTCTTCTCCTCTCCTCTCTTCTCTTCCCTTCTCTATTCTCGTCTCTTCCCTTCTTTCTTCTCTTCTCTTCTCTTCTCTTCTCTATTCTCCCCTCTTCCCTTCTCTTCTCTCTTTTCATCTTCTCTCAACACAATACAATAGCAGAGTTGGAAGGGACCTTGGAGGTCTTCTAGTCCAACCCCCTGCCTAGGCAGGAAATCCTGGTCCTCTCTCCCTTTCTCCCTCCCCCTTTCCCTTTCCTTCCCTTTCCTTGCACTTTCTCTTCTCTTTCCTTCCTTCCTTCCTTCCTTCCTATAAAATAGCAGAGTTGGAAGGGACCTTGGAGGTCTTCTAGTCCAACCCCCTGCCTAGGCAGGAAATCCTGGTCCTCTCTCCCTTTCTCCCTCCCCCTTTCCCTTTCCTTCCCTTTCCTTGCACTTTCTCTTCTCTTTCCTTCCTTCCTTCCTTCCTTCCTATAAAATAGCAGAGTTGGAAGGGACCTTGGAGGTCTTCTAGTCCAACCCCCTGCCTAGGCAGGAAGCCCTACACCCCTTCAGACAAAGGGTTATCCAACCTCTTCTTTAAAGACATCCAGTGTTGGAGAACTTCTGGAGGCAAGTCAGTCCAATGATTAATTGTTGGTTTCCACTGATTTAATAAATTAATTAAATGTGTGGACTTCAGCTCCCAGGAGTCCCCATCCAGCATCGCTTCATGGAATTCTGGGAGTCGAAGTCCACAAGTCTTAAAAGTTGCTGAGGTTGAGAAAGCTTACTCTCAACAAGAAGAGGAGCAGAACTGCTGAAATTCACATTTTCTTTTACTACTGCCGTGGCTTGGTGGGTGTGGCAGGGGAAGGATCCTGCAAAATCCCCCTTCCCTCCCCACTCCTGGGGCCAGCCAGAGGTGGCATTTGCTGGTTCTCCCAACTACTCAAAATTGCCGCTACGGGTTCTCCAGAACCTGTCAGAACCGGCTGGATTTCACCCCGGGAAGTTCACCGCAGGGCAGGGGTCTGCAAAGTGGGCTCTTTTAAGACCAGTCTTAAAAGAGCCGACTTTGCAGACCCCTGCCCCAGGGGAAACAGATGACCAATGCAAACCCTCACCTGGACGGCCAAAAACTCCTCCTCATCAGGCAAAATCCGGTAGGTGTGCACATGTTTCTGGAACCTGAAAAAGAGACAGGGAGAAGACGTCAAGCGCATTCCATCCGGAGCCATCTTCTCCATTTCAAAGCCCCGTTTTTCAACCTTTCGCCCCTTGAGGGTGGGTGGACTTCCTCTCCCAGAATCCCCCAGCCAGAGTTGCAGGATGCCAGCTGTGGCCTTCCCTGGGCTTCATAAAGAGGCCGCCTTTTCTCTGTTTTCCCACAGTTACAATCTTTGGAGCACGATCCACCTGGGATCAACCTTTGGATGCTTGGCTCGTATTTGTTTATTTGTTTTAAAACAAAGTTTTGTTTTGTTTTTGTTCCATGTTTTAACTTTTTTTAATAAACAAAATGTTGCCTGGGTTTTTCCCCTTAACATCTCCTCATATGCAGAGTTCATTTTACACCATATTGCCATTTTCAGTCTCCGACGTATTATTTTCTTTCCATATTTTCCATCTGAAGTTTCATTTCTTCTTTATAGATATTCATATAGAATAGAATAGCAGACTTGGAAGGGACCTTGGAGGTCTTCTACTCCAACCCCCTGCCTAGGCAGGAAGCCCTATACCGTTTCAGACAAATGGCTATCCAACATCTTCTTAAAGACTTGCAGTGTTGGGGCATTCACAACCTCTGGAGGCAACTTCTGTCCCACTGATTAATTGTTCTCACTGTCAGGAAATTCCTCCTCAGTTCTAGGTTGCTTCTCTCCTTGATTAGTTTCCACCCATTGCTTCTTGTTCTGCCCTCAGGTGCCTTGGAGAATAGCTTGACTCCCTCTTCTTTGGGGCAACCCCTGAGATACCGGAAGGATGGGTGGGTGGGTGGGTGGGAGGGCGGAGGGAGGGAGGGAGGGAGGGAGGGAGGGAGGGAGGAAGGAAGGAAGGAAGGAAGGAAGGAAGGAAGGAAGGAAGGAAGGAAGGAAGGAAGGAAGGAAGAACTATTCTGCTTTGGGGCATTCACAACTTCTGGTGGCAACTTCTGTTCCACTGATTCATTGTTCTCACTGTCAGGAAATTTCTCCTTAGTCCTCAGTTGCTTCTCTCCTTGATTAGTTTCCACCCATTGCTTCTTGTCCTGCCCTCAGGTGCCTTGGAGAATAGTTTGACTCCCTCTTCTTTGGGGCAACCCCTGAGATATCCGAAGACTGCTATCCTGTCTCCCCTGGTCCTTCGGTGGTTCATATTTATGACAGTCGCTGTGCCCCTGGGGTTACGTGATCCCCTTTGGTGACCTTCTGACCAGCAAAGGTCAATGGGGAAGCCGGATTCATTTAAGGACCATGTTGCTCACTTAGCAACTGCAGTGATTCATTTAACAACTGTGGCAAGAAAGGTCGTGGAATGGGGCAAAATTCACACTGCAAGCGCCCGGCTTAAGCACAGGATTTTTTGCACAGTTTCGGTTGTGAAGTCGAGGGGTCCCTGCAGGCAAATCTGGTGAGGTTTATATACAAAGCAGGATCCTGGCACCGACCCGGTTCTTGCAAATGGGAGTCAAATAAGGGAGTTCAGTTGAACCCAGGGCCAAACTCTGCAACCGGCATTCTTCCTCCCCCCCCCACCTTCCCAGTACAGGTAGTCCTTGACTTACGACCGCAACGGAGCCCAACATTTCTGTGGCTAAGTGAGACATTTGTTAAGAGAGTTTTGCCCATCTTGCCATAGTTGTTAAGTGGAACACTGCAGTTGTTAAGGGAGTCACATGGTTGTTAAGTGAATCCAGCTTCCCCATTGACTTTGCTTGTCAGGAGGTCGCAATCACGTGACCCCGGGACACAGCGACCGTCATAAATACGAGTCACCGCCCGAGGGTCTGAATTTGGGGGAGGCTGCAACGGCTGTTGTGTGAACAATGGTCGGAAGTCCCTTTTTTCAGGGCTGTCGTAACTTCAAACGGTCACTAAACAGACTGTTGCAAGTTGAGGGCTGCCTCTATAGCCCAGGAGATTCTCTCAGCTGTCTCAAACTGGGGCAGTGGGCGGGGGCTTGGGGGGGCAGCAAGGCAGCCTGCGTGGGGCTTTCTCCCAAAGTCTGTTCCATGCCCAAAATAGCCGGGAGGATTTGGGGCAGGCCGGAAGAGGCTGGCAGGAGCCAGGCGGCTTCAGCTCAGCCCCAAACATAGGCTCAGGCAGACCGGGGGGGGGGGCACGGGGACGGGGGGGGGGGACACACACGTGGCCGTTGTGCGCTGTTCCTCCGGTGAGTCGGGACGTGCCAGTCAGCCACGTAATGGCACAGGGACCACTTTGGAAGGAGATCGTGGAGACGACAGGCTGGCATTCCTGGCACGGGGACCGGTTGCGTTCTGCCCCCCTGGCACAGCTCGGAGGGGGCTGGACAGGGACGTGGCGAAGGACGAGCAGATCTGGAGGGGGGGCAGTTGGGGAAGGGGCTGCAGGCAGAGACCCTTTCCCTGGGAAAGGCAGTCGGAGCTTCTCAACTTCAGCAACTTTAAAGTGCGCAGACTTCAATTCCCAGAATCCCCCAGCCAGCCAAGACCCCCCCCCCTCCGAGACCCCTGCCTGGGAAATGTTGCCTCTGATCTGAATTCGCACCCGGACCTGTTCCGAGGCAGGGGCCTCCTCGGCTGCCACAAAGGCGGAGAGGACAGAAGCCAAACCAAGGGAAGCTCAGTCTCCTCTTCTCCTTTTTCAAGGAGTCCCCGACTTACGACCACAATTGAGCCCAAAATGACTGTCCCTAAGTGAGACAGTCACTAAGTGAATTTTGCTCCATTGTTATGACCTGGTTCACCACAACTGTCACTGGGTTGTTAAGCGCGTGGGGCTTCCCCCATTGAGTTTGCTCGTCGGAAGGCCACCAAAGGGGATCGGCGTCTGCTCCATTTTACGACCTTTCTGGCCACCGTTGTTAAGTGAATCGCTGCAGGTGTTAAATCGGTAGCACGGCAGTGAAGCGAATCTGGCTTCCCCATTGAGTTTGCTGGCCGGAAGGTCGTGACCCCGGGAGATTGCAACCGTCTGAATTTTGAACCCTTACGACACTTACGACCTTGGTCAGTCGTAAGTGTGAAAAACACGGGCTGCCCCCTTTTTTTTTTTTACCCGGGGCTGTTTTAACTTGCAAGGGTCACCAAGCAACTGTTGTAAGTCGAGGACTCCCTGCACAAAAGGAAGCCAGCCCTTTCCTCTGGCCAAGCGGAGGTGGGGGGGAGGCTGACTTTGCACATGCAGGACCCTCAATTCTGTCTCCATGGCCGCCCATCACGGCCGGCCGTAATCCCCGCCAGACGGTCCCGTTCCAGGGATAGCCCAGCCAAGCAGCTGAAGAGCTGACAAAGGACCCTTGTGCTGACCGAGCTGACCAGCCGGCTGATGACTTCAGGGGGGGGGCCTCCCTCGACTGTCTCTTCCCTCCCCCCTTGAGATCAAGCAGGGGGAGACAGGAGGGGAGCCAGACTGCCTTTCCCCCAGGGCTGCTGGCCCAGGCACCCCTTCCTAGCGTCATGGGGCGAGGGGAAGGTCCTGTCCAGGGAAGAGGGGTGCCCTAAAGGGGACCCCCAGGGTGGGATGGGGGGGGGCTGTCGAATGCCCAACCTGGGGAGAGGGACAATGGCTACAAAGCCACAAGCAAAGCATCACCTGACCCATGTGCCACTGCCATCCAGATGATAGCGGAGTTTGCATGAGGCATCTCTCTGCAGGAAGGGAAGGGGCCTCCGAGCCCCTCTGGGGACGGACAAGACCTCCCAATTCCCTTAAAAGTTTCCCAGCGGGGGTCATCAACGTCGGCCACCTGAAGATTGGTGGACTTCGATTCCCAGAATTCCCCAGGGGAATTGAAGTCCACCAGTCCTCAAGATTGGATGCCTCCCTTGTAAAGCCACCCTACTCTGCCTGGCTGCTGTTGGGTGCAGAGCTTCAAGGGAGGGTGCCAGCTTGAGCCCCCCCCCCAAGGGCCCCCTTCAGTGAAAGCCCCCTCCGCCCATCGGCCTTGCCAAGGGTTAATGGGCAGCAGCCAAGGATGGCATCCTTCTGTGGCGGCATTATTTATAGCTGGCTCATGGCAGTGACCGCTTCCCCCATCTGGGCTGGAGCCTCCGTGCCACCCTTGCGTCAGGCATGGACACGGCCCGGCCAGGCGTGACTCAGGGGAAAGCACAGGCGGCAGAGGGGAGGGAGGGAGGGGGCAGACTATCTTTAGATGGCAGCAGGAGAGAGAGAGAGAGAGAGAGAGTGAGAGAGAGAGAGAGAGAGAGAGAGAGAGAGAGAGAGAGAGAGAGAGAGAGAGAGGACAGAAAGAAGAGTGAGAATGAGAGAGAGAAAAGAGAGAGAGAGAGAAAGAGAGAGAGAAAGAGGACAGAAAGAAGAGTGAGAATGAGAGAGAGAAAAGAGAGAGAGAGAGAAAGAGAGAGAGAGAGAAAGAGAGAGAGAGAGAGAGAGAGAGGACAGAAAGAAGAGTGAGAATGAGAGAAAGAGAGAAAGAGAAAGAGAGAGAAAGAGAAAAAGAGAGAGAGAGAGGACAGAAAGAAGAGTGTGAATGAGAGAGAGAAGAGAGAGAGAGAGAAAGAGAAAGAGAGAGAAAGAGAGAGAGAAAGAGAGAAAGAGAGAGGACAGAAAGAAGAATGAGAATGAGAGAGAGAAAAAAGAGAGAGAAGAGAAAAAGAAAGAGACAGAGAGAAGAGAGGAAACATCTTCCCGGGGCCTCTGGGAGAGGGGAGGGGTCTGTGTACTAACCCAACTGATGAGCCTTGAATAGCGCATGCACTCTCACACACACACATGCCAGGTAGTCAAACATGTGTGTGTGTGTGTGTGTGTGTCTGACACACACATTTGCCAGAACAATCTTGCACTAGCATAGATGTGCCAGGTGGGCAAAGGGGATAATAAGTCTTGCACTAGCAGGCAAGCAGATACTCGTGCCAACAGACCCAGGGGTGTTTGT
Source organism: Rhabdophis nuchalis (assembly GCA_039707465.1). Taxonomy (NCBI): domain Eukaryota; kingdom Metazoa; phylum Chordata; class Lepidosauria; order Squamata; family Natricidae; genus Rhabdophis; species Rhabdophis nuchalis. Next base: position 67,288,364 of record CM077649.1, read on the forward strand.
AGGTGTGTGTGGGTGAGAGAGACAGACAGACAGACAAGTCTTGCACTAACACTGAAGTGCCAGACAGAGTGTGTGTGTGTGAGAGAGAGAGGGGGGGGGGGTTGATGCAGTTGAAAAGTCTGGCACTAGCACAGAATTGCAGGCAGGTGTGTGTGTTTGTGTGTGTGTGTGAGACGCCAACAGCAACCCAAAGAATCTTGCACTGATACAGATGTGCAGGCAGGTCACGAGATCAAAACTCAGCCGCTTGGCAACTGGCTCGCATTTACGACCTGTCCTGGGAGGGTCACCTGATCCCCTCTTGCGACCTTCGGACAAGCCAACTCAACGGGGAAGCCAGGTTCACTTAACGACCGTGTTACCAACTTAACACCTGCAGGGATTCACTTAACAACCACGGCAAAGAAGATCGTAAAATGGGGCGACGGGAACCCACTGAACCTCCGCCTCGCTTAGCAACAGAAACGCTTTTCCAATTGTGGTCGTAAGCCGAGGACCCCCTCTCCTGCCGGGAGTAATCCAGAGGTGGCACCTGGGTACAGGGGTTGCAGCCAGCCCCTCCAGCTACCCAAATGCCAAGGAGGCTCCGTCAGCCCCCGAGGGAGGCAAAGAGGCTTGGAGAGGGCTTGCTGGGGCCTGCCCCACACCGCAGCTCGGAGGCGGCTGCTCTGGGGGGGGGGGTGAAATTCCAGCAACCGAGAAGCACAGCAGCTGCTTCCCTGCCGTCCAGACCCCCTTCCGGAGGTCTGCAGGAGAGCCGAGGGGGCAGGAAGCCAGAGGAAAACAGCTGGCTTGGGAGGCTGGGCAGATACCTCCCCCACCCTGAAAGACAGGCAGCCGAGACCCCTCTGCCACAGAGGCTCAGTTGGGAAAGCCGAGCTTGGGATCCCTGGGGCGTCCCGGATTGCAAAGCCCATCCTTCTCCCCGGATTCTTGGCCCCCCGGAGGCTGAGGGTGGCAGAAGCCATCTAGGCTCTGGAGGGGGCTGGGGGCCTCTGGGGGGCCCTCTCCCAATGGAGGGAATTTAATCAAGGAGAGAAGCAACCTGGAACCAAGGAGAAACTCCCTAACAGGGAGGACAATTAGCCTGTGGGATCGCTTGCCACCAGAAGTTGTGGGGCCCCCGTCTCTGGAGGTTTCCCAGGGGAGACTGCCCAGCCTTTTGTCTGATTGGGTCTCCCGCTTGAGCAGTGGAGGAGGGTTGGACAAGAAGACCTCCAAGGACCCTTCCAACTCTGCCATCCTGCTTCCTGCCAGCCAGCCGCCCCCCCGCCCTTCCCTCCCTCCAAGGCATCCAGTTAGCAAGAGCAGACCGGAAAAAACAGGAGGAGCCGAAGGAGACCCACGTGCTGCTTTGTGGCTGCCAACCTCCCTGCGTTCCCCTCACATTCCCAGGCTGAGTCAGAAGCCATGAAAACCCAGCCCTGGGCAGCAAGGAAGTCCATGCGGAATGGACACAAAGAACTCTCTCTGAATGCAAAAGTGGAGACAGAGAGACAGAGAGAGAGAAACACACACACACACACACACAGGGAGAAAGCGTGAGAAAGAAAAAAAGAGAAAGAGAGAGAGAGAGAGAGAGAGAGAAAGACAGACAGAGTGAGAAAGAGAGAGACAGACAGAGAGAGAGAGAAAGAAAGAGAGAGAAGGAGAGAGGGAGAGACAGAGAGACACAGGGAGAGAGCGTGAGAAAGAAGAAGCAAGAAAGAGAGAGAAAAAGAAATACAGACAGAGAGAGTGAGAAAGAGTGAGAAAGAGAGAGATAGAGACAGCGAGAGTGAGAAAGAAAGGGAGACAGAGAGAGAGAGAGAAGGAGAGAGGGAGAGGGAGAGACAGAGACACAGGGAGACAGCATGAGAAAGAAAGAGAGAAAAAGAGAGAGTGAGAAAGAAAGAAAGAAAGAAAGAGAGAGAGAGAAAGAGAAAGACAGACAGAAAGTGAGAAAGAGAGAGAAAGAGAAAGAAAGAGAGAGAAGGAGAGAGGGAGAGGGAGAGACACAGGGAGAGAGCATGAGAAAGAAAGAGAGAGAGAGAGTGAGTGAGGAAGAGTAAGAAAGAGAGAGAGAAAGAGAAAGACAGGCAGAAAGAGTGAGAAAGAGAGAGACAGATAGACAGAGACACACACAGATGCCCTCCTGGGGATTGGAAGAGAGCCTGAAGCTGGGGAAGGAGAGAAACACTGCACTTCTTGTGATGTTTTTCAAACTGCAACCGAAGCCCCCCCTCCCTCGCCTAAATCCCCCCCTCCCCTTTTCAGCAGAAGCGACTTGACCGTTTCCAAGGCGTTCGCCCGAGGGAGGGAGGGAGGGGGGGGGGGCTGGCGCACGGCTGGGAAACATTGCTTTTGCAGAGTCCCAATTTGCACAGCAGCAGCCTGGAAAATCCAGAGCGAGCTAAAGCTGGCCCGGTAATAACAGGCCTTGGGGGGGAAAGGGGCATTTATGGCGGCCACTAAATGGGTGTTTTGAACAGGAGGGCCCTGCCCCAGTTGGCGTTCAGTTGTTCAGGGCTGGATTTTGGCAGAGCCTCCAACGCAAAACAGTCAACAACGGCAACTGGACACCCATCCTGCCCCCACACGCAAATCTTCTCCAAATGGGGCACCCTCCACGCTGCAGCAGGATAAAAATGAGCTGGCGAAGCTCGGGAAGAGACCAGCCCCTGTGTTAGGAGCCTGTTCGTGGCATCTCAGCCTGGCAGCCCATCTCCTTAGCCTGCTTTATTTTGCTGGTCACAGAGTCAACCACGAAACACCTCTTATGACCAGGGAAGTCTCAGCAGCTGAGAAAGGAGATTTTAATCACCTTTCAACTGATTAAAATAAACTGATTTTAATCAGTTGAAATTGACACCTCTTCTAACCCTTAGAAAATTGATTTTATCTAGCAATCAGGATTGAAACTGACAACCCTTCTGGTCCTGAGAAAGTGGATTTTATCTAGTTATCAGGGTTGAAATTGACACTTCTTCTGATCTTGGGAAAGTTGATTTTATCTAGCAATCAGGGTTGAAATTGACACTTCTTCTGATCTTTTAAAAGTTGATTTTATCTAGCAATCAGGGTTGAAATTGACACTTCTTCTGATCTTTTGAAAGTTGACTTTATCTAGTTATCAGGGTTGAAATTGTCACTTCTTCTGATCTTCTGAAAGTTGACTTTATCTAGCAATCAGGGTTGAAATTGACACTTCTTCTGATCTTTTGAAAGTTGATTTTATCTAGCAATCAGGGTTGAAATTGACACTTCTTCTGATCTTTTGAAAGTTGACTTTATCTAGTTATCAGGGTTGAAATTGTCACTTCTTCTGATCTTGGGAAAGTTGACTTTATCTAGCAATCAGGGTTGAAACTGACACATCCCCTTAGAGGGAAAGAGCTGGGCAGAGGCTCCATCACTATTTTGCTTTGTCAAATTTAGGGGTGCATATGAAGCTCTGCTAGGAGCTCTGCCCCCTCCCTGTTCAAATGCAGGGTAGGGGGCTTCTCCTGACCATGGGGTGAGCAAAGGAGGGGGGCAGCAAGGCCAGGGGTCTGTTGCCCCAAAGGTCTGGGCCCATGGCCTTGTAAATCCAGACCTCCAGATCTTAATCCTGAAAAAACGGATCTCTTCCCAGTCCACTTCCTCTCCTCTTGCAATCCCACTTTGAAAAGGGGAAGTTCCCCAGTGGGTCAGGGGTCTATGGGGAGTGGAAACCTCCTGGCTTCTAGCCCCACTTACAATATTTACCTTATGCTGCCCCACACTCCTTCCCTCCAATAGCCTCTGTCCTTGTGTATTGGGCCTGCATTTCTAATATTTACAATTTATTCAAAAATGGATACACCGTCCGCTTGGAAACTTTGTAAAACCCAAAAAGGAAACTTAGAATAAAACACCATCAGCAGAAAACAAAATCTAGGTAGAAAGCAGTGAAGCCGAACAATGGCAGGCGTGCACAACACACACACATACACACCCCGTCAAGAATGGTTGTGAAGGTGACACAACTGGCAGAGATAGGTAAATAAAATTATTTGGCTAGGGAAAAGGCAGAATTTACATTTACGGCTGACTGGAAACCCAAAAGTGTTTTGCATGAAGCAGACAAAAATGAACTTACAATTTGTGGTTTTAAAAGCTAGGGGAAAAAACCAACTACACACTAGAACAAAATGGTTTTTGCTTTGTAAGTACAAGTAGGCTTAGACTTGGTCGTAAGTGTGAAAAACAGTCCTATTTTACATTTCTGTTACTAAGCGAGACAGTGGTGAAGTGAGTTTTGCCCCATTTTACGACCGTTCTTGTCACAGTTAAGGGAATCACTGCACATGGATGTTAAGTGAATCTGTCTTCCCCATTGACTTTGCTCATCGGGTCGCAAAAGGGTATCAGGTGACCCTGGGACACTGCTGTCATAAATACGAGACAGCTGCCAAGCGTCTTAATTTTGATCAAGTGACCCTAGGATCGTGTGAAAATTTCCATTAGTCACTTTTTTCAGGGCTGCTTTAACTTCAAAGGGTCACTAAAAGGTGACTTATGGCTGTTTTTCACACTTACGACCATTGCGGTCCTTCTAAGGTCATGGGATTGACATTCAGATGTTTGACAACCGCTTCAAATTTATGACGGTTGCAGTGTCCTGGGGTCATGTGGCCACATTTTGCGAACATCTGACAGTGTCAATGGAGGAAGCCAGATTCACTTAACGACTGTGTTACTAGTTTCACAACTGCAGTGATTCACTTAACAACTGTGACAAGAAAACTTGTAAAATGGGGCAAGACTTACATGACAAATTTCTCACTTAGCAATGTAAATTCTGGGTTCCATTGTGGTCTTAAGTCACGTAAAGGTCGTAAATGTGAGGACCGGTCACAAAGTTAATTTTTCATCACTGCCATAACTGCAAACTATGGTTGCTAAGTGAGCACCAGCTGTAATTTAAAATAGGGATTGCAGGTTTTCAACCTAACAAGGTTTATTAAAAAGCCTTTTTAATAATCCTATCATAAACTGCCCTATCTTTCTTCCTTACATCCTTGTCCTCTTTTAACGACCCCCGTGACCCCTCGCAGGGTGGAGTCTGGGCAACTGGACGGAGCTAGCAGAGCAGATACTGACCGGAGGCTCTTCTCTGTTGCCAATACGGAATTTTGTTCAGCAGATATATTCCCATTGAGAAATATCTGCCTCTACCTAGGATCGAACTCACAACTCCTCCTGGCTGTGAGGTGAGGGCTCCATGTCTAGGGCAACGCACACCTTTCTTCCATGCACGCCCATGACCATTTTAATTTATCTCAAAATCTCAGAGAAAACACAAGCTCGACTGTTTCAAATTCCTAAATCTCCTTCCCTCGTCACCATCCAACTTACGACCGCAATGGGGACTGGAACTTCTATTGCTAAGTAATGCAGTCGTTCAGTGAGACGTGCCCTATTTTACAACCTCATTTTGCCACGGTTGTTAAGCGAATCATGCTGCTGTTAAGCAAATCCAGCTTCCCCCATTGACTATGCTTGTGGGAGGGAAGGCTGCAAGCCCTGGGGCACAGCCATCACCCTTCTAATTACAATCCTAATTATAAACCAAGTGGAGGTTGCCAAGCACCCACATTTTCTTCATCTGACTCCCCTCAGGGATGCCACAAGGGTCATAAGTGCAATGACAAGTCCTCGCCAGTTTTTCCCAGCAGCGTCACGATTTTGAATGGTCATTAAATAGACAGTCGTAAGTCGAGGACATGCTCTTTCAAACATGCAGAACCAAGGAGTGCTTGGAAACATCCCACCTGCCCATCATCTTACAGAACCAAGAGGAGAAATCATTTTATTCTGGCCAAAGAAAAAATTCCATCTTCTGGTCCACACTACTTGATCAAAAATTAAAAAACAACCAACCAACCAAACAAACCCATATAAAACTACCCTAAAAGATAAAGCAGAATCTGAATATTAGTTAGTATGGCACTTATGGTATAATTGGCTAGAGGAAAGAGAGAGAAAAGTAGAAAAGAAGAAAAGGAAAGCAGAAAGATCAACAAATCAAAAAATAATTTCAAAACCGAAAAATGAATAAAAGACAGAAATATCAAATAGACTGTAGCAAATAAATAATAGGAAACGGATATAAGACGATTCCAACATATATAAAGGTTGTTTTATGTAGAATGGAGAGAAAAGATATATGAAATAAAATGTATGTACTGTACATACATACACACATATATAGTTAATAGTTATAGAAGATTTGCGTGTACAGATAAAAGAAACACAAAAGATGTGTCAAAGAAGTGAAATGTGTTGCATGGATGTTGTGTTTGCATAAACAAAATAAAAAGTTCAAAAAAAACCCCAATCCTCTACCCTAAATGCAACACCTTTTGCCAACCGGTTGGTGAAAGGAATTTCTCTTCTTGGGAAAGAAAGTGCAATCAGTCACATGAAGCCCAGATCCTTCTCTGCTCAGTTACTAATAACCACAATAAAAATGTGACCTGGGGAAGATTTGCAGCTCTGGGTTCTAAGCATTGTGGTGCACCGCCAGCCCAGGTGACGCACAATCACACCTTAAAAACACACACACACACACACACACACACACACACACACACCTTCGTGGGGTTTTTCTTTCCCTCCAGCATATGCACAAACAAAAACAGCTGCAAGCTAAGGAAAGTCGCTCGGGACAAAGTCCAGATTGGGATAAACAAATCTTACGGTCACGTTAGGAAAGGCAGAGAGGAAGAAACTACGGATAGTCCGTGACTTACGACAGGTTGCTTAGCAACTGTTCGAAGTTACGACAAACTGCCCTGGAGGGGAACGTATGACACTGCCTCTCCCCCCCTGTAGTGACACGGCTGCATTCGCATCCTTTTAAAGCAGGGGTCCCCAACCTTTGCAACTTTAAGTCTGAAGGACTTCAGCTCCCAGACTTCTCCAGCCAGCTTTGCTATGTGGGTATATACATAATAAGCTTTGCTGGCTGGAGAAGTCTGGGAGCTGAAGTCCTTCAGACTTAAAGTTGCAAAGGTTGGAGACCCCTGGTTTAAAGCACATTTTACATTTTTCAGTTTTGAGCAAAATCAACAAACAACAAACCATTGGTTTACTTAACGACTGTGGTGTTCACTTAATGACCTCCGCAAAAAAAGGACATGAAATCAGGTGAGGTTACCCTACCTACGACTGTCAGAAGTTCCAATCGTGATAGACAGCCTCTGTTATTACCTGTAATTTTGTATTTTTAGTGGATTGGCCTCTGACAGTCTTGACACGAGCCAAACACTATCCTTAACACAGGGATATGTTTTTTTAAATGCAGTAGTCCTCAACTTACGACCACAATTGAGGCCCCCCCACATTTCTGTTACTAAGCGAGACAGTGGTGAAGTGAGTTTTGCCCCGTTTTATGACCGTTCTTGCCACAGTTAAGGGAATCACTGCACATGGATGTTAAGTGAATCTGTCTTCCTCATTGACTTTGCTCATCAGGTTGCAAAAGGGTATCAGGTGATCCTGGGACACTGCCGTCATAAATACGAGACAGCTGCCAAGTGTCTGAATTTTGATCGTGACCCTAGGGTCCTAAGTGTGAAAATTTCCATTAGTCACTTTTTTCAGGGCTGCTGTAACTTCAAAGGGTCACTAAAAGGTGACATGGCTGTTTTTCACACTTACGGTCCTTCTAAGGTCATGGGATTGACATTCAGATGTTTGACAACCGCTTCAAATTTATGACGGTTGCAGTGTCCTGCGGTCATGTTCAAAGGGCCTCTGAGCCAAAAGTTGTGAATGGAGCGTTGCCTACGGTTTTTTCCCATGCCATTTTAAGTTTGAATGGTCATTAAACGAATGGCCATAAATTGAGGACTACCTGCAAGTCATGCTGTTTTACGGCTTGGTGGGACTGCCCATTTATACGACACGGCTACTCCAAGGACTCCCAGGACACAAGTTGAGTCGCCACCTCCCTGCCCCTTTCAGCCAAGGTAACCCTAGTAGCATCACACCTGGAAGTCTGCAAGCAATTTTGGCCACCCTGCTACTTAAACAACATTGAGAGCTTGGAAAAGGTTCAGAGAAGAACAATTAAGGCGGTCAAAGGCCTGGAGACGAAGACATACAAAGAACGGCTGCAGGATTTGGGTTTGGCCAGTCGAGAGAAAAGAAGGACCAGAGGAGACAGGATAGCAGCCTTCCAATATCTCAGGGGTTGCCCCAAAGAAGAGGGAGTCAGGCTGTTCTCCAAAGCACTTGAGGGCAGGACAAGAAGCAATGGGTGGAAACCAATCAAGGGAAAAAGCGATCTGGAACGAGGGAGAAATTTCCTGACGGTGAGGACAATTAACCAGGGGAACAGCTTGCCCCAAGAAGTTGTGGGTGGTCCATGACTGGAGACTTTTAAGAAGAGGCTGGACAGCCATTTGTTTGGAATGGCATAGAATAGATTCTCTTGCTTGAGCAAGGGGCTGAGCTAGAAGATCTTCAAGGTCCCATTCTATTCTATCCCATTCCTTATTCTATTCTTCTTTCAAAATCTATTATATTCCTATTCCTATTCTCACACTTTGCAATCCCAGCACTCAAGGCAGCCCAGATTAAAGGTGCGCCCACCATCCTTACACAGCAGCGGGTAAGGAGAAGAGGCCTTACAGGCACCTAGAGGGCCAGTTCAAAAACTTCCTGCATCTATCAGTTTCTTCCCAAGGATGTTATTTCTTTTATCTCGCCTCCTCCGGCGAGGGAGGGAAGGGGGTGGGGGAATCCAGCTAGCTGGGAATTTCAAAGAGAGAAAGAGAGAGAGAGATGGTGCTTCATAAGGCAGCCTCTGTTTTTTAATCAGGTTGCATTGAACTGCAGCTGTAATTATTCCAAACAGACAGTTAAAACTTCAGAAAGTACAACTATGGATCATCATCCTATTTGATGAAAAGATGGAGGGACCTAGGTAGGTGTGGGGGGGGGGGCGGACAGGGACATGGTAACTCTCTTCCAATATTTGACGAGTTGTCATGGAGAAGTGGGGGTCAACCTGATCTCCAAAATCCCAAAGGTGTTTCCCCGCCCCCCAAGAGGAAACTGGACTTTCTGGTTTTCCTTTGAAGGCGTTTCACTTCTCATCCAAGGAGCTTCTTCAGCTCTGACTGACTGGTAGAGAATGGAAGGGTTTTGATACTCCTGGTCATTAGCAGCTTTCTAGCCAGTCCTTAAGGTCCCCTGGAGGTTTATCTGTGTCCTGAGGGTCACCTGAGGGATGCAAGTGGGCGTGGAGCCTTCTTGGGAAGATGTTGGAGAGTGGAGAGGGATGATGTCATACCAATCCCTCCGTTCCTCACCATCCTGTCAGAGCTGAAGAAGCTCCTTGGATGAAAAGGGAAACGTCTTCAAAGAAAAAACAGAAAGTCCAGGTGCCTCTTGAAAAAAATCACCTTTGGGACAACCAGGACCTTGGAAGACGGAGAATCTCTACAGAGCAAGAGAAGAAGCGAGATAGGTAGCATATATTGGAGGTGGGGACATTGTCATGTACCTATGAAGTGACAATAGTTATTCTAAGATTGAAATTAAGGAAGGAGAGGTTCAACCTGGAAATAAGGAGGAATTTCCTGACAGGGAGAGCAATCAACCCATGGAACAGAAGTTGCCTTCAGAGGTTGTGGGAGCTTCATCCCTGAAGAAGAGACTGGACTGCCCTCTGTCAGAAATGGTGGAGGGTCTCCTGCTTGGGCAGGGGGTTGGACTAGATGACCTACAAGGTCCCTTCCAACTCTCTTAATCTACAATCTGTAATATGAAGAACAGTTGCAGGAACTGTGAAGAGAAGGACCAGGAGAGACATGACAGCAGACTCCCAGTATTTGAGGGGCTGTCCCAGAGAAGAAGGGGTCAAGTTATTCTCCAAAGCCCCCAAAGGCCAGAGAAGGAAGAATGGATGGAAACTGACCAAGGAGAGATTCAACCTGGAAATAAGGAGGAATTTCCTGACAGGGAGAACAATCAACCCATGGAGCAGAAGTTGCCTTCGGAAGTTGTGTGAGCTTGCAAGAAGAGACTGGACTGCCATTGGTCAGAAATGGTCTAGGCTGGGTCTCCTGCTTGAGCAGGGGGTTGAACAGATTCCCCAATCTTTGTGGAACTAGGAGGCATTTTTGAAACAAAAATTTTCTCCCACAAACTGGGGGTGGCTGGATGGGTGGGTGGGTTGCATAGGCAACCTACAGCCCAGGCATGCCCAGGTGGAGCTTCACCTGCTCGCGGCCCAGTTCCTAACAGGCCATGAGCTGGTACTGGGTCAAGGTCCAAGGGTTGGAGACCCTTGGAGTAGACGACCTCCAAAGTACCTTCCAGCCCTAGGATCCCATGAGACAGAAAGATAAAATAGATAAGATAGAAGAAATGGAAGATAAATGGACGGACGGACAGACAGACATATAGGTAGACATGATAGATAGATAAATAAATAATAGTTATTTAATCAGTGTGTGTGTGTGAGAGAGAGAGAGAGAGGAAGGGAGAGGGAGAAATAAATGGATGGATGGGGAGAGGGAGAGAGATGGGTGGGTAGGTAGGTAGATGGGGAAAGGGAGGGAGGGGAGAGAAAGAGACAGACCAGATTGCCTCCAGACATTATAGATTCTCCATCGCTGGAGGTTTTTCAGAAGAGAGTGGACAGCCATTTGTCCAGTCTGACCTAAGGTCTCTGACAGGGGCTGGACTAGAAGACCTCCGGGGTCCCTTCCAGCCCTGGGATTCTGCAACGCGGGACGCCTGGTTCCAGCAGAGAGAGGCGTGGGGAACGGGGAGGTTGGCTCATTCAGCCCTGTTCTCACACCAGGGGCCTTTGCCAGCGCTGGGAGGGTGCCAGGGGGCGGCTGGGATGAGAGCGGCATGAAAAACCAGGCCGCTGTCTATTTTTTCCTCCGCTGGGCTTCCGTGACCCGCTCAGCGGGCTGCCAATATCCAGCGGCCACAGCAACAGAACAGACTGTGCCCGAGAGAGAGAGGGAGGGGGGGGGGCTGCAGAACAAGGGGGAACCAGCCAGCACCAGAGCTGGCCCTGCTCCCTCTTCTCTCCATGCGTGGGGCCCACCCCCCCCCACCCCCATTCCAGCAGCCGCCACTGCTTGAAGTTTTGGAGGGGAGTGTGTGTGTGCGCACGTGTGTGTGTGTGTCCCTTCCAGCCACTTTCCTCTCCCGTTTGGCAGCTGCCAACCCCCCCACCCCCACCCCCACCCCCACCCTTCCAGCAGGAGGGGCTGAGCCCAGGATCTGCTGCAGGGACCAGCCCAGAAGGATGCGTGGAGCCAGGGAGCCCTTTTTTTCCCTGGGCAGGCAGCAGCACCAGCGGAAATCCTGCAGGGTTTTCCTCTGTGTGTGTGTGTGTGTGTCTTTCTGAGTGTGAGACACAGAGAGGGAGGGAGGAAGAGACAGAAGTAGGGGGGGAGAGAGCGGGAGAGAGAAAGAAACAGGAGAGAGAGAAATAGAGAGAGGGAAGGAGGGAGGGAGAGAGAGACAGAGGGAAATAGAGGGAGAGGAAGAGGGGGAGAGAGAAAAGGAGAGAGAGAAAGGAGAGATAGACAGACGGGAGGGAGGGAGGGAGACAAAGACTCTTGCAAAGGTTATTTGGGAAGCCCACAAAGAACGCCCCCCTCCCCCGCCTTCCCACCAGAACTATTTGGCAATCCACTCCAACTGCTGACCTTGCCCCCTTAGGAGTGGGAAATCAAACCCAGGGTCTCCCCAAGACTGACCCCCCCCCCTCCACACACACACAAGCATTCAGTTCTGAGTAAGAAAAGGTTCTCCCTGGGTTAACCCTTCGCCTCCCTCCGTTCCATTTTCTCTGCTTGCATTTCTCCCACCCCCAAAGGATGGGAGGGGGAGTCCCATGCCCCCCTCTCAGCACCCAGGCAGGGAATTGCCCACCCCCCATCTATTCTGGGCAGGAGGAACCCCGGGAAATCACAGGAGGGAGAGGGGGGGGGCAAGCACTGTCTTAACTCCCCCTCCCCTCTGAAACTGCTCCCACTACACAAGGCCAGGAAGACTTGAGGTGCCTGAAAGGGGGGGGGGGTCTCTCTCCAAATTTGTCAACTTTCAGACTTGGGGGGCTTCGACTCCCTGACTCCCCCAGGCAGCAGAGCTGCGCATTGGTCCCAGATTTGAAGACACCCCCCCCCTAAAGAGCCGAGCTGGTCCTTGCCCTCGCTGGCTGGGGGATTCTGGGAGTCGAAGTCCCCAAGTCTGAAAGCTGCGGAGGTTGGAGACCCCCCCCCCTCCGCCTAAAGAGCCAGGCTGGCCCGCCAAGGGCAGGTGAGGAGGGAGCCATGCAGTCCTGCCCAGTTCGGACTTTGCGCCCCCCCCCCCCCCGGTCCCTGCGCAGCGGCCCAAGAACCCCCCGCGGCTCCTCCTGGGCTCGCTCGGAAGTTCAGCTCCACCGCGCTTCCCTGGACGCGTCTCCCGGGCGGGCGCGGGAAGCGCTGCACCCCGCCCGTTGCCCCGGACGGCTCCCTGGCCAAGGAAGGGATCGGGAGGGCCGCTAGACGGGGGAAGCGGCAGGGTCGCCCAGCCCGTCCCGGGAGGCTGGCATTTCGCAGCCCGAAGGCTGGGCTCGGGTTACATGGCGGAAGGCCGCCCCCGGGACTCCAGCGCCAGGCAGGGCTGAGGAGGGCAGGGAGGGAAGGAAGAGAGGGAGGGAAAAGGAGATAGAAAGAGGGAGGAAAAGGGAAAGAGAGAGGGAGCGGAAAGGAGGAATGGGGAGGGAGGGAAGGAGGGGGAAGGAGGGAGGAAAGAGAGGAAGGAGGGAGGGAGGGGGGCTTGGCTCAACCGCTGCCTTCCAGCCCCCCCGGGATGCCCAGCCTGGGGGGGCTGGGGGGGGGGGTCGCGCAGGAAGCCCAGAGGTGGGGATGGGGGGGGGGCGCAGGCAGGCGTTCCCGGGGGGCTCCCCTCCTCCCAGCCCCCCCCCCAGGGGAGGCCACTCACAGCACGCAGAGGGCGAAGGCGCCGGCCACGCTCTCGCTGTCTCGCACCAGGAAGCTGCCGTCCCGCCCGGCCCTCGCCAGGAGCTCCTCGGCCGCCGCCCGGCTCAGGTCCTTGTGGTACCACAGCGGCGCCCCCGGCCCGGCCGCACAGGAGCCCCCCGCCGCCAGCGCCAGCGCCATGGCCGCCCGGGAGGGCGCTCAGCAAAGGCCGCCGGGACCCCCGCCTCGCCACCAGCGCCGCATGGCCGCCCAGGGCAGGACCGGCCCCGCCGCCCCTCGCCCGCCGCCCGCCACGATCGCCGCCCGCCGCCCGCTCCGCGCTTCTCCGGCCCCGAGGAGGAGGAGGACGAGGAGGAAGCCGCGCGGTGCCCCGAAGCCTCGCCGGGGAGCTCGGCCGGGCTGCGCTTCCTGGGGCGGCCCCTCGGCTGGGCAGGCGGGGGCGGCTCCCAAAGGGGCGGGGAAAGCAGCCCCGCTTGGGCTACCCAGAGGGCATCGCCCCCCAAGGCCACGGGAGGCGCCGCCCGCCAAGCCCCCCCCCCCAAATCCGCGCAAGGGACGCTTGGCCCGGAGCTCCCCGGGGGTGGGGGTGGGGGGGATGGAGGGGCTCCCCGGGGAACGGGGGGGCGGAGTCTTGCCAACTTGGGGGCGGGGTCTAGCGAGTTCGGGCGGGGGGTCTCGGGCTGCGCGGAGTCCTGCCTTCCTCGCCAAAGGCTCCGCCCGGAATCGGGAGCTTGGCTGGGGGAGAGAAAAGGGGGCTCCGCAAGACGCCGATTCTCCTCCCCCTTTGAGCGTTGGCAGGACTGGCGGAGGGGATTTGGGGGGGGGGGCTTCTGGTGCAAACTCCCTGCGGGGAATTCCCCTTATTTCGAGTTTGGATCTTCCCTTCCCCCCCCCCCCGCAGCTTCCTACCTGTTGAGCCTTGTTTCCCGCCCCCGCCCCCCCCCCCGTTGGCCCCTATGGAGAATACAATAATACAATACAATACAATAGCAGAGTTGGAAGGGACCTTGTAGGTCTTCTAGTCCAACCCCCTGCGTGGGCAGGAACCTTATACCATTTCAGACAAATGGCTGTCTAACATCTTTTTAAAGACTTCCAGGGTTGGGGCATTCACAACTTCTGGAGGCAAGCTGTTCCAGAGGTTAATTGTTCTAACTGTCAGGAAATTTCTCCTTCGTTCTAAGTTGCTTCTCTCCTTGATGAGTTTCCACCCATTGCTTCTTGTCCTGCCCCCAGGTGCCTTGGAGAATAGCTTGACTCCCTCTTCTTTGTGGCACCCTCTGAGATATCGGAACACTGCTATCATGTCTCCCCTGGTCCTTCTCTTCATCAAACTAGACATACCCAGCTCCTGCAACCGTTCTTCATATGTTTTAGTCTCCAGTCCCCTAATCATCTTGGTTGCTCTTCTCTGCACTCTTTCCAGAGTCTCCACGTCTTTTCTACATCGTGGCGACCAAAACTGTATGCAGTATTCCAAGTGTGGCCTTACCAAGGCACTATACAGTGGCATTAACACTTCACGTGATCTAGATTCTATCCCTCTGTTGATGCAGCCTAGAACTGTGTTGGCTTTTTTGGCAGCTGCTGCACACTGCTGGCTCATATTTCAATGGTTGTCCACTAGGATTCCTAGATCCCTCTCACAGTTGCTACTATTGAGCAAGGTACCACCTATACTGTACTTGTGCATTTGGTTTTTCTTGCCTATATGTAGAACCTTACTCTTTTCACCATTGAATTTCATTTTGTTAGATAGTGCCCAATGTTCAAGCCTGTCAAGATCCTTCTGTATCTTAAGCCTATCTTCTGGAGTGTTGGCTATTCCTGCCAGCTTGGTGTCGTCTGCAAATTTGATGAGTTCACCATTTATCCCCTCATCCAAATCGTTGATGAAGAATAAAGCCCCCCCCCCATCTTCCCTGGGGCGGCCCCTCCAAGAGTGGGGCTCCCCTGCACCCAAACCACCCCCCACCCATGGTTGAGTTTCCCGAGGCAGCCAGCCCCAAACCTTCAAGCCCCTCTTAGCTGAGGCTGGCATGTTGGGTGACCCCCTTTTAATTCTGAAGAATAGTTTTTTTATTTTTCCCATTTCAAAAACATTCATTGAAATACATTCTTATAAATGCTACATTTATCTATTCATCATTCATCTCTATACACATTCTTACATCTATACTATATGACAGAGTTTGGATCTCTTTCTTGCCACCCCGTGTCTCCATCTTATTTTGCAACAGCCTCACTCCTACTTTCTCAAGCTCCCTTCTTCTTTCCTCCTCTCCTTTCTCTTCTCTTCTCCCTTTTTCCCCTCTCTTTCCTCTCTCCTTTCTTATCCTCTCTCCTACTCTTCATTCCCCACCCTTCCTTTCTCTACTTTGCCCTTTCTTCCTTTCCCTCCTCGTCTCTCCTCTTTCCATTGTTGCCTTTGCTTGTTTATTTTCTCTGATGGGTTCTGGGTGACACCCTTTTAAAAAGACACTGGACAGCTGTTTGAAATGGCACAAGTGGTCCTCAACTTATGGCCACAATTCAACCCAACGTTTCTGTTGTTAAGCGAGTGAGTTTTGCCCCATTTTACTGATCAACCGCCGTTATTCGCTTAACAACCGTGGCAGGAAAGGTTGCCAAGTGGTACAAAATTGACTTAACAAATGTTTCACAACAACAGAAATCTTGGGCTTGGCTGTGGTCACAAGTTGAGGACTCCCCGTATGGTGTTCTGAGTCCTGGCTGCAAAAATTGGGAGCCACTCAAAAGTGGAAATTTTAAAAGTCTCTTATGATGGAACGATTGGCGCATGGAAGGAACTGCCTGGTCAGTTTCTCTGATGGGAAAAGTGATGGATCAAATCTGAATGTCCACTTCCCAGAATGATGAATCACCTTTTTATCGGATTCGAAAAGATGATCGGAGTCACATTAATAATAATCGCTTTGATGGATAATTAAGTGTTGCATGTAAGCCATGATTAAATGCCGAGATACATTAACTTGGGCTGTTAATTTGTACAGGTAAAATCCTCAACACGGTGGCTCAGTGGCTAAGAAATTGAGCTTGTTGATCAGGAAGGTCAGCAATTCGGTGGTTCGAATCCCTAGTGCCGCGTGAGCTCCCGTTCCTTGTCCCAGCTTCTGTCAACCGAGCAGTTCGAAAGCATGTAAAAATGCAAGTACAAAAATAGGAACCACCTGTGGTCGGAACAGCCTTCCGTACGCCTTCAGCGTTGAGTCATGCCGGCCACAGGACCATGGAGACGTCTTCAGACAGTGCTGGCTCTTTGGCTTTGAAACGGAGATGAGCACCGCCCCCTAGAGTCAGGAACGACTAGCACATATGGGTGAGGGGAACCTTTACCTTTTAATTCTCAACAATCTCTCATTTAGTGACCAAAGTTATAACAGCACTGAAAAAAGCAACAGGATCAGTCCTTGTACTTAGACCAGGGGTGTCCAAACTGGGAAACTTTAAGACTTGTGGACTTCAACTTCCAGAATTCCCCAGCCAGCTATGCTGGCTGGGGAATTCTGGAAGTTGAAGTCCACAAGTCTTAAAGTTTCCCAGTTTGGACACCCCTGACTTAGACCAATGCAGCATTCCCCACCATCACATGACCAAAATCCAGGTGCTTGGCAACTGGCATGTATTTATGACAGTAATATGAGACTAGTGGTCCTTCTGGTCCCTTCCAGCTCTATCATGCATGGCTGGCTGGGGAATTCTGGGAGTTGAAGTTCACACATCTTAAAATTGCCAAGGTTGGAAACCTCTGCCCCACATAGTTCAGGATTTGAGGGGGATCCATGAACCGATCCACCCACTCCAAGACTCAAGAGAGCGTCTGCTTACAGCCCCCTCCCATTATTGAGTGCCAAGAGTGAGGAAGGGCTGTAGCCCCCCACCACCACCACCCTGTGACCCTGGGGCCTCCTGAAATCATTGGGGCTTGAGAAAATGTTTAAAGTTCCCAGAGTGGGGGGCTTACAGAAGACCCCGACAGATGCCCAAATAACTCCTCCTGGTGACAGCAATCACACCAACCCCTTGATGGGCCCCGTATCCCTCTGGGGTCTCCATGCCCATGGGCAAAATCACATCTTCAGGGCCTTCAGGAGAGGGTCAAATGGGACTCTAATCCTCCTCAGGGACGATGTTCCACAGGGAGGGAGCCACCACGGAGAAGGCCCTTCTTCTAGGTGCCACTAAAATGGGCCTCCTTAAAGAGGAGGGGGACCCCCAACATCCCCCTGCCTCCTTGCTCTGGTGGGCCAGGGGGATGTCACTGGGAATTGCAATTGTAATTGTATTCGAATGTGTATAACGCCCTTTCTCCCTTATGGGACTCAGGGCGGTGAACAGGCAATGATAACAAACAATAATAAAAACATCAATATAAATACCTATGCTAAAAATAAGTTAAATACTAAGCCTGCTCTAAAATGCACAATAAAAACCCCAATAAAACCAGATTAAAAGCTACACCAGGCCGGCCCTACGAAAAAGATGGGTCTTCAGGGCTCGGCGGAACAGGTGCAGGTCCGTAGTTGTGCGGAGGTCGGGGGGGGGGGGAGGTCGTTCCAGAGGGCGGGAGCTGCAACAGAGAAGGCTCTTCCCCTGGGGGTTGCCAGCCAACATTGACTGGCTGACGGCACCCTGAGGAGACCCTCTCTGTGGGAGCGGACTGGTCAGTGGGAGGTGTTTGGTAGGAGGCGGTCTTGCAAGTACCTAGGTCCCTTGCCATGGAGCGCTTTAAAGGTTGTTACTAGCACCTTGAAGCGCACCCGGAAAGCCACAGGCAGCCAGTGCAGCTCGCGCAGGAGAGGTGTTACATGGGAGCATCTGGAGGCTCCCAAAATCCCCCGCGCGGCTGCATTCTGAACTAGCTGGAGCCTCCGGGTGCACCTCAAGGGAAGCCCCACGTAGAGAGCGTTACCGTAGTCCAGGCAGGAGATGACGAGGGCTTGAGTGGCCGTGCATAAAGCGTCACAATCCAGAAAGGGGCGCGACTGGCATATCAGACAAACCTGATAAAAAGCCCCCCTGGCCACGGCTGTCACATGATCGTCCAAGGACAGCCGAGTATCCAGGAGCACGCCCAAGTTGCGGGCCCTCTCCATGGGGGCTCATGATACGCCCCCGATAGCCAGAGATAGAACCAACTGGCTATATCGCGACGCCGGAAGCCACAGCCACTCGGTCTTGGATGGGTTGAGTCGAAGCCTGTTCCTCCCCATCCAGACTCGCACGGCCTCCAGGCACTGGGACATCACTTCCGCGGCATCGTTGGGGTGGTCCGGGGTGGAGATGTACAGCTGGGTGTCATCTGCGTACTGATGGAATTCCACCCCAAAACCACGGATGATCTCACCCAGCGGCTTCATATATGTGTTGAACAGGAGAGGCGAAAGGACCGACCCCTGTGGCACCCCACAAGTGAGGCGCCTCGACGTCGACCTCTGCCCTCCTGCCAACATAAATTGCAACCGGTCGGAGAGGTAGGAGGAGAACCACCGTAAAACTTTGTCTCCCAACCACAACCCCTCCAATCGGCGCAACAGGATACCATGGTCAATGGTATCGAAAGCCGCTGAGAGATCTAACAGGACCAGGATAGAGGAACAACCTCTATCCCGAGCCCTCCAGAGATCATCGACCAACGCAACCAATGCCGTCTCAGTGCTGTATCCAGGCCGGAAGCCGGACTGGCGCGAGTCTAGATAGATGGTCCTTCAAAGAACCTGGCCTGAAACCAGGTAGGGCTTTAAAGGTGACCACCAACATCTCGAATCGGACCCAGGAGCAGATCGGCATCCAACGCAGCTCCTGCCTTGAGAGAGGGGAGCCCTGCGCAAACCTAGCCTGGCACAGAACCACGTGGGCTGCCCCATTTTGAGCCAATGGAAGTTTCCGGATACACTTCAAGGGCAGCCCCACGCAGAGCTCATTGTAGCAGTCAAGACAGAAGCTGACTAGGGGATGGGCGGCTGCCGAACGAGGAAAGCTGGTCCAGGAAAGCTGCGATGGAGGTTATTTTAGCTAAGGGGGGGGGGGGGGGTCAGCTGCGGTGGGAGAGCCAAAAAAGTGCTCCATTGGCCCCCAGGCCCATTTTGCTGCTTGGGAAGCCTCCTTCCAGAGAGGAAAGTGGTTTTTTTGTGGGGGGGGGGAGTTTCCACCAAAATGCACAAGAGGCACCTCGCCCCCCCCTCTGTGGGTAGAAACTGCCCCCTATCTGAAAAACAGCCCCTCCCACCCCAATGCCTCTCTCCCCTTGTTATTGCCACCAGCAATGGGCCTATATGAGCAGCCAGCGCCCCCTGCTGGCCACCAGCGAAACCTCAGAAGGGCCAGGAAAGAGCAGAAGTTGGTTTGAAGGCTATGGGAAGGAGGAGACACCAACATCTGGATAGGCCTGCTTAGCCCCTTTTGGCCAGGTTTTGTGGCTAAACCTCCCGTGGTTTCTTCGGTTTTGGCTTGGTGTGGCATATGCATTCAACCTTGCCATCAAGGCTTGTTCAGGGGACTGTGAAGAATTATGTAATCACAGTTTTAGGCTGCTAAGAAAACTGCATTTGTGTGTTTGCAAGCAGCCCCCCAACAGGGAAGTCACAGTTTTCACAAATCAAAATATTGTGGGGTTAATTTTTGAGAAAAAAATTATTTGGGCATCAGAACTTCTGCCAAATCTCCCATTTTAAGACACTTGAGAGACAAGCTGGCTTCTCCTGGGACATTTAAAAAACAGGATTTCTCAACTTTCTCACCTGTGGATGGCAACTCCCAGAATTCTCCAGCTAGCCATGAATGACAGGGTGGGAAGAGACCCAACGGATGACTTAAGTCAGGGGCGTCCAAACTTGGCAATTGTAAGACTTTTGGACTTCAACTCCCAGAATTCCCCAGCCAGCCCTGCTGACTGGGGAATTCTGGGAATTGGAGTCTATAAGTCTTAAAGTTCCCAAGTTTGGACGCCCCTGACTTAAGTGCTATGGCTGGCTGGGGAATTCTGGGAGTTGAAGTCCACCCAACTTCAGATGGTCAGGGTGGAGCAACACTGGATCAAACCCAACGCTGCCCACTATTCAATCCAGCTCTAAGCCTGTGTGAGACCCACCAAAATGCCAGCCTGGAGATGACAGCTCCACGTTCCCTCCAGCTGCCCAACTAAAACAACAAAACAATGTGCAATGGGCTCAGATGTTGATCAAACCTCTAAAGCAGAGGTTCCCAAACTTGGCCACTTGAAGACTTGTGGACTTCAACTCCCAGAATTCTCCAGCCAGCAGAGCTGGCTGGAGAATTCTGGGGGTTGAAGTCCACAAGTCTTCAAGTGGCCAAGTTTGGGAACCTCTGGTCTAAAGCAGTGGCAGTCAACCTGATCCCTAGCGCCCCCTAGTGGGCATTCCAGCTTTCATGGTGGGTGGTAGGGGTTTTGTCCAATTTTGAAGCACTTTCCTTTTTTTAAAATTTAATTGACTTTCATAGCATTATTTAGAAACATTTTCATTAGGTTTTCATAAAATTCCCCGTGGCAATTTAAATTTCTGAAAATATACTATTTGTATCGCCCGCGCATGCTTTAACTTACTGCAACTTACTGCTTTATAAATTTTATAAAGTTACTTCCCTACTTTGTATATCACCCTTCCGGTGGGCAGTTAGAAAATTTTACTACTAACAGAGATACAAAAAGTGGGTGGTACGTATAAAAAGGTTGACTACCCCTTGTCTAAAGTGAGGTTGGTGCTAGTGGACACCTGGTTGAGCGCTACTTCTCACCTGGACAGGTAAGGGACAAATAATCCCAGAAGCAATCACCACGACTGGTTGTAGAAGACTTAATATTTATTCTTGCGCCTCTGCATGTGACATTCTTGTGCTCAACATCATGGTCAGCCTCCCATCCAAAGGAGAGCAGATCACCAGAACCTCCTGCAGACGCCCTTGGATAAGAGGTCTTCAACAGCTGCATCTCCAGGGACTCCAAAGCCCCATAGATTCCTGCCAGGGTGGGGGAGGAGGGTGTCCTCCCCCCTTTGCTGATGTTAGCCAAAGTTCTGGGGAGCCAAGGGTGCCTGCCAGCCTCACAGAAGGCCCAGGAGGGCTGAAGCGAGCAACAGAGTCAGGGCTGAGTGGAAGGCCAAGGCGTCTCCAGAGGAGGCGTAATACTTGGCCACGGCTTCGTTGGGGTTGCCGTTGACAGGGTCAAACCACATCTGGATGCAGCGCCCGCTTCCCCGGGAGAAGGTGGTGTATTTGTAAGACTTGCTCCAAATCTCCTCGCACAAGTCTTGAGGAGTAGGGAAGACTCTCGTCATCTTCTGGCACATGGAGCCCACCGGACACTGGTTGATTCCTTGGATTGAAAAGAAGGGAGAGTTTTGTGGTCTCCTGCTTGGACTAGAAGACCTCCAAGGTCCCTCCGGAGCCTCTTATTCGGTGGAATAGTTTTTGCCTCTGGGAGTTATGGGTGCTCCTCCACCACTGATGGTTTTCAGGTTGGGCAGGTTGGAATTGGGATGATGTAGGGCAGAGTTCCCCAGACATGGCCACTTTAAGACTTGTGGACTTCAACTCCCAGAATTCATAGCTGGCTGGAGAAGTCTTTCTAAAGACCCTGGAAGTCTTTACGAAGATGTTAGACAGCCATTTGTCTGAAATGGTATAAGATTCCTGCCCATGCAGGGGGTTGGACTAGAAGACCTACAAGGTCCCTTCCAACTCTGCTATTGTATTGTATTGTAAGTCTTAAAGTAGCCAAGTTTGAAGAGCTCTGATGTAGGATGCCCAACCTTAGGAACTTTCAGCCTTGTAGACTTCAACTCCTTGCTGGCTGGAGAATTCTGGGAGTTGAAGTCCACAAGTCTTAAAGTGGCCAAGTTTGAAGAGCTCTGATGTAGGATGCCCAACCTTAGGCACTTTCAGCCTTGTAGACTTCAACTCCTTGCTGGCTGGAGAATTCTGGGAGTTGAAGTCCCCAAGTCTTAAAGTGGCCAAGTTTGAAGAGCTCTGATGTAGGATGTCCAACCTTAGGAACTTTCAGCCTTGTAGACTTCAACTCCTTGCTGGCTGGAGAATTCTGGGAGTTGAAGTCCCCAAGGCTTAAAGTGGCCAAGTTTGAAGAGCTCTGATGTAGGATGTCCAACCTTAGGAACTTTCAGCCTTGTAGACTTCAACTCCTTGCTGGCTGGAGAATTCTGGGAGTTGAAGTCCACAAGTCTTAAAGTAGCCAAGTTTGAAGAGCTCTGATGTAGGATGTCCAACCTTAGGAACTTTCAGCCTTGTAGACTTCAACTCCTTGCTGGCTGGAGAATTCTGGGAGTTGAAGTCCACAAGTCTTAAAGTAACCAAGTTTGAAGAGCTCTGATGTAGGATGTCCCACCTTAGGAACTTTCAGCCTTGTAGACTTCAACTCCTTGCTGGCTGGAGAATTCTGGGAGTTGAAGTCCCCAAGTCTTAAAGTGGCCAAGTTTGAAGAGCTCTGATGTAGGATGTCCAACCTTAGGAACTTTCAGCCTTGTAGACTTCAACTCCTTGCTGGCTGGAGAATTCTGGGAGTTGAAGTCCACAAGTCTTAAAGTGGCCAAGTTTGAAGAGCTCTGATGTAGGATGTCCAACCTTAGGAACTTTCAGCCTTGTAGACTTCAACTCCTTGCTGGCTGGAGAATTCTGGGAGTTGAAGTCCACAAGTCTTAAAGTGGCCAAGTTTGAAGAGCTCTGATGTAGGATGTCCCATCTTAGGAACTTTCAGCCTTGTAGACTTCAACTCCTTGCTGGCTGGAGAATTCTGGGAGTTGAAGTCCACAAGTCTTAAAGTGGCCAAGTTTGAAGAGCTCTGATGTAGGATGTCCCATCTTAGGAACTTTCAGCCTTGTAGACTTCAACTCCTTGCTGGCTGGAGAATTCTGGGAGTTGAAGTCCACAAGTCTTAAAGTGGCCAAGTTTGAAGAGCTCTGATGTAGGATGTCCCATCTTAGGAACTTTCAGCCTTGTAGACTTCAACTCCTTGCTGGCTGGAGAATTCTGGGAGTTGAAGTCCACAAGTCTTAAAGTGGCCAAGTTTGAAGAGCTCTGATGTAGGATGTCCAACCTTAGGCACTTTCAGCCTTGTAGACTTCAACTCCTTGCTGGCTGGAGAATTCTGGGAGTTGAAGTCCACAAGTCTTAAAGTGGCCAAGTTTGAAGAGCTCTGATGTAGGATGTCCAACCTTAGGAACTTTCAGCCTTGTAGACTTCAACTCCTTGCTGGCTGGAGAATTCTGGGAGTTGAAGTCCACAAGTCTTAAAGTGGCCAAGTTTGAAGAGCTCTGATGTAGGATGTCCAACCTTAGGAACTTTCAGCCTTGTAGACTTCAACTCCTTGCTGGCTGGAGAATTCTGGGAGTTGAAGTCCACAAGTCTTAAAGTGGCCAAGTTTGAAGAGCTCTGATGTAGGATGTCCCATCTTAGGAACTTTCAGCCTTGTAGACTTCAACTCCTTGCTGGCTGGAGAATTCTGGGAGTTGAAGTCCACAAGTCTTAAAGTGGCCAAGTTTGAAGAGCTCTGATGTAGGATGTCCCATCTTAGGAACTTTCAGCCTTGTAGACTTCAACTCCTTGCTGGCTGGAGAATTCTGGGAGTTGAAGTCCACAAGTCTTAAAGTGGCCAAGTTTGAAGAGCTCTGATGTAGGATGTCCAACCTTAGGCACTTTCAGCCTTGTAGACTTCAACTCCTTGCTGGCTGGAGAATTCTGGGAGTTGAAGTCCACAAGTCTTAAAGTGGCCAAGTTTGAAGAGCTCTGATGTAGGATGTCCAACCTTAGGAACTTTCAGCCTTGTAGACTTCAACTCCTTGCTGGCTGGAGAATTCTGGGAGTTGAAGTCCACAAGTCTTAAAGTGGCCAAGTTTGAAGAGCTCTGATGTAGGATGTCCCATCTTAGGAACTTTCAGCCTTGTAGACTTCAACTCCTTGCTGGCTGGAGAATTCTGGGAGTTGAAGTCCACAAGTCTTAAAGTGGCCAAGTTTGAAGAGCTCTGATGTAGGATGTCCAACCTTAGGCACTTTCAGCCTTGTAGACTTCAACTCCTTGCTGGCTGGAGAATTCTGGGAGTTGAAGTCCACAAGTCTTAAAGTGGCCATGTTTGAAGAGCTCTGATGTAGGATGTCCAACCTTGGGAACTTTCAGCCTTGTAGACTTCAACTCCTTGCTGGCTGGAGAATTCTGGGAGTTGAAGTCCCCAAGGCTTAAAGTTCCAAACTTGGACACTCCTGGCATAGGATCTCCTGCTTGAGCAGTGGGTTGGGCTAGAAGACCTCCAAGGTCCCTTCCAACTCTTGTTATTCTAAAAGTGGGGAGGAACAAGGTTTCTTAGGGAAGACGCCAAGCGGATTCCTACCTGCGTGGTAGAAGATAAGCCCCCTTCGCCCCAACTAATGTTGAAGCAAGCAGCCCACCAGCCCACAGCTGGGCAAAAGGAGCCCCACTTTCACTTTGTGGGTGGAAGAAACTCCTCCACCACCCCCTCCCCTGGGTCTTCCACATTTAGCGGCACCAGTGTCTCCTTCGAGCGAAGGTCTCTGCCTTATTTCAGGGCAGCTTTTCCTACGTCCTACGGAAGTGGCTCAGCCCAGCTAGGTGGCCCCTGGTCCTCGTTCTCGGGGCCCATGGTAAGGGGGGAATGGAGCGACCACAGGCTATGCAGCCCCCTGACCTTGGGTCCAGGGAAGGATCTTTCCCTTTTGTTAGCAGAAAGAAAGAAAGCACAGCAATTTAGGGCTAGGCGGCTACTGGGAGGTCATCTAGTCCAACCCCCTGCTGCAGCAGGAAAACTTACATTGTACGGATTATTTTGGTGCCTCTAACAGAGAGGGAAATTGCCAGAAAGGAGAAGGAGTTTACTAGGACAAGGCTGCCATGCAGAGGAAGGCAGAGATAGTCCTTGACTTATGACTACAATGGAGCCCAACATTTTGGTTGCTAAGCAAGAGTGTTGTTAACTGAGCTTCTCCACATTTTACCCAACCCATGACATCTCCTGGTGAGTGACATCAAGTTGGCCGTGCCCACCCGGTCACATGACTGCCAAGCCACTCCCACAAAACAGGCCACACCCACAGAATGGGTTCTAAAACAAGGTGAGACCCACCACTGGTCCAGTTCCAGCCCTTGTGCCAATTCTCTTTGCAGGTGAAGTCATCCTGGCAATCCTCCCACCAGCCCTCACAGTCCTCCCGGCACAGCGGCACGTCTATGATCCTCTCCTTCCGCCAGCTCTGGTCCACCTGTGGGCAGAAGGGAACAGCTGTGGCTCAGGGTCCTTGGGGCTCTCTGAGCTGGCTGGTTTCCTTGCAGGCGTTTCATGACCCAGCTAGGGAACATCATCAACAAGAAGGGAAAGGAGTTTGCAAGGAGGAAAGGAGGGGGGGAGAAGAGGAAGGAGGAGGAGGAGGAATGAGGAAGAGGACTCTGGGGGTCCTTGGTACCCTCTGAGCTGGCTGGTTTCCTTGCAGACGTTTCATGACCCAGCTAGGGAACATCATCAACAAGAAGGGAAAGGAATTTGCAAGGAGGAAAGGAGGGGGGGAGAAGAGGGAGGAGGAGAAGGAGGAGGAGGAGGAGGAGGAGGAGGAGGAGGAGGAGGAAGACTGTGGGGTCCTTGGTGCCCTCTGAGCTGGCTGGTTTTCTTGCAGGCGTTTCATGACCCAGCTAGGGAACATCATCAGTGCTGGGAGGGAGGAGGAGAAAAAGGAGGCGGCAGAAGAGGGTGGGAGTGGGGCCCCAGGTGTTCTCTGAGGTTGGTAGTTTTCTTGCAGGCATTTCATGACCCAACTAGGGAACCTTATCAGTGCTGGAATGGAGAAGGGTTTGCGGGGTGGGGGGCAATTGAGGGGTCTTTGGTGCTTTCTGAGCTTGCTTGTTTCCCACCAGACATTACATTACCCAACAAGCTAACATCAGCATTAAAAGGGAGTGGGGTTTGGGGAGAGGAGGAGGACTATGGGATCCTTGGTGCTGAGCTGGGTGGTTTCCTTGCAGGCGTTTCATGACCCAACTAGGGAACATCATCAATGCTAATCAGATGGTGTTTCATTACCCAAGCTAGCATTGATGAAGTTATCTAGTTGGGTCATGAAACGTCTGCAAGAGACCCCCAAGGACCCCAGACAGAGCAGAAAGAAAAGGTGGGTAGGGGGCTACTTCCAAGGAGAGCTTCCAGCTCCTCCAACTGTCTGGTGCAGGGGTCTGCAAAGTCGGCTCTTTGAAGACTGGTGGACTTCAACTCCCAGAATTCCCCAGCCAGCATGCAGAGCATTGGTCTAAGGCAGGAGTCTGGCATGGCTGGCTGGGGAATTCTGGGAGTTGAAGTCCACCAGTCTTCAAAGAGCCAACTTTGCAGACCCCTGGCCTGGTGTGGTGGCTCCCTAAAACTGGCTCCCTCCTGGCTCTCCTCGATCTGTTGGGATCATCTGCCCCCATAGACACTCAGGGGGGTCTCCGACGGCCACACACCTGGGTGTGGAGGAACCCCAAGGCCCCGACTCCCCCTGAGAGTCCGGTGACTGGGTCTGGGGGCATCAAGACCCAGCCCAGCCTGGCTGCTCACCTGCTTGATCCAAGGGCCCAGGTTGGGCGAGCATTCATAGAGGCAGGTGTCCTGAATGAAGTGCTTCTTGCACTTGTCCGACATGGTCCCACAGTGGTTCCAGTTGAAATTGTACAGGTAGGAGGCGTCTTCGTGGGCCTCTTGAGTTGTGTTGAGCGTACAGCAGGCGTTGTCCTTCCAGGGGGAGCACTGGGGGGGGGGGGGAGAAGCAGAGAGAGAGAGAGAGTGGGGGGGGATGACTGGTTTTAGCTGGGGAGGGTCTGAGGTCCTCGTTGGAATCTTCTCCCTAGACCAGGGATGTCCAAACTTGGGAACTTTTAAGACTTGTGGAGTCCACAAGTCTTAAAAGTTCCCAAGTTTGGACATCCCTGCCCTAGATGTTCCCAGGTCCCCAACTAACAGCTTTATTTATTTCCCAGCCCACCCAGGTTTCCCTCCTGGGAAAGTTGAGGTGGGGGGGGGGCATCTGCAACGGGGGCTCCACTTCTCTTGCTTTCCTCAGAACAAGGGACCCCCCCTCTAAGGGGTGGTGGGAGCCTCCAAACATTTTTTCTACCTGTGAAGTTTTCCTTCAATAGTTCTCAAATATTCTCCCTCCACCCACGGACATCCCAAAGGGGCTTTTCCCTTAAAAGGCAATTGGGCCTTCTTGCTTTTTCTCCTTGGAAACGTTTCGTTTCTCCTCCAGGAGGCTTCCTCGGTTCTGGAGAACTTCTTGGATGAGAAGGGAAGCGTTTCTAAGGAGGAAAACCAAGAAAGTCCAGGTGCCTTTTGGGAAAAGCCCCTTTGGGACCACCGTGACTGAGAAGGATGGAGAAATCGCCCTAGACATATGTGAACAAGGAGGGTCATTTCTCCCCCCTCCCCCCTCCAAAAAACCCCTCTCTTCCTATCATCTCAAGACTTGGAAGCATCTGTACACCCCCCGCCCGCTTAGTGTGGGATCTCCCATAGCATGGGGGGAGGGGGAAGACCCCCAGGCTGCCCCTTCATGAGTCCCCCTGTTCCTCTGGTTGACTGCAGCTGATCCCCAAAGCTGGCAGCCCCCCCCCCCTCCACCAGACCGAGAAGGTCAAGAGGAGGAAGAGGAGGAGGAGACGTCTTCTGTCTAAAATACAGGTAGTCCTTGACTTACAACGGTTCATTTAGTGACCGTTCAAAGTTACAACAGCACTGAAAAAAGTGACCGTTTTTCACACTGACGACTGTCACAGCATCTCCAGAGTCACGTGACCAAAATTCGGATGCTTGGGCAACTGACTCACATCTATGACGGTAGCAGAGCCCCACGACCTCCTGGCAGATAAAGTCAATGGAGGAACCAGATTCACTTAACAACCGCGTCATTAACTTAACTGCAGGGATTCACTTCACACAGGTGGCGAGAAAGGTCGTAAAATTGGAGCAAAACTCCCTTAACAAATGTTTCACTTAGCAACATCCATTTTGGTCATAAATTGAGGACTGCCTGAATACAGGCTGGAGAAATCTCTCTGGGTCAGCCATGGGTTTCTCCACCTGAGCCCCAACAACCGTTCCAACAGATGGGGTTAGGGTCTTCAGCCCCTTTTCCAGCCTCAGTCTGAAGACCCTCAGGAAGCCTTCTGCCCCAGCCTCTCTACCTGGTGATGCAGCTTATCCTCCGGTCCTGGCTGGCTCTTCTGGTGCTTGGCATCCATGCAGATGTTCAGCTTAGACTCCTGGGCAGCTGCCACAGCCAGGAACAGCAGCAACATCTGCCCCATGGCGCACATCATCACCCTGCGGGCAGAGAGGGAGGGAGAGTTAGAGGGGCGGGAGGATTCCCTGACCCAGTTTGGGTCACCACGAGATAGGAAAGAGATGGAGACTCTAGAAAGGGCACAGAGAAGAGCAACCAAGGACTAGAGTGGAGTATGGAATAGAACAGAATAAAGAATAGAACAGAATAGGATTTGGGTTTGGCCAGTCGAGAGAAAAGAAGGATCAGGGGAGACAGGATAGCAGCCTTCCAATATCTCAGGGGTGCCCCAAAGAAGAGGGAGTCAGGCTATTCTCCAAGGCACCTGAGGGTAGAACAAGAAGCAATGGGTGGAAACTAATGAAGGAGAGAAGCAACTTAGAACTGAGGAGAAATTTCCTGACAGTGAGAACAATGAATCAGTGGAACAGAAGTTGCCTCCAGAAGTTATGGATGCCCCCAACACTGGATGTGTTTTTAAGAAGAGGCTGGGAAATCATTTGTCTGACACGGTATAGGGTCTCCTGCCTGAGCAGGGGGTTGGAATACATGACCTCCAAGGTCCCTTCCAACTATTATTTCTCCACTCCAGAGTTGTGGTCAGAAATCAGCACCCTCTGCAGTCCTTTGGCCACATTTAGTGGAGACTGCAGTAGCCACCTCCTATTGCACACACACACACACACACACACACACACACACACACATCATGCTCCCTAAGTCCCACCACCACCACCTGCCATACACAAAGCAAGCATCTGCAACAACAAAACGGTCCTTCTAAAGCTCAGCCCAAGTATGAGGAACTGGACTCAACTCTATGGGTCTTCCCCCTTTCTTTGAGCATGGTCAAGTTATCTGGAATGGTCTGGGGTCTCCTGCTTGGTCCTTCCGACTCATCCTGTTTGGTCCAGGCACCAATTGTCTCAGGTGGCCAAAATCCCAACCATTGGAAGCTCTTTGAAATTATAGAGGGAGAGCATGTAGGCGGGGATTTTGTAAGGTCTCCATATATAGAACAGAACAGTTGGAAGGGACCTTGGAGGTCTTCTAGTCCAACCCCCTGCCTAGACAGGAAACCCTCCAGACAAAGGGTAATCCAACATCTTAATAACTTCCAGTGTTGGGGCATTCACAACTTCTGGAGGCAACTTCTGTTCCACTGATTAATTGTTCTGTCAGGAAATTTCTGTTTAATTCCAGGTTGCTTCTGTCCTTGATTAGTTTCCACCCATTGCTTCTTGTTCTGCCCTCAGGTGCCTTGGAGAATAGCTTGACTCCCTCTTCTTTGGGGCAACCCCTGAGATATTGGAAGGCTGCTATCCTGTCTCCCCTGGTCCTTCTTTTCATTCAACTAGACATACCCGGTTCCTGCATATGGCCAACCTCCTTCCCCAGTTTGGTGGGTTTGGGTTTGGGGGTCTTTCCCCTCCCCCCGAAGTTACTGACTGCACCCACCCTCTTTGCATCTGGGGTGCATCAGGGTGAAAAACTATCAGAGGCTAGAAAACTGTTCTGCATGACTTTCTTTTCAAGGCCAAAGAGGAGATAAATGGCTTTAAGTGACTTTATCATACCATAAAACAATTATCTACTATTATGAGAGTTTCTCTGGGAGGATATATAACTATAAACAAAATATCCAATTCTTTTTTAAAAAATTGTAAATCTACCAAGACACTGGAAATTAAAAAAAACCCAGTAACTCCTCCCCACCCCCAAACTACAATAATAGGAGCATTTTTAAAAAATGCTTTGTTTTAAGCATACACAAAGCATATTGGAAACCAAACATTAAATCTGAAACTCTACCAAAGAAATATTTGCATATTTGGAGTTGAAGACACTCAACGGAAATTTAAAAATGGAAAGCAAATATTAGTCAAAGAACTACAGGAGTTTCCAGTAATTTCGAGTGGGGGATTAAATTACATTTCTTCTTTATAATAAAAAAGGAAAACCAGAACCGAGATTCACGTTACCTTAACCCATGATTTATTTAACCACAGTGCATTAAGCCATGATGCATTTAATCTGGTTTCCTGAACTAACCATAATTGGCAAGTTTTGAGAGAAAAACTGAGCCGATTCACCTGCACTTAAGGTGCTGGAGGGGCTTCCTTTCAGCAATGCTTTGGCCCGCTAGGGAAGACCAATAGGAAACCCCCCCCCTCTATCATCTGGTGGGATTCAGGAGGGGGAATCACTTCCTTGGCTTACACCACCATAAAAGTGGGTTTTCTGCTTCCAGAGCCCCACATGATGATTCAAATTGAAGGGGATTGGGAGATTAGGAAAAGCTACCCAGACTCTCTAGAAGACTCTAGAAGGGGTTTTATTTATTTCTATCCCACTTTGTGCATTTATAAATAACTGAAGGTAGTAATCATATCCTACAGCAGTGTTTCTCAACCTTGGTGAGTTTAAGACGAGTGGACTTCAACTCCCAGAATTCCCCAGCCAGCCATGCTGGCTGGGGAATTCTTACATGATACATTTAATCTGTAAGGTTTAATAGGATTAAGTCCTACATACTTTGCTCCTATTTCCCCACAGCATCCCCTTGAGAGGTGGGTTGGGCGGAGAAATTGAGAAGGACCTAGCCCAAAGTCACCCAGCTGGCTTTCAGGTCTAAAGCAGGACTACAACGCCCATCTCCTGGGAATTTGCCAGCTTTAAGGCAGAACTTGAACTCACAGTCTGGTGCCTTTAACCGTAGACCAAACTGGGTCTCTAAAGCAGGGGTCTCCAACCTTTGCAACTTTAAGTCTGAAGGACTTCAGCTCCCAGACTTCTCCAGCCAGCTTTGCTGGGAGCTGAAGTCCTTCAGACTTAAAGTTGCAAAGGTTGGAGACCCCTGCTCTAAAACACTCACCACCACCGGTTGATAAGAGGCTTAATCTAGAACCTGGCCACTTCGCAAGGGGTGGGCTTCAACGCCCAGAAATCCCCCAGCAAGCCTGCCAACCCCAGAAGCCCATATTCCACAGCAATCTCTCAAAAGTAGAGCCCCCCCTCCTCCCCAGGCAAAGCCAGACCGCCATCCACCCCCAACAGCTGGAGTCCTTTGATGGAGACAACGCTCCAGGTGCTTCCTACCTGTGCATAGCAGGTTCTGGTCAGCAGCACCTCCTTCCGGCTTTAATAGTGGAGGCTGTCCGGTTGCAGGTGGAGTCACTTCAGGAGGGTCAGCACAGGTGAAGGCGGTCTGGCTGCAGAGCAGAGGCCTGGGAGGGAGGGAGGCAGGGAGGGAGCTGCAGCTGCCTCTTAAAGCACAGGGATCGGTCCAAAGATCAGGAGATCACTCCTTGGGCGATGATTGAGCCAGGATCCAGTCTTGCATTTTGGACTTTTTCCCTTGCCCTGCTCAGGGGGCCGTAACAGAGGCAGGAGTCTTCTGGGGTGTGTGTGTGGGCAGGCAGGTAGTCCATCCCTCTGATGGGAGTTGTAGTCCAGCAGACATGGGTGTCACTAAAGGGGGAAGAAGAGGGAGACCACCCTGAGTAACCTTTCTTGAACTAAAACTGCCGGAGTTTTCACTCAGACGTGCCCTATGTGTGGGGAGGGGGGGTCATGTGAGGCGAACCCCCAGCAAATGGTTCCCACAGAGGGCTTGGCCTCCTCCTTCTCAACCTCAGTTTCCTTGTGGTTTCCTTTTATCATGGGAAAGCAACCCTTTATCATGTTGGCCATATCCAAACAAAGTTTAATTCAGCAGAAACTGCTCACTAATTCAGTCTGTAAGACAAAATTCAGTCTGCTTGGTGTATAAGCGAAGTGTGTTTAATTCACCCCGTCGGAGTGCTTTGAAAAACATTGCTTGTGGTTAAGCGTGTGTTGATCATCCAGCCAACCATGGCTTATTCATTACACCAGGATATGGTCAATTTCAACCTTACTCTGGAAAGCTTCTTGCTGAGAAATATATAGGGCCAGAGAAATAAGAATGCATGTGTTTTGTGAGAGGTGTGAAAACTTTGACTGATTAAAGATATGATGGATGGCAGGTCAATAGTTGTGGAACTCATCTATTCCCATGGGATGTTTCCCAAAGAGCATAATTTGGAATGTAGTAGGAGGAAGTGGTAAAAGAGAGAGGAAGGAAGGAAGGAAAAGGAAAGGGGAGAAAGAGGAAGGAGCAGAAAAGGAGGGAGAGAGGAGAGAGGAAGGAAGGGAGAGAGAAGAAGAGAAAGCAAGGAGGGAGGAGAAAAGTGGGCGAGGAAGGAAGGAAAGAAACAAAGAGAAAGAGGAAGGAAAAATAATCTGAATGAAAAGATTTGACTGGCAAGACGTAGGTGAATACATATAAGGAAATGAAGGTGTAGCTTTAATTGCAGACAAAAAAAAGTAAATTCTACATCAAAAATAATTTACTCGTTTAGATTTTTCAAAGTGTGTATTAAAATGGAAATCCATAAATGGGTATCAGGTACAGTTTAAATATTAGCTCTCCTGTAGATAAATAGAGGTAAGAAGAATCAGAAGTAAATTCTGAGAAAAATTGTGCGATGCTCCATGAACACAATTCAGAAGATAAATAAATGGGAGAAACAGACCGTGGTATGCCACTCCTCTGCCATGCATGCCACCTGCCAACCCAATTGGTCCCTGACCTGCCAGCGAACCTAAAGACAATAAAAGATCACAACAGCTTTTCTGCTGATGGTGACATCTAGACAGAATGACAAAGTGGGTCAGATAAGAAATTGGCAAACTCCAGCAACTTAATTAGATCCTAGAAAAGTCCCTTCCAGATATGACAATTCCTCAGAAAATGTTTCCTTCTCCACTCAAGCCATTCATCCTTGGCTCAAAAAAGCTGACAATGGCATATAATCCTTTAGGGCAGAAAGTTATATTTTCACCCTACTGAACCTGAAGTGTTCTCTGGCCATCCCTAGATAAGGGGCTAAATCCAAGCCCACTTAGATGGACCTCTGTATAAAAAATAGCAGCCCTTTTTAAAATATAATTTATGGCCACTTTTGATCACAGCCTGTTTTGCTGTCAATTAAACTTCACCTCTGCTTCAGGCAATTTTCCTGTGTTTTTTTTGGGGTGTGTGTGTGTGTGTGAACCTGACTCAACTCTGAACAGAATTTATTCTGAGAGGCAGAGAAAGAATCAAAGAGACCAACTGTTGCACAAGGTTAAACTAAAGATGGTTTGCAAGAACAGACGGATATTTAAAAATGGTTTACATTTACAGGCAATAGCTCATCAGGGTTTGACAATTATCTGTGGTTTAAGAACCAATGGAGACCAAATGAGCAAATATTAATAATTTAAACGATTAGGGACAGGGTTAAATGTCAGGTTTTACCCAAAACAGCGGCCTAGGTTGAATCTATGCAAAGATGGCAGTGGCCTTCACCCTGCGTGGTTAACCGAGTCATTTAAAGGGCCACAGATTTACATAGCAGGTTATGCTGGGTTATTGCTAATCGTGGTTAGGCTTTTTGTATCCTAGTTTCATGTGTGAAGCCAACCGCTTTGGTTCATGCTCCAACATTTTGTTTGACTGCAAAAAAATGTTATTCAGTGAAACGTGCCCTTCGGGGGTGCCCATCATCCCCAGGCCGTCCGTGGACAATGGGCACTGGTGTCCTGCAACGCATAAAATATTAACTTGAATGCTTTAGTTTTTAATGTCTGATGTTTTCGTGTTTTAATCCTATCATTGAACAGGGAGGAAGGAAGGAAGGAAGGAAGGCGTCGGGTTGCAAAATCGCTTAGTTTTTTAATTATCATTTTTCAAATATTTTGCCATTGGGAGAAACATGTGGTTTCTTGCGCAGGCGCACTATGCGCTGCCCGGGCGTGGCCTGGCCAGAAGCCAGGCTTCCTTTTGCGCGCACGCGCAGTGCCACCTGTGAAAGCCTTGGCTAGAAACCTCAGGAGAGACGCGCTTGCAAAGCACACGTGACGGCAAGCCGGGGCGTCGCTAGTCTAGGACATAGCATCTTTGTGGTAGCTCTGGCGTGGGAAAACAGGTACCGGAAATGCTTTTTCAAACGGCTCCCTAGAGCGGCGGGAGCACTTCCGCCTCTCTCTTTTTTTTTTAACCGCCCGCCAAAAATCCTAACAGGTCGCTTCCGGGTCGAGGCGGGAACACTTCCGGCCGTGATTCTCCCGGCTTCCAGCCTCCGCCGGCGGCAGGTCAGGCTCCGTCGGCGCCGGCAAACGCGGGGAGTGACGGGGGACCGAGAGCGGAAGTCCCGCCCCCGAATCCCGGAAGCGCCCGGATGATTTGTTTCTTGGGCCGGCCGACCTCGCAGGGTTGTTGTTTCAGGGCAAATGAAGGGGGGGAGCCCTGAGAAAGGCGGGGGAGGGGGCTGAAAGGGGGGCAGGTGACCCGGAGAGACCCTCGAGGGGGTCGGGGGCGCTTTAAATCCCTTGAGGACCCCCCTGGGTTGAAACCTGGTAATGAAAATTCAGTGGAAATGTATTTATTTTATCCCTTTATTATGAAATTAATTTATTATGAATTTTCTTTGCCTTGTCAAATGACTCTGCAGAATAAAAGCCTTAAAAAGCATTAAGATCACGGGACATAAAATGACCAAAGGAGATAAATTAATGTCATTGAGTGAAATTGAGGATATTTCGTCACTTTATGCATTAATTACGTTTCTTTATCCCACTTTTATTGCTATTATAAGTAACTCCAGGCTGCTAACCTTTGAAATCCTCCTCTGTTCCTCCCCAGCACAACAACCCTGTGAGGTGGGCTGTGCTGAGAGAAAGAGGAGGAGGAGACTTCCCATAATATACGATTAATAATATTTTAGTTCTACTGTGATAGAATATGGTGGTTGATATAAAAACAA
The DNA here is from genome assembly GCA_039707465.1 of Rhabdophis nuchalis. NCBI lineage: Eukaryota > Metazoa > Chordata > Lepidosauria > Squamata > Natricidae > Rhabdophis > Rhabdophis nuchalis. The sequence continues at coordinate 67,323,465 of CM077649.1, forward strand.
TATATTGAAATATTGAACAATCAAATAAGTTGAATATAAGCAATAGTGGAAGATCTTAATGTAAGATAAAAGTTGGTATTAATATTAGTTATACAAGTTTGTTAAACGTAGCAAACACGATAGATCATATTTTACTCACATCAAAAGGTGCCATAATTAAGATAAGGTGAGCGGTACAAAAATAGCGCACTGAAATATTGAATAATTGAACAATGAGAGATTAAAATTTAATATCAAGACGTTTATCACTACTAGTATTATATAAGATTGTTAAATGAAACAAATATGAATAACACTATTTTTGTTGTATGAAATGTATGATAATCAGGTCTCACACTGTTCACACACTGATATGTAAAAAATAATAAAAATATATGAAAAACTTGGGGGGAAACCAACCCTGTGAGGTGGGCTGGGTTGAGCGACAGAGAAGGAAGTGGGATCCCATCTCACGCTTTTCAGTCAAATAAGTGCCTCTTTTTCCTTTATTAAAAAAAGAGGCTTTTCCATAAAGCTAGTTGGTGCCACCATAAAAATAGAAAACCTTGAATGGTGAGATTTGAAGTCGCGTCTGACCCATCGTGACCCCATAAACAATGTTCTTGCAGGCCTTCCTGTCCCCCGGAGCCCATTTCAGCTCACGCCGACAGCTTCGGAGACATTGAGCAAGTGGATCTTTTCCAGGATGAGGATCTGCCCCTAAATTGCGTCCTTTGGGGCTCCTAATGGGATCCCCATCACTGAGTCCATCCATCCATCCCATCCGCTTTTTCCTCCAGAAAATGACCATTAAAAATAGGGTTCCTCAAGCTTTGGCAGCTGTACCATGGGAGGACTACAACTCCCAGAATTCCACAGCTGGGGAATTCTGGGAGTTGAAATCCACCCATGGTAAACCCGACAAACCTTGAGAAACACGGATTTAAAAGCAATTCACAATACTCCATTTGCAGCCCCTGGCTTCCACAGTTGAAGCACGGGGAGGCTTAATTTGCAGGTCTGAATGGTGGGCAATCCCTTCCTGCCCCACCTCCTCTTGGAGGGTCCTGCCCCTCACCAGCCCCTCTTTCTGACCCCCAGGGAGCCATGTCCACCCTCTTCCCTTCCCTCTTCCCACGAGTCACCGAGGCTCTGTGGTTCAACCTGGACCGGCCCTGCGTGGATGAGAACGAACTGCAGCAGCAGGAGCAACAGCACCAGGCCTGGGTGAGCAGAGAGGGGGGTGGTCCCCCTTCCTTTCCTTCTCCCCCCTGCCCGGCCTTCGGCTCCGTCTTTCCTTACGCATGTCGTTCCTTGCTTTTTTCTCTTCTCTTCAGCTGCAGAGCATAGCTGAGAAAGACAACAATTTGGTGCCAATCGGGAAACCAGCTTCAGAGGTAAGAGCCAATTTGCCCCATGGCACCAGCTGAGGATTTGGGGTTTGTGGCGGCAGCTCTGCCTTGATGGGTGAAAATTTGGAAGATTATAGAACTTTTAAAATCACCCCTTGCCAAAGTTGTCAGAGGAGAACTATGTCCGATCTTGTCTTTTCCCAGGTGCAAAAGTTATTAACAGGGAGTCCCCGACTTGTGGCCATCACCGAGCCCAACATTTTCATTGCTGACCGAGACAGTTGTTAAATGAATTTTGCCCCATTTTAAGACCTTCCTTGCCACCGTTAAGTGAATCACTGCAGCTGTTAACATAGAAACACGGTTGTTAAGTGAATCGGGCTTCCCAATGGACTTGGCTCATCAAAAGGTCGCAAAGGGGGATCAGGTGACCCCAGGACCCTGCAGCCGTCATAAATATGAGTCTGTTGCCAAGCGTCCGACTTTTGACCATGTGACCCTAGAGACGCCACAAGGGCCAAAAATAAGTCCCTTTCTCCAGTCTCGTTGTAACTCCAAACGGTCATTAAACGAATGGTTGTAAGTTGAGGTCCACTTGTGAAAGGCTTAAAAACTGACCTGGCTTGCATCCCATTGTGTGTGCGTGGGATACACATGTGGGGCTGTAGAGAAACGATCCCCCATCTCCCCCCGTCGATTGGATGAGGGGCGGTTTTGCCTTCTGGAATTGCAAGCTGGTCACTGCAAAGCGATGATGGCACCAGCAACAGCCCTTGGACTTATAGGCCACCTCACGGTTCTTTCCAGCCCCCTCTAAGCGGTTTACAGAGTCAGCCTCTCCCCCCCCCCCCCCCCCAACAATCTGGGTCCTTGTTTTACTGACCTCGGAAGGAGGGAAGGTTGAGTCAACCTAGATCCAGTTCAGGATCGAAGTCCTGGCCACGGGCAGAATTAGCCTGCAATGCTGCACTCTAACCACTAGGCCCCCATGGATGCAGGGGTGGGATTCAGCCAGTTGGCACCACTTTGGGAGAACTGGTTGTTGTTAACTTTCTGAGCAGTTTGGTGAGCTGGTTGTTGGAAGAAACCATTAGGACAGAGAACCGGTTGTTCAATTATTTGAATCCCACCACTGGACAAATGGATGGATAGACAGACAGACAGACAGACAGACTTAGATACCGCTTCACAGTGACAGGCCTCTCCAAGCGGCCTACAGAGTCTGGGTCCTCCTTTGACCCACCTCGGAAGGAAGGAAGGCTGAGCCCTCGTTGAGCCGGTCAGGATCGAACAGCTGGCAGTTGGCAGATAAAGATTAAACGTTTGGAAAAGAGAAAAGAAAGATTTAAGAAAGATAGAGCCTGCAATAGACCACTATGTTACCCCAGCTCCTTCCTTCCTTCCTTCCTTCCTTCCTTCCTTCCTTCCTTCCTTCCTTCCTTCCTTCCAACACCTACTTAGATACCGCTTCACAGTGGTTTAAAGGTTAAGTTTAAGGTTTATTAGTTTTTTATACCGCCCTACTCCCGAAGGAGTCAGGGCGGTGAACAGCCAAAGTAAAACAGATATATCAAAGTTAAAAAACAGTTTTAAAGCCCCTCTCCAAGCGGTTTACAGAGTCGGCCTCTTGCCCCCCAACAGTTTGGCTCTTCCTTTGACCCACCTCGGAAGGACAGAAGGCTGAGCCCTCCTTGAGCCAGCCAGGATCGAACTGCTGGCAGTGCAGTCAGCCTGCAATGCTGCGCTCTTAACCCCTGTGCCACCAGGGCTCTCAAGAGGGCTGCCTCTCTGCTTTGCCTTAGCAGACTTACGACGAGGAGGAGGAAGAGGATGATGAGGACGACGAGGACAGCGAGGAGGACTCCGAAGACGATGAAGATATGCAGGACATGGACGAGATGAACGACTACAACGAGTCCCCGGACGACGGGGAGATTAACGAGGTTGGCCGGATAAACTGCCCCAGCATGCTTTTATTTCTTTATCTGCTTATCACTTATTTGTAGCACCCATTTCTTATTTTTACAACACACCTTCCTCCTCCTCCTATTTTCCACACAAAAGAACAACCCTGCCAGGTGGGGTGAGAGACTGGCTCAAAGTCACCCAGATCAGGGGTCTCGAACCTTTGCAACTTTAAGTCTGAAGGACTTCAGCTCCCAGACTTCTCCAGCCAGCAAAGCTTATTATTTATTTATTTATTTATTTTATTTATTTTATTGAATTTATAAAACCGCTCCCTCTCCCCACAGGGACTCGGGGCGGTGCACAGGGAAAATAAAACAATCAATATACAACATTACATAAAAACGAATTAAATCAATTCCTGTGCTAAAATCCCCAATTATAACTAAAACACCCAATAATAAATAAAACCCTATAGCAGAGAGACTATCCAAGGCCGGCCAGGCAGAAAAGATGTGTCTTTAGTTTCAGGCGGAAGGAGCGGAGGTCCGTAGTTGTTCTAATGTCGGGGGGAAGGTTGTTCCAGAGGGCTGGGCCCGCCACAGAGAGAGCCCTTCCCCTGGGCGTCGCCCGCTGACAGAGTCTAGTGGACGGCACCCGGAGAAGCCCCTCTCTGTGGGAGCGAATCGGCCGTGAGGATGTGTGAGGCAGGATCCGATCCCGCAGATAGCTAGGTCCCGAGCCATGGAGCGCTTTAAAGATGATGACTAACACCTTGAAGCGCACCCGGAAGACGACAGGTAGCCAGTGCAGCTCGCGCAAGAGCGGTGTTACGTGGGTAGACCCAGTGGTTCCCATAATTGCTCGCGCGGCTGCATTCTGAACTAACTGAAGCCTCCGGGTGCACCTCAAGGGAAGCCCCATGTAGAGAGAGTTACAATAGTCCAGTCGGGATGTCACGAGTGCATGAGTGACTGTGCGAAGGGCGTCCCGATCCAATAGGGGGCGCAACTGGCGTACCAGGCGAACCTGGTAAAACGCCCTCCTGGCCACGGCTGTCACTTGATCTTCCATGGACAGCCGGGCATCCAGGAGGACACCCAAGTTGCGCGCCCCATCCACAGGGGCAAGATGTTCGCCCCCTATGGCCAGCGATGGAGTGAGCTGGTTGAATCGGGCAGCCGGAAACCACAGCCACTCGGTCTTGGTCGGGTTGAGCCTGAGTCCGTTACTTCCCATCCAGATTCACACGGCTTCCAGGCACTGGCACATCACCGCTACGGCATCGTTGGGGTGGTTTGGGGTAGATATATACAGCTGAGTATCATCAGCGTAGAGATGGTACTCTACCCCAAAGCCACGGATGATCTCACCCAGCGGCTTCATATATGTGTTGAACAGGAGAGGCGAGAGGACCGACCCCTGAGGCACCCCACAGGTAAGGGGTCTCGCGGTCGACCTCTGCCCTCCTGTCAACACAAATTGCGATCGACCGGAGAGGTAGGAGGAGAACCACTGCAAAACGGTGCCTCCCACCCCCAACCCCTCCAGCCGATGCAATAGGATACCATGGTCGATGGTATCAAAAGCCGCCGAGAGGTCTAATAGGACCAGGATGGAGGAACAACCCCCATCTCTGGCCCTCCAGAGATCATCGACCAACGCGACCAATGCCGTCTCGGTGCATTTGCTATGTGGGTATATTATGTATATACCCACATAGCAAAGCTGGCTGGAGAAGTCTGGGAGCTGAAGTCCTTCAGACTTAAAGTTGCAAAGGTTGGAGAGCCCTGACCCAGATGGCTTTCGTGCCCAAGGCGGGACTAGAACTCACCGTCTCCCGGTGATTGGCCCATTCCTGAGGTTATGAATGCAGGGAGGGCTAGGGAAGGAGCCTCAGGCAGGGGCCTGTCCTTAGGCTTGCTCCTTCCTAGGGGCAGAGCTGGGGGGTCTACAGCAGGGGGGGGGTCTCCAACCTCGGCCCCTTTAAGACTTGGGGACTACAACTCCCAGCAGGGCTGACTGGGGAATTCTGGGAATTGAAGTCCACAAGCATCGAAGGGGCCCAGGTTGGAGACCCCAGACCCACAGGGTTGCCTTGCAGCTGCCATTCTCTTCTGCTAAGGGTCCCCCCACTTTCTCCCTCTCCCCCCAGGTGGACATGGAAGGGGCAGAACCAGACCAAGACCAGTGGATGATCTAGACGCCGGAGAAGCAGCCACCGCTGGGAACTGCAATCCAGGTGCACCGAAGGGGTTCCTGAGCTTGGCTGCCCCCACCCAGACCCCACATGGGGGTCCTGCGCCCACCGTGACTCTCTGCCAGGGAGGGGGGTCTGAATGCCAGCTGTCCCGTGAGCTGACCTCCTGCGCTGCTCTGCTGACCCGCTGACCAGAGCGAAAGCCTTAAGGGTTGTGTCCGTCTCTCCCCGCAGGGCCAGGGCTGCGTCTGCTCTCTTTCGGGCAGGTGGGGGGGCTTCCCGCCCTCGGCTGAAGCCCCTTTGTAAATAAAATAGTTCTTTTTTTACTCGACCCGTGCTTCATCCCCCTTCAGTCTGTGGGAGGCTTCCTCCTTCGAGCGATAGATAATACAGGTGGTTTTGCGATAGTGGTGAATACCTATAGCTCGGATGCAGGTTGGAGGTTCCTTCTCCATGTTGGTGGGTTGGTTTGGTTACCGGGCTAGGTAACTTTAAGCGGAGTTTAGGGGGAAGGTAGTCCTCGACATACGGCCAGAATTGAGCCCAACATTTCTGCTGCCAAGCAAGACAGTTAAGTGAGTTTCGTCCCATATTATGACTTTTCTTGTCCCCGTTGTTACCTGAATCACTGGATTTATTAAGTGAGTCACACGGTTGTTAAGTGAACCTAGTTTCCTCATTGACTTTGCGTGTTAGAAGGTCGCAAAAGGGCATGGCGTGACCCTGGGCCACGGCGACCGTCATAAATGTGAACCAAGCTGGTTCATTTTGTTCGATTTTGATCACGACCAAGGGAATGCTTGAGCCATTATGTTTAACGACCGTTTGAAGTCAAAACAGCACTGAACAAAACCACTTACGAACGTTTTTCACACTTACGACCGTTGTGGCGTCCCCATGGACACATGATCAAAATTCAGACGCTTGGCAACTGGCTCATATTTACGACGGCCGCAGTGTCCCAGGGTCACATGATCCCCCTTTGCCACCTCCTGGCAAGCCAAGTGAATGGGGAAGTCGGATTCATTTAACGACTGTGTTACTAATTTAAAAAGTGCAGTGATTCACTTAACAACCATGTTGCTCACAACTGCATTGATTCACTTAACTGTGGCAACGAAGGTCGCAAAATCAGTCAAAGCTCACTTAACTGTCTTGCTCAACAACTAAAATGTTGGGCTCTTGTGGTCGTAAGTTGAGGACTACCTGTTAAGCGAGGGATGGGTCCCCAAAATAATTTCCTGATTCAGAGCTTCCTTTTACACAGTTTGGAGAAATCAATTCCAGGGGAATTCTTCCATGTTCTCCTTCTACAGAGTGGGTTTATGTCCTCTAGGGAGAGGGCCGGAGGGGGGGCTGGGGGGGGGCTACTGCAGGGGGGGGGATACACAGCGTAGGAGAATCGGTGGCTCTCGCCTTGGTAAATAATTGCATTTTTTTTTTTAAAGAATGTTTCTTGGCACAACTGAACAACACAATTCAAAAGTTTTAACACAATAAATCTGTCAGCACACATCACAATATCAAACAAGGCCAAACCAGCATTATGGAAAGAGAAACATACACCCATATTCCACAATATCTGAGAATGGGCAACCTAGCCTAGGGGTCCCCAACCTTGGGTGCTTGGAAGACTGATGGACTTCAACTCCCAGAATTCCCCAGCCAGCCACGCGTGGCTGGCTGGGGAATTCTGGGAGTTGAAGTCCACCAGTCTTCCAAGCACCCAAGGTTGGAGACCCCGGCCCTAAGCCAACGAAGGGAAGGAGTTCTCATTCGCCAGGGCTGTCCAGCAAACGATAGGGGAGCAACATGGTTTTGGAAGCCCACCAACCACCATCGGAGGTAACGCGACAGCATCACCAAACTCATATTGGTGGCTTTGCTGTCTCACCTATGAGCAGGTCAGAGAATGGGAGCTTTGTCAATTCTGCACCAGCCACTCAAAGCGTCGTATCTTGAGGACTGGGCAAGGAAGGTCCATCTTTCTGCACCATCCATGGACGCAACGTGGGACCTTCTTCACAGTAAGTCAGCAATTGGATTTCAACGTCCGTTGCAAATGATAGCAGATGCAAGAAGAGTCCAGAATGAAATCAAGAGCTTCCTTCCCATTTCTTGTACTTGTAGCCGTCAACATAACAAGCACAATTGAGCAGAAAATGACCGTTGCTAAGCAAGGCAGTTGTTAAGTGAGTTTTGCTCCATTTGAAGACCTTTCTGGCCACCGTTGTTAAGGGAATCACTGCAGTTACATGGTTGTTAAATGAATCTGGCTTCTCAGGAGGTTGCAAAAGGGGATCATGTAACCCCGGGACACTGCAACTGTCATAAGGACCTGCCAGTTGCCAAGCATCTGACTTTCGCTCATGTGATGTTGCAAAGGTTATAAGTGTGAAGAACGGCCATAAGTGACGTTTTTTCAATGCAGTTGTAATTTTAGCGGCCATTAAGCAAACTATAATAATAATAATAATAATTTTATTTATAGACCGCCTCCTCTCCCCAAAGGGACTCGGAGCGGTGCACAGGGAAGTTAAAAAGCAAATATAAAATACATAAATAGTTAAAATAAGAATTAAACAAATTATCCCTGCGCTAAAACCCACTATACTAAAACTAAACTACAATCCCCTAAGAACCTAGTTAAAAACGGAGGACTAACCTAGGCCGGCCAAGCAGAAATCTATGGTAAGTCAAGGACCACCTTTAACTGTAAACTCAAGATTGTGAAGCTTCTCGTGAGCCCAACCTTGGCAGAAGATTAAGGGGAAAGCATATGGTCAACCCTTGGCTTTTAAGAGTTTTTTTTAAAAAGTATGACAGGTAATCCGCCCCGGGTCCCTTTGTGGGAGATGGGTGCGGGATACAAATTTGAAAAATAAAATAAATAAAAAATAAATCCTGGACTTGCAATCAATCAGAAAAGAGCTGGAAGGGACCTCGGAGGTCCTCTAGTCCAGCCCCCTGCGGAAGCAGGAGACCTCAGACCACTGTCCAGTCTCTTCTTTAAAAAAAACTCCAGCGATGAAGCCCCCACCCCCTGCCACAGGGCTGAAAATAAAATGACCTCACTCTTTTTCACCTACTTAAAATGGGGCAAAACTTATTTAATAAATGTCCCGCTTAGCAACAGAGGTTTTAGGCTCAATTGTGGTCGTAAAGTGAGGACACGTAGGGGATTTTTAGTCTGCTGGGCAACTCCCCTGCCCCCCTCCCTTTACCCAGAGCGCCCCCCCTCTGCGCCCCTCCCTCTGGCAGGGAGGCAGCCCGGCCCCTCACTCCAGCCCCACGTAGGTCAGCTGGGCCATCCCGTCGGGAATGCCGCGGAAGTACTGCAGGCTGGTCCGGTGCACCCTCCACTTGTACTTCCCGCAGGCCTTGGCGTACTGGAGGAATTTGGGGGCGCCGGGGAAGATGACGTTGTCCGCCAGGATGGTGGCCCCCGGCTGGAGGAGGCCGTGGTCTTCCAGCAGCTGCAGATCCCGCAGGTAGCAGCGCTTCCAGTGGCCCATGACCACCAGGTGGACCTCCATCAGCAGGAAGGTCTCCCTGAGGAGGGGGATGACCTCCTCCGAGGGGCCCACGATGAGTTCCACCTGCACCGGGGGTCGGTGGGGGAGGAAAGGGGGGGTGTCATCAGGACGGCTCCTGGGGGAGAAGGTCCTCCTGGGAGTCTGCAGCTCCCTCCAAGCCTTGGAAACCGAAGGGGGAGGGAGGGAGGGAGGGAGGGGGGTGAGAAAGGCCGGCCATGGGAGGCACCTCCAGGGGGCCAGGGGGATGGGGGTGGGCCAGGGGAAGCCCTTGGGTGGCTTTGGAGGGGTCTACTCCCCAGGATGGCTGCGGAAGAAGGACACGGGGCCCTCGGTGCTCTCTGAGCTGGGTTCTTTTCTTGCAGACATTTCATGACCTAGCTAGGTAACTTTATCAAGACGAGAAGGGAGGAGGAGGAGGAGGACTGTGAGTCCCTGATGCTCTTTGAGCTGGGTGGTTTTCTTGCAGACCTTTCATTACCCAACTAGGGAACATTATCAAGACTAGAAGGGAGTAGGGTTTGCAGAGAGGAGGAGGAGGAGGAGGAGGAAGAGGAGGAAGAAGAGGAGGAGGAGGACTGTGGGATCCCTGATGCTCTCTGAGCTTGGTTCTTTTCTTCACCCAACTAGGGAACATCATCAAGACGAGAAGGGAGTAGGGTTTGCAGGTCTGGCTGGGGAATTCTGGGAGTTGAAGTCCCCCAGTCTTCAAGTCGCCAAGGCTGGAGCCCCCTGGGCTTGCTTGTCCATTCCCAGGCCTTGTGTGGGTGGCATTTCTCTTCTCCTGACGCTGGCATGGCCTGGCACTCCCTTCGTGGGCTGGGCCAGGGCCTCCAACCGTGGCAACTTGAAGACTCGATTCTGCCTCCCGCCCACCACCCAAGACGACCTGCCCAGGGAGACCGACGGGCGATCCCAGCCTTGCTCACCGTGTCGTCGTCAAAGCCAGCCAGCCGGATCACCTTCTCCGCCAAGGAGGCCCGGCCCACGTCCATCTCCACCGTGTACAGCCGGGCGCCCAGCGGGAGGGACTGTGCCATGAGGATGGAGGCGTAGCCACAGTAGGTGCCCAGCTCCAAGACCGTCAGGGGAGCCTGGTTGTAGATCAAGCGCTCCAGGATCTTAGCTAGGAACGTCAGAAAGAGCAAAGGGGAAGCGGGAGTGAATACGCAGGTCCAGAATACGCAGAGTGGCAGAGATGGGAGGGACCTCGGAGGTCCTCTAGTCCAGCCCTCTGCTCAAGCAGGAGACCCTTATGCTGTTCCAGACAAATGCCTGTCCAACCTCTCCTTCATAGCCTCCCGTGTGGGAGCTCCCACAACACACAAAGAGCCTTCAGAAGGGAAAACATGCTGTTCAGAATGGCAGAGTTGGGGGGGACCTCAGAGGTCCTCTAGCCCAACCCCCTGCTCAAGCAGGAAACCCTGCACCGTTCCAGACAAATGGTGGTCCAAACTCTTCCTAAAAGCTGGAGGTTTGGGGAAGTTGTGTGAACGCAGTCAGGGCCAAGTCGAGTCCAGAGACGGGCAATGAAAACGGTGCAAAGTTGGAGGGAGAAGAGCGAGCAGGAAAGGCTGGAAGCCCTGAAGAGGAAATGGGGGCTACGACTGAGACCTTAAAGAGGGGTGGGAGAAGGGACCCCCCAGACAGAAGCACTTGCAATGTCTCTGTAAGGACCAGTGGGGGACACAAGTTCAAAAGCCGGGTTAGAAAGTCTTTCAGGTAGAGATACAGAGAGAGAGTCCAGCAGAGGTGGGGCTCATTCATCAGGGACGGAGTTTAAGTGTGCTTGAGACACAGGGCCATCGCCTGACGGAAATTAAGAAAAACTAAAATAAGACAAATAATTGAAAGAAATTCAAAAGGCGGACTTGGCGGATGGGTCTTTTCTGCAGTCAGTTTTCTAACTGAAGAAGAAAATGGAGTGGAGCTTCCTTGCAATACTCTATCTAAACTGACAGATTTCTTTTTTCCCCTTCTTTCTTTCTTTCTTTCTCTCTCTCTCTCTCTCTCTCTATTTCTTTTCCCTTTCTTTCTTTCCTTCCTTCCTTGTTCCTTGTTCCTTCCTTCCTTCCATCCTTTCCTTCTTTCCTTCCTTCTTTCTCCTTTCTTTCTTCATTTATTCATCTCTCTCTCTCTCTCTCTCTCTCTCTCATATCTATCACCTCTCCATCTAGGTCTAACCAATGTCAAGGGAGGGCCCACCTTTCTGAGGTCCCAGGTTGCTGAGATACTCGCAGTGGTAGCTCCACCGGTCGAAGGTCTCCAGGATGTGCAGGGGGTCTCCAGGGATGGCCTGGCTCAGGACGTAGCGGAAGGCCCTCTCCTCCCGGGAGACGCCCGTCAGGGAGTCCCGCAGCTTCCGCAGGAGCACCGCTCGGTAGAAGAGCCGGAAGTAGTGGCGATAGCGGATGAGCAGGGTGAGCACAAAGGGCAGGAAGGCCAGGGCGATGGCCGGAGAGACCATGGGGGCACTCGGGGGGGGGGGGGAGGCCAATTGGACAGGGACTGATGGACAGGGAAGGGGGGGGCCTCCACTCACGCCCCACTTGAACTGAAAGCTCGCTCACTTGCCAGGATCTCCTCCTAGGAAGAAACATTTCTGCTGAAAACTGGTCAACACGGACAGTTCTAATTCTTTAATTACTTAAATCAAATTAAATTACATTATTTATTTAACTGTTAGGTCTAGTGTGATGAAAAGAAGGACCAGGGGAGACAGGATAGCAGCCTTCCGATATCTCAGGGGTTGCCCCAAAGAAGAGGGAGTCAAGCTATTCTCCAAGGCACCTGAGGGCAGAACAAGAAGCAATGGGTGGAAACTAATCAAGGAGAGAAGCAACCTAGAACTGAGGAGGAATTGCCTGACAGTGAGGACCAGTGCAATGGCTTCCCTCCAGTAGAGACTGGACAGTCATATACAGAATGATGGGAGAGACCTTAGAGCAGGGGTCCCCAACCTTTTTTGCACCAGGGACCGGTTTCATTTTAAAGAAAATTCCAGGGACCGGCTGGCATAGAGGGGGAGCGGGGGGAGGGGGAACAGGCGGCGCATGTGCACGCGGGGGGGTGGGTGAGTCGGCTCACTCGCTCCTCTAGGGCCCCCAATGTGCGAGCGGCCACGCCTGCGCTTTCCTGTCCCTGGCATGCGCTCTGTCCAGGGGGCTGCTCCCTCCTCCTCCTCTCCGACCCTGCGGCCCGGTTCCTATCAAGTCACGGACCGGCACCGGTCCGCGGCCCGGGGGTTGGGGACCCCTGCCTTAGAGGTCTTCTAGTCCAACCTGCTGCTCAGGCTGGAGAACCTCTACCCATTTCGGACAGATAGCTGTCCAGCCTCTTCTTGAAAGCCTCCAGGGAAGGGAAGCCATTCCAATTGTCCTGCCTGTCAGGAAATCCCTCCTTAGTTCCATGCTGCTTCTCTCCTTGAGGGGTTTCCATCCGTTGCTTCCTCTCCTGCCTTCTTCTGGGGCTCTGGAGGATAGATTGGTGCCCCTGTTCTCTGTATGGATATCGATGCTATCATATCCCCCGTAGTGCCTCTTGCCCTGATCTCACTCCCAGCCCCACCGATGGGCCGTCTTCTGTCCTGGGTGGTCCAGGGCCCTCTGCACCCCACTGCGTGGTCTGGAAAGCCTTGGGTTGGCTCTCCGGATCTTAGAGGGACGTCAGACAATTGCTGGACCTCAGTTTCAAGGCCAGCTGCTTCTTTCTCCAAGGATGTGCGGTGGCTAAGTCGGCTGCCCGTGGTGAAAAGCCCCAAGCTGTGGAAACTGCCATGGGGCGGCCCCTCCGTTGCCTTACCTGTCCGAAGGTGCAGCCAGCCGAGTTCTTTGTGTGCTGGGAGAACACCTCCTGATGCCTCTTAAAGGACAATGGACGGCATGAATGATTGATGGCAACCCTGAAGCTACTTCCTGGGTTACCTGTCCACCTGAGACAGGTGGCAACTAGGAAAGGAACAACACAAGATCTCAGCCTTGAAGGGGAAGCTCTGGGTGAGGGATAAACGCAACTCAAGGTTGGCATCCTGTCCAGGTGGACGGAGGGTAGAGTGGCCACTCCAAGGCCAGGTAGTTCTTTGGGGCCCTTCTCTCCTCCCATTTCGGAGGGTCTGAGCATTTTTAAGATGGAGGCCCTTCAGAAGTGCTACTCTGGACTAAGGGGAGGATGGTGACCGGAGGGCCCTAGGGAGGGAGTTAGCTCTGGCTGCTCCTCCTTCCCAATTCCTACTATAAATGCCTAAGTCCGAACTGAATACAAAATATCAGAATTGGAAGGGACCTTGGAGGTCATCTAGTCCAACTCCCTGCCCAAGCAGCAGACCCTAGGGCAGGGATGTCCAAACTTGGGAACTTTAAGACTTGTGGACTTCAACTCCCAGAATTCCCCAGCCAGCATAGCTGGCTGGGGAATTCTGGGAGTTGAAGTCCACAAGTCTTAAAGTTCCCAAGTTTGGACATCCCTGCCCTAGAGCATTTCAGAGATATGGTTGTCCAATCTCTTCTTCCAACGATGGAGCCCCCACAACTTCTGGTGGCAACTTCTGTTCCCCTGGTTGATTGTCCTCACTGTCAGGAAGTTTCTCCTCAGTTCTAAGTTGCTTCTCTCCTTGATTGGTTTCCATCTGTTGCTTCTTGTCCTGTCTTTGGGGGCTTTGGAGAAGAGGGGGACTCCTTCTCGTGTGACAGACCATCAAGTACTAGAAGACTGCTATCACGTCCATCTGTCCGTCCGTCCCCCTTCCTTCTTTTCTCTAGACTGGCCATACCCCAAATTCCAGCAACCGTTCTTGGTATGTTTCAGCCTCCAGAACCCTCATCCTCTTTCTTGCTCTTCTCTGCCCTCTTTCCAGAGTCTCCACATCTTTTGTTACAGTGTGGGGACCAGAATTGGATTCCCTTCATGCTTTGTTTCCCCGCCCATTAGAAATCAAAGCCACAGACTGGGTACATGGGCTTCCTTTAATGACAGCAAACTATTTAGCTAAGGCATAACAGAAAGAAAAAGGAACAGAAATAGAGGTTGGCTTTCAGGAGCAGCTTCTGGAGGCCGCAAAGAAAGTGTCAGTGTCAGAATAATGGGCAAACGGACCTTCTGGCACACCAACTGGATCAATGAGAAGGCAGGGAGACCCTGCTTGCATCAGGAGGCTCTCCCTGCAGTCAGTGTATCAAGGACATGGAAGTTTAAGTTGCCAAACGTCTAAGGCCTGCTTAAGGTCCCTCATGCCCACCTCAAGAACTTATAAAATAGGTTGGCAGACAGACGAACGCCATAAGCAAATGTCATTCAGGCCATCTCTCCCCCCCCCCCTTTAGCCAAGACCACTTCGGTCCAGCCTATGGCACAAAACTGGCCAATGTGGGGTGTTTGGCATATGAGGTGGGCGTCCACAACCATTTTGCTTAGCAGGGCAGTTGAGAGAGCTGGCAGCCGCTTGGCTCGAAGTTGGTGCCAATGACTCAGTATGGTTCAGGAATTGTGTTTTGGCTGGTCACCAAATGCACCCATTTTCTGGGTTTTGCCGTGAGTTGTAAATTCACCCGGTTGGCGATTGCCCAAGGACGAACCACCAGAAACCGGCCACGTTATTTTTGTGCCAATATGGGCTAACGGCTAACCTGCAGCTATTGAGCGGGACTGGAATGGCTGTGGCCTCCCGTGGGCTGTTTGGTGGGCCACTGGGAGAAGGGAGGGGCCACAGCTTCTTCTTTTAGGTGAGCGCTGCATTGATCATCCGAAACTCTTCCCTGATCAATGCAATTCAGGCTGCAAATTTTAATATTGCTGCATCTCTGGCTTTAAAAAACAGAATCTGCTCCCTGCCAGTTTCCTGCACTGGTGATTGTCTAGCAAAAAGTTCCCCCTCCCTCCGTCTTGCTTCTCATCCTGTCATTTTACACGTAGTCCTCGACATACGACCACAACTGAGCCCAATGTTGTTAAGCGAGACATTGATTAAGGGAGTTTTGCCCCATTTTACGACCGTCCTTCCCATAGTTGTTAAGGGAATCACTGGCATCTTAGTAACCCAGCCGTTAAGTGAATCCGGATTCCCCACTGACGTTGCACATCGGAAGGTCGCGAAAGGGGATCGAGTGATCTTGGGACACTGCGGCCGTCGTAAGTATGAGCCAATTGCCAAGCCTCTGAATTTTGATCGCATGACCTGGGGCTGCTGCAGCAAAGGTCGTAGCCAGGGGTGGGATCCGGGTTCTATTGCTGCCACTTCGCTCAGGGAGAGGCTTCGAGTGTGTGTGTGTGTGTGTGTGTGTGTGTGTGTGTGTGTGTGTGTGTGTGTGTTTGATGCACAGAAGCGAAAAAATAATCATGAACCAAGAGAAACAATTTGGAGGTGGCTGAATCACTTCCTGCTTGGCCGAACTGGTAGGAAGCCACCTCTGGTCGTAACTGTGAAAAATGGTCATAGGACACGTTTTCAGTTGCATTGTGATTCTGAGCAGTCACTAAGTGAGCTGTTCTAAGTCAAGGACTACCTTTATTATTCCCCCCCCCACCCTTCCCTTCTCTGTAGCGCCTTAGCAGAACCGCACAGTTTGCGAGCTGCTCCCTTGGCGCCAGTCCGTCTGCCACCTGGGAAAACCGGCTGCCTGCAAGGTTTGGGCCAGTCCCGACTTCCACCCCGAGGGTCCACAGCGGGCAGGGGATGATGGGCATCGAAGAGCCCCCTCTAACACTGCAGCTTCCGCACCGCCCTGGAGAACCTCTTCAGCTCCTTCTCGCCGTGCTTCCACCTCCGGACCCAGGAGAGGACCAGGCGGTTGCTGAGACGGTGCCCCATGGCCAGGACCACCGTGCCCGGCCCCCCTGCCAGCTCTTCGCAGGAGCAGGCCTCGCCGTCCGGCAGCCACAGGACCGGCTTCTTCCGCTCCTCTTCGGACCAGCTGGCCTGCTTGTAAAGCGTCCGGCCGCGGAGCTCTGGGACGACTTTCAGGTCACCCCCCACGCCGGTCAAGGATTTGATGGTCATCTTCAGAGCTGTAAGAGGGAGAAGGAAGAGGCCAACTGAAGGTCAAGGCTTCAGGACACAGAATAACAGAGGGACCTTGGAGGTCTTCCAGTCCAACCCCTCGCCCAAGCAGGAGACCCTGCCCCACTCCAGTCTCTTCTTGAAAACCTCCAAAGACAGAGCCCCCCCCCCCACTTCTGGAGGCCAGCTGTTCTATCATCCATCCATCCATCCATCCATCCATCCATCCATCTATCTATCTATCAATCTATTTATATCTATCTGTCTATCTGTCTATCTGTCTATCTGTCTGTCTGTCTGTCTGTCTGTCTGTCTATCTGTCTATCTATCTATCTATCTATCTATCTATCTATCTATCTATCTATCTATCTATCTATCTATCTATCTATCTATCTATCTTCTCTTTCTGTCTCATAGAATCATAGAGCTGGAAGAGACTTTGAGGATCTTCTAGAATCTAGCCCATCCCCATACATTTACGGACAAAAGGTTGTCCAGCCTCTTCTTGAAAATGTCCAGTGATGGAGCACTCACAACCTCTGATTAAATATTCTTCATTGTCAGGAAGTTTCTCCTTAGTTCCAGGTTGCTTCTCTCCTTCATGAGTTCCCACCCGTTGCTTCTTGTCCTCTGGGGAGCCCCTCAGAGACTGGAAGTCTGGTACCATGTCCCCACTGGTCCTTATTTTCATTAGACAAGAGCTGCCCAGTTCCTGAAACTGTTCATCTTCATAACAGAATACCGGAAGGGACCTTGGAGGTCTTCTAGTCCAACCCCTTGCTCAAGCAGGAGACTCTAAACCATTTCTGGCAAATGGCTGTCCTGCCTTCTCCGGACTCACCGAAATCCTGGTGGCAAACTTTCTCCAAGAAATCCTTCTCGCTTGGTCCAGAATCAAGGCAGGCTGGGCATACAGCGTCTGGAAGGGGGCACAAGGAGGGGGGAGAGGGTGAAAATCAGTTGTGGTCATAATTCGAAGACTACCTCTACATGAAGGTTATCGTTTAAATGTGTTTTTTATTCGTTTTAATGACTGTCTGTTACTGAGAGTTGCTTCCAGGCCAGATGGGAAACATATGATAGATAGATGATAGATAGATAAATAGATAAATAGATAGATAGATAGATAGATAGATAGATAGATAGATAGATAGATAGATAGATAGATAGATAGATAGATAGATAGATAATTAGAGAGAAAGAGAATGGATGGGTGGATAGAAATAGATGATGGATGGAGATAGAGATAGATAGAGATGGATGGATAGATAGATAGATAGATAGATAAGATACTGTAGATAAGATAGATAGATAGATAGATAGATAGATAGATAGATAGATAGATAGATAGATAGATAGATAGATAGATATTTGATGGATGAATGAGTAGTGTTACTGAAGATCTATGCAGAGGGCCTGTTCCCTCTCCCCACCCCCTGGATCAGGGAGAGATTTGGGAGATTCGCAGTCTCTGTGGGTCAGAAGGGGGGAGGGAGACCCCCACCACTGCAGATCGACTCCAACCATTGTGTGAAATCAGCCCTCAAGGGTGCTTGCAATTGTTTGGATTGTCGCTGGGTGACTCAGCTGGTCTGTGAGCGCAATCGAGCTTTGGTGGGTTTCTTCATCCGTGCGCTGTGCGTGCAGGACCCCCAGCCGCCCTTGGGCTGACTCACGGGATGTTGCAAGGGAAACCCCCCACCCCACCCCCCAACTCAGTTCCGCTCCTAGGAGAATGGGAGGAAGGCCAGGGACACACTCAGGAAAGGTTGGGATGAAAAGGGAGGAGGAGGAGGAGGCGGGGCTGAGCCTCCCCTCCCTCCTGGGCAGAGAGGGGCTGCTCCCACCTGGGGGGGGGGGGGGGGGAAGAATCAGACTTTGGGGTCCTTGGTGCTCTCTGAGCTGGTTGTTTTGGGTTTTTTTTGCAAATGATTCTTTACCGAAGAAGATTACATCAGTGCACTGATGATGTTCCCTAGTTGGGTCATTAAATGCTTGCAAGGAAACCACCCAGCTGAGAGAGCATCAAGGACTTCCCAGGTCCACCCTGAGCTACAAATATGTTCTTCTGTCTGTAAGAATCACCTCCCCCAACCCCCCATACACACACACACACACACACACCTCAGTTCCCCCCTCTGAAAAACTCTGCAGTTGCCCACCAAGTGAGCCTTTTCTCCTCTTGGCAGGGGGACCATTGGGGAGGCCAGGAGGAAATCAACAGGAAAAGACCCCTCACCAATGGCTGGGGGAGGGATGGGGGGGCAGCTGTCGTTCTCTACTAAGTGCCACCTTTTTCAATTGGAGGGAAGAGGGTTTGAGAGGGGTGTGAGAGACAGAGAGAGAGGGGGAGGAGGGGGGAGGAGAAAGAAGGAGAGAGGAGGGGGAGAGAGAAAGAAAGAGAGAAAGAAGGGGAGAAAGAAAGAGAGGAGGGGGGAGGAGAAAGAAAGAGAAAGAAGGGGAGAAAGAAAGAGAGAGGAGGGGGAGAGAGAAAGAAGGGGAGAAAGAAAGAGAGGAGGGAGAGAAAGAAAGAGAGGAGGGGGAGAGAGAAAGAAAGAGAAGGGGAGAAAGAAAGAGAGGAGGGGGAGAGAGAAAGAGAGAGAGAAAGAGAATGGGAGAAGGAGAGAGGAGGGGGAGATAGAAAGAAGGGGAGAAAGAAAGAGGAGGGGGGAGAGAAAGAAAGAAAGAAAGCGAGGGGGAGAAAGAAAGAGAGAGAAAGAGAAGGGGAGAAAGAAAGAGAGGAGGGGAGAAAGAAAGAAAGAGAGAAAGCAAGGGGGAGAAAGAGGAGGGGGAGAGAGATAAAGAAAGAGAGAGAAAGAGAAAGGGAGAAAGAGAGAGGGGAGGGGCAGAGAGAAAGGAGAGAGAGAGAGAGGGGAGAGAAAGCATTTTGCAGGTGGGAGGGGGAGGCCTCTGATGTAAGTGGGACCCTTCCTCAACTGATTGGCAGCCTCTTTTGTGTTGCTCTGTGTAAATATTTGGCAATGTTGCCTTTTCAGACTGGATCTCAGCCCCTGAGGCCTTCATCCCTTTGTGCCCAGGCTCAGCTGCTCTCCAGCAAACAATTCCTCCCCCCTGACAACCCCCCCCAGGCCAAAGTGTCCTTGTTGCGGCTGTTGAGACCCCCCCCCCCCCCAGGGCCCTGCGAAATGGGACTGGAGACCATTTTCACACCTACAGCCATTGCAACATCCCCCGTGGTCACATGATCCAAATTCCGACTCATCTTTATGTCACAGTGTCTCAGGGCCCCATGATCCCCTTTTGCAACCTCCTGACCAGCAAAATCAATGGAGGGGACCAGACTCACTTAACCACCCAGTTACCAATTGCACAGTGACTCACTTAACAACAGTGGCAACCATAGGCCGTAAGATGGGACAAAGCCCCCTTAATACATGTCTCGCCTAGCAACCTAAAACTTTGGTCTCAATTCCGGTCGAAAGCCGAGGACTTCCCGTAGTTGAAGGGCCGAGGGGTGCAGCGCACGATGCGTTTATGTGCCAAAGTGGGTTCCCCCCCCCCAAAAAAAACCCCGATCCTCTTGCTCCAAGCAGTGCCTGGGCGGGGGTCTCCCTGCTGCCCCCCCCCCATCCCTTTCTCCCAGCCGCTCTCACCTTCTCGCAGGGGCTGCTCCTGGTCTTCGGGGCCCACCGGGGGGATGCAGAGCTCGTTGCCCGCAGGGAACCGGCTGCAGTTGAGCATCTCGGGCCAAGGGAAGCCGAAGGCGGCCATGACGGGCAGGCAGCTGTCGCGGACGGCCTCGCAGAGGGACCGGCAGGGGAAGATGGGCTCCTCCACCTGGCTGATGCAGACGGGGGCGAAGAGGGAGCACAGGAACTTCTTGGTCTCCCGGTGGCACTGCTTGGTCAGGAGGGGCACCCAGGAGGCCGCCTGCTGCAGGACCTCCTTCATGGTGTCGTGGCCCAGCAGGTTGGGCAGCCGCATCTCGCTGTAGCCCACGCCATGGCACAGGCTCATGCTGCTGGGCACGGGCTTGCAGGCGCTGCGCCGGGAGCTCAGCTGCACCAGGTGATGTGGGTAGGAGGAGGAGGAGGAGGAGAGGCCCCAGCAGCCCCAGAGGGCCAGCAGGAGAAGGGCGGGAGCCATGGGGAACCTGGAGGAAAGAGAGAGAGAGGGGGGCAGTAGCTTGGGGGTCCCAGGGGCCCCCTCTTCTCCAAAGGCAGCGCAAGAAGGAAGGGATGGGGACTCATCCAGGACAAGAGCAGCCTGGAATGCAGGAGAGACTCCCCAACAGGGAGGACAATCAACCCGTGGAACAGAAGTGGTCCCTCCCTGGAGGCTTCCAAGAAGAGATCTGAAATGGGTCTAAGGCAGGGATGTCTTATGCTGGCTGGGGAATTCTGGGAGTTGAAGTCCACAAGTCTTAAAGTTCCCAAGTTTGGACATCCCTGGTATAAGGTCTCGTCTTGAGCAGGGGGGCTGGACTAGAAGACCTCTGAGGTCCCTTCCGACTCTCTGCTATTCTTCCATGGAGCCATGAATTTTGAGGCTGGTTCTTCCCTCCTTGGCCAGCTGGAGGGTCCTCTCACTCCCCACTCCCCCTCCTCAAGAGCAGAGGCTTCACCCTCCACACTCGGCTGCCCCCCCCCCCCTCCCAAACTGAGCCTGAACTCAGGCTGCAGGTCCCTGGTAGAAGGAGCCGCCTAAAGGAAGAGGAGACTGGACAGCCATTTCAGAGACTCACAGAGATGGAAGGGACCTTGGAGGTCTTCTAGTCCAGCCCCTTGCTCAGGCAGGAGACCCTACAACATTTCAGACAAATGGCTCTCCAGTCTTTTCTCGAAAACTTGGCTGGAATGGCACAGGGTCTCCAGCGTGGGCTGGACTAGATGACCTCCAAGACCCCTTCCCACTCTGGTACTCTGTGATGTCCAGAGCCCCCCTGGCCACTTTGCCCCCATTAGGGGTCCTCCATCCTGCGGCTCCTCTGCTGGGTAGCCCACGGACCGAAGGGGGGGGGGGAGTATCCCAGCTTTCCTCCAGAGGATTTGTGGGGCGGGTAAAGCAAGGGGCGACGCGGCTCCCACGGGATGCCTCCTTGGGAGGGGGGGGGGGCGCCGGGTCTCTGGAGGCATGGAGCCCGCGACTCCGCTCCGCTAAGCGCGTGGGGCGCAGGGAGGGGAGGGGAAGCCTGAGCCCGGGGGGGGGGCGTGTCCCCGGGAGCGCCCCCTTCGCCCGGCTTGGTCTCCCCCTACCCGGGATAGAGCAAGTCCTGCCCAGCCTCCCCACGGCTCCCACCCGCCACCCGTCAGCGCACCTGCCCGCCTGAGAAGCTCCTTCGCGTGGAAGCCGCGCGGGCTGCGATCCGTCTGCGAGAGGCGGCCGGGAAGGGACTCTGCAGGGCGGCGCTCCTGGCCGGGAGAAGCCCCAGTCCCCGCCCGCCCCCTGCCCGCCTCCCCTCCCCTTGGACGGCGGCCAGAGGACGAAGAGCCGCGGGCGAGCGCCGCTATCGCGCCCAGGCATCAGCCGCCCCTCCCCGGCGGAGATAAGCTAGCAGGACGACTTTCCGCGGGGGGGGGTCGCCTTTGCACCCCCTCCCACTCACGAAGACTTCTGCCCACTCGGGGGGTCTCCTTTGCACCCCCTCCCACTCCTGGAGACTTCTCCCCCCCCCGGGGGGTCTCCTTTGCACCCCCTCCCACTCCTGGAGACTTCTCCCCCCCCCGGGGGGGTCTCCTTTGCACCCCCTCCCACTCCTGGAGACTTCTGCCCACTGGGGTGTCTCTTTTGCACCCCCTCCCACTCACGGAGACTTCTGCCCACTCGGGGGGTCTCCTTTGCACCCCCTCCCACTCCTGGAGACTTCTGCCCACTCGGGGGGTCTCCTTTGCACCCCCTCCCACTCCTGGAGACTTCTCCCCCCCCCGGGGGGGTCTCCTTTGCACCCCCTCCCACTCCTGGAGACTTCTGCCCACTGGGGTGTCTCTTTTGCACCCCCTCCCACTCACGGAGACTTCTGCCCACTCGGGGGGTCTCCTTTGCACCCCCTCCCACTCCTGGAGACTTCTGCCCACTCGGGGGGTCTCCTTTGCACCCCCTCCCACTCACGGAGACTTCTGCCCACTCGGGGGGGTCTCCTTTGCACCCCCTCCCACTCACGGAGACTTCTACCCACTCGGGGGGGTCTCCTTTGCACCCCCTCCCACTCACGGAGACTTCTACCCACTCGGGGGGGTCTCCTTTGCACCCCCTCCCACTCACGGAGACTTCTACCCACTCGGGGGGGTCTCCTTTGCACCCCCTCCCACTCACGGAGACTTCTGCCCACTCGGGGGGTCTCCTTTGCACCCCCTCCCACTCCTGGAGACTTCTGCCCACTCGGGGGTCTCCTTTGCACCCCCTCCCACTCACGGAGACTTCTACCCACTCGGGGGGGTCTCCTTTGCACCCCCTCCCACTCACGGAGACTTCTACCCACTCGGGGGTCTCCTTTGCACCCCCTCCCACTCACGGAGACTTCTACCCACTCGGGGGGGTCTCCTTTGCACCCCCTCCCACTCACGGAGACTTCTGCCCAGTTGTGGGGGGGCGCGGCTTGGCCGCCGGGGACCCAGACTCCGCCAAGCGCAGCCAGAATCTCAGCCTCTCTGAAGGCGGGTTAGGTTGGGGCGCGGGGAGGCTGCGGAGTTGGGGGCATCCCTGGTGGCATCGCGGGGGGTGGGCAGCGAGAGGGGCGCCGGCGTTTCAGAGGCTCTGCCTGCGGAAACTCTGCTTTAGGGTCCCAGCCACATCTGGAGAGAGGCGCATCGGGTGAAAGCCCTAAAGTCTCCTTTGCCAGCGGGAGGGGGGGCGGTAGGTTCCCCCCAAAGCTCCCTCCCCCACAACCCCCCAAAGCGCCCCCCCCGGCTCGGTGCAAGGAGCGGACCCCGGCGGAAGATCCCGGGGTGGGGGGTCTCGGGGGGCTGGCACCCCTGCCCTCCCGGGGATGCTGCCTGGATTCGCGCGACGCCCCGCTGCAGAGGAACGGGTTGTCCGTGGCTCACCCACCGGGAAGCGGTCCAGAGTCGTGGTGGGCGCCTAAGCCTCGCGAGCGGCGCTGCTGCCGGACAAGTCCCTTGGGCCGGACTTCAAAAGAGCTTTGAGGCGGTGGGGGATGGACGGCTGGAAGTACACAATGGCCTTACCCAACACCCCGTCCCGCCCCCCGCCCTCCCGGCCTCCTCCAAGAGCGACCCCCACCCACCCACTCGCCCTCCCTCCCTCCCTCCCTCCCTCCCTCCGCGCTCCGGATCAGCTCCGCTGCGCTGCTGCTCTTGACCATCTGCGCTCCGAAAACCACTTTAGTCACCTGGCATGGGGTCCCCGCATTCCGGGGCTGTCTGGGGGCCCCCTCCCCGCCTAGGGGGCTCCCTGGAAGTGGATTCCTTTTGGGGCAAAAGTCCCTGGATCAAAGGGAGGCGCCGCTTTGTAGTCCTTTGAGAGAGCCCTGTTTTATGCCCCCCGCCCCTAATTTCTGCACGTTGAAGGGATTGGGGCTAAATTTCAGCTTCCCCAAAGCCCGGAGCTCCTCGGGCTTTTTCTGCAGGGAAGGTTATTATTTATTTGCCCTCTGGCAAATTCACATCACATTTAGATTAAAAAAAAACACATAGGAGAGATAACAATAGCAAGTATGAAATCTAAAATATTATAAACGTACAGATATAATTGTTTAGCTTCCTTTGTCACAGCCAGAAAATCAGCAAAATCTCCATTATTTTGGGACTCTGTCACTATGCTGGATCGTTTGTATTTTGTCGCTGCCGTCACAATTTGGTGATGGTGTTTTGCTCATTTATAATCTGCGCATCTACTGCAAATTTGGTTCATTGCTGTCCATAACGCCCAGGGCTGGTCAAATCCAGGTGGTTTTTCCAAGATGCAAGGCAAACTTTGACATTGTGGGGGCTAATTCTCTATCCAATGTTGTTGTACATATTGTGTATGTACCAAAATCATCTTCTACAAGTAATTTAGCAGTGTTAATACAGTGCTACCTTGGTACTCGACAGCTTTGGAACGCATCAAATTTAGTACTCAGTGCATTGTGGCGTGAAACTTTTATCCGGGTACTCATTGTTAGTTTGGTACTCAACTCACAGGTTAGAACTGGGGTGACATGATAGCAGCCTTCCAATATCTGAGGGGCTGCCACAAAGAAGAGGGGATCAATCTTTTCTTCAAAGCCCCCGAAGGCAGGACAAGAAGCAACGGATGGAAACTAACCAAGGAGAGAAGCAACCTTGAATTAAGGAGGAGTTTCCTAACGGTGAGGACAATTAACCAGTGGAACAGAAGTTGCCTCCAGACGTTGAGGGTGCTCCAACACTGGAGGTTTTTAAGAAGAAGCAAGTCAAGGGAATCCAATTCGGGTCCCCAGGATGTAAAAAAAGATGTGGAGACTCTAGAAAGAGGGCAGAGAAGAGCAACAAAGAGGATGAGGGGCCTGGAGGCTGAAACATACAAAGAGCAGTTGCAGGAACTGGGTTTATGTAATGTAGTGAAAAGAAGGGCTAGGGGTGACATGATAGCTCTCTTCCAATATTTGACAGGCTGCCACAAAGAAGAGGGTGGGTGTGTCAAAGCCCAGGACAGGAAGCAATAGATGGAAACTAACCAAGGAGAGAAGAAGCCTAGAAATAAAGAGAAATTTCCTGACAGTGAGGACGATTAACCAGTGTAGGGGCTCCCCTCCAGAGGTTGTGGGGGCTCCACCACTGGAGGTTTAGTTTAGTTTAGTTTATTTACATTTATATCCCGCCCTTCTCCGCAAAGGACCCAGGGCGGCGCACAGGAAATTTAAAAAACATACAGAGTACAAAAATAAATACACAATTTAAAATATAAATTAAACCGTCTTATCCTATGCTAAAAACCCAATTTTAAAATACCCAATAAAACTATCTAAAAGTCCCCATGGGAGGTTAGGCTAGGCCGGCTTGTTGGAATAGGTATGTCTTTAGACACTGGCGGAAGAGGCGGAGGTCGGTGATGGTGCGTAATTCAGGGGGTAAGTCGTTCCAGAGGGTAGGGCCCGCCACAGAGAAGGCTCTTCCCCTGGGTGTCGCCAGTCGGCATTGCCCGGCCGACGGCACCCTGAGAAGGCCCTCTCTGTGGGAGCGGATCGGCCGAAGGGATGTATGGGGCAAGAGGCGGTCTCGCATATAACTAGGTCCCGAGCCATGGAGCACTTTAAAGATGGTCGTCAAGACCTTGAAGTTTGAAAGAAGAGAGTGGGCAGGCATTTGTCTGAAATCCTATAGGGCAGGGGTTCCCAACCTTTGCAACTTTAGAAGGACTTCAGCTCCCAGACTTCTCCAGCCAGCTTTGCTGAAGTCCTTCAGACTTAAAGTTGCAAAGGTCGGAGAGCCCTGCTATAGGGCTTCCTGCCTGAGCAGGGGGTTGGACTAGAAGACCTCCGAGGTCCCTTCCGACTCTGTTGTTATTCTGAGATGTTCAGAGTGCCCTGAGCGATGGGTGATGGGAACCCAAGGTCTGCTTAGAAAACCTGGCCAGAGTCCCAGGGACGAAGGATCCCAACGAAGGAAAGGCGCAGAGGGCCGCTGGATCCAATTTCGCTGCATAGCGGAGAGAGGCGGAAATTGAATCAAGGCCAGGAGGCCGGTGGTGGCGGCCAGACGCGCTGATCAGATCCATGTCTCCGATGGCGCCTCACCCACCATCCTGCCGTGCTGCAGCTGTGATGGTTGAGTGAATTTCCCCAGGAGGCCCTTGGAGGCTGCCGTTCCTTTGCAAATGTTGAAGGCCATCTCCCCAAGGCTGGACCACCGAGGCTTATTTTAGGCTAAACTTTTATCCCAAGCATGGCAGAGGGGTTGGGAGGGGATTCACGACTTCTTAGATTAGGGGTTCAAAGGCTGTGCAGCCCCGAAAAATATTTGGTTAGGCTCCTATGCATGCTTTTTAAAAAAAAAAAACCTCTCTCAGGGTTTTTAAACTTTTATTCAAGTAAGTGGTTCTTTTTTCTTTTAAGTTTTTTGTTTTACTTTTCCATCAGCTCTCTTACAATTCATCTTACAGTGTGTCATCTGGGTACAGTTTTTATGTCATCACATTTAACAGTTACATCATTTAAAATCTATTTTTATCTTGCCTTTACATTTACATTTTGATTACTTTTTAATTCAACTCCTCTCCCATAATTCTACATCCCCCCACCACCAAATTATTCAGTTTTCTATTTCTTTTTGCTTATACTGTATTCAATTTCTATCCAATGATAAAAACATTCCCATACCTTATAATACTCAGATTCTTCCTTCTCTTTAATTGCCAATGTTAATCTATTCTTTCTGCACAGTCTAATAGTCCCTCACAGGAAGAGGTAATTAATTTTTTTTTAAAGTACAGTAAGTAGTTAATAATAATACAATAGCAGAGTTGGAAGGGACCTTGGAGGTCATCTAGTCCAACCCCCTGCCTAGGCAGGAAACCCTATACCATTTCAGACAAGTGGCTATCCAACATCTTCTTGAAGACTTGCAGTGTTGGGGCATTCACAACTTCTGGAGGCAATTTCTGTTCCACTGACTAATTGTCCTAACTGTCAGTTCTAAACATATACTGGATTTCATTTTAGGCTCCACTTCCCCTCGCTCCCAAAATATTTGGGTTGGTTTTTACTAAAGTGAAAACTCTGGATTTTCAAATTTAAGCTAGTATGCTTGTCCACAAACCTGATAGAAGCAGAAGGAGGCGTTTCGTGTTTGAATGCCCCAACCTAGGCACAAAAAATGGGTGCTCCATGACTGGAGTCTTTTAAGAAGATGTTGGATAGCCATTTGCCTGAAGTGGTAGAGGATTTCCTGCCTAAGCAGGAGGTTGGACTAGAAGACCTCCAAGGTCCCTTCCAACTCTTGTTATTCTGCTAAATCTTAGGATGGGAAGGGAAGCTCTCTTGCAGCAACACTGTACTCAGTTTGGGGCTGGGGGTGGAAGGCGACTCAAGAGGCAGGAGAATTAGCTGCCAGCTGTGGCTCCCCTTTCCCCTTGGCATATATCTCTTGCCTGTATAGTAGTCCTCATCTTATGACCATTTGTTGAGTGACTGTTCAAAATTACAAAGGCACCAAAAAGTGACATGATTGTTTTTCACACTTATGAAAGAAGTAATAATACAATCCACCCCCACCTCCCCCAGAGAATGAAATATTTTGGGGAATATTAAAAGAGGCAGAATATTATATTTCCCCAAAGGAGAAAGGTTGTTAAAGGCAGGAAGAAGCTCCAACAGCCTCCAGCAGAGAAGTCTTTAGTTTCTTTAGGGATTTTGAGCCCATTAAGAGAGACTGGGCCAATCTATTCTCAAACAAAGCACCTTCAGCTCCAAATGATGGGATTAAGAATTTACATCCCCCTCCACCCAAATTCTAAGAACAGGACATGACTTTTAGGACAATAGGATTAACCACCACTATTAGAATAGCAAAAGAATAGTGAAAGGCTCACTACATGGCCCATCCCTCTAGTCTAGGAGTGTTACAGGCATTGCAAAATCCCCTGCAGCATCTCAGAACCCTATAAAAATCCATGCACTCCTCAAATCAACTGCCTGCTCATCGATAAACAGAATCCTTCTTTCCAATCGGACTCCATTTCATTTCCAGCGTCTTTGTCCAAGATTGGAACTGGACCGGATTCTTCTTCCTAAATCAGGGGTCTCCAACCTTTGCAACTTTAAGTCTGAAGGACTTCAGCTCCCAGACTTCTCCAGCCAGCAAAGCTTATTATGTATATATCCACATAGCAAAGCTGGCTGGAGAAGTCTGGGAGCTGAAGTCCTTCAGACTTAAAGTTGCAAAGGTTGGAGACCCCTGTCCTAAATGACCATCACAACGTCCCTGTAG
This sequence comes from Rhabdophis nuchalis, assembly GCA_039707465.1. Lineage (NCBI taxonomy): Eukaryota > Metazoa > Chordata > Lepidosauria > Squamata > Natricidae > Rhabdophis > Rhabdophis nuchalis. The sequence goes on from CM077649.1 coordinate 67,351,292, forward strand.
TTACGTTATTAGATTCAGACACTTTGCAACTGACTCGTGTTTATGACGGTTGCATTGTCCCAGGGTCACCTTCGGAGCAGCAAAATGAAAGGGGAAGCCAGATTCACTTAACAAAGATGCCTCTCACTTAACAGCTGCAATGATTCTCTTAACAACGGTGGCAAGAAAGTTCATAAAACAGAGCCAAGCGCACATTAACAACTGCCTTGCTTTCCCAATGGAAATCTTAGGTTCACCTCTCGTTGTAAGTCAAGGAGCATCCAGTCCCAGGGTTACAATTTGTAATCTTCCCTGCCAGCTTCTGACAAGCAAAGTCAACGGAGTGTTAACACCTTCTCTCCTAGAACAAATGAAATACCCTGGGAAATGTTGCAAAAGGCAGAATATTATATTTTTCCCTGGATCAGAAATGGAGAAACCTGTTTTTAGGCAGGAAGCAGGCTCACTCTTAATGGCCCCCACCTTAGTCAATGGGCCATTAAAAGGCCTGGGTCAGTCTACTCTACATAACAAAGATCCCCTCCCCTTCAGCTCCAGGGCAATGGGATTAAGGCATGATAGCATTAGCCCCTTACCCATCTCACCAAAGGGCACCTGGGAAGAAGCAAGGCTCAACCCAAATGTGGACTCACAGCCTAGAGTTGCCCCTGCACGGCTCCCATGGGAATCTGACAAGCGATCAGGACACAAGATCAAAGGCCAGAGAGGGGCTAAAACCAGGGACTTCCAGCATCTCTCTCTCTCTTTTCTTCTCCACCCAACATCTGGAAGCATCTGATGATCCCCCTTTTCCGTTCTGGAGCTCAAGCCATGGGATCCTGACCACCATTAAACCATATTTCCAAGCAGCCTCCATGTTTCCAGAGTCTTTCCCCCCACTTGGAACTGAGCCCAGAAGGACATGTCTTCCAATACTTCCTTCCTTCCTTCCTTCCTTCCTTCCTTCCTTCCTTCCTTCCTTCCTTCCTTCCTTCCTTCCTTCCTCAAGCCATGGGATCCTGTCCACCATTAAACCATCTTTCCAAGCAGCCTCCATTGATTCCAGAGTCTTTTTCCCCACTTGGAACTAAAGCCAGAGGGACATTTCTTCCAACAGGAGGAAGCCAGATTTGCTTAATGACCATAACTGACTTAACAACTGCAATGATTCACTTAACAACCCTGGTTGGCCTCTTTCCCTGTCAGATCCCCTGTCTGGAAGTATCCCAACACACAGGACTACGGTGGATCAGGCAAGCATGGCTGCACTGCAGCCCCACACAGGTGACACGAACCAAGGTGCTAATGCTGATTAGCTCCAACCTTGGCTTGGGTCCTGCACCAGCGCAGCTTCCAGGGGGAATCCAGGCGCTCTGGTCTCCTGCAAACCAAGTTATGACTTTCTTCCTGCCCTGGGAACTTCTTTAGGCTCTGCTGTTTGATTGTGGCCAAACCCACCTTCTCCTTTCCTTTAAGGGAGGGGTCCCCAAACTTGGCAACTTTAAGACTTGTGGACTTCAACTCCCAGAATTCTGGGAGTTGAAGTCCACGTATCTTTAATTTGAACAGTCTGGCCGGCAAGGAAATTCTGGGAGTTGGACTTGAAACCCTCACATTTAAAAGTTATGTCCAGTACATGCAACACTTGACTTACAGTTCATTTATCGACTGTTCAAAGTTACAACGGCATTGAAAAAAAGTGACTTATGACCATGACAGCATCCCCATGGTCACATGATCAAAATTCAGATGCGTGGCAAGTGACTCATACTTATGACGGTTGCAGTGTTCTGAGGTCACCTTTTGCAACCTTCTAAAAAGCAAAGTCAATGGGGAAGCCAGATTCACTTTCAACTGTCTGTCTGTCTGTCTGTCCGTCCGTCCGTCCGTCCGTCCGTCCATCCATCCATCCATCCATCCATCCATCCATCTATCTATCTATCTATCTATCTATCTATCTATCTATCTATCTATCATCTCTCTCTCTCAACATCTATCTATCTATCTATCTATCTATCTATCTATCTATCTATCTATCTATCTATCTATCTATCTATTCTATTTATCTATCTCTATGTCTGTCTGTCTGTCTCTGTATCTATCTATCTATCTATCTATCTATCTATCTATCTATCTATCTATCTATCTATCTATCTATCTATCTATCTATCTATCTATCAGCAGATAATCTATTTGCCAAGGGAGACATTTCTTCAGTGAATTTTGCCTTATTTTATGACATTTCTTGCCCCAGTTGTTAAGTGAGTCACCTGCACACAGACATATATATATAAAAGATGAGACAAACATCATGATCTCCGGAACTTAAAACACATTATCCAACTAGCTTTTCTTAGCCTCTGCTAACATCGTCAGAGTGTAAAAGGTACCACTGAAGAGGTATTAGCCCTTTTAGGATAGTTGCAATATATATTGTGTATATATCTATATCTGTTTGCTTTTGTAGATTTTCACAGGTGCAGGTATGCTTGTCTTGTATTTGGTTGGTTTTTCTTACATTCTTACACAGGAAAATACAAGAAGACCAGCACATCTGTATCTATATATGTATATATGCATGTGTGTATGTATATATATATACATGCATATAGATAGATGATGGATGGATGGATATATTAGATATATATAGATATATATCTAGATTCTAGAGAGAGAAAGAGAGAAAAAATAGAAGACAGAGATTTAGAGACATGACAAAGAAAGAAGAGAGAGAGAAAATAGAGACAATTTGAAAGTGGCGCCTGCGCAGTAGGGGAATCCGGCCGAGGCGAGGCCCGCGAGGGTGAGAAATCACGTGACTCCGCGGGAGCCCCGCCCCTCCGTCTCGTGCCGCCGCCCCACCCCAGTTCCCGGAAGTCCCCGCCGCGTGACCGGAAGCCGGAAGGAGGCGAGGCGCCAGCTGAGGGGGCTCGCCAGGCTCTCCCGTCCCCTCGGCCGGAGGAGGAGCAGCGAAAGCAGCCAAAGCCCCGCGGACGACCCCCACCCCACCCCCGGGCCCCCCACCCCTCGCCACCGCCGCCATGGGCTGCTGCTACAGCAGCGAGAACGAAGCCTCCGACCAGGTCTCGGCCCCGCCCGGGGGGGAGGGGGAGGCGGGTCTGGGGGCTTCGCGGCCTAGTGGGGCCTCACGCGCCCAGGGAGCCGGCTGGGGGAGGGGGCGACGAGGAGGGAGGCGGGGTCGAACGCGGGGGGGGGCTATGAGAAGACCCCCTCCCCACTCCCTTCGAGCCCCCCCGCCGCAGTACAAGGCCAGATCTCCCGCCCCCCGCTGCTCTTATTGGGGGGGGGGTCTCTGGGGAATCTGGAAAGGGCCTCTGTGGAGGTGGGGGAGGGCTGGGGGGAATCTCCCCTCCTAGGGGTCCTTGTGGAGGGGGAGGCAGCACTGGGGGCAAGGCAGCTGCAGGACGGAGATTCTGGGGCAAAAGGGGGCTTGGGTTCTATTGTGGGGTCCTCAGGTGGTCTCTGAACTGGGTTGTTTCCTGGTAGACGTTTTGTGACCGGACTAGGGAACGTCATCAGTGCTGGGAGGAAGGGGGGGTTGTGGAGGAGAGGAAGAAGAGAAAGAAAGAAAGAAAGGAAAAAAGGGGAGGGAGAGTACTACGCTGCCCTTAATGTTCACTGACCTAGGCAGTTTTCTTGCAGATGTTTCGTGACCCGACTAGGGGACAACATCAGTGCTGGGAGGGAATGGGGATTGCAGACTGGAGGAGAAAGAGAAAGGAAGAGGAAATAGTTGGAGGAGGGAGACTTTAGGGCTCCTTGGTGCTCTCTGAGCTTGGTTGTTTTCTTGCAGATGTTTCGTAACCAACTAGGGAACATCATCAGTGCTGGGAGGAAGGAGGGGTTGCAGAGTAGAGAAGGAGGAGAAAGAGGAAGAAAGAAAGAAAAAGAGGTGGCCTTGGTTTTCTTGCAGACATTTTATAGCCCAACTAGGGAACAGCATCAGTGCTATAACAGAGGGGGGTGCTTATATATAAATGGTTTGCCTGCCGGTGTTGGTGGAAGTGGGGTTTTCTCCTTGACGGGGGTATTGTTTTTTGCTTAATTGTCTGATGTCAATCCTGGCTTATCTGGATGTTTCCCATTACCTCGGATGATGTTCCCTAGTTGGATCAGAAGACGTCTGCGAGAAAACCACCAAGCTCAGAGGGCACCAAGGACCCCCTCAGTTCAGCCCTGAGCTACAAACTTTCTCTTCTTTGTTTGTTGTGCCTACAGTTTCCTTTGCAAGATTTCTAGATCGGTTGTTTTGCCCGGCCTCCTCCTCCTGCCCCAAGGCCACCCGGCCAGCTCCCCCGCCTAAGAGAGGGCCGGAAAAGGCCACTCTTCCAGTTCCCAACTTTAGTCCAGGAGGGGCTTTAGTCAGGAGCTCAAACTGCCTTCAGTTTGAGTCCTGGTGGCTGCCTGGAGGAATCCCTGCAGGTTTCTTGGCAGCCGGTCTTGGGGAGCCTTGTCATCGGCTCCCTCCTGGGATGAGAAAGTGAATGGTTGAAAGTCACCCAGCTAGTTTCCTGTCCAAAGCACGACTAGAACTCACAGCCTCTCAGTTTCTCTAGCCTGGTTCTCTCCCTTTGTTTCACAGAGGGCTGCTTGTTTGCTTTTTTATATTTATTGATATCCTGCCTTTATTATTGTTATAAATAACTAAAGGTGCAAATATATTGGAGTCATTCTTCCTCTTTCCTGCAACAACAATCCTGTGAGGTGGGTTGTTGGGCTGAGTGGCTGGCCCAAAGCTACCCAACTGGCTTTCCTGTCAAAAGCAGGACTAGAACTCACCATCTCCTGGGGATCGGCCCAAAGTCACCCAGCCTGCTTTCATGCATAAGGTGAAACTAGAACTCAGAGTCTGTTAACACCTAGAGCTTAACCACTAGAGCAGGGGTTCCCAAACGTAGCAACTTGAAGACTTCAACTCCCAGAATTCTCCAGCCAGCTCTGCTTAACCACTAGAGCAGGGGTTCCCAAACTTAGCAACTTGAAGACTTGTGGACTTCAACTCCCAGAATTCCCCAGCCAGCTCTGCTCCCCATTGATCTTGCTCTGCTGGCTGGAGAATTCTGGGAGTTGAAGTCCACAAGTCTTCAAGTTGCCAAGTTTGGGAACCCCTGCTCTAGAGCTTAACCACTAAGCTAAACTAGCTCTGTATTGGCTCAGAGTGAAAGGCAGCTGGGTGACTTTGGAGCAGCCATTCTCTCTGTTAGCTCAACCTACCTCACAGGGTGGTTGTTGTAGGAACAAGAGGCAAAGAGGTTTGCTGCTTGAGTTATGTATACAGAGGTGGCATAAAAGCATAATTTTAAAGATCATGAAACATTTGCAACCAAATTGCCAAGCTTAGAGCTCAGGCCAACAGCCCTAATTTTAAAAATGTCTGAATTGTTGGCCCATTAAAAATTGTGCACAGGACAATAACGGACAGGAGAGCAGCTCCCAAGGCAGCAAGCCTCCTTGATACACGCAGTCCTCCACTTATGACCACAACGGAGCCCCGAATTTCCATTGCTAAGCGAGGCAGTTGTTCAGCCACCCAGAGAATAAATGGGTTTTGCCCCATTTTACAACCTTTCTTGCCACCGTTGTTAATTGAATCATGGCAGTTGTTAAGTGAGTAACATGGTTGTTAAGTGAATCTGGTCGTCCCGCCCCCGACTTTGCTCGTCAGAAGGTCACAAAATGTGATCCGATGTGGTTACCTAGGTCAGGGGTCACCAACCTGGGCCACTTTGAGACTGGTGGACTTCAACTCCCAGAATTCCTCAGCCAGCCAAGCTTCCTTTCGTGACCCAACTAGCTGATCTCACCAGTGCTGGGAAGGAGGGAGGGGGGGTTGCTTGTTTGTGGCTTGCCCTGTCAGTGTGGGGGGAAGTGGCCGTGGCAGTTCCTTGTTTGGGCTGTCCACGGTTTGTTTGCCTGAGTTGGTAGTTCCTTGATTGTCCCACCCACAGACAGGCAAGCCACTAATACAGGGGGGGGTCAAACAGGGTGGGCATCGCCAGCTCAACCTCACTCGTGTTGGGGGGGGGGCGCCTTGGGCGCAAGCACTCTGCCAGGACTCCTGCAACCCTCTGCCAGCAAAAACTTTTGAGCTTGGGAGGACCTGTGTGCAGCGCTCCCGGACTCCGTTTTTGCCGGCAGAGGCCCTGCAGCCCGGTCCACTGTTTCCACGGGGCAGATCTAAGCACCCTGCGGCCCGGATCGGTCCCCCGGGCCTTGAGTGTGGATCCCCCTCACTGATATATAAATGGGAAGCAAATCTCCCTTTGAGCAGTGATGATGCTACCTAGATGGGTCATGAAACGTCTGCAGGAAACCCGCCCAGCTCAGAGAGCCCCGAGGACCCTGCAGCCCCTCCCCATCTCCCCTCCTCCTCTCTGCAAGCCCCTCTCCCTCCTAGCCCTGATGAGGTCACCCAGCCGGGCCATGAAACGCCTGCGAGGAAGCCGCCCTGTTCCAAGGGCCCCTTCGTTTCAGCCTTGAGCTACCAGTCCTCTCTTCTGTCGAGAGGCCCGTCTTTCTGACCCGCTCCAGGAGGGATTTGGGAGCGCCTGCCAGGCTCCGCTTGTTCCTCCCCAGACTGACTTCCTCCTCCTTGTTCCCTCCTTTGCAGGGGGAGGAGTCCAAGCCCCTGTTGCCCCCAGCCTCCAGCCCACCCAACAAGTCCATGAATGGGATGGAATCGTGCTGCACTCTGCCTTCCGCCCGAACAGATGAGCAGGCCGTGCTCTCCTCCATCCTGGCTAAGACAGCCATGTGAGTCTTTGGGCCTGGGGCGCGTGGGGGGGGGGAGGGCGGAGGGGGGCTGGCAGTGGGCTAAGCTTTGATTGATTTTGATAGAATCTAGATCACGTGAAGTGTTAATGCCACTTTTGTAATGCCTTGGTAAGGCCACACTTGGAATACTGTATACAGTTTTGGTCTCCACGGTGTAGAAAAGACGTGGAGACTCTGGAAAGAGTGCAGAGAAGAGCAACCAAGATGATTAGGGGACTGGAGGCTAAAACATAGGAAGAACGGTTGCAGGAGCTGGGTATGTCTAGTTTGATGAAGAGAAGGACCAGGGGAGACATGATAGCAGTCTTCCAATATCTCAGGGGTTGCCCCAAAGAAGAGGGAGCCAAACTATTCTCCAAGGCACCTGGGGGCAGGACAAGAAGCAAGTCTTTAGGAAGAGGTTGGAGAGCCATTTGTCTGAAACGGTATAGGGCTTTCTGCCTAGGCAGGGGGTTGGACTAGAAGACCTCCAAGGTCCCTTCCAACTCTGCTATTGCATTGGGTTGAGAGAAGATGAGAATAGAGAAGAAAGAAGGGAAGGGAAAAGAATAGAGAAGAGAAGAGGACCGGAAGTCTTGAAGAAGATGTTAGATAGCCATTTGTCTGAAATGGTATAGGGGTTCCTGCCCACGCAGGGGGTTGGACTAGAGGACCTCCAAGGTCCCTTCCAACTCTGCTATTGCATTGTGTTGATTGATTAAAGTAGCCGATAAGCCTGCATTGCCCAGGGGTTTATTTCTAGGGGGGAAATGTCCAGACCAAACGTAATTTCTATTGTTGGATTTCCCCCCTTACCAAAGGAAGCCCCCTTGGGGAGGACAGTGAAGCCATTACCATGGCAACTCCACTGCGCTGTACAGTAGAATCTGTTTTGCACCAGTACAGTAGAAGCCATATAAAGGCACAACAAGCTGTATCTTAACAGAAGACATACGCCAAGGGGTGTTAGGGATGTCTTACCACCACATCATCTGTGTACCACGTTTGGCTGAAATTGTGGAGGCATGCCAGAATTATGCTGGATCTCTCTCTCTCTCTCTCACACACACACACACACACACACACGCATTTGTGCTGATAGATAAATTAATACAGGGAGACTAGGATAGATCTATTTCGAGCTATTTAGCTCTCATCAGCTAGCTGGGATTCGACCTCAGGCTATTTACATGTCAGGCAATTGCCTTAACCATGAAGCCACGAGTTCTACTCCCTTATCAGCTGAGTCAGGGAAATAAGTCAAACATCCACCTCCCGAGTCCTTCCCAAGGCCCTGGGAGAGGCAGGGGTGGATGTGTGACGGCGTTCCAGGTGTCATCACTCTGAGTCAACCTGCTTTTTGCAACTGACCGAAGGGGAGGCTGTCGGTGCCATAATAATACTCTGGACATTTATGAAGTCTGCCTGACACCCATCGCTCTGCCAAGCGACTCTGGGAGGCTTATGGAACAGAGGTGGAAGCATTAGAGGTCAAAATCAACGGAAACTAAGTTAAGGCCTGGAATACTACAGGGTGGAAGTGAGGCCTTCTTCCTAGTCCACTAGCCACCCTCTTCGGCCACGGGATGTCTCCAGGCCAGTTGGCCGAGCCAGATTTTGGGGCTCCAAGAAGGCCTTGGGTCACCTAAAACAAGGGTCTGGCAAAGCTGGCTGGAGAAGTCTGGGAGCTGAAGTCCTTCAGACTTAACGTTGCAAAGGTTGGAGAGCCCTGACCTAAAAGATGCCTTCCTCTGCTGAAAGCCTTGGGCTCTTTGGCCCTTCCAGGCCCATCTCCCCCAGGTAGCCCTTACCCAGCCCTGAGTCCTGGCGGGCTTCTGGGCGTGGTTTCGACTTGAGGCCGAGGGCTGACTGCTCCAGACGCCTGAGGGAGGCAGGTGGAGAGTGGCTTTCTCTAACCCCTAGGCCCTTCTGCCTCTTTGCAGCAACATCATTGATGTTTCAGCCGCGGATCAGCAGCAGATGGAGCAGCACGAGTACATGGACCGAGCACGCCAGTACAGGTAGGCCGGCCCTGGGCGAGGGGCTCCGACGGACACGGGGACAAAGGCTGGCTAGAGGGCGCTCCTTAAGCTCTCTTAGGCAGCCTTGCCCTTGAGATCACACCTGGAAATAGCCCTCGACTTCCAACTGCCTGTTTAGTGACCGTGCCAATTTGACAGCGGCGCTGAAAAAGTGACTTGCGACTGGTCCTCACCCTTACGACCGTCACGGCCTCCCCATTCTCACCTGACATGTAGTAACGAGGGTTGCAGCCTGCTGGGCTCCTCCCCAGCCCCCTTCGATGTCAAGGTGTGGGTAAAAGCCAGCTTCCCCTTACTACAACCGCAACGATTTGGAGCAAAAGTTGTAAAATTGGGTGCGACTCCCTTAATAACCGCCCTTGCTTAGCAACAGAAGTCGTTCGTGGTTGTAAGTCAAGGACCGCCTGTAGGTCTGTTCCCAGGTGGAGCCTTCGCACAAGCCGGGCCAGGTGGCGGCTGCCTGTCACTCTCGGATGGGGGGCGGGAGCCTTCCTCGTTCAGACCAGCCTCCAGGGCTTGGGGAGGGGAGGGGGTTTCGGCCCCCAGACCTGGGAGGGTCAGAGCCCCCTCTCTGCGGTAGCTCCTGCCTCCGATTCTGGTTCTGTTCTTGCAAAGCCTCCTTCAGCCACGCCTTCCTTTAGGGCAGGGGTCTCCAAGCGTGGGAACTTTAAGACGGGTGGACTTCAACTCCATTTGAACTATTTATGGCGGTCGCCACGTTCCAGGGTTACGCGATTCCCTTCTGCGACCTTCTGAGAAGCCAACTCAATGGAGGAGCTGGATTCACTTAACGACTGTTGTAATTCATTTAAGTCACCGCAGTGGTTCACTTAACCAGAAAGGTCATAAAAGGGGCCAAAACCCATAGTTTCTCACCTGCCTCTCTTAGCAACGGAACCTTTGGGCACAATTCGAGGCCTGCCCAGCGTGCTCAGTCCTGGAGACTGAAAGTCCTGATGGCCCTTAAGAGGAAGGGGCTCCAGATGTGTTGGGGGAGGAGGCTGCAGGGCTGGACCACCTGGAGCTGCAGCCCAGTCATATCTGGCGGGCAAAGAGATCCAGATGCCCCTGGCTGCAAGTGGAGAATTGTAGGCATCCTGTGGGCCCTCTGGGGATGCCCCCTCCCCCCAGCGATCCCTCTCTCTGACTCCATCCCTCTCTGCTCCCCTCCCTTTCCCTCTCCCCCCCCACCCCCCCCCAGCACCCGGCTGGCCGTGCTGAGCAACAGCCTGACGCACTGGAAGAAGCTCCCTCTGCTGCCCTCGCTGACCAACCAGCCACACCAAGTACTGGCCAGTGACCCCGTGCCCTTCGCAGACCTGCAACAGGTAGGTGGAATTCAGCCAGGCCCTGGGTCTCCCCTGCTGTGGGGCAGAGGGGCTCCCTCTGGCTCCCCTCTCGGAAGCAGGAGCGGGCAACAAGCCCCATGTGCCCCAGCCGGCCTGGCAGAGAATCGCAGGCACCCTAACCCCCCTCTGCCCACCCACCGGGCTCTTGGACTTTCAGGGGCCGGAGGTGGCTGGTTCCATCCCTCAGTCCCGACGTCATCATATATTATGTATAGAAGTTTTTTTAAATCCACTTTTGTTTTAAAAACAACTAAAGGTGGTGAACAAACATAACATTCCTCCCTCCACAACCACCCTGTGAGGTGGGCCGAGAGGGAATGATGGGTCCACAGCCACCCCTGGACTAAGACGGGACTAGAATTCTCCCTCTCTTGATGGCTGCCCCAGGGTCACCCAGGTGGACTAAGGCAGGACTAGAACTCACCGTCTCCTGGTGATTGGCCCCAGAGTCACCCAGCCTCTCTTAAGGGGACCGTTCTCCTTCCCAGCCCTCTCCAAGCGGTTTACAGGGTCAGCCTCTTGCCCCTGGCTCCTCATTTTATCGACCTCGGAAGGGCAGAAGGCCGAGTCAACCTTGAGCCGGTCAGGATCGAACTACTGATCAAGGGCAGTGAATTAGTCTTCAATGCCGCATTCTCAACCACCAGGCGGGAGGAAGGAAGGAAGAGGAAAAGGGAGAAGAGGGAGGGAGGGAGGGAAGAGGAAAAGGGAGAAGAGGGAGGGAAGGCTGGGCAACAGCACTTAAGGCTTACATGCCGCTTCACGGTGCTTTGCAGCCCCCTCTAAAGGGCTTTACAGGGCCAGCCCCTTTGCCCCCAACCCTCTGGGTCCTCATTTGACCCACCTCGGAAGGACGGGAGGCCGAGTCATCCGTGAGCCGGTCAGGATCGGATTCCTGACAGGGCAGAATTAGCCTGCAATGCCGCATCCTCAACCACTGGGCCCCCAGGGCTCTTAGGGGTCACTTACTGCTTGCTTGGTTGTCAGAATTGATGGTTCCTTGATTGGGGTAACAGGGCCAGCTTCTATCTATAAGTGGAGAGCAGCCCACCCACCCCTTCCAGCCCTGAGGATGTTACCCAATTGGGTCATGAAAGGTCTGTCTCCTAGAGCCCCAAAGGCTTTGCATCCTGGCAGAGGTCCCTCCCCCAGGGCTGGGGAAGATGGGCAGAAGCTCCTCCCGAAGGCCCCCCCCCTCACCTCTCCCCTGTGCCCCCTCCCTCCCTCCAGGTCTCCCGGATAGCTGCCTATGCCTTCAGTGCCCTCTCCCAGATCCGCGTGGACGCGAAAGAAGAGCTGGTGGTGCAGTTTGGGATCCCCTGATGCCCGTCCTCTCGCCCGGGTGTGGGTTTCCCTCCTCCACTTTTAATTTCTCTCCCCCACCACCACTGGACCGACACCGCCGTGGACCTCGTGCACAAGAAGAGACACTGGATCGGTCACCTGGCCACAGGGACACTCACGTGGGGACAGCCGAGGCTGGCCAGACCCATCCCTTGGCGCCCTCCTCCTCCTCCTCCTCCTCCTCTCCCTGCCTTGGCAAGGCGGTGCCAGGTCGGACTGGGCCAGGAGGCAGAGAGCGCCCACTCGGCTCAGCTGCGAGAAGGAAAGAGACTCCAGGACTCCGGGGGGCGGTCAGTGGGCTTCATTTACCTTTGTGGTTGTGGAATGTTGACTTTGTCCGGGAGAGGATGGGACGGAGGGGGACAAGCCAGCCGGAGGGGGCCTGTTGCCTCCCCCACCCCACCCCCTCTCCGGCTGAGCTGGATCGTCCCCTCCCGTCCCCTGGTCTCTGGATGCTTTAGAGGTGGTGGTGGTGGGGAAGCTGCACTGGTGAATTAGAAGCTTTTTAAGGGCGGGGGGGAAAGCAGCACACCCACCCACGGAAGTGAAGCCTTCCGACCTTGGCCCCCTTCTTGGTCTTCTACCCCTCCCTTGTTTTACCTCGCTGAGCTGTCATTTTAATTATTATTTTTGTTTTGGTTTTGCTAAAGTAGGTTAAGAAAAGTATAAATATATTCATCTGAGCAAAGGCCTTTATCTTTATGCGACCGGAGGCAGAAGGGCTGGAAATACCGTTTTGTTCTTTAAGACGTGTGGACTTCAACCCCCAGAATTCCCCAGCCAGCCACACGGGAGTTGAAGTTCACACGTCTTAAAAGTTCCCAAGTTTGGACCCCCCTGCTTTATGGTGAAGCCAAGTTTGGTCACCACGGCAGGAAGAAAGTTGTTGAGACTCTGGAAAGAGTGCAGAGAAGAGCAACTAAGAGGATGAAGGGGCTGGAGGCTAAAATGTAAGAAGAGCGGTTGCAGGAACTGGGCCTGGCTGGTCTAGGGAAGAGAAGGACCAGGGGAGACAGGAGAGCCTCTCCCAGTATTTGAGGGGCTGCCCCAGAGAGGAGGAAGGGGTCCACCTCTTCTCCAAACAGGAAGAAATAACAGGTGGAAACTTAACAAAAAGAGAGCCCAACTAGAACTAAGCAGGAATTTCCTGGGGAAACAATTCCTGGCTAAGGGACCCACAACCCTTAGCAACAAAAACTTTGGGCTCCATTGGGGTAGTAAGTCAAGGACTATCCTGATGGGTTGTGGGGTCAAGCAGAAACAATCATCTATGCCAGTGGGTTCTCAACCTGGGGCTCACTGACACCCCCCCCCCTGGGGGGGCATGTCACAAGGGGTCTTTGAAGGCTTGAAGGAATGTTGTGCTTTAAATCTTGATTTCAGCCTCGAGGGTCCCTGGCCACCAAAGGTATTTAAGGGGGGGGGGTGTCTGTGGGGAAGAAGAGGTTGAGAACCGCAGAACACAGCTGGCTGGGGAATTCTGGGAGTTGAAGTCCACAAGTGTTAAAGTGGCCAAGTTTGGGGAGCCCTGGCTTACAGGCACAACATGACCCAAGCCTTTGAAGTCTCTTGCGGTTGGTTTCCCCGTTCTACAGCACTGACTGGACCCAGAGGGGACAGCAGCAGGGTGGGGTCTTTGTGGGTCCTTGTGTGGTCTTTGTGTGGTCTCTGGGCTTCTAGCTTATTACTCCCTTATATGCCCTTTAGCACTGAAGATGTTCCCTAGTTGGGTCATGAAACGTCTGCAAGAAAATCGCCAGGCAGAGAGCAGCTCAGACCTTAGAGTTCAACTCCTCCTCTCCACAATACCCCCCCTCCCTTCTAGCCCTGATGATGTTCCCTAGTTGGGCCATGAAACGCCCTCAAGAAAAGCACCGAGTTCAAAGACCACCAAGGACCCCTCACTTCTGCCCTGAGCTACAGAAATTCCCTCCCAGGGGTGCGTCTTTCTTGGCCTACTTTATCCTTGGCCCGTTACAGCACTGCAAACAAAGCCACTGATGTCATACCCAAGATACAACTGAGGAGGAATTTCCTAACGGAGCAATCACCCAGGGCAGGGGTCTTGCAAAGCTTTGCTGGCCGGGGAATTCTGGGAGTCGACGTCCACCGGTCTCCAAAGGGCCAACTTTGCAGACCCCTGACCCAGGGGGACCCCTCCTCCCCTTCAGAGGTCGCTGGAGGCTTTTAAGGAGAGGCTGGGCAACCGTTGGTCTGAAACGATAAGAGTCTCCCTTGCTTGAGCAGGGGTTGGGCTAGATGACTTCCAGGGTCCCCTCCCACTGACTAAAAAAACCACACACCACCCCTTTGGAACGGAGAGCATCTCCTTTTGCACAGAAAGACCTGGGGGTTGCCAAAGGCCAGGCTATGTGCCATGGGAAGCAGCGGCTGTGGTGGCGATAGGTCAGCATGGCTAAGGGACAGGTGGGAGGGGTTCCTTGGCCGCCCACCTGTGTTCTGGGAGAAGCAGCCAAGGCTCTCCTGCCCACCCCCCATTCTCCCCTCCCCCCCACGTGCGCAATTCACCAGGTGAAGCCACTCTCAAGGTTTTATTGCGCAGGAAGGCGGCTGCCCATCAGTAGCGCTCCCGTTTCTTCCGGATGACCTTGGGCCTGATGTTCATGCGCCTCCAGACGGCTGCGGTGCTGCGGTCCATTTTGGTGACACCGCTGAAATCGAAGGACTTCAGCTGGGGCAAGGTGGACAGGACGTAGCTCCTGGGGGGAGGAGGAGGAGGAGGGAGCAGAGAGGAAGGGTCAGTCCCCTTGCTCCTTGGGAAGGGCCCCACCTCTCCCTGCGAGGGCGGAGAGTCCTGGAAGCTGCGCGGCTCCTTTAAGGGCGCCAAGGGAGGCGAAGGGGATAACCCAGCACAGGTGACCTCACAACACTTCATTTAGTGACCGCTTGAAGTTAACAGCAGCACTGACAAAGGGACTTGTGACCGTTTTTCACACTTACGACCACTGCAGCATTCCCCCCCCCCCCCTGACGTGATCAAAATTAGGAGGCTTGGCCACCTGACTTGTACTTATGACGGTCCCTGTTCCCCTCCTGCGACCTCCTGACCAGCAAGGCCAGTGGGCGAGGGCAGATTCATTAACAATCACGTTGCTAACTTAACAATGGCAGTGATTCCCTGGACAAATTGTGGCAAGAAAGGTTGTAAAACAGGACAATATTAACAACGGTTTCACTTAGCAACAGAAATGTTGGGCTCAATGGTGGTCGTAAGCGGAGGACTACCTGTAGAAAATGTCCTAAGAAGAGACTGGACAGCCACATGTCTGAAATGCTATGGGGTTCTCCTGCTTGAGTGGGGGTTGGACTAGAAGACCTCCAAGGTCCCTTCCAACTCCATTCTGATTGGTTCCTAGCTGCCCCCAAACCTTGTGAGCATCCCTACAGGGCTGCAGCCCCCTTCATCCTCTCTGTGTGGCTACTAGCCCCAGGGACGTTGTAGTCCAGCCTCCTATGAAGAGCAGAAGCTGCGTTTCCATAGGCGGAAACACGTCCTTAGACATCCTTCGGAGGTCTCTCTTCCAGATGAGATCCAGCTCAGTTGACAGAACAATTAACCAGTGGAACTACTGGCCTCCAGAGGTTATGGGTTCTCCATCACTGGAGGTTTAAGAAGAGATTGGACAACCCTTTGCGTAGAATGGTATGAGGTCTCCTGCTTGAGCTGAGGCGGGTTGGACCAGAAGACCTCCAAGGTCCCTTCCAACGGTGGTGGTCTATGCTCTGGGATGGACCTTATGGGGAAATGTCTGGGGGAGAGGGGCATGCCTTGGGCAGGAGCTGGACTTCCATCCCTAGCATGCTAGGAGGTAGAAAGATAAACTGGGTGGGTGGGTGGGCTTGCCTCCAGAAGATGCAGGTGGTCCATCACTGGACGTTTCTAAGAAGAAACTGGACAGCTTCCTGTCTGGAATGGTCACTAGAAGACCTTCAACGTCCCTTCCAGATCTTGTGATTTTGTCTCAAGGAATCCTTCCAACTACAAGCTCAGAGGTGCGTTTCCTCCTCCTCCTCCCAAGAGGTAAGATCAGTTTCTCTAGTGAGTTGGCAGAGGTCCAAGAAGAGCCGAGAAGAAGTTGAAGAATCCGGCCCACCTAGCTGGACTTCCCGCATGGCCTGGAGCCCTCCTTCAGAGTTGATGGACCTTGGAGACCAGGGATGGAAGAAGAGAAGGGGTGGGGCAGGAGGACCAAGGGGTAATTCAGCTTCTCCTGAGCTGCTTAGGATTAATTTTGCCTGTGTCGATCAGAGAGAGTAGTAGAAGTTGTAATTTACGTGATGAGTCACTGCTCCGAGCAGTGTGTAAGGCATTGTGTAACTTGTGTTAACTTGCAGGGCTTGTGAAATTTGAGTGCTTTCTTTCCATGACTCGGGGAAGGAAGGCCAGGCTTTCTGCATACCTAAGACCGGCAACTGTTTCTCCAGGTTTACTAAAAACTCAAAAAAGACGGAGCCACCCATCTAAGGCCCTGCAGAACCTCTTGCAGAGAATGGAAAGGGAATCGGGAACTCCTCCAAGGAGGATGGGCTGAAGGCTTCCATGGGGGAACTGCTGGTCGCTTTGGCCTTGGGCACTCCAGTCGATCCAACCCGAAAGGAAGCTCTGGATCCAGGCCTGGAAGATTCCCAGCTGGTGGGGATGGTGGTGGTGGGTTGATCCACTGAAACCAACCACTTGGAGACGGAAAGAGAGAGAGAGATGCGTCTCACTGGGCAGGTTCCAGAATGGAATGTGTGTGTTTTAGGGCAAAGTTTCTGGGGTCTGGAGGACACCCGCTTCAAGTCCAGAATAAAGGGGCCCTGGAGGTCTTCTAGTCCAACCCCCTGCTCAAGAAGGAGACCCTAGACCAGTGATGGTGAACCTTTCGGCACCGAGTCCCAAACTGCCATGTGTGTGCATGTGCCCACACCGGAGGGCAGAAAACCCAAAGACCAGCTGACTGGTGCATGCAGGCTTGTTTTTTGGCCATTTTCGGGTCGTTTCTGGCTGTTTCTCAGGCAGGTTTTGGGCTGTTTTGGGGGGCATTTTCAGCCCATGAGCCAAAAACGGTCCCAAAAGCAGCCTGAAAAAGCCCCCTGGAAAACGGCCATTTCTGGGACTGTTTTCAGGCTGTGAAGACCAGCTGGCCTCGCGCATGAAGTGCTCTGCTTGCTTAGTTTCCATCCAACGTTTCTTGTCTTGATTTCTGGTGCTTTGGAGCATAGGTTGACACCCCCCCCCCCCATTTTCTCAGTGGCAACCCTTCAAGTCAATCAATCAGAATAGAGCTGGAAGGGACCTCGGAGGTCTTCTAGTCCGACCCCCTGCTGAAGCAGGAGACCCTAAGTAATATTTCGGGCAGCTGGCTGTCCAGTCTCTTCTTCACATCCTGCAGGGATGGAGCTCTCTCGTGCCACCCCTGGCCCTTCTGCCAAGCGTCCAGCGGTCACCTGTAGCCCTTCTCCTCTTCAATGGGGTTTCCGTGCAGGGTCAGGTTGCGCAGGTGAGGCAAGACGGCCAGCTTGTCCACTTCCGAGAGGCTCTGGATGCTGTTGCCGTGAAGGTTCAGATTCCGGAGGTTGTAGTAGGTGGTCAGCACCTGCAGGGCAGAGGACGAATAACAGTTGGGGGAGGGGTTTCCTTTGACTTTTACGGCCCGGTTGTTCCTGGCTGGCTTTTCTGAGCACCCGGGATGGGGTGGCTTCCCAGGCTGTTCAGGGTGGTATTTATGACGGTCATAAACCGGTCCTGGGCATCCGGCCTCTCTCTGTCCCTCCCCCCCCCCCCACATCTCCTCTGGGGTGGGTTGACGCCTGCGCTCTGTGGACGAACCCAGCGATGTTTCATGGGACGGAATGCAGAAGGTCCTCGACTTACGACCACGATCGAGCCCAAGGTTTGTGTTGTTCAGTGAGAATTTGTTAAGAGAGTTTTGCCCCATTTTACGACATTTCTTGCCATGGTTGTTGAGTGAATCTGGCTTCCCCACTGATTTTGCTTGTCACAAGGGGATCACGTGGGATACTACCACCGTCATAAATGCGAGTCGGTTGCCAAGCGGCTGAATTTTCATCACGTGACCACGGGGGGTGGGGATGCTGCAAGGGTCATTACTCTGAAAAACGGTCCTTAAGCCACTTTTTTCAGTGCCGTTGTGACTTTGAACGGTCGCTGCATGAACGGTTGTAAGCAGAGGACCAACTGTATTTTAATTGGCCAAATGTGTGATTGGACCCACAAGGAATTTGTCTCCAGGACAGAAACTCCCATCCACGCAAAGCAAAAGCATCATCCTCATCATCCTCACCCTCACCATCCCCACAGGAGGAAGTAAAGGACATAAGAAGGGTATATAATGATACTACAGCTACAATACCTGAGTTAATATTCAGTCGTTATTATACTATGATTATCTTAATAGAATAATAAATATGACAACTTCCTTGGGTGTCCAGTCACTCTTGGCCAATAAAGAATTCTATCTTGGTAACATGCAGGAGGTTGTCCTCAACTTCCAACACTTCATTTAATGACTTCAGTTAGAACAGCACTGAAAATGTGACTTACGGCTGTTTTTCACAGTTACGACCGTTGTAGCCTCCCCACGGCCACGTGATCGAATTTCAGACGCTTAGCAACCGACTCATATTTATGTCCTGGAGGGTCACATGAAATCCTTTGGGACCTTCTGACAATCAGTGCGGAAGCTGGATTCACTTAACATCTGAGTTTTTACTAACATACCAACTGCAGTGATTCATTTAACAACTGTGGCAAGGAAGGTCTTAAAATGGGGCCAAAACCCGCTTAACAAATCTCTCACATAGCAACATTTAGAGCTCAATTGTGGTTGTAAGCTGATATATATTACTTCTGTTACAAAGTAATATATAGTATAATTTGTAATACGTATATAATGTATATAAGAATACATAAGAATGCATGTATGTATGTATTGTGTTATGTGCCCACATATGGGAGGGAGGATACTTGCTTCCCTTTTGCCTTTCAGCTCCACCCTGGGAGCCTTCCAGGCAGGAAACCCACTTTCTGTGTTGCATTTGTGCTGATAAATAAATAAACAAACACTTAATGATTTCCTTGGCTCAGCTGATAAGGGAGGAGAGCTTGTGGCTTAGAGGCTAACACAACTGCCTCACATGTAAAAACAGCCCTGGTTCGAATCCCAGTAAGGGTCTGGCTAGCTGAGGAGAGCTAAATAGCTTGAAATAAATCTATACTAGTCTCCCTTATTTATTTATCAGCACAAATGCAAAACACACACACACACACACAGAGGCAAGAGATTAGAAAGGGCCGGGAGGGAGGAGGCTGAGAGTACCGGGTCGATGATGGGCAGGTCATTGAAGGAGAGGTCGATCCAGTAGATGTCCAGGGGATACTCCAGCAGCTTCTCCATGATGTCCGGGAAATCGGTCAGGTCATTCAGGGTGTTGTTGTTCAGCCGGACGGCCTGAGTCAGCAGGCGGCCCCCCTCCAAGCGCCGGATGGCCCTGAGCCCAGGACGGGGCTCCTCCGTCAGCAGGTCTGGGGGGGGGGGCAGCAAAGAGGGCAGAGGGAGGGCGCCTGCTGTGCCAAGAGCACCCGGGCAGAGACTGGCAGCTGATGCCCCCTGCAGAGGACTCCCAGCTCCGGAGCATACGCAGAGTGCCCTCCCCACGGTTGGGAAGCTGCAAGGCTTACCGCAGGGGTTCCCAAACTTGGCAACTTGAAGACTTGTGGACTTCAACTCCCAGAATTCTCCAGCCAGCAGAGCAAGGTCAATGGGGAGCAGAGCTGGCTGGAGAATTCTGGGAGTTGAAGTCCACAAGTCTTCAAGTTGCCAAGTTTGGGAACCCCTGGCTTAGAGGTCTATGGAGATTCTCAGCCATCCGGGTCAGGGTTGTCCCCCCCAATGATGCTTCTCCCCCCCCCCCCCCAAAAGGAAACTGGACTTTATTGTTTTTGTTTTTCCTTTGAAAATGTTTCACTTCTCACGCAAGGAGCTTCTTCAGTTCTGGAGAAGTTCTGAAGTTTTTGGATGGGAAATGAAACCCTTTCAAAGAGAAAAACAAGAAACTCACCCAGTTGGCTTTCATGCCTAAGGCGGGAATAGAACTCAACATCTCCTGGCGATTGGCCCAAACTCTGTCTTTCATGCCTAAGGCAGGACTAGAACTCTCTGTCGCCTGGTGATTGGCCCAAACTCACCCAGCTGGCTTTCATGGCTATGGCGGAGCTAGAGCCCACCGTCTCCTGGTTTCTAGCCTGCTGCCTGGACCACTGGACCAAGCTGGCTCTAATGGCCCAGAGTTTGAGCCGCAGCAGTGGCACATGGGCTTTCTTTAAAGGTGTGCCCCTGCCTGCAGCATCTATCCAAAGGCGGAGGGGAAAAGGGCGCCAGGCAGGGGGATTCGGTCGTACCTTGCATGAAGCTGATGCCTCGGAAGGAGAAGTCCAGCGGTGGCGCCTGGAGGGAGGCCTTGGTGTAATTCCAGTGCACACACGCCTTCCCAGCTGTGCTGGCGAAACACAAGGGCCCACGGCCAGAGATTCGCATGCGGCCGAGCCGACTACTCTGCCCACACCTCTGGGGAAGGGGGTTCTGGCCGGAGGGAGGGGGCCGGCCCAGAGAACGGCCCTGCTGCAGGGAAGGGGTGGGGCTGGCCACCAAAGCGGCAGGAGGGCCACGAGGAGGCCTTGGAAGCAAAGGGGGCATTGCCTGAAACCTCCTGTGGCCATCTGGATTTTTTCTGACCAGGCGCTGTGGAGAGCCCTGTTCCAGAGGGACTCCATAAACCATGATCCACACATCACCAGGGAAGCCGAAACCAAGCCTCAGTACATCTGGGTGCTTTGTACTCTCAATCCTCTGAAGCCAGAACCTGCTGCTTCCTCTGGGCTGGGCATGACCCAAGAGTTGTGCCAAGAATGTTTGCCCTGTGGAGCCAGCGGGCAGCAGCAGCCGGAGCTGAGCTGTGCCAGCCGTAGAACAACTGTGCCCGACTGATGGCACCAATTTAGGGCACTGTGATAAATCCATTAAAGATCGGACCAGGTGCCAGGCAGGCATACCTCAAGAGCTCTGGTATCTCGGAGGAGGGAGGTGGGAAGGAGGGAGGGGTAGGGATGAGAGGGAGGGAGGGAGGGCGAGAAAGTGAGAAGGGAGGATTGGAGGGAGGAGAAGGAAGAAAGAGGAGAAGGGAAGAATGAAAGGGTTGGGGAAAGAAAGAAGGGAGGGAAGGAAGGAAGGAAGGGGGAGACATGGTTGCGAGAATTCTGACCTTCAGCCATGAAGATGCTGGGAGTTGTCAACCTACAAGCAGAATTGGGACTAGAACTTTGGCGCTAAGACGTTAAACGAGTCATGCTCCATTTCATGACTTTCCTGCGGTGGTCACTAAGCGAATCCGGCTCCCCCCATTGACTTTGCTTGTCGGAAGGTCAGAAACTACCATAATCACGTGACCCCCTGGGGATGCGGCAGCCATTCTCCAGAGAGGCTGCTTGACCAGCACCTGAATCCTGATGACCTTCTGTGGGGAGGCTGCGACGGTGGCCTGCATTGTAACTCTGAACCGTCATTAAGTGTGCCTCCCCCACCTCCCCCCAAGAACACACCCACCTTTTGGGTGGGGAATTCTGGGAGTTGAAGCCCACCTCTGTTCAAATGGTCCAGTTTGAACGCCCCGTGAGACGGATGTTGCTTCACGCCGTCTTTCTGCCTCCCCCCCACCAGACCCACATACTAAGGGGGGGCTGCAGAATTTGAGCCCCTTGCTTTTGCAGCCAGAGGGGTTTTTGTGGGGTGGGGGGGGAAGCAGGGGAGACTCCTTTTTAATGCTGCAACTCCATTGGGGTGTGTAATTCCTCAAAGCACACCACGACAGCTGTGTTGTGCAGGAGACCCGAGTGCGAATCATGGTAGTCTCCAGATGGGCATCCCCCCCCCCTCTCATTTCCCTGTTCATCTTAAGGTGCCCTGTTGTCTGGAGGTGCCCTGTTGTCTGGAGGGTAAATGCTCCCCGTCTTGCCCAGAGGCCTCCTCCTGGCTCTTACGCCAGAGCGGGCACTGGTTCTAGGCCAGGAAAGAGGCGCCCTGGGGCAGTATTGGCCAGGGGGCAGAGGCCCAGGGAGTGCCGGAAGCAGGGGGAGAGGCAGGCGGCAGAGAGCAGAATCCTCCACGGTGCTTCGCGCAGATCTGCAGATCTCTGGGCAGAGGCTGGGAGGAGGGATTACCCACCTGGGGAAGGAAAGAGCAGAGCTTGCCTGGGGGAGAAAGGAAAAACAGAGTCAACACTGACCAGCACAGGGCTGAAGTGTGGCTGTCCTGGGTGCTCTCTGAGTTTGGGGGGGTTTTCTTGCAGGCGTTTCATGACCCAACTAGGGAACATCATCAGTGCTAGAAGGGAGGAGGGGTTTAGAGGAGGAGGAGGTCCTTGGTCTTCTCTGAGTTTGGTGACTTTCTTGCAGATGTTTAATGACCCAACTAGGTATCATCATCAGTGGGAGGGAGTGTGGGATTTGCTCTCTGTTTATGTAGAGCGGGGGTGTCCAAACTTGGGAACTTTAAGGTTTGTGGACTTCAATTCCCAGAATTCCCCAGCCAGCGGAGCTGGCTGGGGAATTCTGGGAGTTGAAGTCCACAAGCCTTAAAGTTCACAAGTTTGGACACCCCTGATGTAGAGGAACTTGTCCTGTCAGTGTTGGGGGGGTTGTGATTTTCTCCTTGGACCTTCCTTTCTTGGGGTCCTCTTGTCCGCTTTGTTCTTTGTCTGGTGCTAATCCCTGCTTATCTGGCTACAGGCTGCAGATAGGCTCCCTGCTCTCTTTCAGCAGTGATGGTTACCTAGATGGGCCCTGAAACTTCGGTAGGAAAACCACCAAGCCCAGAGAGCACCAAGGACCCCACAGTCTTCCTTGCCCCCCCCCCCACTTCCTCCTCCCTTCTAGCACGGATGATGTTACACGCCTGGGTCATGAAACGTCTGCGACAACCAAACTCAGCATCAAGGACCCCACAGTCATCGTCCTCCTCCATGCTTCCTCTCAGCAAATCCTACACTCTTCTAACACTGATGATGTTCCCCAGCTGGGTCATGAAACGTCTGCAAGGAAACCACCAAGCTCAGGAAACATCAAGGATCCCACAGTCGTCCTCCTTCTTCCTCCTCCCACCCCTCTTCCTTGCAAACTCCATCCCCTTCTGGCTGATGATGTTCCCTAGTTGGGTCCTGAAACATCTGCAAGGAAACCACAAAAGTCAAAGAGCATCAAGGATCCCACAGTCCTCCTCCTCCTCCTCTCTGCAAACCCCACTCCCTTCTAACCCTGATGATATTCCCTAGTTGGGTCCTGAAACGTCTGCAAGAAAACCTCCAAGTGTAGGGAATACCAAGGACCCCACCGCCCTCCTCCGAGCATTGGGGATGTTCCTTAGTTGAGAAATGAAATGCTTTAGAGGGCACCAAGGACCCCACAGAATGGACGCCAGGAGGTACAAGAGCTATTTGGCAGTCCCAAACTGGACTCCAACTCCCATAAGGCAGCTGAGATCCTCTGGCCCTGGTGACAGGGATCCTGGGCACGGTGCCTCCACCCTCCCTCCGCTCCATTCGCCACCCAAAGGGAAACACCAAATGCAGGAAGGCTGGTTACAGGGAAGGGGATCTATTCCCTCACAGTCTTTCTCAACCTTGGCCACTTGAAGATGTCCGGACTTCAACTCCCAGGATTCCCCAGCCAGCATTCGCTGGCTGGGGAATCCTGGGAGTTGAAGTCCGGACATCTCCATGTGGCCAAGGTTGAGAAAGCCTGCTCCAGCAGCTAAAGCTAAGACAAGAACCAATAGGCGGAACCTTTACAATGAGGGATCCATTCTAGAAATGAGGAGGAATCTTTGGGTTGTGAGAGTTCTTAGGCTGCGGAACAGCCCGACTCATGGAGTTAGGGATTAAAGAAGAGATTGGACAACCATTGGTCCGAAAGGGTATCAGATCTCTCGCTTGAGCAGGGGGTTGGACTAGAAGACCTCCAAGGTCCCTTCCCATTCTGTTATTCTGTCACCGTCAACTGCTGGCTGGTGGAAGGGGATTCAAGGGAGTTGGGCCAAGTTCAATGAACGTCGGGGGGGGGGGTTGTGAGTCGTTGGAAGTGGGGAATAACTCTTAATTCACCATCCTCCTCGTCCTCATCACACGGATGCAGAATTGCTGCCAGCCAAGAGCACCGCCGGCCACCCTGCATTCAAGGCGCTCCTTTCGCAGCCGGGAGGGGTCTTCGGAGGGCCCCCCACTCCCGCCGCCAAGCGCTAGAGGACGCCGGAGGCCAAGCCTGGTATGGGTTGGGGGTCCCTCTGGGGGAGTCACGACTCAGCTGTGGGTGTTGGGAGTCGTAGTCCAGCCTTTCCAGAGGGTAGCGCTTTGGGAAGCCCAGGCTGCGCTGCTCGGCCCCCTGTGCTCGGATCGCGCGCATCCCCATTGGATCGGGCGCAGAGCGCTCCCACTCTTTCTCTTGCGGGGGATCATCGGGGCCCCTGGTGCACACGGGGAAGCGTGCAAAACAGGAACGACCTTGCACGGGTCCAGCTCCGGGGCTGCTTCGGGATCCGGGGGAGGCTCCGCGCGGAGAGGCGCGCCCCCCACTCAAACCCGCACCGCTGGTCCCGGGGAGCGCGCCTTCCTCCCTTGGCCGTGGCTGGGGATGATGGAAGCAGGAGTGCAATCTGCAGCGGGAATTTCCCCCACCTTTCCCACCTGCCCCCGCGCCCCCTGCCCGCCCCCCGCCTTGCAAGCGCCCCCCCGAGCCGCGCGCGCGCAGACCCACCATTCTCGCGCGGCGCCCCGGCTCCGCCGCCGAACATTGGAATGCGGGGGCGGGGCGTCGCCTAGGCAACAGCAATACAGCCGCGTTCGGAAGCGAAGGGGGAGAAAGACAGACAGACAAGCGCTCGCCGCGCAAGGGCCGCCGGGAGGTGTAGTCTCCCTCCTCTGCGCAGAGCGGAAGCCGGGCGTCTGGGCGCGCGGGGCCTGCCGGGAGGCGTAGTTCCGGGCCGCGCTCGCCGTCGCCGCTGCCTCCGCTCCGGCCGCGGCCCGCGGAGAGGCCCAACTCGACCTCGGTGGGGCTCGGGAGGCCCCGGCTGCAGCCCGCGCGGCGCCCCAGCCACCCTCGGGAGCCTTGCATCCCTCACGGCGGCCCTGCCAGGTAGGCCGCTGTTTCAGGGGGGTGGGGGCGGGGGGGTCCCTGGAGGAGGGGCTCGGGGCGTCTGTGTGTGTGTGTGTGTGTGTGGTGTGTACGTGTGTACGCCCTTCCCCGGCCCCGCAGTGGCCATCCCGTGTCCGGGTTAAGCGTGTCGTACGAACGCGGCTCTGCGAGATGCGGGTCTGCCCCCCCTCTCAGTAACCCTGGGGGGGAAGGGGGGAAAGAAAGACGGGGATTTGGGGGGGGGAGGAGGGGGGCGCTGGGAAGAAGGGGGGGCTGTGGGGTGAGGGGGGGCTCTGTGGGGCGGGGGTCCTCCTTCATTTGGGGGCGCTGCTCAAAGGCGTGTGGGGGGGTGGGGGTGGAGCGCCGGGAATTCTGTTTTGGGGGCATCCTTCATTTTTTTCCTTCGGGGTGCAATTCTGCTTTTGGGGGGCGGTTGTCGAAAGACCCCCCGTTTCTGCCCCCTGGGGCCCTTCAACCCCCCACCTCCCCTGGGCAGCCTCTTTCGCCCCTGTCCAGATGTGTCTCGTCTTATCCCCCCCCCCCCTGCAGAATGCTTAGCAGGAGACACCCCACAACTGGGGTGCTTTGGGGGTGCTTGTGTTTGTGCAAGGGGTGTGTGATGGGGAGGGTGTGGCCTGTGACTGCGAGGCTCCCCCTCCCTCCCCTCCTCCAATCCCACCCCCCCATGCCC
This sequence comes from Rhabdophis nuchalis, assembly GCA_039707465.1. Classification (NCBI taxonomy): domain Eukaryota; kingdom Metazoa; phylum Chordata; class Lepidosauria; order Squamata; family Natricidae; genus Rhabdophis; species Rhabdophis nuchalis. The sequence continues at coordinate 67,376,675 of CM077649.1, forward strand.
TCCAGGCACCCCCTCTTTGCTTTCCCCTGCCAGGCTGCATCGATCTTTTATTGATTCGTTCGTTTATCTCTTCCCTTAATTCGATTTCTGTAGCCGCCCTCCTCCATCCAGGACCCTGGGTGGCTTCCAGATTCAGGGCCACGAAAAAGCCTTTTAGAAACACCCCAAATAAATGCACGTTACAAGCAGAGGGATCTGGAACCCACGTCTTTCCGGTGGAGATTTCGGGGCTGGTCCGTTGTGCGTTGCGGCTGCCAGTGTGTCTTTCGGTGTACCTTGCACCCAATAAAAAGAAATAAAAAGGAAACGATAAGGAGTCTAATAATAGGACATCAATTTTTCTGTGCACTTGGCTGCTTTCCTTGTCTCCTTTGTTAAGTCAATTTTAATTTCAATATTGACTATTTTAATAGTTATTGTTTTTACTTAGTTATAAGCTGCTTAGGGTCAATTCATGGCAAGATGGACGGCATATAAATTTAATAAATAACTGCTAGAAGCTCAGGATTGAACTGGGGGTTTAATGGTGCTTAGTTGTTTTCTTGCAGGCATTTCATTACTTAACTAGGTAACATTCTAGAAGGGGGTAGGGTAAAAAGAGAGCAAACTCCATTCCCTTCTGGCAGGTTGATATTCCCTAGTTGGGTCATGAGACGTCTGCAAGAAGGCAGGTAAGCTAGAGAACACCAAGGACCCCCCAGTCTTCCTCCCCACCCACAAACCCCCCACTTCCCCCTCTTCCTTCTAGCAGAGATGACTTTCAATGTATATATTAACATTTCATTTCATTTTTCATTTTATTTCATTTTATTACATTTATATCCCGCCCTTCTCCACAGAGGACCCAGGGCGGCGCACAGGAAATTTAAAAAACATACACAATAGAAGATAGACAAATAATTTAAAATATATATTAAATAATCCCCAATCCTGTGCTAAAAACCAATTATTAAAAACCCAATTTAAAACTTTTCTAAAAGTCCCCATGGGAGGTTAGGCTAGGCCGGCTTGATGGAAAAAATATGTCTTTAAACATTTGCGGAAGAGGCGGAGGTCGGTGATGGTCCGGAGTTCAGGGGGTAGGTCGTTCCAAAGGGCAGGGCCCGCCACAGAGAAGGCTCTTCCCCTGGGTGTCGCCAGTCGGCATTGTCCGGCCGACGGCACCCTGAGAAGGCCCTCTCTGTGGGAGCGGATCGGTCTAAGGGATGTATGGGGCAGGAGACGGTCTCGCATATAACTAGGCCCCGAGCCATGGAGCGCTTTAAAGATGGTCGTCAGAACCTTGAAGCGCACCCGAAAGACCACAGGAAGCCAATGCAGCTCGCGCAGGATTGGTGTTATATGGGAGCTTCTGGTGGCTCCCGTAATTACCCGCGCGGCTGCGTTTTGGACTAGCTGTAGCTTTCGAGTGCACCTCAAGGGAAGCCCCATGTAGAGAGCATTACAGTAGTCGAGACGGGACGTCACGAGAGCTTGAGTGACTGTGCAAAGGGCAGCCCGGTCCAGTAAGGGGCGCAATTGGCGCATCAGGCGTACCTGATGAAACGCCCCCCTGGCCACGGCCGTCACATGGTCCTCCAAGGACAGCCGGGAATCCAGGAGGACACCCAAATTGCGCGCCCTCTCCACGGGGGCCAGTGTTTCGCCCCCAATGGCCAGAGTTGGAGTAATCTGGCTGAACCGGGGTGCCGGAAACCACAGCCACTCAGTCTTGGCAGGGTTGAGCTTGAGTTTGTTACCACCCATCCAGATCCGTACGGCTTCCAAACACCGGGACAGCACTTCGGCGGCATCGTTGGGGTGGTCTGGGGTGGATATGTACAGCTGGGTGTCGTCAGCGTACAGATGGTACTCCACCCCAAAACCACGGATGATCTCACCCAGCGGCTTCATATATGTGTTAAACAGGAGGGGCGAGAGGACCGACCCCTGAGGAACCCCACATAAGAGGGGTCTCGAGGTCGACCTCTGCCCTCCCGTCAACACATATTGCGACCGACCAGAGAGGTAGGATGAGAACCACCGCAAAACGGTGCCTCCCAGCCCCAACCCCCCCAGTCGGTGCAATAGGATACCATGGTCGATGGTATCAAAAGCCGCCGAGAGGTCTAATAGGACTAGGATAGAGGAATACCCTCTATCCCGCGCCCTCCAGAGATCATCAACCAACGCGACCAATGCCGTCTCGGTACTGTGACCGGGTCGGAAGCCGGACTGGCGCGGGTCTAGATAATCAACTTCCTCCAGGTGTTGAGGAAACTGTTGGGCTACCACACTCTCAACAACCTTCACCAGAAAGTGAAGGTTGGAGACTGGACGATAGTTCTCTAGTAAAGCTGGGTCCAGGGACGGCTTCTTGAGGAGGGGCCTCACTACCGCCTCTTTCAAGACGGCAGGCAAGGACCCCTCACTCAAAGATGCGTTGACAATGCCCTGGAGCCAGCCTCGTGTCGTCTCCCAGGATGCCAGTACAAGCCAGGAGGGACACGGGTCCAATAAACATGTGGTCGCTCTAAGTTTCCTTGACAGCCTGTCCATATCCTCGGTGGTAACAAAGTCAAACTCCTCCCAAGCAGGAACCTCAAGACTAGTCTCGGACAGTCCCACAGGACCACTGTCGATGGAGGGTAGCTCATTCCGAATCCGAGTGATTTTCTCCTGCAGATAAATCCCAAATTCCTCTGCTCGCCCTTGTAGAGGGGCTTCCCGCGGCCTCTGGTGAAGGAGGGAGCGGGTCACCCCAAACAGGGCGGCAGGGCGGTTATCTGCGGATGCAATTAGGGTGGCACAATACTCACGTTTGGCCACCCTTATCGCCACTAAGTAAGCCCTAATATGGGTTCTCACTAGTGTTCGGTCGGCTTCGGAGCGAGAGGATCTCCATCTGCTCTCTAGGCGTCTCTTGTGGCGTTTCATCCCCCGAAGCTCCTCAGTAAACCAGGGAGCCTGGGTGATTCGTCGCCGCAAGAGAGGCCGCAAGGGCGCGACTCGGTCCAAGGCCCCCGTGGCCGCACTTAACCATGCGGCCACTAGGTCCTCAGTCAAGTCGCGGGGCAGGATCACAGGAATTGGCCCAAGCTCCCTCTGGAACCTTTCCGGGTCCATTAGAAGCCTGGGGCGGAACCATCTAGGAGTGTCCGGTTCCGCCTCCCCGCGGTGAGGTGGAGCGATTGGAAAGTCCAGCCGGAGGAGAGCGTGATCTGTCCATGACAAGGGAGTGATGACTAAGTCCCCTATTCCCAGATCGCGACTCCACTGTCCCGAGACAAAGATGAGATCCAGTGTGTTCCCCCCCTCGTGAGTGGGACCTAAAACTACCTGGGTCAGGTCCATGGCCGTCATGGAGGCCATGAACTCCCGAGCTGCTCCAGAGGCTTCGCCCGCCGACGGCAAGTTAAAGTCCCCCATGACTACCAGTCTGGGGGTCTCAACCGCCGCCTCGGCTATCACCTCTAGGAGCTCGGGCAGGGCTGTTGTTGCATAGCGAGGAGCCAGGTATACAACTAACACGCCCAACTGCCTCCCTAGGCCCCATCTCACGCAGAGAGATTCACACCCGGTTGTCTGGGGGACCGTGGTCTCCTTCGGCTCAAGACCTTCCTTTACGATAATCGCCACCCCCCCACCCCTCCCTAGGGCCCTAGGCTGATGGAAGGCGCGGTAACCTGGTGGGCAGATGTCCACGAGGGGTATACCCCCTTCATGGCCCAACCAGGTTTCCGTTATACCCACCAGGTCCGGGTCCCCCTCTGACACAAGGTCACAGATGAGGGGGGCTTTCTGAACCACGGACCTGGCGTTGCATAACATCAGCTTCGGGCCCCGAGTCTGTGAGTCCTGCCCACCTAGTCTGCGATGGGAGGACGGAGAGTTGGAGCGCGTGACCGCCTGTGTCCAGCGGCCACGGTCTTCCAACCGATGACGCCTATTCCGCCTCCCACCGCCCCTGCCCCTCCCTAAGACCAGATCGATGGAAAATGCTTCAGTGGAAGCGACCCCCCCTTCCCCTCCCTCCGTTACTCCTCTTCCGCCGGCCGGCCCACTCATTTGCCATTTCCTCCCAGGACTATTTCCCCCCCCCACCCTGGAACCCCCTAAAATCCGAATTAAAAATTTAAATAAAAACCCCCTTAATTTGCGCTTCGCCCACCTCTCAGGAGCTATCAGTCCATCCTCGAGGTGGGCCCGTGTTAGATAGGGGGGCCAGGCCTGCGAGAGGGGGGCCTCCCGCAGGCAAAGGAGATCACACCTGGAATACACTGCTAAAAACATAGAGGTCATCCAACCCAGGGGACACAGAGCAAGTTCACCTAGATTTTAAAAAACACACAATAAAATAGAATTTTTGTTGCTAAAGGAGCAAGGGTTATTATGTGAGTTGCACCTGGTTGTAATGATTTTAGTGCTTAGATGGCCTAGGGCCCTGCCTAGGCACCGGTATCTGAACATGGATCTTTTGAACACATGGATGTATGAACGTGTGAATGTTTGAAAGATCCATGCTCAGATACCTGTGTCTAGGCAGGGCCCCAGGCCAGGGGTCTGCAAAGTCAGCTCTTTTAAGACTGGTGGACTTCAACAGCGTGGCTGGCTGGGGAATTCTGGGAGTTGAAGTCCACCAGTCTTAAAAGAGCCGACTTTGCAGACCCCTGCCCTAGGCCATCTAACCATTGAAACCATTAAGACCGGGTGCAGCTCACATAATGACCCTTGCTGGTTTAGCAACACAAATTCTGTTCCCGATTGTGGCCATAAATCAAGGACAGCCTGTGTTGTCTGTGGGTGCTCCTTCACACACACACCCCTCTTGTCCGAGTGTGATAAGTTGAAGTTGCTGGTCGCTGCCTGGACCTTGTTGGGAGCCAGATGTGCTGTCCCCCTTCCCCCCCCCCCCTTTACCTGCTTAGGCGGGCAGAGCCGGCGACCGAAATCCAGCAGCACAAACTCTGCCATCGGACATGTCTGAGCAAGCCGGATTTGTGCGATGGGCCGTGTTGCTTTCAAGTCAGGGAATGTGAAATCTTTTCCCGTCTTTTTCTGCCCTGCATTTGCATCCCGGTGTTGGTAGGAGACCCCTCCGGAGGCTTCCCAGGGACCTTCCCCCTTTGAGGCTGGATCTTTGGAGCTGCGTTGGGGGTCTTCTGGGAACCTCCGTCCAAACCGTCCTTGGCTCGGCCTCTCGGCCTGGGCACCAACGGAGGGGGAGGGGGCGCTGGAGGGGGATAAAGGGCGCTTCTCCTCCTCCTCCTCCTCCCTGCCTTTGCCCTGGAAGGCCTTGGCCAAACTTTTTTGCTGCTGCTTTTTCTTTTCCTAGAAAGTTTTGTTCCAGTGATGATGTTCCATAAATGTGGATGGCTTTTGAGTTGCATTCGATCTGCTATGGAGATTCTCAGCCATCCACCAGCTCATGGTGGTTTCCCAAAGGTGCTTTCTTCTTCTTCTTCTTCTTCTTCTTCTTCTTCTTCTTCTTCTTCTTCTTCTTCTTCTTCTTCTTCTTCTTCTTCTTCTTCTTCTTCTTCTTCTTCTTCTTCTTCTTCTTCTTCTTCTCCTCCTCCTTTTCTTTTCTTCTCATCTTCTTCCTGTTTTTTCTTCTTCTTCTTCTTCCTCCCCCTCCCCCTCTTCTTTTTCTTCTTTTCTTCTTCTCTTCTCCTTCTCCTCTTTTCTTCTCCTTCTTCTTCTTTTCTTCTCCCCCTCTTCCTCTTTTCTTCTTCCTCTTCTTCTTCCTCTTCTTCTTGCTCTCCTTTTCTTCTTCTCCTTTTCTCCTCTTCTTCTTCTCCTCTTCTTCTTCTCTTCTTCTCCTCTTCTTCTTCTCCTCTTCTTCTTCTCTTCTTCTTCTTGCAACTGAACTTTTCCTTTTAAAGGCATTTCGCTTCTCCTCCAAGATGCTTTATTGGTTCTGACTGGTCAAAACGTCAGTCAGAAGCAAAGAAGCTTCTTGGTTGAGAAAGAAGGAAAAACATTCTGGAGGAGAAAAAAGCACCTTTGGGACATTTCTTCTGGGAAAACCTCTCTGGCATTTGAGAGCAGCACAGGGACCGGGTGGTGGGTGGCCAGCGTAGAAAGCGAACTATGCAGGGTGGCCAATTTATTTATTTTAAATGTCTAGTAGCACCTTTCCTGCCCTTTATTAGGAGGCAGAAGCTTTTACCAGGCGCCTTCGGTTGTGGGTGGACAGGAACGCTTCACATTTTCTCATTTGTGAAGAAGTGTGAAATGTGCTCTTTTGGAAACTGATTCTATTTTGGTGGGAGCAAATGAAATCTCCCTGGGTTTGTATATTTTTTATTTATCAGGGCTCCTTGGTGCTCTCTGAGCTTGGTTGTTCCCTTTCAGACGTTCCCTGACCCAACTAGGGAACATCATCAGTGCTAGAGGAAAGCCATGGTTGCTTTCTTGATAGACAAGTGGCTTGCCCCTTCCTTCCACCACTGATAATGTTCCTTAGTTGGGTCGTGAAATGTCTGCAAGGAAAGCACCCGGCTCTCAGAGCACCAAGGAGCCCTCATTTCAACCCCAGGCTGCAAATGTTCTCTTCTCTCAGGTTTAGCTGTGCAGTGTGTGTGTGTGTGTGTGTACGTGGAAGCTTTGCCTAGTTGCTGTGTCACAGACCCACGTGAGGGCGGGTGGGTGTGTGCCTCTGTGGCTGTGCTGGTGGAGCTGCGTTTCCTTAATGGATGGGCTGAGCCCCATCATTAGTCAGGTTGGCGGTTAGTTTCCTGGAAAACTCTGCTTCAGAAGTTCTGTCCGGTCGGTTTGGTGCAGGGCTGGGCAACGGTGGCCTCTTTACAACCGGTGGACTTCAAAGCCCAGAATCCCCGGTCGCCTCAGGAATTCAGGGAGCTGAAGGCCGCAGGCTGTAAAGGGTCCGTAATTGCCCACCACTGGCTCTTGTTGAGATATTGTGCTTTTTCCAAAAGGCAACTGAAGTTGCTTTTTTTTCTTTCCCCCCCCGTCCATCCATCATCCATCCATCCATCCTCTATCTGTCTGTCTGCCTAATCTGTTTGTCAGTCTGTTTTAACAGCTTTGTTTTTTTCTTTTGAAGACATTTTGCTTCTCTTCCAAGAAGTTCCTTCAGCTCTGACTGGATGGAGGGGAAGGGAAGGGTTTATACCAGGGGTCCCCAAACTAACTTGGCCACTTTTAAGACTTGTGGACTTCAACTCCCAGAATCCTCCAGCCAGCAGAGCTCTATCAGAGCCGGCTGGGGAATTCTGGGAGTTGAAGTCCACTCGGCTTAAATTTGCCAAGGTGGAGAAACGCTGCTCTTTGAGATGATGTTGTGGTTGTTGTTGTTGTTGTTGTTGAGAAAAGAAGAAATAGGTTGACAGCCCCCCTTCTTCACCCCCCCCTCCGCTTTTTCCTGGGCCCAGATCCAAGGGGAAGGGGCGTTTGCCCAGCCCTCCAGGAGAAACCACGATCATAGATAAACTATATGGATATCCAGGCCGAATTAAAAATTAACCCCAGGAGCCAAAGCAAACATGAAAGAAGAAGAAAAACGGAGCGGGGTGAATTAGCGCCCCGCGGGCTCCTCTCCCAGCTGGGCCTCTTCCAGCTTGCCTGGACTCCAACTCCCAGAAGTGCCCGGGCGGCGGAGCGGGGCCCGGGCCTAGCGAGGGAATGCTGGGAGTTGGAGTCCGCGGGGGCCTGGAAGCGCGGGGAAGGCCCAGGCCTGCCCGAGAAGCCTCCCTCCCTCCCTCCCTCCTCCCCCCATCCGGGCTGCTCGGCGGGGCGAGGCCGGCGGCGTCTGCGGGGCGCCTCGTGAAGGCCCGACGTCCGCCTGGCTGCCGGCCCGCCCTGGGAGGCGGAGCGCGGCGCGGCGCCTCCCGCCCGCCCAGCCCGGAGCGGCCTCCCCGCCACCCGCATGACGCCCCGAAGCGCTCCTCCTCCTCCTCGACCCCCGGTAAGCCTCCCCCGCCGCCCCGCACTAGGCCCGGCTTTGTTCCCGCAGGCCCCTCTGCAAGGGAAGCCTCCGCTTGGCCCCGGGGAAGCCTGGCGCCCCCCCCCCCCCCGCTTCCCCTCCCCCCTTTGCTGGCGCCCCCCCCCACATAACGCTCTCTCCTTTGGAAAGGCATCGGGGGCTTCATGCATGGAGGCAGGGGAGGGGGTTCGAGACAGCTGTTCAGCCAGATGTTGGGGCTGGGTTTGGCATTCATTGGGGCACCCATGGAGTCCTTCTCCAAGCAGCTGAGATCGGTGGGGGTGGGATGGGGTTAGCTGGCTGGAGAAGTCTGGGAGCTGAAGTCCTTCAGACTTAAAGTTGCAAAGGTTGGAGACCCCTGGGTTAGGGGATGTGGTCTCTGGATGGAAGCTCCTCTTCTTCTAGCTCTTCTTCTTCTTCTTTTATCATCATCATCCCTGGAGGTCTTTTAATAAGAGACTGGACAGCCACCTGTCTGAAATTGCCTAGGGCACATGTGGCTGCCTGGGGAATTCTGGGAGTTGAAGTCCACAAGTCTTAAAGTTCTTAAGGTTGGACACCCCTGCCCTAGGGCAGGGGTCTGTAAAATCGGCTCTTTTAAGACTGGTGGACCAACTCCCAGAATTCCCCAGCCAGCATGGCTGGCTGGGGAATTCTGGGAGTTGAAGTCCACCAGTCTTAAAAGAGCCGACTTTGCAGACCCCTGCCCTAGGGCCATGACGGCGAACGTATGGCACACAGAGTCCTCCCTCCTGGAAGTGGTGCGGGCATGCGCACCACTTCCAGCTGCTTTTCTGGTTTCCTATGCGCTGGCCAGCTGCTCTTCGTGGGCCCTGGAGTGCCGGAAATGCCCCCAAAGTGGGCAAAAATGTCCTGAAAACGGCCTGAAAAATGGCTTGAAAATGGCCCCCAAATGCTCAAAAAGCAATCCATTGGGGGGCATTATTCGGGCCAAAAATACTCCCCCAAAACAGCAGGCATGCGCAGCCCGGCTAGCTGGCCTTTGGGTTTCCGGCACTCCGCCATGCGCACATGCACACACATTCCACTTTGGGCACTCGATGCCAAAAAGGTTCACCATCACTGGGCTAGGGCTAGGGTTAAGATCCCATACAGGTCCTCAACTTACAAGCACAATTGAGCCTAAAACTTCAGTTGCTAAGCGGGACATTTATTAAGTGGATTTTGCCCCATTTTAAGTGGGTGAAAAAGAGTTATGTCATTTTATTTCCATCACTGTGGCCAGTTGTGGGGGCTTCATCGCTGGAGGTTTTTTAAGAAGAGTCTGGTCTAGGGTCTCCTGCTTGAGCAGGGGGCTGGACTAGAAGACCTCGGAGGTCCCTTCCAGCTCTTTCTGATCGGTCATAAACTGGACCCCATTGTGCTTTTCTCTGGGTGGTTTGCAACGGAGAAGCCTTATTTGCATGTTGCCCCCAACAATCTGGGACCCCCTTTGAAGGACTTCAGAAGGATGGGAGGGGTAGAGCAGGGATTCCCAAACTTGGCAACTTTAAGACTTGTGAACTTCAACTCCCAGAATTCTCCAGCCAGCAGAGCAAGATCAATGGGGAGCAGAGCTGGCTGGAGAATTCTGGGAGTTGAAGTCCACAAGTCTTAAAGTTGTCAGGTTTGGGAACCCCTGGTGTAGAGTAAGTAAACACAAGGGTAAACGTAACACCTGCAGCAGAAGTCCGAGTCCATAGTAAATAGCACCTAGGATTATGTACTATTTTACAGTGCTTTGCAGCCCTCTCTTGAGTTTTAAGTCGACCTGCTCCAGAAACTGGGTGCTTCCTATTTAAAAACAGTTTGGGTTTGTAAGTTTTGGCCCGCTTGTATTTGCATATTTGGATGGTCTGCTAGGCTTGCGAATTTTGTTTCAAATCTGCAGAAACCACCACCATGTCGTTGTGGGCTCTGCTGTTCACATACGTTGCAGGATAGACTGATAACCAGACAGCCGTAACGTCCTTTGAATTTTCCACTGGAACTGCACTTCAAGCTTTTATAGAATATATTTTTCTATTTAAAAAAAAGAACAGAGTGTCAATGCCTTCAGTGCCGCAGGGCTCAGGGCGGCAGTAATCAGTAACCCTTTATGTTTCAAATTCCAGACTTTTTAGATTTTGCTTTTCTCTTTTGGAAGGATGGTACCTATCATTGCAGTGGGAATAGCTTTCAAATGGAAGTCAGTGAATGGAGATTCCCATATTCCTTTGGCTGGGTTTATTGCATGTCAGCCCCTGTCTTAATGTCAGCGTGTGAAAAGTTACACAGCTAGTCCTCCATTTACGACGCTTTCGTTTAGTGACCATCTGAAGTTACAACAGCCCTGAAAATAGTGGCTTAGGGCCATTTTGCACACTTAATGGCTGTTGCAGCCTCCCCACGGTCATGTGATCAGGCGCTTGGCAATGGCCTCGTAGTTATGACGGTTGCATTTCCCCCCCCTCATGTGATCCCCTTTTGCAAAGTCAATGGGGAATCCACTTAACAGCCGTGTAACTGACAGTGGCGGAGGTTCACTTAACAACCGTGGCAAGAATGGTCCTAAATCCGCAAGTCTTAAAAGTGGCCACGTTTGAGGGGTCCCCTGATTTATACTCTTTGAGATGTTGTTGAGAAAAGAAGAAATACGTCGACAGCCCCCTCCCCCTCCCCATATTTTTCCTGTGGCCGGATCCAAGGGGAAGGAACGTTGCCTGCTCCCAGCCCTCGAAGGAAAGCATAATAATAATAATAGAAAGCTAAATCAATTGCCTTGGTATTGTCTCGCTTGGCAACAGAAAGGTTGGGCCGAATGGCGGTCATAAATTGAGGACTAGCTGCACACTCTCACAGCTACTCCCGAGGGGTTGCAACCAGTGTGTCGCCCTGGATTCTGAGTGCCCCAGGTTGAGCCGCTCGCCATAAATCCTCCATTTCCTTCTCTAGGGGGAAACCCTCCGCAGGCCTTCCCTGCACAGCTGCTCTTCACTGACAGATGTTTGGCCTTGCTGAGGTTCTCCCCCTGGCAGAACCAACCAGCTGTTACCTCCTGGGCCTGCACTGGATGCAGAAAAGGGGGGGGGGGCACGGATAGTCCTCGACTTACGACTACGATCGAGAGATCAGGATTTCTGTTATTAATAATAATAATAATAATCTTTATTGTCATTGTACTAAAATTACAATGAAATTGGTTTTAACTTCACTGGTGCAAAATTATAACAACTTTGTTATTGTGTTATTGTTATTCACCGAGTTTTGCATAATTTTACAAGCATTTTGGCTAGAGCTGTTAAGTGAATCATTGCAGTCATTCATTAAGCGAATCCAGCTCCACCCCCACCCCCCTTTGACTGTGCTTGTCAGAAACCAGCTGGGAAGGTTCCAAATTGGTGTGTGTGTGTGTGTGTGTGTGTCATGTGACCACAGGAGGCTGAAACCGTCATAAATACAAGCTTGTTGCCTGAATTTTGTTCATGTGACTAGGGATGTAGCTACGGTCATAAGTATGAGAACTGGTCGTAAGTCCCTTTTCCCCCAGTGCTTGTTTTAATTTCAAACAGTCACTAAATAAATGGTTGTTTTATGGATTTATGGGAACTCGGGGATTTCCCCCTAATCCCAATAACAGACCAATCTGTTGCTGTTGCTTTTGCTATTTGAACTTCTGCTTTAGGGCAAGAGGGCCTTTTTAAAAGTCTGGAAGCCAGGGTGGATAAAAATCGATTTAAAAAAAATTAAAACCAGATTTCTAAAATTGAAATCAGATTTTTTTGATTTTTATCAGATTTATTTTAGTAAAGTGCTTTGGGAGTAAAAATCTATCTAAAGATAGTATTGAAGATACATTAATATAGTTTATTCAGCATGAAACGGAGCTCAGTTTTATGTAGCCTAGGAGGCTGTAGATAATAATAATAATAATAATCTTTATTGTCATTGTACTGCAATGATCTTGCAATGTTGGGGCTGTCGGTGAGTCAGAGGAGAAGACGCTGCAGGACAGAGACGGCAGCTGCTCTTTAAAAATTAGGATTTGAATCCAGTTGATTTGAATCAAGCCTTTTGTACTTGTGATTTAAATCGACTTGATTTAAATCAGTGTTTCTCAACCTTGGCAACTTTAAGTCCTGTGGACTTCAACTCCCAGATTCTGGGAGTTGAAGTCCACAGGACTTAAAGTCGCCAAGGTTGAGAAACACTGATTTAAATGAACTCCCCCCTCCCTGCTGGAAGCCCATCCTTTTTAACCCTTGGCAGTCCGGCTGGCAAGCGATAGTTTTCTTCCATTTGAGCAGCAGCGGCTGTGCTGTGTTTTGCGTCAGCAGCTGGCCGGTCTTTGCAACTCAAACTCAGCTGGGTTTTCCCCCCCTGACCTCTAGAGGACACGGAGAGTAAGTGTTTTAATTACAGGCAGTCCTCCACTTACAACCATTTGTTTTTAATGACCGTTGGAAGTTACAGCAACACTGAAAAAAAGTGATTTAGGACCATTTTTCACACGGTGTTGTCCTCTTCAAGGCAATTACTTTATATAGGTAGTCCTCAACTTACGACCACAATTGAGCCCAACATTTATGTTGTTAAGTGAGACGTGTGTTCAGTGAGTTTGCTCCATTTTACGACTTTCCTCGCCACGTTGGTTAAGCGAATCCCTGCAGTTCTTAAATTAGTAACCCGGTTGTTAAATGAATCTGGCTTCCCCAGTGACTTTGCTTGTCAGACGGTCGCCAGAGGGGATCGCGTGACACCCCCCCACCCAAGGACACTGCAACCGTCATAAATGTGAGTTGGTTGTCAAGCAGCCGAATGTAAATCACGTGACCTTGGGTCATAAGTGTGGGGAAATGGTCATAAGTCACTATTTTCAGCACCATTGAACGGTCACTAAATGAACTGTTGTAAGTCGAAGTCTATTTGTATTCAGCAACCCTCTGCTCCAGTTTGACCTTCCTTCTGCTTGGAAAAAGCGTCTGGAAAGAGAAAGTGGCTAAAAGTGGATAAAACCACAAGGCTGAGAAAATAATCGAAGCGAAGTCTTCGATTATTCAATTAACAGAAAAGTTCTTTCTTTCGTTCTTTTTATTAAGAGCTGGCCTGCTAATCTCTCTTCCTGTTCCTGTTTTTGTATCAGGCTTCAAGGTCCTGGGCAGAGTAGTAGCATAGCTCTGAATTCAGAGAAGGAGGCAGAGGGGAAAAATGCCTTCCATAATGAGAATTTTCTCTCCTTTTTAGGGGGGGGGGGGAGCTTGCTATCCAGTAGGGGTCAGGGACGACTGCTTTCTGATCTTTCTTGGGTTCCTGGGATCGAACAACAGGAGCAAAGTTTTGCTTTTAGGTTCTTCTTATTTTTTTCAGTTCTCAAAGATGCAAAATACCTCCAGATTTTTTTCAAAACAGAACAAAGAACATTCCATTGGAATATTCCAGTCGAGAGACTTGGCTTCAAAATCTAAGCAAAAAAATATTATCATTATTACTATTATTATTATCATCACAATCATCATCAAATATGAAACTCAGTCCACTGAACATTTAAAATGCATCACAAATATTATTGACGGGCACTGATGGTTCATATGGGTTCCTGCCAGCATCCTAGGTATCGACTGGGTATCTTCTTAAAATATAAGATGTTCTGAGTAGCACAGTTTTTTGCTGTTCCGCTGGTGTCACTGCAGGAAGCTGCAATTTCTTGGTGTATTTTGTAAGATTCTTGGCCATGGTGCCCAGTGCCCCAATGACAGTGGGTGTCCCTGTGGCATGCTTCATCCATGATCGCCTAGTTTCGATGGCCAAGTCGCGATCTTTCGTGATCAGTTCTTTTTCTTCAACTGGCATCTCCCGCAATATCAATAAATTGTACGCTTTGGTGGTGATTGTTGTTGTTATCCCCATGGCCACATGATCAAAATTCAAAAGCTTGGCAACTCATTATTTATTATTATTTATTAAATTTATATCCTGCCCTTCTCCAAGAGGACCCAGGGCGGTGCACAGGAATTTAAAATACATACAAAAACAAATGTAGAATTTTAAAAACTCATTAAATACCCCTGGCTTATACTTATGACGGTTGTAGCCTCCTGGGGCCCTGTGATCCCCTTTTGCAACCTTCTGACAAGCAGAATCGATGGGGAAGCCAGATTCACTTAACAACCACGTTACCACTTAAGTGCAGCGATTCACTCAACAACCGTGGCAGGAAAGGTCATGAAATGGGGCACAGCTCACTTAATGAACATCTTAGCGGCAAATTCGGGACTCAGTTGTGGTCATAAGTCAAGGACATGCCGGGCTTGTATTTGTCCTGAGCTCATTCCCCCCGGACCCCAAAGGAGCAGCAAGAGGAGTGCCTAGAGCAGCCTGCTTCCCTTGCCGCAGCCGTGAAGTTTTGAAGGCAGACTGTCCACACAGCCTTTTGAAACTGAAAGCTGATTTCAGCTGCTGCCTGGAGTTACGTCTTGTTTTTTCTTTGCTTTTCGCCTTAATTGGCCCACCGGGAATTTCATTTTGTCTGCCGTGGCGGATGAACTTAGTAAATAGACTTGGGAAGGAATCGATCCAGGCAGAGCCGTTTCATCCTTTGACCGGGGAATCCGTTGGGCACCCGATCCCCATAGAACAGGGGTCCCCAACCTTTGCAACTTTAAGTCTGAAGGACTTCAGCTCCCAGAATTCAAAGCTGGCTGGAGAAGTCTGGGAGCTGAAGTCCTTCAGACTTAAAGTTGCAAAGGTTGGGGACCCCTGCTCTAGAATTTCTGGATTTGCCCCGTTAGCAAAGTTCAGGTTGCCAATACAGCTGGGGGTGCGATTCTTGAACGCTGCACCAACAATTCCTCTTTCTGGACAAAGGGAATGAGAAGCGCCAGGCCTCAGAGAGGAATATCGTGGCAGGTTGGCTGTGTTCACACCACACACTGAAGCCAGGTGGCCCCTGGCACCTGCTTGCTTAAGGTTAGGGCTTCTGCAATGGTGGCGAACATGATACCTGTAGGTCAGGTGCGGCAGGAGGAGGAGGAGGAGGAGGTGGGTTGGCTTCCATTACCCGGCTAGGCAAGATCTTCAGCAGAGATAAGAGGAGGACTTTCAACTCCTCTGAAGATCTTGCCTAGCCTGGTAGCAAAAGACTAAGCCACAAGCTCACAGAAGGAGCCTCCATCAGCCTCATCCTTAGGGAAATCATCGACCGTATTTTTCAGAGTATAAGATGCACCATGATTTTGAAGAGGCAAATTAAAAAAAAATGTTTTTGCACTCTGCAGGTCTCCCCCCTTTTTTGCAGGAAAAAAGGGGGGAGGGGCATGCAGAGCTTTGGGAGGCTCATAGGGTGCTCCTGGGGGCTTGGGGGGGGGGGAAGTGAGCAAAAAGGGCCCATTTTCTTTGCTCATTTCTGCCCTCTCCACCCCCCAGGAGCGCTCTGGAAGCCTCCTCAAGTCTCCGCACGGCCATTTTTGCAAAGGGGGCGGGGTTTCAGTGGGCCCAAAATGCTGTATTCAGGGTATAAGATTCCCCCTAGATTTTCACCCTCTTTGGGGGGGATGCGTCTCATACTCCGAAAAATACGGTAATTAAGGAAGGGGTCCTTGGTGCTCTCTGAGCTGGGTGGTTTCCTTGCAGACGTCTCATGACCCAAAGTAGGTAACAGCATCAGTGCTAGCGATGACCGCTAGCTCTGATGATGATACCTAGTGGGGTCATGAAAGGTCTGCAAGGAAACCACCCAGCTCAGAGAGCACCAAGGACCCCACAGTCCTCCTCCTCTTCCTCCTCCACTCTGCACACCACCCTCTGCACACCTGCACTGATGATGCCACCTGGTAGAGTATTGAAAGGTCAGCAAGGAACCCGCCCAGCTCCGGGAGCACCAAGGAGCCCTCGGTTCTACCCTGAGCTGCATATATTCTCCTTTCCCGGAATCCTCTACTCCAGGGTCTCCCCAACCTTTGCAACTTTAAGTCTGAAGGACTTCAGCTCCCAGACTTCTCCAGCCAGCTTTTTAAAGCAGGGGTCTCTAACCTTTGCAACTTTAAGTCCGAAGGACTTCAGCTCCCAGACTTCTCCAGCCAGCTTTTTAAAGCAGGGGTCCCCAACCTTTGCCACTTTAAGTCTGAAGGACTTCGGCTCCCAGACTTCTCCAGCCAGCTTTTTAAAGCAGGGGTCCCCAACCTTTGCCACTTTAAGTCTGAAGGACTTCGGCTCCCAGACTTCTCCAGCCAGCTTTTTAAAGCAGGGGTCTCCAACCTTTGCAACTTTAAGTCTGAAGGACTTCAGCTCCCAGACTTCTCCAGCCAGCTTTTTAAAGCAGGGGTCCCCAACCTTTGCAACTTTAAGTCCGAAGGACTTCAGCTCCCAGACTTCTCCAGCCAGCTTTTTAAAGCAGGGGTCCCCAACCTTTGCCACTTTAAGTCTGAAGGACTTCGGCTCCCAGACTTCTCCAGCCAGCTTTTTAAAGCAGGGGTCCCCAACCTTTGCCACTTTAAGTCTGAAGGACTTCGGCTCCCAGACTTCTCCAGCCAGCTTTTTAAAGCAGGGGTCTCTAACCTTTGCAACTTTAAGTCCGAAGGACTTCAGCTCCCAGACTTCTCCAGCCAGCTTTTTAAAGCAGGGGTCCCCAACCTTTGCAACTTTAAGTCTGAAGGACTTCGGCTCCCAGACTTCTCCAGCCAGCTTTTTAAAGCAGGGGTCTCCAACCTTTGCAACTTTAAGTCTGAAGGACTTCAGCTCCCAGACTTCTCCAGCCAGCTTTTTAAAGCAGGGGTCCCCAACCTTTGCCACTTTAAGTCTGAAGGACTTCGGCTCCCAGACTTCTCCAGCCAGCTTTTTAAAGCAGGGGTCCCCAACCTTTGCCACTTTAAGTCTGAAGGACTTCGGCTCCCAGACTTCTCCAGCCAGCTTTTTAAAGCAGGGGTCTCCAACCTTTGCAACTTTAAGTCTGAAGGACTTCAGCTCCCTTAAAGTTGCAAAGGTTGGAGACCCCTGCTGTAATCACCCAGCAGAACAGGGAAGCAGCCAGCCTTGTTTCTCCCACTTGGCAACTTCAACCCCAGGTGTTCCCCATGTCTGATGTTTATGCAATCCTACCTTGAACAGCCTCTGCCACCACCGCAACCTTTCCGGAGCAAGCGAGGGATCCCGTGACCGTATTTAACAGCTGAGCGGCTGCCTTGCGCAGGGCAGAAGCCGATCCTATTGTGGGCCTGGAGGTTCTGGTTTGCAGAGCGGGAGAGCAAGTGGCTGCTGATGGACGTGTGCCCTGGGATTATACTCTGTGCAGAGAGGAGGGCCCTGATTCCTGGGGGCTTAGCGTAATGTGGGGATTCTGCACCCTTTGAGTCTCCATTCAGCTTTCCTAAGCGTGGGGGTGGGGGTGTCCCCAAGCTTGGCAACTTTAAGACACGTGGACTTCAACTCCCAGAATCCCCCAGGCAGCATGTCCAACCTGGTGCGGGAAGAGATGTCCTTCTGGGCTCAGTTCCAAGTGGGGGAAAAGACTCTGGAAACAATGGAGGCTGCTTGGAAAGATGGTTTAATGGTGGTCAGGATCCCATGGCTTGAGCTCCTGAACGGAAAAGGGGGATCATCAGATGCTTCCAGATGTTGGGTGGAGAAGAAAAGAGAGAGAGAGATGCTGAAAGACCCCTCTGGCCTTTGATCTTGATCTTGTGTCCTGATCGCTTGTCAGATTCCCATGGGAGCCGTGCAGGGGCAACTCTAGGCTGTGAGTCCACATTTGGGTTGAGCCTTGCTTCTTCCCAGGTGCCCTTTGGTGAGATGGGTAAGGGGCTAATGCTATCATGCCTTAATCCCATTGCCCTGGAGCTGAAGGGGAGGGGGATCTTTGTTATGTAGAGTAGACTGTCCAGGATTTTTATTTCTCGAGCCCTCTCTTTGTGACTGAATGAATCTATGTGCTGCAAAGGAACCGAATGATTTCTGGGTGCAGCTCTGCCAAGGTGTGGCTGGCTGGTTGGTAGAGACCTTGGGATGGGGGCCAAAGCTAAGGGAGGTCAGAGTCCAGGGGTTGGACGGAGACGCTCCACGCCGTCTTGCTGGATGAGACACCAGGAAGATAATTAAACTGCCTTCAGTCCTGTTGTTTAGGGAATGTAGTAAGCGTGCAGGATGCGAGTGGCGTGCCAGCACATGTTGGTCCACATGCCTGCCCTTAGATTTGCATGTCGTAATTAACACAACAAAAGCCCATCATGTTAACCCCATATGTACAAGTTGCGCCTTGCGTGAGACATTTGGCAGCATCACGGGGAATCTGAGCCCTGCGCGGCCTCCGGGTCTGAGTTTAGATTGGCTTAGCTTTTGCAGAAGAGTTAAAAGGAGCTTTAGCTGGATGTAAGGATTACTGTTTTCATTTTTAATGGGTTATTTTTAAAATGGGAGGGCAGTGGAAGCCGTCCAAGACCCTGGGCCAGATCAAAGAGGAAAAGTTGGCGAGCAACATAAATTCCTCCTAATTTGGGATTAAGTTTACTACATCTTTTTTGTTTTGTTTTGCAAAACGAGTTGTGGTTTGATAACTGGTGGTTTCAACCCCAGCCACTTTCAGATGGGTAGACTTCAACACACAGCTGGCTGGGGAATTCTGGGAATTGAAGTCCACAGGGTTGAAAGTGGCGAAGGTGGAGGAACATGGAGTGTTTTAGAGAATTTTCTGCTTTAATCTGCAGGCCCTTATTTGTCTGGGGGCTAAAGTGTCAGTCACCTCCCTTTTTATCTTCCCAAGCTGAATATCCCGTTTCAGACAAGTGACTGTCCAGTGTCTTCTTCAAAGCCTCCAGTGATGGAGCACCCACAGCTTCTGGTGGCAAGCCGTTCCCCTGGTTAATTGTCCTCACTGTCAGGAAGCTTCTTCTCTCCTTGGTTAGTTTCCATCCGTTGCCTCTTGTCCTGCCTTCGGGGGCTTTGGGGAATAGCTTGACCCCCTCTTCTTTGGGGCAGCCCCTCAGCTATTGGGCCAAAGGGTGTGACCAAAGCTGGATGCAGCATTGCAGGTGTGGCCTCACTAAGGCTTTATAAAGTGGTGGTAATACTTAGGACCTCCCTCTTTCTCCCACTCCCCATCGCCAACTGCATGCATAACTTTGGAGTTGCAGAGAACGTGGCCGGAACTGCTTAAATATCTCAGTTGGCCAACAGCAAGCATTGACCGCGAAATGCAGCCCCTTAAATGAAAAAAATATGCCTTTAAGTCTAGTGGCTGATTCCAGACGGTTCTCTGTGGGCGTGCTCTGTCTCTGTGTGTGTGTGTGTGTGTGTGTGTGTGTGTGTGTGTGTGTGTGTGTGTGCAGTCTTGTGTAAGTGCTAGCAAGTCTGCCTCCCCCCTGTCTGGCCTCCTGCGCTGCGTAGGAATTTTCTAAAATCGAGGCATCTCTCAGCTCAACTGCTGCTCCGTGGTTCCTCTCTGACTCTGTGGGGAAGATTTCACGCAGAATACAAGCCTCGGAGCTTTCTAACACTCCCTGGTGGATTTGGAGGCCTTTCTGCGAGAGCAAAGGGGTTGGAAGCCCCCAAAGGGAGGGGTGGCCGCCCTGAGGAACTGCTGCCTGCCTTCCTTTCTGCCTCTTTAAAATTCCACCGGAGGGGGGGGGGGAGATAAAACCCCAAAGAAACATGTGAGCTTCTACAAGTAGTCCTTGACTTACAGCCACAATTGAGCCCCAAATTTATGTTGCTAAGCGAGAGAATTATTAAACGAGATTGGGCCCATTTTACGACCTTCCTTGCTGCAGTTGTTAAGTGAATCATTGCAGTTGATAAGTCACTAACACGGTTGTTAGGTGAATCTTGTCAGAAGGTGGCCAAAAGGGATCACCTGACCCTGGGACGCTGCGACCGTCATAAATATGAACCGTCCGAATTTTGAACTTGTGACCATGGGGATGCTGCAACGGTCATAATTGCAAAAACGGCCATAAGTCACATTTTTAAAAAAGTCAAGCCCTCCTCCAAAGCCCCTTTGAAGGCCAGAGAAGGAAGAATGGATGGAAACTGACCAAGGAGAGATTCAACCTGGAAATGAGGAGGAATTTCCTGACAGGGAGAACCATCCACCCATGGAAGAGAAGTTGCCTTTTGAAGTTGTGGGGGCTTCATCTCTTCAAGACGAGACTGGACTGCCATCAGTCAGAAATGGTGTAGGGTCTCCTGCTTGGGTGGGGGCTGGATTAAATGATCTCCAAGGTCCCTTCCCACTCTGTTCATCTGAAGATGAGAAGCCTGAATGCAGCAGCCTCAGGTGTGTGTGTGTGTGTGGTGACTTATGCTTAATTGCTCTGGGGAACTGGCCAGGTCCAACCCTAAGGACCTCCGGATGGAAGGGACAGCTATGCGGGAGGACCCGTTGGGCTTGTTTTGACTGCCAGCTGCATAATTTGATTTATGTTCGCCCAGAATTCCATATGCAGGTTGTCCTTGACTCCCATCGGTTTTTTTCTATAATAGATTTTTTTTAACCGTAGTTTTATCAAAGTATAAAGTACAAAAATTTTAAAAATAAAAAAAGGGGGGGGGGGAGAAAAAAAGAGAAAATGTGGAGTAAAGAGGAAAGAAAAAGGCACCGACTTCCAACTCCCTTTAGCCCAGTCGAAGATCAACAACATTGCAACCTCAACTGTTTCTTTTACACAACAGTAGATAAATACATATACAGTATGTATTCTAGCCAGCCATTTCTATAGCACCACGCCTGTCTCACCAACAAGAACAAAACCAACGCTTCATTTTCCCCCCTATTGCAAGCCCACAACAGGGAAGCAATTTCCAAATAGAAACCAGGTTAGAGATATTCTCTTCTTTGGATTGGGGGGGAAAAAGTCAATTTAGCCGTCTCTGCTTCTCCTCCTTTCCTAAGTGGGTTGCAAATCTCCTTTGTCCGAACTTAACGGTTAATTGCCTCCGTTCTCTTTCTTCTACAGGTTTGAATGTAACCTGGGAAGACGCGAAGATGTCACTTCACAACACCAGAGCCTCGGTGCTCCTGGCCTGGGTAAAGGAGCCCCTTTTTTTAATGGTTTGGAGCAGGGATGGGCAACTCAACAACAAGTGGGTGGACTTCAATTCCCAGAATTCCTGAGCCAGCCAGAATGGCTGGCTCAGGAATTCTGGGAGTTGAAGTCCACTCATCTTAAAGTGGCCCTCTGTGATGAGATGCAGGATGTTTTTACATCTGCCCGAATTGGCTGCTCTTCGTGTTTATGGCTTTAGGGTTTATTGGGTCATATTCAGGGTGGGGAAATAGGATGTGGCTCATCAGATATGGCAACCATGCACTAGAAATATAAATAAATGCGTCCTTTCGCTAAACTGGGAGCGTTAAAAATGTCTTAACGTTTGAAAGCATGGGAACGAAGACTTCAACCCTAATCTTCTTCCTGGACGTGGGCCAGAATTTATTAGTTCCCCAAAGAGGATCCCCTTCCCACGTGCTCCTCTGGGGTAGGTTTCCCACCCAGCACGTGTATCGTGGCAATCTGCCAGCTCCCTCCTCGACCAGCCTTTCAGAGCGACACCTGGCAGAGATGACCACAGGGGCACTCGGCCCCTTGCCTGGCACGGGGCTGGCGTGCGGGGTACTGACGTGGCTCTCCTCCTCCTCCTCTCCGCAGGTGAACAGCCTGAAGCTGGGCGATGCCGTCACTTCGCTGTCTCAGCTCCAGGATTGCAGCCTCTTCCTCAAGATCATCGGCAAAATGTAAGAGGTTCCCAAACTTGGCAACTTTAAGACTTGTGGACTTCAACTCCCAGAATTCTTCCCGTGGCTAAGCTTTTTTGTCCTCGTGTGCCCACACTCTTAATACACTTGCACCCCTGTGCCTTGGCTCCCTGCATAGGCTCACACAACCCCCCGCACCCCATTTTGGGCCCAGCAGGCCTCCCTGAAGCCTCCTGGGACCAAAGTGGGGAGCTGGAGGGGTGCAGGGGGAGCAGTGCTGTCAGAGGTGTTACGTCTGCGTTGTAGGCAGCTTTATTCCTCTCTAGCATTCATCTCCATTGTTCAGTGATGCATTTCCTGCCTTTCTAGGGTTTACCTCTTATCTGCTCTATCTGCCTCGTAACGATCTGTATATAGTTATGGTTCCGGGGGCTTGCATAGTGTTTTAACTGCGCTGCAGAGACCCCCAAAATCAGCTGGCTGGCGGGAGGTGTGGGTGCATGCACGCACGGTGAAGTTCATCCCTTCGGCCGATTCGCTCCCACAGAGAGGGACTTCTCCGGGTGCCGTCCACCAGGCAATGCCAGCGGGCGACGCCCAGGGGAAGGGCCTTCTCTGTGATGGGCCCCACCCTCTGGAATGACCTACCCCCGGATATTAGAACGACCACGGACCTCCGCTCCTTCCGCCAAAAAGTAAAAACTTATTTATTCCATCAGGCCGGTTTGGCCTAATCGACGCTTCTTGCCCCAGTCTGTTTTTTGCAAATTATCTATTTGGTTTTAATGGGTTATAATTTTAATGTTTTAAATTCTTGTACAGGGTAATTTAATTCGTTTTTAACTTTGTATGCCTTGTATGTTTTTAGATAGTTTTTAATTTTCCTGTACACCGCCCCGAGTCCCTTCGGGGAGAGGGGGCGGTTTATAAATGTAATAAATTATTAATTATTAATTTTGCTGGGGTGACAGCTTGCGTGCCGGCAGAGAGGACTTTCTGTGCCATAGGTTCGGCATCACTGCTCTAGCACAAGAATCCCCAACCTCTAGACCAGAGGTTCCCAAACTTGGCCACTTTAAGACTTGTGGACTTCAATTCCCAGAATTCTCCAGCCAGCTATGCTGGCTGGAGAATTCTGAGAGTTGAAGTCCACAAGTCTTAAAGTTGCCAAGTTTGGGAATCTCTGACCCAGGGCCTGGCTGCAGCTTCTTGGGAACCAGGCTGCGGAAGTAATGGGCAAGCTCCTCTGTGCACATGCGCAGAGCTTCATTTGCGAAAGCGACACTCCTGCGTGGAACCATCCCCACCCCCACCAGCCTGCAAAGCCCAAAAGGTTTGGGGAAACTCTGCCTTAGATCTTGTTTGTTTTCGATGCTGCTGACCCACTCCGCTGTTCCTGAGCTGCGCCAAGCCCTCCATGCCGACACCCAAATTTTATACACAAATAAAACAAGCCAATAAATATATAGAAGCCAGCCATTTAGAAAAACAAACAGACATCGACATTGCAAGTGGTCCAGAGCAAGGCGGCTCAACCATGGCGACTTTAAGATACATCGACTTCAACTCCCAGACATTCCCCAGGCAGCACCTGCGCTTCTGGGCGATGAAGTCCCCATATCTTAGTCGCCAAGGTTGAGAAACATTGATCCAGAGAATTTATTCAGTTATATCTTCCTTCCTTCCTTCCTTCCTTCCTTCCTTCCTTCCTTCCTTCCTTCCTTCCTTCCTTCCTTCCTTCCTTCCTTCCTTCTCTCTCCCTCTTTCTCTGTGTCTCTTTGCCTCTCTCTTACGCTCCTTTTTCCTCCCTCCCTCCCTTCTCTTTCCTCTCTTCCCAGACATGGCCCAGAGGAGGGCCCGGATGTTTCCCAGCAGAGTGTGGCCGAGCGGGTGGCCCACGTGGTCAGCTTCCTTCAGAGTAAGTGCTTCCCTCCCTCGGAGGAGGCTTAGGTCTGGGGGGGGGAGGCGGGAAAGCTTTGACCTGGCAGCAGGCAGACACACACACACACACACACACACAGAGGCAAAAGAAACTGTGAAGCTGTGTCCGGCAGAGGCTCGGGGCCCTTTCTCCCATCTTCCCTTCCACGGCCCCTCCCAACCCTAAACTCTGAGCCTAAGTGGGACAAGAAGTATAAGTCGCTTTTCTCAGTGGCTCTTGTAACTTCAAACGGTCACTGAATGGGCGGTTGTAAGCCGAGGGCTAACCTGTAGAACAGCTGCTCCAACGGAAGCCGGATTCAAAGAGCAGCAGCTGCGGCTCCAATCCAAAGAGGGCCAGCTTAGAGGTCTTTGGGCTGAGCCCGAAAGTGGGGGGGGGGGGAGGCTGTGGGGTCGCGGATTGGGGGGTGGGTGGGCATTCGGGGTTCCCTTAACGCTTCGCCCACCTGTCTCCTTCCAGAAATCTGCAAGCACAAGGCCTCCCCACACAGCCTGGTCTCCCAGGAGAAGCTCTTAGCAGCCGAAGAACTGGAGTTAGCCAAGGTGGGACCAGTGCCTGGGTAGTCGGGGTTTGGGGCCTGGCCTGGGTTTGGCCGGGATTTGGGATGGGGATGGGGGGGGGGGGGAGGCCCGGGGTCATTGCTCAGGTGCCAGTTAGGGGAAGACGGTCCAGAACTATTTATTTCTATCCTGCCTTCATTGTTTTTACAAATAAGGGAGCAAGCATCTCCTCTTATTTTACCCACAACAACAACCCTGACAGGCGGGCCGGGCTGAGAGAGAGAGAGAGGGGGGCACTGGCCCAAAGTCCCCCAGCTGGCTTTCCTGCCTAAGGCGGGACTAGAACTCACCGTTTTCTACTTCCTATCCTGGTGCCTGAAGCCAGTGTTTCTCAACCTTGTCCGCTTGAAGATGCCTGGACTTCAACTCCCAGAATTCCCCAGCCAGCTTTCGCTGGCGGGGGAATTCTGGGATTTGAAGTCCAGACATCTTCAAGTGGACAAGGTTGAGAAACACTGCCTTAAGCACTGATCCAAAGGGAACGATGGGTCCAGGCTACAGAAATCTGATGAGGCCATAGGCCATGCCAGAGGGTGACCCAGGGGCCTCTATCGATATTGGCTCTGGCCCCCTGCCTAGGGGTCTGGCCATGATGGGGGGGCGCTTAGCTTCTCCTGAGGCAAAGTGAATTCTGGAGCTGATCATGATTTTACGTCTTGTTTTGAATGGATTATGGTCAGTTTCCACATGCTTTGTGTATTTGCTTTTAACTTCTTTCCTTGTTGTTCTTACTTCTTGTGAGCTGCCCAGAGTTCATTGTTTCTCAGCCGTGTCCACTTGAAGATGTCCGGACTTCAACTCCAGCATTCGCTGGCTGGGGAATTCTGGGAGTTGAAGTCCGGACATCTTCAAGTGGACACGGTTGAGAAACACTGATCTAAATGAAAGGAGTTATGATTGATTGTTGATGGTAGGAGACCCAAGGCGAAAGGATCTGCTGTTAGTGGGCTCTAAGACTGGACTTTCAAACTAACCACTTTATTATGTTCTGCCTATAATGCGGGAAGCTGGTCATGCAGGCGTCCCTGGGGAACAAGGCTCCAGAGAACGGAGGGGGTCACCCCTAGCCCTTTGGGGGTCCCGCAATGATCCCAGGCTATCCCTCTGCTTGACCCCTCCTTCGCCATCGATTGGGCGTTTCCCAACAAGACCTGGCATTCACTGGGACTCTCCACGGAATACGGGGGGAGCCCTTGCAAAACAGCATCCCTTTTCCCACCCCCCCAATTGCTCCCGAGGGACATCCTGTCTGAGAGGATCCGAAGTCCCTGAGGGGCCCAGAAAGCCAGGATGGATGCATCGCCCCCATCCTGAGCCCCCCAGAGGTCATCCGCAAGCCTCACCCCTGCCTTCCTAACCTTGGCCTGAGCCCCTCTTGAAGAGGGCCCAGATCTCCCTCCCTCCAGGGTCCTCTGGATGGAGCTGGGCGCCTCCCACCGTCGCTTTCTTTCTTTTATAAAGGGTGTTATTATTTTTCAGTTACGAAACTAAACCTTCCATC
Source organism: Rhabdophis nuchalis (assembly GCA_039707465.1). Taxonomy (NCBI): domain Eukaryota; kingdom Metazoa; phylum Chordata; class Lepidosauria; order Squamata; family Natricidae; genus Rhabdophis; species Rhabdophis nuchalis. The sequence goes on from CM077649.1 coordinate 67,402,259, forward strand.
TTTCCTTATGCAGCGTGTTGTCTGAGTACAAACAATCTCTGGGCAACATCATTCCTCTTTTGGCACATCTTTCACATTCCTATGAACTTTATTTCCCTAAGTTTAGTGTTCTGACCCCTGGCCTGTGAAGAGGCCCCAGCATAGTCTTGGCTGCTTGCCACTGCTTGATTGCTGAGATGACGAATTCCTTGGCTGTGAGCCCAGATAACTCGCGTTAACTCTGCAGCACCTTTTCACACAGAGAGTCTCAAAGAGACACGACTCGAATGCACAGACAGTCTCGACTATGATTGTGAACTGTTGTTTCCTGCAAATGGCCCCTCCCAAAGCCTTCCCTATAAGCTCTCTTGGGCCATCAACAACCACCTGGTGCCCAATTATCTTCTGTGAGCAATGCCTCTGAGGTAATTCCGACTCAGCCCTGTGTAATCTAGCATCAGGGACAAACTGCCCCTGATCCTCCCCACTACTCCAGGCCTCAGGCGCCTCCTGGTGGCCAACCAGCCTCTCTGCTTCCTGCTCTGCCTCTGAACCCTGCCCAAGGTCTCCCTCATCTTCCAGGGCAGACTCATAGGGCTCTTCGCTAGAAGCTCATCGGGAGCCGGCTGGGCCACAACAGTTTAGTATTATAATGTATTTGAGCTTTTAAACATTATAAAACTCTCCCATTTTTCTTCTTGATATCTCCTAGTAATAATACCATCTCAACATTAAACGTCATTATTCTCATCATACACATACTAGCAGCTTTCGTCTTATTTATATCTCTGTCAACGTCTCAACCCTACCTTTGGGGGAAGTTCTCCAAAACGGTCACACCCAGGGATGGCCTCTTGAGTAGGGGTGCACCACCTCCTCCGTTGAGGTAGCTGAAAGCAGCCCCTTCACCAGAGTTTGGGCCCAGCCCCATGTGACCTTCCCCCCACCCCCAGGAGGCCCTGGCCAGCCAGGAGGGGGCTGGCTGCAGGTGGCCAAGCTCCCTGCCCCATTTCCTCCTCGTGACGGACAGGTTCAAAGCCTTCGCAGGGGTCTTTGATCAGAAGAGGTCCAGAGGTGCGCTGCCCTCTCCTGGAGCTCCTGACGCCCCTTGCTGGAGCTGGAGAGCTGCTGCCCTTGTCCAGACACGTCCTCCAGGTGACTGGTTTCTCTCTCTGCTCTTCCCAGGTGGTGATGCTGCTCCTGTACTCTGCTTCCATGAGCGATAAGATTCCTCGGGAGTGGACCACGCTCGAGTACGGCCTCCAGGTAAGGGGGATCTCCTTCCGGGTCCCGTCGGGAATCTGCTCAGCCAGCCAGGCGCTGCCTGTCTACCCATCGGGCATCTGGGTTGCCACGCTGCCTTTTGCCTCCCTTGAGTTGCTTCCCGCCAATTCAGCCCTGTAGGCAGGCCTTCACTTACAACAGTTCATTTAGTGACCGTTTAAAGCAGAGGTCTCATTCTCGCGGCCAATTGCGGCTCCCACCCTGATATGAAAGTATAATATTAGTGCAGCCCGCAGGGGGAGTGGACCTCTGTGGAATCCCGCAGCCTCTGCCTCCAGCGGCCCCCAGGTCAACTGAGTTTGAGACCCCTGCTTGAAAGTTACAACAGGGTTGGAAAAAAGTGAATTAGGACCGTTGCAGCGTCTCCAGGGTCACACAATCAAAATTTGGGTGCTTGGCATCTGGCTCCTATTTATGACATCCACTGGACTGCAGTGTTACTAATAGAACAACTGCAGTGATTCACTTAACAACTGAAGTAGCAAGAAAGGTCACAAAACGGGCAAAAGCCACTTAGCAACTGTCTCACTTAGCAATGGCAAAGTTGGTCTCAATTGAGATCGCAAGTTCCCCCTGTTTTCGAGGAAAGAGTTTGGGAAGAGCAGGGCCCCATGGAAAGCGAGTGGAGGCCTGGCGTTTGGGGGTGGGGAGGCCATAGGCTTGGCCTGATTTCCTTTGCTAACCCTTCTCTGGATAACTGGGGTGGGGGCTGCCTGTCTCCCCCTCTTGTCCCCAGGCGGAGATGGCCAAGTTCCTGAACTTCATGCTCTACAACGAAGACTGTCTGAGCGAAGATCTGGAGAACTTTCTCCAAAAGAAAAGTAAGTGCTGGGAACACCACGTTGGCCGCCCTGGGTCCTTTTGGAGAAGGGCGGGATACAAATTGAATAAAATCTAAATCTAAAGAAGAGGAACTTTGTCGCTGAGGGATAAAATGTGGGCTCTCTGCGCTGGGGGTCTTTCTTGCAGATGTTTCATGACCCAACTAGGGAACCTCATCAGTGCTAGAAGGGAGTGGGGTTTGGAGATAGGAGGGGGAGAAGGAGGAGGAGCAAGAGAATGATTCTGGGGATCCTTGGAGCTCTCTGAGCTGGGTGGGTTTCTGGCAGACGTTTCATGACCCAACTTGGTAATGGCTAGAGCATGGATGCTGTTCCCTAGTTGGGTCATGACACACCTGCAAGGAAACCCCCCATCAGGGAGCATCCAGGGCCCCACAGAATGGGGGCTGCAGTCCAGAATGTCTGGAAGCCCCTAAGTGGAGAAGATGGAGATGACGTCACTGTTATAAATGAAAGGGGCTACAGCAGAGACTTCATTCATGGGTTTCCACGTCAAGCTTCTCCCTGGTTGCCTCTTTAGACCCCCAGCCTGATTGTCATTTCATCTGGCTGACCCTTTTGGTTGTTTCTTCTTCTCCTTCTCCTTCTCCTCCTTCTCCTTCTCCTCCTTCTCCTTCTCCTCCTCCTCCTCCTTCCTCTCCTTCTTCTTCTCCTCCTCCTCCTCCTTCTATTTCTTCTTCTTCTTCTTCTTCTTCCTCCTCTCCAGCTTTCTCCAAAACAAAGCAGCTCCTGACGTCTTCTGCAGTGGGAGATTTCCTCTGGATGTAAAACTGATTTTTTCCCAACTTCTTAGTAGGGGAAAAACCCCAGTTGAACGGAAGGCTGAGCATCTTCTCAGCCCTGCTCTGCCTCACGGCCTGCCTGCTCTCCTCTGTCCCCCAGTGCCAGCCTCCTCGAGTACCTCCAGTGCCAGCTCAGAAGAGACCACGCCACCGAAACGAGGGGTGCCTTTCCTGAAATTACACAAGATCGCCTCTTCCAGCATGAACAAGTAAGGGATGGGGGCTGTTCTTCCGAGGCCTGATAACTTTACTTTACTTTTGTTTTATTTTATTTTACTTTACTTTTACTTTACTATTTTATTTTACTTTACATTTTATTTTATATTTTATATTATTTATTTTATTTATTTTATTTATTTTATTTATTTTATTTATTTTATTTATTTTATTTATTTTATTTATTTTATTTATTTTATTTATTTTATTTATTTTATTTATTTTATTTATTTTATTTTATTTTACTTTACTTTTCTTTATTTTCTTTATTTTATTTATTTTATTTTATTTTACTTTACTTTTCTTTTCTTTTCTTTTCTTTTCTTTTCTTTTCTTTATTTTACTTTACTTTACTTTTCTTTTCTTTATTTATTTTAAATTCAAAGTGGCAGATATCTCCCACACCTCCTCCTCCTCCTGTGTTCCTCACAACAACAACCTTGCAAGGTGTGCTGGGCTGAGAGAGAGAGGAACAGGCCCAGAGTCACCTGGCTGGTTTTTGTGCCAAGGCAGGACTAGAACTCCCCGTCTCCTGGTGATTAGCCCAGAGTCACCCAGCTGGCTTGCATATCTTAGGTGGGACCAGAATTCCCGGCCTCCTGGTTTCCAACCTGCTGCCTTAACCGCTAGACCAGGCTGGCTCTCCAAAGGGGATCGCATGACCCCTAGACACTATCATCCACGTCGTAAGTGTGGGTCAGCTGTTAAGTATCCTAATGTAGATCACGTGACCCTTCAGTGGTCATGTCACTTTTTCCAGCTGTCCCTTTGGAGGGTCAGTAAGTGAGGCGTTGTATGTCACAGACTCCCTCTACCCCTTTCCGACCATGGCTGCCCCCTCCCTTCTTAAAAAGAGAATGTTAACCTCCTCCTCCTTCTTCTTCCGGGCAGGCTGCTCCCTGGCTCCTCCTCCTCCTCCTCCTCCTCCTCCTCCCCCATGGGGGAGATCATGCAGACCCCCCAGTTCCAGATGCGGAGGCTGAAGAAGCTGCTGGAAGCCGAGCGAGAGAACCGGGACGAGCTGGAGCACGAACTGGCCGAGAACCGGAAGCTCATTGATGAGAAAGGTGGGGGTGGGGAGAGTGGAGCCCCCCCCCCCTTCAAGGGACTACAAAGCCCCTGTGGCGGCAGAGCAGGACGGGGCCTTTCCCCTCCTCCTTTGTCTCCGCCTGCCGCCTCCGCACGGCGGCCTCTGAGGGTCTCCGCGGGGGCTTTTGTGCTCTTTGCGCAGATACGCGGATCCTGATGATGAAGCAGCGCATCGACCGCCTCGCCCTGCAGCAGGAACGGCAGGCGGCCGCAGAACAGCTGGAGCCCAAGGAGATGGAGGAGCTGCGGGACAAGAACGAAAGGTCCGGCCTGGCTTTTGGCAAGAGGCTCCAGAGGCCTCGGGGGGGGGGGGGGCAGAGGTAGCAGAGGAAGAGAGCTGGGAGGGACCCTGGAGGTCTTCTAGTCCAACCCCCTGCTCAGGCAGGAGACCCTAGGCCCAGGAGGGATCCTGTTATCCGGGGACACGTATATTCGCCTTCATTTGTGAGGCCCTCTCCCATTTGGCTGTCCGGTCTCTTCTTCGAGACCTCCAGGGACAGAGCCCCCACGACTGTTCCACGGGTGAATTGTCCTCACTGTTAGGAAGTGTCTCCTCAGTTCCAGGTTGCTTCTCTCCTGGATTAGTTTCCCCCCGTTGCTTCTTCTCCTGCCTTCGGGGGCTTTGGAGAATAGGCGGACCCCCCCTCCCTCTTCTTTAGGGTAGCAGCCCCTCAAATACTGAACGGTTGCAGCCATGGTCCCCAAGCCTTTCTCTCCATCGGCGTCTCCCCCGGTCCTTCTTTTCCTCAGACGAGACCTACCCAATTCCTGAAACAATCCTTCCTGGGTTGGAGCCTCCAGTCCCCTCGTCCTCCTCCTTGCTCTTCTCTGCACTCTTTCCAGCGTCTTTTGGGACATCGTGGCGGCCAAAACCAGAGGCCGTTTCCCAAGGGTGTCGGTGGATGAATGACCAATGCCAAATCCCGGCCCCCCCGCCCCCCGCCATGCGTCTGCTCCTTCTCCATTTTGTATTAGTGATTTTATCTGCTCTGTTATTTTATAATCAATGGTTTTAACGTTTCAAATTGTTTTTGTGATGCCAGTCACCCAGAGTTGTTGATAGTGAGGTTGGTGGCAAGTCCATGTCACAATAAGCAAAGGAATGAATAAATAAATTGGGGGAGAAGGCCTGCACCTGGCTCTCGGAATGAATGAATGAATGAATGAATGAATGAATGAATGAATGAATGAATGAATGAATGAATGAATCTGGGGAGAGCCCCTGCAGCCAGTTCTTGGAATGAATGAATGAACAAGCAGACAAATAAATGAATGAATTTGGGGAGAGCCCCTGCAGCCAGCTCTCGGGAATGAATGGATGAATAAATAAGCAAATGAATAAATAAATTTGGGGAGAGCCCCCACAGCCGGTTCTTGGAATGAAGGAACGAACGAAGGAACACGTAGATCAGCCCATACGTAAACAAATACATTTGGGGAGATCCCCCCCCCCCCCGCAGCTGACTCCTCTCCTTCCTCTTGCTGGCCCTCCCCCTCCCCTCCCCTCCCCTGGCAGCCTCCTCCTCCGCCTGCACGAGACGCTGAAGCAGTGCCAGGACCTGAAGACGGAGAAGGGCCAGATGGACCGGAAGATCAGCCAGCTCTCCGAGGAGAACGGGGAGCTCAGTTTCCGGGTACGAGGGGGGCAGAGTCCGGAGGGGGGAGAGGAGGAGGGGGTGGTCCTCCTAGAGCCCTGGGGACGCTTGGCATCCCATCTCCTCCGGGCAGAAGGGGAAAAGGGGCGGGGGGGCCCAACCTAAGCCGCCCCCGTCTCCTCTCTCAGCTCCGAGAGTTCGCCCGCACCTTGACGGAGCTCCAGGAGGCCATGAACGAGATGTGCGAAGGGCAGGACAAGTCCCTGAAGGAGTGGGAGGAGCGGAGGAGCCGCCTGGAAGCCGATCTCCACAGGGCCCTGAGCGAGAAGGTCAGAAGAAGAGGGGAACGGGGGATAGACACCCCCCCCCCCAGGCTCTGCTCCCACCCCACCCCCCAGGGCCCCCGGCTGGCTTCTCATCGGGATCAGGGCAGGTGGATCCTGGAGAGACAGTTCCTGAAGCCAAGTGAACACACACACACACACACACACGTTGCACTGCGTATTGTGTAATTTTATCCTTTATATCCGTTCCCCCCACCTCCACCCCCCGCCCTTTGGGGCACCCAGGACCGGCTCCATGGAGAGAGGATTTCCCGTGGACTGGAGGGCCCCCGGTTTCACGTGGCCCAGTTGCCAGACTCGGGTTGGGGACCCCTGATTTATTTCACCCACCTCACTGAGGAGGCAGCCAGGATTGGCAGCCCTATAAATGTGACTGACAGATAGGTGAGAGGGAGGGAGGGAGAGAGAAACAGCTACGGAGATGGAGAGAGAGAGATAGCTAGAGAAAGAGGCTGGTGGATGGAGGGATGGAGGGAGGGATGATACAGATTCTAGGCAGCTGGTGGGGGGGAGGACGGTAGGAAAGAAGGACAGGCAGATGGAAGGACTCTGGGCAGAATAAACAGTTCCCCTCTTAAGTTCCCTCTCTGGTGGTTTTGAGAACACACACACACACACACACACACACACACACACACACACACAGAGGGAGGGAGGGGGAAGGAGAGGGAGAGCACCTGCACCCAGGAGGCAGCCCAGAGGGCGGAGTGGAAGGGAGAGTGGGGAGGGCTTGGGACACATGGGGCCTCATGTTGGCTGGGCTCCTCCTTCGGCTGCCCTGGGTGACCTGGGGGTTTCCCACTTTTGGGGAGGGGGAGGGTGGGGGGAGAGCCGAGGGGCAGAGGGATTCTCATGGCTTGCCTCCGTCTCCCTCCAGAGATGCCTGGAAGAGAAAATGGAGATCCTGCAGGGGAAGATCTCCCTGCTGGAGGACCAGCTGGCCAAGCTGACCAACGAGACCAGCGCCCTGCCCGTCAAGGGAGAAGTCCTGGGCGACGTCTTGAAGGTGGGAGCCGGGCAGCCCCGGGAACGGCCCCAGGTGGGAGGAGGAGGGGGGGGGATCCCCATGGCTGCCAGCTCTCATTCATCTCTGGAAGACGGAGGGGACTCTGGCTGTCTTTCTCTTTAACGGCTTAGCTCTCTATGGGCATCCCACCCTCATTGTTACCTTTTACAAATAACTGATAGTGGTGAAGAGGCCCAGTAGGCCTTCCTGCCCCTATTTTGCCCACAACGACCCTGTGAGGTGGGCTGTGGTGAGAGAGATCACTCAGCTCTTCTCTCCCCTCCCCTTCCTTCCCCTTCTTCTCTCCTCCCCATTTTCCCCCCTCCCTCTCTCTCCCATTTCCTTCCTTCCTTCTTTCCTCCTTCCTCCCTCCCATCCTCCCTCCCATTTCCTTCCTTCCTCCCTCACTTCTTTCCTCCCTCCCTCTCCAGTTTCCTTCCTTCTTTCCTCCCCCCTCCCTCTCCAATTTCCTCCCTTCCTTCTTTCCTCCCCCCTCCCTCTCCTCCTCCCTCCCATTTCCTTCCTTCCTCCTCCTCCCTCCCTTCTTTCCTCCCTCCCTCTCCACTTTCCTTCTTTCCTCCCTGCTCCCCCTCATCCATCCATCGTCCCTCCCATTTCCTTCCCCCTCCCTCCCATCCTCCCTCCCTCTCCCATTTCCTCCCTTCTTTCCTCCCTCTCATCCATCCATCGTCCCTCCCTCCCATTTCCTTCCTTCCTTCCTTCCTTCCTTCCTTCCTTCCTTCCTTCCTCCACTCTCCCTCCCTCCCTCCTTCTTTCAGTTGGATTTTGACTCCCAAAACACACCAGCCAGCAAGGCTGCCTGGGGGATTCTGGGAATTGAAATCCGCCCATCCTCAGGTGGCCACTAAGGTGGTTCTGATCTCCAGTGGGGTCCGTGGTGCCCTGCTAATGCCAGGGCCTCAGAGTGGGGCTGGGGGTGGAAAGAGAGAGCGGGAGAAGCGAATCCCCCTCTGGGGTAATCACTGTGTGTGTGTGTCCCCCCCCTGCTTCTTCCTCCCACAGCTGGAGGGCCTGAACCAGCAAGTGGCCAGCCTGAGCAGCCAGCAGGCCGAGCTGCAAGCCACCGCCCTGCGCCTGGAGGAAGAGAAGCGCCTGCTGGAGGCCAGCCTCCAGGCCGAAAGGAGAAGCTTCGAAGGGGAGAAATCCCAGCTGACGGCCCTCCTGACGGAGCTGCAGAACTCCAGTGCCGAGATCTCCCGGGCCAAGGAGAAGCTGGAGCAGGACTGCCGGGCCCAGGAGGAGTGCTTGATCGGCCAAGCCAACACCCTCACGGCCGAGATCGCCAAGCTGACGGGCTTCCTGCGCCAGAGGGACGAGGAGCTGCTGGCTCTGCACCAGCAGGTGGAAGCCGAGCGCAGCCAGAAGAGCCAGCTGGCCGAAGACTGGGAGAAGAAGGAGCAGAGGTCCCGGGCGGCCATCGAAGACCTCGGCCGGCAGGTGGACCAGCTCAGCTGCTCCCTCAAGCAGAGCAACCAGAAGGTCTCCCAGATCGAAGCCGCCAGCCAGGAGGAGTACAACCGCATCGCCCAGGAGAAGGAGCTGGCCGTCCGGCAGCTCCAGGAGAAGGAAGCCGAGGTCTCCTCCCTGGCGGAGCGGCTGCAGTCCCTGGAGCAGGCCCGCACCTCTTCCGCCGTGGAGCTCCACCAGGAGAAGATGGAGGCCAGCCAGAGGGTCCAGGCCCTGGAGGCCAGGCTCTCGGCCCTCACCGCCCAGGGCCAGCAGAGCGAGGCCCAGGCGGCCGCCGTCCCAGCCTTGAAAAGCCAGCTGCGGGAGGCTCAACAGAAGCTGGCCGAGAAGGAGAAGCTGGCCAAGGAGCACGCCCGCCTGCAGGAGCGGCTGATGGTCCTGGAGGAGTCCGTCCGCAACACCGAGGGCATCCTGGAGGACGAGAAGAGGCGGGCGGCCGAGTCCCTGGAGAGCAACCTCCGGCAGATCGCAGAGCTGGAGGAGCAGGTCCAGGGGCTGATCAGGCACAAGGAGCAGGCGGCGGAAGGGCTGGCCGAGGAGAAGGCCCGGAGGGAAGCCTTGGAGGGGCAGATGCAGCGGCTGGAGGAGGAATCCAGCAGGAAGCTGGAAGGGCTTCGGCGTCAGCTGGCCGAGTCTCCCGTTGCCAAAAGGGAGCTGGCCGGAAGCGGTGGGCCTGAGCAAGCGGCCAGCGGGGGTCCGGAGCCAAGCGGCCAGAAGCTCCAGGCTGACCAGAAGAAGTTGGCCGAGCTGGAAGCCCAGCTGAAGAAGCTCAGCGCCCAACACCAGGAAGCGCTGGCCGCCCTGCAGGCCAAGCTCTCTCAGTCCGTGTCCCAAGTCAAAGAGAAGACGAGCTCGGAGGAGAAGCTCCGGGCCAAAGTGGCCGCCTTGGAGAAGCAGGTGGCGGCCACACGCCAGGAATCGGCTCAGGCCAAGAAGGAGGGGCGCCAGGCCGCCCAGGACCTGGCAGAGGCCGCCAAGCGGCTGGCGGAAGAGCAGCTCCAGAGAGAGGAGCTGGAAGCCCGCGTGAAGCAGCTGGGGCAGCAGAGCAGCGAAGATCTGACCACGGCCGAGTCCGGCTTGTCCAGCCTGCGCTCCGCTCTGAAGGAGAAGGAGCAGGAGGCGGCAGAGGCCTCTGCCCGGCTGAAGGCGCTGGAGGCCGAGTTGGGGGAGGCGGTGAAGCACCAGGAGGAGGCCGAGCGGCTGGCGGAGGAGGAGGAACGGCTGCAGGCCGAGCTGGCCGCCGAGAAGGCCCTGAAGGCGGCGCTGGAGGTGCAGCTGCAGAACCTGGCCAACGAGCACCGGGTGGAGGTCTCCGGCCTGCAGGAGGAGGTGGCCAGGGCCCAGGGCCTGCTGGGCGAGAAGGAGAGGGAGCTGGAGGAGCTGCGCCTGAAGAACGTCTCCCGCTGCGAGGAGCTGAGGGACCTGCAGAAGACGGTCAGCAAGCTGAAGGGGGAGCTGGCCTCGCTGGAGGCCCTGAAGGAGAGGGAGGCCAAGAGGGAGGGGGAGCTGCAGGGCTTCCTGGAAGCGGCCAGAACCCGGGAGGCCGAGCTCAGCGGCCTGAAAGCCCTGCTGCGCTCCAGGGAGGCCTCCCTCCAGAGGCTGGAGGAACAGAAGCTGCAGCGGGAGGAGGAGTCGGCCTCCGTCCGGGAGATGTACGAGGAGCAGCTGAAGGAGGGCAGAGACCTCCAGGGCCAAGTGGCCAAGCTGGAGAAGCAGAGCAAGGAGCACCAGAGCACCGTCACCAAGCTGGAGAAGCTGACGGCCGCCTCCAAGGAGCAGCACCACGCCGAGGCGGAGGCGCTGAAGCGGGAAGCCGGGCACCACAGGCAGAAGACGTCCGAGGCGGAGAAGCTGCTGGAGGCCTCCAAGGCCACGGTGGAGAAGCTGAAGAGGGAGCTCCTGCAGACGGAGGAGGAGCTGGTGCGCAGCCGGAAGGCCGTGGCCAGAGCCGAGGAGGAGCTGGCCGCCTTGCGGTCCTCGGCCCAGGAGAAGGACCGGCTGGAGGAGAGCCGGAAAGAGCAGGTGTCTCGCTACCGCCAGGAAGCGGAGAGGAAGGCCGGCCACATCAGCAGCCTGGAGCAGGACAGGTCCATCCTGCGCCGGCAGCTGGTGGAGAAGGAAGGGGAGACCAAGGACCTGCGGCGCCTGGCCATGGCCGAGTCGGAGAAGAGCAAGAAGCTGGAGGAGAGGCTGAGGCTCCTCCAGTCCGAGATGGCCACCGCGGCCTCCCGGGCGGCAGAGCGCTGCTCGTCCATGAAAGCCGAAGCCCAGAGCTCCCAGGAGCAGGCCGAGAAGCTGCGGCTCTCCGTGGAGGCCCTGAAGAAGGAGCTGGGCGGGCTCTCCAAGCGGGAGGAGGCCCTGGGCCAGGAGCTGAAGGCCTGGCAGGAGAAGGCTTCCCAGAAGGACCAGCTGCTCGCGGGGCGGCAGCAGGAGTTGGCCGGCGCTCAGGCGTTGATCGGGGAGCTGACGCCCCTCAAGGGCTTGTGCCAGCAGCTCCAGGCCTCCCAGGCCTCGCAGGGGGACCGGCATCGGCAAGAGCTGGAGCAGCTGCAGAAGTCCACCGGCCTCCTGCAGGCGGAGCTGAGCAGGGCCACGCAGGAGCTGCAGGAGGCCTCCTCTGCCAGGGAGAGGCTCCTCCAGCAGGAGCACCTCCTCCAGCAGCTGCAGGCGGAGAACGGCGGCTACGTGGAGCGCCTGGCCGCCCTCCAGCAGGCTCACACCCAGCTGGCCGAGGAGAAGAGGGAGCTGGCGGAGAAGGCCGCCCAAGGGCAGCAGAGCCTGGACAGGGAGTTGGCCCAGGCCAGGCAGAAGCTCGCTCTGGAGCTGGAGGCTGCCCGGCGGGACTCGGAGAAGCTGCTGGCGGGCAGCAAGCGGGAGGCTGAGGAGGCCCAGAAGAAGCTGGAGGCAATGGTCGAGACCTACGAGGACACCAAGCAGCAGCTGACCGCTCAGGTGAGCCCTTGGATCCCCCCCCCCCCTCCAAGATGGGAGGTGGCTGTTCTTAAGGGCAACCGATGGAACCTTTGGAGCTCCGGGTTGGAGGTTCCTGGTGTTTTCTTGCAGACATTTCACGACCCAACTAGGTAACCTCATCAGTGCGAGGGAGTGTGGGGTTTGCTCATGTTTATATACAGCCGCTTGCCCTGCAGCCTAGGCCCAGATAAGCAGGGATTAATTCCAGAGAAACAATGAACCAGAAAACAGTATCCTAAAGAAGGAATGCCCAAGGAAAACCCCTCCCTTCCAGTGCTGATGACGCTCCGTAGTTGGGTGATGAAAGGTCTGCAAGAGAAGAAGCAGGCTCAGAGAGCGCCCAAGGACCCCGCAGGCCTCCTTTTCTTCCTCCTCCTCCACTCCACAGTCACCCAACCTCTTCTGGCACTGATGATGTTCCCTAGTTGGGTCGTGAAACTTCTGCAAGAAAACCACCCACCTCAGGGAGCCCCCAGGACCCCACAGTTAATGATGATTGGCCGTCCTAGCCTTTATCTCAGCATGGGGTGGGGGTGGGGGGGTGAGGGTCACGTTTTGTAAGGCCAGGAGGGTTCAGAGCCGAGGCAGCTGGTCAGAATAGCTCAGAGGACTCTCAGCTTTGCCTCCATTCCCCTTTGCCCTGCTGTAGATGGAGCGGTTTGTTAAGTGGACAACGCTGACCGGATCACTTGGGGTTACCTGGCACCTGTGGCATGAAGCGGCGGGCTCAGCGGTCCCTTGTTTCTGCCGTCTTTGGATGGATTCAGAACAGGGGTCTCCAACCCTGGCAACTTTAAGACTTGTGGCGTCAGGTTTCCGAAAGATGCCCTAATTAATTCATGAGCCTCGAGCCAAGTCTCAAAAGAAATCCAGTCGCTTATTAGGAACACCATTTTGGCAAATACCCCCATTGCAGTCAGATCTGAGCCTCATTTGAATTATGGCTGAACTTTGCCCCCGTTTCTTCCCTTCCCACAGTCTGTGTCATAAATCACATTCTCCAATGAGGTGCACCCCTCCCAAACCTGCCTAGTAATCTGAGGTCCAAAAGTATGCGTGGAATGAGTTGACATGTGGACAAAGCTGGCTGAGGAACTCTGGGAGTTGAAGTCCACAAGTCATAAAGTTGCCACGGTTGGAGGGCCCCTGATTTAGAAAGCGAGAGGTGGAGAGGAGTGGAGCTGACACAAACACACACGCCCAGCATTGCCACAGGTTCTTGGGGGGGGGGCTTTGAGTTGTGACGTCCTGGTCTCTACACCCCTTTTCTTCTCAAAACTTGCAGGCAGAGAAGCTGGAGAAGCATCAGCGGGAAAAAGCCAAGCAGGTAACATGCACAAGTGACCTCCCGGCTGCTTCACTGGCCCGGAGGTGCTGCCTCAGTTTCTCCCTCCGCGGGGGAGCTGGCATCTTCCCTTTTGAACTCTTGCCAATGGCAGGGGTGGGGGCTGTGGAGGCCACGTCTGAAGTGGGGATTTGCCCCCCGGGCCGTTTGGTAGAAGAAGGCTATACAGCAGGGATGTCCAAACTTGGGAACTTTAAGACTTGTGGACTTCAACTCCCAGAATTCCCCAGCCAGCTATGCTGGCTGGGGAATTCTGGGAGTTGAAGTCCACAAGTCTTAAAGTTCCCAAGTTTGGATATCCCTGGTATACAAGTTAGCCCTCAACTTATCGGCCATTTTCCCTCCTTTGTGCCCCCAGGAGAACTTTACTAGCCTCTCAAACTCTCTGCATTTCATAACTAACGGAGCGTGCAGAGGGTTTGTGAGGCCTTGCAGAGTGCAAAAACTTTTTTTTTTTAAATCTACCTCTTCAAAATCTCGGTGCGTCTTATAGTCTGAAAAATGCAGTCCTCCAAGTCTCCCTTCGTCCTGCTTGCAGTGACCTCTCCTCCTCCTCTTCTTCCCCTTTCAGGTGGATGAGCTGAAAAAGAAGCTGGCTCAGCAAGAGAAGGCCGGCCAGAGTCATCAGCAGAAAGCGAAGGTGGGTGTCCAGCCCAGGAACGCTTGCGCACCTCCACCTGGCCTCAGGCCCCCCGGGGAAAAAGGCCCAGGTCAGGTTATTCCATGTGGCCATAACTTCATCCCGATTGGCTTGCACGGTTTTAGTTCACCCGTAGTCCCACTCCGCCTGTTGCTAGGAAGGAGTCCCAAGATGTTGAGTAGCCTAAACCAGGGCTCTCCAACCTTTGCAACTTCAAGTCTGAAGGACTTCAGCTCCCAGAATTCTCCAGGCAGCTTTTTAAAGCAGGGGTCCCCAACCTTTGCAACTTTAAGTCTGAAGGACTTCAGCTCCCAGAATTCTCCAGCCAGCTTTTTAAAGCAGGGCTCTCCAACCTTTGCAACTTTAAGTCTGAAGGACTTCAGCTCCCAGAATTCTCCAGGCAGCTTTTTAAAGCAGGGCTCTCCAACCTTTGCAACTTTAAGTCTGAAGGACTTCAGCTCCCAGAATTCTCCAGGCAGCTTTTTAAAGCAGGGGTCCCCAACCTTTGCAACTTCAAGTCTGAAGGACTTCAGCTCCCAGCAAAGCTGGCTGGAGAAGTCTGGGAGCTGAAGTCCTTCAGACTTAAAGTTGCAAAGGTTGGGGACCCCTGGCCTAAATGGCACCAGAGCAGAAGTGCAAATGAAAACATGACAAGATCCTACCTGGGTCGGTCACTGGGACCACAGTATTATTTCCGGAGCCTTCAGATTCGTGCTGGATCCCCTCCTCAAGGAACTTCTCTCTACTGGATGATATGCTTTGGGCTAGTCTGCGCAAGGATTTATGACACGCCTTCCTATTGGATGATTGGCGTATTGATGGCTGACGATTGGCTTTTGTTTCCTTCTACTTCCAAGCCCTCAAGCTCGTAAATACCTGATAAGCTGATCATAAACCAGCCCTCCTTTTCCCCAGGCTTCAGTCATTTCCCTGGCTATTTTTGTCCCTGCTCGGCCAACCATCTGGGTAGATGTGGAACTCAGGGAATGTCCTTGTTCATTGCAATGCGAGGCTGCCAATTTACTCAGGTTTCCTCCTCTGACCTCTTGCAGTCTGGTGCTTAGCTTCCTCCCTGTCTGTCCTATATAGCCACTGGGGCAATTCCATGCAGGGGATCCGGTAGATTACATTGGAAGGTATGTCCCACCTCCAAGCGATCTTTGCAATGCGCGATTTGTCCTCCTACAGTAGCTTCTGGGCGGTGCAATGCAAGATATATTTGCCTTCCCTCGTGAAAAACATGACATTGGTGAACTTCAGACCAGCCGCCCAGGAAGCCGTCCCACACTTAAGAGACTGCCCAAGAGCCACCAGTAAACGGCCCAACCAGAGAACCCCTCAGACCACCCACCCACCCACCCAGGCAGGCAGGCAAGACACCAGGGTATAAGCTGACCGCAAGCCCCACTCCTTACTAGCACTGATGAGGTTACCTAGTTTGGGTAATGAAACGTCTGCAAGAATCATGTCAGGTTCAGAGAGCATCAAGGGCCTCTCATGGCCCTTAGACTTATGGACCACTTTACAACGCTTTACAGGCCTCTAAAAGGGGTTGGCAAAGTCAGCCTCTTGTCCTCATTTGACCCACCTGGGAAGGACGGGAGGCTGAGTCAACCGTGAGCCTGGTGAGACTCAAGTTGCCGAATTGCAGGCAGCCGAAGGAGCCTCCAGTACTGCACTCCAACCGCTGGGCCTCCGTGACTCACAGGGGTGACCTGAGTGGGCTCAGAAGGAAGGGATGCTCCCCTCCCTGAGACGGTCAGGTGTGTCTCCCCCTCCGTAGGTGCGTGAGGAGGAGCTCCGTTCGGAGGTGAAGCAGCTGAAGGAGAAGACGGCGGACCTCCAGGCCCAGCTGGGGCAGAAGGAACAGGCCGTGGAGCATTACAAGGCTCAGGTAGGTCCCCACGCTAGCAGGGCCCCCCTGGATGGAGGCTCAAGGAGGGTCCTGTTAGTGGCCACCTCCCTCTTGGGCTTTCCTATCGCTTGGGGCCAGTCTGCCATTGACTCTGTCGGGGGCAGCGGTTGGGTGGGAGGCGAAGCTAATGTTCTCCGAGGGGCGACTCAAGCGGCTGGGATCGGACTGCAGCTGCACACACCCAACCTAGACTGGGAAGGACAAAGGGAGGCACCTAAGAGAAAGGAGGCGGGGGAGATTTGGCCGTGGGATTTTCAGTTCCGGCTTTGCATGGCTGTAATCCGCCTGACTTCCCATGAAGGGAGCCAAGGATGGGTTTTACTCGTAGGGTGTGTCTGTGTGTGTGTCAGGGTTCGCTTCTTCAAGTACTCAAGAAAGACCACACTTAGACATAGTTTGGAATGAATAAGGTTACTTTTACTGAATACGGAAGAACAACGGACCAAGGTGAAGCAGGAAGTAACTAGTTTAGGCGCGAAGAGTGATTATTAAAGCTTAAGCCCACCCTAACCCCCCCCCCCCCCCAGCAGTGTCCAATGCACTTTCGTCTCCGACATCAGATGGGCAGTCCGTCCAACACCATCATCAGCATGGAATGTGAGACCGTTAAACCAAAGATAACACCGGCCGGTAACATCTTCCACCAATCTTCCACCAGCTCTCATAATTGACCCCTATAGCCCCACCCTCCCCGTTTCCATGGCAGCCAAGCAGCATAGGGAGAAGCGAAGAGCGAAGGCTGACATCGTGTGTGGTGGTTCCCAGCTGGGGCAGGGCTGACATCTCCTCTTCCCTGGGCCCGCAGATGGAGAAGGCCAGGACCCACTACGACGCCAAGAAGCAGCAGAACCAGGAGCTGCTGGAGAAGCTGAAGGGCCTGGAGCACCTGGAGAAGGAGAACGCCGAGCTGAGGGCCGAGTCGGAGCGCCTGGCCAAGGAGTTGCAGCGCACG
Organism: Rhabdophis nuchalis; assembly: GCA_039707465.1. Classification (NCBI taxonomy): domain Eukaryota; kingdom Metazoa; phylum Chordata; class Lepidosauria; order Squamata; family Natricidae; genus Rhabdophis; species Rhabdophis nuchalis. The sequence continues at coordinate 67,418,709 of CM077649.1, forward strand.
GCATTGCAGGCCACCGAGTCGGAGCTCAGCCTGAAGAACCTCACCAGCCAAGTCCGGGTCCTGCAGGGGCAGGTAGGCGGGGGGGGGGGGGGAATGTTAGGGGTAAGAAAACCACCCCCATTGGAAAATGAAGGCGGAATAGTGCAATAGACCGGACAGCCAAGAGACACCTTGCTTGAAAACACACAATAACTCTCAAACACTGATAGTAGAAAAAATAAATAGTCTTTACTCTCGATTTAACTAAAATACTTCTTCCAAAGAGTGATACTAACTCCTCTAACAATAAACAGTCCTTCACCAAAACCACAGTTATCTTACAGTCAAAACAAACAATGATTCTCTTCCGTCTTCAGCTCCTTCCTCAGTGGCAATCAGGAAGCAAAGGGAAGCAAAAGGGATGAACTGTGTTTCCAGCTGCCTTTTATGATTGAGCTGGGAAGCACAGCCAATCAGATTCCACATAGTCCTTAAAGTTACATATACCTTATAAGAATCCTGGCTTATAGATATTGTCAGCCCAACATCAGGATGATTACCCTGAGGGGGAGGGAGGGGGAGGGAGGGGCCGGGCGGTTGGTCAGAGGTCAAATGCCAAATAATGCCTCCCTGGTTTGAACGTTTCTTTCACGTTAGACTTCCCTGTAAATGTCACACTTTGCATCCCTGGGCAGGAGGTCCTTGACCCCAAGTGAGCCCAGGATTTCCCTTGTCAAATGAGTTTCGCCCCCCCCGTTTCACGACTTTCCTTGCCAGGAGTTGTTAAGCGAATCCCTGCAGATGTTAAGTGAGTCATAGTAGTTGTTAAGCGAATCCGGCTTCCCCACAGAGGTTGCTGATCAGACGGTCACAGAAGGGGGTCACCCTCCTGCCTGCGCACGTCATAAGTGTGAGCCGTCATAAGTATGGAGTTGCTGCAGCAGTTGGTACAGGGGCCAGTTCTAAGTCTTCCCCAGAGCCGCTCTAATTTCCAAATGGCCACTAAACGAAGGGCTGTAAGTTGAGGATGGCCTCCGGCAGGAGTATTGGATGAAGGGGTCCCAAAGGGGCCTTCTGTGTCGCCCTCCCACCCCCCTCCCCTCCTGGGGCCTGGCTCCCCTTTCTGACCCTGCCCCCCTGCCCCCCCCCCAACAAATGTATTTTAATGGGTTTTTAATTATTTTTAGCACGGGATAATATTGTTTAATTGTGTTTTAAAGTATGTATTTTTGTATTTATTGTTTATATTGTTTTTAGTTCCTCCTGTGCACCGCCCCGGGTCCCTGTGGGGAGAGGGAGCGGTTAATAAATCCGAATTTATTATTATTATTATTATTATTATAGCTGGACTTCTCGGACCGGCAGCTTCGGGAGCAGGGCAAGGTCCAGGCAGCCCTGGAGACCCTCAAGGGACGGGAGACCCTCAGGCAGAGCTCGGCCGACATCAGCACCGACAGCCTGGAGCTGAGCCCCAGTGACGAAGGGCAGCCCCTCAACTCCACCAGGTAGGCCGGCCTTCGGTGGCCCCCTCCCCTCTCCCCCCCCAGCGCTCCTCCTGCGCCCCCCACTCCTGCCCCCTTTCCCAGGGGAAGGTCTTGGCTCCCAGAAAGGGGGGGTGGGTTGTTTTATTTCGCCATAAAGAATCCGTTTTCCGTTCACCTGGGTGTCCTCTGGGTTAATGCATCTTTTGTGCCAACATTAAAACATACAAGCTTATTCATAGTTTAATCTCAGTGTACCGGGTGCGTCTTAAACACAACACCCCCCTTTTGGCCTCGGCCTCCCAGCAAACGGAAGATCCGCTCTGGTGGTTCAGGTGGAAAAGACGCTCCTTCAAATAACAGGGAGGGAGCCACCACCGAGAAGGCCCTTCTTCTAAATCCCACCCGATGGGCCTCTTTAAAGAGGGGGGGGGGGGGCTCCAGTGGTGGGTTGCAGGCAGTGTGCCCCAGTACGGGCATTCCGGGTGCCTGCTGGGAGCACTGGGTGCCGTTCCAGTGGGGTGCTCTGGAGGGCCCACCTGCCCGTCCTCCTTGCCTCTCGTTGAGCTCTTCGGCCCTTCCTTCTGTGCACACGTATGGCGCCTGCGTGATGCTCCACAAAGCAGCTGGAGCGTCACGGAGGTGTCGGGGGAGGCCAGGACGCATGCGCCGTGTGTGCGTGCTGCGTGTGTTCATGTGGTGGAGGCCAGGATCCCCCATCGCAACCCATCTCTTAAATTGGGCCGGAAGCAAATGGCCAACGCCACTCCTGCAAGGCAGGCCACCCCTGTGCAAACCTAGCCTGGCACCGAACCAACCATATGGGGGTGGGAGCTTCTGCCCGGCCATGCCCTCTGTGTCCGGGCAGCCCTGCCCCCTTCATGGCCGCTTCTCTGCTCCTCCCCTGCAGGAAGACTCGCCGCTCGCTGTCCGAATCGGGGGCCGTGGAGTCCCCCAAGGCCTCCCAGCCGCTGGGCCACAAGACGGAGTCCCTGGAGAGCCTCTACTACACCCCCATCCCCACCCGCTCGAGGTCCAAGCTGGAGAACAGCATCGACTCCATTGGCAGCATCACCCTGGACTCTGGGCGGAAGGCGCTCTCTGGCCGTCGACGCACCACACAGCTGATCAACATCACCATGGTCAAGGTGAGGGGGGGAAGGAGGAGCAGGTGAACCAGCCTCTTAGAGAGCGGCAGAAATAAAATTGTTAACAGGGGAACAGAGTTGGAAGGGACCTTGCGGGTCATCTAGTCCAACCCCCTGCCCAAGCAAGAGACCCTACGTCTGCCTCTACCTAGGATTGAACTCACCACCTCCTGCTTGGGAGGCGAGAGCTCCACCTCTGGGCCACAGCAGCAGAGTTAGATCTGGGAAATATTGAAACACAGGTTGCTTAGAGCAGGGGTCTCCAACCTTTGCAACTTTAAGTCTGAAGGACTTCAGCTCCCAGACTTCTCCAGCCAGCAAAGCTTATTATGTATATACCCACATAGCAAAGCTGGCTGGAGAATTCTGGGAGCTGAAGTCCTTCAGACTTAAAGTTGCAAAGGTTGGAGACCCCTGGCTTAGAGAATGAATTTTAAAAAAACCAGATGAGACGTTTACAGATGTGAGGTATTTTTCTTTCAATGTACATTTTAACAATGTAACAAGACTATAATTTGATTAATGTGATAGAGATCATCAAAAACGTTAATGTGAATTGGATTAACATGAATGACACCTAGTTACCTTGGTCCCTACTCTTATTGTGAATTGGATTAAAATGGGGAAATGGATAAGAATTGAAGCACTGAGGAGGAGATCTATAAGGAGGATCATATAAACCTGATGAATGTGTTAACAATCTCAGCGTAAACTGGATCAATATAAAATGGAAACTTAGTTAAATGTGTTCATGTATAACAGAGAAATGCTTAGATAGAACAAGAAAGACAGAGAGGAAAGTAGAGATAAAGATGAGGAGTTAGGCGTTTTTTTGAATATATATCTTTGAACAATATAATACGGATTACATGCTTGAGAAATGGGATAGAGGTTATTGATATTGTTATTGTGAATTGGAGCAATATGAAGGATACCCAGAACCAACACAATATGTGTATACACACACACACACACACTTATATTGAGTGGGTTCTGGGTATCATTCACTGCACCCCACACTGGCAGGTCTCCTGTGGGCACCGGTGGGAGCAGGAGGGTCTCTTGCTCTCATATATATATATGGAAGCCAGGGAGCGAGAGACCCTTCCCGGTCCCACCGGTGCCCACAGGAGACCTGCCAGTGTGTGGTGCAGTGGTGCCCCCCCCCCTTGCCATGCCCACAGGCCGGCTGCCGCCTCTGCCCCTTAGGGTGTGGCATCACCCTGTGTGTCTCCTTTGCCAGAAACACCCCAAGATGGAGCCCCTGGACAGCACCAACGAGTCTTTCGTCAGCCTGCGGTCCTCGGGCTCAGGGGGCAGCGGCCAGGAGTCGGTCAAGACCCGCCTGCGTTCGGCAGCTTCCTCCTCCTCCACCCGCTCGCTGGCCAGCCTCCCCTCCCAGGAGTCCCTGGTCAGGCTGGCCGCCTCTTCGCCCGACGGCACCTCCGGCCACGCGGCGCTGAAGAGCCTCCCTGGCTACCGACCGGCCACGCGCAGTTCTCTGAGACACTCCCAAGGCGGGGCTGCAAACACCGGTGAGAGAGCGGGGGGGTGGGCCCCGCCCCCTTAGGGTTCTCTGCCCCCCCCCCCCTTGATCCAAGACGCTTCTCTTGACCAAGATCAAAGGCCCTCTCCTCCATGACCTCATCCCAGGGTCTCCAACCTCTGGCTACTTTTAAGACTTGGGGTCTTCAACTCCCAAGCAGCCCTGCTGGCTGAGGAATTCTGGGAGATGGAGTCCACAAGTCTTCAAGTGGCCACATTTGGAGGCCCCCTGCTTTATCCAAATCCCCCATCAGAACCAGCTAAATCCCATATTTTACAACCTTAGTTGCTTTAAGATAAGGGTCCCCAAACCTGGCCACCTTAAGACTTGTGGACCTCAATTCCCAGAATTCCCCAGCCAGCATAGCTTACTTTTTTGTAATCCCTTCCTCTGCAATCTCTCCACTTAGATCAGAAGTCCCCACACTTGGAGACTGGTAGACAGCGGAGCTGGCCGAGGAATTCTGGGAGTTGAAGACCACAAGTCTTCAAAGTGGCCAGGCTTGGGGACCTCCCCTTCAAAATGTATGGACTTCAACTCCCAGAATTCCCCAGCCAGCCCTGCTGCATTCTGGGAGTCGAAGTCCACTCATCTTAAAGTGGGGGTAGTTGAGAGAGGCCCCTCTGGGGATTTGACTTCCTGCTGCAGGTGTCATGAAGACACACACACAGACACAGACACACACACACACACACACACACACCCCTGCAGAAAGCTGCCCTAGTGAGTTGCCCCCAGCCTAGCCATCCCCCCTCCCCTCCTGGCTGGATTGCTCCGCCTCCCCTGCTGCTTGGGGGGGGGGGGATGGGGAGCCCCTGGGGGAAAGCTGTCCATCCACCCCCTGCCTCCCCCTTGCAGGCCGCAGCAGCTTCTACGCAGCCTCCTGTGACGATGAGCCCGAGCAGCTGGACGGCTGGAACCGCATCGCGGAGCTCCAGCAGCGCAACCGCATCTGCCCGCCTCACCTGAAGACCTGCTACCCTCTGGAGTCCCGGGTGAGTTCCCTTCCGAGGGTCAGGCCCCCCCATAAGACCCCCAGCAGTCTCCCCCAAGGCTTCCCTCGTGCCCTGGGTGGCCTAAGGAAGGAATGGCCCCGTCCACCCCCAGGCCTCCCCTTAGGCCCACCGTTGAACCGTTCCTGTGGCCAAGGGAGACCTGCGTGAAGTGAGCTTTGCCCCCTTTTACGACCTTCCTTGCCGTATGTGTCGAACGGAGCCCTGCAGGTAGCCCCGCGGTTGTTAAGTGAATCGGGATTCCCCATTGATGTGGGGCTTGCCGCAAAAGGGGGTCACGCGATCTCGGGACACTGCGACCGTCATAAGTATAGGTCAGTGGCCAAGCGCTAGAGTTTGGACCGCGTGACCCTGCTTCAACGGTCGTAAGTGTGAAAAACGGTCGTACGTCACTTTTTTCAGTACTGTTGTAACTTTGAGCTGTCAGTGAGTGAACCGATGTAAGTCGAGGACTCCCCGTAGAGGCCGCGATTGGCAGCTAGCCCTCCTTTGGGGCTGGGGGCTGCTCCTGAACGGCCGTGTCTTTTCTCCTCCCCCCCAGCCCTGTCCACTCCTGACCACCATCACGGACGAAGAGGTGATGACCGGAGACCCCAAGGAGACCCTCCGAAGGGCCAGCATGCTGCCCTCCCAGATCGTCGAGGGCCCCAGCACCCGCCGCAGCACCCTGAGTGCCGCCTGGGGGCACGGGGGGGTCGCCACGCGGCAGCAGCGGAAGCGGCTTTCGGACGAACCCCAGACGGGCCCAGGGACCCCCGAGGTGAGCAGCCCCGGGAGAGGCGGGGGGGAGGGGGGGCTGGAGCCCTGCTGACACGGGGGGGGGGGGGGGAGCATCTGGCAGGCTGAGGAAGGCAGGTGTTGCTGCTGTCCCTTTTTCTCAGCTGCTGAGGGAGGGTCTGTTGGGGAGGGGCTCTGGGGATGACGGGGGGCGGTGTCCTTCCAGGCACCAAGGCCAGCCTCTTGTGGGGGAGGGGGGGCAAGGGAGGCCCACTGGAGCTCCTCTGGCTTCGCTTCTTCCTGGCCTGTTTCTGCGCTTTGTTGGTCACCACGAGGCCGAAAAGACGGTGAGACTCTGGAAAGTTTGCAGAGAAGAGCAACTAAGAGGATGAAGGGGCTGGAGGCTAAAATGTAAGAAGAACGGTTGCAGGAACTGGGCCTGGCTGGTCCAGGGAAGAGAAGGACCAGGGGAGACAGGAGAGCCTCTTCCAATATTGGAGGGGCTGCCCCAGAGAGGAGGAAGGGGGTCAAGCTATTTTCCATGGAGGCCAGAGAAGGAAGAATGGATGGAAACTGATCCAGGAGAGATTCAACCTGGCAACAAGGAGACATTTCCTGGCAGTGAGAACCATCCACCCATGGAACAGGAGTTGCCTTCGGAAGTTGTGGGAGCTTCATCCCTGGAGGCTTTCAAGAAGAGACTGGACAGCCATCGGTCAGAAATAGGGTGTTGGGTCCCCTGCTTGGGCGGGAGGTTGGTCTAGATGACCTACGAGATCCCTTCCAACTCTGTTAATCTGTTAAAACGTACAAAGAACGGTTGCAGGAACTGGGTAGGTCTAGTTGAATGAAAAGAAGGACCAGGGGAGACAGGATAGCAGCCTTCCACTATCTCAGGGGTTGCCACAAAGAAGAGGGAGTCAAGCTAGTCTCCAAGGGCAGAACAAGAAGCAATGGGTGGAAACTAATCAAGGAGAGAAGCAACTTAGAACTGAGGAGAAACTTCCTGACAGTGAGAGCAATTCACCAGTGTGACAGCTTGCCACCAGAAGATGTGACTTTTAAGAAGAGATTGGACAGCCACTGGTCTGGGGTCTCCTGCTTGAGCAGGGGGTTGGACTAGAAGACCTCCAAGGTCCCGACTGTCCTGGGAGAGACGCTGAAGCTGTCGAAATGCCACCTCTGCCCCTCTCTCCTTTTCGTAGGTCAAGAAATCCTCCACCTGCTTCCCCCGGCCCCAGACCCCCAAAGGGAGGACCGAGGATCGCAAGCAGGGCCCCCCGGTGGGGGACAAGAAGAGCAGAGGCCAGCCGGCGGATAAGCAGGTGGGGCCCCCTGGGGGCTTGCAGGAGGGGGAAGCGGGACCCCAGACTCACAACGCCCTCCTGCCCTGGTGCTCAGAGCAGGGGTCCCCAACCGTGGTAACTTTAAGACTGGTGGACTTCAACTCCCAGAATCCCCCAGCCGGCCACGGTCTCTGGAGCTCAGGGCTGGACCGGATGCTCTCAGAGTGCTTGGCTTCCTTGCAAGACGTTTCATGACCCACCTGGGTAACTTCATCAGGGCTATGAAGGCAGGAGGGGTTTGCTCTCTGCAAGCGAGCCGTTTGTAGATCAAGAGAGAGCAACTAACACTCGGGAAGAGAACAGGCCAGCTCATCTTCCTCCTCCTCCTCCTCTCCACAAACTCCCCTCTGCAGCACTGATGTTGTTCCCTAGTTGGGTCATGAAACGTCCTCAAGGTCAGAGGGCGCCAAGGACCCCGCAGTCTTCCTCCTCCTCCTCCTCCAACCAGGACCCTCTTTTGCTCCCTCCCAGTCTGACCGGCGCCACTCGCTGGCCTTCAGCATCCTGAACACCCCGAAGAAACTGGGGAACAGCCTCCTGCGCCGTGGGGCCAATCGGAAGGTGACCCCCAAGAGCTCCCCTCGCAGCGGCAGCCGCCGGTCTCCCCGGAACGCCCCCTCCTCCAAGGGCAAGGTGAGGGGGGGAGGGAGCCCCCCTTTGCCCCCCACTGCAGCCCCCCCCCCACCTGCCCCTCCCCAGCCCCCCCCGTTTGCGGGTGTTTAATCGACCTCCGAATACAGGGAGTCCTCGACTTACGACAGTTCAATTCCCAACCGCTCAGAGTTACGGCAGACCCCCTGGAGCCCCTCCCGACTGAGAAGGCCACAAAGCCGCGTGGCTCCCCTGACGAGCTGCTTAAGGACCGGCACGTCTTACGACCATGTTGACAGTCATAAATCGAGGACTGCCTGTACTGAAAGCCAGAGGGGGGGGGGGGAGGCCGCTCTGTTGGTGCAGAGGAGGATCTTGATTTGGGGGTGGGGGTCAGCCCTTCTTTGTCTTCCTCTTCCTCCTGCTGCCCTGGGCTGCCCCAAGGGGGCCTGTGGACCGGAGCCCTCCCCTCCCCCCCCCTCCTCCCCCTCCCCACATCGGGCCCTTCTGAGCCTCCTTTGCCTCCACAGGTCTCGGGGGCGCCCACACCAGGCAAGTGCACGCTGGCCCACTCTGCAGGGTTGCATGCAGCCTTTCCTGCCTGGGTCTGGGGGAGACACACACACACGGGGCTCCTCTCGCCTCCCCCCCCTCTCCCCCAAGTGGGGGGGGGGAGGCTGGTCACTGGGTGGAAGCCCCAAGGGGGGGGTGCGCTAGAGGGACGGCCTCTCTCTCTCTCCTGACCCACGGCTGGCTGGCACGAGGGGGGGGGGTGAGCAGGAGGATTTCCCCCAGGCTTGTCCGTCTCCTGCCCCCCCCCCCCCGAGCCCCTGCCAGCCCCCCAACTCCCCCTGCCTCTCTCTCTCCCCCTGCAGGCCAGCTCCAAGCCCCAGAAGGTGAAGGTGAAGTTCTAGCGCCCTTCGCTTCGGCTGCCGGCTCGACCATCGGCCCCCTGTGCCCGGAGGGAAGGGAGGAGGGGGCCGCCGCCCCTCTGCCGCTGCCAGCCCCTGCGGCCCCCTGCGGCCTCTCCCCCTGCCTCAAGCAGGCCTAGGAGCTTGGCCCCCCCGCCTCCCTCCCTGCCCCAGCCTGGGTGGAGCAAGGGGGCCTCCTGTTCACAGCCTCCTGTGAGAGCAGGTGCCTTCCTTCCCTTCTTCCTTCTCCCTCCGTTTGCCTCCTTTCCCTTTCCCTTCTTCCTTTTCCTTTCCTTCCTTCCTTCCTTCCTTCCTTCCTTCCTTCCTTCCTTCCTTCCTTCCCTCCCTCTTCCCTGCTTCTCTTCCTTCCTCTTTCTCCCTTCCCTTGCCCCACTCATTCGGGGCCAAGCGGCTGGCATCCCAAGGCCTTTATTGGGGAGGGTCTTCTCCCCCCTGGCAGCCTTGTCCGTTCCCTCGTTCCCCTGGGAAGGCTCAGCCTTTGGCCCAGAGGAGGGGGGGGGCCCTCTTGTGCTGCTTCCTTGGGCCTTCTCGAAGCCCCCGCAGACCCTGCCCTGGCAGAGAAGGGGGGGGGGAGCCTCTGCCATTCCTTTCGGGGGGGGGGAGGGACAGCTTGGGGGTCATGCCTCTCTTTCTCTCACAGCTTTGCTGAGCCCCATTGCTTCGTATCGCAATCCGCAGAGCCTGGGTGGGGGCCGGGGAGGTTTCCAGGTGGGGCTGCCGGAGACTCACCTGGAGCAGGGAGGCGGTCAGGGTGGGGGTGGCCCTGGGTGGCAGAGGGGAAGGAGCCGAGGGGCTGCCCAGGGCCGGCTGGGGAACACTCCCAGCCCTCAACCGGAGACCCCCAAGAGGAGGAGAGAGGGAGACCCTGACGGAGGGAGGCTCCCGGGCTGAGAGGGGGGGGGCCACCACCTGGGGTCTTCCCCTGCTTGCAACCCTCTACTACTCGCCTTTGTAGAGACTTTAGCAGGAAATGTGTCATTTTAAATAATGTTTCTACTTGTAAATAAATGGTATTTTTCTCCCAAGTGGTTGGAGTCTCTCTCTCTCTATCTCTCTCTCCCCCTCCCTCCCTACTTGGAGCTCATCCCTTCCTCCCCCCCAGGACTTTGAGGGGGGCTGGGGCTTTCAGCCTCATAATCGTCTTGGGGGAGGGGCTGCAGAGGAAGGCCGGGGGGGGGGGGGGGGGCTGGCCAAGGAGCCCCTTCTCCTGCACTTGTCCTTTTTTCCAGTGCTGTTGCAAAGTTGAATGGCCACTAAGTGAACCGTTGTAAGTCGAGGACTGAGCCCGAGACCTGGGGAAGGGCTGCCGAGAGCCCCTTTGCTCACGGAGAGGCTGAGGTGGCTGGGGAAGGGCAGCTTCTTCCCCCACGTTGAGCCCTCCTGTGGGGGGAAACACTTCCACCCCCCACCCACCCTGTCTCCCCCCAGCATGGAAGAAGGACAACATGGAGGCCCTTAGAATCCAGGGGGGTTTAATGGGGTGTGTGAAGGCATCAGGGGGGGGGGGGGGATTAAGCTTCACCGGTTGGAGAGGAAACGTTTCATAGAAGCGGATGGGGAAATTTCTCAGTCCTTGACCATCGGGGCTCTTCGGTTTCTCCGTAACTTTCCTTCGTGGCCTTCAGACGGCGGGCAAGGAAGGGCATCCCGTTTCACAGGCGCCAAGAGAGATAAACCTCAAGGTCGACTCTGGGTCTCCTTTGCAGCCATGGGGTCCTCCCAGCTGAGTCGCACCTTCTTCGCCCTGCCCGTTTCATTCCTTTGCCCAATGTCGATGCTGCCCCAGGAGGCCACCGGCCAATTTATAGGTTGCAAAAAGTCAAGTAGAAAAATCATCACAAACGGTGGAAACTATGCAAATTTTAAAAAATTCCCCAAAACTCTAGAAAAGCCCAGGATGAAGGGAGGGAGGGCAACGGGGGCTCAGCCTGCTTCTTTGCTCTCCTCCCCCCACAAATGCACAGATGGGGCCCTTGGGGGAGGGAGCGGGGGAGCCTTCGGTGCCAAGGACTTCTGCCTTTTGCCTGAGGATCCTCCGTTGAAGATCTTCAGAGGAACGGTTTCTGCTCCTTCCCCAATATTCCCCAATATTCTAAGCCAGGAGCCTCCAAATTTGCTGACTTTTAACACTTGCAGAGTTTAACTCCCGAATTCCCCAGCCGGCTCTGCTCCCTTGTGGGGTTCACGGAAAGTCTGCAAGAGAAGAACCAAAGTCAGGGGGCACCAAGGACCCCACCGTCGTCCTCCCCCTCCCCCTCCTCCATGCAAACCCCATTCCCTTCTAGCCCTGATGGTGTCGCCTAGCAGGGTCATGAAACGCCTTCAAGGAAACCACCGAGCTCAGTGAGCACCAAGGACCCCCCAGTCCTCTTCCTCCACCTGCATTCCCTTCCCACACTGATGATGTTCCCTAGTTGGGTCATGAAACGCCTGCATGAAAACCACGCAGCTCAGAGGGCACCTGGGACCCCCGGGTCAGCCCCGAGCTACAAACATTTCAGCGGATGCTGGGATCCCAAGCGAGAGGACAAGGGGGCAGGAGCCGCTTAGATAGGAGACCGGTGGGGGAGGCGTCCTATAAATGGGCTGGGAGACGGGGCTCATCGTGAGAAGTTCCTGGGGAGCCTGGTTCTCACGTGGCACCTTCTCGGAGGGAAGCGGCTCCTTGTGAAGAGGCAGAGTGCTTCTCTTTGGCCCATTTAATGGAAAGACTCATTTAATGGCAAGAGGACGATGGGGTCCCACCGTCAAGGTCAGGGAATCTGCATCTTCAGAGCCCTGGGATTGGTGCATTGGGCCGATGGGTTCCCCACAACCGGATCCCTATGAGATCCTCAACCTCTGGATCCCACGAGCCCCTCAGGGGAGCCATGAAATGTTGGATGTTCCTCACCTGGGGGGTCCTCTGACTAACATCGTTTCCTGTTGGAAGGGCGCCACTGGATGCTCTTGCGAAAGACCCCGGAGGGGTCAGTGATGAAGCAGTCGAAGGTGGTGTGGAGGTCCTGCACCGTCAACGAGGAGAAGGTCAGCTTCCGGGTCAGCTGGCTGCCTTTCTCTCTGGAGACAAGGAGCAGAAGAGAAGACGTCAGGAGCTGCTTTGTTTTGGAGAAAGCTGGAGAGGAGGAGGAGGAGGAGAAGGAAGAAGAAGAAGAAGAAGAAGAAGAAGAAGAAGAAGAAGAAGAAGAAGAAGAAGAAGAAGAAGAAGAAGAAGAAGAAGAAGAAGAAGAAGAAGAAGAAGAAGAAGAAGAAGAAGAGAAGAAAAGAAAAGAAAAGAAAAGAAAGAAAAAAAGAAAGAAAGAGAAAGAAAGAAAGAAACACCACCACCACCCTGGCTTCTTCCCTGAGTCTCAGCTGACCACCCGACCCTTGACCCTGCTCCTTGGCTCCCTCCAGAACAGCTCGGCCCACATCTTCGCCACGCCCACTTTCTCTTCCCACCACTGTGGACTTCCGTTCTCTCGGAATCCCAGGGCTGGAAGGGACCTTGGAGGTCTTCCAGTCCAACCCCCTGCTCAAGCAGGAGACCCTACCCCATTCCAGACAAGGGCTTGTCCAATCTCTTCTGAGAAACCTCCAGGGTTGGAGCACCCACAACTTCTGGAGGCCAGGAGTTCCACGGGTGAATTGCTCTCCCTCACAGGGAGTTTCTCCTCCATTCCCGGGGGCTTCTTCCCTGGATTATTCCCCATCCTGAGTAGAGGTTGGATCCCGGGGAAAGGGCCGGGCTCCCTCTACTCACTCGGTGTCGTCCTCCTTCACCGTCCCATTCGGGTAGAGCTGCTCCACGAAAGTGCCGTTGGCCAGCCAGTACATGATGCCACTGTCTGGGTAGGCGGTTGTGCCCACGCAGGGGACCCGGACCTCCTCTCCTGAGAGCCACAAGGAGGAGCGGAAGGGACATTGTTCCCACTGGAGGAATCTCAGGGGCCCCACTCTGTCCACCACCCTGCACCGGAGAGGGGAAGGGGTGGGCAAGGGCTCCCTGCCAGCCACAAGCCCTCCCACGGGGGTTCCCTCCGGACCTCACTGCACAGAGAGTCCTCCCCTTAGGACCACGAAGGAGCCCCCACAATCCTGACGTTAAGGGAGGCAGCTGCTAAGTCAGTTTTGCCCCCTTTTGTGAGATTTAACATGAATCCCTTCAGTGGACAAGTTAGTAACCCCGTTGTAAAGTGAATCCAGCCTCCCCCATTGACGTCGCTCGCCAGAAGTTCACAAAAAGGGACCAGGTGACCCTGGTCTGTCATAAGTACGAGTCAGTTGCCGAGTGCTGGAATTTTGATCGCAGGACCATGGGGGGGTCCTAAGTCACCTTTTTCAGTGCCGTTATAACTTCAAATGGCCACTAAACGGAGTTTTGTATGTTGCAGCTTGTCCCCCTCCCGACCCCCCCTCTCCAGATACCTAGGGGGACCTACCGAGGGAGGCCTGGATCCGGAGGTCAGAGGTGATTCGCGACTTCTCTGCTGCGGGAGCTGAAAAGAGAGCAGGGAGGTTGGGGGAGGGGAGGGGGTCAACAGCTGCACACCCAGCCCCTCCCCCCCGTTCCCCTTTCCAGGGTCTTTGGAGGGGCAGGGGGCCTCCGTTCATCTCTGTGCATGAAGTATGCAAGGGTGGTCAAAAAATTTAATAATAAAAAAAATAAACTACAATAATATATAACAAAATAAAATAATATATAAACTAAAATAATATAAAATAATAAAAATAAAAGAAATTAATATATAAACTAAAAAAATAATATATAACAAAATAAAAATTATATATATATATATATATATATATATGAAGTGGATATTTTGTTACAGCTTCCTGTTAGGCCTATTTAAGGGAGGAGACAAACTTGTCAACCTTCTCTGCCCTTCGACTCAACCTAGAGACCATCCAGACAGAGACCTATTAAATTGCTGCTGTCTTTTTAGATATGTGTTAAAAAATTTTTTAAGGGATGATTAATAATTAATTAAGAGACCAGGATGGATCCATTTCGGGCTCCTTAGCCCTCATCAGCTGGCCATACTTTCCTACAGGGATTTGAACTGGTGCTTTCCAGCATTCGAAGCAGGCTTCCCTATGCCTTGAGCTAACCAGCTTCCCTGATTACATCATCCTTTCTACAGGACTTATTGATGAAGTGGATATTTTGTTACAGCTTCCTGTTAGGCCTATTTAAGGGAGGAGACAATATATATATATATATTTATAATAAATTATAAATGGACCCATGGGGGCGTGAGCAGCAGCTCTTCCACTGATTGAGATTGAGATTTATTGAATTTATATACCGCCCTATCTCCCTTTCGGGACTCAGGGCGGTGTACAGCCAACAGTAAGAATAGGTCATACAAAAACTAAAATCACATGTTAAAATATATTAAATAGATTGGCCTGCCAATTAAAACCCCTTTGCTACAATCAATTTAATGATTTCTATGATGTCATAGAAACATTAATAACCTGATCGGCATTGACAAAATCGCCATCGGTCAATTGCGGAAGGCAGCTTCACTCAGAGGAGCTGACCTCCTGCTGCTCAAGCACCCATCCCGCCTATCGCAGGTCCTGGGGGGGACTCGGACAGGTGGTAAAAAGAGGCCAGATCCAGTCTGAACATCTGGCTGTGCGACCAATCACAAGAAGACGATGCCGTACTGTGTCACCCGGTGGCCCTACCTTGGATGGAGAGGGACACCCTAAGCAGAACCAACAGCAGGCAGGCAGCAGCGAGAGGCCGGGCATCTGGAGAGAGAGGAGGGGGAGATCAGTGGGGGAAGGGCTGGCTTCTTTGGGAAGTGGAGCCAGGGACTCTGGAGGCATCTGATTATGAAGGCAATTAAACTCAGTGGTGAAAAATGTAAGGTTTAGACGAGAAAAATCAGAATTGTTGAAGTCCACAAGTCACAGAGGGGCCATACAGGTGAAACTCGAAAAATTAAAATGCCGTGCAAAAGTTCATTTATTTCAGTGATGCAACTGAAAAGGTGAAACTAATAGATGAGATAAGACTCATTGCATGCAAAGCAAGATAGCCCAAGCTGTGATTGGTCATAATTGTGATGATTATGGCATACAGCTCATGAAACCCCCAAATCCACAATCTCAGAAAATTAGAATATTACATGCAATCAATAAAACAAGGATTGTACATAGAACAACATCGGACCTCTGAAAAGTATAAGCGTGCATATGTACTCAGTACTTGGTTTGGGCCCCCTTTGCAGCAATTACTGCCTCAATGTGGCGTGGCATGGAAGCTCTCAGCCTGTGGCACTGCTGAGGTGATATGGAAGACCGGGATGCTTCAATAGTGGCCTTCGGCTCTTCTGCATTGTTCGGTCTCATGTCTCTCATCTTTCTCTTGGCAATGCCCCATAGACTCTCTATGGGGTTCAGGTCAGGCGAGTTTGCTGGCCAATCAAGCACAGTAATCCCACGGTCATTGAACCAGGTTTTGGTGTTTTTGGCAGTGTGGGCAGGTGCCAGGTCCTGCTGGAAAATGAAGTCAGCATCCCCATAAAGCTCGTCTGTGGAAGGGAGCATGAAGTGCTCCAAAATCATCTGGTAGATGGCTGCGTTGACCCTGGACTTAATGAAGCACAGAGGAACAAAGTCCTCTTTTCTGATGAGAGCAACTTTTGCATCTCATTTGGAAACCAAGGACCCAGAGAAAGGAGGAAGAATGGAGAGGCAAGATGCTTGAAGTCCAGTGTGACGTTTCCACAGTCTGTGTTGATTTGGGAGGCCATGTCATCTGCTGGTCTTGGTCCACTGTGCTTCATTAAGTCCAGGGTCAATGTGGCCATCCACCAGGAGATTGTTAGGTAAACATTAAAAATGTTGGACATAGTGTGGACGTTTCTGGCACAGTGATTTCCATGGAACTTTTTGATCTTACAATAACAGTTTGTATCCATTACACAGGTATGTGCGGTCAGTCAAATTATCCAGCCATTAATCCCTTTCATGATATACTTACTATCAGTACATCTACATAACCAATTCCTACTTTTCCTACAATATTAATACCATATTTTCCCTATTAACATCCCTGTTTCTCTGTCCCGACCTTTTTATTTTAGGAAATTTATATTGCTGTCCATTCACACATAGAAGCAGCTTCTATGCCCTCCACCTGGGTCTCCATCCCTACCGTTTGCCTGGAATCTGTCTGTCTGTCTACCATCTCTTTATCTCTTTCTCTCCATATCATCTATCCATCCATCCATCCATCTCATCTATCTATGTATCTATCTATCTATCTCTATCTATCCATCCATCCCATCTATCTATGTATCTATCTCTATCTATCCATCCACCCATCCACCCATTCACCAATCTCTCTCTCTCTCTCTCTGTCATCTATCTCTCTCCATATCATTCACCTCTCTCTCTCTCACTCTTTCTCTCTCTCTCTCTCTCTCTCTCACCGCAAACGCGCACAGGGTCCTAAGCCTGGGCTCAGGGTTCTGCGCCTCTGCCCTCAAGGGGGACCAGCCTCGCCTGCTGCCCCTGAAACCCCGACCGCGTCCCCGGTCGGCGGCCCCCTCCCCAGGCGGCTGGGTCTCTTCTCCCGCAAATGTCCCAGCTGGCTCCGCGGGGCGCCTGGCTCGGCTCCGGAGACGCAGAAGGGCATCGGGGGGTGGGTGGGGGTCTCGGTCCCCTCCGCCCAGCAGCCCCTTGCCAGGTTGCCGGCCGTCCCGGGCTGAGCCCGCCGTCGGCGGCTTCTGCGCTCCAGGGCGGCCAGGTGGAGCTGAGCGGCGTCGCGGGCTCTCTGGCGCCAGAGGGTCGCTTCTGGGGCAGGAAGGGCCCGGGAGCAGGTGGGAGGCGGCGGGGGCTTACCTGGGGCTGAAGGGGGCATGGCTGGTCCTCCTCTCCTTCCTCCGGGCAGCGCTGGCTGAGGTGGCAAAGGCAGAAGCGGCGCTTTATAGGCTGCTTTGGCAATCAAATCAGCACTTTTTGGCTTTTCGTGACTCAGCCACCCACCCAGCCACCCGCCCGCCCCTCGGCCACGCACGGAGAGACACGCAGGGCCAGGCCTGTCCCGGCCCGGCGCTTTGGGGAAGAGAGGCCGCCCCCCACTGAGCCCACGGGGCTCTTTTGCGGAGGGGCGGCGGGGCTGCGGCAGAAGCAGGCAAGGCTGCCCAGGAGCCCTTTCCAGCCATTCCCAGCCCTCCATACGCGGAGCAGAGTCAGCCTCTGGCCCCCAACCCTCTGGGCCCTCCCTTGGCCCACCTCAGAATACAAGGCTTCCCCCCCTGATCGGACCCCCAGTGCCCATTGGCATCCCGGGTCGATGTTTTGGGAGCCGCTGGGCGTGTAGGTGCCTCTCCAAGAGGTTGGGCATTCCTTCCCTGCTAAAGACGTCCTTGAGGCGGTGAATCTGGGCCCTTGGCACCTCTGGTTCCTCTCAGTGTCCTCCCCCCCCCCCACTTCCCTATCTGCCCCCTCCCTCCGTTCATGGCAGGATGCCAGCAAGCTTAGGGTTGGCAGTGAAGATGGCACAGGGGGCATGTCACCTCTCGCCCCTTTTCCTGCCCCAGGAGATGGCCCAAAGCAGGGGCCGCCACACCTGGTTAGAAGGTGCCCACAGATCCTGATTGCGGCAGGTGCCAAACAGGCCCCCTTAACCAGGCAGAGGAAGCCAGTGGGGGGCCCTGAGTCTGCCCCTCGGAAGCACCCAAGAGGGAGGGGGCAGGAATGGCCATCTGGTGCCCCTTCAAGAATGATGTCCTCTCTCTCTCTCTCTCTCTCTCTCTCTCTCTCTCTCTCTCTATCTATCTATCTATCATCTATCAATCTATCTATCTATCATCTATTTATCTATCATCTATCTATCTATCTATCTATCTATCTATCTATCTATCATCTATCTATCTATCTATCTATCTATCATCTATCTATCTATCTATCTATCATCTATCTATCTATCTATCTATCTATCTATCTATCTATCTATCTATCTATCTATCTATCTATCTATCTATCTAATCTTCTAATTTATCTACCTTTCTCATTTAAATGCTGCTCATCTCATGGTATCAGCACCTCTGAGTCACTTACATTAAGAGAAACAAAACCAAATGATTATCAATATACACATGGATTAAAATTAAGGCAAACTGAAAAAAGCCCATAATTTTGCAGGGGAGAGGTGGGGGGAGGGCTTCTCGTTTAGTGCCCCAAGCACCTCCAGCCAGCAGCTCCTCCTTCTTAAGTCTTTTCCTGAAGGCTAAAAGAGGACCTCACCTTTGAGCAGGGGGGGGACAGACATTCCAGAGATCAGGGCTGGGGCAGAAAAAGCCCTGGATCAGCCGAAGCTCCTTGCCTGGTGGGGTCTGGAATAGCCCCTTTTGCCAACACAAGTGGACCGGGTCAGTCCCACTGGGGAAAGAGGGCTCCTCAGGTACCCCAGAATCCTCGGTCCAGTTCTGGTCAGCACAAATTAAAAAAAAGATGTGGAGACTCTAGAAAGAGTGCAGAGAAGAGCAAGAAAGATGTTTATGGACTGGAGGCTAAAGCATAGGAAGAACGGTTGCAGGAACTGGGTAGGTTTTGTTTAATGAAAAGAAGGACCAGGGGAGACATGATAGCAGTCTTCCAATATCTCAGGGGCTGCCCCAAAGAAGAAGGAGTCAGGCTATTCTCCAAAGCACCTGAGGCAGAACAAGAAGCAATGGGTGGAAACTAATCAAGGAGAGAAGCAACTTAGAACTGAGGAGGAATTTCTTGGCACTTAGAACAATTAACCAGTGGAACTGCCTGCCTCCAGAAATTGTGAATGCTTCCACATTGGAGGTTTTCAAGAAGAGTTTTCCTTCCTTCCTTCCGATATCTCAGGGGTTGCCACAAAGAAGAGGGAGTCAGGCTATTCTCCAAAGCACCAGAGGGCAGAACAAGAAGCAATGGGTGGAAACTCATCCAGGAGAGAAGCAACCTGAAAATAAGGAGGAATTTCCCAACAGTGAGGACAATTAACCAAAGGGGTCTGGGTGATGGGTGGATGCTTGACCCAGTAGCCCAAATTCCCCCCAACTCAAAGGCTGCCACCGAGTGGGCTTCTAGCCCTCTTTGAGGCAATGCACAGGATGAAAACCAGTTCGGGGCCCTCCCTTCGTCCTCCCAGTGTCCCAACAAGGAAACAACCCCCAGTTCACGGAATTACGTTCTGGTCTGATTCCCATCAATCGCGCACTGTGGCAGCTCATCCACCCTGACGGGAAAACAGCCCTGCGGGCATTCATGTTCACTTCCTTGGGGGGGGGGGTCACGGTTCAGATGAAAGGGACGCCTGCCAGGGAGGGGGGAAATACCAAAGGCTGCAAGGCCAAAGGAAACGAGACCCACCTGGATTTCGGGAAAGGCGCCCATTGCCTGAAACCAGAGGAGAAAGTCTGCCAGCTGGATTTGAACCTGGAGAAATGAAAGCGGAAGGGCTCCAAGAGTCCCTCTCCTCTCTCCTCCTCCTCCTCCTCCTCCTCCTCCTCCTCCTCCTCCTCCTCCTCCTCCTCCTCCTCCTCCTCCTCCTCTTTCCTCCTCCAGTTTTGGTCACGACGTTACAGGGAAGAAATGCTGAGATTTTGGAGAAAGTGCAGAGAAGAGCAACTAAACTGGTTAAAGGCCTGGAGCTGTCCTGGCGAACCTATGGCACGCGTGCCGGAAGTGACACGCAGAGACATCTCTCTGGGCACACGAACCATCGCTCGCGGCTCTTCCGGGTTCCAGCAGGCCAGCCACCTGGTCTTGGAAGAACAGCCACCCAGTGTGCATGCACACACTGGGAAGATGATATTCTGCTTCCCAAGGAGGGCATGCACACCGGCCAGCTGCTCTTCATGCACACATGTGCTCCAGGACCTGGAAGACCAGGTGGCCGGTGCGCACACACACGCCGGAAACCCGATCGTCTTCCCAGCACACACATGCGCACTGAGTGGCTGCTATCTGGTTTCCTGCATGTACCCACCCATGCACCCCCATTTTGGTACTGTGTGCTGAAAAGGTTCACCAACGTTGGCCTAGAGGCAGATCACGAACTGGTGAGGACAGTTAACCAGAGGAACGGCTTGCCACAAGAAAGCCATGGATGTTTTTAAAAAGAGATTGGAGAGACATTTCTCTGAAACGGTACACAGTTTCCTGCTTGAGCCGGGGGTTGGACTAGAAGACCTCTAAGGTCCCTTCCGGCTCTGTTTTGATTCCGACCCTGATTCCTCTGAGCTCTGTTTCTGCAGGGGTCTCTTGGGTGAGCCCTCTCCACCAGGCTGCGGGTGCAGATCCTCTCCCCAGGGCAAGAGGAGGAGGGGGTTTCTGCTCTCACAGCAGGGGCCTCCCACCCACCCACCCATTTCCGAGGGGAGGGGGCTGAACCCAGAGCCTGAATTAGCCCATTTTCTATTGAATGGCAGCTATTCCTCCACTTACGGCCACCACAAGCCCCAAAGTTCCATTGCTAAGCAGTACAGTTGTTAAGTGAATCACATGGTCATTAAACAACTCCAGCTTCCTCCCTTGACTTTGCGTGTCAGAAACCGGCTGGGAAGGTCACAAAGGGAGGCCACGTGACGCCAGGATCCTTCCACAGCCCTAAATGCATGTCATTGCCAAGCGCCCACAGGGAGGCTGCAGCGGTCGTAAGTGTGAGGACTGGCTGTAAATCCTTTTCCCCCCAGTGCCACTGTGACTTCGAGTGGGACACGCACGTTTTGCGTTGCTCTGGGCACATAAAGGATGTCATTTCGTCCTTCTGAGCAGGGCTCTCCAACCTTGCCAACTTTAGGACTTGTGGACTACAACTCCCAGCTTTGCTGGCTGAGGAACTCTGGGAGTTGAAGTCCACAAGTCCTAAATTTGCCGGAGTTGGAGAGACCTGCTTCTGATGGACGCCAGCTATTATGAGTATGACATTGGTGGGCTGCCAAACTCCAGATGGCCACCAGATGGCAGTCAAGAGAGCCTCAGCAGACATTTGGGGCTGGGATCTTCAGGTAGAGAAGGTTTGGCAAGGGAGTCTCTACGATTTCTCAATAGAGGGATCTGTTTGTCTGCTGATGGGCGAGTTGCTTCAACGGAAGGCGCTGTTTTCTTTCCAGGAATACATATAATTTGTATTTTCCAAAGCGATGGGACTTCTCCTTTTGGTTTCAGACAGGGAGAAGGGAGGGCTGAGTCACGCTGGGAAAAACACAGCAGGAGAAATGTATTTCATTCAGAGACTCAGAGACGCCGAGGGCGGGAAGGGACCTTTGAGGTCATCTAGTGACTACGGTTGCCTTATGCAGGACAAAGGGCTCTCCGGGTCTGTTCTTCCTGCCGTGATGGAGCCCCCACAACTTCTGGTGGCGAGTAGCTCCACTGGTTCATTGTCCTCCCTGTGAGGAAATTTCTCCTTCATTCCAGGTTGCTTCTCTCCTGGATTAGTTTCCATCCGTTGCTTCTTCTCCTGCCCTCTGGTGCTTTGGAGAGCAGGTTGACCTTCTCTTCTTTGGGATAGCAGCTCCTCACACATGGGAAGGCTGCTGTCATGTCACCCCTGGTCCTCCTCTTCATTAGGCTCGACATACCCAGGTCCCTCAACCGTTCATCGCCTGGTTTAGCCTTCAGACCGTTCCTCACCTTTGTGGCTCATCTCTGCAGACTTTCTAGGGTCTCGGGGCCTTCATTTATTTGGTCCTAGGTGGTTTTCTTGCAAATGTTTTATGACCCAACTAGAGAACATCATCAGCGCTAATGAAGACAGAGATAGGTTCATTGATGAGGTTATCTAGTTGGGTGATGAAACGTCTGCAAGAAATCCACCCAGCTCAGAATGTCCCAGCCCTGAGCTACAAATATTAGCTGTTTCTGTATTACTTTTGTTACGTTTATCAGCTGCTCACCTCAGCCTCAGGCGACACTGGGCGGCTTACAAGAAATACCACTGATGAGCTTGAGATCATGGAAATCCTGAGCCAGAGATCTCATCAGCAGGTTCTTACGACAGAAACGTGCTGCAAAGGTCAGATCAGCCCACAGGGTTTGGTGTGGAACTCTTGCTTTGACTGCTGGTGTTTTCCCCAGTCACCGTAGCTCTTTTTAAAAACCGATTCTCTTGAATTCTGCCCGTAGAAAGCCAACGGATGGGAATGAACGCCTCACTCATTCTGAGAATGTCTCGTAACAGCAGAGCATGGAGAGCGGTGCAAATCCTTCTTCCTTTTGAGTCAATTAATTTCCGCTGAGACCCGACCGAGGACTTCTGCTTCCTGCTTCCTCCCGTCTTCTTCTCCCTTTCTTAAGCTTAGAAGGAAAACCCATCATCCGGGTAAACCTCGCTCTCTTCTAAGAACCAATCGATCGCTGAATCGTAGACGTGAAAGGTCATCTAGTCCAGCCCATTGCAATGTGCAAGATCCCCCCAAGTCAGCCATCTGTGAGACCGTTTGAAGTCACACGGGGACTGTTATTCGCCCTTATGACCATGGCAGCACCCTTGCAGTCACCTGATTCAAATTCAGAGGCTTAGCAACTG
The DNA here is from genome assembly GCA_039707465.1 of Rhabdophis nuchalis. Lineage (NCBI taxonomy): Eukaryota > Metazoa > Chordata > Lepidosauria > Squamata > Natricidae > Rhabdophis > Rhabdophis nuchalis. Next base: position 67,440,972 of record CM077649.1, read on the forward strand.
GCATGTACTTCTGACTGTTGCAGGCTCCCTGGGGTCAGGTGATCCCCTTTTGCGACCTTTGGACAAGTGAAGTCAAGGGGGAAGCCGGATTCACTTTACAACCATATTACTCACTTAGTAACCACAGCGATTCACTTACAACCCTGGGCAGCAAGGGGGAGGGCTGTGGGGCCCTTGGGGCCCTCTGAGCTGGGTGGGTTTCTTGCAGATGTTCCATGATCTAACTTGGGAGCCTCAGTGCTAGTAGCGGCTATGAACACCAACTACTGGCAGTTGGAGGACATCATGAAAACTCCTTGATTGCACAACCCATGGAAAGACTCAACCATCCTTTCAGCTGAGCAACGGAGAACATCCTATAGGCCAAACCCAGAGCAAAAAGGCAAGAGAATTGCTGGAAACCACTCAGGCAGGGAGAAATAAACAGCATCCAGAAAAAAGCCTGGCAGGAACTGCGTATAATTTAAGGAAAAGAAGGACATAGGAGCAGACTTCTAATATTTGAGGGGCTGCCCCAAAGAAGGGGGGTGTTCCACCTATTCTCCAAAGCAACCCAAGGCAGGACGAGAAGCAGCGGATGGGAACTCATCAAGGAGAGAAGCAACCTGGAATTAAGGAGAAATTAACAGAACAATTAATCAGTGGGACGGAGGTTGAGGGTGCTTCATCACCGGAGGTCTTTAAGAAGAGACTGGACAGTCATTTGTCTGGAATGGTCTAGGCCAGAGGTCTTAGGTCATCTTTTTTGAGAAGCACCACCAGGACAGAGCCCATTGACCCTCTGGCAACTGGGAGCCTCTTGGTGGCCACTCTGGAGCAGCCTGGGGGCAATCCGGAAGGGGTGGGTGGGTCCTGAGTGGACGCTTTGCCTGGAGCGCTTCCTGACTCTTCCTTCTCAGCTGGGGATTCCTTTCCGCTTGGTAGAGCCCCAGTTTCCTAACAGCTCATCACATGGTTGTGTGTGTGTGTGTGTTGTTATTCACTCCGTTTTGGAGAAGTCATCTTCACATGTTCCGGCCCACTTGGTCTTCTCTAGACAGTCTTAAAGTTCAAACCACAAAGTCTGAAAACAAAGAGGGCTTGTTGCCTTGACTTAAGGCATTTCCAGCGAGTGTGTCAACCCTCAGCCACGCTGCCCATCTGCCATCCCTTCCCTTGAGCTTTTCCCACAAGACATTTTCCGGGTAGAGGCCTGGGGAGTTTCTCACCCATCCAGGTCATCGTTGTCCCCGGGGGGGGGGGGGGGTCCTCCCCAGAAGGCAAGTGGATTTCCTTGGGGTTTTTTTCCCTTGAAAGCATTTCCCTTCTCATCCAAGAAGCTTCTTCGGTTCTAACTGCTCTGCCCTTTCAGCAGCTCCAAGAAGGTTCTACACCCATCCACAATATCGGACTGACCTCCAAGTGGACTCCCAGAGGGAGCGCTAAGCACCAGAGGACTGCAAGGCCTAGGAATCCTTCCAGCCTGAATGGAGCTTCTGGGATGAAGCGTCTCCTTGCTTCCTTTGGGGCTGCCTGGGAAGGAGCTCCATGCCCCATTGAGCTGGGGGGGGGGGTGGAGAAGAAAAGCCAGGCTTGGCTGACATGCAGCTGTGGCTGCTTTTCATTGTTTTGTTATGGAGTTTATGGGCTGAGGAGAGAATCTGTCCCTCCATCAGTTCCTCCATCCATCCACCTACCCCACCCATCTGTCCATCCATCCATCTCCCCATCCATCCATCTGTCCATCCATCCATCCATCCATCCATCCATCCATCCATCTGTTGATCCCCCATCCATCCATCCATCCGTCCATCCCATTTGTCCATCCATCCACCCACCCACCCCACCCATCTGTCCATCCATCCATCTCCCCATCCATCCATCTGTCCATCCATCCATCCATCTGTTGATCCCCCATCCATCCATCCGTCCATCCCATTTGTCCATCCATCCATCCACCCACCCCACCCATCTGTCCACTCATCCATCTGTCCATCCATCCCTCCATCCCATCCCTCCATCCCCCCATCCATCCATCTCCCCATCCATCAATCCATTCATCCCTCCATCTGTTGATCCCCCATCCGTCCGTCCATCCATCCATCCGTCCATCCCATTTGTCCATCCAGCCACCCACCCCACCCATCTCTCCATCCATCTCCACATCCCATCTGTCCACCCATCCATCTGTCCATCCATCCCTCCATCCCATCTGTTCATCCATCCATCCCTATTCATGTATGTCCATAAACTCCCTGAATTTGTTGCCTGCAGGCCCACCCCCCGCCGTTCTCTCTGCGCGCATGAAGACAAAGGCAGGTGTGTAGAAGCTCCTTGCCCCCCCCCCACCTGTCTGTCTCCATCGTGCTGGACGTCCTGCTTCCTCCCCTTCAGAAGGCAGCCAGAGGCCAGGCAGTCTCCCCTCTTCCTAGGAAAAGTCCTCTGGCCGCTCAGAGCCTCCAGCGCTTCTCCCTGAGCAAAATGGCAGCTCCTCCTCCTTCGGAAGCCGAGACGTGGGGTGTGTGGGGGGCACAGCAGACGCTCCCAACCGTCTCAGAAGACGAGGCATGCTCTCTGCTTGCAGGAGGCCTAGTGGTTAGCTCTGGGCCCTTTCAGTGGAGGAAGGTGCCAGCCGGGCTGTTCCCAATCAGTGATTTCGTCTGCTTTTCCTGGATGAGCCGAGCCCCACTGTGGGCAAAGAGGCAGAGGGGATCGGAGGCCTCCTGGGACTACGACTCCCAGCCAGTCCCAAGCCCACGGCTGCCATGAGAATGGAGAGGTCGGAACTCGAGGCAGGAGGCGGCTTCCTTCTGGGAGACACGATCTTGGCTTAGGTCTTCAAAGAGCAGCTGCACGGGGAGTCTGGCACCGTTTTCGGTGCTGTTGTTACTTTGAACGGTCACTAAATGAACTGCTGTAAGTGGAGGACTACCTGTAACGCTGAAGGAAAATGGGGTTGCGGCCTCTTGCAGAGGAAGACTTAACTGGCTTCAACATTTGGCCAACCCTTGCATGCAGAGCTGGGGGCCGTTCCGTGCCCCACCCAGGTGGAGAAATTGGCAGGGAACCCAAAGGTGGGACGGTCGTGGGGTTGAACAGAAAACACAGGATCGTAGGGGTGGAAGGGGCCTTGGAGGTCTTCTAGTCCAGCCCCCTGCTGAGGCAGGAGAACCTCTACCGTTTCAGACAAACGGCTATCCAGTCTCTCCTTGAAAACCTGCAGCGATGGAGCTCCTACAACTTCTGGTTAATTGTCCTCACCGTCTGGAAGTTTCTCCTTAGTTCCAGGTTGCTTCTCTCCTTGATTAGTTTCCCCCCATTGCTTCTTGTCCTGCCCTCAGGTGCCTTGGAGAATAGGTGGATCCCCCCTCTTCTTCTGTGGGGCAGCAGCCCCTCAAACACCTGAATGTGACATGTTGTTCCCTGCTCCAGTCTCGGCTCTTATTGGCTCCTGTCTGCACATTTTCTAGGGTCTCAGCAACTTTTCTGAGCTGGGTCGGGGCAGAGAAACGTCACCCGAAACTCACAACTCGTACAAAACAAGTCATCTTAAACCTGCAAGGAGGCTTCTCAGATTCTGGTTTCAAATAAGTTACTCGTAATGGAGTTTCCAAAAACTAGACTCCTGCAACCGCTGAGTCAGGCATTTGGCAACGTGAAGATTTGTGGACTTCAGCTCCCAGAATCCCCCAGCTGCAAATGGGGGGGGGTGTCACATGACAACCCCCCCCCCACCCCTGGACGCTGCAACTGTTTTAAGTACATGCCAGTTGCCAAGGATCTGAAGTTTGGTCACGTAATTACAGAGCTGTGAAAAACAGTCATGTCACTTTTTTTAGTGCCATTTATCTCCAGCCACTAAACGAATCGTTGTAAATCGAAGACTACTTATATTTATTTCCTTCCAAACAGCCCTTAATACAGGGGTCTCCAACCTTTGCAACTTTAAGTCTGAAGGACTTCAGCTCCCAGACTTCTCCGGCCAGCAAAGCTTATTATGTATATACCCACATAGCAAAGCTGGCTGGAGAACTCTGGGAGCTGAAGTCCTTCAGACTTAAAGTTGCAAAGGTTGGAGACCCCTGATTTAGGTAGTATTTGCAGCTTTGCTGGCTGGAGAAGTCTGGGAGCTGAAGTCCTTCAGACTTAAAGTTGCAAAGGTTGGGGACCCCTGCCTTAATAGATTCAGTCCCAAAAGGCCGTTTCCAGAAAAGATTTCCTTCCGTCTTCATTCCGACGTTTGATTTCTTCCCCAGATCCCTGGGTTGAGAGGGAAAGCGACAGAAATTGAGTGAGCGGATAAAAAAGAATGAATGAATTAAAAGAAGAGAGAGGAAGGAAGGAAGGAAGGAAAAGAGATCAGTTCAGGCAGAAGAATCAGGTGGGGGGGGTTGTGGGGCTGTTGAAACGAAAAGACAATTTTAATTTCCGTGTTTCTTGCCTTCTTTTGTTGGAAAAAAAGATCTGGCAATCAAGGGAGCCCCCCCCCCCCACAAACCCTCCAGCCTTTGGGTCTCCCCCCCCCCAAGGGGGCTCTTCACAAAGCCCCCCCCCCCCAAGCGCTTGGCGTTTGTTCCCTTCGGCCTTCAGTCCTTCCCCCAAACTTGCTGGCCGTCCTCTTCTGCTTATAGAAGGGGAGGGGGGGGGCTATTTTGAGCGATGGGGATGATCAGCCAAGAGGAATTGAAACTCAATGAAAGGTCAACAACTTTGGAGTCTCCCAGGATCCCAGCTGTGCCTTGAGGGACCTTTGACTCCCCCTCCACTGAAGCCCCCAAGCCCCCACAGCCCCCCTCCCCACCCAGGCCCAGAAGGAGCCCCCACGTGTATGAAAGCCTCCCAAACGGAGGGTGGGTTTTTTGCCCCCCCCCCTCAGACTGATTCCCTGCCCTTTTCCTAACCCTGGGCAGAATTGGGGGGGGGGGGGGGATAGAGGAATGGAATAGAGAGTTTCCCAAGGCAACCAGGGTCTCCAAAAACAAGAGAAAAGCAATTTAGCAGAATTTATTACACCGTTTTTTCAAAGGGGGGGAGAGAAAAACCCTATGGGCACTGTGAGCCTCCTAAGGATTATCTCCCCAGGGGGGTCTCCATGGCAGAGGCTGCTCAGGAGGGCCAGGCCGCCTTTCAGGCTCCCACAGACACACCTGGAGGGACACCAACCACGCCTGGGGGTGAGCCCCCCCCCCCCACTGCCCCAGCTTCCTCCCCTCACTGGGGAGAGCCCTGCAGCTGGACCCCCTTCCCCGGTCACCCACCGTTCATTGCGAGGGGGAAGAAGCTGATGGCCACCAGGCGAGGGGGTGTCTGGCCCGGCTTCTCATCTGGGGCCAGGAGAAAGGAGCCCACCGCCCCAATCCACAGCCAGGTGCGAGGGGGGCTGGGGAGGGGTCCCAGGCGATGGGAGGGACTTGCTCTCCCCCTGGGTCAAGGGGTCTCCTGGGGTTGAAAGGTGCCAAAGCAGCCCCGGCTTCACCCTCCTTCTCCGCATCAACTGTCTGTTAAACCGAAGGCTGCCACGTCGAGCCCCAAAAATAACCAGGCGGGGGTGAGGATGGGAGGCCACCCAGCGATCCTCGGGTTGAGCAGGACTTCCCAGTGGCAGGACGTTGCTTCCTCCCAGGCGACGTGGCGGGAGAGGAGCCGATGCCCCCCGAAAGAACCCCTCGAAAGACGCCGGCTGCTCCTTCCAGCGCTCGACAGGCAGTCCAGACTTTGACCAGGGACCCTGGCAGAGGAGTGGGGAAGGCGGAGGGGCCTCTCCCCCAGGATTCAGGGTGCCCCCCCCGCACCTGCTGGAGGCCCAAGGGGGGGCAGGAGAGGCGGTTGAGAGGACCGGGACCCTCTGGGTTGGCGTCAGAGGCGCAAAGGCTGGGGACGATGGGGCCGGGGAACAGGGCAGGAGCCCCTCTGCCCCACGGTGGCTGTCCACCTGGACCCCTGTGGCCGAGGGGAGGGGGCGGGGGAGACCCCAGGGGGCCATCAGTGGGGGGGGGGTTGAATAAAAAGAGGTTTCCAGAGGCTGTTAAAATTAATTCTTTTCTTTCTGGCTAAAAAAGAAAAGAAGAAAAGAAGGAGGAGAGAAGAGGGGGGGGGGGAGAGACCTCCCCCCTCCCTCCCATCCTACAAGCAGCAGAAGCCGGCCTCTGGGGAGGGGAGGGGGGCCGGGGGGGGGGGGCTCCTCGTGTGCAGAGTCCCACTGGGGTCCTGGCGCAGCAGCTCTGGCCCAAAGGCCCAGGTCCTGAGAGGTCGAGGGGCCGAGAACGCTGCCCCCGAGGGAGGGGGGGGGGCTCCCAAGGCGTCCTGGCTCTGGGGGGGCTACTCCAGCCCCAGGATATAGTTAATCCCTTGCACCAGTCCGATGATGACCGGCTGCCAGGCCACCAGGTAGCGGAGCCAGTCCAGTAGCTGACCATACATGACGTGAGGCCGCTCCCAGCTGCAAGGCGGAGTTAAGGCGGAGTAGAGAGGAAGGAGACGGGGGGGTGGGGAGCCAGGAGGGGGTCGAGAGGCCAGCCTTCCACCCTCTGCCTCTGGCACTCAGGGCCCTGCATTGGGGGGGGGGGGCAGAGCAGGCAATTTGTCCACCCCCGGGTGGCGAGAGGGGCTGCAGAGGCAGGGAGGCCACGGGGGAACCACCGTCTGAACGGAGGCTCTCGGGGGACGGGGGGGACACACAGAGGGCATCTAGTCCAGCCCGTGCGTGTGCGTGTGGTGGTGGCGAGAGAGAGAGGGAGGAAGGATACGGGTTGCTGAACATTCGCTTGAGGTCCACCTTCTCCTTGCAGTAGGGACACGTCTGCTTCTTCCCCACGATGCACCAGCCACGGATGCAGAACTCGTGGAAGCTGGACGGACGGACGGTCAAGGGAGAAACGGAGGCTGGACGGACGCCCGAGAGAAGCCCCGAAGCCCAGGTTCTTTCCTTGCAGACGTCTCAGGACCCAACTAGGGAACATCATCAGTGCTGTGATTGTTAGCACGGATGACGTTGCCTAGTTGGGTCATGAAACGTCTGCCTGGAAACAACTCAGCCCAGGGACCCCCAAGGACCCCCATCATTCCCAGGGAAGGGAACCCAGGTGGACGTGGGGGCCAGCCCAGCTCCTCTTCGGCCTCCTCCTCCTGGGGGTGAAATCCAATAGCCCCCCATCCCCTCCATGGAGGCCTCCTGACCGGGAGAGCCAGTTCCAGCCAGACCCAAACGGTGCCCTCCTCCAGCTGTCAGAGGGGGGGGGGAGCTTATAGATTTGACCCCCATGAGGAGGAGGAGGGAGGGCGAGGCAGGAGAGGCGGCCTGGGGGAGGACAGGCCCTGCCCCCCCTCCCTGCGCATTCCCAGGACCGAGGCTGGGCCCCAGCAGGGTGGGGGGGGGTCTTCCCTTGGGTGGAGGGGCCGGCCGCCTCCCCTGCCCCCAATCGCATCGCTTTGCTGTACCCCTCAGAGGTCAGGCTGGGGGACTACAAGTCCCATACCCTCTGGACATCTGGGTGACCCTGGTGGAGACCCCAAATCAGGGGACATTAAAGGGAGTCCTCAATTTATGAGTTCGTTTAGCGACCGTCTGATGTTACAAGGGCACGGAAAAAAGTGGCATATGACCTTTTTTCACACTTACAAACTGTAAGTTGTAACCCCCAGGGTCACATGACCAAAGTCCAGAGGCAACTGGCATGTACTTATGGCGGTTGCAGCGCCCATGGGTCACGGGATCCCCTTGTGGGACCTTCTGACGAGCAAAGTTCAGTGGGGAAAGCCGGATTCGCTTAATGACCGTGTTACTAAGTTAACGACTGCAGTGATTCACTTAACAACAGTGGCAAGGAAAGTTGTAAAACGGGGCAAAACTGTTGCCACTCCACAAACGATTCACTTCGATTGTGGTCGTAACTCGAGGACTCCCTGTCCTAACGTAAACGCTGCAGTGATTCACTTAAGGACCGTGGCAAGGAAGGTCATAAAGAGCGGTTTTGCCTTGCAGTGGAAGTTCTGGGCTTTCCCTCTGACCCACGTGGGGCCCCCTCCCCTCCCGCTCCGAGTCAGAGGAAAGCCCGAGGGAGGGGGGGAGGGGGGGGCTGAGCCAGGGCTTCCCCTTACGGCCCCCCAAGGGAGGGAGGGGCTATGGGAAAGTTTCCCACAAGAGTCATCCAGGGGAAGCCCTGGTCCTCCACACGCGTGTGCCATGCAACGGAAGCAGAGGGGATCCCGTCATCGTGCACAAGGACACGCCTGCCCTGGGAGGGAGACACACACTCCCCCCCCCCAACAGCCTTCCTTGCAGGGCCCTCCGGGGGCCACGCTGGGCCAGATGGGCTGGACTGAGGAGGAGCCCCTTGGGCGGCATTGGAGGGGCACTTGGGGGGACCCCCGTGCCTGGGGGACCCAGCCTCTGAGGTCTGGACGGTGGATTTACAGGCAGTCCTCGCTTAGTGACCGTTGGGAGCGACAACGGCACTGAAAAAGGGGACTCTGGGGCTGGTTTTTCCACTTGGGGCCTTTGCGGCCTCCAAAATTTCTCTTGCTAAGCCAGACAGTTGTTAAGTGAGTTTTGACCCATTTTACGGCCTTCCTTGCCACTGCTGTTAAGTGAATCACTGCCGTTGTTAAGTGAGTAACAGGGTCGTTAAGTGAATCCGGCTTCCCCCATTGACTTTGCTGGTCAGGTGGTCACCGAAGGGGGTGGCGTGATTCCAGGGACCCCGTGACCGTCATAAGTGTGAGCTACTCGCCAAGCACGTGTGTGTGCGCTTGGGGGAGGGCGCAGGAACACAGCCGCAGCCCCTGGACACTGCTCCTCCCTCCCTCCCCCCTGCCACGAGAGCCCCCGCCCTCCCCGAAACTCCCACCGTCATAAGTGTGAGTCAGCAGCCAAGCATCCCAAGGGGTGCCCGTGTGTGCCTCAGCCTCCCCCTCCCTCCCCCCGTGGGAGGATACACGTGGTTGCAGGAGAGCCGGTAGGTGTTCTCGATGATCCCTTCCTCGTTGACGTCCACGAAGATCTGCTGCCCACAGACGGCACAGACGCTGTCCGAGAGGGCCTTGGTGGGCATCCCGCAGGCACTGTAGAACTGGCCCCGGGGAAGGGGGGAGGCGGGGTGAGGGGGGGGCTCCTGGGGGGGCCGGCTCCCCCGCCCCCCCTCCCTTCCCTAGGCACCCCCGAGCCCCCCCTCAACCCCCGCCCCCCCAAGTCCCCCCCAAACGCCCAGGGCGGGCTCTGCCCCCCCTTGCCCACATGGGAAAGGAGGAAGAGGGAGAGCTCCCCCTGGTGGCCAAAGTCCCTCTGCGCTCTTCAGTTTCTCAACCTGGGCTGGACTACAAGTCCCCAATTCTTCAGCCAGCAGATTTCCTTCCTTCCTTCCTTCCCTCCCTTTCTCTTTCTTTCTCCTCCTTTCCTTCTTCTTTCCGTTCCTTTTTTCTTCCTTCCCATCATTCCTTCCTCGCTTCCATTTTTCATTACTTTCTCTCCTTTCACCTCCCTCCTTCTCCATCCCTCCATTTCTCCTCTCCTTGCTTCCTCATCCCTCCTTTCATCCTCCCTCCCTTCTTCCCCATAGCTGGCTGGGGGATTCTGGGAGTTGAAGGCTGAGACCGTTGGCGGAAGGGAGCCACTCCAGAAGGCCCCCCCTCCAGGCCCCCTCCCCACCCCTCCCTCTTCCCCTGAGGAGCCCAGGGCACCCTCCCCGCTGGAGGCTCTTACCCCGATGGTGGAGGCCATGTAATCTGCACACATCTCCGCAAAGTCCCGTTCCAGGACCCCGTAGTAGAGGCCGTAGAACAGGAGAGAGATCCCAAAGTCCATGCCGTCTTCTGGCTTAATCCTGACATTGGGGGGGAGACGGGGAGACGTTAGAAACCTCCATGGCGGCTGCTGAGAGGAAACCCCCCTCCCCCCCCAAAGGCAGGCTGACCTCAACGTCTGAGCTGGGGGGGGTTAGGGAGGCTTTGAACCCGGGACTCTAAGAATCCATGCCTGGAGCTCCAGTTATTTGGCTACAAGAATCCCTGCCTGGCCTGAGCAGCCCTTTGGGGCTGGGGGGTCCTCTAGACGGCCCCCCCAGTTGGTCCATGGTGCAAGCTGTCATGATTCAATTATTGCCAGCACTGATGAGGCTCCCCAGTTGGGTTAGAAAACGCCTGCAGGGAAACCCCCAAAGCTCAGAGAGCACCAGGGACCCCCACTGCCCCCCCTCCTCCTCCTCCTCCTCACAAATCCCTTCTAGCACTGATGAGGTTCCCTGGATTGGTAATGAAACGCCTGCAAGGAAACGAGCTGGCTCTGAGACCCCCAAGGGCCCCCCAGTCCTCCTCCCCCTCCCACACCAGAGAGAGAGAGGGAGGGAGGGGCTTTCCTTCTCACCTGAATAGGAGGTTCAGCCCAAAGAGGGTGAACATGACGGCCATGTAGCCCAGGATGCCTATGGCGTAGCTGATCTTGTATATGAGGAGGAACCACTTGTACACCAACCTGGTCGGAGGGAGCAGAAGGGAAAACGGGACAGGCCCACAGCTGTCAATCAGGGCCTCTTTCGGACTCTGCAGCTAACACCCCCCCCTCCTTCTTTCCAGGGGGGCCCAGAGCTTCCCTCTTTGAAACAAGCCCCATGGCAGCCCCTGCAGTTATGTCCCCCAGCTACAGACCGTATTTTTCAGACTATAAGGCGCACCCAGATTTTGAAGAGGTCACTTTAAAAAAAAAAAAAAAGCTTTTGCCCTCCTCTGCAGGGCCTCCCAGACCCTCTGCCAGCCCTGGTTTTTGTGAAAAAGGAGCATGCAGAGAGTTCCAGAGGCCTGCAAAGTGCTCCCGGGGGCTCCTGGGGGCCGTGGAGGGCAAAAATGGGATGCGTGGGGGGGTTGGGGAGGCGAAAAACGGGCCCGTTTTTCATGAAAACGAGATGCACGAAGCGGGGCTTCGGGAGGCCAAAATGCTGCATTCAGCGTATAAGACGCACCCAGATTTTCACCCTCTTTTCGGGGGGAAAAAGGTGCGTCTTATACTCTGAAAAATACAGTAAGCATCCCGTGAAAAGGGCCTCTGTCGCTGGCCGGCTTAAACAAAATAAATCCAAGTGGAAACTGCCATTTTCCGCAAACCCAGAAGTGGGAGAAAGGCCTCCAAGGTCAGCCCTAAAGAATGCAAAGTTCAGGATCTTTAGCAGCCTTCCAATCTGACGCAATAAACCTGCAGGCAGTCCTCCACTTACGACCACCGTTGGGCCCAACGTATCCGCTGCTGAGATATTAGCAGAAGCGGAACTGAAAAGACGGAAGGAAGCCACTGGAAGCCCCTTGGCAGAAGGCCTCTGCCCGCCCGGAGGAGCCCAGGGGGCAGGAGGTGGCTCACCTGGGGGTGGTCTGGACCAGGGGCTTCCGGGTGGCTCGGAAGGTCACAAAAGCCGTGATGGCCGAGAAGAAGATCCAGATGCCCAGGAACCGCCACCAGTGCAGCTTCACGGTGAAGTAGAGGGGGACGACCCACATCTGGAAGAGGGTCACCATCTGCAACGAGAGACAGAGGGGGGGGAGGGTTAGGGGAGGGGCCGCACCTCAAGGCCCTTCCCTTCCTCCCCAAAAGCCTTCAGGCCACCCTGGAGGGATCCTAGCAAAGGGGGCAGCCCAGCGGAGCCCAGCGTCCAAGAAGGCTCACTCTTCTTCCTCACTTGCACCGGCCGGCAGCTATTAACCCCTCAGCTCCGGACAGGGAATCTTTACAGCTCAGGACTGAACTGGGAGGTCCTGGCTGAGCGGGTGATTTTCCTTGCAGACATTTCGGGACCCAACTAAGGAACGTCATCAGCGCTAGAAGGGAGTGGGGTTTGTGGGGAGGAGGAGGAGGATTGAGGGGCCCTCGGGGCTCTCTGAAGTCGGTGGTCTTCTTGCAGAGTAGCTAACATCATCAGTGCCAGAAGGGAGGAGGAGGGGGGGGGGGCTGAGAGACCCTTGGGGCTCTTTAAGTGCCGTGCTTTTCTTGCAGACATTTCGGGACCCAACTAAGGAACGTCATCAGTGCTAGGGGGGATTTGGTCTTGCTTTATATTCCGATCACTTGCTTGCAGACAGCACCAAGGACCCCACAGTCCTCCTCCTCCTCCATAAACCGTACCTCCTCCCAGCACTGATGATGTTCCCTACTTGGGTCACGAAAAGCCTGCAAGAAAACAACCAACCTCAGGGGGCACCAAGGACGCCATAGTCGTCGTCGTCCTCCTCCTCCTCCTCCACAAAGCCCACTTCCTCCCAGCACTGATGATGTTCCCTAGTTGGGCCCCGAAACGCCTGCAAGGAAAGCAGCCGGTTGAGAGCGCACGGAGGAGGAGCCCAGAGCTCAGCCAGAGCTTCTCCCCTCTCGGCCCCCTGCGGGAGCTGCCTTACGTTGTAGGAGCGTGGGTGCCTCTGTTTCCACTGGACCAGGAGCAGCTGGGCGACCACCAAGGTGGCAATCAAGATGAGGACCATCTCGGCGTGCATGGCCTCGTGGCCCCGGTGCTTGGCGTGCATCCGGGCATGTTCGATCCTGCAACGAGAGCCAGGCAGGTCAGCCTCTCGCACAGCAGCAGCCCCTCCCCCCCGGCTGGCAGCCCTTTCCGTCTGGCTGGGGAGCCCGAACCCACAATGGCCTCCAAAGGCCCCAGGGCCCCTCGGGACCCTAAAGAGGGAGCCGGAACCCCACAAGGGGATGGTGGGTGACTGGACAGTGAAACTGTGATTTTTAAAAAATCTGAAATTAATTTTAAGTGTTAATTTTATACATAAAATGTTGATTATATTGCACCCAGAGTCCCTCTTTGAAGGAAAAGGAGAGTTTAGAGAGAGAGGGGGAGGGAAGGAAGGAAGGAAGGAAGGGAGGGAGGAAAGGAAGGAAGGAAGGAAGAAACTCTGAAATGCAAACCTCAGCCAATCTTCCTGAGCTCAGAAAGCAGGGAACGAAAGGCAGCCCTTCCGATCCCTGAGAATCCACAGGCGGAATAGTGCAGCCCCAGTTCAGGGCGGGGGCACCCATAAGGCCATCTATCCCAGCCCCGTGAGTCAACAGAGAGCTATCAGCAGTGTGCTGGAGGTGGGTCTTGCAAGATGAGCTCACTCACACACTCACACATGCTTCCCCACAGCCAGTCAGGAGTCCAGAAGGGAACCAGGCAGCCTTGCACTCACCTCCATCTCTCATCCGGGTCCAGTTGCGACAGGTCCACCTGCAGAGAAGGAGAGAGAGAGAGAGATCAGTGCAGCCAAGTGGGGAGAAGGCCCTGCTGTCTCAGCAAAGGGGGCTTCCCAGAGGCCCCTTGGGCTCTGCCAGCATCCAGGAAGGGAGAAGGGCTGCAAACAACCAGGGTTACATTCACAGAACAAGACGGGCCCAGAACCTCCCCTGGGGAGGAGGGGGGGGGGGCTTAATGGGGTGCTGTGGATTTTAGGATAGCTGTGAATGTGTCCCCCCCCCCCCCCCCCGCGCTCACCTGCAGGGCAGCCATCGCAGCAACTCCAAGCGCATCCCGTGGCTCCCCTCGGAGAGAAGCGCTGAGCAACCTTCGGATCCCTTCGGATCCCAGAACTCCCCCAGGGCGGGCATTCCACCCTCATTGTGAGCTGGCATTCCTGCCCCCCCCAGGCACACACCCCCCCCAGCTGAGAAGCAGAGGCCCCTTTCTGTGGCCCTGGAGGGCAGGCCCAGCGCAAGGAGGGTCAGAAGGCAGAAGCCCTGGGAAGCCCACCTCCTTCCTCCTCCTGGTCCCCTCTTCTGAAGGGGGCGGTGGGCTGAGGAACAGGCGGGTGGGGGAAGTTGGCAACGGCTGAAAGACGGGGCAGGGGGCCAGCAGGCAGAGGCCCAGGAGGACGGACCGAATGGCCACTGGGGAGGGCCAGCGGTTCCCATCGGGAATCCATGGACTCCTCTTTAGCACAAGGGCATCTGTGAAGCACACCTGCTGGGGGGGGAGGCAGCCCACCTGTCCCGGCTGCCCTCTCCGCCTTCGGCCTGCCTGGCCTCCTCCCTCCCCACTTTGTGATGGCCACTCACGGCAGACACAGGCGCGTCAGAAAGCGAGGCGGGGCTGAAAAGGGGGGAGAGGGAAGAGACCCCCCCGGGCAGAATAGTTCCCCCTGTGGTTTCCCACGTCTGCCATAATTTGAACTGGGGAGCTGAGGGGGGGGGGGTTCTCCCTCCTCCATGGCTGCCCCAAAGGGGCCTTTTCTCTGGTTTTCCTTGGAAGGCCTTTCGCTTCTCCTCCAGGAAGCTTCTTCAGCTCTGACTGGAGCATGGGGAATGGAACTGGGGACTTGCTAACACATGGAGTTCTCCGAGAGAGCTTGGTCGGTGTTTTGTTTGCAAACGTTTCGCGACCCAACTAGATAACTTCCCCAGTGTTAGACGGGGAGGGGGTTTGTGGAGAGGGAGGGCAACAACAACCATGGCGACTGTGGAGTCCTTGGTGGTTTTCCTGTGGACGTTTCGTGATCCAACTAGTCCAACCTCCCTCAGGGCTGAAGATGTTCCCTAGTTGGGTCATGAGACGCCTGCAAGAGAACAACCAAGTGCAGAGAGCATCAAGGACCCCCCCCCCCAAATCTCTTCCTCCTCCTCCTCCTCCCTCGGTCTGCAACCCCCCCCCCCACCCCCTTCTAGCCCTGGTGATGTTCCCTAGCTGGCTAAGGAAGTGCCTGGAAGAAAGCAACCAGGCTGAGGGAGCTCTTTTTTTTTTTTTTTAAATTGAAAAAGTTTTATTCAAACCAATTTCCCCCCTTTTTACCCCCCGACATATAATATAAATCACATACCAATACTATACCCCCTCCCAGGCTGAGGGAGCTCTTAGTGCCCCCCAGGAGCCCCTGGGGAAGACACCCCCAGGTCGACCCCAAAGAAAGGGAAAGGAAACTCCTGCAGAGGATGGAAACTGGCGGCCCACGGCTTTCCTCCGAGGAAAGGGACAAGAGGCACCTGCAGATAAGCCCCAGTAACACCTGCAGCCCAACGGCTCCTAAGGACTCCAAGGAGCCGCCTGAGGGCAAAGGTCGTTGCCAGCAAAGGTCCGACTTTGGCCCCTCGGGGGTGTCTGTGCGGAGTCACAGATCCTCCCAAATCAAACTCCAGACCTTCCATCTTTTTCCCAAAAGCCCAGCAGCTCTTCCCGGGGCTGCGACACAGCGAAGCTAAACCTCCTCGGCCGTCACTGGAGGCTTCCGTGAGGAGAGGGCGGCTTGTCTGGAATGGCCCGGGGGCCTCCTGCTTGAGCGGGGGGGCTGGACTAGAGGACCTCCGAGGTCCCTTCCAACAGGGTGACTCTCTCATTCTAGGACCAGGAACCTGTCTGCGTCTCTAAGGGGGCTGCAGGGGCTGGCTGGAGGGTTTCATGGGCACCCTCTGACGGGAGGGGAGGGCCGGGTGTCGGTGAGTCACGCTTTGGAAGTTACAAAGGTGTGTAAAACTCACCTCAGCCATTGGCTGAGCAGCTTCTGGTGACTGGAGGGAAGAGCTTGGGCTCCACTTAGGAGGCAGGATGGGAGAGGCCACACAATCCTTGGCTTTCCACATTTCCTCCGCCTAACAGAGCGAGAGTTTTCCCAGGCGTCTGGAGACAGGGCTCTGGGAAGGACCTTGGAGGCCTTCTAGTCCACCCCCCTTCAAGTGGGAGACTTAACAACTCTGGCAAAAAAAACCATCATTAAAAGGGGGCAAAACTCAAGCCAGACTCAGCTGACGAATTTGGATGCTTGGCCACTGACTCGCACTTATGGCATTCCCCGAGTTCATGTCATCTCCTTTTGCGACCTTCTCACCAGCAACGTCAATGGGGGAAGCCAGATTCAGTTAACTCCCAAAGTGTTGCAGGGAGCAAAATCAACAACTGTCTCACTTACCAACAGAAATCTGGGGGTTCAATTGTGGTCATAAACCGAGGGCGACCTAAATCTGCCAACAGCATGGCTGGAGAACGCACCCCGACACGAAGACTTGCTCAAAGTCCGCCATCCCTCTTGCTGCTTCTTCCCAAAAGGGAAGAGAGACGGATTGTGGGGACCCAGTGGGAGATTTTTAAATGGTTTTAAAATTCGGGATTCGGGTTCTTTGCTGCCCATCAGCCTGACGGGCGATTCTGGGCGGCCGAGGAAGGGAAGGCAGCCAGACAGGAGACCCCAGACGACCGTCCACATTCTCCCTTGAGCTCCGGCCTAAATTATAGCCTCAGATCAGGCTGGGAAACGAATTCTGCCAGCAGATGGGAATGCCCAGGTGGAACCGAGTGAGAATCCTACCAGGACAGCTTTTTTCTTTGACAGCTCCCAGAATTCCTCCGTCGCTTGTCTGGGGAATTCTGGGAGTTGAAGTTCAGCCCTCTTCAAGCTGTCAAGCTCGAGAGACACGCAGTAGACCAGGGATGTCCAAACCTGGGAACTTTAAGACTTGTGGACTTCAACTCCCAGAATTCCCCAGCCAGCTATGCTGGCTGGGGAATTCTGGGAGTTGAAGTCCACAAGTCTTAAAGTTCCCAAGTTTGGACATCCCTGCAGTAGATCCTCGGCAGGGACTGCGGGACTCCCCGCCACTAGAGCCCAGGAGCCTTTAATCTGGACCACCAGGGGGACAAACTCGCTCAAGAGACGCCCGGGGCCTCCTCTCCCAGGTGAGCCTGGCCTGGAGACGGGGGCCTGTTGGAGGGCAATCGCTCGTTGGCTGCCTCGGGTAGACTCTGCCTGGCGCTGGAGGCTCTGCCCAGCTGTCAGGAGGGCGGGGGCTGGGCGGGCGGCCTGCCTGGCGGGGCTGTTGGGGAAAGGGCACCAGCCTCCGTCCTCCTCCTGCTCCCGCCCTCCCCGCGCAGCTTCCCCGCCGGCAGACTCACCTCATCGGCGCCGGGCTCCAGCGGCGCCCCCACCACCTCCACCTCCACCACCGCCATCTTGCCCCCCCCCTCACCGCCACCTGGCTTCCGCCGGCGCCCACCAATCACCGCCCTCGGATCTCGCTCGGCCAATCGGCGCCCTCGGAGGCTGCGGCGGAGGGCGGGCGGCTGTCATCGGGCGTCAGGGAGCGTCGAACAAGTGCCGCGTTTCCCCTCGGACGGAACCACCGGAGAGCCCACGGGAGGGTGAGGGGGGCCGCTGAGGGGGCCGTCTGAGGGTCTTTGCATGGAGACGATGCTGCAGCTCGGGGGATCCGGGCTCGGAAGGGATTCGGCGCGTCCTCGACGCCGCTTCCAGGGAAGAGGAATTGAGAGACGCTCCCCGGGGTGAGCGGCGAGAACTACGCCTCCCGGCATCCCCGGCGGCCTCGAACGGGGCGGAGCTATTGGCCGAGGGGGCCGGCTGGAAGCGGATGACGTCAGAGCGCGAGCGGAGCGTCGGCCTATCCGGAGCGAGGCGAGAGGTCAAGCCGGGGTTGGCGGGAAAAGTGAAGCCGCGTCCGGGGCTGATGGGCGTTGTAGTCCAGCCGCGCGGCAGGGAAGGCGATGGCGCCGCTGAGGATCCGCTGTGTGGTCTCCTTCTCCTCGCAGGTGAGGCGGCCTCGGGGTCCTGGGTCCTCCGGGGACGGGGAGGGCCCGGTCGTGGGGATGCGGCCGCACCCGACACGTGTCTTCTCCTGGAACCGGCTGAGGCGTCCCCGAGAGCCCCCCGGCGCCCCTCGTCCTTTGCTGGAGGGGGGTGTTCATTGAATGGTCGTAAAACGAGGACTGCCCCTAATAAAGCAATAACTGAAATCAGCTGCGCTTGTTATGCTTTGTGGGTCACGCAACATGGGCTTTGTGGTTCAGGCAATCCTTACGCTATTATTCATTCGTGTATACAGGTAGTCCTCGACTTACGACCACCAATGACCCCAGCCTTTCTGTTATTAAGTGAGACACTTGTTAATTTTGCTCCATTTTACGACCTTCCCTGCAACACTTTGGGAGTGGTTAGGTTAGTAGCCCGGTCGTTAACTGAATCTGGCTTCCCCCATTGACTTTGCTGGTGAGACGGTCGCCAATGGTGATGACCTGAACTTGGGACACAGGGACCGTCATAAGTACGAGACAGTGGCCAAGCCTCCAAATTTCGATCACGTGATCATGGGGATGCTGCAACGGTCATAAGTGAAAAACAGTCGTAAATCAGGTCTTTCACTGCTGTTGTAATTAAGCAGACGGTTGGTGAGTGGAGGGCTCCCTGCATTGTTCTCTTTGCTAACCAACATAGTTTGTATTTTAATTTATTTTTGACTTTTAAAACGAAAGGGGCTCATCACGGAGAAAACGGTCCTGCTGCCGTAGAGAGCGACTGACCACTTCTAACATTTCTAAACTGAAAAGATTTTTAAAAAGGGGTTTTCTTGGCCAGGATGGGCTGGGATGCCTGCAGTTCGGCTTCTGAGAAGGGAAAGCTTGTTAGTGGCTGATGGGCTGGTCTCTTGGTCAGCTCCCGACCCCCCCGGGGCCTTTATGCCCACCCTAACACCTTCAATGTGATGCCCTTGCTTTCCTTTAAAGGGAGGCACAGGTAGCAGGTTGGTCTGATGAAAAGGAGGGCTTGCTTTTATCCTGACGTGTCTTAACTATCCAACGGGATGTAAGCTGAGGACCAGGGTTCCTCCTTTGAATGAGTGGAAAGCCTTTTAATCGGAATGTTCTGAATGAACGGTCGTTAAATGGCCTCTCTGCCTTATTGGGGTCTCAGCCGAGGCCACATTGGACCCAGAGGTTCCTTTGAGCACCAACATTAAACCTTAATTCAATGTTTTCCTCCACTTCCCCCCCCCCTTTTCTGGGCCAGGACCCCAAATACCCCGTGGAGAATCTCTTGCTGGAAGAAGGGGTCCAGCCCTGGCTCTGCTGCCCCTTGGACCGCAGCCGGCAGCTGAGAGCCGAGTTACAGCTGGAGCAGGCCGGCTGCATTGGCTACATCGACGTAGGTAAGTGGGGAGGGGAGGGATTTGAAATGCTCCTTGAACGGTCACTAAATGAACGGTTATAAGTCGAGGGCTCCCTGCGAATGAAGGAGCCGACAGAGGCTGGGGGGGTGGGGGCTGTGCTGTGCCTCTGCCCCAGGGAGGAGAAGGGGAAGCCGGAGGGGGCTCCACCCGGAGAGTAAGGGTTTTTCCCCCCCTGTTTTGGGTCCCCAGGGAACTCTGGCTCCGCCTTCCTGCAGATCGAGGTGGGCCGCTCCTCCTGGCCTCCGGATCAGGATTATCTCACCCTGCTCCCAACCACCACCTTGATGGTGCCAGCGGATGCCAAGCAGGACAGGAACCGTTCAGGGGTCCGGATGTTTAAAGAAGGTAAAGGGGGGGGGGCTGGTCTGCATTGGGCCGGGGGTTGGACTAGAAGGCCTCCGGGGTCCCTTCCAGTCTGGGGATTCCAGGGTCTGCCGCAGGTTTCGGAGGTTCAGCTTTGTCTTGTCGCCCAGGGGACTTGCTGGCACCTGCGCTGGCAGAGAAGTGGGACCGTGTGCGCCTCACCTGCAGCCAGCCCTTCAACAGGCACGCCCAGTTCGGCCTGGCCTTCATCCACATCCGCACCCCAGAGGACTCCGAGGAGCGCCAGGGGGACCCCGCAGCCCCCTCCCCGGGTCAGGTAGGGGCTCAGGGCCGCCTCGGAGGCTTTTAAGACTCGTGGACTGCAAGTCCCAGAATTCCCCAGGCGCCTCCCACCCACCCGCCCCCGTTGCTAAGCAACCAGGTGTACAGCTAGTCCTCGATTTACAGCAGTTTGTTTGGTGACAGCCCAAAGTGACAACACTGCTGAAAAAAGTGACTTATGGCCGTTTCTCACACTTACGACCATTGCAGCATTCCCAGGATCGTGTGGTCAAAATTCGGGTGTTTAGCAAATGGTTCACATTTATGACGGTTACGGTGTCCCCGGTGACTCCCTTTTGCGACCTTCTGACCAGCAAAGTCAATGGGGAAGCCAGATCCACTGAACAACCAGGTTACAGCCTTCTCAGCTGCAGTGATTCATTTAACAAGAAAGTGGCTAGAAAGGACGTAAATTGGGGCAGGACTCACTTAACAGCAGAAGCGTTGGGCTCCACTGTGGTCATAAACCGAGGACTACCTGTCTGCCTGAGTGCGTAAGAGCAGGCGTTAATTCCTTGTTCTTTGCCTTCCTCTTAAGGACTCATCCTCCGAGGCCTTCCTCAGCCGAGTAAATCCCTTCCTCTGTTGTTCTCCCTCGTAGGCTTCTCCAGAGTCGGTCCCCAAGCCAGGGGTCTCCAGTGGGGTCTTTGGGGGGAGCCTTTCCCCAGCAGGGCCGTCGTAAGTACCCAGCTTTGCCTTGGGCCGCTCCGGTTGCTTTGCCCCTGTTTATTCATTGGAAAGATTCATAACTTTAAAACGATAAAAGCATTAAAAGCAGGAGGAACCTGGCACCGGTCAGTTCTCGCCTGCATCTGATCCACTTCCCTCGTCACGAGGGGCTGAGACTGTGCGCTCCCCAGCGCCCTGGAACCCTGGCACAGCAGATCTTTCCCCGCCCGGGGTAGATGAGACCCCAGCCCATAATTCACCCGGGATCCGTTGCTTTTCTTCCTCCAGATGTGGCACCCAGGAGGAGAGGCTGCTCAGGAGCCAGCTGCAGCAGCTGGACTCGGCCCTCCTTGGCAAGGGGCTGAGCCCATCGGGCCTGAGTCGCCCAGCCCGGCTGGTCCTGAAGGCGGCAGCCTCTGCTCACAAGCGAGCCCCTCTCCTGCCTGCCGGGTCTCCACCACCGCCTGCTGCAAGGAGCAAAGAGGCTGGGCGGGCCCCGAGGGAAGCCCAAAGCCCCAGGGCACCAAGTGAGTCGGCAGGGCGCCCAGCCGGGAGGGCTGGGTGGAGAGAGGCTCTGGGCGGGGGGACCTCGTGGGCTTCATGGGCCCTTCGGCTATAGACCCAGAAGGGATGCTGTGAGAGGTTACTATGAGAGCCAGTTTGGGAGGGTGGTTATTAAAGTGCTGCCCAGGAGACGGTGAGTTCGAGTCCTGCTGCCTTAGGCATGAAAGCTGCCTGGGTGACTTTGGGGGACCGAGGGAAGAGAACATTTGGAACTGAGGAGTGCCCGGGTGCTTTCTAACCTTGGTGGATTTTTTGCAGACATTTCATGACCCAAGTAGGTAACATCTTCAGTGCTAGGAGGGAGGGGGGTTTGCAGAGTTGAGAAGGGGAATGGAGGGTGAGGAGAAGGCAAAATGGAGGCCTGGGGTCCTTGGTGCCCTCTGAGCTTGGTTGTTTTCTTGCAGACGTTTCATGACCCAACTAGGTAACATCTTCAGTGCTGGGGGGTTTGCTAGGAGGAGGAAGACAACTCCGGGGTCCTTGGTGGTCTCTGAGCTTGCAGACGTTTTATTGGGTTGGCAATATATATATAAGCCATGATTGGAATTGGCATCTAACTTTAAACGCTACAGTGGAATGTAATTGGCTGCTGCTTCCTCAGTCAGCCATAAGAGGGAGCCAAAAGCCCTGTTAGAGGCTGATCCTTGAATGGAGACTCTGTATGTGGGGTTAGATCAGCCGAGCAAGGAGGATCGTGGATTGAGCAACTGTAAACCAACTGTTTGAGTTATAGACTCGAATCGAATTTTATTTATAACCCGCTCTCTCTCCCCGAAGGGACTCGAGGCGGGGCACAGGGAATTAAAAACAGTTAAAAAAGGAATACAAAATTTAAAACAATAAACGTACATAAATACTAACTAAAAGGCATATTAAACAGAAAACCCTGCGCTAAAATTCCCAAATATTTACTAAAAATCCCTAAACAATCAGAAGAGACTATCCTAGGCCGGCCAAGCGAAAAAGATGTGTTTTTAATGTAGTTTGATTCAAGACTAACTATCACTGTTTGTGAAGAAGTCGTTTACTTAATTTTCTACCGCAAGTAAAAGTCTGCTTGTTTTTAACCATCGGCGTCTGTGACTGATAGTGTGAATATCTAGCAACGGATCTCTTGCAATTCCGTTGCACATCTCTCGGTCTCCTAACGGAGATACTCAACACTTATGACCCAACTAGGTAACAGCGCTAGAAGGGAGGAGGAGGAGGAGGTCTGTGGGGTCCCTGATGCTCTCTGTGCTGGGTTGCTTTTCTAGCAGACGTTTCATTACCCAACTAGGTTACCTGATCAATGCACTGAAGAGGTTCCCTAGTTGGGACATGAAAGGTCTGCAGGGAAACCTACCAGGCTCGGAGCTCACCCGGGACCCCCCACCCACACCAGCCTCCTTGGCCAACCCCTGCTGACTGCCTCCCTCTTCTGGGGAGGTTTGTGGGTGTCAGCCTGATGAGGTCTGCCAAGGTCACCTAAGGCCAGCCGGGCGCTGTGACCTCTTGTGGCCCTGAGCTTCCTCTATGCCTTCCACACCCAGAAGGTTGGTGGGGGAGCCCCATCCTTAGTGGCTCTGGGCACCCCTCAAACAGGCTAGAAGGCGAATCCTCATAGAAACCTGCAAAGCAGCAGAAGTCTGAAAATGAAGATGGGGGTGGGAGGAGCATTTTTACAGCCTCTGCACTAAGCCTGGTCCCATTAAGCCGGTCTTTCTCAACCTGGGCGACTTTAAGTCCTGTGGACTTCAACACCCAGAATCCCCCAGCCAGCCCAGTTCCTTAGAACCCAGCACAGCTGGCTGGGGGATTCCGGGCGTTGAAGTCCACAGGACTTAAAGTCGCCCCGGTTGAGAAACACGGCATTAAGCGCTGAGCTGTGGCTGGCAGGACCCAGAAAGCTCCCTGCAGATCAGCCTTTCCCTTGCGGGATCTTACAAATCGCCCAGATCTCCACCGGCTGCTCTTTAACCGGCAGGCTGATCCCGGGAGATTCACCTTGCTGGCATGTTTCGTCCCTCAGGGCCGAAAGAGGAGAAATCCGGCAGCAGCCGCGGCTTGAAAACAAAGAGGAGATCGCAAGGCGGCTCCAGGAGGTGAGTTGGCCCTTCCCTGCGCCCCCTTTGCCTTCTGGCAGGCCTCTTAGGGCTCACCACAAGAAGTCCTTGACTTACGGCCACAAGGGAGGGCTGGTTTTTCCGTTGCTAATAAGGCTGAGTGAGTCACACCTGATTTGATGAGTTTCTCTGCCGTGGTTGCTTTGGCTTTTTAAAAAAATATTTTTATTCAACATTTTCCAAACATTAAAATCACAATTACACTTTTACAGTTTTCTATCATTGGTATTTCTAATTTTTGGTTCTCCATTCTACAACGTATTGTCTTATGCATATTCCTCTTCGTTTCATAATTCCTCATTTGTAGATTATATGTATATATGTAAAATACACACGCACAATTTAGATCTCTTGCTTTCTGAATATCCTTTTATTATATTTTCTTTGTATTCATTATGCATTATGCCTCAACCGCCATAAGTATGAAAACGGTCGTAAGTCCCTTTTTTCAGCGTCCTCGTAACGGTCACTAAACGAATGGTGGTGAGTGCAGCTCAACCGGTAAAAGAGTTTTTTCTTCAAACCTAGGAGCGGTTCTCGGAGGGAGGGAGGGGGAGCCCCCAGCCAGAGAGGAAAACTGCCATCCTGGGACAGTGATGAAGAGGAAGGAGGAGGAGGAGGAGCTGCGTTGGGCACCTGCCCAATCTGCGCAGGTGAGCCAAGTCCCAGGGTGGCTTTCCCACCAGGGCAGTGAGGAACCCTGCAGGTGGTGAGGACAGAGGACAGGCCTGTGCGCAGACCACACCCAAGAAACGTGGTTGGTATGCGTGCTTGCGCACGGTGCCCGATGCCCCCAGCCCACCCCCTTCTGTAATGCCAGGGTTGGCAGGCCTGCGAGTTTGGGGTTAGCATCCTCAACGTATTTTGAAATATCTATTTATTAGGGAATATACCTCACTTTTTATGCAGGAGCCTCTGAAGTAGACGAGTGGAAGGAAACTACCACGAGTTCTGAAATAGGCCTGGGGAGGTTCTTCCCTAAATCCCCCCCTCCCCCCCACACCAGTTGAGAAACTGGTGGGAAGGGGCTGGAGGTTGGGGCTGTTCAAACCTTTGGTTTTCTCCCTCCGCAGGTCGTTTCCCGTCTGACGTCTTGCCCGTCCATGCCTCCGCTTGTGGGGAGGAGGCGAGGGCCCCTTCGCCCCCCGCGTGGGGGTCCTGGGTGGAGTGCCCCCTCTGCCAAGACCGCTTCCCTGCCTCCGAGGTGGAGGGTCACGCCAGCGGCTGTGGGGAAGAAGGCGCCTAGTCCTCGGTCCCAGGTGGCCTCCAAAGAGGAGGGGGATGGGCTCCTTTGGGGCGTCCGAGGCTTCCGGGCTCTCTGGGTCAGGCGTTAGAGGAGGGGCTGGGAGAGCCTCCCTCAAGGCCTCCGCAGAGAGGAGCCGCGAGAGGACATGGGGGCGGTCGGAGCGGGCGAACCGATTCCAGATCTCCTTGGAGGCACAACCAAGATGCTGAAACCGGACTCCATCACCCATAAATCCACAGCCATGCTCTTCCCCCCCCCCCCCCCCCCCAAGCAGACTGGAGTGGCTAAAAGGGACGGCCTGCCACCTGCCTTCACTGGGACATTTCAAACGCCGTCCCAGTCGATTGCTTTCTTCTTAAGAAAGGGTGTGATTTGATCGCAGAGCCTCCAGGGGAGAGGAGGGATTGGAAGGCTGTGCTGAAGCCCAGGAGATGGACTGGCATGGAGGCCGTGGGGTGGGGTCTCCCTGGGAGGCTGCGCACCTTCAGCTTAAGGCCACCCAGGTTCTATGGCATTTGGGAGTGGAGATTCCTCCTTGCCCTCCAAATTGGATGGCACAACAGGCTGCAGATTGCCCCAAAATATCCCAGCTGGGATCTGGCTGGAACGCCACAAGACAAGTTTTCAAACTGAAAAGAAGGTTGCTTTCCTGGAACAACACAAGAGTTTGGCTCAACTCTTGTGTGTGCGTGTGTGTGTGTGTGTACGCACACATACACACACACATAAACATGCTTGAAGTACAAACTCCATAAGGATGATTGTATGTGCATGTGTATATATATGTATGTATGTATGTAATTTTATTGAAAAAATTATATTTTTGTCTTTAACATACATTAAAGAAATGTTTTTGTCTAATTGTGTTTTACCTTTTTTAAAAACCCTTTTCTTGGAGTTTGTATTTTAACCTTCTGAACACAATAAGATTCGTGGGGAAGAAAAGGAAGAAATGTACATATAGCAAGATAACATTACGAAGAGAAAGGTCCAGAGAAAATAAGAAGGAAGAGTGAATGAGTAAGAAAGAAAATAGAAGGAATAGAAAAGATTATATAGAAAGTGCCTTCCAATCTTTTTGACAGAGGCTATAAATGCATTTATGTTTAAAGCTATACCTTAATTTCCTTCCTTCTAATCTTCAAGGCCATAAATCACAAGTTCATTTTTCTCTTTGATTCAGAAAAATGTCTGGGGGTTTCCAGGCCCATAAATGTACTTGATCTTCCTCTAATCAAGTCAATGTTGTTCTCTCTGCTGTTTCAGTCCCCTTCGCCAGCTGTTCCTGCATTGCAGGGCCTTTCCCTCGCATGCCATCCTTGCTTTAGGGATACCCGTATATATTTCACATGTATCTCTGGGGTTTTTTTCCCCATTCAATTCCATTTGTTTTCCTGTTTTCATCTTGTCAACAACTTTTCAGTCTTTCGTTTCTTAACTTTAAAACTAGCTATAAAGCCCCCAAATCTGTTACTTTTTTCATGAATATGTCTCTCCTTCCTAGAGGGTCTTCTAAAAATTATCAGCAGGTCATCCACAGACGCCTGTAATGCATCTCTCTCTCTTTGAAGCCTAACTCCAGCAATTATCTTGTCTTCTTTCTCTTTGGACCTTCCAAATCTAAAATAAATAGCCATGGCACAAGGGGCATCCTTCTCTAGCCCCTTTCTTTGTCTTGCAAGGGTTTGTTAAATTCTTCCAGTATTTGGGGGGCTGCCACAAAGAAGAGGAGGCACAGCCTATCCCGCAAGGTACCTGAAACAGGGCCAGAATCAACGGATGGACACGAATCAATCAGGATAGAGCTGGAAGGGGCCTTGGAGGTCTTCTAGTCCAGCCCCCTGCTCAAGCAGGAGACCCTGTATCAGTGATGGCTAACCTTTATGCACGTGTGTGACAGCCCACACTCATAATGCAATGCCTGCGTGACAACCTCTCAGTGCACATGCTCCCTCACGCACATGTATGCGCAACAGACCCAAAAATCCACTTCAGCGGGAGGTGCGCACGCATGCACGGTGGATCTGAGCTGGGGATGACTGCTGGTGTGCCTGCAGAGAGGTCGCTGCGTGCCCCTGTGCCACAGGTTGGCCATTGGGGCCCCATGTGTTTTCTAGAACTAAAAGAGTTCCCTGACAGTGAGAAGAGTTAGCCAGTGGAACAGCTGGCCTCCAGAAGATGTGGGTGCTCCCGACAAGACTGGAGGTTTTAAAGAAGAGGCTGGACAGCCATTTGAGGTGGAATAAGGACTCCTCCTTTGGACAGGGCTGGACTAGAAGACCTCCAAGGTCCCTTTCTGCTCCATTATTCTATATTCTATAAAACCACTTTCAAAACACAGGGAAATCCATCCCCAAGACTTCCAAGAGTTTCCTGCTGTTGCCGTGGCCCTCGATTTCTTGAGCCCTGCGGTGGGCAGTGTGGGCCTTTCTCTTCCCCTCCTCCTTCCTTCTCTGCCCCAAGAGCCGCCTCTCTTCCCCTCGCTTGCTGGATAAACAACGTTGTTTACTCCCGGGCTGGGCTGAGCGCTTGGCCGGCCCTCCTGAGGCTCCAGCTTTTATCTCTCGCTGCGTCGTTTGCCCTCTTGGTCTGCAGCCGGAAGACCCAGGAAGGCAGGGGTGGAGGCGGTGCCCACCATGCCCTCTGGCATCCTGGGCAGCTGGAGGGAGCTTGGCGGAGGCCGTGGGCCAAACTGGTGGACAGGAGATGGTTCCCAGGTTTCTCCTCTGCCAGCCAAGCCTCGGGGCACTGATGCAGGAAAGACTTTGCATGCCAAATGCCCTCTTTGGAGTGGCACACCACTCTGCCACCTGGCTATGTCAGCTCTGCTGCGAAGAAGCCCACAGGAAGAGAGAGGATTAGGGCTGGCAGGATAGCTTTTATTTATTTATTTCAAATTTATAAACCGCCCCCTCTCCCCGAAGGGACTCGGGGTGGTGTACAGGAAAATTAAAAACATCAAAAAACATACAGTATATATAAAGTTAAAAACGAATTAAATTACCCTGTACTAAAAACATTAAAATAAAACCCAGCCTATACTAAAAATTCCCCCTAAAGCTGTCTTCCAATGTTTGAGGGGCTGTCACAGAGAAGAGGGAGGGGGGTCAAGCTGTTTCCCCATGGTTTGGTTCTTCAGAATGCTGCCTGGTGTAATCTTACAAGGACGATTCCGCTGTAGGCAGCAGTCGTATGTTGCCGTTGCTTTATTTGGGGCCCTGAGCGCCCCACAGCTGGATCTGTGCTCAGTCGCTCCCTCCATCAAAAGTGTGGAGGAATCTGAATCCCACTCAAAGCCACAACTATTTCTGAAAGCTTTCCAGGTTTGTTGGGCAAAGGGCCGAAGGTTTCATCTCAGCTTGCAAGCAAAGCAGGTGCAGCCTTGATCAAGTAATTAAGGGAGGGATCCACAAAGCCAGTCTCTGATTTAAATAATATTCTGGTTCCTATCCAGGAAGGAAGCCAAGTGGCGGCTGTAATAATGTTGCCTTGAACACAAATGTAAATGGAGTTTTGCCAAATGGGGGAAAAGGGGAAGTTTTACTTCCAAGTTTTACTTCTACTTGCAAAGGAGTGGCTTTGATTAGCCCTTTTATCCTGGGGTTGTGGGGGTTTTGAGGGAGGGAGGGAGAGGATAGATAGACAGAGATAGACAAAGATAGATTAGATAGACAGACAGACAGACAGACAGACATAGATAGACAATCAGAGAGAAGATAGATCAATAGAGATAGAGATAGATAGAGATAGATATAGATTATACAGAGATTAGATAGAGATATAGATAGATATGATTAGAGTGATGTAGAGATGGAGATAGATAGAGACAGAGATAGATAAATATATTTATACACACACACATACATACACACCTTCCCAAAAACACACCGTCTACCTCCTACCCCCCCCCCCCAACAACCCTGTGAGGTGGGCTGGGCTGAGGAGGAGGGAGGGGCTGAAAGTCACGCAGCTGATACAGTCCTATTTGTCATGCAAAGGAAAAAAAGCTTTTGAAAAGGAGGGGGCCATGAAGAAAGGAGGGGGCAGGCAAAGCCCTCCCAGAGTGACAGCCCCAGTTTTTCCATGGGGGGGGGGGGCAGAGCTACAGCTGTGAATGTGGGGAATAGCTGAATAACAAGAGTTGGAAGGGACCTTGGAGGTCCTGTAGTCCAACCCCTCCTCAGGCAGGAACTCCTATTCCCATTCCAGAGAAGCGGCTGTCCAGGGTCCCTTTCCAATTCTTGGCTAGATTTAGGCCAGGCTGGAAAGGTTCCCTCCAAAGCTTCCTGAACTTCTTGCCCTTCGTAAAGGTTCAGCCCCAACCTCTGGGCAGTGGGCAGAGCCTGGGGCAAGTCATGCCCACCACCGGCATGGTTGCATTTTTATGGGACTCCACATTTCAACAAAAGATTTGTGGCCCAGGACTGAAATGAAGGGTCCTGGGGGATCTCTGAGCTGGGATGCATCATGGCAGACGTTTCATGACCCAACTAGGGAACATTATCAGGGCTAGAGATGATGCTAGCATTGATGATATTACCTAGTTTGGGACATGAAACGTCTGAAAGAAAACCACCCAGCTCAAGGAACACCAAGGGCCCCAAGATCTTCCTCCTCCTCTTAGCAGACCCTCCTCCCTTCCAGCACGGATGATGTTCCCTAGTTGGGTCACGAAACGTCTGCAAGAAGACCACCCAGCTCAGAGGGCACCAAAAGACCCCACAGTCTTCCTCCCCCTCCTCCCCCTCCCTTCTAGCACTGATGATGTTATGTAGTTTGTGTAGAAGGAGCTTCCAACGACACGTCGGCTTCTCCTGAAGGGAGACTCATCCTGACCCTCCGGCCATCCCTGCAGCCCCCCTGGCACCAGGGGCCCCTTGGACCTCTACAGGAAGTCTTTTGGGACCCCCCCCCCCAAGAAAGGCTGCCTCTGGGGCCCCTGGGCACAAGGGCCGGCGCTGCGAGGCTCTCCTGGCGGCTGGGCGTGCAAGGGCGAAGGCTGGCAGCCGCCGCCACCTGGGCCCCCCTCCCTCCCTCCCTCCCTCCCCGGAGATGCCTCCGCCCGGGGCCTCCGGGTGGCAACCGTCCCCGCGGGGCTTGGCAGGTGGGCGGCGGGGCTCCTCCCGGCGCAGGGAAAACAAGCGCGGCGGCCGTCGGGGCAGCTCAGGCCGAGCGCGGGGCGCGGACAACGGCGGTGCTGAGCGGCAGGGAAGGGGCGCGTGGCGGGAGGGCCCGGAGCCCCCGGCCAGCCTCCGCGGGGAGGGCGCCATGGCCACGGAGTACGAGGGCATCTCGGTGAGTGGCGGGAGGGGGGGGGCTGAGCCCCCTGGGCATCCTCGGCTGGGCGGGGGCGAAGGGGCCCCCACGTTCCCCCTGCCGTCCTTGCAGCCCCTGGCCCCCTCCCCGTGGCTCCCCCCCCCAGTCTCCTCCTTCCCAACACGGGTCCCCGCTCGCTCCTTTTACACACGAGCTGCGGGACGCGCTTCTTCAGGGCGCCTCTTGGGCCAAAGGCGGTGCGGTATCCACGCATGTCCCCAGCCCTCCCCCCCCCTCCCCGGGGGTCTTTCCCAAGAGAACCGCTCCCCTCCTAGGACAACAGGAGAGAGGCGAGAGGTGCAGAATGGTTGCTCAACCTTTGAGCCCCCAATTCTCTCCCCAAATAACTGACCCCCCCGCCCCCAATGAGCGCTCAGCTTCCCTGCTGGAGCCCCGCAGATGCCCCCAAGGGCCAGGGGGAGAGATTGGGGGGGGGGAGGCAGAGAAAGCGCGCAGAATACGTGGGGGGGGGGGTCCCATTCCAGCTTCTTGCTTATTTCCAGCTGCGGAGAGTGGCAGTCCGACTTTCCCGCCTTCCTCCCAAGGGCAGCCCAGAGAGAGAGAGAGAGATTGGGAGGAGGAGGGGGGGGGGACACGGGGAAGTGGCCCAGGGGGTCTCCCTAGAGCCCCTCCACAGGATTTGTACCCTGGCAGAGCCCCCCCCCCCCAGTCAGAGTGAAAGCCGGAATGGGAAGAGCAATGGGTCCTTTTGTAGGAGAAGGTGCGGGATATAAATTTAATAAAATAAATAAATAAAAATAAAAAAGGAGCATTTACAGGCAGTCCTCGAGTTACGACAATTGCAGTGATTCGCTTAACAACTGTGGCAAGAAAGGTTGTAAAATGGGACAAAACTCACTTAACAACTGTCTTGCTTAGCAACAGAAAGGTTGGACTCCATTCTCATTGTACATTGAGGACTAGCCGGATTTATATTTATATTTGCATTTATGTTTGCATTTATGTTTGCATTTATATTTGCATTTATTTTTGCATTTATATTTCCATTTATATTTGCATTTATTTATATTTATTTATTTGAAACATTTATGTAGCCTCCCATCTTAAACACCAACTCTGGGCATCTCCCAATTCAAGATTATAAGACATTGAACATCATTGTAAAAAAGTATTAACAGAACCAGTTAAAACATAAAATAGGAATAACAGTAAAAGCCTTGGATAGCCATAGCCGTAGCTATGCTGCTTTATGGTGCTTTATGGTGCTTTCCAGGGCTCTCTAAGTGGTTTATAAAGGTCAGCCTCTTGCCCTCAACAATCCTTCCTTCCTTCCTTCCTTCCTTCCTTCCTTCCTTCCTTCCTTCCTTCCTTCCTTCCTTCCCAATAGCAAGAGGACGTAGATTTATATACCGCTTCACCATTCTGCCCAGCCCTCTGACAGGGATTGTTCCTCCCAACAATCTGGGTTCTCCTTTGGCCAACCTGGGAAGGATGGAAGGACGAGTCAACCTTGAGGGTCCCCAGGATCGAACTCCTGACTGTGGGCAGAGTTTGCTTGCAATCCTGCACTCTCATCCCTGCGTCCCCACAGTCCCTGAGGTCCACTGGAATCCCCGACAGTAGGATCCCTCATTGGAGAGGCACCATGAATCCACCCAGATCTTTTTATGCCTTCCCGTCTTTCTTTCAGCCGTCCAACTGGAAGGAAATAGTCAACAAGAAGCTGAAGTTTCCTGAGGGCCTCCTGGCTGCCATCCAAGATGGGCAGCTGGTTAAGATCCAGCAGATGCTGCACGTCAGCGACGGGATCTTGCGGCAGCTGGACGAGAGCGAGGACCGGGCCTGGCGCGAGGCGCTCAACTTGGCCATCCGCACGGGTGGGGTGGAGATCACCAAGACCTTGTTACGCTTCGTGAAGTTCGACTTCCGGCAGGTCCACGAGGCCCTGCTGGTGGCCGTGGACACCAACCAGCCCGGCGTGGTCAAGCAGCTCCTGGACCGGCTGGACCAAGAGAAAGGCATGAAGATGGACATCAAGTCCTTCTCCATGGCCTTCTTCGATAACTCCATCGACAACTCCCGCTTCGCCCCCGGGGTGACCCCCCTGACCTTGGCTTGCGAGAAGGACCTCTACGAGATCGTGGACATGCTGATGAAGAAGGGACACACCATTTCCCCCCCGCACAAGGTCTCCTGCGCCTGCTTGGAGTGCTCCAACGGCCGGAAGTTTGACCTGCTCAAGTTCTCGCTCTCCCGCATCAACACCTACAAGGGCATTGCCAGCCGGGCCTACCTCTCCATCGCCAGCGAGGACCCCATGTTGACCGCCTTCAAACTCAGCCGGGAGCTCAAGTGGCTCTCCAAGAAGGAACCCGAGTTCAAGGTCTGTCTGTCAGGGTCCCAGAGGGCATCCAAAAGTACGTCAGAGTCCAAGGCAAAGGGCTGCTGAAATACTTATCAAGAGAGCCACGTTGGTACAATCTGTGGAAAACCTGAGTCTGGAAGCTTCCTGGCTTTTCCCACCCAGTTGAAAAGTCCAAGATCTTGCCCCCCCCCACACCCACCAGTCCATCCCATGGTCCGATCTCCCCCTGCCACGCTGGCAGCTTCCACCCATCCAGTTCCGGTCAGGTGCAGAGACAAAGGATGACCTTGGCCTTCTAAGAAGAATGTTGTTATGGCTACCTGTCATCCAACTCCGTACAATTCCCCCCTCCCGTTTTCCCACCGTAGAAAATGCATAGTGGACAAATAGCGAGGCTGGCAGGCCAGAGACCCCAAAGGAAAGAGGGCTGCAGGCCTGACCCTGTTGCTGGGAGGGCTGCCATGGGGAATGTGGAACACTGCTGAGCCATTGGTCCTTGTAGGGGAAGGAGTGGCCGAAGCAGGGGAGGAGTCAAGTGAGGTATCAGCCTAGAATCCCTACATAGCCACAAGGAAGCTAAAGGGTCCCTTGACCCTTCTCCAACTCTAACGAAGAGCAGAGACCTGTGGGCTCCTTGGTGCTCTCTGAGCTTGGTGGTTTTTGGGCAGACGTTTCACGACCCAGCTAGGGAACGTCATCAGTGCTAGGAGGGAGCGTGGTGACGCGGGTGGGGCGTGGGTGGGTGGGAGCGCTGGCTCACCTGCTTTCTCCCCCTCCTCTCATCCAGCCGGATTACCTGGCGCTGGAGAACCTGTGTCAGGAGTTTGCCTTTGAGCTCCTGGGCATGTGCCGCAACCAGAGCGAGGTGACGGCCATCCTGAACGAGCTGGGGGAAGACGAGGGGAACGAGGAGGAGGATGGGCTGGACGACCAGGCCTTCGAGGAGGGCATCCCCAACTTGGCCAGGCTCCGACTGGCGGTCAACTACAACCAGAAACGGGTGAGGGGGCCGGAGGGAGGGAGGGAGGGAGAGAGAGGGAGGGAGGGAGGGAGGGAGGGAGGGAGAGGGAGGGAGGGAGGGAGGGAGGGAGGGAGCCAGCTCTCGGCCTCCCTCTGCGTGTCTCTCTCCTATTACGCTGCACTTCCCTTTTCCTTGTTTAAACCGTGAGAAAATCCCAGGGAAGCCAAGGATGGGGCCGGTTTAGAGGGCAAAACTCCAGGGGGGAATTTCTTCTTAGAACATTTCCTTTCCTTTCCATTTCATTTCCCTCCTCCCAGCTGCTCGGAAGTTCTAGATTGGAAGGTTATTCATTCAATTAAACACATTTAAGAATGAGAGAGAGAGGGAGAGAGAGAGGGGGGGGGGAGGGAGGGAGGGAGGGAGAGAGGGAGGGAGGGAGAGAGGGAGGGAGGGAGGGAGGGAGAGAGAGAGAGAGGTCCCAGGTTCATAATCATCTGGTGCTCTTCGGTCACAATGATCACAACCCACAACTTCTTCAGGGCTAGAAGGGAGGGGGATCTGGGAGGGGAAGGTGGGGGGAGGACTGTGGGGCCCATTGGTGCTCTCTGAGCTGGGTGGTTTTCTTGTAGATGTTTCATGACCCAACTAGGGAACATCCTCAGTGCTGGAAGGAGGGATGGAGAGAGAGAGAAGGAGGACTGTGGGATCCTTGATGCTGTCTGAGCTGGGTGGTTTCCTTGCAGACGTTTCATTGCCTGCCTAGGGAACATCTTCAGTGCTATGTATTGTCTTACATTATAACTGTAACGCTGATGATGTTACCCAGTTGGGTCATGAAAGGTCTGTAAGAAAACAACCACGCTCAGCGTGTGTTGTGATGCCATGCGGTGGGGTCAGGATGGATGGAAGGGGCCTAGCCATATTACCCAGGAAAAGGTCTCATCTGCTTTGAACCCCACTGACACGATATTGGCACTCTTGGGTCTCCTGCTCAAGCAGGGGGTTGGACTAGAAGACCTCCAAGGTCCCTTTCCAACTCTGTTATTCTGTATTTGCTTCTGGAATCCGTGGGGGGCACCCAGCTGGAAACCAGGTGCCGGAGCTGACTCTCTCCTCCCTCCCTCCCTCCCCTCCCTCCCTCCCGGCTCAGTTCGTGGCTCATCCCGTCTGCCAGCAAGTCCTGTCGTCCATCTGGTGTGGGAGCCTGCCCAGCTGGCGGGGCAGCAAAAGCCTCTGGAAGGTCTTCATCTCCTTCTCCATCTTCCTGGCCATGCCCTTCCTCTCCATGACCTACTTCTTCGCCCCCAAATCCAAGGTGGGTCCCTGGACGTCCAGACCGGGCTGAGCAACCAGGACCAAGCAAGCGTGGGAACGGGGTGTGTGTGTGTGTGTGTTGCATCTGCAGCTTCTCTGAACAACTTGAGTGCGAGGCTCCCAGCGGGTGAGGTTCTCCCTGGTAACCCAGGAGCCAGCTCTCTGCAACGGTGGGAGGACTGCAAATCCCAGAATTCCTAGCCAGTGGCCATTTTGGCCGGGAATGCTGGGATTTGGAGTCCTGGCCTACCTTGGGCCTCAGCTGGAGAAGGCTGAGCTGGTGGCTATGGAGATTCTCCGTCATCCAGGTCATGGTTGTCCCAAAGATGCTTTTTCAAGAGGCCCTTGGATTGTCTTGTTTTTCCTTGAAGGCATTCTGTTTCTCACCCAAGAGCTGAAGAAGCTTCTTGGATGAGAAGCAAAACATCTTCAAAGAAAGCCAGAAAGTCCAGCTGCCTCTTGAAAAAGTACCTTTGGATGCCTTGAATGGCGCAGACTGTGAGGGACCGCAATGATGCATCTGCTGGAGAAGGCTGAGGTAGCACTAGCTGTTAGAAATTCTGTTTCTATATGTACATCTATATCAGCACAGAGCAAACAAAGAGCACAGTCACCATGTGCTTTACTGCTCAACTATGTAACTGTAACAGGAAACAAAAGAGCATAGAGTATATATACCATAGAATAGATCCAGACGTGTAAAGCACTGCCATCTATTGGCTGAATACGACCGTAGTTGCTGCATAGGAATACATGCCACAATGAATTCCAACCGTAGCAATAGCCCTTAAGACTTATATCCCGCTTCCCGGTGCTTTCCAGCCCTCTCTAAGCTGTTTACAAAGTCAGCTTCTTGCCCCCAGCAATCTGGGCCCTCATTTGACCCACCAGGGAAGGATGGGAGGCTGAGTCGTAGTGGTTGCCTTGAATGGTGAGGAGTTTGAGGGACCCGGAGGAGCCTCAGTGACCGTCTTCCGGTTGCTTCCTTCCCTGATTTGCAGATCGGCAAAATGCTGAAAATCCCGGTGCTCAAATTCCTGCTGCACTCGGCCTCCTACGTCTGGTTCTTGGTCTTCCTGCTGGTGGAGTCCCTCATCCTGGAGCACCACCACGACTACTTCAAGGGGCGGAACCAGACCATGTGGGAGACGTCCCTTCACATGATCTGGGTGGCAGGTAGGGGGCTGAGCAACTTCCCCAGCCCAGGGGGAGGGAGGGAGGGAGGGGAGAGGGGAGGGAGAGGCCACCTGTGGGGCCGAAGTTCTCCTGGGCACCTTCTCCATTCCCTTTGGGAAGACGGCAGGGCTGAAGGTGAAGGACACTCTGCCATCACTTCCTCATCACCTTCGGCCTGCCCATCAGCACACCCTGGGCTCTCAGTGTTGGAGTCACCATCAACCATCAAGTGGGGGGGGGGGAGGAGGAGGAGGAGGAAGAGGAAAAGGAGGAGGAAAAACGCAGGAGAAGCAGAAGGAGAAAGAAAAGGATGTGACGGAGGAGGAGAAGGAGGAGAAGGAGAAGGAAGAGGAAAAGGAGGAAGAGGAGGAGGAGGAGGAGGGAGGAAGAATCAGATGGGTTTCCTCAGCTGCCAATGTTGAGGTGGGGGTTGATGCTGTCCTGGCAGAGAAATGGCCTGTTTCAGAGCCCCCACCTGGCCACACGAGAGGACTGTCTGCATTGAGGAGAGGACCAGACCAGAAGAGAACTCAAGAAGGAAGGGGGCCGGGGGGCTTCTGGAAGGTTGGGAGGGCTTTGTGGGAGGCTGGAATTGGAAGGTGGGAGGTTTTGGACGGGTGGGAGGAAGCCAGCCTGCCCTTTCAGTCCCAGCCTGGTTGAAGATGCAGGGAGGAGCCCTTGGGTTGGGCTGGTGGAGGACACCCGGCAGGGCCTTCCTGGCCTTGAGCACCAGGGCTTTGGGAGGCTCCCTGCCCTGACAGCCCTTCTCCTTCCAGGCTTCTTCTGGTTCGAGTGCAAGGAGGTCTGGATCGAGGGGCTGCGCAGCTACCTGCTGGACTGGTGGAACTTCCTGGACATCGTCATCCTCAGCATGTACTTGGCTTCCTTTGTGCTCAGGCTGCTGGTCTACCTCAAAGGGCAGGTTTCCTGCTTGGACATGCAGGCTTCCACGCCAGAGTGCTACTATTACACCCAAGCCAGTGAGTCGGTGGACTCAGGGGAGTCCGGGTTGTTGGGCCATTATGGTTGGGTAGCCTTGGGAGTCTGCCGTTGGGTGGATGTCCAGCCTTGGCCCCTTGGAGCTCGATGGACTTCAACTCCCAGAATTCCTCAGCTTCCAGTAGCCACGGTTGGATATCCCTGAGGGTTAGAGGGAGCTCAGGTGAGAAGCCCCACAAGATCAAAGGTGGACCCTGAAGTCCTGGTCAAACCAGCTGCTGAGCTGCAGAAGAGGCCGAGAGGAAGAGGAGGGGTGGGGTCCATGTGCGGAGAGCAGGAAGACGTGTGGCCAAGCCAGGGTTCCTGAAGGAGGTCTTCCCTCACCCACCCCCCACTCCAGACCAGAACAAGGGGCTGCAATGGGCAGCTTGGCGAGAAGAGCATCCAGGATGGGAGAGGGGCCTCCAGTGGGCCTCACAAAGGGATCCTGGAAGATCATGCCCATCTTTCAGGGGAGGGGTCTTCCCACTGACATTCATAACTGGACAGGTCCGTTTTTTAGAGCAGAGACGAATAGGGCTGGGAGGGACTTGGAGGTTTCTAATCCAACCCCCTGCTCAAGCAGGAGACCCTCACCCATTCTGCACAAATGCCCCACCAATCTCTTCTTAAAACCCCCCAGTGATGGAGCCCCCTGCAACCTCTGGAGGGAAGCTGTTCCACTGCACAATTGTCCTCACTCTTGGGAGCCTTCTCCTTAATTCCAGGTTGCTTCTCTCCTGGATTAGTTTCCATCCGTTGCTTCTTGTCTTCCTTTCTGGTGCTTTGGGGGATAGGTCGACCCCCTCTTCTCTGGGGCAGCCCCTCAGATACTGGAAGGCAGTTATCATAACCCCCTGGTCCTTCTCTCCATTCAACTAGCCATGCCTGCTTCCTTTTAACCCTTCTTCGTGGGTTTGAGCCTCCAGTCCCCTCATCCTCTTTCTGGCGCTTCTCTGCGCTCGTTCTAGAGCAGTGAAGACAAACCTTTGTGGCATCGAGTGCCCAACCCAGAACAGACATGCATGTGTGTGCACCGAAAACCCGAAGAACAGCTGGCCGGAACACGCATGCCTGTTTTGTGGCTGTTTTTCAGGCCGTTTTCAGGCTGAAAAATGTCCTGGAAACAACCCGAAAAATGATCTGGGTTGTGGCCATTTTCAAGTGCTCTGGGCCTGCGAAGACCAGCTGGCCAGTGCACCAGAAACCAGAAGAGCAGCTGGCGATGGTGCGCGTGCCCACAGAGAGGGCTGTGGGTGCCACCTCTGTCACGCGAGTGCCATGGCTTAACAACCATGGTTTTGGAGGCTCCACGTCTTAGCTGTATTGTGGTGGCCAGAATTGGATGCCGGACTCTTCGTAGGGCCTCCCAGTCGAGAGAGGGAGGGTCCCTTCCTGTGTGGGAGGGCCAGGAGGCTTTCGGGGCTTCAGACCGGAGCCCACCTTGGGCCAAATGGACGTCATCCCGTGTCTGACCTTCCTTCTTCCACAGAGCGGCTGGATTGGCACACTGAAGACCCCCAGTTCATGGCCGAGGTGCTCTTTGCCGTCACCAGCATGCTGAGCTTCACGCGCCTGGCCTACATCCTCCCTGCCCACGAGACCCTGGGGACCCTCCAGATCTCCATTGGGAAGATGATTGACGACATGATTCGGTAGGGGCGCCAGGAGACCTTCGTCTGACTCAGGTCCTCTGCTGTGGTCCGAGGAGGACCTAGAAAGCTCTTGAGATGTTTCCCCAACCTGGAGAAGGCCTCTTAAGAGGGATGCTTGGGCAAGGCGGTGAGGGGCCCAGGGAGAGGTGTTCTCAGAGGAATGGTCCCACAGACCCTGAGGAGGAGGAGGAGGAGGGGGGGGGGGCTCCTTTGGGTCTGATCTCCTCTTGGCTTCTCCTCAGATTCATGTTCATCATGATGATCATCCTGACCGCTTTCCTGTGTGGCATGAACAACATCTATGTCCATTATCAGGAGTCGTCTGGGCGTCTGGGAAGGTAGGGCCACTGGGGGGCCTGGGGAGGGGAGGCCAGGACTCAGCCAGCACGCTGAAGCCCAAGCAGACCAGGGGGTGGGCTCTGAGGGTCCTGGAAGGAGGAAGGAGTTCAGGGGAATGAATGAATGAATGAATGAGGCAGGTCCATCTTTCTTCATCAGATTCCTCATTTTTATTTATCTTCATCTCTCTATATCTATCACTCTAAGCATATCTATCTCTCTTATCATCACCTATCTATCATCTTACCATCTATCTCATCCATTCACCTGTACCTTTACCTCGAATTACTTCCACCTTCATCTACCTCTATCTCTACCTCTCCCATCTCCATGAAATTCAGAAACCCTTTGCAGCTTCCAACCCAAATTCCTCCTGCATTAAAATCAGACCCTCTGAAACCCACCCAAGACTATAGGATGGGGGTTTTTTGGGTGTGTGTGTGTGTGTGTGTGTGTGAGACATTTTGACCTGCCTTCCTTCTTCCGCAAGCCCACTAAGAAAGGGGCCTGGTGTTCGTTCCCCTTTCTGATTCCCCTCTCATACCGTAAGAATCGTTAAGAGAAGCCAGAAGAGGAAGGGGCTTGCCTAGGACCCCTCCCAAAGCTCATTCGGTGGGATTTGAACCGTGGCCTCCTGGCCCACCCAGGGCCCTTCAGCCAGCCACCGGGCATGCTGGAGGTCCCCTCTGCCCCAAGGCACCCGAAGGCCGTTCGCTAGATCCGCCCTTGGCTGTGTTAGGAGACGGAAGGTCATCAGGAGGAAAGTCCCCTCGACTCGGTTACTCACCTGGGTTGGTGGGGAGATGGAACCGTGGTCCCCCCTGAGGACTCTCCTCTCGCGCAGCTTCAACGAGACCTTCCAGTTCCTCTTCTGGACGATGATGGGCATGGAGGAGCACAACGTGGTGGACATGCCCCAGTTCTTCGTGGCTGAGTTGGTGGGCCGGGTGCTCTACGGCATCTTCACCATCGTCATGGTGGTCGTCCTTCTCAACATGCTCATTGCCATGATCACCAACTCTTTCCAGAAGATCGAGGCCAGTCTTCCTCCAGGGGGGTGGGGTGGGGGGCTTTATCCAGGGGAGACGGATATCTGGACCTAAGCTCCCCGAAGGCTCCGCCACGGCCCTCTTGGCTGAGAGTTCGGCTCTAGCCTTGAACCTAAAGAGTTCCCTCTGGCGGGAAAGGACATTTGAAGGAGTGACGGGGCTTCCCTCCAGAGGCTGTGGGGGCTCCAACACGGCAGGGCTTAAGGAGAGGCGATGATGTAGTATAAGGTCTCCTGCTTGAGCAGGGGGTGGACTAGAAGACCTCCAAGGCCCCTGCCAGCTCTGGGATCCTGTTATTCTGAATTAGGGGCTCTAGGGCAGGGGTGGTGAACCTTTTCAGCACTGAGAGCCCAAACCGGAATGCCTGTGCAGGTGCATGCATGCGCACGCTGGAGCGCCAGGAACCCAAGGACCAGCGGGCACATGCCAGGTTTTTGCCATTTTTGGCTGTTTTTCGGACCATTTTCTGGCCATTTTCCGGCGCTCCGGTGCCCATGAAGATGCATGCCAGAGAACAGAAGAGCAGTTGGCAACGGTGGGCGTGCCCACAGAGAGAGCTGTGCCATAGGTTCGCCATGAATGGTCGAGGGTCTCCTGCTTGAGCAGGGGGTGGACTAGACGACCTCCAAGGTCCCTTCTGTTATTCTGTTACAAACGGAGAGGTTCCCCTCCCCCGTGTCTCATTTACTTACTGGCGCCTCCCCTCCCTCCTTCCCCACAGAACGACGCTGACGTAGAGTGGAAATTTGCCCGCTCGAAGCTCTACCTGTCCTTCTTCAGGGAAGGCTTAACGCTGCCGGTTCCCTTCAACATCATCCCCACCCCCAAGTCCATCTTCTACGCCATCCGGTAGGGGGGGTGGGGGGAGC
Organism: Rhabdophis nuchalis; assembly: GCA_039707465.1. NCBI lineage: Eukaryota > Metazoa > Chordata > Lepidosauria > Squamata > Natricidae > Rhabdophis > Rhabdophis nuchalis. Next base: position 67,481,061 of record CM077649.1, read on the forward strand.
GCGGAAGAGGCCGGCCGGCTCCTCTGATCCACGGGTGGGGGGGGGGGGGGCAGAGAGGCCACAAGCCACGGGGCTCCACTTCCACGCCTGATTCTAGCACAGCCAGGCATAAGGCAGGGAGCCCCAGAGGGGGGGGTCTTGGGAAAGCCCCCTGGGTTCACTGGCAGAACCTTCGGGGGGGAGGGGCTTTGGGGTTAACAGAGTCCCCTCCCCCCCATTGGCCTGGTGGGAAGGGGCAGCGAGGGTCCAACCTGCAACCAGCCACGCTGGGGTTCCTCTGGGGCCAGCCCAAGGGTGCCCCGGAGCCTCTTCCTTGGTCTGCCCCAGAGGCTCCCTTGCCAGCCCTTCTCTCCCGATGCTTCCCTTGCAGAGGCTCCTTCCGCTTCATGTGCTGTCACAAAGGAAAGAAGAGTCAGAAATACCCGCCAATCAACACCATTGTAAGTGCCCCTCCCAGGCTCCCCCACTGAACCTTCAAACTGACCGGTCAGAGTTTGGGCAGCGTGCCTATGGTGATGAGACGACCCCAGGAGCCCAACACAGCACAAAGCACACGCCAGGCCTTTGGAGGATTCATAGCGGTTTATATACGAATATATGCAGACATATGCCTGGTAGATAAATCCCCTCACACTCAGCTACGGACACAAGGAGAGAAATGAGATACACGACGAGAGAGAGAAAGAGAGAAAGAAAAAGAAAGAAAGAAAGAAAGAAAGAAAGAAAGAAAGAAAGAAAGAAAGAGGGAGAAAGAGAGGGAGAACGAGAGAAAGAGAGAGAGAGAAAGGGAGAGAGAGAGAAAGAGAGAGAAAGAGGATCTCTAATGGCCACACACACACACACACACACACACACACATATATAGACACCTCTTAAAAACGGTAACAGACTTGTGTGGATCAGAATCTTAAACCGGCTCTGTCTATATTGCTGAATCATCCTCATTGCACCAGCTTACAGTTTACAGCTTACAACCTGACATCAGCTGGCAGCTATTAAATCCTCCTTACCTGACAGAGAATAGGTATAGCTCAGGATTGAACTGGGAGGTCCTGGTTGAGCGTGGTGATTTTCCTTGCAGACGTTTCAAGACCCAACTAGGGAACATCACCAGTGGTAGATGAGAGGGTGGTTTGGGGAGAGGAGGAGGGAGAAGATTGAGGGGCCTTCGGTGCTCTCTTCTTGCAGAGTAGATAACACCATCAGTGCTAGGAGGAGGAGGACTGTGGGGTCCCTGACGCTCTCTGAGCTGGGCTGTTGCAGACATTTCATGACCCAACTAGGGAACACCATCAGTGCTAGGAGGTGGGGGACTTTCTCTCTGCAAGCAGGCTATTTGTATGTAAACAAGAGCGCAAACAACGTTCAGCAAGGAGGCAGCCACGCTCAGAGGCCACCACAGACCGATGGGGACGTTTTGTGTGAACCTGAAGCAATGAGAGAAGAATGAAGTTGAGAAAAGCAGGGGGATCCCGGCGGGGGGGGGGGGGATCGTCATGCAGGGGCTCCTGCCCGTCTCTCCTGCCTGCTTCCTGGCTGCCCATCCACTCAGCTTCCGAGGCCCTTTCTTTCCCTCCCCAGAGCAATCCCTCCGTGGAAGAGGGGGGTGGACGGACCGAGACCCGCCTGTCTTACCGGCGCCAGGTGCTGAAGGCTCTGGTCCAGCGCTACATCGACACGGCCCGGAGGGAGCTGGAGGAGAGCCGGAGGAAAGGTGAGGGGGGGGCAGGTCCTGGCTGCTGCCTGGGGGGGTCTTAGCCCAGCCCCTGCCCAAGGCTGGAGACCGGGGCTGCTTCCAGGGAAGTAAGGCCGCCTGGTCTTTCCTTGGGAGCTTCTCCAGCTGGAGGGGCGACTGGGGGGGCAGGGACCCCATCCTTCTCCAGATGGGAGGGGGATGGGAGGACCCCAGAGCTGCCCCCACCTGCCCAGCCGATGGCCTTCGCCCTCGCTTTCTCCATTGGGCCGGCCTCTCCCCACATTTCTTGGGGGGCTGTCGGTCCTCCAGCCCCCCCTCCCACTTCAAGGCTGCCATGCTCCCAGAGTGGCTGCCCCAGGCGCTGAGCCCACGCGGTCACGGCTCCTCCTTGGCTTCCAGCAGTTCATTTAGTGACCGTCTGAAGTTGGAAAGTCACACTTAACCACTGCAGTGATTCACTTAACAACGGTCTTGCTTAGTTGCAGAAATCTTGGTCTCATTTGTGGCCATAAGTCAAGGACTGCTGGAGGAATGATTCTTGGCAGAGAGTCACCCAGGCAGGAGTCTCCCGGGGGGGGGGGGGAGGTTTGGGTGTCCCTAGATGGCCTCATGTGGTTGGGGGGGGGGCTGCGTCTGGCTGCATCTGCCTCCTCCGGTGCCCCCATCTCCCCCCTTCTCTCCCTTTCAGATCTGGGGAACCGCCTGACCGAGTTGAACAAGTCAGTGGTGCGCCTCCACTCGGAGATGAAGCACCTGCGGCAGTCGGTGGCCTCGGGGGGGGTGGCGGCCAACCCCCTGGACGGGGCCAGCGTGCTGCGCAAGTACATCATGAAGGTGCGCAACAGCTTCCAGAACTACGAGCCCGAGGTGGGGGGCGACGGGCAGGGCTCCCCCGTGGAGGTGGTGGTGCACCAGGACCTGCCCCTCGTCCTGGAGGGGGCTCTGCCGCTGCTCCGGGAGGAGAAGGAGGGCCAGGCGGGGGGCCAGGCAGAGGCTGACGCGGGGGCCGAGCCGGAGGAAGAAGTGGGGGGCCAGGCAGAGGCTGACGCGGGGGCCGAGGCAGAGGAGGAGGTGGGGGACCTGTTGGGGGTCGAGGAGGAGGAGGAGGAGGAGGCCGAGCCGGTCATTCCTGAGTACGAGCCTCAGGAGGAGACCGAAGACCCCGTAGGTCAGCCACCAGAATCCTGAGCCGCCATTCCGCAGGCGGGCCCTTCCCCAGCTCCAAGTCTTGCAAAGGATGGCCGTGGCCCCTCTCGGACCCCCCCAGAAGCCACGTACTTTGCAAAGAAGCCTTCCTTAGTGGGGGGGAGGGACAATCCAGACCCCTTCCCAGTGCTTTCCCTGCCCTCTCCGGCTGCACTGGGAGGCCCCCGTTGGGAGGTCCTGCCGTAGTTGGGCTCTTCCTGCAAATGCGCTTAGAAGGAGGAGGAGAAGCTGCGTTCCCGCAGTTTGTTCTGGCCAGAGGTTTTTCTTGCTTCTGAACGGAGGAGGAAGGGCCGTTTGGGAGGATCTCCAGCAAATAAACAAACAAGCCAATAAATAAACAAAGCAACCGCTCTCTGCTGAGCCTTGCTCATCTCACTGATCTTGCTATAAGCTGTAAGTCGCTCAGAGTTGCCTTGAAAGTAATAAACAAACAAAAACAAGCCAATAAATACCAAATATTCACCTGTTTTCGTGCCTCTTTTATTCTTTTGTGCAGTGCAATAAAGTTTTCTGTTTACATTTTATATATCCAGTCACCACAATATAAAAAAAGATGTGGAGACTCTGGAAAGGGTGCAGAGAAGAGCAACCAGGAGGATGAGGGGACTGGAGGCTCAAACATAGGAAGAACGGTTGCAGGAATTAGGTTATTTCTAGTTTAAGGGAAAGAAGGACCAGGGGAGACAGGAGAGGAGCCTTCCGATACTTGAGGGGCTGCCACAGAGAAGAGGGGGGTCAACCTGTTCTCCAAAGCCCTTGAAGGCAGATCAAAGAAACAACGGATGAGAATTAACCTAGGAGAGATTCAACCTGGAACTAAGCAGGAATTTCCTAACAGGGAGGACAATTCACCAGGGGAACAGCTGGCCACCAGACGTGTGAGCTTCATCACTGGAGGCTTTCAAGAAGAGACTGGTCAGCCATTTGAAATGGCAGAGGGTTTCCAGCTTGAGCAGGGAGTTGGACTAGAAGACCTCCAAGGTCCCTTCCAATTCTTTTATCCTGTCATTCTGTATTGGGGGGACAAGATTACTATGGTAATTAAGATTTCCTCCGATCTCTTTGCACGCATGGACACGTGTGAATGTGGGGCAATGGAGGTGCATGCAGTTTGATGAAGAAAGACTGTGATGGATTCAATTAGTACCTTAGATTGAATCAAAAAACAAATTCCTGGGGGCTTGTCCTTCAGACAAATCACACACCACACAGAGATAAAGCACATTTACACACCATTCCACAAAGACAATAAAGAAGCTGCGAAGGAAATAAGAAGGCCAGAAGAGATCCTCTTCAGCACAACCACATCCAGAGAAGCCGGGATTAACGCCAGACAAACAAGCAAACAGAAAACAATGTTCCACTCAAAAAACCAGAAAGGGGAAAGCCCTCATCAACACTGTCAGCACAAATTACAGCATATAAGCAGGGGGCAAAACCCACACTCGTCAGCATTGATGATGTTACCTAGTTGGGTCATGAAACGCCTGCAAGGAAACCACCAAGCTCAGAGAGCACGAAGGACCCCCCAGTTCTCCTTTCTCCTCCAAGGAGAAAGCCCCAAGGGACAACCCCCCCCCCCAATTAAATGTTCGGGAAATGGGAATCCTTTCGTAATGCCATTTGCGCCAGATGTTGGGAGAGTTTATGAAACCACCATAGCGAGTCCTTCAGCTGAGGAAACGATACAAACGGAAATCCCGCATAGATTCAACTCCCATCGTCCCCAGCCTCTGTCCAGAGCCGTTGTGCAACCCTTGAGAGCAAAGGGGTGGGGGAGGGGGGTCTGAGCAGCATTGTTCTCGTGGTGCCCCTTGCCCTTCTTTCGAAAATTACTCCAGATGTCCTTGTCTACACCACCGGTGGGTATAAATAGCCCTGGGGGCAACGGGGGTTTCCAGCAGGGGCTATAAAAGGCACCCTCTGGCTCTCCCGCCTGTCACCTTGACGGCCTCCCACAGCTGCGAAGAGCCACCCAGGAGGCAGGTGGCCAAGGGCTGGGAGAAGGAGAGCGGACGGAGCCACGGAGCCCATCGTTCCCAGCCTGCACAGAGAGAGGTAAACACCTCCCTTAATCCCAGTTTGGACCTCCCTGAAAACTCTTTAATTCTCCTCCTCCTCAGGCTGGGGGGGGGGTTTGTGTGTCTCCTGCCTGCCTCTCAGCAGGAGTTGCTGGCCAGAGGTCAGGAAAGGCACCTTTGGGTGTGGGGCAGAATTGCTCAGTGGCCTCCGATGCCGCCATTGACGCCCGTCTTGCCTGGGGAGAACCTGGAGGCCGTTTCCTCCAATGCAGCCCATATTTGGCCGGCTGACTTAAGAGAAAATCTAACTAATGGCAAACAAGACCGTTGAGGCTCTGGGAGTCTTCAGTCGGCCAAAGACGGATTGCTCACCTGGGTTGAACCCCTCATTCCAGTAAGACAATCCCCCTTCCCGACTTCTCCTAGCCTTCCATGTTGTTGTTGTTGTTGTTCTTGGGGGGGGGGGGTGGAGACCTTTATTTTCTGCTTTTCTTCTGGTCAGTTCAACCGGAGAAGAATCCCTGCAGCTCAGGAGGAGGATCTGGGGAGGAACCGAGAGTTGGGGGTGGATGGGAAGGGAAAGAGATCCTGAAGCCCCCAGACCTCTCTTCTGTGTCACAGAGAACCAAGGTGATGCGAAGGGTTAGTTCCACCACTTGATAATGCCTTGGTAAGGCCACACTTCCCTAAAATATATGAAGAACAGTTGCAGGAATTCTGTGTATGCCTAGCTTAATGAAAAGAAGGACCAGGAGGGACTTGATAGAAGTCTTCCGCTATCTGAGGGGCTGCCCCAAAGAAGAGGGAGTCAAGCTATTCCCCAGGGCCCCTGAGGGCAGGGCAAGAAGCAATGGGTGGAAACTAATCAAGGAGAGAAGCAACCTGGAATTAAGGAGAAACTTCCTAACAGTGAGAACAATGAACCAGTGGAACAGAAGTTGCCTCCAGAAGTTGTGGGGGCTCCATCACTGGTGGCTTTTAAGGAGAGACTGGACAGCCCCCTATCTGAAATGGGAGAGGGTTTCCTGTCTGAGCAGGGGGCTGGACTAGAAGACCTCCAGGGTCCCTGCCAACTCGTTCTATTTGGGCATTGGAAGGCAGGACCAAGAGGAATGACAATCTCTCTGTTTCGCTTTGTAAGGGGAGAAGGATGGAGCGGCTGGCGCTGTGTTGGACGTGGCTCCTGATGGGGAACGTTCAGGTAGGAAGGAAAAACCGGCCACAGCAAAAGTGCCAACAAAAAACCCCTGAAACGTCCCTGTTCCAAAATCCATAAGGAAGCAACACTTTTATCAGGCCAACTGGAACCATGCAGGGATTTTGAGGTCCTCGGGAACAACCCACCAGCCCAAGTTCAGGGTAGAATTCTTTCAATCGCCCACCGTGAGGCTGTAATGAAGGTTTGGATCTCAAATTGGCAAGATTTGGATTCACAACCCCTGTCGGTCATGGAGAAGGACCTTGGTGACTCTCCACCAGGGGTTCCCAACCTTTTTTTGGCCACACCCCGTGACATATAATCCTTACTTTACTCAAAAAGTGAACTTTACTCATGTGGAGGATGCCTAAAAGGCCATTAACCTGGTTTAAGCAAGGTTCAAATTGCCCCCATTGAAAATCAAATGGCCCCCCTGTGGGGCATGGGCCCCATGTTGGGAGCCACTGCTCTACACCAATTCTTCTCTTCTCTTCTCTCCTCTCCTCTCCACTATATTCCATTCCATTCCAATTTCTATTTCATTCCTTGTTCTATTCTATTCCATTCCATTCCATTCCATTCCAATTCCAATTCCAATTCCAATTTCTATTTCATTCCTTATTCTATTCCATTCCATTCCCTCCCCTCCCCTCCTGTTAAAAACACTCAATTTGGTAGAGTAAAGTGTACTTATGACCCAGCAGCCCCACCTGGGCCCTTGCCTTCCTTCTGCCCACTCGTCTCCTTCTCCTGCTCCAGGTCTTCGCTTTCCCCCTCAAAGTGAGACGAGACCTCTTCTCCGTCAAGGAGGTGCTCCTCAACATGGCCGTGGCCTCTTTCGATGACCAGTACAAGGGCTGCGTGCAGCTGATGGAAGCGGAGCTGGCCGAGCTGAACCGCACGGAGTTTGCCACCAACAGAGTCTATGCCGACGCCTGGGCAGAGGCAGCCTCCCTGTGGAAGGAGAGAGAGGCCTCCTTCTCGGAGTCCTCCGCCCTCAGACCGGAGCACGCCATCGCCCTCATGGCCTACACCGCCCAAGGCCGCTTCCACAAAGACTTCAACGCAGCCGTGAGGGAGGCCGGGCGCACCAGGGACGACTACCTCGACCGCTTCCACTTCAAGGCCTTCCACTTCCTCCTGACGCGAGCCCTCCACCAACTGGGCATCACCGCCCAGCCTCGGTGCCAGAAGGTCTATCGGGGCGTCAGGAGCGTCCGCTTCACTTCCGAGCGCGCCAAGCTGGTCCGCTTTGGGCAATTCACCTCGTCCTCGCGGAGCAACACGAGCGCCCTGCGCTTTGGCACCGACAGCTTCTTCACCATTGAGACCTGCTACGGGGTCAACATCAAGAACTATTCCTTCTTCCCGGGCGAGGAAGAGGTGCTCATCCCTCCCTTTGAGAAGTTCAAGGTGGTCAACTTCACCAAGGGCCACGAGACCAACTTCATCCATCTCCTCTCGCTTGAAGACGACAGCCTGTACAACTGCGTGTTTGTGAAAGGTAGCCCCTGAACACCAGATAGACGGAGGAGGAGGAGGAGGAGGAGGAGGAGGAGGAAATCCATTCAGCCATGTCTGACCCTCTGGGCCAGGTGGTCTCCCCACATCTCCCGGTCTTGCACTGAGGTTTTCTGTGCTCCGGCCAGTGGGAGCTTTGATGGGGTCTGACCACCATGCTCTTGGGTGGCTGGATGTCCTTTGAGCGCTAACCTTTCCAAGCAGAGTTGCTCTCTCCGGTCAATTCCCTCCAAAGTCATGGCCAACGTAACTGAGAGGCCATTTCCTGATTCTGCCTTCCGGGGCCGTGTCTGGGGGTGTTACGTGCTGCCCTCTGTGCTCGGGGGTCTCCTTTGCTGTCCAAGGGACACGCAGGAGCTTCCTCTGACACCGCAGCTCAAACGAGTCGACTTTCCTCCCATCTGGCCTTTTTAAGGTCCTCCTTTGGCACCAGATAGAGTCATTGATGCAATGGACATGAATTTGGAGCACTCTGGGAGGTGGGGGAGGGCAAGGGGAGCTGGCATCCAGAGGGGCCAGGCTACCGGTTCAGCCGAATAGGTAGCAACTCAGCCGGACACGTGACTGTAATGGGCGCCATCTTTATTTTCTGTTCTGCACATGCGCAGAATCATCTTCTTTGCAAAAATGGAATCCCCCCCCCCCCTTTTTGAATGGTGTGAACCTGCACAGACCTTTCAAAGTGCAGATGCACACGTGTGCGGGCACCAAACCGGTCGTAACGCTGTCAGGAACCCACTCCTACGTCTACGGAGATTATTCTCGGTCCTCCAGGTCAGGGGTGTCTCTAAGGTGCCTTTTTTCCCCCAAGAGGCAACTGGACTTTCCATTCTTTCCCTTTGAAGACGTTTTGCTTCTCATCAGAGAAGTTCAGCTGAAGAAACTGGAGGAGGAGCCGGATGGGAAGCGAAGCTTTTTCAAGGAAATGCCTACGGCCGGGGTCTCCAAGCTTTAAGACTTGTGGACTTCAACTCCCAGAATTCCCCAGCCAGCACAGCTGGAAGTTGAAGTCAACAAGTCTTAAAGTGACGGAGTTTGGAGAGCCTCAGTCTGCGGAGATCGCTCTCGGTCATCTGGGTCAGGGTTGCCCCAAAGATGCTTTGTTTTTCAAGAGGCAACTCTGGACTGTCTGGTTTTTCCTTGGAAGACGTTTTGATTCTCATCCAGGAAGCTTCTTCAGCTCCCAGCTGGCATGCTGTGGTCTGGGGGGGGGGGGGGGGGGAGAGTGGGGCCCAGCTTAGCAACTGACCAAGAAGGAAGCAGAGTGTTGAGCAAGGGAGGAGTAGAGCCAAGAGGTTGTCCTCCACAGGCAGCGTAGACTGGGGAAGGGGGGGGGGTCTCCCCAGAAGCAGAGGGCCCCCACAGCCAGGTGTGTCTGCCATTGCAGGGGTCTTACGCAAGGATTTGGGTACTATGGCTTCCAACCATTTGTTTGGGGACTAGAGGTAGTCCTCGACTTACAAGAGTTCATTTAGTGACCGCTCAATGTTACAACATCACTTATGACCCTTGCAGCATCCTCGTGGTTATGTGATCAAAATTCCAACCCTTGGCAACCGACTCATATTTATGACGGTTCCAATGTCCTGGGGTCACGTGATCCACTTTTGCGACCTTCTGAGAAGCCAAGTCAATGGAGAAGCTCAATTTGGTTAATGACCGTGTTACTAACTTAACAACCCCAATGATTTGCTTAACAACTGTGGCAAGAAAGGCATCACTTGACCAATGTCTCGCTTAGCAACATAAATTTTGGGCTCAGTTGTGGTCGTAAGTCAAGGCCCTGGTGCATTTCACCCCCAGGGGGATCTGTGGTGGGGTGCAGGTCAGACGAAGGGAAGGTTCTCCCATTGTTCTGCTCTTCTGCCTGGTCCTTCTCTTCCTTAGGCTAAGAACACCTCAGTCACGTAGGGAAATCTCTAAGGAGACTCTCAGTCATGCAGGTCATGGTTGCCCCACAACTGAAGTTAGAACTGAAGAAGCTTCTTGGATGAGGAGCGAAAAATGTTTTCAAAGGAAAAAAAAGAAAAGGAAGCCCAGTTCCCTTTTGAAAGGAGGGGTGGTGGTGTAGGTCAACCCGCCTTCCCTGTGGCTCCTCTTCGCTCTCCCAGAATCCTCTGGGGGATATGCAAATGTTCCCAGGAAGCCCAGCAACCTTTTCTCTTTTCACTCTCAAACTTCTTTTCCGTTTGCAGAGAAAAAGTGCAAGATCCGGAAATGCCTCTTCAGGTCAGGTGAGTGAAGGGGGATCCCCCGTCCCTCTTTGGACTGCTCGCCTGGGGGCCCCTCCCCTCTCCCTCCCTCCCCCCAAATGCCTCTTGCCCAAGTCCCTCTTCCGGGGCATCGCCCTGATTTGGGAGTGAGACGGTGACTGGAATTGTTCTGACCCAGCTTCCCAAACGCGGCAAACCCTCGGAAGTGAAGCCCTGCCTTTGATCCCCAGAGCGAGGGAGGGGCTTCCCTAGGAGCGGTGGCTCTTCCGTCCCAAGGACCGGCCCATAGATTTCCTCTGCTCTCCTCTCCTATTTGCCTTCTGTGCATCAGGCCCTGGACCCAGCTCTTCCTCCTCTTCCTCATCAGCCCCCTCCAGACCTGGGAGCTGTAATGGAGGGCTCAGGCCCCACCACTGCCCCCCCTCTCTCTGCCAGCTCCATTCCCCCTGGAGCTCTCAGGTTGCCTTGACCCTGGCTTCCCCTCCCCCCTCCCCCTCCTATCTGGCTGCTGGAGGGGCCAGGAGGCTGACAGGCCACAAGAGGTGTCCTCCCGTCCAGCAGATCCTCCACCCTCAGGCCCTGCACTGGGAATGGGATGGATGGGCTTGAGGAGTCTGTCTGGGGGACTCGGGGGTGGCATCCCCTCCTCATCGCCCCCATTCCCCCCAAAAGCACACGGGGTGAGGAAACCCCTGGGAAGCCCCAGGGCAGAGGGGGGAGGGGCCCAGCCACGCCCTGAGAGCCAAAAGGGATTCGTATCTCAAGGGGGGAAGAGAAGCGGGGAAGGGACTGAAGCCGCCCTTCCTTCTGCCCGTTACCCCTCCCCTCCCTTGTGGGAAGCCTGGCCAGATGGGTTGGCAGAGGCAGGAAGAGGGCGGGGGGTTGTCGAGCAGGCCTGGGGAAGGACTGGCCAATCCCTGACCAGGAGGGTTGGGGAAGGGTCTGCCCTCATCCCACAGGAGCTGGGGGTGAAGCAAAAAAGATCCCACCCCCCAAAGGCTCTCCTTAGAAGGAGGGGGTGGGGAAGAGGCTGCTTGGGGTGGAGGCCGTTGTCTCAGGGGGCATTTGGGCAGGCAGGGGGCATCGTCTGGACAGGAGCCAACCTGTCTCCCTTTCTCTGGGCAGGTGGCGGCTGGAGCCCTTTCTCTGCCACAGACCAAGCCCCTCTCCTCCTCTGGGGACCCCTCCTTGCTGTGGGGCTCCTTGGACCTCTGGGGCTCCTGTGATTCAACCGCTGGGGAAGCTCCGAGGGTGCCACTCAAGCAGCAGCCGCAGCAGCAGAGGCCGGTGGGCGTGGCCTCCGTGGACCAAGAGGTGGCGCTTCCTTGCTCGATTTTACTAAATGAGGGATGCCCAACGTTGCCACCTTTAAGACTTTTGGACTCCCAGAATTCCCCAGCCAGCCATGAGCGATAGAGTTGGAAGGGACCAGACGGGTCCCCTAGTCCAGTGGTTCTCAACCTGGGCCTGCTGGCTGGGGAATTCTGGGAGTCGGAGTCCACGGGTCTTAAAGGTGCTCTGGTTGGCCACAGCCCTGCTTGAAAGCTTCACGTGTGCGAATGAGGCAATGGAGACCGCTCTGCCTTCAGAAGAGGCGGCCGTGAAACGTCAGCATTGTTCCTGGAAGAACCTTCCGGTGGTCCTCCCCAAAATGACTGGGCATCCCAGTGGCCGGGCCTTGGAGGAGTTTAGCCTGGTCATCCAAAGTCTATAAAGGAGAACGGATAGGAGGTGAGAGGTGGGCAGGAACCCCTGGCTCTTCTCTCTCTGGCCACCATTGTGCAATATTTGTATACTTGGCTTGGCTGCAGAATCAGCCCATTTCCCAGGTTGGGAAATTCAATGAACCCCAAACTAATTAGCCAGCCTGGAATGGACTGGAATGGCACCCGGAAAAGGAAGCCAAGGTTAAGAGAGCTGGTCACATGTGTCGTGTGAATCCAACCACAGATGAATCAGGCAGCTTCACTGGGAAGTTTGGGAGTCTGGGAGCTCAGCTGTTTTCTCGCAGACGTTTCATGACCCAATGAGGTAACATCATCAGTGCTAGAAGGGATGGGGGCTTGCAGAGAGGAAGAAGAGGAGGAGGAAGAGGAGGAGGAGGAGGAAGAGGAGGAGGAAGAGGAGGATTGTGGAGTTCTTGGTGCTCCCTGAGCTCGGTTGTTTTCCTTGCAGACGTTTCATGACACAACTAGGTGACAGGATCAGTGCTAAAAGAGAGTGGGTGGGTTGCCCTTGGCTTTTCCTGCCAGTGCTTGGGGGAGGGTTCCTGGTGATTCTGCTTCCTGATGGTTTGTTAAATTGATGGTTTCCTGATTACTTTTGGATTCTTGGCCTTAGTGATAATCTGGGCTCATCTGGGCGTGGAGGGCTGACAAGGAGCCATTTGGGATTTTTTGTTTCCTTCTTGGTTTTTTGAAGAAAGGGAGGGGGGTCAACCTATTCTCCAAAGCCCCCGAGGGCAGGGCAGGAAGCAACCGATGGAAACTCATCACGGAGAGAAGCAAGCTGGAACGGAGGAGAAAGCTTCTAACAGTGAGAACAATTGACCAGTGGAACAACTTGCCACCAGAAGTCGTGGGTGATCCAACCCTGGGAGACGGGGCAACCGTTTGTCTGAAATGGAATAGGGTTGGATTAGAAACAGGGGTCTCCAACCTTTGCAACTTTAAGTCTGAAGGACTTCAGCTCCCAGAATTCTCCAGCCAGCTTTGCTGGCTGGAGAATTCTGGGAGCTGAAGTCCTTCAGACTTAAAGTTGCAAAGGTTGGAGACCCCTGGATTAGAAGACCCAAGAGGCTCCTTCTGCACTCTCTTTCCAATGGCAGGCAGATGTTGTGCGTCTCTCTGTGCCTGTCGATGGCCGATTTATCTCAGTGCTAAACTCCCAGGAATTCTCTCACGTTTTTTAAACTTAGTTTACTTTTGGATGCTCACAGTTTCCCACCTGAAACTTTGGTTAAGTCTGTCTCTTTTGAACTGAAGTAATAATAATAATAATAATAATAATAATAATTTAATTTATAACCCGCTCTCTCTCCCAGAAGGGACTCGAGGCGGGGCACAGGGAATTTAAAATACATATAAAATACAAACAGTATACAATAATAAAATGAAATTAAACTAACCCTGCGCTAAAATCCCATATTAAAACTAATCCCAATCTAAAAAGAGACTACCCTAGGCCGGCCAAGCGAAACAGATGTGTCTTTAATTTTAGGCGGAAGGAGCGGAGGTCCGTGGTTGTCCTGATATCGGGGGGAAGGTCGTTCCAGAGGGCTGGACCCGCCACAGAGAAGGCCCTTCCCCTGGGCGTCACCCGCTGACAAAGTCTAGTGGACGGCACCCGGAGAAGTCCCTCTCTGTGGGAGCGAATCGGCCGTGAGGATGTATGGGGCAGGATCCGATCCCGCAGATAGCTAGGTCCCGAGCCATGGAGCGCTTTGAAGATGATGACTAACACCTTGAAGCGCACCCGGAAGACGACAGGTAGCCAGTGCAGCTCGCGCAAGAGCGGTGTTACGTGGGTGAACCTAGAGGCTCCCATTATTGCTCGCGCGGCTGCGTTCTGGACCAACTGAAGTCTCCGGGTGTACCTCAAGGGGAGCCCCATGTAGAGAGAGTTGCAATAGTCCAGTCGGGATGTCACGAGAGCATGAGTGACTGTGCGAAGGGCGTCCCGATCCAATAGGGGGCGCAACTGGCGTACCAAGCGGACCTGGTAAAACGCCCTCCTGGCCACGGCTGTCAATTGATCTTCCATGGACAGCCGGGTATCCAGGAGGACACCCAAGTTGCGCGCCCCATCCACAGGGGCAAGATGTTCGCCCCCTATGGCCAGCGATGGAGTCAGCTGGTTGAATCGGGCAGCCGGAAACCACAGCCACTCGGTCTTGGTCGAGTTGAGTCTGAGTCCGTTACTTCCCATCCAGATCCGCACGGCTTCCAGGCACTGGCACATCACCGCTACGGCATCGTTGGGGTGGTTTGGGGTAGATATATACAGCTGAGTATCATCAGCGTAGAGATGATACTCTACCCCAAAACCACGGATGATCTCGCCCAGCGGCTTCATGTATGTGTTGAACAGGAGAGGCGAGAGGACCGACCCCTGAGGCACCCCACATGTGAGGGGTCTCGGGGTCGACCTCTGCTCTCCTGTCAACACAAATTGCGATCGGCCAGAGAGGTAGGAGGAGAACCACCGCAAAACGGTGCCTCCCACCCCCAACCCCCCCAGCCGATGCAATAGGATACCATGGTCGATGGTATCGAAAGCCGCCGAGAGGTCTAACAGAACCAGGATGGAGGAGCAACCCCCATCTCTGGCCCTCCAGAGATCATCCACCAACGCGACCAATGCCGTCTCGGTGCTATGCCCGGGCCGAAAGCCGGACTGGCGCGGGTCTAGATAATCAACTTCCTCCAGATGACGGGGAAACTGTTGTGCTACTGTTGTGTAGATTTCACATGCCATCCAATCAGAGGTGAAATCCAGCAGGTTCGGACCAATTCTGGGGAACCGGAAGCGGGAATTCTGAGTAGTTTGGAGAACCAGCAAATGTCGCCTCTGGCTGGCCCTGCCCCCATATCTCTCCTCTGCCTCCCGAGTCCCAGCTGATGGGGAGGAAATGGGGATTTTGCAGTATCCTTCCCCTGCCACGCCCACCAAGCCACGCCCACAGACCCATTGGTAAAACATTTGGAATCTCACTACTGCTTCCGACTGCTAGTTGTTGTTCATGGATGTGCTCTGCTAGCACTGATGATGTTCCCTAGTTGGGTCATGAAACGTCTACAAGAAAACAGCCAAGCTCAGAGAGCACCAAGGGCCCCACAGTTCAATTCTGGGCTGCAAAGATTCTCTTCCGTGTTCCATGGACCTATCCATCCATGGCAGCCGTGTGCCCCATTTCTTCCTGGAGTTAGGCAGCAGTTCTTTGCATCTTACCAAAGATTGGAACCAGCCCCGGGCAGGAGCTGAAGGGCGATGCCACCAATCCCTGTTTTGCCCTGTCAGCCAGCACCACAGCCCAAGCACCCTCGCAGCCCACGGGGAGATTGGGGCTCCCTTCAACTCATCGGGGCTGCTTTGCAGGTGCCCCTAAAGCTCCAGACCAGGAGGGGTTGCACGATTCAGCCGGCTGGAAACGCTGCTGAAAGGCCGTGGTAGGAGCTGAGGAGGCTGGGGTGGAAGGTGGGCTCAAGTGTGTCATCAGTGTGGGATCTTTGCCCAGCCATTAGGAGAGCCAAGTGCAGCTCCCGGGGAATTCGGTTGAGCCTCAGAGGGCCAAGTTGGCTTTGACCGTTCGTTGACCAGATCCCTGGCTATAGTCCCCCATAATAAACTCTTTTGAACCTGCTGAGTGTTCCTGGTTCTTCACACCTGACAGCTGTTGCCCACCCACCCCCACCTTGACACTGACTCCCACCTGAAGACCCCCCTGCCCCCCAACCCCCCCCCCCATCGGATGGCTCCTCCCTTTTCCAAGACACGCAATGGTGGCCGCGCATCACACGGCTTGGCCCATGACCAGGACGCTCATGATGGCCACCATAGCAAAGAAGGTCCACATGAAGAAGCGGTCCATCACCTTGGCCACCTTCTTCCACTCCCCCGTCCGTCGGGAGGCGGCCTTCTGCTCTCGGAAGCAGCTGGCGATGTATTCCACGTGGCGAAGGACGCTCCCCTGGGGGCACCAGCACGTCTTTGGGGGGCAAGGGGGCTGTTCCTCAGGCTCCGCCTCCATGGGGAGGGGCCCGGGCCCTCGGAACAGGGGGGCCTCCCAAGGAGGGCCCCCTCCCCCCATGGATTCCTCACCGTTGGCCCTCTGGACTTGGGGCAGCGGCTCCGGCTCCTGAGGGGCGCTCTTGCAGCTGTCCCCAACTTCGTAGACGCAGAAGATGCGGGCCATGTAGCGCAGAATGACCCTGCGGGCCCAGCGGGGGACGGGCTGGGCCCCGGGGCCACAGTGGTGGATGTTCATGATGAAGATGGTCAAGGCGGTGGAGGCCGTGATCATGGTCATGGTGGCGATGTAGTACTTCCCTGGAGGTTGGGGGAAAGGAAGGGAGGAGATGAAGGGATGGGAAGAAGGACCAGGGGGGACATGGAAGCATCTTCCAAGAGTTCAGGGGCTTTCCCAAAGAGGAGGAGGGGGGGGGGCAAATGATTCTCCAGAGGACGAGAGGCAACGGTGGAAGCTCATCCAGGAGAGAAGCAACCTGGAATGGAGGAGGAACTTCCCAGCAGGGAGTCAAAGGGGCTTTTTCAGGAGGCCACAATGGACTTCCTTGCTCCTTTCTTTTCAAGAGGTTTCTCTCCTCCTCCTCGAAGCTTCTTCAGCTCTGACAGGAGAGTGGGGAATGGCAGAATGGAAACCCTTTGCAGACAGCTGGTCCTTTGCATCCTTATGGGAGGGTCATGGAGGCTACCCTGTGTGGGGCAAATGGTTCTTGTGGTCCGCCATTTTTCCCCCTTCTGGAAATCCGTTCCTCCTCCCCCCACCCCAATCCGAGGGTCTTCACCCCAAATGCTGTAGCTAAGCATTCTGTAGAGATTCTCAGTGATCCAGTTGTGCCAAAGGGGCTTTTTTCAGGGGAAAGGGGCCTTTGGGGCAACCATGATCTGGATCAGGGGTCCCCAACCTTTGCAACTTTAAGTCTGAAGGACTTCAACTCCCAGACTTCTCCAGCCAGCAAAGCTTATTATGTATACACCCACATAGCAAAGCTGGCTGGAGAAGTCTGGGAGTTGAAGCCCTTCAGACTTAAAGTTGCAAAGGTTGGAGACCCCTGATCTGGATGACTGAGGCTCTCTACAGGCTTCCTAACAGTAAAGACGATTAATCGCTGGGACGGCTTCTCTCCAGACGTTGTGGGTGCTTCATGACTGAAGGCTTTTAAGAAGCGGCTGGGCAGAGGCACTGAAGACCTCCAAGGTCCCTTCCGACTCTCTCATTCGGCATGCAAGTGGAGTTGTGTGAGCTGACTTGGTGTGTTGGAACACACTACATAAAAGAACCTGTGGCACCCCGAAAGGTGGAGGCTCTCCCCACCGTATGTCCCCATGGCTGCACCCCAGGCGGCAAGGCCCGCTCCCCATGGCTGCTGCCACTGGCTCAACCAAGCCCTCAGCCTATCGAGGCCATCGGCCACGTGGGCACAAAAGACAGGCTCCATTTCTGGTCATCATAGGGTGCTGACCAATCCTTGGTGGGGGCCTTTGGATTTCCAGGTCATGGTTGTCCCAAAAGGCAACTGGACTTTCTTGGCTTTCTCTGTGAAGATGTTTTGCTGCTGATCCAAGAAGCTTCTTAAGTTCTAACTGTTAGAAGCTTCTTGGATGAGAAGTGAACCATTTTCAAGGAATAAAACCCAAGAAACTCCGGTGGCCTTAACAGAATAACAGAGCTGGAAGGGACCTTGGAGGTCTTCTAGTCCAACCCCCTGCCTAGGCAGGAAACCCTACACCGTTTCAGACAAATGGCTGCCCAACCTCTTCTGAAAGACTCGCAGTGTTGGGGCATTCACAACCTCTGGAGGCAAGGAGTTCCACTGATTAAATTGTTCTAATTGTCAGGAAATTCCTCCTCAGTTCTAAGTTGCTTCTCTCCTTGATGAGTTTCCACCCATTGCTTCTTGTTCTGCCCTCGGGTGCCTTGGAGAATAGCTTGACTCCCTCTTCTTTGGGGCAACCCCTGAGATATCGGAAGATGCTATCATGTCTCCCCTGGTCCTTCTTTTCATGAGACATAATGACAAATGGAAAAGCTCCTTGGGAACAAGCATGACGTGGATCTCCATAGACATGGAGATCAGGTCAGCCTGTTTTTCCTCTCTGTGGGAATGGGACGGTGGCGGGATCTGCACCTGGGGCCTTGGCTCTCTACTCACCAATCAGGGGCACGTTCTCGGAGGGCGGCATGCTCTCTGCCACCAGCAGCTGGAAGACGGTGAGGGCCAGGAGAACGGTCACCCCCAGGGACACCTTCTCGCCCGAGTCTGCCGGCAGGTAGAAGCCCAGGGGGGCCAGGAAGGAGATCATGATGCAGGGCAGCAGGAGGTTGAAGACGTAGAAGGAGGCCCTCCGCCTCAGCAGCAGCGTGTAGGTGATGTCCGGGTAGGGCTCCGAGCAGCAGCCGTAGGTGACCACGTTCCTCTCGGCCGGCATCCCCAGGACTTCCCACTCCACGTTCTCCACAAAGTCCCGCAGGTCTCCCGTCTCCTGCATGCTGAGCAGGTCGATCTGGTTGCCGTTGTAGGTCCAGGAGCCGAAGGTCAGCGGGCACTGCTGCCCATCGAAGGGGAAGTAGGAGACGTCCACCTTGCAGGAGCTCTTGGTGATGGCCGGCGAGTCCCACCTGACCCGCCCGTCGCAGCGGATCACCACGTTGGTCTCCATGGAGCTGGTGAACTGCTCATCGGCACTTGGGGGGCAAGGAGAGGGCAGGGGTCAGGGTGGGGGGTGGGCTGGGGCAGAGGCCGAAGGCTCAGATGATGGACGAGGCCCTGGGGGTCAGGGGAGGCAGGACCCAGGCGTGGAACGGGATGGACGGGAGAGGGAGGAATGTTTCTTCTCGCCTCCCTTCCTTTGCCTTGGCCATGAAGAGCCCTGCCCCTTTCCTGCCTCCCTCCCTGAGGAAGGGGAGGGGGGGGGTCACAGGGGGGGGGGCTGCCTCAGGTAAAACTCTTTGTTCTTTTATTCTGCTCTGCAATAGTGAGAGGGGGGGCTGCACATTAACAGCGATACAAACGTTTGCACCGTAAAACCACCAGCCAGGATAGTCGGACCAAGAAGAGCTCACTCCCAAGGAAACAGAGCCCCAAACCCGCGTAGGGGTGGTGCCCTTTGCAAGATGCCCATGACCTGCGGGGGGGGGGGGGGAAGCAGCTCTTGAGCGTAACAAGCGAAGGGTTTGGGGGGGGCTGAAATCCAAACCACCCATCAATATTAATTGTTATGCAGGCGTTATTAGGGGAGGGGCAAAGGGTTGAAGGTGACCCTCCCTTGCCTCTATAAGCGGCTGCAAGGGCCTCCTGATCTGGGCCCTTGGTTAGCTTTTCAAAGCAGGGTCCTTCTCTCTTGGGGCCGCAATAAAAGTATGAAGACCCTGGGCCTCCTTCTGCCCAGTCTGCATCCGAGGACCCCATGGCTCAGGGGGGGCCTCCCCCACCCCACCCTCGGATGCTGCCCTCCACACTGCATTGCCTTGTCCTCCTCCAGGGCCATTTCGCCTCCTCCGCCTCCTCCATAGGGAATCCCCTCCTGCACCTCCCTCCCCCCCCGCCCTCCGTGACCTACTTGTTGTAAAGGACGATGTCGGGCCTCCAGACGTAGCTGCTGGGGATCTGGATGCTGTCAATGCCACCGTAGTCTTCCTTGTCCCAGCTCAGGTAAGCATCCACCCACACCTGCCGGATCCACAGGTAAGCGGTCAAGACTTGGTTCCTCTCATCCTGGGACAGAAGGGAGAAATGAAAGGGAGGAAGCTGCCAGCATGGCGGTGGGCGATGGGACCACGGGATGATCTTGGACTTTCAACCGGGTGGGGGAAACCGCGAAGCCTTCAGATTCTGGGGTTTCCCAGACGGGCCAACATGGCTCCCTTCATCCATGGGGACTTTGAGGAATCCTTTGCCTGGGACTCTGATTGACTTTGGGGCCCTGACCCCTTCGCCCTTACCATGTCTATGATCTGGGAGAGGGTGACCTGAAGGGTGACGTTGAGTGCCCGCTCTGTGTCCTCTGCCGGCCGCAAAGCGCTGGAGTAATTGGCAAAGAGCTGGTGCAGCAGCTGGTAGGCCACCTTGCCCGGAGCTCCTGAGGAGCCTGTTGAGAGAAGGTCCAGGTAGGAGAACCGGGCAGGCAAGGGCCAAGGGAAGCCCAGGGGGGGCTCCCTTCTCCCAACCTCCCTCCAACAAGAACAGCCACACACAATGGCAGCGCCCCTCCCTCTCCGTATCCACGGTTTACAGCTGGTCTCCCCTTACGAAGGTCTTAGCTTGTGAAGGGCACCAGGGTTTAGATGGTTGAGTAAGTTGGGGGGGTTGAGAGATGACGACAGAGGCTGTGGGAGAAATGCTGGGTCTTCCGATGCTTCTGGAATTTCAGTGGTTATTAAGAATAACAGAGTTGGAGGGACCTTGGAGGTCTTCTAGTCCCACCCCTTGCTCAAGGCAGGAGACCATCTTATACCATCCTGATCACAGGGTTGTCCAGTCTGCTTTTGCAAACCTCCAGTACTGGTTGTTCCACTGGCTAATTGTCCTTACTGCCAGGAAATTTCTCCTTAAATCCAGGTTGCTTCTCTCCTTGGTTAGTTTCCATCCATTGTTTTCTTTTCCTGCCTTCTGGTGCATCTATCTATCTATCTATCTATCTATCTATCTATCTATCTATCTATCTATCTATCTATCTATCTATCTATCTATCTATCTATCTATCTATCTATCTATCTATCTATCTACCTACCTACCTACCTACCTACCTACCTACCTACCTACTTACCTATCCATCTTACCATAGGATAACTCTGGGGGGCTTACATCTATCTTGTCACCCTTAGTTCTTCTTTTCATCAAACTCGATATACCCATTTCCTGCAACTGTTCTTCATATATTTTAATTTTCTTTTTTCTTTGTTCTTCATATATGTTTTAGCCTTCAGTCCCCGAATCCTCTTGGTTGCTCTTCTCTGCACTCTTTCTAGAGTCTCCACATCTTTTTTATATCGTGGTGACCAAAACTGGATGCAAATATTCCAGGAGTGGCCTTCCCAAGGCATTACGAAAGTGGTATTAACCCTTCACGGGATCCTGATCCTCTCCCTCTGTTGATGCAGCAGTTCCTGCTTTGGGCATTGGCTGAGGGTTGAAGAAAACCTTTGGGAGTAGACCGGGGGTGGGTGAGTGGAAGGTAGTTTTGCAGAAGGTCACTTGCTGGCCAGCCTCACCCCTCCCAGGTGAGCCCATTCTCTGAGGGCAGGTCCAGGCACAGGTGCCAGCAGCTGGCCATCTGCTCAGCTTCTCTCTTCTTCACGGGAGTCGGATCCTTGGCCCTGGGCCAGCCCTCTCTCTGCCAAATGAGGGACTCTAATTAAACCGAACTGGCATTGCGTGAAAGGAGGCCTCTGGCTGGATTAATGCTCACATGGAAATTCAGCACGGTGCCCTTTGCGGTGCTGCAAGGCTCGCCCGGCAGAAGAGGGCCAGGGAAATGGCTTTAGGGGGGTTAAGGCCAAGCGGTTGCTCCCTCGTGAATGTGGGTTGGTCTCTTTGGCCCAGAAGCTGTTTCTCCCCTCCGTCTCCTGCCCTGGAAGGGAAGGAGGCTTTTAGATTAAACCGGGCGCAGGGACTCATAGAATCTTAGCCTTTGAAGGGACCCTGGAGGTCCTCTAGTCCAACCCCCTGCTCAAGGCAGGAGAGCTTATATCATCCTGGACAAACGGTTGTCCAAACCTTTCTTGAAACTCCACTGCTGGAGCAGCCTCAACCTCCGCAAGAGGCCGTCTCTTTCAACGGAAGAATTGTTCTATCAGGAAGTGTCTTCTTAGCCCCCGGGGGCTTCTCTCCTTGATGAGTTTCCGTCCGTTGCTTCTTCTCCTGCCTTCTTCGGGGGCTTTGGAGGATAGATTGGGGGCCCCTCCTCTCTGTGACGACCCCTCCAATATTGGAAGGCTGCTCTCCTGTCACCCCCCGATCCTTCTCTCCTTGATACGGCTGGTTCCCGTCACCTCCACCCTCCACCCTCCTGATCGCTGCTCTTCTCTGCATTCTTTTTTAGGATCGTGGGGACCAGAACTGGATGGGGGATCCCAAGGGGGCCCCACTGGTGCAGTGCAGAGCAACACTTTCACCTCTCTCCACCTTCTGATGGGGCTTTATCTGCTTTCCAATTTTGTGCAAATACAATTCTAGCTGCTGTTATTATCTGTACCATCAAATATGAATAGGATATTTCTCCGGTAGAATACCCAATAAGAATACGTCTGGTCTAAACTCTACGGGCTGATGTATCATTTTCTCTAACCGTGTTTGTATTTTAACCCAACAGCTTTTTGCATCTCTGCACGTCCACCACATGTAATGATATGATCCTGGCAAGGTCTCTTGATCTTGATGCTCTCCCTGGGTTGAGGGAGATGCTCTCCCTCGAAGGCTAGGGCTGCATTGGCTTTTTATTTATTTATTTATTTATTTTATTAAATTTATACCCCGCCCTTATTTTATTTATTTTTTTATTTTATTAAATTTATACCCCGCCCTTCTCCAAACGGACCCAGGGCGGCGCACAGGGATATTAAAACACATATAAAACATATAAAATTTTAAAAAACTTATTCTAATGGACCCTGCGCTAAAAACCGAATTTAAAAACCCAAATTTAAAACTATCTAAGAGTCAGTAATGGGGGTTATGCTAGGCCGGCTAGATGGAATAGGTGTGTCTTCAGACACTTGCGGAAGAGGCGGAGGTCAGAGATGGTGCGGAGTTCAGGGGGTAGTTCGTTCCAAAGGGCAGGGCCCGCCACAGAGAAGGCTCTTCCCCTGGGTGTCGCCAGTCGGCATTGTCCAGCCGACGGCACCCTGAGGAGGCCCTCTCTGTGGGAGCGTATCGGTCTAAGGGATGTATGGGGCAGGAGGCGGTCTCGCATATAACTAGGCCCCGAGCCATGGAGCGCTTTAAAGATGGTCGTTAAAACCTTGAAGCGCACCCGAAAGACCACAGGGAGCCAGTGCAGCTCGCGCAGGATAGGTGTTATATGGGAGTGTCTAGGCGCTCCCGTAATCACCCGCGCGGCTGCGTTCTGGACTAGCTGCAGCTTTCGGGTGCACCTCAAGGGGAGCCCCATGTAGAGAGCATTACAGTAGTCGAGTCGAGAGGTGACGAGTGCTTGAGTGACTGTGCGTAAGGCACCCCGGTCCAGTAAGGGGCGCAATTGGCGCATCAGGCGTACCTGATGGAATGCCCCCCTGGCCACGGCTGCCACATGATCTTCCATAGACAGCCGGGAATCCAGGAGGACACCCAAATTGCGCGCCCTCTCCACGGGGGCCGGTGTTTCGCCCCCAATGGCCAGAGTTGGAATAATCTGGCTGAACCGGGGCGCCGGAAGCCACAGCCACTCAGTCTTGGACGGGTTGAGCCTGAGTTTGTTACCACCCATCCAGATCCGTACGGCCTCCAAACACCGGGACATAACCTCGACGGCATCGTTGGGGTGGTCTGGGGTGGATATGTACAACTGAGTATCATCAGCGTACAGATGATATCCCACCCCAAAACCACGGATGATCTCACCCAGCGGCTTCATATATGTGTTGAACAGTAAGGGCGAGAGGACCGACCCCTGAGGAACCCCACATATGAGGGACCTCGAGGCCGACCTCTGCCCCCCTGCCAACACATATTGCGACCGACCAGAGAGGTAGGATGAGAACCACCGCAGAACGGTGCCTCCCAACCCCAACCTCCCCAGTCGGTGCAATAGGATACCATGGTCGATGGTATCAAAAGCCGCTGAGAGGTCTAATAGGACTAGGATAGAGGAATATCCTCTATCCCGCGCCCTCCAGAGATCATCAACCAACGCGACCAATGCCGTCTCGGTGCTGTGCCCGGGTCGGAAGCCGGACTGGCGCGGGTCTAGATAATCAACTTCCTCCAAGTGTCGCGGAAACTGTTGGGCCACCACACTCTCAACAACCTTCACTAAAAAGTGGAGGTTGGAGACGGGACGATAGTTCTCTAATAATGCTGGATCCAGGGACGGCTTCTTGAGGAGGGGCCTTACTACCGCCTCTTTCAAGACGGCAGGCAAGGACCCCTCACTCAAAGATGCGTTGACAATGCCCTGGAGCCAGCCTCGTGTCGTCTCCCAGGATGCCAGTACAAGCCAGGAGGGACACGGGTCCAATAAACATGTGGTAGCCCTAAGTCTCTTTGACAACTTGTCCATATCCTCGGTGGTAACAAAATCAAACTCCTCCCAGGATGGTGTCACAAGAACAGCCTCGGCCTGCTCGACTGGACCACTGTCGATGGAGGGTAGCTCGTTCCGAATCCGAGTGATTTTCTCCTGCAGATAAATCCCAAATTCCTCTGCTCGACCCTGTAAAGGGGCTTCCCGCGGCCTCTGTTGAAGGAGGGAGCGGGTCACCCCAAACAGGGCGGCAGGGCGGTTATCTGCGGATGCAATAAGAGTGGCACAATACTCACGTTTGGCCACTTTTATCGCCACTAAGTAAGTCCTAATATGGTCTCTCACTAGTGTTCGGTCGGCTTCGGAGCGAGAAGATCTCCATCTGCTCTCTAGGCGTCTCTTGTGGCGCTTCATCTCCCTAAGCCCCTCGGTAAACCAAGGAGCCCAGGTGGTTCGTCGCCGCAAGAGAGGCCGCAAGGGCGCAACTCGGTCCAAGGCCCCCGTGGCCGCACTTAACCATGCAGCCACTAGGTCCTCAGTCGAGTCGCGGGGCAAGTCCACAGGAATTGGCCCAAGCTCCCTCTGGAACCTTATTGGGTCCATCAGGAGCCTGGGGCGGAACCATATAGGAATGTCCGGTTCCGCCTCCCCGCAGTGAGGTGCAGCGATCGGAAAGTCGAGCCGAAGGAGAGCGTGATCTGTCCATGACAGGGGCGTGATGACTAGATCCCCTATTCCCAGATCACTACTCCACTGTCCCGAGACGAAGATGAGATCCAGGGTGTGTCCGCCCACGTGAGTAGGGCCTAAAACTACCTGGGTCAGGTCCATGGCTGTCATGGAAGCCATGAACTCCCGAGCTGCACCAGAGGTTTCGCCTGCCGACGGCAGGTTAAAGTCCCCCATGACTAATAGTCTGGGGGTCTCAACCGCCGCCTCGGCTATCACCTCTAGGAGCTCGGGCAGGGCTGTTGTTGCATAGCGAGGAGCCAGGTATACAACTAACACGCCCAACTGCCTCCCAAGGCCCCACTTCACAAGGAGGGACTCGCACCCGGTCGTCTGAGGGATCGTGGTCTCCTTTGGCTCAAGACCTTCCCTAACCATAATCGCCACCCCCCCACCCCTCCCTAGGGCCCTAGGCTGATGGAAGGCTCGGTATCCTGGTGGGCACATTTCTACGAGGGGATGTCCTCCCTCGTGGCCCAACCAGGTTTCCGTAATGCCTACCAGGTCCGGGTCCCCCTCTGACACAAGGTCATGGATGAGGGGGGCTTTTTGTACCACGGACCTGGCGTTGCATAGCATCAGTCTAGGGCCCCGGGTCTGTGGTTCTTGCCCACCTAGTCTGCGATGGGGACAGGGGGAGTTGGAGCGCGTGACCACCCGTAACCAGCGGCCCCGGTCCTCCAACTGGTGATGTCCATCCCCCTTCCCGCTGCCCCTGCCCCTCCCCAAGACCGTATTGATGGAAAATACCCCAGTGGAAACGACCCCCCCTCCCCCCTCCTCCGTTACTCTACTTCCGCTTCCTGCCGGCCCTTTTTGGCATACCCCCACCTGACTCTCCCTCCCCCCCTCCCTGGAACCCCCTAAAAGTCGAATAAAATGTTTAAATAAAAACCCCCTTAGTCTGCGCTTCGCCCACCTCTCAGGAGCAATCAGTCCATCCTCGAGGTGGGCCCGTGTTAGATAAGGGGGCCAGGCCTGCGAGAGGGGAGACTCCCGCAGGCAAAGGAGATCACACCTAGAATACATTTGGAACCCCCGATAGTCGTCTAGGTCCGGGGGGATAATAGCAAGTCCGCTAAGAGTCCAGAGGAGCAGCAATAAAGTGACAGGTGAATAAAGTGCAATAGATGACCTTAAGGGGGGGCAGGAGGGAAAAAGTCAGTTGGTCTTAGTCTATCAGTCTAGGGGTCCTGCATATGGGCAGATCGAAAGTTAGTCCCTGTACAAACCCCAGCCGACTGTTCTTCTCGGCCGCACAGGCCCAAGTCCGCACCTAGTGCCACACGACTAGTTGGTCTGTCGTGTGGCCTGATGAAAGATGCTGCCATGTGCTGGCCCGGCTCACTTCCTCCTGTCCAAGGCACTCACTTTAGATCTTCCTGAGCCCTTCTGCGCCGTTGTTCCACCGTTTCCGACCTGGCTGCTTGGCTTCTCTCAGTCCATTCTCCTTCTTCTACACATTCTCAATCTCCTTCTTCTTCTTTCTTTTCTCCTCCATCTCCAACTCCTTCCATCTCCATCATCAATCCATCTCCCTTCCATCACCATTTCCTCTCCAATCCATCTCTCCATCTCTCCTCCATCTCCAATCCATCTCCAGTCCATCTCCTCCTCATTCTCTCCTTCCCCTCTTTCTCTCCTCCTCTCTCCTCTCTTCATATCACTCTCTTCCAATCTCTCCTCTCGCAAGCTTCTTCCATTTCTCCATACCAGCTCCACCTCCCGTCCGTCGCCTCCAGCCATCCAACCTTCCATCCACAGCTTCCGCAGCTCCCACAGCATTCTCCCCTCCTCTCCTGGGCCGGTCGGTAAGATCACCCTCGGGTCGGATTGAATAAAATCCTCCCGGCACGGCACGGCTCGGTCCGGCCCTTCAGATGTTCCGGCCGGACCCTCTAGTTCTTCCGCGTCCCGGCATCACCCTCCAACGCCAGAATACGCCGGGACGCTCTAGGCCGGGGCGTTCTAGGCCGCAGGGCCTTCTCCAAACGGACCCAGGGCGGCGCACAGGGATGTTAAAACACATATAAAACATATAAAATTTTAAAAAACTTATTCTAATAGACCCTGCGCTAAAAACCGAATTTAAAAACCCAAATTTAAAACTATCTAGGAGTCAGTAATGGGGGTTACGCTAGGTCGACTAGATGGAATAGGTGTGTCTTCAGACACTTGCGGAAGAGGCGGAGGTCAGAGATGGTGCGGAGTTCAGGGAGTAGGTCGTTCCAGAGGGCAGGGCCCGCCACAGAGAAGGCTCTTCCCCTGGTTGTCGCCAGTCGGCATTGTCCAGCCGACGGCACCCTGAGGAGGCCCTCTCTGTGGGAGCGTATCGGTCTGAGGGATGTATGGGGCAGGAGGCGGTCTCGCATATAACTAGGCCCCGAGCCATGGAGCGCTTTAAAGATGGTCGTTAAAACCTTGAAGCGCACCCGAAAGACCACAGGAAGCCAGTGCAGCTCACGCAGGATAGGTGTTATGTGGGAGTGTCTAGGCGCTCCCGTAATCACCCACGTGGCTGCGTTCTGGACTAGCTGCAGCTTTCGGGTGCACCTCAAGGGGAGCCCCATGTAGAGAGCATTACAGTAGAGTCGAGAGGTGACGAGTGCTTGAGTGACTGTGCGTAAGGCACCCCGGTCCAGTAAGGGGCGCAATTGGCGCATCAGGCGTACCTGATGGAACGCCCCCCTGGCCACGGCTGCCACATGATCTTCCATAGACAGCCGGGAATCCAGGAGGACACCCAAATTGCGCGCCCTCTCAACGGGGGCCGGTGTTTCGCCCCCAATGGCCAGAGTTGGAATAATCTGCCTGAACCGGGGCGCCGGAAGCCACAGCCACTCAATCTTGGACGGGTTGAGCTTGAGTTTGTTACCACCCATCCAGATCCGTACGGCCTCCAAACACCGGGACATAACCTCGACGGCATCGTTGGGGTGGTCTGGGGTGGATATGTACAACTGAGTATCATCAGTGTACAGATGATATCCCACCCCAAAACCACGGATGATCTCACCCAACGGCTTCATATATGTGTTGAACAGTAAGGGCGAGAGGACCGACCCCTGAGGAACCCCACATATGAGGGGCCTCGAGGCCGACCTCTGCCCCCCTGTCAACACATATTGCGACCGACCAGAGAGGTAGGATGAGAACCACCGCAGAACGGTGCCTCCCAGCCCCAACCTCCCCAGTCGGCGCAATAGGATACCATGGTCGATGGTATCAAAAGCCGCTGAGAGGTCTAATAGGACTAGGATAGAGGAATATCCTCTATCCCGCGCCCTCCAGAGATCATCAACCAACGCGACCAATGCCGTCTCGGTGCTGTGCCCGGGTCGGAAGCCGGACTGGCGCGGGTCTAGATAATCAACTTCCTCCAAGTGTCGCGGAAATGGTTGAGCCACCACACTCTCAACAACCTTCACTAAAAAGTGGAGGTTGGAGACGGGACGATAGTTCTCTAATAATGCTGGATCCAGGGACGGCTTCTTGAGGAGGGGCCTTACTACCGCCTCTTTCAAGACGGCGGGCAAGGACCCCTCACTCAAAGATGCGTTGACAATGCCCTGGAGCCAGCCTCGTGTCGTCTCCCAGGATGCCAGTACAAGCCAGGAGGGACACGGGTCCAATAAACATGTGGTAGCCCTAAGTCTCTTTGACAACTTGTCCATATCCTCGGTGGTAACAAAATCAAACTCCTCCCAAGATGGTGTCACAAGAACAGCCTCGGCCCGCTCGACTGGACCACTGTCGATGGAGGGTAGCTCGTTCCGAATCCGAGTGATTTTCTCCTGCAGATAAATCCCAAATTCCTCTGCTCGACCCTGTAAAGGGGCTTCCCGCGGCCTCTGTTGGAGGAGGGAGCGGGTCACCCCAAACAGGGCGGCAGGGCGGTTATCTGCGGATGCAATAAGAGTGGCACAATACTCACGTTTGGCCACTCTTATCGCCACTAAGTAAGTCCTAATATGGTCTCTCACTAGTGTTCGGTCGGCTTCGGAGTGAGAAGATCTCCATCTGCTCTCTAGGCGTCTCTTGTGGCGCTTCATCTCCTCGGTGAACCAAGGAGCCCAGGTGGTTCGTCGCCGCAAGAGAGGCCGCAAGGGCGCAACTCGGTCCAAGGCCCCCGTGGCCGCACTTAACCATGCAGCCACTAGGTCCTCAGTCGAGTCGCGGGGCAAGTCCACAGGAATTGGCCCAAGCTCCCTCTGGAACCTTATCGGGTCCATCAGGAGCCTGGGGCGGAACCATATAGGAATGTCCGGTTCCGCCTCCCCGCAGTGAGGTGCAGCGATCGGAAAGTCGAGCCGAAGGAGAGCGTGATCTGTCCATGACAGGGGTGTGATGACTAAATCCCCTATTCCCAGATCACTACTCCACTGTCCCGAGACGAAGATGAGATCCAGGGTGTGTCCGCCCTCGTGAGTAGGGCCTAAAACTACCTGGGTCAGGTCCATGGCTGTCATGGAAGCCATGAACTCCCGAGCTACACCAGAGGTTTCGCCTGCCGACGGCAGGTTAAAGTCCCCCATGACTAAAAGTCTGGGGGTCTCAACCGCCGCCTTGGCTATCACCTCTAGGAGCTCGGGCAGGGCTGTTGTTGCATAGCGAGGAGCCAGGTATACAACTAACACGCCCAACTGCCTCCCTAGGCCCCACTTCACAAGGAGGGACTTGCACCCGGTCGTCTGAGGGATCGTGGTCTCCTTTGGCTCAAGACCTTCCCTAACCATAATCGCCACCCCCCCACCCCTACCTGGGCCGCTGCAGTACATGGCTGGCTCATACTTCACTGGTTGTCCATCAGGATACGAAAGATCAAAGAAGCAAGCACAGAGAAACGAGCTCTTCGTGGCTCTTGCAGCTCCGGGGTTTCGTTCTTGAGCTTGGATGCTCCCCTGCCGATACTTTGCTATTAGGCCATTCTGCAGGCACGGATGACGGGACCCAGCTGGTATCAGCACATCTACATGCTGAGGCCACGCCGAGGACCCGGGGGCCTTCAGGAGCCCCCTCAAGAGGAGTCAGATTTGAACCGAGCACCCACCGCTCTTCACCACAGCCACCCTGGTACCGCCTGCCCCCTTCCCTCTCTGCCTCCGGCACCCACCTCCTCCTTGGTGCAATCTGCCAAATGCAGAGCCGTCCGTCCCTTGGCTTGAAAGTTTAATGACAGGTGTCCTGTTTCGGCTGTTGGGGGACTTCTGGTGACATCTTGTAAGGTTGGCTTACAGATCAAGACACACCAATTCCAATTACTGGCCCTGCCGATTGAATTGCAATTTAGCTGATGGCCCTTCCCGAAGGCCGCTCGGAGGAGCCACCTTGCCATGGAGATGCTAAGAGGCTCCTTGTTGTGTCTCGCTGGAAACATGATGGAGCTCAAGGTAAAGGCAGAGGCGCTGCGTTGGGGGGTGGGAGAGCTCCTACCTGCCATCCTTGAGGGACGGGCAAAGCTCCCTCCAGCTCTGTTATTCTTGTTCTGTGGGGACCTGAAAGTCCAGAGAGGTTGGATCTCAAGGACCCCGACTGCCCAGAAGGTCCCTCAAGAGAGCCACCCGAGTGCCACAAGGGTTGCGATGCGGAGCAGATAAAGCCACCCCTTCGCATAACCCTTTCTCCTTTGCCAAGCACAGACACCCGGCAGGTGCCTTCAAATCCTGGGGGGCGCCCTACCTGGCATCCCGAAGAATCCCAGGGCGATCCCCAGAAGCAGGAAGGTGCGAACCTCAGGAGCCGGTGACATGTTCATGCCCAGCAGGAGGCGGCTGGAGAGAAGCGACGGGACAGGGTAGGTCTCCTCGCCTGGAGACGCTCGCGAGGCAGGTGCAGATACGTGAGCTGCCTTGGGCTGCTCCGAGGGCGGAAGGAGGGAGGCGTGGCTCTTTGCAGAGGCAGGATTTCTCCAAGGGCTGCAGGTCGCCTGCCAGGCCCGGATGGGTTTCCCTTACCTCGGCCAGCTGGAAACAGAACTCCATCCACCAAGGGGCGATGGCAGAAGCGGTTGAGAGCAAGTCAATAAAAATAGAATTAAAAAAAAATCTCTAGCAAAATGCCAAAGGTGAGTAGAAAGAGCCACCGAGGCCTCCAATGCATTTATCGTAGCAACGATTCTGTATTTAGAATAAACTCGGTTAATTTCAGGGACGCTGCATTTGGTTGGGAGGAGTGTGTGGGAATCCCACTCTGACCAGCTGCTTCTGATTAAAGAGAAGCAAAGCAGTTTTGAACAGATCATATGAAAGAAAGATTGAAGTCATAAACAAATCCCAAACTATGGTGGGAAAGTAGCTGCTCTAGGAGACGGTTAAAAGAATAAAAGTCCCAATGAACCAACAGATTGACAGCGGCAAAAAACGTTTAAGCCTGCCTTGAACTAGATATTTCGATAAATAAAAAATATTGAGACTGACCTAGTTTCTAGTGTTTTCCCAGCTTGCATTTTAACACTGAATTGTTTATGCTTGACCTAGCGTTACGTGCAAAGGTCACTTTGCAAACTGTAGCTAAAAGTCCCATAAGTCTGGGGACATTTCCGCCAGTTTCCCTACAGCAAATAGTCAGGCTGCCAGGGGCTGTTGCCTTATGAGAGCCGCCTGCTGCAGATGTCCCTGTGCTTCCAGATGTGGTGGTGTTGGTCCAAATACTTGGTCTTTATGTTCTTGGACTTTTGGAAGATTTGAAATGGGCAGAAAAGAACTTCCTTTTCACAGATGGAAGAACTGGTTTTGTCCTAAGGATGAATCTCTTATTGCCAAATGATACACAAACGGCCGTTTTATTGAATGTATTTGCTGCCATCTTGCCAGGCGACTCTAACAATGGAACTGTGAATGAGAGTGAACCAAGGAGATGAAGAGGTTAAGGAGTGTCTGGCCAAGTAGCTAAAAACATGAATATTCTTATTATTTCTTATTAGAGATTTGATTAAGGAAGGAGGGCAGGATGGGAAGAGGTGGAGGGACCACCTGGCCCACAGAATCCACAAGTCCCACAGGATTCAATGGACCACGTTGTAGGATTATAGAAATATTTTCTCATATTTGCATTTGTGTAATTGATATTATGATGCTTTTATGTGGGTTCTTTTGATTAAGAGACTATAATATACTGTTATTGATATGCAAGTTTTCTTTTTAAAAACTAAAAGAAGAATATTTTATCCTAGAACTGCACCCATATTGAAGAGAATTGGAAGTAATGTTTTCCTGTATTATTTTGAGTGGGGGGGCTGTAAACTTTCCCCCACTTTTTCCTTTGTGTTACAATTTTGTACCTTAATTGTTTTTAGTTTTGGAGCCTAATAAAATGCTTAAAGAAAACGAATTGCAACGCTTGGCCCCCCCATCCTGAAAATCCCCCCCCCCCAATGCCAATGGAAGATACAGAAGGAAGGAAGAGACAATCAGAAAAATGCTATAAACATTTTATTTTTTTGTAGAAATTATTTCCAGAAAAACAGACAAGAAAATAATTTGGATCATTTATTTATACTTTTAATAAAAACCTTTACATAATCTTCATGCGTAACGACTTTTCTGGCACCCCCCCCTCAAGACACGCAGTCAAGCACACATGCACACGCCCCCCCCCTGATCCAGTTGCAGCTCCCACTGTGCGTCTCCCTGCAAGACCCCAGCCGAGACTGCGCAAAGGGTAAAGCTGGCCCACCTGGGCGTCTGGTGAACGCACAGAGCCCCCCCCCCCCAAACGTGTGGAGGGAAGGGCAGGCTTCTGACTGCCCCCCCCCTCCTCCTGCTTGGGGCTGCCTCAAGAGGGAGAGACCACCTTGCTAGGGGGAGGGTCTCCAAAGAGGGCCTCTCCAGACACAGCAAGGGCCCCGGACCCTGGCTTCCCTGCTTGGGCCAACCGATGGGGAGGGGGCAATCATGAAAACCACCGAGCCCCCTCCCCCCAGGGCCGTCCCGCTCCCTGACCAAGTCTCCAGGCAGAGCCCAGCGGGAGTCAGGCGCTATTTACACACAATGATTTCTAGCCTCCCCCCCCCCCCTGGAGCGAGCGGAGGAAGGGTCTCAGCTGCTGCTGCTGCCCTGTCCTTCCTTCCCTTCGGCCCGCCAGACACCAGGCCAGTGGGGAGGGGTCACCACTGCGGGGTTCCTCTGCGGCAGCAGAGACTTTATTGAGACCACAAAGCGGCTGGGAGGGGAGGGGGAGGCCCAGGGGGGTCCCACCACAGAGGCGGGCCTTTCGCTTCCTGAACCCCCCCTCCCTTGCAAGCTAAATGGCGGTAGCTATGCCCCCCCCCCCAAAGAAGCAGGAAGGCAGGCTGCGTCCCGTTCCCCCCACTGGGTCCAAAGGGGCGCCCGATGGTGTGGCAGACGGAGACCCCCGACTGGCAGGCTTCCTCACTGGGCCACCACCATCAGCTCCCGCAGGTAGGACTGGGTGAGCCCGCGCAGTTCCTCCAGCGCGTAGTCTTCGGGCATGGGGAGCCGGCTGATGTGGGGGGCCAGCAGGCGCAGGGGGACCCTCTGCACGTCGGGGGTGGCGCCAGAGGCCGCGTCCAGAGGGTGCTGCAAGCTCAGCACCACCCGGAGGATGTCTGCGTTGCGCTTGGCCATCTCTGGGGAGAGAGGAAGGATGGGCAGCCGGTCAGTCCAGAGGCTCCGTGGAGGGAGAGAGGAGGGGCCGGAGGCTCTGCGGAAGAGCTGGGGGGGGGGGGGGAGAGGAGGGGAGGGAGGAGAGGGAAGGGCCTGGAGGCCAAGAGGAGGGCTCTGCCTGCCCGCCCATCAGCCACCTTCTCTCTGTGATCTCTCTCCCCCCTGTCTATCACCTGCTTATTATTTATTATCCCTCTGTCCACCCACAATACTTAGGCACCCTTCTTTCTTCCCGCTGGGGGCAGATGCCCCACCCTAAACTGAAAGACGGACATGAGTATATGAAACTCAATCGATTCCAGCATTCAAGAACCCCAAACCCAGCCCCCAGGGGAAGCCCCAAGGGGATGCCAGGGTGTCATTATCTAGCCCAGCATAAAGATCCCCCCACCCACCCCAGGTCTTCTGTGTGCTACGTGTTCCTTACTCAGAGTGGCCCTTTGGGGGGGAGGGTGCAGGAGGCCCAGCGCACAAGGAGGATCCCTGTCTGGTGGGGGGGGGGGGAAGCCCCCTGTCTGTTTTCATCTTATAGATGGGGGGAGGGGGGTTAGTGGTGAAATGGAGACCTTTGAGGGAGCCCATGGGCCGCCCTGTGCTCCCCTCCTCTAATGCTCTGGGCAGGGCCCTGGGTGGCCTCCTCAGGGGAGAGGAGCTGCGGGGGCCCCCTGTCCATCAAGCAGCTTCTCTCCTGGGGGGAGAAAAGGTGCCCCTTCAGCCCCCCCTCCACAGAAGGCCCTCGGCTGGCGCTGGGCCCTGCCTGAGGGCTTCCCACGGGGACCCTGCGCCCCACGGCAGAAGCACTGCCCCCCCCACTCCCACCCCAGGTGGGGCCGAGGGACCCGCCCGGCCTTACCCGACTGAGCCAGCCTGTCCTTGGCACTGTGGCACTGGACCAGCTCTATCCTGCCGCAGAGGGAGATCACTTTGGAGTGGATCTCCTCCAGCTCGTAGCTGGTGCAGTCCAGCTGGAAAGAAAGCCGGGGGAGGGAGTCAGCAGCCATCGGGCGCTCGGAGGGGGTCGAGAGCCCCACCCCACAACGTCCTTACCTGCTGAATCCTGCTGACCATCTTGATGACCTGGAGGTAGTCCAAGAAAACCAGCCCGGCCGTGTCCCAGCCCTGAATGAGGCTGCAGCGCTCGGGACTGGCCAGGTCCTCCAAGAAGCCCTTAAGGTAGGTGTAATTCTCATTGATGATGGCGTCTGCGGGGGAGAGGAGGAGGAGGATGGGCAGGGGCTTCGGCCCCACGGAGAGCAGCTGGTCAGGGATGGGGTGGGTGCTTACCAGAA
This sequence comes from Rhabdophis nuchalis, assembly GCA_039707465.1. Taxonomy (NCBI): domain Eukaryota; kingdom Metazoa; phylum Chordata; class Lepidosauria; order Squamata; family Natricidae; genus Rhabdophis; species Rhabdophis nuchalis. The sequence continues at coordinate 67,515,481 of CM077649.1, forward strand.
GCCAGGTGCCTGACCACCAGCTGGTGGCACTGGTTCCAGTGGCCGGCCTTGAAGAGGTAGAGGGCCTCGCGGGTCTTGTCCCCTTCCCTCCGGGCCCACAGGGCCTTGGCCTCGTGGATCCACTCCGGGGGGACGCACAGCTTCTGCGTCAGGAAGGCCTCCTTCTCCCCGGACTCCGGCAGCTCCAGCAGCTTGCAGTGGCGGTACAGCAGCTCCCGCACGGCTCTCTCCCGCGTTCTGGGGAGGGAACGGAAGGGGGTGGGTGGGTGGGTGAAGGAGGGCCGAGCGGCTGGGCAGCCTTCTCAGGGAGGAGAGCTCAGGGGTGAAAGGGGGGGGGTCTACTCGGTGCTCTCTAAGCGGGTGTGTGTGTGTGTGTGTGTTCTTGCAGAGGTTTCCTGACCCCCTGGCACTTCCTTGACTGGGGCATGGTTTCCTTGACTGCTGGCCTGATGTTCATCTTCCCAGACCCCTGATGGGGAACCTTGTGCCAGAGGGGGCACGCAAAGCCCTCTCGGTGGGCACACACCGTCGCCAGCTGCTCTTCTGGTTTCCCACCAGCTGTTTTTCATGGGCGATGGAGCACTGGAAAACGGCCCAAAAATCAATTAAAAAAAAACACAGGCTGTTTTCGGGGCTGTTTTTTTGGCCAGAAAACAGCCTGGAAAATGTTCTGGTTGGAGCACTTGGTGCCAAAAAGGTTTGCCATCCCTGTCTTAGACCAAGTCCAGAAATGCTAGAAGCCTGGGCACTCTTGGCAAAGGAGCCATCAACACAGAGAGAGAGAGAAACGGCATCTACCCACTAGGCCAAAGAGACCCTCCACCGGCCCCAGAGGGAGCAAAGAGAGACCCCAGGACCTCCCCACCAGCACTCAGCCCCCAGGTGGACTCCAAGGCTCCCTTTGGACCACCAGCCATCCAGAAAATGATCCAGGAAGTGTCACACAACTCGACGGTAAAGAGCCCAACAACGACTGGAATATAAGCACACCTCCCTCCTTCCTGGCACTGATGAGGTTACCTAGGATGGTGGAATGAAATGCCTGCCAAGCGTTTCTGGGGCAGAATTGATCCCTTCAAAGGTTCTAAAGCAGAATTCTCCTGCGCATGCAGCCATTTGCCCCAAAGAAGCTGCAAGGTGCCTCTTTCAATCACAGACGGTCCTCAACTTATTATCATTCCTTTAATGAACATTGGATGTTCCAGCAGCACTGAAAAAATGGACATGACCGTGTCTCTCACTTACGACCGTTGCAGCATCCCCATGGCCACCCATCAAAATTCAGAGGCTTGGCCACTGGTCCACAAATATTCGCCTTTATGACGGTCGCAGTGTTGCAGGCTCACCTGATCCCCTTTGCCACCTTCTCACAAGCAAAGTCACAGAGGGGGGGAGGGGGCGCATTCCCTTCACAACCAACACTGGGCATCTCTTGCAGGAAAGGTCATAAATTCTTTCGTGGCAACAGAAATTCTGGGCTCAATTGCGGTCGTAACTCGAGGACTGCCTGTTGCCTAGGGAAGCCCCTCCCCATTTCTTTAAGAAGCAGACCGGGAAATAAGGGAAGCCGATTCACCGGGGGGGGGGGGGGGGGGGGGGCGGCGCAGGGTCCGATCCACTCACTGAGCGTTGGGGGTGTGGAGCAGGACGAAGACGGCCCACTCCCACAGCCCCTCCCTCTCCAGCTGGGCGGCGTAGCTGGCGTTCAGCACCCCCTGGCGCTGCTCGGACAGGTGGGTGTAATTCAAGGCCCGGAGCGCCTCCCACAGGTGCCAGCTGAGGCGGTGGTCCAGGGGGTCTGCGGTGATGCTGCGGGGGTCCAGCAGCTGATGCAAGTCGTGGCACCTGCAAGGGAAGCCCAAGTCAGCCCCTGGGTGCCTCCCTGGCACCGCCTGGCCCTCCCAAGGGAGCGGCCAGAAGGGGGAACCTTTCCCTGGTTTGCCTGCAGACGTCTCAGGACCAGTCTAGGTAACACCCTCAGCGATAGGAGGGCTTGGCTAGCACCGAAGCTGTCACCTAGCTTGGCCCATGGAACACCTGTAAGAAAAGCCCCCAGCTCCACAGGGGCCCCCACGGAGACCTCAAAGGCCAGACGCATGGACTGTCTGTGGAGAATGGAAGACCCCCCCACCCCCTTGCAAATCTGCACAGAGAGGAGCTCCACTGGGCTGCTGAGCCAAGGAGCTGGGTGAGCATTAAGGAGAGCTGGATTTGGAATGAGGGAGGGGCGCTGAAAGCTCCAGATTAGAGACGGTGAGTTCGATTCTTGCCGTAGGGCAGAGCAGGGCAACCCTGGGCCCTTTACGATGGGTGGACCTCAACTCCCGGGATTCCTGAGGCAGCCCAGCGGGGACCGGAAGTCAAAAGGGCAGATAGGATTTGCTTTAGAATTCAAAGAGGACTGGGGGCCACAGGAGACCAAGGCAACCGAGGGAGAGGGAAGGGGGGAATCAGGAGACCCACATATTGCTTTCTCTGCCCCACTTCCAGCAAAAATCCCCCTGGGGAGGTGGGAATTCTGGGAGCCGCAGCCCTCAGGGGTGGGATGGGGTGGGGCGGGGGAAGCCTCCGGGGGGGGGGGGGGGGAGAAGGCAAAAGAAGGTACCTGTCGCTATACAGCTTCAGCAGGTGGAAACACACGTCTCGCAGTGGCCGTTGTGCGTTCTCGTTCTCCACCACGTAGCCCGAGTCTTCCAGGTAGGGAGGCAGCGGGGGGCAGGCGTACCTCTCTCCGTCTAGGGAGGCCTGGGGAACACGGAGCCCGGTTGGGACGCTCCCATTCTACGGGGGGGGGGGGGTCGATCAAGCCACCCCCACCCTCCCCAGAGCTCCAGCCAGGCCTTCTCCAGGCCCTTCCCCCACCTCCCTCAACAAAACTAAATGGGGCCCCTCCCCTCTGGCCAACAGGCTTCCTTCCCCCCTGTCATTTGTGGGTCATGGTTAAAGAAAACACTGGGGCTCCCCCTCCCCCCCCTCTGCAAAGTGTGTCTAAATGTCTGTCTCTGTCTCTCTCTCTCCTCCCCCCTCTATAAAATATCCCTCCACCTCTTCTTTCTCTCTCCTGTTTGAGCAGGGGGTTGAACTAGAAGACCTCCAAGGTCCCTTCTGTCTCTTGACTCTATTACACTATCTATTATCTTTCTCTTCCCCTCTTTTCTCTCTCATTTCTATTCCCTCCCTCCCTCCCTCCCTCTATCACCTCTTTACTTGTTTCTCCCTCCCTCCCTCTTTATTTATTTATATGTACCACGCTTTAAAATCGCCCGCCTCCCTCACCAAGAGACCCTGGGTGGGGTACAATTAACCAGTGGCTGGGGATGATGGGGATGCCTAGCCCTTTTGGAGGCCGTCCAGCCAGGAAGAGAGGCCAAGGCTCCCCCAAGCGACCCTCCTGGGCTCTGCCCTCCAGGCTGCCCTGGGCGTCCCCAGCGCCTGCCTGGCTGCCTACCTGGAAGGCGGCTTCGTACATGCGGAGGGCCTTGGAGAGGGGGGCCGTGGAAGGCAGCAGGTACCAGAGGTGGACCCCCAGCGAGCGCTTCCAGTCCAGTTGGGAGCAAACGTTGATGGTTCTCTTCTCCGACAACTGCCACACCTGCAGCAGGGAGACCCAGGGCTGAGAAAGGGGCAACGGCCGCAGCCGCCAGTGGCTGGGGAAGGAAGCAGCCGCCGAGCCACTCACCGGTTTGCCAGCCAGGAGGCAGAAGATGCGCAGCCGCTCGTCCTGGATGAAGCCGTCCGCTTGGAGCTGGTGCCAGTCGGCCAACTGCAGGGCCAGCAGCTCCCGGACCTCCTGGCTCCCCACCAGCTGGGAGAGGAGCAGCGACAGGCGGAGGTCCCCTGCAACGGAAGAGCCCCCGTCGGCATCCAAGGCGGCCCGAGGGCTTCTGGAGCCCAGACCCTTCCCAAGGGGCCTAGATGACCCCCGCAGGGTCCCTGCCAGGCAGAGGCCAGGAAAGAGGGGCGGGGGGAGCCTGGCCTGCCTTTGCCTGGATACCCCAAAGGGGCTTTTTGTCTCAAAGGCAACTGGGCTTTTCTTGGGTTTTCCCCTTGAAAACGTTTCGCTTCCCATCCAAGAAGCTTCTTCAGTTCCGGAGAAGGTCTCCCGCTTCTTGGCTGAGAAGCAAAACGGTTTTCAAAGGAAAAAAGAAAACCAAGGAAAGTCCAGCGGCCTTTTAGAGAAAAAGCCCCTTTAGGAGAAACAGGACCCGAAGGAGGGAGAATCCCCAGAGACTCCTGGCCTGGCGGCGGCTGCAGGAAACCCCTCACCAGAAACCCACCTCGCCCCAATGCGACTGGCCTGCCCCACCCAGCCGGCAGAAGGGGCCTCACGCAGACCCCATCAGCCACGGAGCTCCTCCTCCTGCAGGCTCTCCCACAGGGGCCTTGAAACCTGGGCCTGCCCCCCTTGGGAGGCGGTGGGTGGACTAGGAAGGAGACCTCCACCTCCACCCGGAGCCTTCTGGGCTTTAGAACTCTATTTCATCTCCTCCTGCTTATTTCAGTGCGCATCGCACAGCCTGCCAGGCGTTCGGATTTGGCGTTTTGTCCGCCTATCCCGAGAGCCCGAGGCAGCTGTTGGCAGATGGCGCTGGAAGCCTCGTCACAGAATGTCAGCTGCTCCGCCGTTGACGGGCGCCTGACTGTTCCCTATGTTAGGAAACTTAGATGCTGTCGAGCAGGTGAGGGCGTTCCAAAAGGCGGAGCCACCTGACGGGTCGGCCTACAGCAACAGCACTTAAGGAGGCCTAGCTAAAGTAAGCAGGAGGGAGCGTGGATGGGGAGGGGAGGGAGGAGGTGGGGGGGGGGTTCCCTATCCCATCAGCCACCTCCAAAGCGCTGCCCCTCCCCTCCCCAAAGTCCAGCCTTCTATGGGCAGCCTTTACAGAGCCCTGAGGTGGGGGGGGGGCTCCCTGGGCCCTGCTGGGAGTTGGGGGCCCTTGCTGGCTGCGTACCCCCCTCCTTCCCCAGTCCAGGCCCACAGGGGCGGGGTGTGTGTGTGTGTGTGTCTTACCAGACTGCTGAGCCAGGCGGCAGGCGTTGCCGATCTGCTTCCCGGTGAGGTAGCTGAAGACGGCCTCGGCGGGGCTGTCGTTCTGCCGCAGGGAGACCTCCTCCTGGATCCGCTGGGCCGCCGTCCGGGAGAGCCAGTGGGAGAAGGCCCTGCGGCGCTCCAGCAGCAGCCCGTACTCCCCGGGCTCCTCCAGGCGCCCCTCCAGCTCCTGCAGGCGGCCCCAGAGCGCCTCGCACAAGCGCCAGACCAGGCCCCAGGCCCTCAGCACCGCTGCGGAGAGAGCGGGCACGGCCGTCAGCCAGAGCGGCACCCCCGGGGCCTCCCTTCCCTCTGCCCTCCCCTTACAGCCCTTCCTTTAAGGGCCCTCTGAAGGCGCGGCAGCTGAGAGAGAGCCTGGCCAGGCCCATGCCAATCCAAGCGGGCAGAGGAGACCATGCCGTCCAATGGGCTCCTGACCCTCGTGCTCTGGGCTTTCCGGACTTCGCCTGGGCAACGGAGCTCAGGGGGCTCCGTCCAGGCCACTTTCCTCCTATGCCCAACCCTTGGAGGAGTGACCTGTGGACCTTCTGTGGGAAAGGGCAGGGGACTTCCTCAGGTGCTGACCCCTTGGCCCTTGTTCTCGGGGTCAAAGCCAGGACGGAGGCCCCGCGTCCTCCTTGGTCTTCCTGCCTCCCACTCAGGGGAAGACCCTGGCTGCCAATGCCGTCCCAGAGCCCTCCCACTGCTCCTGGGCCAGCCCCTCACCTTCTCCTTCTTCTTCTGCCTCTTCCGAGGCCTCCGAGGCCCAGGCGGCATATTCATGGATGGCTGCCACGCCCGGGTTGGGGGTCAGGAAGGGGCAGGGGTCATCCAGGTGGACGGTGCTGTGCTTCAGCTTGATCTCTAACGGCAGGAGGTAGACGCGACCGGTCGGCTTGCCCTCCACGGTGAGCTTCTCCAGGTGGACCTTGAAGGGGGACTCGGAGACCCTGCGGAGGAGATGGGGAAGATGGGGGGGGGGGAATCAACAGCTGCCCCCCTCCCCTCCACGTACTTCCCTTGCTGCAACAGAGAATTTAGGGGGCTGATGGACAAACTCTACCCTGTGCAGAGGAGACGCTCAGCGAAGCTGCTTGGAACTACCCACCACTGGATGTTCAGACCTCCCCCCCCTTCTTCATCTCCTTTCCAAGGGGAGTAAAAATCAGGCCCTTGAGAAGGGAGTGTGGGCACCAGCGCATGGCACTCCGGCCCCCTCCCCAAAAGGCCGGGCATCAGGCTGGGGCCTGTGAAGGTCGGGGGCTTCTCTCCTGGTTCCATGTTGGGCTTCTTGGGCTCCTCCGAGGGGAATGGAGCCTCCATCAAGGGCCTCAGTCTGACTGGCTGGCCTTGGGGTGGGGGCTCCCTCAGGACCCTCCCCTGGCAGAGCCTTCCGCTCCGCTGCAGGCAGTCCTCGACTTATGACAATTCAGCCCAAAGTGTCAGTTACTAAGTGAGGCAGCTGCCAAGTGAATTCTGCCCCATTTCATGACCTTTCTTCCACAGTTGCTAAGTGAATCACGACTGTTGTTTAAGTGAGTAACCCAGCTGTTAAATAAATCCAGCTCCCCCACTGACTTTGTTATGTATGTTGTATATTTATTGTTTTTATTTCCCCTGTGCACCGCCCCGAGTCCCTGTGGGGAGAGGGAGCGGTCAATAAATTTGGCTATTATTATTATTTGCTGCCCAGGTGGTCGCCAAAGGGGATCAGCTGAGCCCAACCACGTCATAAAAAGGAACCAGTAGCCAAACCTCTGAATTTGGATGATGTGACCCTGGGGAGGCTGCAGCGGTTGTTAAGGGTGAAAAACGGTCACTTTTTTCGCTTTTCTTTTTTGGAACCGTCACTAAACAAACTGTCGAGGGCGAAGCGGAGAGAGCTGCCAGGGAGGGAGGGAGCTGAAGAGGCCGGGGGGGAGGGGGCAGAGCCCGAGGAAAAGGAGGAGGGGGCTCCCTTCTCTTCCCCAGGATCCATCAGGGCCCTGAGCCCCTCAATTGCCCCCCAAAGGCCCAGCAGAGGAGGGGGCTCCAACCTTGGCAGGGCTAGCTGGGGAATTCCGGGAGTTGAAGTCCGCCAGGCGTAAAGTTCTAAGAGGCCGGAGACCCCTGCAGCAGAGAACGGGGGGCCCCAATGCCCCAGAAGAGCCACTCAGATGGGGGAGAGAGCCCAGAGGGTCCCTACTGGCTATCCTGGGGAGGCCCTTCCCCACGGAGCCCCCCTCCCCCACCCTCCGGAGGACAGCACGATGACCTACTGTTTTGGTGCCATGGGGGTCGGCAGGAACCCGTACTCGGTGGCCTCCCCGTGGTCTTCCGGCTCCCCCGGGAGGCTCAAGCGGTCTCCGCCGTGGGCCAGGACCCAGTTGGGCCCCCAGCCCACCCGGAAGGAGCGTCCCATGAAGAGGGCCATGTCCTTCAGCAGCCGCCCTTTCCCGTAGGCCACCGACTTCTTCAGGGCCACCAGGCCCGGCTGTCTCCGGACGCCCACGGTTCTCGGGGGGGCTTCAGGGGCCGAGCGCGGCAGGACGAAGGCGGAGGCCAGGGGGGAAAGAGCAGCCCAAGGCGGGGCGGCCAAAGCCCCGCCCAGGGAGGAAGTCCTCGGGCTGCGGCGGTCCTGGAGGGAGGCGCTGGGGAGCAGGAAGGAGCCGCTGGAGAGCCTGGGCTGCAGCAGCCTGGTGCCTGCAAGTGGGGAGGAGGAAAGCTGCCACTTAGGAAGCCGAAAGGAAAGCTTGGCAACAGAGGGCAGAAGCGGATCCTGGCAGCTGCCTCTTCCGAACGGACGGAGCTGACCAGAGAGGCCTCTGTGTTGCTGCTCGCCTGCTTACAAGAATCTCTCCAGAGTGAGGGCCAAGGAAGGGGAGGTGGGGATACACTGACTCTGACTGGAGATTCCACCCTGGCGTTCCCCCCAACCCCCCCCCCACAGGCAGACTCACAGAGGCCCTTCCTATAAAGTGCCCTCCTCTAGGTTACAGCTCCTGATGGGAAGGGCCGATGCCCAGGGGCAAATCCTGGCACCCTGCTCAATCCCACAGCGCTGGGCACGGATTGGGAGGCCCAAGGGTGGTAGCCAGGCTCTGGGACGGGAGCTGTCCGGCCTCCACGTGTCTTCCGGTCCAGTTTGCAACTGACAAGGTGCTTGTTCAACCTCCCCCCCCCCCTCCGGGGTTTTCTCTGGACAGTTAAGCAGTGTGTCCTGCTTCTCCTACGGTCCCTGTGCAATGCACACCCGCCTGGCCCCAAAGGGAGCCCTTCCCCGTTCACTCTCTTGCAGGAGAATATTGCTGGCTCAGAGGGAACTGGGGGGTTCGGGGTGCTGTGAGTGTGGGCGTACCTGGGGGGCGGCCTTTCCACCCTCGAGAGGAGGAGGAGGAGGAGGAGATGGGGAGCCTGGGAGAGCAGATCTCTTGCGAAAGGTCCATTTCTGCAGCTAGCTGCCCAAACTGGGGATCCGTCATCCAGTCCAGCTCTTCCTCGTCTGCCAGCAAAGAGGCCTTCATGATCTGCAAAGGAGACACAGAACGCAGCTTCTGAGAGGAGGGAGGGGCCTCGGAGGTCAGCTAGTCCAACCCTTTACACCATCCCATCCTGCTCTTCACTCTGGGGGTTTCTATCCCTTATTGCAAGTTTTAAACTGGTGGCTGGCTTAACTTACAAGGCGGTTATCAGGTGTGGGTATTTTAAATAAAGCATTCCAATTTTTCCTGGATGAAAGCCAAAGCGAAAAAAGAAAAGAGCCCCCAACCCCTGCGTGGAGGAAGCCCACTTCCAAGGGGAGGCAGAGTTTGGGGCCCTTCCTGGCGGAGGACTCACCTGCAGCGTGTGAGGGTTGATGTCCAGGGAGGACGCGATATGGGTGGAGGCCGGCACTGGCTCCTGCTCTTCCACCGGGGTCTCTTCCGCCATGGACTCAGGGAGCAGCTCTTGGGTGATGTCGGCCATGTCGCTGTCAAACTCCACCCCCTTGCCCAGGTGGTCAGCCTCGGGGCTCTGCCAGAGTCAGGGGAGGAGGGTTCGAAAGGGGCTTAGTGAGGGCTTCAACCAAACGGTGGGAGGGTTTTCCCTTCCTAAGGGATCAGATTGGGGCGGCTCTTTTTTTTCAAGTTCATTTGTGCATTTTCACTTAACATCCCCGAGTGCTTTGGGAACAGTGCATTGCCTGGGCCAATTGCTTACAGAATAATGTTTTCCCAGCTCCTAATTTCTGCTTCTGCTATCTACGAGGTTTCCCTGGAGTGGGGCAGGTCCGAGAGTCGCCTTCCCTTCGTCTGAGAGGGAGGGCAGGTAGACGAACGGTGGGTGGGGGTGCTGCCCCTTTTGCAGAGCCTCCCCCCTTCAGCAACCACAGCAAAGGCCCTTTGGGGTGCAGAGGGGGGAAAGGGACAGGATCACCCCCAGAGGGTCCCATTTCCATGGGCATACCGTTGCTTCATGCAGGAGCAAAATTTCAACTGGCAATTTTAAGAGGGCAGCTATTATTATCCCCCTCCCCCTGACTTACCTTGGAAGGAGGTGCCAACTTCCCAGCTGCAGCCATTTGCTGAGAGATCAGCTGGCCTGAGAGGGGCCCCTGGGCCGTCTTCAACTTCTTAGCCTCCACTTTGGCCACGTTGTCCTCGTCTTCCTCATCGGAGTCTTGCAGGCCGTACTTGGAGAAGTGGGCCACCTGGACGGAGGAGGAGGAGGAGGAGGAGGGAACAAGAAGTTGTGTTTTACGAATCAGAAGATCAAGAGAACAAAGTCCTGCCCATCGATCCCTGCTTGTCGCCCTCTGAGGAGTCAATAACGGCAAACAGCCATGTGTTTTTATTAGCACTTTCATTGCCATTATAAAGCACTGATGGTGTTACCTCATTGGGTCTTGAAACGTCCGCAAGAAAATGGCCGAGGGCAGAGAGCCCCAAGGACCCCACAGTCCTCCTCCCTTCGTCTCTCCACTTCATGCTCCCCAAAATACACGTTTCCCCCACGTGACCGAAGCGAAAAAGCCCCCCAGCACCTGCTCCAGGTTTTATCCGTCAGAAGAGGAGCTTACCTTGAACACCCAGGAGCCAGTTTCGGGGCGGTACTCCTTAAACTGGGCTCCCTGCTTGCGAGAGACGGCTTCCAGCCGGCCTTCGTAGTTTATCTCTGCCAGCCGTTCTGGGCTCTTGATCAAGCCACGCGAGGTCTTGTCCGTGGGCCAAACTCCGTCCAAGGTGACTTCGGCTCGCCTGCTCAAGAGAGGGAGCCCGGAGGCTTGGCATGAAGACGCCTGAGAGGGGTGTGTGTGTGTGTGTGTGTGTGTGTGTGTGTGTGTGTGTACACGCAGCAGTGCGGCCTCTGCCACCCAACAGGACGTAAGAGTGGCGAGCTTTGCCCCATTGTGTGACCTTTCTTGCTACAGTTGCTAAGCGAATCCCTGCAGTTGTTGACTTAGTAAGACGGTTGTTGTGAATCCAGCCTCCCCAATGACTCTGCTTGCCAGAAGGTCGCAAAAGGGAATCGCATGACCCCAGGACACGGCAACCGTCATAAATATGAGTCAAGTTTGAATTTTGATCATGTGACCATGGGGATACTGCAATGGTCATAAGTGTCATTGATTACTTTTTTCAGTGCTGTCGTAACTTTGAACGGTCACTAAATGAACCGTTGTAAGTCGAGTCCCTTCGGGGAGAGTGGGGCGGTTTATAAATTTAATAAATTGAAAATTAAATTGAGGCCACATGTAGATTGCTTCCTTCATTAGCTATCTGTTCATTTTAAGATTACATCATTTTAGGGTTTTATATTGTCTTTCTTATCTTGCTGTCAGCTGCCCAGAGCCGCCTGGCGGTGAGGCCTATACATTTAATGAAGGGGGTATCTGGAGAGCCCCCTCCCCTGGCCTCACCTGTTCAAGCCCTCCCCGATGGGGGGCTTCAATTCGTCATCTGGGTAGACGATGACCTCTTTCCTGCGGACGTGCACGATCTCATCCAGGTTCAGGTTGGTCAGATTGACCTCGCCCTCGAAGAAGATGGAGCCGTAGCCTAGGGCGAACGGAGGGCCCCACAGTTAATCGGACCCCCTGGGCCACCTACGGAGTCACTCGGGGGGCATCCGGGGCCGGGCACAAAATGCAGGAGAGAGGAGAGGAGAGGCAGCGATGGCGGGTGGAGTGAAACGTGCCCTCAGTTGGGAATCGGCGTGTTGCCACAAGAGATGCAAGCCCAGCCTTCCCTCCGCCCGTGAAGCCCACTGACCCTTACCGACCGCCAACTTCTGCTGTTAGTTGACTGGATTTGTGTGTAAATGTAAACAAGATTTATTCAACCTTACGGATGATTCTCCTTCGCCCGACACATACATGGCGATACATCTGGCTACTCAGGCGCCAAAAAAGGGGTTGCCCAGGAAAACAACTTTAGGGCTGGTGGATTTCTTAAGGGCGCCATTTTTGGCTCGAATGATTCCAGGAATCATTTTATTCCAGAAAGGAATAAACAAGAGTTTATGAAAAACTTGCATCAACCTTGAAATGCAAACTGTCTACTGTTCAATACAGGTACTCCTCAGCCTACAACACCCCCCCCCCATGGAGCCTAAAATTTATGTTGCAGCTGTTAAGTGAATGTTGCCCCATTTTACAAACTTCCTTGCCACAGCTGTTAAGGGAATCACTGCACTTGTTAAGTCAGTAACCACGATTGTTAAGTGAACCTGGCTTCCCCACTGACTTTGCTTGTCAGAAAGTTTAAAAAGGGGATCCTGTGACCCCGGGACACTGCGACCGTCATAAATATGAGCCCATGTCAAGCGTCTGAATTTCAATCACATGACCTGTGCTGCAACAGTCCTAAGTGTGAAAAATGGCCTGTAGGGTCATTTTTCAGTGCCTTTTAGTAACTTCAAACGGTCACTAAGCAAACAGTTGTAAGTTGAGGACTACCTATACCAGTGATGGCTAACCTTTTTTGGCTTGCGTGCTTTTGGTGCGCCTTTTTCGCCCTCCCCAGGCTCCAGAGGCTTTCTGGGGCGGGTGAAAACATCCTCCCCCCCACACCTCCAGAGGCTTCAGGAGCTTCCCTGAAGCCTCCAGAGGGCGAAAAACAGCCTCAAAAGAAGGCCTAAATCAGCTGGCCAGTGTACACATGCGCGCTGGAACTGACAGGGCAACGCCTCACGTACCCTCAGAAATGGTTCTGCGTGCCACCTGTGGCACCTGTGCCATAGGTTCGCCATCACGGACCTATACTTTAGAAAGCCAAGGAGTCGGTAAGGCTCAAGGCACCTTGGCCAGAGGAGCAGGTGAGCTGACCACAGGGGCAACCCTGGCAGAAGTAGCTCCTGTCCACTCACTTTTACGGCCAACAGTGAAGTCGGTGACGATGCACTCTCCCGTGTCGGTGGTCATTCCGGCCAGCTCCTCCAGGGACGGAATGGTGTAGTAGCCCGCGCGGGTCAAGACAATTCCTGGAAAAATCAGAATCTGAGTGAGGGACTGAGCACATTAGCAAAACACGGGACACGCCTGTAAGGCAGAGCTGGAGAACATACAGGACATATACGTCTGCCAATGGCATCCAGCAACAGCCCACATCTATTCCCCAACGCTCTGAAAAGGAGCTTGTTCCACTTCTGTTCCAGGGTGGTCGTTGTTTGAGGTCTCCCTGTGCACAGCACGACAGGACTGCGTTTTTTTTAAAATATACATAGGTCAGGCTTTACATGCAATGATGCCATCAGAAGCTGACAGCAGCCGGAGCACAAAGAAGCACTGGAAGATCAGAAGACGTGGAGAGACCGGGAGAATCACCAAGAGTCGGACGTGACTGAATGGATATCATCATCATCATCATCATGTGCAATAAATACGTAAAGAATGTTTCTCTTTTGTTGGAGGGGGGAAGGGGGGGGGGAGACCAGCAGAGTTAAGCATTTTCTGAATGTTTTAGGCTTTCGTACCTAAGGCAAAGGTCCTGCCCTGGTTGCTTCCAAGGCCTGCCTCTGGTTCCAAGGCCTTCTGCTCCAGGGATCTGCTAACCCAGATTCTGCCGGGGCTTTGGGGGAGGGAGTTTTCCAGGGCTAATGGGGAATTCACTGGCTGGGGGCCACAGGTGGGTGATCCAGAGCAGGCTTCTTCTTTTCTGAAATTCCACCCGGCTGATCTTGTCCCCTTTGGAAGAGGCTTACAAACCCCGGATGCCTGCAGAGATTTGGGCCACCAACCCCAGCGGAGCTCTTGGGGGCACCATCCAAACAATGGCAGAGTCACACTCTGGGGGTGGGGGTGGGCAAGCCCAATGACTGCTTCCCAGAAAGCCATTCTTTCCATTCCAATAAACACCCGTCTGGCCTAGTGGTTAAGGCACCAGGCTAGAAACCTGGGAGCTGGTGAGTTCTAGTCCTGCCTTAGGTGCGAAAGCCTGCTGGGTGACTTTAGACCGATCGCCAGGAGACGCTGAGTTGTAGTCCCGACCCAGGCAGGAAAGCTGGTGGGTGACCTTGGGCCAATCACCCTCTCAGGCCAACTCACTCCACGGGGTTATTGTTGTGAGGAAAATAAGAGGAGGAGGAGGAAGAAGCATTAGATGTGCTAGGCTGCTTTGAATTGTTTACAAAAAGAGAAAGGCGGGATAAAATTAAAATGATAAACGAATGCGCCATCTGAGTGAGCCAAGGGAGGGACAACCAGCCGAACCCTTCCAGAACTCGGACCTCACCTGCCGGATGGGTGCACTGGAGCTGCTCTTCGCTCTCCTTGTCCAGCTCCTCCTGCAGGGACTCCTCGTGGTAGGAAGCGTCCTCCAGGCTGCTTTCCAGCCCGTTCCGCAGCGCCGGCCGCACGTTCAGGGCCACGAGGGTGTCGTCCACACTGTTGTTGTGGTGCTTGTGCGGGGCGTTCTCTGGGGTCTGGGGGAGGGGCTTGGCAATGGCGTTGGCTAAGAACCTGGACATCTCCCGGGAGTAGCTCTCGTCATCCTGCTCCTCGTCCGGTCTGTGGTTCTCACTAAGCGACCTGAAGGGGAGACTCGGTCAAAGAAAGGAGAGGCGGCAGGTGGAAACCATCGTTTCCAAGGGAAGCCCCTTTGCCGCTTTTCCCACGAGGAAGGGATTTCGCTGGCCTGGGATTTCAGTCTCGGACAAGGCCCCCTGGGTAGGAGGAGGGCAGGTCTAGAGTGTAAGCCGGGGGCCCTTCAACCTTGGCAACTTTAAGACCTGTGGACTCTAACCTCCCAGAATTCGAGGAGCTGAAGTCCACAGGCCTTAAAGTTGCCAAGGTTGGATACCCCTGGTGTGGACTCACCTCCCTAGGTGAGTAAGTGGTGCGCGCTGCCTTCCCAGCCCCCTTGCCCTGGAGAACGCACACACTCCCCGGTTCCCTGGCGATGGCTCTGATCTTCTGAGCCCAGGCAGCCCCGGTCATGGCCGGGAGTATCCAGAACAGAGCCCAGAGGCTCAGTGGGTGTCCGTTAGGACTTTGGCTGCAATTCCTCCTCCTGAGGAGCTCAGACCCTCACGCCTTGCCTTGATTCATTTAATCCGGGAAGGGGGGGGGGCATTATTGGGGTCTCCGTTGGGGTTCATTTCTGTAAACCACCTGAGTGAGCCATATAGCAACAGCAACAGCACTTAAGACTTATAAAGCGCTTTGCAGTGTTTTATAGCCCTAAGTTGTTTAGAGTGTCAGTATCTTGCCCCCAACAATCTGCACCTCGAAAAGATGGAAGGCTTATCTATCCAACCCACCCATCTCCTGCAACATGTCTTCCCTGCCTGATGGCTGGGATGGGCTGCTGCGATGGGGATGAGGCGGTTCCCCCAGGCAGCCTGACCCCAGGCCGTGTAAGGCTGGAATAGCCAGCAGCTGTTGGCCCAGTGGCTACTCCCTCCCCAGGCCGACAGAAGGAATCCCTCCCAGGGAAGAGGAAGCACTCAGCCTGGAATGAAGAGACGGCGCTTCCAATGGCTAGGAGAACTGCAAGTGGCTAAGCTGCAGCTGGAGCTCTTTTGAACAACTGGCTTCTGCTCCTGACATGAAGGAACCGGGCAGAGATGGGGGGGGGTCGGGGGGGGGGGCAGACGTACCGATCCCCGTTCTCAGGGTAGATGGAAGGCGAGGCAATGTCATCCACATCAGCACCGCCAGGAGAGAAGAGGCTGCCGCTGTTGAGGTTCTTCAAAACCAGCTTCTTAATGCTCTTCCTGGGGGGTGGGGGGGGAGGGAGAGAGACCGACACCCTGTGAGGTTATCCTGGGAAGCCAAAGCAGAGTCCGGCCTCCCCCTTGCACTCAATTCCAGCTGAGGTCACCCCTATCGTGGATCTGTTTTGGCAGAAGGTGATAGGCCTGACGGAGGAGAAGGTCCTGAGGTAGCTGAAGGTTGACCTGGGGGCTCCCTGAGCTGGGCTGATTTCTTGGGAGACATTTCATGACCCAACTAGGGAACATCGTCAGGGCTAGAAGGGAGTGGGTTTTCTGAGAGTAGGTGGAGGAGGAGGATGACAACCACAAAGTGCTTGGTGCTCCCCGAGGTTGGTTGTTTTCTTGTGGATTATTTCACGACCCAACTAGGGAACATCATCAGGGCTAGTTGGGGGGGGGGGGAGTTGGCGGAGAGGAAGAGGAAGAGGAGGAGGACCATTATGCGGCCCTTGTCGCTCTCTGAGCTGGTGGTTTCCTTGCAGTTGCTTCATGACTCAACAAGGCAATATCCTCACTGCTGAGGGTGTCACCTAGTTGGCTAATGAGATGTCTCCAGTTAAACAGCCCAGCTCACAGAGCATGAGGGACCCCACGGGGCTGCTGCTGAACCTTCCCTCTTCTCTCCACATACCCTCCTTCCGTCCAGCACTGATGACACTACCTAGTTGGGTCATAAAATGGCACCACCACGCTTAGAGAGCGCCAAGGACCCCACGGAGAGTCACCCACCTCAATTCCTCTCTTCTAATTTCTGGTGACTTATTCTGAGCGTCAGATTAAATTCAGAAAAACAAAATCCATGCCAGCTCAACTTCAGCTGCATCTCAAGAACCGAAGTTCCATGAGAGAAGGAGAAGGAAGCCCAGAGGAATTGGCCGAAGTCGGACACCCCTGGACTACAGCAACCCTGAAGAACCCCTGAGGTGGATGCGAAGGGATCGCCCTACTAACTTGGGCATGAAGGCCCCATTGGTCAGAGAAGGCTCGTCGTCGTCCAGACCATCGAAAAGGTGGGATTTGGAGGAGCCGCTTGTCTGCAAAGCTTTGGGGCGCACGCGGGTTGCCGGGCGGGGAGTCAGCTTGTAATGGGTCGGTGTGGTCAGTGCCTTCTGGGCCGCTGGGTTTGTTGGCTTCAGCCTCTGGAAAAAAGGAACCAGCGTTACAATGTCCTCTCCAACTCAGGGCAAATTGTTCCTCTGGCTGGGCTGGCACTCCCTGTTCATTCCCCCAGCAAATGAAGCCACTGCTCCCTCCAGATGTTTTATCTGCCTGCCCAATTGTCTATCACTAACATGTATCAATCATCTATCAATCCATTCAGCTATCAATTATCTATTAATCCTCTATCACCTACCTGCTAGCTGTCATCTAGCTAGCTAGCTATTATAATAATAATAATTTTAATTTGTTGACCGCTCCTCTCCCCATAGAGACTCGGAGCGGTGCACAGGGGAAACTAAAACAATAAATATACAAACACATTAAAAACAAATTAAACATATACCTGTGCTAAAATACCCCATTAACACACTAAAATTCCCAGTTAAAACAACTAAAACCCCATAGAGAGAGACTACCCTAGGCCGGCCAAGCAGAAAAGATGTGTCTTTAGTTTTAGACGGAAGGAGCGGATGTCCGTGGTCGTTCTAATGTCGGGGGGAAGGTCGTTCCAGAGGGCTGGGCCCGCCACAGAGAGAGCCCTTCCCCTGGGCGTCGCCCGTTGACAAAGTCTAGTGGACGGCACCCGGAGAAGTCCCTCTCTGTGGGAGCGAATCGGCCGTGAGGATGTATCAGGCAGGATCCGATCCCGCAGATAGCTAGGTCCCGAGCCATGGAGCGCTTTAAAAATGATGACTAATACCTTGAAGCACACCCGGAAGACGACAGGCAGCCAGTGCAGCTCGCGCAAGAGCGGTGTTATGTGGGCAAACCTGGAGGTTCCCAGAATTGCCCGCGCGGCTGCGTTCTGGACCATCTGAAGTCTGAAGTTATCTACCAACTTACCAATCCTCTATCACCTATCTGCCTGCCTGCCTGCCTATCATCTACCTACCTCTCATGGGGAGATGGGAAGTTCAAAAATGTGTGCGATCAATGAAAGAAATACCTCCAGCCATGTTTGGCTCCCTACCGTAATGATTGCTAGCAAGAAAGGCTTCTGTGACCCCCACTGGTGTGCGTGCGTGTGTGTGTGAGGACTATTAACCGCCAGAGGTTCCTCCCCAAAAGTTGCTAGGTGGGATCACCAGCCCTCCTGGTTCCGTCCCAGCTGTCTTTCCAGAGACCGCCCGCTCCTTGCCTCACCTCCTCCTTCTTCTTTGGGTCAGACATGGGGTTTCGGAAGAGAGGCGAGTCCCCGAAGGGCGAGTAGGTCAAGCTGTTGAGGTGCTGCTGCAGAACTGCCTGCTGGGCCGCAGAGATGTTGGGATCTGTCAGAGCTGAGGGGAAAAGGAAGGCAAGGATGAGCCCTCTGGCCCACCGGAGGCCGGTCAACGAGATTGGGGCAATAGTGGCCTCCTTGAATGGCTGCAGAGACTGACGGTGCTGATGGGGGGGGAGGGAGATAAACAGCTGGCAGGCCACTTCCAGGTGCGTCAAGGAGGAGGAGCTGCCAGGAGGAGCTGTGGAGGTCGCTCTATGGGGTGGGGTGGGGCATGAGCAACTTACCCATAGCAGGCTGTGGCGCTCCGAAGCCCAGTGTGGCGGCTGATGTGTTAAATCCAGGGCCCCCAAAGGCTCCTGTCCCGAGCGTGCCCCCTAGCTTGGGCTGCGTGCTGCCGAAGAGTGAATTCTGCCCTGGATTAAGGGCTGCAGGAGGAGGGGAGGGAAAGAGGAGGGGAGGGGAGAAAGACCGTGATCAACCAGCAACCGCCAAGGCCTCCACACCTTCCTGAAAACAGTCCGGAAAGAAGCACGGAGGCTCCTAAGATGCTCCTGGGAAAACGTTTCCATGGGCCAATGCTGGCTTGGCCGGACTTCGTTTTAAAAAGAGACGTCATTAAACCTGGCCACTTTCTCTGCGGAGTTATTCCCATAGCACAACCGCTGGTGGCGCAGCGGTTAAAATGCAGCATTGCGGGCTGACTCTGCCCATAACCTAAAGTTCGATCCTGACCAGCTCAAAGTTGACTCAGCCTTCTGTCCTTCCGAGGACCCAGATTGTTGAGGGCAACATGCAAACAAAGCTTCGACATGATAAACCTCCCAGAGAGGGATGTGAAACACTATGGGGCAGCAGATGAGTCCAGGCGCTTTTACTACTATTCCCTTCACTAGCTGCAGCTGACCCCAAAGGGAGGCTACACCAGGTTTTCTTCAGACCGGCTCTAACAACACCATCTGACGTCCGATGGTTCTGCTCTTTAAAGCTCCTCCTGTCTCAGCAACTCAGGGAGGAGCCCACTGAGGCTGCTTCCGTCACCTGGACCTTCTGGATTTAAAAAAATGCTCTTCAATGGCTTTTGCGTATCCCTCTCTCTCTCGAGGGCCTCTCTCTGCCCCTCCAGGTTCACTGGCAGAGGTGGTTGGAAGAGCCGGGGCTGGAGGGGGCTTGGGGGGCTTTTAGAATCCCCACAGATGAATCACCAGACAGCCAGGCTGCCCGCTAAGTGCAAAGACATAATGACTGTCAAGGAATCCATCACAACAGATCATAACAGACTTCAAGTTGGATTCTGCTGAAACTGGGGTTTTGTTTTTTTTGCCTTATGTAACAGAAGCTGGTTTTTAATCTTTCAGTTTCGGTAACATGGAAGGAAATAAGAATTGGAACAAACGTCTGTGGAGGTTCTCAATCATCCAGGTCATGGTTGGCCCAAAAGTGCTCCTTCAAGAGGCAACTGGACGCTCTATGTTTTACCTTGAAGACGTTTCACTTCTCATTCAAGAAGCTTCTTTGGTTCTGACTGAATGGTGAAGGAGGGAAAGATTCTATTCCTTGAAGTCATGTGGTCGTTAGCTCTCTCGCTGAGTCATGGAGGCCACTTGGAGGCTGATCTGTGCCCTCAGGGTCCCCTTTTCAGCCCCCCCCCCACAATAAGGCTGAATATCCCTCTCCCTCACCAGAGGGGGAGGGATATGACACCCCCCCCTCCAATCCCCTGTTTACAACATAGATCCTTTCAGCAGCTTCAAGAAGGTTCCACACCCCTTTGCACCACTCAGGTGATCCTGAGGACACAGATCACCCTCCAAGTGGCCTCAGTGGCTCTCAGGGAGATCGCAAACTACCAGCTCAATGCAAGGCACATCGATCCTTCCATTCCCCACCATTCAGTCACAACCGAAGAACCTTCTTGGACGAGAAGTGAAACACCTTCCAGGAAAAACAAAGAAAACCCAGGTGCCTCTTGAAAAAGCATTTCTGGGACAAATGTACAATAATTAGAAGTGATACTAGATGAAAGATCGGACCCTGGAGAGAAAGAACTGCGATGGTTGAGGCTACCGATATTCCATGACAACTGGGCTTTGCGAATCTCTCCATTGCTGGCCAGAACTTTCTAGAAGGAATGACGGTTAAAGACCCCAGGCTGGTAGCTCCCCGATCTTACCTGTCCCAAATCCCGCCCCGAGGCCTGGACCCAGAGCCCCGGTTGCAGGCTTGTTTCCAAAGAGGCTGTTTCCTGTGGTGTTTGCATTGAACCCTAGGAGAGAAGGAGGGTTGGTGGCTTTCCCGGAGCTTCAGCCAGAACCTCTGCTGGTGTCCTGGGCCTCCTGGGCGGTTCAAAAACCAGGCAGCCTTCGGCCAAGCCTTCTTTCTGCAGAAGAGCCCGCCTGAGGCCACAGGCCTGCCTCTGGCCCCCGAGGACCATGTCCAGCAGGACGAAAGGGGAGACTGTTCGATGCAGGACAAGAACATTACAGGCCCTCCTGGATTTACAACCACAATGGAGCCCCAAATTTGTTGCAAAGCGAGACAGCTCTTAAGTGAGCTTTGCCCCATTTTACGACTTTTCTTGCCACATCTGTTAAGTGAATCACTGGAGTTGTAAATTCAGTAACACGGACGTTAAGTGGCTTCTCCGTTGACTTTGCTCGCCAGAAGATAGCAAAAGGGGATCGCATGACCCTGGGACACGGTGACCGTCATAAATGTGAGTCAGTTGCCATGCGCCTGAATTTTGGGGATGCTGCCACAGTCATACATGTGAAATAAATGGTCCTCAGTCACTTTTTCAGTGCTGTCATAACTTCAAACGGTCACTAAAAGAACTGTTGTAAGTTGCATTGCCCACATAGGTAGTCCTTGACTTACGACTGGTCACTTGTCAACCATTTAAGTTTACAGTGGATCACACACAGGCCCCAAGCTGCTCATGCCCTGACTTCGAAGTTATAACAGCCACAAACGCCCACACACACACACACACACACACACACACACACTGGTCATATGATTGCATTTGGCAACTGATTCACTTTATGGCTGTTTGTAGCATCTGGCAGTCACGCAACCCCCCAGGACTTTGAATTTCTCCTCCCTGGTTCCTAGTGTTTACTTCCTGGTTCCAGCAAAAACTGGATCTGCTTAATGACCGTGGCAACCACTGAATGACTGCCATAAAAGCTGTCATAAAATTGGCCTGCGGCCTCATAATGACCCCCCCCTTAAGGATTCCAGGGACTTCTGACCATCATTTTGAGTTCAATTATGGTGGTTAAGTCTAAAATGACCTTCAAGTTATAATGTTTGCCTCTTTAAATTCAAAAAATAATATTGAAACTGGAATCCAATCAAATGTAGGTTCTAGCCTGCCCCAGCCTTTGCGAGCCCTGGCACGGAGAAGATGGCACGGGGATTTTATTTATTTTTTATTTTATTTTATTTTATTAAATTTATACCCCGCCAGGGCGGCGCACAGGCATTATTTAAAAACATAAAATACAATAAATATCAATTAAAATATATTAAATTAATAAACCCGTGCTAAAACCCGTTATTAAAACCGTAACCAAATTATAATTTATATTTAAAAGTCAGACGCGGGGGGCTATCCTAGGCCGGCTTGTTGGAATAAGTACATCTTAAGACGTTGGCAGAAGAGGCGGAGGTCCGAGATAGTGCGGAGGTCGGGGGGTAGGTCGTTCCAGAGGGCCGGGCCCGCCACAGAGAAGGCCCTTCCCCTGGGTGTCGCCAACCGGCATTGCCCCGCCGACGGCACCCGAAGAAGACCCTCTCTGTGGGAGCGGATCGGACGAAGGGATGGCCTGGCACCCAGCAGGGATCCCCTGGTCCTCGTTTAGCCAATAAAAAAGCCCACAAGGGACCAAGTCCCTTTGTTCTGACCCGGCTCCCCAAACACGACAAACCCCCTGAAGATTCCTTTAACTGGAGTGCCCCCCCCCCTCTCTCTCTCTCTCAACACAGGCTAACAAGTCCGTCTGGCAAGGGAGATGAATGGCTGTCTGCCACACCTATTCATCTCCCAAGGACCGGCCCATAGATTTCCACCGCTCTCCTCTCCCCTCTGCCTTCTGTGCATCCACACGTCAGGCCCTGGACCCAGCTGTTCCTCCTCTTCCTCATCAGCCACCTCCAGACTCTCCATCTGAGGGCTGACGGACGGCCCAGGCTCCCCCTCTGCCTCTTTCCTCTTCCCCCCTCGGAGGTCTCTAGTTGCTCTGAGGCTGAGCCTGACTCCCACGCCTCCTCCTCCTCCTCTGATTCGGCTGCTACTGGAGGGGCCCCAACACCAGTTCCAGGAACCTCGCCTCAGACATGCCAATGAAGAGAGCTGCAAGTGGCGCATCAGCCTGCTCACCCTTCCCAGCACAGAGCCCTCCGGTACAGGTAATCCTCGACTTACGACCACAATTTAGCCCAAAGCTTCTGTTGCTACGCCTGACATATATTGAGTGAATTTTGTCCCATTTTATGACCTTTCTTGCCATAGTTATTAAGTGAATCCCTGTAGTTGTTTAGTTAGTTCCACAGTTGTTCACAGGGTCACAGAAGGGGATCACGTGATCCCGGGATCCGGCAACTCGTCATAAATACGAGTCAGTTGCCAAGCGGCCGAATTTTGACCACGTGACCACGGAGGTGCTACAAGGGTCGTTAAGCGTGAAAAACGATCGTAAGTCACTTATTTCACTTATGCCTTTGTAACGACGGTCACTAAACGAACTGTTGCCAAGTCGAGGGGCGCCTTGTATATCGATATAAATGGCTGCCAAAATTCCCGGCCTACGACAAGCGGTGGGGAGGTTGAAACAAGCTCACCCACCCAGGCGGGGAAGAGAAGACGGGCGGTCAGAGTCTCGACAGACCGTCGTAAAGGCACAGATCCTGCCTAAAGCGCCACATCCGGTGGCCCTCGGGGACTGGGCTGGGCGAGTGGGACAACTTTCAGAGCCATGTTGGCTCCGGGATTCTGGGAGATGAAGTCCACCCCTCTTAAAGTTGTCCTGCTTGCCCATCCCTGCTTCCCTCCAATTCTGCCTCTGTGTTCCAGCCGGCAAAACACACGACAGGCCGAGAAGAACCTCCAGAGAACATTTTTGTTGCTTACCGAAAAGTCCCGTTGTTGTCGTCCCAAACGAGGGTGCGCTGGTGGTCGTGGTGCCGAAGCCAGCAGGCTTGTTACTAAAGAGAGACTGGAAACAAAACCAAGGGCATTGTGTGGTTTCCACAAAAGCAAGCACCCAGAAAGAGCAACCTGCGGACACACCAAGCGACCAGGAAAGAAGGCAAGAGATTGCTCCCTCCTGCAGGACGGCCTCCCAGGACAGAGACCGGCTGCCCTTTCCTTCTGCCCAAACACTCCCCAGAGGAAGGAAGAGGCGAGGCCTAGTTTTGGGCCAGCGTAGTCGGCACAGGCCCCGAGAGAAGGTGCCCTTTGCACACACGGGGCAAGCAATGCAGCGGGATGGGCAGCCTTGTCCTAGCTGGGAATCTAGTCCTCATTTATTTACCGCCGCTTCTTAAAATTCACAAGGGGATTGCAGACAAGGACCCCTCCGGCCGTAAAAGCTGATGGGAGGGTCTTTGGATAACCTGGATCGCTTTCACAGGTGACCCTGCTAGGAAGTAAATAATGGCCTGCCCAGATATCTAAGTTTTTTGCCCGAGAACGGCAGCTTCCAGAAAACGAAAAGCTCAATCCACCTACCGAGCCACCGACACCAAACCCCGTGTTGGGCTGCCCAAAGAGTCCGGTTCCTGTTCCAAAGGCAGCTGCTGTGTTGGTATTGGCCGCTGTGCCGAAAAGGCTTCCGGTCTGCGTGGGCTGGGCAGCTCCGAACAAGCCCTGGGAAGGACAGAGACCCTTGGTCAAAGGGGAGGGGGGGGGGCGGCTGGAGCTGACTCCGCTGAACTGGGCAGAAGCTAAACTAAAGGAGGAGTTATGGAATAGCAGGGTTTGGAGGGGTCTTGGAGGTCTTCTAGTCCACCCCAGAAAAATCTCAGACAAATGATATAGGCTCAGGGTTGAATTTGGGGGGGTCCTCAGCGTCCCTCTAAGCTTGGTGGTTTTGTTGCAAACGTTTCATGACCCAACTAGGGAATATCATCAGTTCTAGAGGGGGGGGGGGGGAGAGGACCGTGGGGTCCTTCGTGCTCTCTGAGTTTGGTGGTTTTCTTGCAGATGTTTCAAGACCAAACTAGGGAACATCATCAGTCCTAGGAGGGAGAGACATTGCGGAGACAAGAAGGACGATGACTGTGGGGTGCAATCTGAGTTGGATGGTTTTCTTGAAGGCATTTTATAACGCAACTAGGGAACATCCTTGATACTGATGAAGTTCCCTAGCTGGGTCACGAAACGTCTGCAAGAAAACCACCCAGCCCAGAGAGCCCCCAAATCCAACCCTGTGCTACAAATATTCCCGTCTATCGGTCCCTATGAGCCACCCCATGGCTGACACGACAGGCAGGAGGGTCCCAGGCAGCGGGAAGTCGTCCTGCCACACTTAAGGGCTTTCCAGAGGGTGACCCTCCTCCTTACCATGGTGTTCGTGTTGGGCTGCCCAAGGGTGCTGGTGTTGGTGAACGAGAAGCCCGTGTTCTGGGCGGTGGTGGGCTGGCCAAAGGGCTTGCTGAAGAGGCTGGGCGTCTGACCAGTCGAACCAAAGAGACTCCCGGTGCCTGTCCCAAAACCGCTGGTATCTGCAACACAGAGATGACGCCTCTGACTTTCTGCAATCCTCTCCTGGAACCGGCTCAGAGTGGAAGCACCCAGAGGGCGTGAGGGGCATCAAACGGCAGCGGCCCTGGGTTGCTCTCCACTCTGCTTTTTAAACTCTGCCGGAAGTTATCTGTCGATTTGGGATGACACGCGATCCATGCAGTGACAGGCGGATACACTTCACGTAGGGAAGGCCTTCCCAACTTTGCATTCTGGGAGTTGAAGTCCACAAGTCTTAAAGTGTCCAAGGTTGGGAAACCCGTCAGGCCAAAGACCGCAGCAACGGCACTAAAGTTTGGATAGTGGTTTTTTACCCAACTTGGCCACCGCCAAGGCCAGTCCACGGATACTTACTGGTCCCGAAGGCTGTTTTATTTGCCCCGTACGAAAAGCCCGTGTTGGTGGTGGAGGAGCCGAAGAGTCCTGTGGCCGCGCTGGACGTAGCGGTCGACGACCCAAACAAGCCCGGCGTGGCTCCGGCTCCCACCACTGGGTTGGAGGGGCCTTTCCTGTTGGCCTGGTAGTCTTCCAAACGGAGCTCCTGGAGGAGGAACACCGAATGAGCGGACAGAGGCTCCTCTTCCCCAGGCTGCCACTTCCCAAAAGCAGGAGAGGCAGCCTTTGAATGCGCGCGGGGGGGGGAGGGGGGGACGGGGACACACACACACACACACACACACAGGGGACAGGACCTGGAAAGGAGTTGCGGGAGGGGAAACACGTTGCTCTCAAAGGGAAGGGCTTCCAACCGCACGTGGCTGTTCTGACACTGGGACTGAAGAATTGTGCGAATCCCTCCAACTGGGCTTTATTCAAGGAGAATACAGAACACCAGAGTGGAAAGGGACCTTGGAGATCTTCTAGTCCAACCCCCTGCTTGAGCAAGAGACCCTGTAACATTTCAGACAAATGGCTGCCCAGTGATGGAGCACCCAAAACTTCTAAAGCTGAAGTGTGAAATCTGACAGCCTACAGGCTGGAGGCGTCACACGCAGGCCGCGCCCACCCCAGCTCCTAGAAGGGAAGGAAGGTCACGGAACATCACGCAACCGCAACGTGACACCCGTGGTCTAAATGCAAGCCATTCCCCTGGTTCATTGTTGTTTTTAAAAAAATAAGTTTTTATTAAATACACATTAAAAAAATTGGAGACAGAGTGTCGTCCTGGCTTGGTCATTTCCATACATATTTTGACATAACCACAAATACAATTCATTCTTTTCGTACACCACTACCTTGATCATACAAACATATCCCTCGTTTGTCTATTTGTCTAAATATAGTCCGATTTCCGTTCTACTAATCTTCATTATTTTCTGTTTCTGGTTAATTGTTCTCACCGTCAGGAAGTTCTTCCTTATTTCTAAGTTAGGCC
The DNA here is from genome assembly GCA_039707465.1 of Rhabdophis nuchalis. Lineage (NCBI taxonomy): Eukaryota > Metazoa > Chordata > Lepidosauria > Squamata > Natricidae > Rhabdophis > Rhabdophis nuchalis. Next base: position 67,541,186 of record CM077649.1, read on the forward strand.
TCCCAGAATTCCCCCGATTTAAGACGGGTGGATCATAGAATCCTGGGGCTGGAAGGGACCTTGGAGATCTTCAACCCAACCCTCTGCTCGAGCAGGAGACCCTATCCCATTCCAGACAAGTGGCTGTCCAGCCTCTTCTGGAAGGCCTCCAGCCATGGAGCTCCCAGAACCTCTGGAGGCAAGTCATTCCACTGACCAATTGTTCTCCCTGCCAGGAAATTCTTCCCGAGTTCTAGGTTGCTTCTCTCCTTGATTAAGCTTCCATCTGTTGCTACTTGCCTGGTGCTTTGGAGAAGAGGCTGACACCCCCACCCACCCCGAGGCCTCCAGCCCACACTGACCTCCAGGGATTTGCTTTCATACTCCTTCATAGCAGTGATGCACTGATGCTTGGTGCTGATGTTGGTGCTGACGCCAGACTTCACCATGGTGTCCGTACCGGTTGGTGCCTGGAAGAGAAACGACAAAGGCACTCACCAAAAATGCAAGTCCTGGAAGGAGTCATGCACTGGTGGTGCCTTATGGGCTTACAAGTGGCCTCCAAGGGCTGAAAGCTCTTGATCCGAGACAATCCAGGAAATCCTGTAGGGGACCAGTCAGCCTGCAGGCCTAGGTTGCCTTTCGGGGGGGGGGGGGGATCACTGAATTTGCCCTCTGGATGCCCCTTGCCTTGCTCTGCAGGGCAGGTCACACCCTCTCCATGCCTAGGCTCTGCCCAGAGTTCTGCTTTTCCTACCTGCAAGGCAGCCTTCATGGCTCTGGCTCCGTCTGCTGCTGCCCTTTCAGACGGAATGTGAGCAGGAAAGCTCCACCTCCCCCCTCTGCAGAGGCCCAAGACCCCCCGTTTAGCCGATCTGGCCATCTTGTACTTCATCAACTGCTACAGAACCCTCAAGAATGGCGATTCCATCCACCCCTTAAAGGGGCCTCCGCCTTACCTAAAGCTATGCCGGTGAATGCCCCCCCCCCCTTCCCCTTTCTCACCAGAGGCCAAGGCAGAATATGGGGGTGGGGCGGGGGGTGCAATGGACTCAGGGCAATGGGCACTGGCCGGCAGCAGCTTTCCAAGACCTCAGGCAGAGAACTGCCTCTCATCCTGCCTTGGTTTGAGGTTTGGTGTGAGAGTTTCTCCTACTGCCACTCCTCAAGAGATGAGCTGCATCGGTTGAGGAGAATATCTGTAGCTCAGGGTTGGAACTGTGGAGGCCTTCCTGCTCTCTGAGTTTGGTGGTTTTGTTGCAGATGTTTCGTGACCCAACTAGGGAACATCATCAGTTCTAGAAAGGAGTGGGGCTCGTTTATATACAGTGGCTTGTCTTCTTGCCAGCAATCCAGCTAAGTAGAGATCGACATTAATTACCATACCAACAACCAAGCAGCAAACAACACCCCGATTAAGGAACCACTGAAAAACTCCCAACACCGGCAGGAGAAGCCACTAGTATATAAACAGGCATCAAGCCCCACACTTCTCCCACTGATGTTACCTAGTTGGGTCACGAAACGTCTGGAAGAAAAGCACCAAGGTCAGGGGAACACCAAGGATTCCCCACGGAGAAGCACAGCTGTTATTCTCGGTCCCCCTTCTTCCAATAATTTGCCCACAAACAGAACTTCCTGAAAGACATCTTGACAAGAACTTTCTAAACATAAATGAAAGATAGTTATGCTGGCCCAAATGGACGGATCAGATGTCGGAGAGGGAATTGTGATGACTATGAAGTCTTCTTGCTCTCTTATGGATGGCAGGGGACGGCATCGAGAATGAAAGGGCCCCTGAACAGGGCTTACATTGAATTTAATCGTGGTGCCAGTAGGGACGGTGGAAAAGCTTGCAGCCCCAAAAAGGGATCCAGATGTGCCCCCAAAGGGGTTGGAGGCTGTGTTCGTGGTGCCAAACAACCCTCCACTGCTGGTGCTTGTCCCAAAATCTGTTAAAAATAAATAGATAAAATTAAAATAAATAAAAGCCCCGCCCAGATGTGTCACAGATAAAACTAAACCTTCTTTTATTCAGGGACGGGGACAATTTCCCTGCCCATTTGTCTTTCTTTGTGGGGGTGGGGGGGTGGTGGAAGCAAGAACGCAGGGGGAGAGGAAGAAAAATGGTTCCACCCAGCAGGTTCCATGTTTGCTAAGAATTCCGTCATCCGGAAGGGAATTCTGCCTTCCAAAAAGTCCCCTTGGAGGATGTGGGAACCAGGGGATTTGGGGGCCCAAAGGGAACAGGGTGGAGAAGGGGAAGAGGAATGTTTTATCTCTCCTCTTGCTGACGCTGCTTCGGCCCACCCAAACTGCAGGGAAGGATGGGAGGCTCTGGGCGGAGCTCTGAATGGAGTCTTGGCACAAGGGCTGACCGACCCCTTTCCTCAGTCTGTCCATGCTGAGTGGCAGCAGGCAGCTGTAAACAGCCCTGTTCTCAATCCTGAAAATCCCCTCAAGAGTTTTAGAACATAGGAGCGTGCAGATGTGGGGCTGCTTAATTCCCTGAAGACCCTCTCCTCACTTTTTAGTTAACTTTTAATACCGAATGTTAGCGATTCTTGCTTCTACTTTACATTTTTATATTCCGTTTTCATGTTCTTAGCATTTGATCTGCACACTCTCAAGTCCCAAGTGGGCAGTTTCTAAATGAGATAAATACATCCTTCCCAATTAATGTTATCAATTCATGTTTTTCAAGCCCAAGTCACTTTGCATCGCTATGAACTTTGGGAAAATACCACGCGCAAGCTGAAAGAATGGGAAAATATTTCAGGGTACGAACAAGGCTCAGGCTTCAGCTTATCCTGAATTTTGGAAACTTTGACAGAAAAGTCTGCTGACGGTGGCTTTCCGCAAAAGCTGGCCTTAAAAAGTGGTTGTGAGCAGGCTGTTGTTGTTATTATTATTATTATTATTAGTCTTGCAGGACTATTTCTTCATGTGATGCATTTGGTCAAGGCCACGTTCTCAGACTGGTTGACCAGAGTCCTTCCTGCACCTGCTGGCCAAAAGGGCATAAAGAGCGTGAAAGGGAGAGAGAATTAAGCAGGAGGCTGAACCTCCCTTGCAATGAGGAATCGAAAGTGGGAAGGGAAGAGGCTGGGACCTTTGACAATATTTCGGTTTATTTTTCTAACCGTGTTGATTTTTACTCCGTGACCAAACAGGTTCTTCTGTTCACACCCTGCTTCACCTGTTTTTATTTAGTAGAGTTAGAAAGCAGAGTTTGCAATGAGGATGGGGTGGCCTCTGCAGCCAGAGGGGGGGGGGGGGCTAAAGAGACTGGTGAACCTGAAAATCCTCAGAGCCTTCATCTGCTTGCTCCCAAGGGAGTGGAGAGATTCTTGTTAATAGGCGATCAGCAACAAAAAAGGGGGAAAAACCCCACCGTCTCTGATCAGCGGAGGGCGTGGGTGTTGTTCTAGTTCTTTCTGCCTGACCCAAGCGCCGTGAACCTTACAAGCCCCAGGGCCTCTTTTGCTCAGGGCATTTCCAAGCTCCTTCAGAGAGGCGGCCATACTCACTGCCGAAGCCCACCGGCTTGTTCTGGGCGAAGGCATTGCTCTGGGTTGAGAAGAGGCCTCCCCCGGTGCTTGCGGTCCCAAACAGCCCGCTGGACGTTCCGGTGGACGTGCCGAAGCCAAAACCGGTACTAGTGGACGACGTGGCTGGCTGGCTGAAAGTACTTGCCCCAAAGAGCCCTCCTGCAACCAAAAAGAAGCCCTCCGGTCAGCCCTCCGAGAGGGGAAGGGGGGACTCGGGGGGGGGGGGCACAAAAGGCGGGGGTGGGGGGGAGCAACCTGTGTACCTGGCTTGGTCTGAGTGGTACCGAAGAGTCCCCCGGCGTTGGTATTGGAGCCAAAGGCGGACGTCCCAAAGGCTCCTCCGCTGGTCGCCCCAAAGCCGGTATCTGCAAAGCGGGAAGAGGGGGGCATTGGGGAGGGGTGCAAAAGGGTTGAAGTTCAGCTGCTGTCATGACCACAGCGGAGCAGCCAAAAAGCGGAAACCATTTTCAGGCCAGAGTGCAAGTTTTTTTTTTTTTTTTTTAAAAGCAGAGGGTGGGTTTCCTTCTGGACACCGAGGCTCCAGGGATGCTGACGTGATCATTGAGAAGTGCATCTGATGGGCAAAGCTTTGGAGGGCTTCCCACACGTACACAACAGAACGCTAAGCAAGACAGTTGTGAAGTGAGCTTTGTCCTGTTTTACCACCTTTCATGCCACAGTTGTTAAGTGAATCACTGCAGCTGTTAAGTTAGTAATGCAGCTATTGAGCGAATTTGGCTTCCCCCTTGACTTTACCTGTCAGGTCACAAAAGGGGATCACGTGACCCTGGGACTGTCATAAAATATGAACCGGTTGCCTAACACCCACATTTTGATCACGTGACCATGGGGATGCTTCAACGGTTGTAAGTGTGAAAAATGGGCATAAGTGGCTTTTTTCAGTCCTGTTGTAACTTTGCACTGTCGTTAAACAAACTGTTGTAAGTTGAGGACCACATGTAAAGAAAATATTCTACATTCCATGTAAGACTGCCAAATAATAATATTGTCTATGTCAGGGCTGTCCAAACTTGGGAACTTTTAAGACTTGCGGACTTCAACTCCCAGAATTCTCCAGCTGGCTGGAGAATTCTGGGAGTTGAAGTCTGCAAGTCTTTAAAGTTCCCACGTCTAGACACCCCTGGTTCTATGTAGTTCACAAAGATAGCCTACTATTAAATTTTAAAGTATGTTGTTTAAGCATTTCCATCAGAGAGGTGGTTAAAGACAGAATTCAAACCTCAAACCACGCTAGGAGGGACCCATCTGGGCCAAACTGTCTCTCCCTTCTCAGTCACTTACTCTGCCCGAAAGTCGAAGTTGTCCCAAATCCTCCTGTGTTGCCGCCAAAAGGCGTTCCGAAAGATTTATTAAACATGTTGAAAATATTTCAATGTCTCAAATCCTGAAAAAGAAGAAATAAAAACTTTAGACAAACTCAAGATTGTATTGGGTTGCTTCCCCCACCAGAAACTGATAAACTAGCAAATTAAGAACCCGTCATCTTTCCATCAATGGCCATAGACTTATGAGCTGACCCCATTTCAACTGAGGGGTCACTGGGCAAACCTGGTTAGTTTATATTTCAGTGTATCTTTTGAACTCAGAAAATTGGGCCACATAAGCAAACGATGGTTTAATGTCATGAAAACATGTGAAGCAAGCTGGATTTTAACAAAAAATGTTGGACATCTTAAAGTATAAGAGAAAAAAGCTACTTGAGAGGACAAAACTGCTCAACCCATGTCTGGCTCAGATTCAGAAAAGCGTAAAATAACAGACCGCTGAGGGTCTTGGAAATAATGACCATAGCGTACTATTATTAAAAATAAAAAGAATTGTTATAACATACAAGCATTAAATGGGTGGCCTCACATTGCAATAAACAAGGATATACGTCCAATTTTGCAGCCATGAAGACTGTTGGATGAGCAGGCATAATGACAGCTGACTGAAGCCTGGGAAATGGCCCCTCCTCAGTCAACGGGAGTGCTGATTTACCACCAGCTTGTCAAGTACTTAGGAGGGGAGGGCTTGGAAGCGCAAGGAAACAACAGCCAACAACTTAATAGCCAGCCACCAACACCCCAATCAACATCTAAAAGCCACACAACACAGGCGCCATATAAATACCCCAGAGTGAACAGTCCAAAGCACACCCTTTGCTAGAGGAGAAATTCTCTGAGGATGGGCTCCAGCATGAGTCCGAAAGCTGGGAAGACTAAACCTCTGGTCTTGGTGACCGATCCAGAGTATTAAATTCATAAAGAAGTGACATACACTATCCTTATGAAATGACATATATGATCTCTTTAGGACAAAAGTATTTCCAGAATGTCACCAATACTTCTCTTCTAGACTCAAGACAGAAAGAGACATACATGCGGTGTAAAATATTCTAGTATATGATGATGCAAGCAGCTGTACGTCTTATTTTTATTAGTGCCGTCAACCTTCCCCTGCCATTCACAATGCTTCCCCAAAATCTCAGCCAATCATATTTGAAAGACCTTCCCCATGCACGGAGGGGCCACCCAGATTCTACTAGAAAACATCTTTATAAGGCACAATGGAGCAGACCTGGCCAATTCCTCCCAGCCCACATTAGCCCAGTAACCAACAGAAGCAGCTGAATGTATTTTATACCCAGGCTTTACACAGAATGAACTAGAACCTTCTGATTTTCCTAGTTTCCTTTAGAAAGAAAAAATTAACTGGTCCAATTACAACATGGAAATGCCGGCAGCTGATCTCAGCACAGGCAAGTCCAAAGAATTCAACTCCAGCAAGGGCCAATTTGATCTGCCCCAAAATTAATGCAATTTAGGAAAGCAGTCAAAACCTGATTGTTGCAGCATCTCTAAGAAGGGATGACTTAAGATTCCTCCTGTACACAGGCTATTTCTTGGAATAGGACAATTTATCCCAAAATTGCTACAGTTGCCTTTCCCTCCTTTTTGTTTTATGTAAGATTATTAACTGATTAACAAGTGGCATGTCATATAAACCTATAGCAAAACTAAAGTGCTATACTCTGCAGAAATAAGCTGTTTTGTCCAGTTTAGTTACATTAGAAGTCGACTCAGAGTCCAGGAGAAGGTGAGTTCTAGTCCCACTTTAGGCATGAAAGCTGGCTGGGGGACTTTGGACAGTCAATTTCTCTCAGCCCTACCAACCTCACAGGATTGTTGTTGTGGGAAAAATAGGAGGAAGAAGGCACAATGGGTATGTTTGCTGCTTTATTTATAAAAATAATAAAGCTTGATATATATATGATAAAGGCTTACAATTTAATAAACAAGCAGGGGAACAGCCCGGAAACTACGTCCACGGCAGGTCTGCTCAGCGCCCGGCTCCCTTCCTGGGGAATTCCCCCAGCCAGCTCCGCTCTGGGTGGGGATGGGGGGTGTTGTGAGCCATGGGGAGGAGACAACTCGCCACAACACAATGCGCCAGTTCAATTTCATTAGTTAAAATAAACCCGTTCCCATTTCCTTTTGCATCCTTCGTTTAATGCAGGGGTCCCCCCCACCCCTGGCCCCTTTAAGACTCGTGGACTACAACTCCCAGAATTCTCCAGCCAGTAAGTCCCTATTGACAGAGCTGGCTGGAGAATTCTGGGAGTTGTAGTCCATCAGTCTTAAAGGAGTCAGGGCTGGGGGGACCCCTGCTTTAATGGTTCTACCGCGGCGTTTCCTTGATGCTTGTGTACCTCTTGCCCCGCGGCGTCTAGGCCGTGGCCGGTAGTCCCAGACCCCACACGGGGGAGGGAGGGGGGGTCCTGGCGCCCCCGGCCCCGTTAACGTGGGCGCGGGAGGCTCTCCTCCCCCCTCGGCTGCAGTTCAGGGCGCAGAGCGGCTCCCTCGCCGCTCTCGTGAACCATCCAGGATGGGCCGCTTTCCCACGACCGCGGACTGAACGGCGCCCCCTCAGCCCCCCCCCCCCCGGGGTCGGGCCCCGCACGTGCGCTCCCCTCGGCCGGCCGCCACGTGACGGACAGGCCCCGCCCACAGCGCCCCCCACCGCGGCCCCTCCCTTCCCCCCCTCACCGCTTCTCTTCCTCCTCCAGGCTGGGCCTCCCGACGAGGGAGACGGGAAGGGCGGCGTTCGCCTCAGGGCCCGCGGCCCGGCCTAGCGGTGCCTCGCTCGTTCGCAGCGGCGCCTCTTGCGACGGAGAGCCGGAGGGCGGCGGCGTCTCCGCCACCACGATACCCGCCTCAGCCGCTCGAGGGGTCGCGACGGAGGGGGGGCGGCGGCAGGGGCGAAAGTGCGTCATACACGCACGCTCGACGCTCGTCCGCGCGGAACGTCAGGGCGGCGAGGCTTCTGATTGGCTGCCTTTTCCCCGGAAGCTCCCATTGGCGCGCCGTTCCCCCGACGTCGTCGCCTCGCGCTGCCTTTCTATTGGCCGGGTCCTAATCCCTCCCCAACGTCACACACCCTGCCTCCAATCCGCCGCGCCGTCCCCCCCCTGACGTCCGTGGCTACAGAGCGCTATGGGACGCTCGGATTGGCTGGGGAGCCCTGTTGCTGGGGTGGGGAGGGCGCCTGAGGGCGTCCGGTGGAAGTGGGCGAGGCCTAAGCGGGTGCGCTTCGTTCCCATAGCAGCCGGGAGGAGGAGGAGCAGGAGGAGGCGCCTGGGAACTACGCTTCCCGGCATCCCCGGGCGGCGCGGCGGCGGCGGAGGCTGCCGGGATCCGTAGTGCGGAGGAGGCGAGCGGGATGTTGCCGGTGGCGCTGCCGCTGGAGCGCGAGCGGGACGGGGCGCTGCTGCGGCTGCGCTTCACCTGGCTGGCGGCGGCGACGGTGGGCTGCCCGCTGGGCGGCTTCCTCTTCTGCCTGGCCTGGTCGCTGCTCTTCCACTTCCAGGAGGCCAACGCCACGCACTGCGGGGTCAGTCAGTCCCCGGGGGGGGGGGAGGAGGGGGAGGAGGAGGAGGGAGAGCCCCCCTCCCCCTCCCCCCCTCGGCTGAGCCCCCCCCTCTCCTCCCCCCCCCTCAGGTGCCGAACTACCTGCCGTCCCTCAGCGCCGCCATCGGAGCCGCCACCCCGGAGCGCTACGTCTGGCGCCTCTGCATCGGCCTCCACTCGGCGCCGCGGCTGCTGGTGGCCTCGGCCTACTGGCGCCACTACCGCGCCTGCCCTTGCCCGCACCCGCGCTACCCGCCCCTCTGCCACGCCGTCCTGGCCCTGTCGCTGGCCGAGAACCTGGGCCTCCTCCTGCTCACCTACGTCTCCTCCGCCGAGAACCACGGTAGGTCGATGGGACCCCTCTCCCCCCTCAGCCTCCCCCCGCCCCTCTGCTGCCCCCCCCCCCACAAACACACGACCCTCCCCCCTTCTCCCCCCCACCCGTGTTCTCCCTTTGTGCTGCCCCCTCCCCCCCTCTCTCACACCCCCCCCCCGCCAGTGCAAGAAGTCTTCAGGGCCCCCCCTCCCCCCATGACCTCCACAGGCCCCTCCGATGAGGCCCAAGGAAGCGCCCAAGGCCCCAGCTGAAGGGACCCAGCCTTCAAGGCCAGGGACCACAGAGGAGAAAGAGAGCCTGCCTGCTGTGCTAAATGGCCAGCCCCCCTCCCCCCCCCCTCAAGAAGGGCGAGGCTTCCTCCTCCACAGGTAAGATAAGATCACCTTCATCCTCACCTGTTGTCCTCTGGGCACACCCACGGAGAATGGAACCCTCTGGCCTGCTGCCCAAAGACTACACCCACCTCACACACAGAGGCACAGGATGGATGGATGCCTACGTCCACACGCACGCACCTATGAACATCCCTGCCCACCTGGAATTCGTGAGCATTGCCAAGGTTGAGGCCACATGGAGCAAAACTGCAGCTGAGTCTGGCTGTTCTGCTTCGGGTACCACGAAGCCCCTCCCAGAAGGCAACAAGGAAGACGGGTTGCGGAGAGGGTGTGGGGCGCCCCAGACGCTCCTGCGGACTCTGGCCAAGCATGGCTGGAATGCCGTGTGCTGGATAGATGGGCCTGAACTACCCGTGGTCTTCTCATCCTCCCCCTCCCTGCACCGCCTTCCTGTCCGAAGCAGAGAGCAATGCAATCATCTGGCTGACCTTCTCCGCTCCTGCCCTTCCTCCGCCCTGTGACCAGGTGCAGAAGGCAGCTCCTCAGCGCTGACCGAGCCTCCGGGCTTCCCTGCTGGAGCTGCGCTTTGGCCAAATCCCTCTCAGACGGCTGCTCGGAGCCATTGACCAACTCCCCGACATAGGCTCATCCTTCAAGCTGACACCTGGAGAGATAAGTGGGGACCCATCCATGGGCGTCATCACACCCACCTCACCAATATCCCTGGCCCCTTTTCTTCATCCCTGACTGTCCCCCCCCCCATTCTCTCTCTCGCTCTCCCCCCCCCCCCACTCCTGCCCTTGTCTCCCCCATCCTTGCCCCACCCCCTCCCTCTCTGTTTCCTTCTCTTTCCCTCCAACCTCCCCGCCTCCCCCCCACCGTCACTTCCTGTCTCCCCTGCAGCCTTCCACCAACAGGCCTTTAGCCTCTTCATTGTCTCGGCCCTCGGACACATGTTCCTGACCTGCCTCCTCTGGCGGATGACCAAGAAGTATGCCATCAGCCCCGAGGTAAGCACGCCTGCCCCATCTCCCTTCTCCTTTGGCCTCCCAGCTGCACCCAGGTGCCCAAGCAGCTATCCCTCCCCCTTGGCCCCTTCCCATGCTTTGCCTCTCACTGCCCAGTCGGTTCTAAAAGGGACGTTTTTGCAAACAGTCCCTCTTAAGCTCGGGGGGGGGGGGGATTCTGTTCCCAGGAAAAATGACCTGGAGCCCATCGGTTCAGTTCCACTCCCCCCCCCCCCTCGCAAGCCTCGGCCCTCCCTTCCAGCCTCCCTCCAGGGTCCATGGCAGACACGACCCCTGAGGTGGGCCTTCTGACCTATGTTGGGCTTCAAGGCTGTGCCTGCCAGAACTGTGTCCTCTTGCCTGACCTCTGCTGACCCTGCACCAGACAGGAGCCACGTGGCCAGCAGGTCTTCTTGGGAGGGGCTGTTATGGCGGTCGCTGGGTGCCTCCTCCTGCGGCCAGGCGATGGCAGCTCCCAGCCTGGAGGTTGGATCCAGAGTCACTCTGGGAAGCTGCTGGAGGGGGAAGGCATCCCAGGCCAATGTCCTTGAGTTTCTCAAAGGGCCACGCAATGCCCATCTTTATCCTTGGAAGAAAGAGGGCCTGGCCCTGAAGGGGGGGCAGGGGGGGGGGAGATCCTTCCAAGAAGCTCCGTTGGCTCTCTGGAGAAAGTGGAGGCCTCCGGGAAGCAGGAGCCAAAGAAGGTGGGGGGGGGGGAAGCTGAGTTCGAGGCTCCCTCCCAGAAGGCGGAGGGGGTGTCTTTGGACACGCAATCGGTTTAGTCGCCTGGTGTGGAAGGGGGGGGGGTGTAGATCTCCAATGAACCTTGGCCCCATCCTGCCCCGTTTTACCAGTAGAAGAGAATACTCGTAGCTCAGGGTCTGAGCTGGGCAGCCTCCTTGCTGGCCTTTCAGCGCCCAACTAGGGAACGTCATCAGCGCTAGAAAGGAGGGGGGCTTGTGGAAAGGTGGAGGAGGGCTTGGTACTCTCTGGGGCGAGTGGCTTCGTTGCAGGCGTTTCATGGCCCAGCTATGGTCTTTGGCCACCAGGGGGCAGTTTTCCTGGCTTGCCTTGGTTGCTTCCTGCTCCTGGGGGTCCTGGTTTTACTGGGTGAGTGGGTGGAGCATAATTGGAGGAAGAGGGGAGGGGGTGTTGGGGTCTCAGAAGGCTTTGGGCAGGGGTCTCCAACCTTGGGCCACTTTAAGACTTGTGGACTTCAACTCCCAGAATCCCTGAATCCCAGAATCCCTCAGCCAGGGAGGTGTTTTTTTTTTTAATGTTTAGTCTCATACGCCCTCCCTGCTGGCTGGGGGGATTCTGGGAGTTGAACTCTCTTGTTATGGCAGAACCATCGGGCAACCATTTGCCCAGCATGGCACAAGGACTCCTGCCTAGGCAGGGGGTTGGACTAGAAGACCTCCAAGGTCCCTTCTGGCCCTAGCCGTCTCTGAAGCGGGGATCTCCTTCTGCCTGCAGTTGGCCTCAAGGCCGTCTCTGTCCCTCTACAAACGCAAATAAAGTGCCACCCTGCGGTCTCTCCTCCCCCCCCCCCCATTGGCCTTGATTGTAATGGGGGAGACTCCGGAGTTATGGCTGTGCAGAGGATGTGGGAAGCCAAGGGTGGAGTTGTGATGGTGGCTAATTAGAGATCTTCTAGTCCAGCCCCCTTGCTCAAGCAGGAGACCCTCTACGATTTGAGTCAAGAGGCTGCCTGCTCTTTTCTTGAAAGCCTCCAGTGATGAAGCCCCCACAACCTCTGGTGGCCACTTCTGTCCCCCTGGTGAATTGTCCTCCCTGACAGGAAGTTCCTCCTCCATTCCAGGTTGCTTCTCTCCTTGATCAGTTTCCACCCGTTGCTTCTTGTCCTGCCTTTGGGGGACACAATCCCCTCTTCTCTGGGGCAGCCCCTCAGACACTGGAAGGCAGAGGGTGGGTGTCTGTGTGTCCGGAGTCCTTCCCTCCCGTAGGCCAGCCCTAGTGAGGGAGGGGCGGGAGTTGTGAGTGTGGGAGGGGAGGCGCCCTCTGCCCCCATTGAGGAGGATTTGCACACAGCCACCACAAACGCCGGTTCCCATCTGCCACTTCCGGTGTGAACTTTCACATCGTAGCTTGTTTGCGGTCCTCAGTTTGCACACACCCCCCCCCCCCCCAGTTTCACTCGGCTGCTGCAGTGGAGGGGCCCCTGGATAGGAGCCCCGAGAGGGGGAAGAGGGGGTCAGATTGTCTGCTCTCTCGCACCCTTTGCTCTTCTCTCCCCAGTGGGTGTCTTGCTTGAGGAAGCTCCCAAAGGGGGAGAAGGTGGGTCTGGGCACCTGGGGAGGGGGGGGGGCTCTTTGCAGCTCTCGGGGCCTCAGTGGAGACCGGAGTCTTCGAGAGAGAGAGAGAGAGAGAAATGGAGAGAGGGAAAGAAAGAGAGAGAAAGAGAGAGGGAGAGAGGCTGCCTGGGGGACTTTCTCAGCCTCCCTCGGCCCCAGCCAGAGCTCACTTCCTTCTGCAAACTTCCCCAAACTGAAAGGGCCGCAGGGGCTGTTTGTGGCCTCTGCATGTGATGCTACCAGTAGCTGCTTCTCAGGGTCACCCGTGGCGCCTCCCCCCCCCCCCCCCCCGCGTGTGTGCTAAATAAACCCTTTGCAAAACCACCCTGGTTGCCCTCGGCTGCCTGGAGAGAGCTGAGGCAGGCAGCGGATGGAAGGGGGAGCTCTCGGCTTCTCTCTCTGGAGCCCTTCAGGCTTGGCTCTGGCTGCGCTTGGCCGGCCTCTTCCCTTGGCCCGGAAGGGGCTTTGGGTGAGGAGCTCCCCAGACGGCTGAGGCCCTGGGAGGAGCGCAGAGAAGAGCCCCCAAGAGGATCAGGGCCGTGGAGGCTGAAGGACGGCTGCAGGAAGTGGGGAGGTCGACTTCAAAGGATAAGAAGGACGAGGGAAGGGAGGGCGAACATTTTTGGCACCGAGTGCCCAAACCGGAATGTGTGTGCGTGAGCCTGCACCGCAGCACCGGAAACCCAAACATGCCAGCTGATGGTTTTCTGGTTTCGGCCCCCACAGAAGCCATAAACAGCCAAAAAACAGGCGTGTGCACGCCGGCCACCTGGTCCACACGCATGTGCACCAGCCAGCTGGTCTTCACACGTGCTGGAGCACTGGGAACCCGAAGGTCAGCTGGCTGGCGTGTGCATGCCTGTGTTTATGGCCGCTTTGGGGGCTGAAACCCAGAAGAGCCTCTGGATGCCATGCGTGCCCAGCGAGAGGGCTCAGTGTACCACCTCTGGCCATCACGGCCCATGGGGGTGAAGCGTCTCCCGGTCTCTCAGGGGCTGCCACAGAGCGGAGGGGGCCCCTGAAGGCAGGAGAAGAAGCCATGGATGGAAACTAACCAAGGAGGGAAGACACCTGGAACTAAGGAGGCATTTCCTACCAGTGAAAACAACTAACCAGTGGAACAGCAGCTGTGGGTGCTCCGTCCCTGGAGGCTTTGAAGGAAAGTCGGGAGAGCCATTTCACGGGCACTATGGAAGGCCTCCTGCCTTGGCCAGGAGATCCGCCCTGGACCGGAAGGCCTCCGAGGTCCCTTGTGGGGAGGCGAGGCTTTGGCCCAGCCGCTGGGGCTGCAGGGCTGGGGGAGGCCAAAGACCTTTCCAGCCCTGCCTTGAGGGCTCCTGCCAGAGGCGCCTGCAAAGCTGACCGGCAGGGCAGGGCAGTCAACACCACAGCTGGACAAAAGCTCTTTTTCTGGAACACAGTGATTTCTCCCGTAGGTCATTCAGCAGTTTCCCACCGAGGGGCCAGGGAAGCCACAGGCAGTTTCCAGTTGGGGGGGGGGGGCTGAGATTCTGGAACTCTGCCTGGGATGACCAGAAGGGCCGGGTCAGTCAGGAGGAGGAGCTGCCAGTGCCCAGCCTCTGGGTCTCCTCCGACCTCAGCTGTGAGCCCCTCCCACTGCCTCGGCACAGCCTGCTCCCCCCCCCCCCCCCGAAGCCCCCTGCGTCCCACGGACTCTGCAGAGAAGCAGAGGCTCTTCCGCTTCTGTGGCTACAAAGGGCTCGTTGAGTGACCACTCGGAGTTACAACGGCACTAAAGAAAAGTGACCTATGACCACGTTTCTCACTGACCGCCGTTCTAGGGTTACCTGGGGTCATGTGACCCCCTTTTTGGGCTGACCTGGCGAGCAAAGTCCATGGGGAAGCCAGATTCACTTAACAACCGGCTTACTCACTTATCAACTGCAGTGATTCACTTAACAACTAAGAAAGGAAAGGTGGTAAAATGGAGCCAAACTCACTTAACAAATGTCTCATTTAACAACAGAAACGTTGGGCTTGATTGTGGCCGTAAGTCAGGAGCTCCCTGCCTGTGGGCAGCTCCAGGTTGGCTTTTTGTAGAAATTAGGGAGTTCAGCTCTGACAGTTTCCGCACGGCCAGATGTGGAGGAAGGCCAGGTAGACCCCCACACACACCCACACACAGCCTGGTGTGCTCTGCTTTCTGCTTGCAAAGAGTCACACAAACACCCATCCTGGATGCTCTCCCACTGTGGAGGTCCCCGGGTGAGGGGGGCGGGGGGCTTCCTTGAGCCGTGGCCTGGGGCAGAAGCGGAGGGGGCTGGGGCAGGGCTGGGGTCCAGGGGGAGTCACCCCGTGGGTCTCTCTCCGCAGGAGCGCAAGTCCTACAAGTGGAAGTGGTGGCTCTTCCTCTTCAACCTGCTGGCCTTCCTGCTCTCCATCTGCTGCTACTTCCGCCACAACTTGTACTGTGAGGCTGGAGGTGAGTCCCCCCTTCCCCAGGCCTCCGCTCTGCTCTCCGTCTCCCCTTCCCCCGGCCGAAGCCTGGAGAGCAGCGGGAGGGCTGGGGGTCCTGGGAGCCAGGCGGGGGAAGGCAGAGGTCTGGCAAGGGGAGTCCGGGGCACGGGGACCATCCGTCTCGCTCCCTGGGCTCCCTCGGGGCCCAGGAAGCCCCGAGGGAGCCAGGAGTCGCTTGGAGGGAGTGGGGTCGATTGAAGCCTGCAGGCCTTTGGGGGGCCCAGGGGCGCCTTTTGGGGTGGGAGGGAAGCTTTCCGGGGCCCACGATTGAAAAGAAACGGGGGCTTCTGGGGAGGGTCTCTGCGCATGGCCAGGAACTCTCTGGGCTGCCGTGAGGGGCCGGGTGCGGAGGTTGAACGCAGGCGGTGTTCCCCAAGAGGGCTTGGCTTCCTATCCCGGCAGCTTCCAGGCTCCTGGGACTCCCAGGGTCAGAGTAGAAGACCTCTAAGGCGCCCTCTTCGGCCTCTGCTTCCTCTTGCAGTGTACACCATCTTCGCCCTCCTGGAGTACTTGGTGGTGCTGTCCAACATGGCCTTCCACATGACCGCCTGGTGGGACTTTGGCAACAAGGAGCTGGTGGTCAGCTCCCAGCTGGAGGACAAGCGCTTCTAGACGGCCGGCTGGGGGAGGAGCCTCTTTGGGGGGGGGAGGGGGCAATGCTGCTGCTTTGGGGGAGAC
Source organism: Rhabdophis nuchalis (assembly GCA_039707465.1). Taxonomy (NCBI): domain Eukaryota; kingdom Metazoa; phylum Chordata; class Lepidosauria; order Squamata; family Natricidae; genus Rhabdophis; species Rhabdophis nuchalis. Next base: position 67,556,776 of record CM077649.1, read on the forward strand.
GGAGCCCCCCAGGAAAGGACTCTCCCACCTGCCGCTCTCCAAAGGACCTTGGGGCTGCTGCTGCTGCTGTCCATGGGTGATAGAGATGGAAGAAATGGGCAGGAGGGGCTGAGGTTCTTGAGACCCCCCCTCCCTCTGGGTTTTAGCTTTTGTATTGATCTCCAGGCAAGGGGAAGGAGGGGGGCTGCTGTGCTCTGACAGGGTTCCCCTCTCTGCTTGGCCTCCTTTTCCTTCCAGAGGCATGGAAGTGGGGGAGGGTCAAAGGGTGTGTGTGTGTGTGTGTATGATGGGGGGGGGGGGTCGCCTGTGCTGCTGTGCGGACTTGAACCAGGCGGACCGAAGGAGAGGCTCAGCCAGAGGGTTTGGCCCGGGGCTTTCTCTGAAGACGGGGAGGGGAGGGGAGGGGGGGAGAGGGGGGGATTCCCTCCAGGGCGGGGCTGCCTTTCTCCCCTCCAAGCCCCTTCCCCCCCCTCCCCGTGACTGAGCCCAGGGGCTGCCCCACAGAGAAGGCGGGGAGGCCCCTTCCCTCTTGGTGGCCCCGAAGGTCAAGGCCTTGGGGCCCCGGGGCCACCCTGGAGCGGTCCTAGCTCCTCTCCCTCCTGGCTTTGCATCAACAGATCATGTATTTTCATCTACTTTTTACTTCCCCCACAAAATAAAGGACAGACTATTTTTCTAAAAGGAGGGCTCTCTGTCACATCATTTGTGACAGCCTGGGGAATTCTGGGAGTTGAAGTCTTCCAGAGGCCCAGCAGGGGGGAGTTCCCAGGGCTCCAGTTGAGCTTGGTCTGGCCCCCTTGGTGACCCTGCGTCCAGCTCTGGCCCTCCAATGCTTCCCAAAGGGGGCCGGGCAGGAATCGGAGGGAACTCCCCAGGGCTGGAGACCCAAGGCCCATGGGGCTGCCTGCGCTAGAGACCCCCAAGGAGGGAGAGAGGGAGGGGGCTCTCCTCACACGCCGCCTCCTGACCTCAGGGGCACAAGGGGGGGGGGCAACAAATTACAGGGAGTCCTTCACTTACAACAGTTCATTTAGTGTCCGTTTGAAGTCCCAACGGCACTGGAAAAAGTGACTTATGACCAGTTCTCACATTGTGACCGTTGCAACATCCCTATGGTCAAGTGATCAAAATTCGGAACCAAAATTGGTTCATATTTATGACGGTCGCAGTGGCCCCTTGGGTGACCTCCTCACAAGCAAAGTCAATGGGGAAGCCAGATTCGCTTAACAACTGGGGCAAGAAAGGTCATACAGTGGGGCAAGGCTCCCTTAACAAATGTCTCCCTTAGCAACGCACATTTGGCCTCCGTTGTGGCCGTAAGCTGAGAACTAGGACCTGTGATGCTAAAAGGCCAGGCGAGGCAGCACCAGGAGCTGAATCATGGATGCAAGAACTGTCGGCCAGTGGAACAGAGCGCCACATGATGGAGTGGGGGGTGAATGCTCCTTTGCTGGAAAGATGCTCTGGGCTGGTCAGCTTGACCTTTGGGAGACCAACCGGAGCCAGCCTGGAGGTAGAGGGGGCCAGAAGCTGCCCAAGAGGTGCAGCTTCTCCAGGCTGCGAAGCTGGCGGCCGCTTTCCAGCCGCCTTGTGATCTGGTTATGTCTGCAGTGGAGGGGGCCCCAAACGCCCCCCAGGTTCTCACCCCCTTTTCAAAAGAACGGCCCTTTTTCTCTGCAGAGACCCCAGGCCTCAAACCTGGGAGCTTTTAAGACTTGTGGACTTCAAACTCCAAAAGTTTCCAAGTTTGGCGACCCCTGGCATAGGCCATCAAGGCGAGGCTCTTCAGGGGTCCTCCCTCCTCTTCCTCCCCCCGGGGCCAGTTTTGAGGAGGAGACCTCGGTGGTCCCGAGTTCAAAATCCACCTTCCAGGAGGTGAAAGGAACCAGGTGGCCCCACTGAGTGGAGGCTCAACCTTGTTTTGGACCTTGGAAAAGTACCCCAGGGGCTGCCCCCCTTCCCCAGGCTGGAATCCTTTGGGGCAGGGGCCCTTGCTTTCCCCACCCTGCCCCAGCTGCCCAGCCCAGGCATGAAAGGCCAGGCGGCCTTTTAGGAAGGGCCATTGAGCAAAGGCAGAGGGACTCTGGATCCTTCCTCCGAGCACCAGAGCCTTGATGGAACCTCCATGGGCAGGAGCAGTGAAGCGGTCACTCGCCCCACGGAAGCAGAAGGCCTTGCTGGGAGTGACTCCCCCCCCCCCTCTGTCCCTGCAGAGATGGCTAATGGGATGGGAGCCCAACTGGCCGCAAGAGAACCATGCTAGTCGTCATATTGTTACTGCTCCACTATCACTGATGTTATTGCCAAGAGTGTCAAGAGAGGGGAAGGCCTGGAGTGGTCTGAATTTCCCCCAGTTGTCCTAGACCCCCGGATAACGCAGACCCCGCTTTGACCTGGGAAGGAGCCTGAAAGACAGGGGGGGGGCAGTTGCCATCTTTATTGGGGGGGGGTGACAAGAGACCCTGGTGCAGGGAATGCAGGATGAGCCCCCCCTCTCCTCCCCCACCCCCGAGTCTTCCAGGCCAGAGGCTGGGGAGGCCGCTGCTCTTGAAGGGGCTGAGCTGGACAGGAAGGAGCTTCGGTGGGGCGGGTGGGCGGCAAGACCCCCATGTTTCTTTCCCTTGAAGAAAACTCTGGCAGAGATGACCCACCACAAGGGCTGAGAGCCACAACGTCCCAAAGTCTACCTGAGCGTGGAGAATCCTGAGAATCCTGACTTCTAAGCTGTTCCGGCAAGTTTCTAGTCCCTAGGACGGTGGAACCCAGCCGACCAATGGCCGGGCCTCGCCAAGGGTGGCCCGGAAGTCCGAGAGAGGCTGTGTTTGAAGCATCTGGGCTTGGGGTCTTTGGGCCTTTCCTCTTTGCGGAGCCCGGCTGCCTCGGGTGTCTCTCTGCACGTGCTCAGGGGAAGGAGGGAAGGCCCAGGGGAGCCCAGGCAGGGTCTGCGCAGAAGGAAGGCCTGAACGGAGGATGTGGAGGAGGAGGCAAAGGCGGCATCGCGCTTGGCAGCTGCCAAAACCCACCCCTCTTCCCACCCTGCAAGGCGGGCCTGGCCTCCCTCCCCAGTCCGGGGGACTCTTCGGCCGGGCAGCCCCGAGTGCGAGGGACGGGGGCGCTTTCAGTTTCGCCCTCCTTCTCCCGGGGGTGGGCTTTCTGCCAAGCGAGTGAAAGGGGACCTCTGCCCGGGCAGAGGAGGGCCAGGGGGAAGGCCGGACGGTGCGGAGGAGGGGGCCTCTCCCCCCTGGACTCCCTGGGCTTTCCTCCTTCAAGGCGCTTCCCTTCGGCTCCAGTGAAGCTTCTGGGATGAGGAGCAGGGAAAGGCCCTCCGGGCGCCTCTTCCAGGCACCGTCCAGGGAACGGGGAGCTTTGCCATGGGGGGGGGGGGAGGGGGTACCACCACCCACTTAATGACCACAGTGGCAACAGCACTGGAAAATGTGACTTGTGACCAGCCCTTGTTCTTGCGGCCATTCCCTCATCCGCACTTGGCCACTGGCAGGTGCTTAAGGCGGCTGTGGCCTCCTCCCGGGGCCACGTGACACCCACGGGCGACTTCCTCGGCCGGCTTCTGACAGGCAAAGTCAATGGGGGAGGCCAGATTCATTGAAGAGCAGTGATTCACTTAACCGTGGAGCCCTGGTGGCCCAGTGGTTAGAGCGCAGCATTGCAGGCTGACTCTGCCCGCTGTCAAGAGTTTGATCCTGACCGGCTCAAGGTGGACTCAGCCTTCCGTCCTTCTGAGGTGGGTGAAATGAGGACCCAGATGGCTGGGTCTCCTCTTGAGCAGCGGGTTGGACTAGAAGACCTCCAGGGTCCCTCCCAACTCTGACGCTGGCTCTGTAAGACCGCCCAGGGAGGGCCGTGAAGCCCCACGGGGTGGAATAGAAGGCGAAGGGCTGTAGCCGTCGCTTAACCACCGGGGCAGAAAAAGGCCACAAAATCAGGGGCGGCTCATTTAGCAGCCACACTTCTTAGCCATGGGAAGCCTAAGTGGGGGGCCGGTCATCCTGGCCTTCGCTGCCCCTTGGGGGAAGGGGCTCCGCGCCTGAGCGGGCGCTTCAAGCAGGCTGGTCCTGGATCCACCCCTGGAGGGGCAAGAGTTTGGGCATAAGCAGAGAGAGCGCGCCTGGGCACAAGCAGAGGGCAGGGGGGGACCCACCCCCTTCAAAGCAGCCGGCAGGGCTTCTTGGGCTTGGGCGGGGCCGGGTTGAGGACGGCCCGGACGGCTTCGCTGAAGACCTCCTTGATGCCCTCCTGGTTGAGGGCCGAGCACTCCAGGTACTTGACGGCGTGGATCTGCCTGGCGAGGCTGGCGCCCTGCTGGGGGCTGACGGGCAGCTGGTTCTGCTCCTTCAGCTTCTTCAGGGCCTCGGGGCTGCTGCGTAGGTCCTTCTTGGTGCCCACCAGGAGGATGGGCACGTCGGGGCAGTGGTGGCAGACCTCCGGGTACCACTTGTGCTTGACGTTCTCGTAGGAGGGAGGGCTGGCGATGGAGAAGCAGATGACGAAGACGTTGGTCTGCGGGTAGGAGAGGGTGCGCAGGCGGTCGTACTCCTCCTGGCCGGCCGTGTCCCACAGGTTCAGGTTGATGGTCCGGCCGTCCAGCGTGCTCTGGGCGCTGTAGTTGTCGAAGACCGTGGGGATGTACTCGTTGGGGAAGGCGTTGGTGGTGTAGCAGATGAGCAGGCAGGTCTTGCCCACTGCCCCGTCCCCCACCACCACGCACTTGATGCTCTGCATGGCGGCGGCTCCTCTCCGGCTCAGCGACCTGCAGGGGACCCAAAACACAGGAGACGCTGGGGAGAGGCTGGCACAGGCAGGGCCAGGGGAGGGAGGGAGAGAGAGAGAGAGAGTGTGTGTGTGCAGGTAGCCCTCAATTGACAACGGTTTGTTTAGTGACTGTTAAGAACAGCCCTGGGAAAAGGGACTTGGGATCTTCACACGACCGTCGCAGCCATCCATCCTGTGGCCAAAATTCGGATACTCGGCAACCGACTCCTATTTATGACGGCCGCAGCGTCCCAGGGGGTCACGTGGTCCCCTTTTGAGACCTTCTGACGATGGAAGCCGATGGGGAAGCCGGATTCACTAACTCAACCACAGCACTGATTCACTCAAGAACGGTAGTGAAGAAGGTCGTAAAATGGAGCAAAGCACCAAGATTTCCCACCTAGCGCCATAAATTGTGGGCTCCGTTGCGATGGTAAGTCGAGGACTATCTGCATACATGTGAGCGACCCCATCAGATTACAGATGAATGGAGATGGAAGGCACCTTGGAGGTCATTTAGTCCAACCCCCCGCCCTAGCAGGAGACCCTACCCCCTTTCTGACAGAGGGCACCCCAGCCTCTTCTTCATCAGCCCCTCCTGGCTTGCTCTGCCCTTCATCTCTGCCCCCCTGGAGGCGCCCAAAAGACCCCCATGCCCAGGGCTGCCCCTTGATCTCTTACACGGGAGCATTTCGCTTTTATAGACCGTCTCCCGTTCTATTATCTTACGGGCTGCTGGAGCAAGAGGCAGCGTGGGTCTTCCAGAGGTCAGCCATCACCTGGGGGATTCCCCCAGAGGTTACTCCTCTACTGCTACGAGGCTTTTCGGGGTGGGGTGGGGAGAGTAGTCTTCCTCAGTGGGGGGTGGGCAGGCACATGATTCACTTCCTGCCCTCTGTTCAGAGTAACAGAACAACGGAAGAGACCCTGGAGGTCATCTAGTCCAACCCCTGGCTCAAGCAGGAGACCCTAGAGCCTTCCGGATAAATGACCGTCCAGTCTCCTTGAAAGCCTCCAGCGACAAAGCTCCCACAACCTCTGGAGGCAACTTCCCTTCCACTCCTTCATTGTCCTCCCTGCCAGGAAATTCCTCCTTAGTTCCAGGCTTCTCCTCCTCCTGCCTTCCAGGGCTTTGGAGGATAGGTGGAGCCCCTCCTCTCTGGGGCAGCCCCTCAAGTACAGGAAGGCTGCTCTCCTCTGCCCCCTGGTCGTCCCCCCTGGGCTGCCTTCAGCCAACCCAAGGGCCATTGTCTACCCCTAGGAAGAAGAATCGGTGGGGCTTTGCTTTCTCAAAGAGGGAACCTCCCTTCTGCAAAAGGGGCAAAACTCTCTCAGCAACTGTCTCAGTTACCAATGGAAACCTTGTGCTCCATTAGCGTCGTAACTCGAGGACTACCTGTCTATGTTGCTAAAAGGCCAAAGTCTCACAGAAGAAGTTGCACTTCACAAAACTTCTGCTTTTTAGTCATTGGGAGAGTGGGAAGAGGGGCTACCGGGCATCCTCTCCTGCTCAACCTCCGGCCCTTTGGGCCCCAAAGAGGAAGGGAGGGCACCCCCTTTCCCCCTCCCCTGGCCTCTGCAGAGGAAGGGGCTGAGGGCGGGCGTGGTGCAACCTCAGAGAGAGAGAGAGAGACCGAGGGAGGAGGGAGGGAGAAGCGGAAGTGAAGAGCAGTTTGCAGAAATCTAAACAGGAAGCCAGCCAGGCTGGGACGGCGGAAGACGGCTTGGTGCCCCAGGCAGGAAATCAAAATGGAAGCCCCCCACCCCACCCACCCCTGGCCTCCCTTGAAGCCCCCGGGACCCTTGTCTCAGTGCTGGGAAAAGCCAGGGGTTGCGCTTGGGCAAGAAAAACCGAAGCCTTGTAGTACATTCGGTGTAGTACATGGGGTCCCTGGCTCAAGAGTAGCAACTGTGAGAGGGAGCTTGGAGTCCTAGTGGAGAACCATTGAAATAGGAGCCAGCCGTGGGCAGCAGCTGCCAAGAAAGCCAACACGGTTCTAGGCTGCATCAACAGAGGGAGAGAATCAGGATCACCTGAAGGGTTAATACCACTTTACAAGGCCTTGGGAAGGCCACACTGGGAAGATTTGCATCCAGTTTTGGTCGCCACGATGTAGAAAAGATGTGGAGACTCTGGAAAGAGTGCAGAGAAGAGCAACAAAGATGATGAGGGGACTGGAGGCTCAAACATATGAAGAACGGTTGCAGGAACTGGGTGTGTCTAGTTGAATGAAAAGAAGGACCAGGGGAGACAGGATAGCAGCCTTCCGATATCTCAGGGGTTGCCCCACTTATTCTCCAAATCCCCTGAAGGCAAGACAAGAAACGATGGAAACTGATCAAGGAGAGAAGCATCTTAGAACGAAGGAGAAACTTCCTGACTGTGAGAACAATCAACCATTGGCGCAGCTTCCCTCCAGAGGTTGCAGGGGCTCCATCCCTGGAGGCTTTGAAGAAGAGGCTGGGCAGCCCCTCCTCTGACATGGTGCAGGGGCTGGACTAGAAGACCTCCAATTCTCCTTCTGTCCACAGAGGTTCTGCTCTCTGCATTGAGGGTTGGGGGGGGGGCATCCATGCAGAGAGTGACCTGGGGCTGGGCCCCCCCCCATGTCCCTCCAGGCAGTCTTAAGAGCCCCCCCTTCAGGGCCGATGGGCTTTTACGGCCTCCTCTCTATTACTATTGCTTCTTTCTATCCAGGGGGGCCTCGACTTACAACCACAACAGAGACCAGAATTCCCACGGCTAAGCAAGGCGTTGTTAAGAAAGTCGTGCCCAATTTTATCACTTTTTTGCAATGGTTGTTAACTGGATCCAGCTTCCCCCCACTGACTTTGCTCGTTGGGAGCCGGCTGGGAAGGCTGGAGAAGGGAGTCACGTGACCCATCGGGATGCAGCAACCGTCGCAAGTACAGGCCATCTTGATCACGTGACCCATCAAGATGCTGCAATGGTCGTAAGTGTGGAAAACGGTCCTAAGTCATGGAAATGTATATATGTACTTGAATATTAGCAGCCTGGGTTGGTCGCTGGGCTGTTGGGTTGGGCTCCGAGCTTGGCGATCCGGCCAGAAACATTTCATCACCATCCGAGGAGGCGTTGTCAGTGCGCTCTGAAGTGGGCTCGTCTGTCCGAAATCAACCCAGCACTCAGGACACACAACATTCCTCGACTGGCATCACATCCGAAGGTCTTGAAAGGCTCTCGGACAGACGAGCCCAAACCTCAAAGCGCCCTGACGACGTCTCCTCGGATGGTGGCGAAACGCTTGCAGCCGAATCGCCATGTCCGGAGCTCAACCCAACAGCCCCGTCCTACGTGGTTCTTTCAGTGCCATTGCAATACCATCCGGTCACTATATGGACGGTTGTAAGTCAAGGACCACCTACACCCCGGTGTCCAGTTGGGTGGAGCTGATGTCCTTTGCACCAATCATCCAATTCCATCGTTTTGGGTGCGTTCAGCTGGAGCCTGAGCTCCTCCCTATGACTCAGGGTTCCCAGGTGCCATGGGGTGGGGGGGAGGGCAGATCTTCCTGCCACCTGCCAGCACCCGATCCCCACCCGATCCTCTGCAGGATCCCCCTCCTCCCCCCAGAAGGGCCAGAGTGGAGCCTCCCGTTCTCTAGGTCTCCCCCAGGGCTGGCCGAGGTCTCAGCCCAACGTCCCGCCATCCCTTCCCCTTCCTGTGACTCCCGGCTTCTTCCCGGGCGGTGCAGCCCAGAGGTGCTTTTGCCCTCTTCTCCCCCCCCCTCTGCCCCCCCCCCCAGGAGGCCCTGCCTGAGTCTGCTTCCGGAGTGGCTCAGAGCCTCTTGCCCAACTTCACCAACCCCACCGGCTTCTCCGAGTGACGGGCGGGGAGGAGCCCAGCGTGGCCAGGCCAGGCCTCTCCCAATGTCCCTGCACGCTTGGGGGTCTCACGGAGCCCCCCCCTCCCCAGGATCCTTGACAGGAAGAGAAGAGAACGTGGTAGCTCAGGATGGGCTGCGGGGTCCTTGGTGCCCTCTGAGCCCGGTCGTTTTCTGACAGGCATTTCGCAACCTGATTAGGTAACCTCGTCAGTGCTAGAGGGGAAGGAGGGTTGTGGATAGGAGGAGGGGGAGGATGGCTGTGGGGTCCTTGGTGCCCCTGAGGTTGGCTGCTTTCTTGCAGGCGTTTCATGACCCAGCCAGGTAACCTGGAAGGGAGGGCGGGTTGCTTTCTCCCTCCTAGCACTGATGATGTTACCTAGATGGGTCATGAAACGTCTGCAAGAAAACAATTCAGCTGAAAGAGAGGAGGAGGAGGAGGAAGAGTGTGAGATCCTCAGGGCTCTCTGACCTTGGCTGTTTGCTTGCCGACGTTTTATGACCCAGCTCAGTAACATCATCAGCGGTGGAAGGGAGAAACCAACCCCCCCATCCTTTCCAGCACTGATGATGTCACCTATTTGGGTCATGGAACGTCTGCATGGACATAATCAAGCTCAGGGCTCAACAAGCACCCCCGAATCCTCGAATGAGCTCTGAAGGGGGAGGCCTGTGGTGGGGTGGACTAGATGAGCTCAGGCATCCCATAGCAGAAGGCCTGATGTGGGGAGAGGGTCCCCATGAACGGGGTTCCCTGAAAAAGTGCTGCCATTCTCAGTTCTGGGCGCCTGCCTGCCTTTAGGGCGGTTCCTCCTGCCACCCCCACCCCCCTCCTTACGCAAAGGCTGTGTGCAAATGCCATGCAAAGGGGGCTGAGGCCGCCCTGCCCCCCACACAAAGGCCTTTGTCCTCCCTTGCCAGGAACCTGAGTCATCGGGATCTGACATGGCCCCTTCTTCTCTCTTGCCCCACCTTTGAGGCCATGCAAATGGGGCGGCCGGGCTGCTTCCCCTCCCAGAGCCCCCCCCCCCTCTTCTAGGGGCCGATGGGCAGCTTCTGCTTTCCAAGCTCAGCCTGGCACTGAGGAGGCTCCCTAGTTGGGCCATGAAAACAGCCACAGCCCCCTCCCCACCCTCCCCCTCCCCTTTGAGCACGATTGGTTTTCTTGCAGACCTTTCATGACCCAACTAGGCAATATTGTCAGCCTACACAGGTGGAGGGGGAGGACGGTGGGGGCCTTGGTGCTCTCTGAGCTGGGTGGTTTGCCTGCAGATGCTTTATGACCCAACTAGGGAACATCATCAGTGCTAGTAAGGAGGGGGTTTCGGGGGGGGGGGAGAAGAAGAGGTGAAGAAGGAAGGAAGGAAGGAAGGAAGGAAGGAAGGAAGGAAGGAAGGAAGGAAGGAGGGCTATGGGGTCCTTGGTGCTCTCTGAGCTTGGCTGTTTTCCTGCAGACCTTTCATGGCCCAACTAGGGAACATCATCAGTGCTAGGAGGGAGGGGGTCTTGCTCTCTCAACAGCCTAATCAAGGGAAGACCGAGAACACTCCCACCCACACTGACAGGGCAACCCTTCCAAATATAAGCAGAGAGCAAGCCCCACTCCCTCCAGCACTGATGATATTCCCTAGTCGGGTAATTAAATGTCTGCAAGAAAACAGCCAAGCTCGGAGGGGACCAAAGACCCCACAATCTCCCTTCTCTTCCTCCTCCTCCTCTTCCTCCTCCTCCTCCGAGGACCTTGGCAGGCAGCCCCCTCAGCCTGGGGAAGGAGACCCCCCAAAGCTGCTCAGGACTAATCCCGGTGCCCAGACCTAGGTTCGCTTGGCCTTTCCCTGATGACCACAGGGCCCCCGTGTCAAAACGCAGCCAGGACGTCTAGGGGCAAAACCCCCCAAGGGCACAAAGCCCCCTGGGCCCCTGGCTGGGTCTCTGCCTCTGAGACGCTGCAATTACTTGGGGATCCCAAGCACGACCTTTGACCTTCAGGCTGCACCCCTCAGAGGATGGACGGCTGCCCCAGCCCTTGACCATCCGCTCCCACAGCCCCTCGCCCTCCAAGCAAAGGGGGATCCGGAGTTGCTAAAGGCAATCCAGCCAGCCCAGAGGCCTGGGGGTCCCTGGGTGCACCGGGCATCCTCCCCACACCCACTCAAGAGGGGCAGGCCAAAGCCCCTCCCCTCCCCAGGAGACAGAGGATTTCCAAGCCACCATGAAGCTGCATCACAGAACTCACTCAGCCCAAATCCACAAGACTCCATTCTGGGGGAGCCCTGGGGGTGGAGTGGGGGGGCCAGGCAGGGACACCCAGCTGCCTCCCCCAGCCCACCCCAGGTGCTGGACTTCCCGTGTCAAGCAGCTCTTGGGGTTGCTGAGAGGCCTGGAAGTCCCAAGGGGCCTCCGTCCTCATTCCCTCTTCAGCTGGGATCAGGACGGGGCCCCTGGAGGCTGGGACCATGCGGGCCCCGGGTTCAAGAGTTCGGACGGAAGGAGGATCCTGCCAGGCACGGGCTCCCTGAGAGGAGAGGAGGAGGAGAGGAAGAAAGGAGGAGAAAGAGAAGGAGGAGAGGAGGAGGCGGCAGCCGAGGGCCTTGGGGGAGAGAGAAGGTCACCCCGTCCTGAGCTGCTCCTGGGTGGAGAATGACATCAGCTCTTTTCATGGCCATCAAAGGCGGCTCCTGGGCTGCCTATCGATCTCTTTTGCAGGGCCTTTTAGAGGCGTCTCTGGGCTGGGAAGGAGCGATGCTGGGGGGACACGGAGCGACGGGCGCAGGGAAGGGAACACCACAAATGCTCCTGGGGGGGGGGGGGGGGAGACAGGGAGTCCTCGATTTACAACAGTTCATTTAGTGACTGTTCAAAGTGAGAATGGCACTGAAAAAACTGACTTATGACCGTCTTCACACTTCTGACTGTCGCAGGATCCAAATTCAGAAGCGTGGGAACTGACTCGTATTTATGACGGTTGCAGTCACGGGGTCCCCTTTAGCGACCTTCTGACAAGCAGAGTCAATGAGGAAGACAGATTTGCTTAACAACCGTGTTACTAATTTAACCACTGCAGTGATTCACTTAACAACTGTGGCAAGGAAGGCCCTAAAATGGAGCAAATGTCTCGCTTAACAACAAAAATGTGGGGCTCCGTTGTGGTCATAAGCCGAGGACCGCCTGTGCCCAGGCTTGGCTGAAGGCCCGGCATTCAGGGCAGACTCTTCATTCCCCAACTGGGGGTCCTTCAGCCGAGGGTGGGCTCCTCCAGAAGGGAATCTCTGTAGCTCAGGGTGGGACTGCGGGGTCCTTGGTGCCCTTTGACCTGGGTGAGTTTCTTGCAGACGTTTCATGACCCAACTAGGTAACATCACCCAGTGCTCATGATGATGATGATGATAGCGCTGATGATGTTGCCTAGTTGGGTCATGAAACGTCTGTATGGAAAGCACCAAGGAGCCTGCACTCTTCCTTCCCCTCCCTCCCCCCTGCAATCTCCACTCCTTTCTAGCACTGATGAAGTTACCTAGACAGGTCATGAAATGTCTGCAAGAAAACCACCCAGCTTTGGATCTCTCTTCACCAGGACCATGTCCAGGACGAAGGTGGTTCCCAGCCTTGGGATGGCAAAGCCCCCATTCCACCATCACGAAAAAGGATGCCAAAGCCTATAATGCACTGACAGCACCCATCCAAGGGGGGAGGGCATTTTCCCAAGTTGGAAAGTCATCTGTTAGAAGCAGTGTAGGATCTCCTGCTTGGGCAGGGTTAGGGTTGGATTAGATGACCTCTAAGGTCCCTTTCAACTCTGCTAATCCGTAGTCTGAAGCCTGGGATCGCAGCTGAAGAACCCTTCGCAGGAGGGCTGAGCTGAGCCAGATTGCTAACTAACCAAGGCTAGTAGGAAATTAACCCCCCCCCCCCCCGCAGACCCTTGACCTTTTGGCCCTCTACAGGGAATTTTGCTGGTTGACTGAGAGGACATACCGGGGAGATAGGCTGCCTATGGCAAGTGGGGGTGGGGGCGGAAAAGGGGCGCCAGGGGGGGCATCTCTTTCTATCCGTCTCATCAGCCCCACATCCCAGTGACAACTGTGCAATGAAGGAGGTCAGTTAGATCATGCGTCAATTCTGAACAGAACAAGAAAACAATAACAGAGTTGGAAGGGACCTTGGAGGTCATCTAGTTCAACCCGCTGCCCAAGCAGGAGACCAACTTCTGTTCCATGAGTGGATTGTTCTCCCTGTCAGGAAATATCTCCTTGTTTCCAGGTTGAATCTCCTTGTTCAGTTTCCAGCCATTCTTCCTTCTCTGGCCTTCAGGAGCTTTGGAAAAACAGCTCGACCCCCTTCCTCCTCTCTGGGGCAGCCCCTCCAATATTGGAAGATGCTCTCCTGCCTCCCCTGGTCCTTCTCATCCCTAGACCAGCCAGGCCCAGTTCCTGCAACCGTTCCCTCTATGTTTGAGCCTCCAGTCCCCTCATCCTCCTGCTTGCTCTTCTCTGCACTCTTTCTTTTTTTTTTTTTATTGAAAAAGTTTTATTCACACAGATTTTCCCCCTTTTTACCCCCCCCGACATGTAATATAAATCACATACAAATACTATACCCCCCCTCACCCCGTCTTAAAATAAGTTTCTCATTCAGATATTATACCCCCTCGCCTCCCAGCAGACACAATATAAGTTTCTCTTAGTATATTAATATCCCATTAACACCATCTTCTAAGTTAATTAAAGATATAAAAAACATAATATAAATTTCTCTTTAAAAAAAAAAAAAAAAGGCATATCCCATTATTCCCCTCTCTAGATTAATCATACATATATATTACCCCGCCCTCCACCCTAACCCTCCCCCACCTCCCATTCAAACCCACCCCCCTGACTTCCGCTATACACCACTCTAATAATTCCAAGCATCCCAAATATTATTTACTCTATTCACCTATCAATCAAAGCATTCTTAGCTAAAAACTACATAGTACTTCCTAATCTGATATTTATTCTGTATATAACCAATCCATTAGAAACCTTATAACAAGCTCAACATAAACACCCCCTTTTAGTTAAACATTAAAATACATAGAGAATAATTCTTAAGATCTAAATACCATGTCATATAACCTAACACTTATAAAACTTAAACCATATATCCCCCACCGCCCAACAGACCGGAGCGATACTCTCAGAAGGATCCCCCAATCTTTGTGGGATCCCGCAAGGGCCCCCAGGACTCCAATTCCTCCCTGGGTGAGGCAGGCGTGGAGCAGAGAGGCAGCCAGGAGGAAGGAGGCCCCAGGAGCCGGTGGCTATGGGGAAGTGCAGAAAAGGAACTTGGGGCTCTGGCAGGCAGCCTCCTCCTCCCCCCTCCCCCCCCCCCCCCCGCCCAGGAATGGAAAAGGCAAGTCAGCGTTCTCAGGGGTTTTGGGGGGGGAGGAGAGTTGCCAGGGAGGGAGGGGGGGGGGAGGTCTTAGGAAAAGGGAAAGGTTAACTAGCATCTAGCCAGCATGGTTAAACCATGGGAGGGAAAGAGGCAGCTTCCCAGGCTTTGGGAGCTGAAGGGAAATGGAGGGGGGGGCTGGGAGGAAGTCCCCAGCCTTGATGTGCCCCCCCCCCCCACAGTTTCCATGGGTGGGAACAGAGTCATAAGGAAATGGTTCAGGATCTCCTGCTTGAGCAGGGGGTTAGACTAGAAGACCTCTAAGGCCCCTTCCAACTCTTAGTCTGTAGTTTCCCCCCCCCTCCCCTCCCCAATTGCTTTCTGGATCCCAAAGCTGATCTGCTAAAGCATCCTCCCTGCAAGGGGATCCCCCCCCACCCCTATCCCTGACCCCCATCAGATCCTGTGTCAGGGGAGGGGGCGGAAGAGGCCCCCTCCCCTTTCAATCTCTCCTCCGGGCTGGCTCCCCGGGCAACTGCCAAGCCGGCCCAGGCAGGGGCTCTTCCCCCGCGGGCTCCACCCTCGGCCCCGTTTCCCTCGGGACCGCCTGGTTCTGCCGGCGGAGGGCAAGGCGACCCCCGCAGAGAGGAGGCGCAAAAGCTGCCCTTGCGCCAGAAAGAAAGGCGGGCCGGCGCGTCTCTTTGGAGCAGGAGTCGAGCCTCCCCGCGCCACGCCAGTCTACCGCAACCCAAGTGGGGAGGACGGGAGGGGGGGCTTTCGCCGGCCGGCTCCTCACCCGGGGTCCCCGGCAGGCTCCCCGCTGCCTTCCTCACCCGAGCGGCTCCAAAGACGGGCGGTGGGAGACGGCGGGGGCCAAGCGCCCCTTCCGCAAGTTCGGGGCCCCCTCGGGCCGCCTAAGCCGGGCCCCGATCTGGACCCGACGGGCTCAGTTTCGGACTGAAGCGGCTTCTGGAGACGCCCAGCCGGCGACCCTCCGCCCGCTTTCCTCCGGGAGACCCCAGCCCGTCCCCGGCGGAGGAGAGGCGGCCCTCCGAGGGCGCCGAGGGGAGGCGGCGGGAGGGGAGCGAAGCGGCCCGGAGACCCCGCCCGTCCGGGGCTCCGGCGCCCGCGGCTGCCTTTGGGAGCGCGGACCAAGGGGCGCAGCGGCGGGGCTGGGCGGGCCGGCTGGGGGCGCGGGGCTTGGGGGCGTCCGCGGGGGTCCCGGGCGGTGGGGGGGGGCGAGGCGAGACCCACCTGGGCTCATGGCGAGCGGGCGGCGGCGGCGGCTGTGCTCCCGGGCGGCGCGCAAGAGGAAGTCTGCGCGGCCGGAGGAAGTGCGCGAGGCGGGGCGGCCGCCGACGGGGAACTTTCCCGCCGCCCCCGCCCCGGGCAGGGAGAGGGAGGGGGGCGACCGGGGCACGCTCGCCTCCCCCGCCCCCTTCTTGACTTCGGGGCTCCCGGGAGGAGAAGCCCTTGGCCGGGGTGGGGGGGGGCTGCAGACCCTCTGGGCGGGCTGGGCGAAAGTCCCTGCCGCCTCAGGATAAGGGGCACCCCCCCCACCCCCATCACCAAAAGAGCCAGGGCAGAAAAGCAGCGCCGGGGCTGCGGGGGGGCCTGGGATGGTCGCGGCTCTCGGGAGGGAGGGAGGCGGCCGAGCGGATCGCCGCAAGGGAAGCAGCCTCGCCTCCCCCGCCCCCCCTCCGCAGTCCAAGGCTGCGGGTGCGTCTCTCTCCTCTCCGGCCGGGCGGGGCGGGGAAGGCGGGCCGGCTGGGTTGTGCCGCGCGTTTCAGCCTCCCGTCTTCCCGGGGCTTTCGGCCTCCGCAGGTCGGTTCCACGGGTTGTGTAGCCGCCGGCTTCGCCCGCCGCTGCGAGACGGGCGGCTCCAGCGATCGCTTGGTCGGCACGAGGCGCAGATGCCCCGCCCGCGCCCACAAGCCTCGCCTGCACCCCCCACCCGCACCCCCCGCGAGCCTTCAGCCGGGGCTCCCCTCGCCCCACGGGGGACGCCTGAAGAGCCGGCCTTTTGTGCTCCCCCCCCCCCTTCCTCCAGCTCCGGGGGCTTCCCAGCTTCAGCCCTTTTCCAGCCCCACATCGCCCAGGGCCCTGGGACCAGGCTACCTGCAGCTCTGCTCTTCCCCAGTCCTCATATACCCCCAGACCCATTTGGTGCGAGAGGGTGGGCACATTCCTAGCCCCTTCCCCTAAATATTGGCATCTGATGGGAGCTGGGCAGGTGCCTTTTCCTTGGCAGTCCCTGCCCCATGGACCACTTCCTCCTCCAGCCCCCCAGCTCCCCCCCCTTCCCTTAAGGCCTTAAAAGATCTGGGTCTCACCCAAAGGCTGGGAGGAGATCAGCAGTGATGGGGGCCAAGAGGTTGTTGGTTTTCATGTTTGATAGTTTTCACCATAATTTTATAGGCCTTTTAATCTCCGCCTGGGAGCAGCCCGGGGTTGGCCAAACAATGTTTTTTCAAAAAAATGTGGAGACTCTAGAAAGAGTGCAGAGGAGCAACAGAGGATGAAGGGTTTGGTGGTGAAAACATATGAAGGACGGTTGGCAGGAACTGGGTATGTCTAGTTGAATGAAGAGAAGGACCAGGGGAGACATGATAGCAGTCTTCCAATATTTGAGGGGCTGCCCCAAAGAAGAGGGAGTCAAGCTATTCTCCAAAGCACCTGAGGGCAGAACAAGAAGCCATGGGTGGAGAGAAGCAACCTGAAATCAAGGAGAAACTTCCTGAGAGTGAGAACCATTGAATTAGTGGGAAGGTCTTGTCTTCAGAAGTTGTGGGTGCTTCAATACTGGAGGTCTCTTGCTTGAGCAGGGGGTTGGACTAGAAGACCTCCAAGGTCCCTTCCAACTATGTTAGAAGGAAGGAAGGAAGGAAGGAAGGGGGAGGGAGGGAAGGTACAAAAGGAGGGAGGGAAGGAAGGAAGCATTCATTTCTGTTGCACGTGGGGGGGGGGTAGGTGTTGGAAGTGAAGGGGACCTCCTGCCATTTACTGTATTCCCGCGTTGCTTGCACAGGTCGGGCACCTACGGGACATTCCTTGAAATGCCTGTCCAGCGCTTGCTTGGACTTCTGCAACGCCCCGTCCACCTGCAAAGCTGTCAAAGGAGCCACGAGGCTCTTGGCTTTCTTTGGCCATCCGTTTCCCGCCCTCAACGAAAGACTTCTTTAGAACCTTCCATTCCTCAAAGCGAACCGCCGGCCGGCCTGCAAGAAGCTTGCCCTGGCTGGGGCGAAGGGAGGAGACAGGCCGGGGCGGCTGGGGGGCCGTGAAGGAGGGCAGCTGCCATTTGCAACAAAGCAGCGGAAAAGCAGCTCCGGGGCTTCCTTCTTCCGAGCCACGAGCGCGCGGGGCGGGTCCTCCGTGGGGTTTTCCCCGGCTGAGGGGAAAGGAAGGCGGTGTTCCTTTCGCGCCTCCGGAAAGCCCGTTTTTGCTCCAGTTTTCTGTTTTTGCTTTTTGCATGCATGGCCAACTTTGACAACCTTAAGACTTGTGGACTTCAGCTCCCAGGATCCCCCACTCTTGCTGACTGGGGGATTCTGGGAGTTGAAGCCCACAAGCCTCAAAGCTGCCGAAGTGGGAGACCCGCGTTGTACGGGCTTTACTAGTGGGGAAAATCGGTTTATTTCGGGAAGAAAGCCGGGCGGGGAGGGGAGAGCGGCCTCTGCGTTGCCCACCCGTCCATTCAACCCCCAACTAGCTCAACCTGCGTGTCCACCGGCTGTGCGCGTCGAGCGGTCTCACGACACGCGTCCAAGCGCTCCTTGACACGGAGGAGGAGGAAGCCGCGATCGCCGGGAGGCGACACGGAGCCGGAGATTCCCACGCTGGGGGGCTCTCCACGTGCGTCCGCGCCTCCTTCCGCCGCTAGGGGCCGCTGGCGGCCTGGCGCTCGCTCTCCGCGGCCGAGCCTTGCCGCGATTGGCCGGCGGAGGCGAAGGGGCGGGCCCGGCCACGCCCCTGGCGCTTGCCCGGACTTGGTGCGCGAGCGGCGGGCGGGAGAGACCATTCGGCGCCGCGGGGGGAGGAGGGGACAGACCAGGCGGGCGGGGGAGCGCGGCGGAGGGCACGCCGCTTCCGGGAGGGGCTCACCTGGTCGGAGCTGCGCGGGACGCGCCGCCGCCGCCGCCACCTGCCGCCCCGAGGCCGGGCCGGGCCTGCCGATGCGGGAGCGGAGGTGACCCGGAGACATGGCGCTGTGGGGCCGCATCGCCCTGGGGCTGCTCTGCGGCCTCCTCCTGCCGCCGCCGGGCCCCGCCGAGGGCCCCCCCGGCCCCCCACCGTCCCCCGGGCCGCACCGGGACCAGGCCGCGCTGGAAGGTGAGCCTCCCCCCCCCCCAGGTTGGGACCCCCCTCCCCAAGGGCGCTGGTGGCCGGAGGCTTTCCGGGGGGGGGGGGGACACTTTGGGACCTGGACTCCCATGCCCAGAATCCCCCGCCTGCCTGGGGGGACTCCCGTGCCCAGCGTCCCCTGCCTAAGTGTTGACTGCAGGGCCCAGGGCCCCTGTGCCGGGGGGGGGGGCTTGGGGGCGTCTGGTTGGGCTCTGCGGGGGAGGGGGGAGGGCGTGGGGGGGGGGCGAAAGAGCCGCCGTTGCGCCGCTTGCGTGAGTTGCGCCCAGTTGCAGCGCTGGCCTTCCCCGCCTGGAGCGGCTGCAGCAGGTGCGGGGCCGAGGGGGGGGGTGTTTCTGGCTGCCCCTGCAGGCGCCCTGCCCAGCCCCACCGAGGCCGCGGGGAAGCCTCGCTCGGCCGGAGCCCCCTTGAGCGCCCCTCTTTCCTGCCAGGCGGCGTCGGGCGTCGATTCTGCTGCGCGAGAGGAGAAGTTGCCGCTGGGAAAAGTTCCGGGAAGCGGGGCCGGTGGGGCCTTGGCCCAAGCCGTGGGTGCGGGGCTCCTCCACCGCCAGCCAGCCAGCCTGCGTGGGGCTCCCTCCGCCCGCCCCACCCCTCCAGGGAAACACAGGCACCCACCCGCGGCTCCCCCCGGGGCTCTGCTGCTGCTGGAGGGCTCTGGAGGCCTGGGGGGGGGGTCCTGCCCTTTGTGGGGCGAGCAGGTGCCAGCCGCCTTCCGGTGAAGTTCCCGGCGCGGGCCAGGCCCTGAAGGGCGGAAGTGGGCTGGGGGGGCCGGCTGGGAGCCCCTGCGGAGGCCCAGGCCCTGGGGGGGAGGGGAAGCCAGGGTCGGGGGGGGGGATGCAGTTGAACTGAGCCCCCCTCCCCCGGTGTCTTGGGGGTAGCCCTGGAGGGCAAGTGGCACAGAAGGTTCCCTGCTCAGGAGGTTCTCCTGGGGTTCGTGGTGGCAGAAACGGGGCCCCCGCTGGGTCCAGGCTGGGAAACAGCTGAGTTAAGCAAGAGGGGGGGGGGCTGGGCTCCAAAGGGGGGGGCACTTTTAAACCTTGGGGACTTCAACTCCCAGAATTCCTCAGCCAGCCGAAGCCCCCAAGCCTTAAAGTCGCCCCCTTTGGAGAGCCCCCCTCCTTTGTAAGCCCCCTGGGGGTCCGTGTCCCCCCTGCAGAGACCACCTAGCTAATGGAACGGGTCTGCTGCTTTCCGCCAAGCGCTGGGGCTCCCGAGGGAAGAGCCTCTTCAGGGGAGAACGTGGCGTAAGAGGCAGAGCAGGAATCCAAACACCTTTCTCTGCCAAGGGAGGATAATGGAGAGGCAGCGGGCCAAGCCTAACCTCTCTTGGCAGCGAGTTCAGAAGCCCAGAGCAGCCACGCAGGGGGCTCCTCCGTGGGTTCCCACCAGGCCGGCTTGGGGACTTAAGGCTTTGCCTGGCCTCTCCTGCTGATCTGGAGCTGGGCAGGCTCCCTTCTCACTGTGAGGTCGCATGTCTTGCTAGCCACAATTTGGCCCCAGAGTTCACCGGAATTGTTTCAACGTGGGAATTGCGCACTTCCTGTAACCAGGCCAGCAAACTAGAACATGGAACCCTCGAGCTGGAAGGGACCTTGGAGGCCCTTTCAGGTCAAGGAAGGGGACCGTATGCGGGTAGTCCTAGACCAGGGGTCTGCAAAGTCGGCTCTTTTAAGACTGGTGGACTTCAACTCCCAGAATTCCCCAGCCAGCTATGCCGGCTGGGGAACTCTGGGAGTTGAAGTCCACCAGTCTTAAAAGAGCCGACTTTGCAGACCCCTGGTCTAGGCAATTGAGCCCATTGTTTACGCAGGTGTTTCTTGTGGGTCTTTAGTGTCTGGTAGCCTACCCTGGAAGATGAACGGAAACATGGAGGGGGAAATCGGAGTGACCTTGGAAAGGCTTCCACATCAAAAGAAAAGGCGTTGGGCTTTCTGTTTTGTGTTATGGTTGGCAGTGTCCCCATTAATTTGCCTGAATCAATGCAGTTAAGTTAGTAACATGGCTGTTTACTGGCTTCCCCCTTGTGCTTGCTGGTCGGAAGCTGGCAAAAGGGGATCATGTTGCGACCGTCACAACCACAGGCCCTGGGCCAAGCGTCCACAGCTGACTGGCTCAGGGAGTCTGGCCATTGAAACCCATAATAAGCCCTGGAGGGGCCACGGTTCCCCACCTGAGATCCAGGCTTCTCCCTGGGGCCACGGAAGCCACAGTTGGGGGAGAAGCCCTTGATTTGCCTGTTGCTGGAATGAAGAGTGGTGGGCTTGGGCAGCTGGAAGAGAAGGCCTTATGGCCCAGCCGCCCAACCAAGAGCGGCAAGTGACAAAAATGTCAAGAATCTGTAAAATCCTGACTAGAGTTCTGATCTTTTGACTTCCGTCTCGCTTCTCTGGAGTTGCTGGTGCCACATTGATTTTATTAGATTTCTAAACCGCCCCCTCTCCCCGAAGGACTCGTGAGCCAGGACAGGAGGGTTGGGAATGCTTTGAAGACATTGGTCTCCGATGGCTGCCTGGGCCTCTTGGGGATCCGACATCTCTAAATTGTTAATTCCGGCCTATTAAAAGTCACCCCCATCATCTGGTTTTATACCCACAATGTCGATGTAAGCAAATCCATAGAAATTTAGCCTGTGGTCTGGTACCCATTTAGCTGGGAATACGCTCCCTTGGTCATTCTGAATAGATCTAGAATTCTGGTATAGTCAGTCTTCCTTCCTTCCTTCCTTCCTTCCTTCCTTCCTTCCTTCCTTCCTTCCTCCTTTCCTTTCCTTTCCTTTCCTGTTTGCTTCATATGTTGCACATCTCACTACAGGAAGTCCTTGACTGCCAATCACAATTGAGCCCAAAGTTTCTGATGTGGAGAGAGAGAGAGAGAGAGTTGTTAAGGGAGTTTTGCCCTGTTTTACAACCTTCCTTGCCACAGTTATTAAGTGAATCACTGCAGTAGTTAAGTGAGTAACACAGTTGTTAAGTGAATCTGGTTTCCCCATTGACTTTGCCTGTCAGAAGGTTGCAAAAGAGGATCAGTTGACCCCGGGACGCTGCAACGGTCATAAGTGTGAGTCAGTTGTCTGAGTTTTGGTCATGTTACCACGGGGATGCGGCAACGGTCGTAAGTGTGAAAAACAGTCGTAAGTCACCGTTTTCAGTGCCGTTGCAGCTTCGAGAGATCACTAAATGAACAGTTGTAAACCGAGGACTCCCTGTGCCAAGTGACATAAATCGTAATGTGAAACCCTGAAAAGGTGGAAAGTGGTGGTGGGGGGCCCTGAGGGGTCAAAGTGGAAGCCTTTTAAGTCCGTTGGAGGAGCCGGAGTCTGCCTTTTAGGGGCCACCTTGTGCCTCCGGCCTGGATCCCCTGTTAATCAAGGAACAGCTGAGCTCGGAAGAGAGAGAGAGAGAGAGGGCAGGGACGGCCTCTTCCCCCAAGGACAGGCCAGCCTGCTGACGTCCCAAATCCTGCGAGCAGCTTCAGGGCAAATTTGATTCCACCTAATCTAGAACGGATTCCCTTTCAGGAAAAGGAGGGATCCTCTTTCGCTCCACAACAGCCGCCTCTGCTCTCTCGCTGGGCCTCTGCTCTCCGAATTCAGAGGAGTGAGCCCCCGTCCGCCCGCCCACCCCTCACACGGCCATCGCAGACCCGAGTTAGGCCGCTTGCTGGGGAGCTCCCTTTGCTGGCTCTGCGGGAGATTTAAGTCGGCCTCCTGTTTCCTGAGGAGGAGCAGCTCCAGTGCTCAGAGAGGGTCAGATGAGGTTTACTGGGGCCCTGAGGACAAGCGGGGAGGCTTTGGGGTCCACGGTCAGTAGCTCTCACTGTCACTTGCGCCCCCAGAGGCCACTGGACTCTCTGGCTTTTCCTTTGAAGGCCTTTCGCTTCTCTTCCAGGAAGCTTCTTCAGCTCTGGCTGGATGGAGGGGAAGGGAGGGCTTGATCCTCCTTGCAGAGCTGAAGAAGCTTCCTGGAGGAGAAGCGAAAGGCCTTCAAAGGAAAACCAGAAATTCCAGTTGCCTCTTGGAGGAAGCCGTTTTTGGGAGAAGCTCCAGAGGCATCCGGTAATTCAGGCACAGCTACTCCTTGACTTACGACCACAAGGGAGCCCAGAATGGACCTTGCTAAGTGAGAAGTTTCTTCAAGTCAGTTTTGCCCCATTTTACGACTGTGAAGAATGGCCTTCTTTTCAGTGCCGTCGTAACGGTCACTAAAGGAATGGTCGTAAGTCCAGGACTCCCAAGGCCAAGCAGGTCAGGATCCCAATCGCCCACCCACCCCGAGTGAATGAGGGACCCCCAGACTTATAGTCATGGGGGACTTTAATCTGCCATCGTTGGGCGAATCATCCGTGGTAGCTCGGGAGTTCATGGCTTCCATGACGGCCATGGACCTGACCCAAGTAATTCAAGGCCCCACCCATGAGGGTGGACATACGCCGGACCTCATCTTTGTCTCGGGCCAATGGAAGAGTGATCTGGGTACAGGGGATATAGTCATCACACCCTTGTCATGGTCAGACCACTCACTTCTCCGACTCGACTTTCCGACCGCTGCTCCCCTCCGCGGGGAGGCGGAACCAGAGTTACCAATCTGGTACCGCCCCAGGCGCTTGATGGACCCGGACGGGTTCCAGACAGCGCTTGGGCCATTTCCTGTATCCCTGACCCGCGCCCCGATGGAGGACCTCACGGCCGCATGGAATAATGCGGCCGTGGGAGCCTTAGATCGGGTCGCGCCCTTGCGGCCTCTCTCGCGGCGGCGAACCACCCTGGCTCCTTGGTTTACTGAGGGGCTGCGGGTGATGAAACGCCGCAAGAGATGCCTAGAGAGAAGGTGGAGGGCTAGCCGCTCTGAATCTGACCGGACACAGGTAAGAGCCCATTTACGGACTTACATTGTGGCGCTGAGGGTGGCCAAACGTCACCATTGTGCTACCCTCATAGCATCCGCAGAAAACCGCCCTGCCGCCCTGTTTAGGGTGACCCGTTCTCTCCTTCATCAGAGGGAGCGGGAAGCCCCGCTACAGGGTAGAGCAGAGGAATTTGTGATTTTTCTGCAGGAGAAAACCGCCCAGATACAGAGTGAGCTAGCCCCCATTCATGGCCCAGTGGGATGCCACGAGAGAGATCTTGTTTGGGAGGAGTTTGACCCCGTTACTTCCGAGGATATGGACAGGCTACGTGGGCGACTGCGAGCCACCACATGTTCATTGGACCCGTGCCCCTCCTGGCTTGTACTGGCATCCTGGGAGGTGACACGAGGCTGGCTCCAAGAGGTTATCAACGCATCCTTGAGTGAGGGTTCCTTGCCTGCCTCCCTAAAAGAGGCTATGGTGAGGCCCCTCCTCAAGAAGCCCTCTTTGGACCCAGCTCTTTTGAACAACTACCGTCCAGTCTCCAACCTTCCCTTCTTGGCGAAGGTTGTTGAGAGTGTGGTGGCACAACAGTTTCCCCGTCACCTGGAGGAAGTTGACTATCTAGATCCGCGCCAGTCCGGCTTTCGGCCCGGGCATAGCACCGAGACGGCATTGGTCGCGTTGGTAGATGATCTCTGGAGGGCCAGAGATGGGGGATGTTCCTCCATCCTGGTCCTATTAGACCTCTCGGCGGCTTTCGATACCATCGACCATGGTATCCTATTGCATCGGCTGGGGGGGTTGGGGGTGGGAGGCACCGTTTTGCGGTGGTTCTCCTCCTACCTCTCTGGCCGATCGCAATTTGTGCGGGCAGGAGAGCAGAGGTCGACCCCGAGACCCCTCACATGCGGGGTGCCTCAGGGGTCGGTCCTCTCGCCTCTCCTGTTTAATGCATACATGAAGCCGCTGGGTGAGATCATCCGTGGTTTTGGGGTAGAGTACCATCTGTACGCTGATGACACCCAGCTGTACATATCTACCCCAGACCACCCCAACGATGCCGTAGCGGTGATGTGCCAGTGCCTGGAAGCCGTGCGGATCTGGATGGGAAGTAACGGACTTAGGCTCAACCCGACCAAGACCGAGTGGCTGTGGTTTCCGGCTGCCCGATTCAACCAGCTTTCTCCAACGCTGGCCATAGGGGGCGAACATCTTGCCCCTGTGGATGGGGCGCGCAATTTGGGTGTCCTCCTGGATACCCGGCTGTCTATGGAAGAGCAAGTGACAGCCGTGGCCAGGAGGGCGTTTTACCAGGTTCGCCTGGTTCGCCAATTGCGCCCCCTATTGGATCGGGACGCCCTTCGCACAGTCACCCATGCCCTCGTGACATCCCGACTGGACTATTGCAACTCTCTCTACATGGGGCTCCCCTTGAGGTGCACCCGGAGGCTTCAGTTAGTTCAGAATGCGGCCGCGCGAGCAATTATGGGCACCTCCAGGTTTGCCCATGTAACACCGCTCCTGCGCGAGCTGCACTGGCTACCTGTCGTCTTCCGGGTGCGCTTCAAGGTGTTAGTTATCATCTTCAAAGCGCTCCATGGCTCGGGACCTAGCTATCTGCGAGATCGGATCCTGCCCCACACATCCTCACGACCGATTCGCTCCCACAGAGAGGGGCTTCTCCGGGTGCCGTCCACTAGACTTTGTCAGCGGGCGACGCCCAGGGGAAGGGCGCTCTCTGTGGCGGGCCCGGCCCTCTGGAACGACCTTCCCCCTGATATTAGAACGACCACCGACCTCCGCTCCTTCCGGGTAAAATTGAAGACCCATCTCTTTCGACTGGCCGGCCTTGAATAGTTCTCTCTGTCTTTTAATTACAAATTTTAATGGGTTTTAATTATATATTTTTAGCATAGGTAGATTTATTTAATTTTATTTTAAGTAATGTTTGTATTTTGTATATTGTTTTTAATTATGCCTGTGCACCGCCCCGGGTCCCTGTGGGGAGAGGGTGCGGTTAATAAATCTTAATTTGAATTTTTTTGAACCTCCAGAGGGGCCCTGGGTGAAGGTGACTTCCAGAGGCTCACCTGCTTTGCCCCCCATTTCCTCTTGGCCCTCTGCTCCCGCCTATTCTCGGGGTTGGGTTTCGGCTGCTTCGTCGTTGCCCAGCCCCTGAGAAGAGCCCTGGAGGACCACCGGTCAAGGGGGGCAAAAAGAGCCCCTGGAGATGCTTCCCAGCAGCCCCCACCAAGGGACCGTCCTGGGGGTGTCCAGTGGCCCAGGTGCTTTGCAGGGGCTGCTTTGGCCACGCCAGAGAGAGGCTGACCTCCTGCACATGGCCGGAGAGGAGGGAGCAGAGGCGCCCACCTTGCTGGGTGCTCTGGAAGGACACGAAGGGAAGGTCGGCTACTCTCTGAGGTCTCTGCGCTTGCTTTTCTTGCAGGCGTTTCATGACCCAACTAGGTAATGTTGTCAGTGCTGCACAGGGGGAGGACTGTGGGGCCCTCGGTTGCCCTCTGAGCGTGGTGCTTTTCTTGCAGATGTTTTATGACCCAACTAGGCAACCTCTTCAGTGCTAGAAAGGAGGGGGGGGGTTTCTGGGGAGGAGGTGAAAGAGAAGGGGAGGAAGAGGTGGAAGGAAGGAAGGAAGGAAGGAAGGAAGGAAGGAAGGAAGGAAGGAAGGAAGGAAGGAAGGAAGGAAGGAGGACTGTGGGGCCCTCGGTTGCCCTCTGAGTGTGGTGCTTTTCTTGCAGGCGTTTCCTTAGGATGAGGCTCCAGGGTCCTTTGGTGGAGATGCTGCCGTAGCAGACCCTTCCCCTCTTGCAGAGTTCTCATTAGCCAAGTAGGAGACCTCAGCAATGCTGGAAGGCTTGGCTCCTGCGTGTTCACCAGGCAGCAGAGGCTGGTGGGAGACCCTCCAAGGAATGTGGAAAAGAGCCGCCCCCCCCCTACAAAGGGATGGACTCCTATTTACACATCGGAGGAGGGGGGGAGGGGGCGGACGGACAGATGAGTAACAGGAGGCGCATGGGCGGTGTGGAGGTGAGGGCTTCCAGGGACTGCATGGAGGTGAGGGAGCTCAGGTGACTTCTTTTCCTAGAGAAGCCAAAAAACGGGGACCCACACAGCAGGGAAACAGGGAAACCTCCCCCATACATCAAGGGGAAGGGGCAGTTTAGGACTGCCAGACCGCCCCCCCTCCCAAAGAAAGACATGTCCCATTGCAAATCCACAGAATTGCTCTAAGGGACAACAATCTCGGGCCTTCTAGATCAACTGGACATGTATCAACTCATGGTCTGTTATCCTTTGCATTAGACTTCCCAATTTTTGGTCCGTCCAATCAAATATTCTCTCCATGCTTTGAAAAAAAAAGCTCCATTCTGTTTAAATTCCCTTCGCTTCCGTCTCCTGCTGCGTCTGTGTTTAGTCAACCTCTTTTTTAGTCCACTGTCCAGAGTCCATTAATTCAAAAAGCCCAAAGGTCCAAGTCACAATTGGAAATAGCTCCTGAACGGTCAGTGCAAACCATTTGAATTCAGCAGGAGGTTCAATTCTTCAAGTTCCTTCATATGTTCCATAGTGTTCAGTGTTGTTCAGGAGCTCTTACCTGAAGTCCTTAGTTAAGGATCAGATCTCGAGGGGCCTGAGGGTGGCTCTGCATTCAACAGATGCTTCCAAGAATTGTTCTGAGAGACAACAATCTTGGGCCAGACAGGTATCTCCATAGGACAACTGGAGTTAAGCTGATTTGCCCCCCCCTCCCCCCAATTCCATCCGGAAGCCTTTGATCTCTTCCTTCTCCTCTTGGGACCTTCCCAGTAGGACCGTGGATGGTGCATCTGGAGACGTTGTGCAGAGGACTCTGCTGGAAGCTAAGGCCTCTTCCCAGCCAGAGGTGGCCCCTGCAGTCCCTCCTGCCTGGGAATAGCCCTCCAGGGCGAGGGCTGGGCGTGGCCCCTGCAAGGAGGGGGCCCCTATCCTAAACTCAGGCTTCCCATAGGGTGTTTTTTGCCAGGAGTGGGGAGGCTTCTCCGCTGTGCAGGGAGAGAAGCGTCCATAGCTTTTCCCTGGGAGGGTCTTGAGACACGATGAACTGGAGGGAGGGGAGGGAAGAAACGGAGGGGAGGGGATGTTTGTAGCTCAGGGTTGAAGAGTTGGGGGCCCTCGGCGGTTTCCTTGCAGACGTTTCAGGACCCAACTGGGGAGCATCATCAGGGGGCTTTCCAGAGAGGAGGAGGAGGAGGAGGGCGGTGGGATCCTTGCCCTGCGTGTGCCACCCCCTTCCCTTCGGGGTCTCCTCTGCCTTGTCTTCGCCGTGTCTTCGGCCTAGCAACTGAGCAAGGTGTGGCAAAACTCACTTATCAACTGCCTTCTTTAACAACGGAAATTTTGGACCCCATTGTGGTCATAAGTCAAGGACGACCCTGTATGTCTCTCACAAAGTGGCTTCCAGCTAGGACTAAGTTGGCTAATAAGAGGATGAAAGGGCTACTTTGGTGGCAAAGTGAACCTCGTCAAAGAAAGGGGACACAATCCGAGCAGAAGAAGAGTTGCTTCAAGGGGAAGGAGAGTCTTTAAAAGAACAACAACTATTAGACTTTGAGAGTGTCAACGGGGGGAGTGGGAGGAGGAGGAGGAGGAGGAGGAGGCGAAAGAAAAGGGGGGGGGGGGAAAGCCAGGCTGAAATGTTGGGCTTCTGCCCTCCCTCCCCTCCCCTCCCCTCCCCTCCCCTCCCGGCCACTGGCCACTCCCTCCTCCCCCTCCCTTGACCTTCTCAGTCCCCAAATCCATAAAGCAGCCCCTCCCCCGCCTCCCCCCCTTTCGGCCCAAAGCCCACATGAGGCTACCAGCCTTTATCCCGAAGGTCCCTTGATGGCTTCTGCCCCTGACCTTCGGGGAGGAGGAGGGCTCCCAGCACCAGAATGAGCCCTCTGCTCACTCCCAGCCTCGGGGGGGGGGGGGGATAGGAATGGAAAGGGCAGGAGGAGAAGCGGCGGTGAGGATGGCCGGAGGAGGAGGAGGAGTCCTTGATGCTCTCTGAGCTGCGTTCTTTGCTTGCAGACGTTTCGTGACCCGTCTAGGTAACGTCATCAGTGCTAGAAAAGAGTGGAGCTTGTGCAGTGGAGGAGGAGGAGGAGGACTGTGGGGTCCTTGCTTCTCTGTCTCTAAGGAAGACCGCTGGTGCTAGAAGGAACTTGGGGCTGCGTAGGGCAGAGGGGGAGGAGGAGGAGGAGAATGGGGGCTCACTGGTATTTGTTCGTTCCTTTGGAAAATGTGTGTCGTTTGAGCTGTTTTGCTTTCATGCAGACATTTCATGGCCCAACTAGGCAACAGCATCAGTCCAGGAGGAGGAGGAGGAGGAGGGCTGTGGGTTCTCTGAGCTGGATGGTTTCCTTGCAGACGTTTCATGACCCAACTAGGGAACAGCATCAGTGCTGCAAGGGAGCGGGGGTTTGCTCTCTGCTTATGCACAAGTGGCTTCCCCTGCCGGTGTTGTTAAATGAGGATTTTTGGGTTTCTTGGCCCTCGGCTGTCTCTGCTTGTGGATGTGGCCTTCCATGTATACCTGCCACCACTGGTCAGCCACTGAGGGCAGTGGGGAGGAGGAGGCGTTTCTGGGTCATCCTCCCTGCTGCTTGGTTGGTTTTGGGGGGTGGGGCAGCTGGTTCCCCCCAGAGCCGGCCACGCTTGCTTGCCCCTCTGCCCCCCCCCCCAAGCCTCCCGGGGACCCTGAAGTCAGCCGGGCTCTTCCCAAACTCCTCCCTCCCAGATAGCATCGGTGGCTCTGCCCAGGTGGCACGGACGTTCCGTGTCAAAAGCATTAAAGCCATCCCCCAACTGTCCCGGCCGTCAGCCTGTCGTGGGCGGAGGGGAGGGGGAGGGAGGGGAGGGGAAGGGGCGGTGGTGGCTGATGGTGGGAAAGGAGGGGAAGGGGCGTAGGGAGGAGCCTATCGAGGGGGCATTGTTTAGAAGCCTTGGGGGACGGATGCGATCCAGGCGTTGGGAATCCGGGAGTCCCAAAGGCCGAGCAATTGTTCTCCTCCAAAATGTTGTGTTAGGGCATGCGCCATAGCAACGGCACCGAGACTTATGTGCCTGTTTACGGTGCTTCTGCAGCCCCCTCTGAGCGGTTTACAGAGCCAGCCTCTTGGCCCCCAACCATCCGGGTCCTCGCTTGGCCCCCCTCGGAAGGACGGGAGGCTGAGTCAACCCGGAGCCGGTCGGGATCGAACTGCCCAACGGCTGGCAGTCGGTTGTCAGTATAAATGGAACGACATGTTGTACAAAGCATGAGATGAATGGTGTTTTTTACTTGTTTTTAATCTTAGAAATAAAAGTTTTCTTTAAAAAAGAAAGAAAGTATAAATGGAATGATGCTGTAGTACAGGCAGCCCTCAACTTACAACCTCAACTGAGCCCAACATTTCTGTTAAGTGAATTTTGCCTCATTTTAGGACCTTTCTTGCCACCGTTGTTAAGTGAACCCCTGTGGTTGATAAACTTGCTAAGACGGCTGTCAGTCTGCCTCCCCCGGTGATTTTGCACGTCAGAAGG
This sequence comes from Rhabdophis nuchalis, assembly GCA_039707465.1. NCBI lineage: Eukaryota > Metazoa > Chordata > Lepidosauria > Squamata > Natricidae > Rhabdophis > Rhabdophis nuchalis. The sequence goes on from CM077649.1 coordinate 67,586,532, forward strand.
TTGCCAAGGGGGAATCACGCGACCTTGGGAAACCGCAACGGTCATAAGTATGAGTCGGCTGCCAAGCACCTGGTTTCTGATCACATGATCGGGAGGATGGTCACTAAATGAACTGTTGTAAGTCGAGGACTACCTGTACTGTCGCGTTATCTATTTGCACTAAGTAGGGGAGAGCGGCTGCTGGGGTCCCCCTGCCCACCCCTTCATCCCTGGAGGCTTTCCAGAAGAGGCTGGAGACGGGGAAGAGGCTCTCCTGCTTGAGCAGGGGGCTGGACTAGAAGACCTCCGAGGCCCCTTCCAGCTCTATTCGGATTCTTTTGTTTTCATAACTCTTGGGAGCAAGTAAGGCCGAGCCCTGTTGACCGCTGGCTCAGAGCCAACCCTGGTTTAGGCCAGGTGGTCAGGGAAGGACACACACACACACACACACACACACCAATTAGCACATTCTCGGGTGATGAGCTGGCTTGGTTCCAAGCTGCTGCTGCTGCTGCCTTTCCGCCCCTCTTTAGCCTCCCGCGTGGCCTTGGTGGTCAGGCTCCCCTCCCCTGCGGCGGCTCCCCTCCTCACGCTCTACGGTGGAAGAGCTGAGTGGCGATGGCAGAAGGTTTGATCCCCCTGGAGAGGGTGGATTCTGAAGATCCCTCTTGGGCTCCAGCCTCCCAGCCAGGCTCCGGGTTTCTCTCTGCTCGTAAATAACCCCCCCCCCCTCCTCAGAACAGAGCGGAAGGGCCGACCCCGGTCAGTCCCTGCGGGAGGCACCAGGCAGGGCCGGCTGGGAATGCTGGGAAGAGGGGCCGGGCGGAACTGGGGACTGCTGGATTAAGGTATTTCCAACTGCGTGAGTGCCAGGCGCTGTGAAAGAACAGCATGCAAAGACACACACACACACACACACACACACACACACACACGTTCTTGCGCCAGTAAAAGCCTTCGGGAGAACTGTGTGCAAGAACTGGGGTCTATCCGGTCAGGGCACCCGTCATCGGCTGGAAAGAGCTGGTGCAGTTGGGAGTCTTCACTGGCAGGTGAGGAAGGCAGGGATGGCGGCTGGCCAGAGCTGATGCCAGGACGGAGGGTGCCGCCTGAGCTACTCACCAAGGGCACCCTGCCCTGCGGCCTGGTGAGCCAGAGAGGGGGGGGGGGTTGAAGACCACAGCCCCAGGGAGGGGGAGCTTCATAGAAGATAAGAATAATAGGCTGGAAGGGACCTTGGAGGTCTTCTAGTCCAGCCCCCTGCTGGAGGAGGAGACCCTATACCGTCCAGGTCAAGTAGATGTCCAGCCTCTTCATGGACCACCTCCAGTGATGGACTACCCACAATTTCTGGGGACAAGCCCAGAATAACAGAGTTGGAAGGGACCTTGGAGGTCTTCTAGTCCAACCCCACATCAAGCAGGAGACCCTCTCCCACTTCAGACAAGACCGACTGTCCAGCCTCTTCTTAAAAAGCCTCCAGTGATGGAGCGCCCACAAGGTCTGGTGGCCACTTCTGTTCCACTGGTCCATTGTCCTCACTGTAGGGAGTTTCTCCTCAATTCCAGGGTCGCTTCTCTCCTTGATGAGTTTCCTTCTGTTGCTGCTTCTCCTGCGTCCTTCTGGGGCTTTGGAGAATAGGCGGCGCTCCTGTCCTTAGGGGCAGCCCCTCAGATATTGGAAAACAGCCGTCCTGTCACCCCCAGTCCTTCTCTAGGCTCCCCCAATCTCCTCCTCCTCCTCCTCCTCCTTCCTGGTTATGAATTCCTGAAGGAGCCCAGTTTTGAGGTGGCGTTCTCCCCTGGCCAGAGGGCTAAGCCATCGTCCTTCCTCGGCCTTCTTGGGTGGCCCTAACCGATTGGGGCTTTCCACAAATGGGGCTCGGCACCCTGCACACCCCCGAGTGTAGAGTGGGAAGAGGGAAGCCAAAAGGAGGCATTTCCCTCCTGCCAGTTTTCAAGAAATCCCAGGATTCTCCCCAAAACTCCCAGAGAGGGAAGGTATAAAAAGGGCAGAGAAAGACAGGAGCTGGAGAGAGAGGGAGGAGAGAGAGAGAACGAGGTATCCTGTAGGTAGATGGCCAGAGAAAAGGAAAAGAGGGATCAGGTATCCCCCCCAGGGGTCTCCAGTGTTGCAAACTCTGCTTGGTCATTCCCACAGGGAGAGAGCGGATTCCTATTGTTAGGAATAAATTAGAATATATGCTAATCCAGGAAAAGAGCCCTTCAGGTTTCCATCCCAACGGAGCAGCGCATAACATTGGCCAGGAAATGGGCTCTTTGGGGCAGGAAGCCTTTCCCGGAGGGGGGGGAGGATCTCTGCTCCCCTTGGGGGCATCCTGGCACCTGCCTCTTGACTGCTCCTTTGGTGGGCCTGCTGCCCCTCGGAAGGGAGGCAGTCGGGCGCCATCTGCGCTCAGAGCCTCGTATGCCAGGGGAAGCCCATCCAGGCTCACCCTTTCCAATTGTAGCTCCCATCAATGGGAGTTTTAAAGGCCTGGAGATTAGGGAGAGCAGTTGAGGGGACTGGGGAGGTCCCGTTTGATGACCAAGAAGCACCAGGGGGGACATGATGGCAGCCTTCCAACATCTCAGGGGCTGCCCCAAAGAGGCCTCAAGCAGTGGAAGGGCTTCCCTCCATCCCTGGGCAGCCATTTGACCAGGATGACATAAGGCTTCCTGCTTGAGTAGGGGATTGGACTAGACGACCTCCAAGGCCCCTTCCAACTCCTTCGTTCTGTTGTTCTGATTTACCTGCCTGAGTGTGGGGTGGGCCGTGTGGGGAGGGAGGCATGCTCTGAGCTGGAGTCCCCTGGGGGCAGAGCTTGAATGCGGAAGAATCGTTTCTCCCCTCCGGAATCTGCTGGAGGCCTCCTGCTTCCCTCGGCTTCCACAGCAACCGGCTGCCTGTGCCAAGGGCTCTTCAGCGAGGGCTGATGGTGGGGCCGATAATCCCCAGGACGGAGTGGGGTCGCTGCCAGAGCATTGAAGGGCCAAGCCAGGAGGAGGCCGGCCGGACGCTGGGCGGCAACTCCTGGATGTCATACAAGAGAAGACCAGGAAGAGGGTGGGGGGGATGAGAAGAAGAGAAGGAGGAAGAGAAGAAGAAGGGGAGGAGGAAGAGGAAGGAAAAGGCGGAGAGAAGAAGAGGAGGAGGAGAAAAAGGAAGAGAAAGAAAAAGGGGAGGAAGGAGAGGAGGAAGGAGGAAGAGGAGAAGGAACAGGAAGGAGAAGATGAGGAGGAGGAGGAGGGAGAAGAAGAATTGTGTGTGTGTTGTGTTTGTGTCTATATAGATGAAGTTTTACACAACCGTTTTAGAGCAGGGTAACCCTCGTTCCCTGGGGTCACCCATATATAATCGGGGCCCGTTAAGTGCCCTCTCCTCCCTGGGTGGAAGGTAGCCAGAGGGGCTGGTGGGATCGGCCCTCACTCTCCATGCGCTCTTAAGAGGGCCGAAGGCAGAGCTGGCTTCACTCTGGGCCTTCCTCCCTGTCTCCTGACCCCCTTCGAGAAGGGACGAGGGCTTCTTGGTGCCAACCTGCTCAGACAATTGCGCTGATGGGACGAAGGCTTGCAGAGGGCCTTTTGTTTACTTAAGGAAGGCAGAGACGGCCGGCCATTGATCCGGTATTAGGAAGACCTCTGGGGAACTGGCCATTTGCCCCCTGTTCCTTTGGGTCTCTCACCCGCAATGGTTTCCAGCACAGGCACCGCACAACCCTTTGTCTGGAATGGCACGGGATCTCCTGCTTGAGCAGGGGTGGGGGCGGGGGTGGACTAGAAGACCTCCGAGGCCCCTTCCGGCTCTGGCATTCTGCTCTCTGCTTATCCCAAGAGGGGGAAACAGGCGGGGCCTCCGTGCCTCCAGCTTGGCCCTCGCCCGTTCTCCCCCTTCCCCAGGGGGTTTCAACGCTTCAGGCGGACCCTCCCCCAATGCCCTGCTCCCTTATCTGGGCTCCCTCCCTCCTGCCTTCGGAAGGGACTTTGGCCCGGTTCCCAGGAGGGTTTTCCCAGGGCAGAGACCGCGATTGAAGTCCGCTGGGCTCAAGGAGGCCAAGGTTGGAGACCCCCTTCCTCTCGACCGCTTGATTTGTGGCAGTGACGGGGGGTGGGGGGTGGGGGAGACCCCCTCGCCCTCAGCCAGGACAGTTGCAGGCTGGGCCACCTGGATGGGCTCATCATGGGGCCTGCCTTGCTGGTTGCTAGGAGGCCAAATAAACTCATTTGTTCTACTACACGGTTACACCCAGGAGGAAAGGGAGCCTCTGGGCCGAACCAGCCAGGGCTTGTGACTGGCTGCAGCGCCTTCCCCAAGGAATCCATCGGCCCATCAATCCGAATAGAGCTGGACGGGACCTTGGAGGTCTTCTAGACTGACCCCCTGTTCACGCAGGAGACCCTGCGCCAGGCCGGTCTCTTCTTGAAAACCTCCAGGGATGGCGGCCCCACAGCCTCTGGAGGGGAGCTCCTGGTCAGGTGTTCTTCGGGCAAACGGCTGTCCAGTCCCTGCTTGGAAGCCTCCGGGAATCCCAGCCGCTCCAAATCCCCTGGCCGACCTCTTCATCCTCGCTTTGGGGCTCTGACGCGGGGGCCGGAAGGACCCCCAGGAGCCAGGACTTTTTTGGGGGGGGGGTGCGTGTGTGTGTGTGTGTGTGTGTGTGTGTAGCAGTGAACAGCCGACAGAAGCTTCTCTGCTTCCCCCGGAGTCTCTGAAAAGGGCCCGTCTGCCTTGGGAGAGCCGTCCGGAAGAATTAAGTGCGGAGGTTGTGCAGGAAGCCCCCCAACCTTCCCTGATCCCCCCCCCCCAGCAGCTCCCCTTGGGTGAGAGGGAGGAGGTAGCCGGGCCCTTCCCCTCCGCCGTGGCCCCCCCTGCCCTCCCCCGGCTGCCTCCCCACCAGGGAATGTGCAGGAGTAGCAGAGCTGGGGGCAGCCGGGGGGGGGCGTGCGAGGGGGGCTAGGCTGAATTCATCTAGGCCCCCCATCTCAAGGCAGGACCTGCCAGCCCAGGACCTCTGGCAGCCTCCCTCCTTGACCAGGGGCTGCGGCCTTGGGAGAGCCTTGTGGCGGCTGGTGGGATCCCCGAGGAGCTGGGATGCTTTGGGATGCTTTGGAGGCTTCCTCCTGCCCGCCTCCCTGCCCTGACCGGAGGGCCGCATAGTTTTGCCTTGCGCTATTAATAGACTCCCATAAATCTCCCAAGCGACCCAGGACTATAAATAAGGGGGAAACGGAGTTTCTGGCCAGATTCTGTGGAGGAGACGCGTCTCGCGGGATGAGCTCGGGGCTGGGCTCCAGGGGGGAAGAGAGCTGCCAGGAGGGGCCCCCAGCCAAGCGGGGAGGCAGGTTGGCCTAGTGGTCAGGGCCGTGGGGTAGAAGGCAGGAGGCGAGGGGGTCCTAGTCCCGCCTTGGCCATGGCAAGAGTGCTCGGCCCAGCCCACCTCATAAGGGTGGTGGTTCTGGAGGAAAGAGAAGGAGCCTGATTTGTGTCTGATTGCTGCACTGGGTTACTTATGGAAGGAATAAAGGAATAAAAGAAAGAAAAAAGAAGGAAGGAAAGGAAGGAACAAAGAAAGAGAAAGAAAGAAAAAGGAAGGAGGGAAGAGAAAGGAAATGAAAGAAAAAGGAAGGAGGGAAGAAAGAAAGAAAAAAAGAAAGAAAAGGGCCCCCTTTGCACTTTGCAGCCATCCCAGGAATGCAGCCGCTCCACAGACTCTGGGGCTGGGCCGTGTTTCTCTTAGCGCCGCCCTCCCCTTCCCCTGCTGGCCAAAACATGAAGCCGCGGAGACGCCGGCCTGTTCCCCCTCCAGTGGCCCTGGTGTCCGGCCTCATCGCGGGCAGCTTTGGGGATCCCACTTTCCAGGCTCCCTGTTCTTGGCCGCTCTCCTCTTCCCTCCTCAAGGTGCCTGTAATTGGAGGGTCCTCGACTTACAACCCTCCATTTAGAGACCCTCACGAGGGACTGGGGAGAAAGGTGGCCTTTGCCTGTCCTCGCACTTGCGACCATTCCTCGCATTTACGACAGCTGCAGCGTCCCGTCCCCCCCCTTCACATGATTTCTAGCATTTCAAAAAACGGATCTAAGCAGCCCCCCCCAGAGGTTCCGTTTCATTCTCCCCAGATGTGGTTCCCGGGTAGGAACAAGATGGAGCCGGTTAATTCGGCCACCCCTGCCAGCTCCCTCCGCTCCTCCTGGGGGGATTTCTACTCTTCTTTGTCTTCTCCAAACGGTTTGAACGCTTCGAGCTTTTGAATTTGAATACCAGGCTGTGCACGGTGGGAGGTGTTGGCTCATGAAAGGGTGGGGGGTTTTTAAAATTATTTTCTCCCCCTGCTATGACTTTCCACACACACACACATACATATGCACCCCACCCCACCCTTCCACGAAAGGTGGGCCCTGGGTTCCTTTTGCCTTCTGATGTGCCCTCATCCAGTCACTCTGCGAGGCCAGGCTTTCCGACCCCCCCTGTCTCATGCGCTCACCGCTAAGAATTTGGGGTGGGCGGGGGCTCCCAGTTTCTGTCCCCAAAGGTACTTTTCCAAAAGGCAACTGGATTGTTTTTCCTTGAAGACATTTCACTTCCCATCCAAGAAGCTCCATTCAGTTCTGGTTGAATGGTGGAGGGTGGAAGAATGTATGCGCTCCCTCTGAGAGTCCTTGAGGCCACCTGGAGGGTCCTGAGTGGAAATGGGTGTGGAGCCCTCTTGGGCAAACCTCCAAGTGAGATGGCTAATGACCAGATGGCCACAAGGAATATAAATCTTTCCATCTTTCACCATCTAGTCAGAACTGAATGAAGCTTCTTGGATGAGAAGCAAAACCTCTTCAGGGAAAAACAAAGTCCAGTTGCCTCTTGAAAAAGCCCCCTTGGGACAACCAGGGCCTGGATGGGTGAGAACCTCCGTAGGGGTTTGTGGACTTCAACTGTGGAAAGTTTATATGTCTTAAAGTTGCCAAGATTGGAGATCCTTGATTAAGAACGCAAGAGGCTGGCTGGGTCCGAGGGTCGTCTGGATGCCTTTGGAGGTCTCCTAAGCTTGGAGTAGAGAATGAGGAGCTCCGTTCTCCTGTGGCTTTCCCTCCACCAGCGTTTTGGGCCAATATCTGGAGAGGATTCAGAAGGCAGAAACCTGCCTGTCTTGTATATTCAGGAGAGGCTCTTGCTGAGATGCATAAAGTTATGAAAAGACAACAAAGCACAGAAGAAATATGTGGAGACTCTGGAAAGAGGGCAGAGAAGAGCAACCAGGAGGATGAGGGGACTGGAGGCTCAAACATAGGAAGAACGGTTGCAGGAATTTGGGGTATGTCTAGTGTGATGAAAAGAAGGACCAGGGGAGACAGGAGAGCAGCCTTCCGATATCTCAGGGGCTGCCCCAAAGAAGAGGCAGTCAAGCTGTTCTCCAAGGCACCTGAGGGCAGAACAAGAAGCCATGGGTGGAAACTCATCCAGGAGAGAAGCAACCTGGAATTAAGCAGACATTTCCTGACAGTGAGGACAATTAGTGGGCGGAAGAGCTGCCCTCCAGAGGTGGTGGGGGATCCATCAGAAGAGACTGGAGAGCCCCTTGTCCAGAATGGCATTGGGTCTCCTGCTTCAACAGTGGGTTGGACTGGAAGACCTCCGAGGCCCCTTCCGACTCTCTTATTCTGCTAGCCGTGACATAAATAGGAGTCCAGAGTCCACTGGAAATAGGCGGCCAATAAATTTAAATAAATACCATTAACCAGAATAACAATGATGTAAAGGAAGCAAGTGATGAAGTGGCTTCGGTTACAGATAAAACATGCAAAGACCCACAAGGGGCTCCGGTTCTCAACAACTTAGGAAAAGTCAATAATGCCCCGCTGGGGGTCATTGTGGGGGTGGGGGGTGTTCCAGTTCAAAAGAGGGGAAAGCTCAGGGGCAGAGTGGGGGGGGGGGGCATTCGGGTGGGGGGGGGGTTGAGGCTGCTTGGGGAGGGGGGTCCTGCTCGTGTCCTTGTGGTGGGATGCAGTCCAGGGGGGGAGGGTCTCCTCCGCAGGGGGCCAAGAGACCGTGGAGGGCGGGGGGTCTGGTGGGCAGGGAGAGAGCAAGGAGGGAGCCTCCCTAGCGCCTCACAGGCTATACAGCTGGGCCTCGACATACAACGGTTTGTTTAGTGACTGTTTAAAATGACAACAGCACTGAAGAAGCTCACTTGTGACGCTTACGACCGTTGCAACACCCCCCCCCCCCGGGGTCACCTGATCCAAATCCGAATGCTTAGTAACTGACTCATATTTATGACGGCCGCACCGTCCGGGGGTCACGTGATTCCCCTTTTGCCACCTTCTCAACAAGGAAGCCAGTTTCACTTAACAACCACGGTAATTACTTAACACCTGCAGTGATTCACTTAACAACCCGGGGCAAGAAAGGTGGTAAAATGGGGCAAAACTCACTTAACAAAGTTCACATTTAGCAAACAGACATTTGGGGCTCCGTTGTGTCGAGAACTACCTGCCACTGGTTATGTATGTATGTATGTATGTATGTATGTATGTATGTATGTATGTATGTATGTATGTATAAATACATACACACACACATACGTACGTACGTACATGAGGAGGAGGAGGAGGGCAAGCAAGCAAGGACCGTTTTAGGTTAGGAGGGGAGGCTGTTGAGTGGGGAGGGGTCGGCTGGGGGCACATTGGGCTCTTGATGGGTGCATGGGACGTCTCGCTTCTGTGTAGCGGTGCTTTTATCCATCCATCCATCCATCCGTCCGAATGGAGAGGTCTTGGGGTCCAATGTCCACCTCAGGCAGGGACCCCTAGAGACCGTGGCAGACAAATCACCTCCGCAAGGAGAGAAGCAGCCTAGAGGATGGAGGAGGGATTGTGTGTCAGTGGGGACAATCCACCCATGGACAGACGTCGTGGGTCCTCCTCCAACACGGGAAGTTTTCAAGAAGAGATTGGAGAACCCTTTGTCTGAAGTGGTGTAGGGCTTGTTTGCCTGAGCAGGGGGTTGGACTAGAAGACCTCCAAGGTCCCTTCCGACTCTGTTCTTTCTATTCTATCCTAAATGGGTTGTCCAGTCTCTTCCAGGGGCTCCTGCTATTCCACTGGTTGCTTGTCAGGACATTTCTCCTCAATTTCCAGGTTGCCTTCCCTCCTTGATTGCCTTCCTTCCGTTGCTTCTTCTCATTTCATTTCATTCATTAGGCTTCTATCTCCCAAAGGGACTCAGGGCGGCGCACAGGAATTTAAAATCCAAAAATACAGCAATACAAAATTATACAAAAATTTAAAATTTAAAACTACAATTAAATCATTTCACCCGTGCTAAAAGAGGAGACAATTAATTAAAAACCCAACTCTAAAATAACATGGTTGTAGCCGCTATGCCAGGCCGGCCATATGGAAGGAATATGTTTTTAGACTCCGGCGGAAGAGGCGATCTTCTCGGAGGTCTCCTCCTGCCTTCAGGGCCTTTGCAGAAGAGCTTGACGCCCCCTTCCCTCAAGTCTGGGAAGGCTGCCCTCCTGCCGCCCCTGGGCCTCCTTTTCATTAAGCTGGACGTCCCCAGTTCCTTGGCATGTTCTCACCGCCCCTTCAGCGTCCTGTGCACACCAGTGTGAAGACACGCTCCCCTTTACGCCCGCCGTAGGGCAGAGCCAGACCGTGCGAGCCCTACGCTTGCCAGAAGAAGGGTGCTGGGGAAAATAACTGCCAAGTAGGAACGTGCCCTTCCTTCTCGGCCTCTTTCCTCCTTTCTCGGCCTGCCGTCTGCCGGATGGCTCCCGCAGGGCTGCTCGGCCAGCGGGGGCCCTTGAGGCTTTCCCAGGAAGTGGCCGGCCTTTGTGCCCCTTCCTGATAACGCCAGGAGGACGCCTGGCTGTGCTCCAGCGGCCTCTGACGTTGGCATGGTGCACGCTGGGCGAGGCTGGCATTTTCCCTCTAGGAGGCACCAAGGCAGCCTTGTGCCTGCTTCGGCTGGCCTCGGGGCGGTCGGCCTTTCCCCACCCGGCCTCTGCCGTCATCCCTCCTGTGGAAGACGTAAAGCGATTCGGGGAGGGGGCTCTGAGGCTGCCTGGAAGAGCCGCACGTCTTGATGGGCACGTAATGCAAATCTGCCCGTTGGGCTCCTGGAGACGCCGATGCTCAGTTGTTGCTCTGCCTCTCTACCTCCGGAGTGGCATTTTCTACCTGGCATCTTTAGGATCACGGAATCCTGGGGCTGGAAGGGACCTTGGAGGTCCTCTAGCCCACCCTCTGCTCAAGGCAGGAGAGCTTATTCCAGCCCAGCCAAATGGCTCTCCAGTGACGGAGCCACCCACAGCCTCTGGTGGCCAGCTGTTCCCCTGGTTAACTGTCCTCCCTGTTAGGACCTTTCTCCTTAACTCCAGGCTGCTTCTCTCCTTGGGGAGTTTCCGTCCGTTGCAAACCTCATTTAGGCACCGTTTCGCTTAGCAACACGAACTTCGGGTTCCGTTGTGGTCGTAAGGGGAGGAGGAGCCGCTGCAGAGGGCGAGGCCAGCTAAGGCAGGGGAATTCTACCTCCAGGCTTGCAAGGGGGAGCAGAGGCCAGTTGGAGGGAGCCTGGCCAGGCGAGTCCTGCGGTGGGTGCCCCCCCCACCCCCCCGAGGGCCTCCAGTGGCGAGAGCGAGCGGCTTCTGCAGTTTCGGGGGGAACCAGCCGCCTGCAACTGCCCCGGCCTCGCTTCCTCCCGCTGCTCCTCTGAGGGTGCCCAGGGTGACTCAGCCGGCTGAGCCGGTCTTCCGCTGGCACCTGCACGCACGAGGGGGTGGGCGGCGTTCGTAGCCTCTGACTCATCCGGGCGCTTGTGGCTTTGGCACTCGGCTGGCAGAGCGTGGCTTGCTCCCTCGCCCCGGCTCTGAGGGGGGCGGGGAGGGGGGGCTGAGCTGGGGGGCGGGGGGGCAGGGAGGGGGGCATTGCAGGGTCCCAGGTTGGAGCCCTGACAGCCGGCGGTCTGTGTGCTGGAGTTGGGGGGGGGCTGAGAAAATGGGGGTCTTCTGAACCCCGAGGAGAGGGGGGCTCCTTGTGAGCGCCTCGGATTCCCACCGGCCAAGTCCATGGGAAAGCCCGATTCACTTAACAACTGCAGTGATTCACTTAACACATGTAAGAAAGATTGCAAGATGGGGCCAAACTCCCTTAACAAGTGTCTCGCTTAGCAACATACATTTTGGGCTCAATTGTGGTCGTAACTCGAGGACGACCTGTAGAAATAAAATACTATTAAAATAGGAATACGTGACCCTAAATCTGGGGCTTCCCTTCCCGGGTGTTTCTAACTCTCCCCCCTTGCCCCCCCTCGCAGAGTTCTGCCGCATCGACCGGCCCCTGTGCCACAATGAGGACGAGCAGCTTAGCTTCGAAGCCGTGCGCAGCATCCACAAGCAGATGGACGATGATGCGAACGGCAACGTGGACGTGGAGGAGAGCGATGAGGTGGGGGCTCCTGGGGGCCTCTGGGCCGCGTCCCCTCCCCCGCTCGCTTCGTGGGTGGCCCCCTTTCAGCTGAACCCCCCAGGTTGGGTGGGGGCTGGGGCTGGGCAGGAGCTGGCAAGCAGAGCCTGAGAGGCCTTCCCCATTGCAGCCTTGATGGGCGCTTCACCACCACCGCCACCATCCTCCTCCTCCTCCCTCCCATGAGCCCCCCTGCCCACTACCTTCTTCTCCCTTTCCCCCCCCAGTCAGACCAGCAATCGGCAGCATCCGCGGAAGGGAAGAGGGTGGACGGGCTCCAGGCCTCCCTGAATCCTCCAGAACAAGACAGGACAGAGAGGAGAGGAGAACAGAAGCTGAGATGAGAGGAGAATCATAAGAGAGCAGAGCAGAGTAGAATGGGAATAGAATGGGAATGGAATTGTTTATTGGCCGAGTGGAATCGGAGACCCAAGGAATCTGTCTCTGGGGCAGAAGCTCACGGTGTACACATGAAGAGCAAGCAACGGGTCATAGATCATAAATCAGAGTTACAGTCCTTAATCTTACATTCCAACAGAACAACGGAGAAGGAGGAGAGAGAAGGGAAGATGGGATGAAGCCTTCAGGGTCGTTGCCGTGCCCTGTAAGGGTGGGGTCCCCAGGGGAGGAGCTGGAGCAGGGTCAGTCCAGGACGGGAGGGGAGGGGTCTGCAGGGGTTTTCTCGGCCTTCTGCCCGGAGGGTTCGTGGCGCAGATCCTCAGCGGAAGAAGGCTGGCTGGTTGCCAGGATTTCTTCTCTGCCCTTGACGTCTCTGCCTCGCCTCTCTGGTTGCCATTTTTATGGATCCTGATTTCAGGATCTTGAAAAGGGGGATCCCGGGGTATCTCTGCATGCCCAGCTTGCCACTCCCGGCCGGGGCTGGTGCTCGGCCTGGCCTGGCCTGCTCTGGTCTCTGACCTCTCTAAGCCGCCGGACAATCCCCTTTCGCCTGCCACCGGCTGCCTCCCCTCTCCGGAAGCTGCAATTCGGCGGCTCTTCCCGTCCAGCGGCCGCCGTCCCTTGGAGGGGAGAGGACGAAAGCAGCGTGTAGATCCCTTGAGAAGAGCCCGAGTCCTCCACGAAAGGCCCAGGGCCCCATTGGCTCCGTGCGCTTCCTCAGCCTGCCTGCGCCTTTGGGAAGGGCTCTTGCGCAGAGCCATCCGGACTTCCATAAGAGTTCCATCCCTCAATATCGTTCCCTAGGCTGGACGTTTTCAAGAAGAGGTTGGAGGGCAAAGGTTTGGACTAGATGACCTCCAAGGCCCCTTCCAACTCCGTTATTCTGTTATGCAGCCTTAGGGGGATTCCTTCCATCCCAAGTGGCTTTTCATTGCAATTCTTTTCACTCCACTGGTAATTCTTTCTTCCTCCCTCTTCACCCATTTCCAAAACCAACGTGGCTTCCATCAAAGGGGCCCCTTTTTTGGCAAGGAAGGGCCAAAGGAGGCATCCCGGAGAGCAGAGCTTTCCAACCCTTGAAGTTGGGGGGGCTTTAGTTCCCAGCGTGGCTGTCTGGGGAATTCGGGGTGGGGGGTTGAAGTCCACACGTCTTAAAGTGGCAAAGGTGGAGAGGGCCCCCCGTCTATTCGGCCTGGGTCCAGTCCTGAAGGTTCCACATAGGTGGAAAAAGGAGGATATCAATCGTAAAGAATATTGGTAGCTCAGGGTTGAACTGCCAGCATCCTCTCTGAGCTGGCTGGTTTCCCTGCAGGCGTTTCATGACCCAGCAAGGGAACGTCATCAGTGCTGGAAGGGAGAGGGGGTTGGAGAAGGAGAAGGAGAAGAGGAGGAGGAGGAAGAGGAATGAGGAAGAGGACTCTGGGGGTCCTTGGTGCTCTCTGAGCTGGCTGGTTTCCTTGCAGACGTTTCATGACCCAGCAAGGGAACGTCATCGATGACAGATATGGCCATCAGCCCCCTGGATGCTTTCCTTTCGAGCGGGGGGGGGGGGCCTCTGGGCTTAAATGCACCCTCCCCACTCTGGGCCCTATATTTAGGCTCCGCTCTCTTGGCCGAAGTCTTGGCCGAGGGGGGCCAGGAGAGCAAATTCGGGCCCTGCTCCTCTTCCTCCTCCTCCTCCTCCCCCAGGTGCGTCAGCAGAGCGGCTGCTGCCTCTAAACCTGCCCTTCCTGTTCTGGGCTGGCAGGGCCTCTCATGGCAACAAGCCCCTGCCTGCTGGAGCGTGTGCTCCCACCCCCAAGCCCGTCCTTGAGAGGCCGCCCTTATCTCTTCCCCAGCCCCTCCTTGGGCGGCTGGAGGGCAGTTTCCCAGGGGAATGGCCTCCTCTTGGGCAGGGCAGGGCTTGCCCTTGAGTGACGCTCAGCCCCCTGAGTCATCTTGGGGGGTGGGGGGGTCTAGAGTAAGATCCAGGCCTTTGAGGAGGGTCTCCTGCTTGAGGAAGTGGAAACTTTCCAAAAGAAACCAAAACCCAAGAAGAGCCCATTTGTCTTTTGGGGGGGAAAAGGGTCTCCGGATGGCAGCCTCTCCTCAGGGACCCAAAACAAGCCCCTGGCAAGAAGGACTCCCTCGCCCATGGTGCACAGAGCTTTCTCGGTGGGAGGAAAGAAGCCCGGCAGGACGGGGTTAATTCCACCCTGCTGGGGCTTGAATGGCAGGTGGGGGCCGAGGGCAGGTGGCCGCCCCCAACAGAGACAAGGACAAAGGCAGGGAGGAGGAGGAGGAGGGGGAGGGGGAGGGGGAGGAGGTGTGCCATGGCCGGCCCTGTCTCCCTGCGCTGGCATGAGAGCCTGGCTGGAGAGAGGCCAGGTCAAGAAGGGAGGTCAGGCCCTTCCTTCCTTCCTTCCTTCCTTCCTTCCTTCCTTCCTTCCTTCCTTCCTTCCTTCCTTCCTTCCTTCCTCCCTCCCTCCCTCCCTCCCTCCCTCCCTCCCTCCCTCCCTTCCTTCCTTCCTTCCTTCCTTCCAATGCACCACTGCAGAAGCCCAGGACAGAGTTCCCTCCCTCCCTCCCCCTTCTTCCTCTCCATTTTTCCTCCCTCCCTCCCATCCATCCACCCATCCGGTGGCAATGAAAGGCCTCTCCTACCCATAGCTCTGTGTGTGTGTGTGTGCGTGTGTGCGTGGACCCACACGTCACTCAAGCGAAGTTGATGGGCTCCTCAGCTGCCGTCTTAATATAGCCCTGCGGAGCCTTTCCATGGTCCTTTTTGAGCTCCCGCTCAGCCTCTCTGCAAATCCTCTCCTGCAAGATCGGCTTTCTCCTCCTGCCCGTCAGTCGTTAAGGAGACCCAGTTTCCAAGGGGTCCCCAGGCCACCTTTCCTCCGTCACGGGTAGGCAGAGGATTGCACGGCTCCTCCAAAGGCGGGATCCTTGGGGGAGGAAAGGTTTTTAAAAAGGCCTTTATCCGGCCACAGGGGGGTTGGGGAATTCTGGGAGTTGGAGTCCACAGGCCTTAAAGTGGCCACGCTTGGAGCCCCCTGCTCTACGCCCCCCCCCCTCCCCCCCACCACCCTGGAGCCCTGCGCGGGGCTTCCCACAGCCTGTGTGGTGATTTTGCAGGTTGTCGTGTTGCGGTTGTTGTTTAGGGTGCCTGAGCTCCTTGTTTTGCAGGCCTCCACTGACCCCTTGAGCCCCCTCAGGCTTTCCTGGTGGAGGCTGCTTCCTCCTTCACACACACACACACACACACACACACACACACACACACACACACACACACCCTTCTCACAAGGCACCCTTTCCTCCTCTCTCCTTTGGGGACCCTTTGGGAGTTTTGAGTCTTCCCTCCTGGGCCTTGTGCCATTAGGTTGGCATAGGAAGCAGGAGGATCCCACGTTGAGGGGCGCCCTCTGGGTGGGGGGGCAGGTGGGCCAAGGGGCCCCACTCGGGGTCTCCTACTAAGAACTGGGACTCTTGATTGAGCTGTGCCAGGAAGGTGGGAGGGAGGGAAAGCATGAGAGGGAGGGAGAAGGAAAGAGGGAGGGAAAGAAAGAAAAGAAAGAAAGAAAGAAAGAAAGAAAGAAAGAAAGAAAGAAAGAAAGAAAGAAAGAAAGAAAGAAAGAAAGGAAAGAAAGAAAAAGCAAGAAAGCAGGCAGGCAGGCACAGCCTATGGCAGGGATGTCCAAACTTGGGAACTTTAAGACTTGTGGACTTCAACTCCCAGAATTACCCAGCCAGCATAGCTGCCTGGGGAATTCTGGGAGTTGAAGTCCACAAGTCTTAAAGTTCCCAAGTTTGGACATCCCTGGCCTATGGCAATGATGGCAAAGATTTTTCTGCTCGGGTGCCAAAAGGGGGCACATGCGATCATGCGCGTGTGGCCACACCCACAATGCAATGCCCCCCCCCCCCCGTGCATGCGCTCAGGTGTCACTGACCTCCCCCCTCCACAGGCTCTGGAGGCTTTCCTGAAGCCTGGAGAGGGGGAAACGCCCCCCCACCCCCCCGCCCTCCGTGAGGCTGGAAATCAGCCGGCCAGCAGGCACATGCACTGGAGCTGACCGAGGACACGGCCTGGCATGCCCTGGGATATGGCTCCGCCTGCCATCTGGGGCATGCATGCCGTAGGTGCGCCATCACGGGCCTACGGACCCCTGGCTGCCAGAAGACCCCCAGTGCAGCAGCAGCAGCAGCAGCAGCAGCTCCGCCCGGCCGCCGCCTCTTCCTGGGGCCTTGGAAGTCGGACTCTGCCGGGATCACTTTTCTTTCCTGAGCTAAATATACCCGGCAACAGCTGGTTGGTCCCTCTGCCTGCTTCCCTGGGGGAGATCAGGGCGGCTGCAAGCGAGCGAGCGAGCGAACGGCATGGAGGCTCTGGCTGACCTTGCCAGGCTCTGGGTGGAGGTCACGGGCTGGGCTGGGGAAGGGGGGCTGCATGGAAGCCGGCCTGGGCCTCCGCTTTGCACCCCCTGCCCCACGGCTGCAGGGCTGAAGCAGAGCCCTCCGCCGGTGATCTTGGAGCAGCAGGCCCCCTTCCTTCCTTCCTTCCCTTGAGGGCCCTGCTGGTGAAGGGAGCAGCCTCCGTGCTTGTGGCTGGCAGGCTCATTTCACAGGGGGGGTGGGGGGGGGAAAGAAATCGGCCTTGTTGTTGTTTTTGACACTCTGGCTTTGACTTGGCTGTCTCTCCTCTCAAGGCCCGGAGGTTGGGAGGGGTGGGGAGAAGCAGGAAGTGGTGTCACTCGTCTCTTTTGCTCTCTTCTCTCTCTTCACTCCTATCTGGGCGCTTTCCAAAAATATATATATATGCAAATGCTTTTGTAATGAGACTTTTGCTGAAAAGCCCCAGTGGCTCAAGGCCTTGCGTCTCTCTCTGTCTCTCTGTCTCTCTCTCTCTCTCTCGTCTCTCTCTGTCTGTCTCTGTCTCTCTCTCTGTGTCTCTCTCTCTCTCTCTGTCTCTCTCTCTCTCTCTGTCCCACTGACCCAGGTAGGTGGCTGGCTCCTCCCCCCCCAACTCCTCCATCTGTGACCCCATCTTGCACCCACATTATTACCCTTGGAAGGGGCCTTGGGGCTCTACCCCTACACTCCTGCTCAGACATGGAAACCCAACACCCGGGATGGCAAAGCTGTGGCCCAGGGGCCAGAGGTGGCACGCAAAGCCCGCTCTCTGGGCACATGTGGCATCACCAGCTGCTCTCCTGGTCTCCGGTGCGCATGGTCTTTGTGCACCCGTGTGGCCTTTGGGTTTCTGGCCCTCTGGGGTGCGTGGTTCCTGGCGCCATGACCGGGAACCCACAGAGCAGGTGGCCGGTGTGCGGTTTTGGGGTTTCTGGGGGTTTGGTGCATTTGCACGCATTTGGTTTGGGCCCTCGGTGCCACAGTGTTTTGCCATCCCTGCCCTGGAACCTTCCGGACCAATGGCTGCCCAATCTCTTCTTCATAAACTCCAGGCAGCCACACAACTTCTCACAACTTTGTGTCCACCGGCACAAAAAAGTCTCCGTTTATGGGCAGAGCGTTTTCTTCTGGGGCAGCCCCCCCTCCCCTCAGTGACGGAATAATAGGATCAGAGAATGACAAGACCTGGAAGGGGCTTTGGAGGCCATCTAGTCCAACCCCCCGTTCAGGCAGGAGACCTGCCTCGGCCATTGCAGAAGAGGCTGGCCGGCTTCTCTTGCAAGGCTACTGAGCCATGACAGCTGCTGGGAAGGGCAGAAGCAGCGAAGGACGCAGGGGGGTGTCACGGGGCAGGCGGGTCTCATACAGGAAGCAGGTGGGGAAACACAGGGCAGGTTTCATACCAGCAACGGCCGGCCTTCCCGTGTTGTGGTGAAATCCATTTGCCTAAGAACCAGGAAGGCGCCTGGCCCTGCTCAGCCTCCTCCGGTCGGCCAGGAGCTTTGCGAGGGGGTCTCCCTGGAGTAGGACGGGTGTAACTGCTTGACTCTGACTGTCAGACCGGCCTCGACCTCGACCTTTGGGAAAGAAAGACCCTCGACTCCATTGGATGGAAGCTGTTGGATCTATCTTGTTTAGACACAACTGAAGCCATAGATTCCTTTAGTAACGTTAAGCGGCTGCGGCGAAAGTGAAGCTACCGTAGATCTGAATATTCCCCTGCAACGGTTACACTTTCCCCCCTTTCCCTGCCCCCCCCCTTGACCAGTCCGTCAGCATCCAATAGGACGCCTTTATGATGCTTTGGGAAGAGCTCAGAGCATGGCGCCTCTCCAGGCAGTTCCGCCCTCGGTTCCCAGGCCAGGTTTCCTCGTTGGCCGCTTTATTCCAATTTGGCCCCTCTGGTTCTCACCAACGTCACCCCCCCCCCATCGATTGTCTTGTGCTTCCCAGGCCCCCCTGTCCCTCCCCCCCCCCCGACCCTTTGCAGTTGATGCCCCCAAAGGGAAGCGCCTGAAGATGGGAGGCCCCCTGACCTTCCTGTCTTATCCTTCTGCCCCAGTTCCTGCGGGAGGACCTGAATTACCACGACCCGACCATCAAGCACAGCACCTTCCATGGGGAGGACAAGCTCATCAGCGTGGAGGACCTGTGGAAGACCTGGAAGGCCTCGGAAGGTAAGCCCCGAGGGCAGCCAGGGGAGAGCCTCTCGGCTGCAGGAAGAGGCTTCAGGGAGGGCTGCTTGCGTTCCCTCCACCCCCCCACCCCCCAGGGCCCCAGGGCAGTGCGGAGAAGGAGCCCGGGAAGAGATGGGGAGGCCGGAGGGGGCCGATGGCTCCAGGGCCTCCCAGCAAAGCTTTTGCTTGTCTACTCAGGAGGGACCTCTGGGGCCCCTGGAGCTTTTCACCCACTTGGGCTGTGGGGCCCTTGCTGCTTTCTTGGGCGGTTTTCATGCAGACGTTTCGTGACCCAGCTAGGAAACTTCGTCAGTGCTAGGAGGGGTTGTGTGGAAAGGAAGAAGAGGACTGTGGGGTTCTTTGGGGTCTCTGAGCTTGATTCATGACCCAACGAGGGGGCGTCACGAGGGCTAGAATGGATGAGCTTTCCCCTCCATCCTTCCTCGATGGGGATCGTTTGTCTGGTGCTAATCCCGGCTTCTCTGCTCGTGGGCTGCTGGAGGAGATTTCCTCTGCTCTCTTTGTTGCCTTCGTAGCTTTTGGTTGTCTCTCTGAATGGGGTCGAAGTGTGATTGATGACCCCGTAGGCACTCATGACCCTCAAGAAAACAGCCCAGCTCAGAGATCCCCCAAGGACCCCACGGTTCAACCATGAGCTGCAGAGAGTCTCTTCTAGTGATCCACTTTGGCCTCTGCCGAGAGAGAGAGAGGGAGAGACAGAGAGACAGAGAGAGAGAGAGAGAGAGAGGGAGAGACAGAGAGAGAGAGGGAGAGGGAGAGGGAGAGAGAGAGAGAGAGAGAGAGGGAGAGACAGAGAGACAGAGAGAGGGAGAGAGAGACAGAGAGAGAGAGAGAGAGAGAGAGAGAGAATGAATATAAAGTTTTATTGGAAGCTCAGGCTCTCTGCAAGAATCTCAACTATCAACGGTCCAAAGGAATTGGAGGCAGATGGGAGTCAGTGGAGTTCAAGGCGGGCTGGGCGTGGCTCTCTTGTGGGCACGAAGGGACTCGAGGCTGATGGCGTGTTGCACTCTTCCCTCCCCTCTGCTACGACCCAGCCACACACACACACACCCCGGGCAAGAGAAAAGGCCGCTCCTCTCCAGCCGATGGTGATGGTGATGGTGATGAGAGGCAGGAGGCCACTTCCTACAGGGAGGGTCCCTCTCCTCCTCCCCTGCCCCCCTCCCCCTGCCCCTGGTGGTTTCCTCCTCCTTC
Source organism: Rhabdophis nuchalis (assembly GCA_039707465.1). Classification (NCBI taxonomy): domain Eukaryota; kingdom Metazoa; phylum Chordata; class Lepidosauria; order Squamata; family Natricidae; genus Rhabdophis; species Rhabdophis nuchalis. The sequence continues at coordinate 67,606,160 of CM077649.1, forward strand.
CTGATCCGGGTTCCCCAGCTGCTGCTCCAGGCCTCCTCCAGAGGCTCCTCTCCCCCCATTGCCGGGGAGCCTCTTGCAGGACAGCCGTGGCTTCTTTCCGTTCCATCACAGCCATTGTTTGTTTTGAAACTCCTTTGAGGTTGTGTGTTTTCCCCCCAATGGTTTGGCAAGGTGTTTGGTGCAACACAGCTGGCCGGGCAAGAGGGGAGGACGGGACGAGGGCGGCTGTTTCTCCAGGGGCCTTTGGTGGAGGTGTGGAGGCCGAGGGGCCTGGGAGGAGGCCGGAGGAATGCCTTCCAGCAGCTTTCAAGGCCCCTGGACTCCCACGCCAGAGCTGGCGGAGGAATTCTGGGAGTTGAAGTCCAGGGCTCTTGAAGTTGCCCTGGTTGGAAACACACACCCCCTTCCTTAAAAGAGGAAGCACGGGAGGCAGTGGGGCATGGGGGAGGGGTCTAGATGGGAGGGAGGGGAGGGAGGGGGACTTGGGGGTCTCTCTTCCTCTGGCCACGGAGGCAGCTTTAGGGGCCCCTGGGGAGAGACGCATCCAGAGCAGAGGGGGGGGGGGGGCTGAGCCTGGAGGGAGGAGGAGGAGGGGGGGGAGAAGGGCCCTCTTCTGAGCCCCTGATCTCTCCTGGGGGTGGCCACATCCTCCCCGTCATTCCTGGCGGTGCCCAAAGGAGTCTGGGCGTCAGGGGAGGGGCTCCCTCTTCCTTGAGGCCTTGGAGAATTTCTAATAGGCCAGTCCTGGGGGGGCTTTGTGCTGCCCGTGGCCAGGCGCCTGGGACGAGAGGGAGGCCCCCCAGGAACGGAGAGCCAGGCTGACACAGAGGGTGCTGAGAGCTTCCTCAGATAACAGGGCTGCTCTCAGCCAACCCTCCGTCCTCACCTCTCCCTTCCTCTCTGCTGGAGCCGCCTTGTCTCTTGGGGGGGGGGTTCTCTTGGCTTGCAGCCGGCTGCTCCGGGGCCCCTCCTGTCCTCAGGCTGCCCAAATGAGGCTGAAGCCCTTTAAGGAGGACTGAGAAGGGCAAGAGAGGCTGCTTGTCCAAGGGGGGCCGAAGGCTAAAGCACAGGGAGAGGCATTGGGGGGGGGCAGTTGAATGAAAAGGAGTTTTGGAATTGAAAGCCACCCAGAGATGGGCAGGGATAGAAATTGGAGAGACAGACAGATGGAGAGAGGGAGGGCAGGAAGGACAGACAGACAGACAGACACGTAGGTGTAGAGGTGAGAGATGGATGGAAAGAAAGAAAGGAGCAAGTTGAGAGATGGATGGATGGATGATGAGATAGACCCATAGACACAAGAAAGAAAGAGAGCGATAGAGAGGAGGGACGGACGGACGGACGGACGTTGTGTGCTCTCAGAGGCCCTGTCCCATGGGGGGGGGGCTGGGGGAGGCAGACCTTGGTCCCAATCCAGCCCAGCCAATCCCCCCCCTCCCTTTCCTTCCTGAAGGAGAGTTGTGTGTGTTTGTGTAGACCTTGGGAGGGCCCAGAGGGGTGTGGGGGGGGGGCATGTCTTGGTCAGGGAGGCCCCCAGAGCTTGGCTCCTGAGGAGATCTGCCTGGCCGGAGCAGCTCTAAGGAGAGTGACCAATGACCCCTTGGCTGAGTCAGGCAGCTGGGCAGCCCCGTCTTTGCCCTCTTTCTGCTGAAGCTCAGCCCCCCCCCCCGGCTCCTCCCAAAGCAGCTGCCCCCCCTTCCCCCCCCCCCGTGGCATCTGTCCAGCTGTGCCAGAGGGGGCAGGACAGCTGGGAAGCCCCTCCTCCCCCAGGCATCCCCCCCTTCCGGTCAGCAAGCCCCCCTCCCTCCCCCCCTTGGGAAGGGTACGTGTGTGCGTGTGTGCGTGTGGATGGGAGTGTGCCTTTGGAGCCCTGGGCCTTTCCTTCCTCCGGGAGCTGGACAATTGAGAAAGCGGAGGGAGGGAGGGGGGAGGGAGGGGGGGGCGTGGGGCCTGGCAGGAGCTGCCCCCTCTCGCCTTCGCCTTGTCTCCCTCCCCACGTGAGTCACGCATCGTGCTGGCTTCTTTGGCCACAAGGTCAACACGGAGCATCTGGGCCTCCCAGGCGCCGCCCGGCTGTGCCGAAAAAGGGAGAGTCCTCGACTTACGACTGCCATTCAGCCCACAATTTCTGTCGCTAAGGGAAACGTTGGTTAAGGGAGTTTGGTCCCGTTTTACGACCTTTCTTGCGGCATTTGTTAAGGGGATCCCTTCAGTTGATGATAAGGTTAATTGAATCGAGGTGGCAAAAGGGGATCACGTGACCCTGGGATATGACGACCGTCGTAAATGTGAATCAGTTGCCAAGCATCTGACTGTAAATCATGTGATCCTGGGGCTGCTGCAACCGTCGTAAGTGTGAAAAGCAGTCCTAAGTCACTCTTTTCAGTGCGATCGCTAAATGAGCTGTTGTAAGCGGTTCCTCTCCTTGGGCTGAGGCTGCTTTTCTGGAGGACGGAATGCGAGGGAGGAAAGGGACCCCGGAGGTCTCCTAGCCCAACCCCCTGCTCAAGCAGCCTCCCCTTGGAAACCCACAACCTCTAGTGGCAGGGAGTCCCACTCTCAGGGAAGGTCTAGCTCTAGGTTGGTTTCGTCTTGGATAGGTTTCCATCCGTGGCTTCTGGTCCTGCTTTCTGGCGCTTTGGAGGTCAGGCGGAGCCCCTCAAAACGTCCCTGCTTCCCCCCCCCCCACCTCCAGCCCTTTCCTCCTCCTCCTCCTCCTCCTCCCTGTTTATTGTAAGCACAGCTGCATAAAGAAAGGATAGTAGAAGGGAGCTTAATACCTCCACCTACTTTCACAGCAAGCCCTTTCCGAGCAGAGCTGAGCAGTGGAGCCCTCCAAATTAATGCTGACTGGGATGGGAGACCACCACCACAAGCCCCCCCCTCCCTCCCTCCCTCCCTCCCTCCCTCCCTCCCAGACTCTTGAAAGGAAATCTCCAAGGTGGTAGTGGCAATCTGCTTCTTCTTTCCTTCCTTCCTTCCTTCCTTCCTTCCTTCCTTCCTTCCTTCCTTCCTTCCTTCCTTCCTTCCTTCTTCCCTTCCCTTCCCTTCCCTTCCCTGTGTTATAGGCCAGATCTCTCCTTGTGTGGTGTCAATGACCCCCTTAAGGGTGGGGGCTTTCAGGCCCCCTTCTTTCATCGACTCTGAATTGTGCCTCAGGCTGTGCATCACTCTGGGTGTGAATCGAACACTTTATTATTTGGTGATTAGACAGCCAAGGAGTTTACCTGGTGCACACAGCGCAAGAGAATAATTATAACCATCATCCTATCCCTCAGAGGAGGGAGTGAAGAAGCTAATAGAAAGGATTAATAATAATAATAATAACAGCCCTACTACGTGGTTGGTTGGTAAGGGCCCAGAGACCTGAGGCAGCCCTGTGAGAAATTGGGGGCTTCAGCAGAGGGAGGGCAGGAGGGGGAAAAACTCTCTCTCTCTCTCTCTCTCTCTCTCTCTCTCTCTCTCTCTCTCTCTCTCCCTCCTGCAGTCTACAACTGGACGGTGGAGGAGGTGGTGCAGTGGCTGATCACCTACGTGGAACTCCCCCAGTACGAAGAGACCTTCCGGAAGCTCCTGCTCACAGGCCACGCCATGCCCAGGTCAGCCTGGCCCTCCGTGGCCCCGGATTCAGGGCCTGGGGACCCAGGGTGGGGGGTGGATTCGGGGGTGGTGGCTTTGGGGGAGACGGGGGGGGGGGGTTTGGGGAGGGTGCTGGTGCTCCTGAGAGGCTTCTTCTCAAAACAACCGAGATTCTTTTCCCTCTATTTCAGGGATGTCCAAACTTGGGAACTTTAAGACTTGTGGACTTTAACTCTCAGAATTCCCCAGCCAGCTCTGCTGGCTGGGGAATTCTGGGAGTTGAAGTCCACAAGTCTTAAAGTTCCCAAGTTTGGACATCCCTGCTCTATTTGAACCATCGCTACTTTTATTTATCTTCTTTTTTAATCGCAGCTTTAGTATTTTTACCTAATGGCTGAAGGTGAGGAAGGCTTCCAGCCTCCTCCCTCCTATCTTCCCACCACAACAGCCCTGCGAGGTGGGCTGGGCGGAGAGAGAGGGGCTGGCCCAAAGTCACCCAGCCGGCTCTCACGCCTAAGGCGGGACTCGAACTCCCCGTCTCCTGGTCTCTAGAGCAGCCCCTCAGCCACTGGAGCCCCTGGCTTCTCCTGGGGCTGCCCTTCCTTTCCCAGATCAGGCCTCTTCCTTTAGGGCCGCAACAGAACTGCGTGTCTCTGAAGACCGAGAGCAGATGCAGAGGAATGTGGAAGGAAGCGAGGTTAGGTTTTCCCCTATCTGGCCTTATCCCACGTAAAAGAAACCTTCACCTCCCTTGGGTGGATGGACTAAAAAAAATAATCTTAACACCTTTCAGCACCCCAAAAGTTCTGTTCATCCGTCGTGCAGAATTCCTTCCCTTTTGCCGCTCTTGGAGCCTCTTAGGGAATTCTACTTTTCCTGGGTCTGAGGAAGAAGAAAAGGCTGCCTGGGAGTGGAAGGAGCCCAGAGAGCCCCAGGGGCTGTGTGAGCTGGGTGGTTTCCTTGCAGACGTTTCATGGCCCAACTAGGGAACACCATCAGTGCTGGAAGGGAGGGGGGTTGCTGAGAGGAGGAGGAGGAAGAGGACGGCAACTGCAAAGTCATTAATCCTCCTCCTCCTCCTCCCCACTGGAAGCCCTTCTGGCACCGGTGATGCCACCCAGTTGAGCCATGAAACGGAGCCCCCAGAGGCCCCCCGAGTGACCGGTGATCTTCTGGGCAGATTCTCTGGAGGGAGATGGGGATCTTTTCCCCAGATGCACGACTCTCTCCGTCTGCTTTTTCAGGTTGGCGGTCACCAACGCCACCATGACGGGGGCTCTTCTGAAGATGACCGACAGGAGCCACCGGCAGAAGCTGCAGCTCAAAGCCCTGGACACCGTCCTCTTCGGCCCGCCTCTCCGTGAGTGACCCTCCGGCCTCCCAGGATGGGGGAAGGCAGAGAGGGAGCGGGCAGGGGGGCGGGGGGAGAAGGGGATGGACTGTCCCTCCCGTCCCCCTGAGCGAAGCTGAGTTGTGGGGAGGTCAGTTGAAGTCCTCGGAAGGCCGGCATAGATTTCCCGGGGGCCCTCGAGCGCTGAGACTTCCCTCCTCGTGGCTTGGCTGAGGCCTTTCTGAGGAAGTGTGACCGGTTGTGAGTGTGATCACAACTCCTTGAGGTTTGCAGCGAAAGCCGGCTGGAACTCTTCTGAGGGGGAGGAGAGAAGGCTGGAAGGCTGCCCCTCCCTGTCCGGGGGACGTGCCCAGCTTTGAGTGCCACCAGGTGGCAAACACGGTTTCTGCCTTTTGCAAAAAAAAAAACACCATTGCAAAAATGTTACAGCCGTCAAGCGACTTGCGACAGTGACGGGTGGGCTTCGTTCCAGTTGTAAGTCGAGGACTCCCCGTGGCTCAGAGTTCTTATTTATTCATTCATTGATTACATTATACCCTGCCTCTCTTGCGGTGGCACCATTCTTGCGCTGAAGGGAGCAGGCTTTGACCAAACCTCCTCTACTGGGAGTCCTCGACTTACAACCATTCGTTTAGTGACCGAAGCTACCAAGGCACTGAAAAAAGTGGCCGTTTTTCACACTTTCACGACCGTGGCAGCTTCCCCTGTGGCCAGGGCATCGGAATTCAGATGCTTGGCAAATGGTTCCTATTTACGACGGTCACCGTGTCCCAGGAGGGGTGTGTGTGTGTGTGTGTGTGTGTGTGTCGATCCCCTTTTGCGATCTTCTGGCAAGCAAAGCCCCTGGGGGGGGGACTCGGATTCAATGAAGAGCCAAGGTTGCTACCTTAACAGGTGCCGTGAGTCTCTTGAGGGCCTTGAGGACGATCGTAAAATGAGGCCACCCTGTTTTTCCTTAGCAGCAGAAGTTGTGGCCGTAAGTCAAGAACGGCCCGCAAGCGCAGTGGGAGTTTGGCTCTTGTTTTGTCTCCTAGTTGCAGTATCTGGGGTGTGTCTTTGTGTTTGTGTTGGAAGTCACGTTTGTGCTGCGTGTGTCTTTGATATTTTACCCTCATGAAGCCACCAGAGGAGAAGCAAACAGGACTGGCTCGGCCGGAGTTTCTCCAGGGCTTTTGAAAAAGAGGACGGCCGAGTGGGTGGCTTAAGAGTGTGTGTGTGTGTGTGTGTGTGTGTGTGTGTTTGTGTGTGTGTAGATTTAGAGGCACAGTTTAGAGCAGGGGCCTCCAACCTTGGGAGCTTCTTTTAAGACTGGTGGACTTCAACTCCCAGAGTTCCCCAGAGAGCCACGCGTGGAGTTGAAGTCCACCAGTCTTAAAAGAAGCTCCCAAGGTTGGAGGCCCCGTGGTTTGGAGGAAGGAGAGGGAGCCCTCTGAGTGGGGCGATGCTTTCTCTCTTTGTGGGGTTGCGTATAGGATGGCTTAAGAGCCCTTCCCTGCTTTTGCCGTCTGTTTAACGATACGGCTGGATTTCTCGCTCCGTTCTCTTTCGCCCCAAGGAGCCCTTCCCTCCAGCTCTCCCCACCAGCCTTTCCCAGCACAGGCGGACTTCAACTCCCAGAATCCCCCCCAACCCACCCTGGGGAACCTGGGAGCCCAAGTCCACACGTCTTCAAGGGAAACCCTGCTCCAACGGCATCAGGAGCGTAAAGGCCCACGGGGAAATGGAAGGGCCCGCATCCCTTTGGCCCGCTCTACCTGCTAGCCTCAGGCCAGGAGTTTGGGGAGTGGTTTCAAGCTGGCCACACCCACCCAGTCACCACGCCTCTGCACACACACACACCCGTCAACCACAGGCCTGATGTGGCCCTCAATGAAATTGAGTTTGAGACCCATGATCTACATCTATAGTTTCTAGAAAGAAAGAAAGAGAGAGAGAGAGAGAGAGAGAGAGAGAGAGAGAGAGAGAGGGAGGGAGGGAGGGAGGGAGGGAGGGAGGGAGGGAGAGAGAGAGAGAGAGAGAGAGAGAGAGAGAGAGAGAGAGAGAGAGAGAGAGAGAGAAAGGGCCCCTGGCATGGATCTAACCAGGGTTTCAGCATCCCAGATTCACAGCGTCTTTTGTGACCTTAATCTTGTGACCAGATTCACTTAACAACTTGGCTTAAACCCCGTGGCCAAAGAGGTGGAACATGGGGGCAGAAGGCTGGTGGGAAGCAGGGCCTGGCTTAGCCGCCGGAGGGTTGGGCTCCACAGGTGAGCAGCTCTGCGTCAGGAAGGCCAGTGGGAGCCGCTTCCTCCAGACCAGAGTGGCCCCTCCGGGGGCTTCCTCTGCTCGGCCCCCAGCCAGGAAGGGAGGCGCCCCTCTTCCCTCGGCTGCCTTGGAGCTCCATTGTGAGGGGGAGCCGGAACTGGTGCTGGCAAGGCGTCCAGGGGAGGGCTGGGCTGCTTCTTGGGAACCTTCCCTCTCAGGGCGTGTGACTTTCACAACAGGGGAACAAGAGGCAACAGGTGGAAGGCTGTCAGGAGGAGGCCCCGCCTGGAACGGAGGAGACATTTCCTGAGGGTGGGAAGGGTGGAGGAAGGGAGCCACATTCCCCCAGGAGTGGAGGCTGCTCCATCGTTGGAGGTCTTCGAGAAAAGGCCGGATGCCACAAGGTCTCCTGCCTTGGGGAAGGGGGCTGGACTAGAAGACCTCCAAGGTCCCTTCCAGCCGTAGGCTTCTACGAAAGGCCTTTGACAGAAGAAGAAGCAACGGACGGAAACTCATCATGCAGAGAAGCAACCTAGAACTAAGGAGCTCTGGCCAGCTGGAAGATGCTATTGAAAGGTTGCTCCAACCCTGAGCAACCCTTTGGGAAGGCTCCTGAAGATGCAGGAGAACCTGCTGGAGAAGGCCCCTTCCTCTTCCTTGGGGCTTGCTCCATCCACCCTGCCGTGAGGCGCTTGGTCTCCCGCTTGGCCCATCGCCCGAGCCCTGCAGGTTTGGCCTTTAGTGCGCAGGGGCTGCGGTCGGAGGCAGTCGATTGTGGGTCACCCGCTGTGGACCGAGCCCACGCAGATCCCCTTGGGCACCAGCGGATCCCCTTTGAGGCCTGAAGAATCCCTGGGGGCTTCGCACACACCACCCCAGCCAGGGCCAGCCAGAGGTGGCGTTTGCCGGTTCTCCAAACTACTTAAAATTCCCGCTACCGTTTCTCCCCTCTGGTTCCAAGTGCTTCCCCAAACCATGAAGGATTTTGAGAGAGGTGTTTGGGGTCAAATTTATTTATTTATTTATTCATTCATTCATTCATTCATTCATTCATTCATTCATTCATTCATACATACATACATACATACATACATACATACATACATACATACATACATACATACTTCATCTCTCCCAAGCGCCCATCTCCCTCGGAGGGGCCTCTGCAGGGCCTGCACCATAACTGATAAAATTAAACTTGAAAATCAAAATAACTTAAGATTAAAACCATTTTATAAAAAATCCCAGAACAGAACAGATCAGGATTACAGTTCCAAGATTCTGGCTGAACGATTGTTAATACAGTCAAAGGGTGTCTGTGTGTGTGTGTGTCCCCTGGGGACAGCCAGCCCCATGGTTGAGGGGGCCCATATGCCCCCCTCCCCAAGCAAGGCTACAAGGCCACGGGCTCTGTCCCTGGAGCCTTTGAAGAAGAGACGGTCTGAAATGGGCCAGGGTCTCCCGCTTGAGCAAGGGGATGGGCTAGAAGACCTCTGAGGCCCCTTCCAGCCCTGGGATTGTGTTGCTTGGGCCTCTGGTGCTGGCGAGGGTCAAGGGGAGAGGCCGGCCTCCTTCTGGGCCATCGGGGCCTCTGCTGCCTGCCGGGAGAGACGCCCGGTTCCCCTTCCCTGCCCTGGAATCCGGAGCCCAGCGGGAGGCTCGGCCTGCGGAGGGGATCAAAGGCGGGTCTGGGTGGGTCTCCTCCTTGACGTTCTGCCCCGTCTCTCCCCCCCCCAGTCACCCGCCACAACCACCTGAAGGACTTCATGCTGGTGGTCTCCATCGTGATTGGCGTGGGGGGCTGCTGGTTCGCCTACATCCAGAACCGCTACTCCAAGGAGCACATGAAGAAGATGATGAAGGACCTGGAAGGGCTCCACCGGGCGGAGCAGAGCCTCCACGACCTCCAGGAAAGGTGGGTGGGTGGGCTCAGCCCCCTCCCTCCCACCCTCCCTCCCTCCCTCCCTCCCTCCCTCCCTCTGTGCGCTGGGGCGAAGTCTGCATGCGCTTGAGCTCCCTGGAGCAACAGGGCATGAATTCCCCACCGGTCTCCTCCTTGGATGTCAGGGAGATGGTTGCCCCCCACCCCTTTTCCATTCTGGCTGTCCTGGCTCCAGCCCCTCCCCACCAGGTCCCTGAGGGGAGGGAGGGTCTTTCCCTGGAAACCCTCCCTGAGTTGGTGGGTTTCTGGCAGGCCTTGGGCTCCCGTGCTGCCTCAGGAATTCTGGGAGTTGAAGTCACAAAGCCCCCATAGTCTCCCCCCGACCCAAGACCCCGACCCAAGACTTGGGCCAATGTCAGCTGGGGCTGCCCACCGGGGGAGAGAGGGGCCTCTAGGGCTTGCAAGGCCCCGATGGGGGTTCATTCTGGACCGACAGATCTCCGGGACTCTCTGAAGCTTCCTGAGGGCCCCTGGGGGTGTGTGCTTAGGCTCCCCCCACCCTCTCTGGGCGTCCCTTGGGGGGCTTCCCAAGAGGGTCTCCAAGAGAAAAGGCTCCTCTCGCTAATAAGCGCCTGGCCCTCCCTTCCGGCGGCCCCAGCGGCTGCAGGGGGGGTGGGGGCGGCTGCTTCAACACCAGAGGTTGGGCAGCCATTGGTAGAGTGGTAGAGGGGCTGGAGTAGATGACCTCCGAGGTCCCTTCCGGCTCTGCGATTCTCTTCTAATTGGACCCCTGGCAGCCTCGGAGGGAGGGGAGCTTCCCTTTGGGCTCCCTTGCAAGGACCCCCCCGCCTGCCCCACCTCTCCCGCCCACGAGGCTCTCCTCCTCCTGCCCTGCAAGCCAAGGGAGGAGGTTCCAGAAGGAGATCCCCAAAGGGTCCCTGGGAGAGCCCCTCCGTTGCCCGCCTGGCTCTGCCCTCATCCGCTGGGGGGGGGGCTGCCCCCTCCCTCCCTCCCTCCCTCCCCATGTCCCGCACCCACTCTCACACGCCCCCCCACGCCCCCCCCCCCTCCCCGGTCTGCCCCTCAGGCTGCAGAAGGCGCAGGAGGAGCACCACTCGGTGGAGGTGGAGAAGGTCTCCCTGGAGAAGCGGCTGCAGGACGAGATCAGCCTCGCCAAGCAAGAGGCCCACCGGCTGCGGGAGCTGCGCGAAGGCACCGAGAACGAGCTCAGCCGGCAGAAGTACGCCGAGCAGGAGCTGGAGCAGGTAGGCCTGGGGGGCTGGGTGGGGGCTGGGGGGCTACAGGCCCCGGGGGGCTCTCGCTCGGCTCGGCTGCTTCCTTGCAGGCCTTTCAGGACCTGCGCAGGTGACATCATCAGTGCCATCATCATCATCATCACCGGCTCCTGAAACATCTGCATGAAAGCAGCCGAGCTGAGAGAGAGCCCCCAGGACACCCCCCCCCCCAGGGCTCCTCCTCCCCCTCCCTGCAAACCCCCTTCCCTCCCAGCACTGATGACGTTCCCTAGCTGGGCCATGAAATGTCCGAGGGCTCCCAGGGCCCCTCCTTTCAACCCTGGGCTGCAGCTCTTCCTTCTGGACAGTTGGCCTTGACCGGCCTCTGGGCCTCTCCTGGGCCTTGCCCCCCCCGCCCCCCCCAAGCGTCACCGTGGCTTCAGCTGCTGTGTGCCCCCCTTGGCCTCTGAAGCCCTGCTGGGGCCCTTGTGCTGTCTCCCCCCCCCCCCCCCCCAGGTGCGCATGGCCCTCCGGAACGCGGAGAAGGAGCTGGAGTCGCACAGCAGCTGGGCGGCCCCCGGGGCCCTGCAGAAGTGGCTGCAGCTGACCCACGAGGTGGAAGTCCAGTACTACAACATCAAGAAGCAGAACGCGGAGAAGCAGCTGCTCCTGGCCAAGGAGGGGGTGAGTGCCCCCCCCGAGCCCCTTTCGGGGGTCTCCAACCTCTGGCAACACACAGGCAGCCCTCAGCTCAGACCAGGATTTCTGGTATTAACCCAGGCGGTCGTTCAGTCGATCCCAGAGGGTTTTATCATCCTTTTTTGCCATGGTTGTTAAGCGAATCGTGCAGTCGCTAAGTGAATCAAACTTGCCCCACTGACTTTGCCCGATGGAAGCTGCCTGGGGTCTTTGCAACGGTTGGATACGGGCCAGTTGCCGTGCGCCCACATTTTGATCATGTGACTGTGATGATGCTCTGTTGGTTATAAGTGCGAGGACCAGTCACAAGTCAATTTTTTAGGGCCGTTGCAACTATAAATGGTCACTAAGCGAATGGTTGTAAATTGAGGACTGCCTGCAGAGCTGTGATGGCGTGTAGGTGGGAGGGAAGAAGCCCAGGGAGCCTGGGTATCCTGTGGGAGAGAAAGGGGGTGAAGGCAGCTCCTCCTCAACAGTTCCCAGAGGCTGTTGCAGAGGCAGGTGGGAGGGGCTTCAGTCTGTCTGGGGGGGGGGGATGAGGGATGGGGGGGGCAGGCAGTGGGGCTTGAACCTCTCCCAGGCCACGTCTTCCTCCAAAGCAGGGCTGGTTCATTAAGGGTTGCCTTTGACTTTGGGGGGGGGGGGGGGGGGATGAGTGGGCGTGTCCCAGCCAAAAACGGAGTTTGGGGGAACCCCGCAGGCACCCCAGAGGCCATTCCCGCTGGCAGGTCCTTTTCCAGGGCGGATCCCGCCCCCAGGCCTTGAGTTTGACAGCCCTGCTCTGAAGGGATCTCCTTGTGGCCTGCCTTCCTTTTCCTTTTCCCCTTCCTCAACCAACGGGAAGGCTCTCTGCAGGGGCTGGGAAACAGCTCCCCCAGTGGTGGGCCCATTGCCACCGTCTGTGCTGGAATCTGCAGCTGAGGGGGGGGGGGGCGGGATTGAGCGTGAGGGGGGGGGGCGTCTTGCTGCCCCTCCTGAGCGCTGAGGGCCCCCCCCCCCGTTGCCCCCTCCAGGCGGAGAAGATCAAGAAGAAGCGCAACACCCTCTTCGGCACCTTCCACGTGGCCCACAGCTCCTCCCTGGACGACGTGGACCACAAGATCCTGACCGCCAAGTGAGTTTCTGCCCCCCCCCACCGCTCCTGCCGCCCCCCTCCCAGCAGCCCTTGCGGTGTCCCCCCCATCCCCCCCCCGCTCTCCCTTCAGGCCTTGAGCCACAAGGGGGAGGGGGCCCTCTGGGACGGGTAGTCCTTGACTTACGACCGCAGTTGGGACCAATATTTCCGTTGCTAAGCAGGGCGATCGTTCAGTTAGTCCTGCCTGGTTTTAGGTAGTTGGCTAGAGTTGCTAAGCGAATCATGGTCATTGTTAAGTGAATGATGCGGTCATTAAGTGAATCCACTGACTTTGCCCGTCGGAGGCAGCTGGGAAGGTTGCAGGGGGCCCCCAAGGGACCCCGGGATGCGGCAACTATCATGGCTACAGGTAATGTCCTTGATTTGCGACCACAGCAGGGCCTGAAGAGAGTTGTTAAGTGAGTTTCGCTCCTTTTTATGACCATGCAACCGTCGTAAGTGTGAGGACCGATCCAAAGTGCCGTTGAAACTTGGAACAAGTGGAGGACGACCTGTGGGGTTGCGCTGAGCCCCCCCCCCCCGACTCCCCCCTCCCTCCCCTCCCTCCCCCTGCAGGCAAGCGCTGAGCGAGGTGACGGCGGCCTTGCGCGAACGGCTCCACCGCTGGCAGCAGATCGAGGTGCTGTGCGGCTTCCAGATCGTCAGCAACCCCGGGATCCCCACGCTGGTCTCGGCCCTCAACCTGGACCCCAGCTGGATGGGCGGGGGGGCCCTGCGCCCCCACGCCTCCCCCCACTTCATCATGACGGACGACCTGGACGACCTGGACGAGGAGATGGTCTCCCCCGTGTCCATGCAGTGTAGGTGGGGGAGGGGCCACTAATTGAATGGTTGTAAGCCGAGGACTCTCCGCCCTTTGTCTGGCTCTGAGCATCTGCAGGGGTCACGGAGGGGAGGGCACGGGGGGGGGGGCAGGGAGGCCGATGCCAATGACGCTTTCTCTCTCCCGCCTCCCCTCCGCGCTGACGCCAGACGTGGCCTCGCTTTTGGGGCGCCAGTGGAGTGACCGCTCCGGCCCCCCCTCGGAGGACCAGGCCTTCTGGAAGCCCCCCGGTTTGAGCCTTCTTCTCTTGGATCCCCTTTCAGCCACCGGACTAAACTCCACCGGCCGGAGCAGCCGAGCCCCTCCCTCTAGCCCAGCCGCTAACCCTCACGCCGCCCCCCCCTGCTGCCCTCCCTGCCCCCCTCCCTTCCCTCCGGAGGAAGAAGCCATGAAGGCAGAGCGGGGGAGGGGGAGGGAGGGCAGCCTTTGTTCCTCTGGTTTCTTCTGCCCCCCCCCCTCCAAATCCTGGCTCTCTTGCCTTTAGAGCAGAGCTTTAAGGCTTCTGGACTTCAACTCCCAGAATGCCCCTCTGGGGTCAAGATGGGGGCCGGTCTGAATCTCCACAGGGATGATGGCCCCCCAGGGAGGGAGCCCCCATGGAGAAGGACCCCCTTCAAGAGACCTTCCTGGCCAGGGGGGAGGGCGCTGAGTGGTCCCCCCAACCGGCTGCTTCTTCGCTTCCCAGCAGGGCCCGGCTCTTCCTTCGGGCTCTTGCGGCCCCTTTGCATGCCCCTTTGGGCAAAGCCAGACACCTTGGGCACCTCCCTGGGCACCCTGGGGCCGGGGCCGGCAGGTGGGGGGCAGCCACACTCTCTTGTGCGCTTCAAAAGAGGGAGGGGTTAGGGGGAAAGCAGGACGGCCTCTGAGCCCCCAACCTCCTCCAGGCAAGGGGGAAATGAAGGAAGGGGCCCCCTGGATGGGCAGCCTCTCTCTCCCTAACCGGCCCTTCTTCCCTTCTCTCCCGCCAGCTCCCACCTTGCCAAGCAGCGTCGTTCGCCAGCGCCTGGTGGACCCCCAGCATTCCTTGGGATCGCAGAGGTTGGTAGAGAGTCACCCGCAGGCCCCCAGCCAGGGGGAGTCGGGACCGCTGGTGCATTACCTGCCCGGCAGGGTTACCCTGCGCCGAATGCCCAGCCTCAGCGGTGGCGGCAGCAGCCTCGACGTCTCAGCAGCTCCGCCATTCTCCTCCTCCTCCTCCTCCTCCTCCTCCTCCTCTGGCCACGGAGCGCCCTCCGCTCCCGCCTGCCACGGTCTGCCCATCCTCTACCACCACACCACCTCCTCCTACATCCTGCAGATGGATGCCCTGCCCAACCTGCCCCCTCCCGACGTCACCTCGGGGACACACGGCCAGACGGAGAGCTCGGGGTACCGTCCTGACCGCTCGGCCTCGGCACCCGCTCCCTCGCCTAACCTCGGTTGGCCACGGCTGCTGCACGGGGTCGGGTGCCTGTGTGACTTTCCCCCAGACCCACTAACTGCACCGTCCACTCCCTTGAGCCCCCCGGGGGGAGTTGGCTGCGTTGGCTGTGCTCAAAGCGCTGCGGACGGCTCGTGTCCGCCGGTTCGCCTGGCCCAGCTTCTACTGGGCCTCCGCTCCGTTTGGCCCCTGGCCTGGGGCGGCTGCCTGGAAGGAGGGCAGGGGCACCTCTGGGTGAGAGCGGGAGGCCCCTCCGCCTTCTCTGCCCTCCCCGCCCCCTTGGGAAGAAGCAAAGGCCCCTCCCACCCAGAGACCCTTCCCCCAGGACGGTCCTGGTGGGAGAAAAGGAGCCGGCCCTTCCCATCGCCCACCTGCTGGCAGCCGCCTCTGCGCATCAGCCTACGTGGGGGTGGGGGCTGCCTTTGAGGGGGCACGGAGGAAACCTGCTTCGGTCTGAAGGGATTGGGGGGGGGGCTGCTTCTGTGTGCCACTGAATGCGGGGGCCTGGGTTCGAGTCCTTCCAGGCTCACAGACTCTCCTCTTCTCCCCTTCTCCCCCCCCCCTCCAGGGACCTGGCCCGCTCGGACTCGGACTCCTCCATCCCGCACCTGAGCGAGCTCCCGCGGGCCGCCCTCTCCATGCCCAAACTGCGCCCCGCCCTGCTGAACAAACCGGCTGAGGAGCAGCAACAGCCACAGCCGCCCCCCCAGACGGAGGCCCTGGAGGCGGAGAGCCCCCTGACCATGAAGAAGGTGGGCCCGCCCAACCCCCCGGGGGGCCTGGAGAAGGCGGCCAGCCTGGGGGAGCTGGGGCCGGCGGGGGCCCGTTCGGGGGACTCCTCTCGGTCGCACAGCCCCAGCTCCACCGAGCCCGACACCCCCTCGCCCCCCGCCAACGGCCGCACGGGCCTCTCCCTCCTCTCGGGCAAGGCCAACAGCCGCATCCCCCACCTGGCGGCCAAGAAGGGCGGGCCGGGCGAGGAGGACAGCGGCTCCACGGGCGAGGAGACGGACTCAGGCGCCGGGAAGAAGAAGTTCCCGCTGAAGATCTTCAAGAAGCCCCGGAAGTAGCCGGAGGAGGCGCCAGGACTGGGCTGGGGGGGACAGAGACCCTCCTGGGGCCGGAGGGCCCCGCTTGGCTGCGCATGGCTTGCACCCGCTGCCCCCCTTCTGCCCGCTGCTGCCCTCCGTGTGGCCAGAGCAGGGGATCCCCCACAGGCGCCCCGGACCGCGGCCTTCCCTCGGGAGCGGAACCAAAGCTTCGCGGCCCCCGTGGCCGCTGGGTGCAGCCGAGGAGAGGATGGGGACGTCTCGGGCCCCTGGCTGCGTCCTGGGCCGGCCGGAGCGGAAACCCCCGGGAGCCCCCCCCCTCTCTGGGTCTCAGGGCAAGGAGGACGGCTGCAGGGGGGCTGGCCAGGCAGCGGAGGGGGGCAGCTGCTTTTCCTACAACTGTTTTGAATCCAATAAAGCATGTAGACTCTTTTCACAAGGCTGGCCGCGTGGTCTCCTTCTGGCCCAGCCAGGAGGAGCCCTTCCTTCCCTCCTAAGGGCCCCGGGACGGTTTCCTAGGCAAGGCCTCTTTGCCTTCTCAGCCGGCGGGACTCTCCGCCACTAGCCAGGAGAGCGTCCCACGCCAAAGAGCGCAGATTCCCCCGCAGGGAAGGCGGCCTGGAGACACAAGACGCAGCACACACAGCGGCTCCCTGCTCTTCCCACGCAGGCCCAGGGGCTTTATTTGTCTGGCCTCCACAAGGGCCCCTCCAAAGGCTCGGACTTTGCTTGAGTGGCCGGTTCTGCCCAAGGCCCTTCTTCACAAAGGGGGAGGGGCTGCTCTGTCCTGCCCCCCACGTCTGGGGAGGGAGGGGGGAGGGAGGGAGGGCACGCTGGGCGAGATTGTGCAGCGCCTTCTTCCTGTGTCCTGCAGCCTGGATGGCGGCTCAGGCAGCGTCGTCAGAAGAGCCCCCGTTTCTCCAATGGGGGAGGGGTTATGTCCATCGGGGGGGGGGGGTCAGCCCAAAGGGCCCGTTGTCCGTGGAGATTCCCCTCCTCCGTCCTTCTGCAGCTGGGCTGTGGGCAGCAGGCAGATGTGGCCGCTTGGTCTTGCGCTGGTGCTGCTGCCTGAGAGGCCGTGCAGGAGGCCGAGGCAGCCCAGAAGCCTCCGGCCAAGGCGGGCAGGAGGCCCCAGGGGAGCCCAGGGGGGGAAAGCGGAGCAGGCGGGCAGGAGGTCCTCGACTTACGGCCTTTGCTAAATGAGCAAAGTTTCAACAGCACTGAAAAAAAGGCACTTCTGACAGTTTCTCAGGATAGTTGCAGCCCCCCCTCCCCCCACGGCCACCCGATCGAAATTGGGGCCCTGCGGGTGTTTGTGAGAGGCCCAGGGTGACGTGACCCCCTTTTGCAGCCTTCCGACAAGCAAGGTTGATGGGGAAGCCGGATTCACTTAATGTCCGTGTTACTAGCTGTCGTCATTCACTTAACAATTGAGCAGGAAAGGTCGTAAAAACCTCACTTAACGTCTGTCTTGCTTAGCAGGAGATGCTTTGGCCTCGGTTGTGGTCGTCAGGTGGGGACTTCCCATCCTCTGGGGGGGGGGGGGAGTGCCGTGGGGCAGCAAAGCAGCAGGGGAGACGGGGCAGGGCTGCCCTGAAAGGCCTCGGGGTGCCAAGAGCCGTCATGGCCTGGTCGGGGAGTGGAGCAGCGGAGGGCGTGGGGGGCCCCGGCAGCCTCAAGGCCGGCCCTGGCGCAGCGTCTCTCCTGCAGTGTTGCCCTAACCGCAGCCCCCTCCGAGGGACGGCAGAAGTGGCTGGCCGGCTCCCAGCCGTAAGTGGACCGGCACAGAGGCCTCCCCCTGCGGTGGCCGCAGCATCAGGCCTCCCTGCGGTCCGGCAGCTGCAAACCTCCCGCGAAGTCGCTGTCGGTCAGGTTGACGGTGTAGGGAACCTCGATGACCTGGTGGGGCAGCTCCCGGCTGCTGGCCGAACGCCAGGAACTCCGCGGACGGGTGGCTTTCCTGAAGCGCTGCGAAGACACAAGGGGGGGCGGGGGGGGGCCTTTGGACATGGCTCCAATTGGCCTGGGGCTCCCCAAGGGCTGCCCCACACAGCCCGGACAGCGCGATCCATTTTATGCCCTTCCTTCCCCACCCTCCAGCCCAAGGTCCCCAGGATGCTGCACTGAGGGGCCCTTGCTGTCCCCCAGAGGCCGCCCTGAGGACCAAAGGCAATTCTGCCTATTGGGGGGGGAGGGAGTGGGGGGGGGACCCACGGCTGCCACTTTGAAGGTGGCCTGTGGGGAGCAGAGAGGGTGGAAACCCTCCGGACGGCCCTGCAAGGGAGGCCTGTCGTGCAGAGGACGGGGGCTGGTGAGGCCATGGGAGCAGGCTCCCAAAAGCTGGTCCTGCAGCAGGGCTTCCCCTGGGGGTCCTCGGCTGGGGCACAGGACGGGCACAGGGGAGAGACGGAAGGCCTTGCCCACGGGGCTCTCCTCCCCGACTCACGGCAGCCAGCGTCCCGGACTCCTTGCATAGGGCGATGCCGGCCCAGAGCGGGATCTGAATGCAGCTCAGCAACCCCATGCAGACGCCCAGCGCATGGCCCCATTGCGGGAACCGGTAGCCTCCGTACTGCAGCGTGGGGCTGGACAGGCCCAGGAAGGTGTAGAAGAGGATGAACTGCCAAGGGAGACGGGCGGCGGGTGAGTGGGGGGCCCTCCCCACGGCTGCCCAGGCTCTTCCCCACCAGGGCTGCGGGGGAGAGGGGGGGCGGGAAGGCCGCAGAGCCCCCGCCTGGCCTACCAGCAGCATCGCCGGGGTGACGATGAGCCAGCAGGTCTTGAAGTAGGGCACCAGGCGGCTGCACCAGGGCGGGCACTGCCGGATCATGTCCACGATGTCCTGGCAGAACTGGTCCACCCCTGCAGGGCAAGAAGCGGATGGCAGAAGTGGCTTCGGCCTTCCCTTCCACGCATCCACAGCGCCTGCGGGCCAGGCAACCACACGGCCACTGCCTGCTTGCTTTGAGCCAGGGCGAAAGAGGAAGCGATGGCCGCCTTCCGTGTTTCCTGGAACCCGGCTGGGTCCGTCCAGGTGAAGTTGGGAAGCGGCCGAGCCGACTCGGGCAACTTTAAGACGCGTGGACTTCAACTCCCAGAATTCCCCAGCCAGGAATGCTGGGAGTTGAAGTCCACACACGTGAAGGTTGTCAAGGAAGGCTTAGAAACCCTGGACCAGGTGGTCCTTCTGCCACCTCTATCCTTCATGGCTGCCTGGGGAATTCTGGGAGTCAAAGTCCACAGATTGGATGCAAAGCAGGGATGAAATCCAGCAGGTTCTGGAGAACCGGAAGCGGCAATTTTGGGTAGTTCAGAGAAGCAGCAAACGCCACGTGTGGCTGGCCCCAGGAGTGGGGAGGGAAGGGGGATTCTGCAGGATCCTTCCCCTGCCACGCCCACCCAAGCCACGCCCACCCAAGCCACGCCCACAGAACCGGTAGTAAAATAAATTGACTTTCGCCCCTGATGCAAAGGTTGGGAAACGTGGCCTTCAAGGGGGGAGAGAGAGAGAGGACCAACCCCTCCCTTCCACCCCTGATGATATTACCCGGCTGGATAATGAAAGGTCTGCAACCTAGCTTAGAAGGCCCCATTGGCCCCACAGTCCTCCTCCCCTCCCCCCACTCTTCTAGCACTGATGATCTTCCCTAGTTGGGTCATGAAACGCCTGCAAGAGGAGCCCCCAGGAGCCCCCACTCCAACCGTGCTGGATGGGGTGAATGAGGGAAGGGCAGCCTGACCGAGACCCAAGGCCCTTTGCCCAGGAGCCCTGCCCCACTGCCAGGCAGCCCCACGGGAGGAGACCCTGCTCGCCCCGCACGGACTCACCGTAGAAGAAGGCCACGCCGAGGCACATGAAGAGGGCCACGGTGATGAGGCCGAAGCTGGTGCTGTAGGCGTCGATGAGGGTGAACCAGTAGATGCCCCCCTGCAAGAGGGAAGGCCTGAGACGCCTGGCACCACACTGGGCAGAACTGGCCCGGCTCTCCTCCCTCGGGCTCCCCCGGCCCACCCCTGGAGGAGGGCTCCCAAAGGACCCTTCAGCCGCCTGAGCAGGACTACGTAACCCCTGATGCTGTGCCCGGTCAGCACAACCCAGGCTGCACCCCAGAGCATCCAACTCTGGTGTCCCCATTCAGGGAAGGAAGCCCGGCCACGCGGGGGCTCCTGCGGGGGGGGGGGGGCAAGGGAGAAAGCGGGATCCCCCAAGGGAACGAAGCCCCCAACCCTCCTCCGAGGCCTCCGTTACAGTGACAGGCAGGGCATTTTGGATTACGGTACAGGTAGTCCTCGACTTACGACCATAATTGAGCCCAAAGCTTCTGTTGCTAAGTGAGACGGTTCGGTTCATTTTGCCCCATTTTATGACCTTTCTTGCCACAGTCGTTAAGTGAATCACTGCGGTGGTTAAGTCTGTCATGCGGTCGTTCAGTGAATCCGGCTCCCCCCACTGACTTTGCCGGCCAAAAGGTCGTCAAAAGGGACGACCCGGGGGCACTGACCGTCATAAATACGAGTCCGTGGTCAAGCGCCTGGTGAGTTTGGAGATGCAACGGTCGTTAAGCGTGAAAAAGAGTCCTATGGTCACCTTCTAACGGTCACTAAATGGACCGTTGTAAGTCGAGGACTAGCTGTAATAGAGGGCCAGAGGATCTTCCCACGACGGGATAATGGAAATGGGGGCGGGGGGGGAGAGGAGGGGGCTCAAAGACACACACACGCGTGTTCTGACCTGCGTGACCAGGAGGAGGCCCATCAGGTAGAAGGCCAAGCAGAGGGTGCCCAGGAAGAGGAATCGGGGCCTCTGGGGCCGCAGGGAGGGGAACTCGTCCATCACAGCCGTGCTGATGCCCTCCAGGTTCCCAAACTGGCAGGCAGGCAGGGGGAGAGCATGAGTGGCCTTGAAGGGGAAGCAGACCCCCCCCTCCTCCCCCCCCACCCCGGGAAGCTCGGCCCCCTCCGGCCGTGGACGGAGCCGAAGGCCAGGGGAGAAGGGAGCCCCCCCCCCCCAACGCAGGGAATGGCCTTTCCTTTCCCAGGGCCAAGAAGGAAGAGAGTGGAAAAGGGAAGGATGGGAGGAGGGAGGGAGGGAGGGAAAGGAAAAGGGAAGAGGGGAAGAAGAGGAAAGGGAGGGAAGGAAACCAAGGAGCTCCATTGCCTTAGAAGCCACCGCAGAGGCCCAGAGGTTTCATTCAGGAGCCCTGGGAGCCCCATGAGAGACCCTTCCCCAGGCGTGCCCAGTGGGGAGAGGCCTGAAGGGGCCAGTTGGGCCCGGTTGCAGCAGAAGCCGGGGCTGCTGTTGGTGGGGGGCTCCCACCTCCACCCCCCTTATGCAGCCCCCCCCCCCGGCCGGCTGCCACTCACCAGCGTGTCCACCCCCAGGGTGAGGAGCATCAGGAAGAAGAGGATGGACCAGAGGAAGGAGCAGGGCAGCAGGGCCAGGGCCTCGGGGTAGGCCACGAATGCCAGGCCGGGTCCTGAGGAAAGAGTCGGGGGTCACTCAAAGCCCCCCCCCGTCTGCTTTGGCCAAACCTGAGGATGCTAAAGGGAGCTGGACGATGGAGAGGAGCTGTGAAGGGGGGGGGGGCTGTGGGGCTCTTCTCCACCCAATGTTCGGCTGCACAGCCCCCCCTTCTCCAAACGGTCTGCCTCCCCCCCCCCCCCAGGAAAACCGGGTGCCAATGCCCTCGGGGCCCCCATGGAGCCCGCCTTGGGGAGGAGAGAAGGGCTCTCAAAGCCTCCGAGAGACCCCCGGCCATAGGGGGCTTCCCCACCGCCTCCCTACCTGAATCTGCCACCCTTGTGACCGAGACCTTCTTGCGCCACGCCATGTGCCCCAGGACGGAGAAGATCGCAAAGCCCGCAAAGAAGCTGGTGCAGCAATTCCCAATGCCAATCACCAGCGTGTCCCTGGGGGGCAGAGAGAGATGGGGGGGCGACTTGTGGGGCCAGACGAGGGGGCGGCTGGCTGTCCTCCGGGCTGCCTTGGGCTCCTGCGTTGACCCCAGACCTGTCCCCCCCCCGGAGTCCCCCCCCCAAGCCCCTCCTTCCCCCCCCCCCAGGGGCCGGTCTGTGCAGTGCCCGGTTCCGGCCAGGGAGCCGGGGGGGGGCCCTCCAGGCGCCTCACCTGATGACGTTGTTGTTAAACTTGTTGTAGGAAGCCATGGAGAGGAGCCCCCCGAAGCCGATGCCCAGCGAGTAGAAGATCTGCGAGGCCGCATCGCTCCACACCTTCTCCAAGGAGGGGGAGAGAGAGAGGGGGGGGTTCTGGGCCCAGCCTCCTCCCCAGGGGACCCCCGCCTCACCTTGCCGCCCCATCTCCCAGCCCTGGTGCCCAGGAGCCTCAACTCAACCCCTGAGGCCCAGCCGTGGCCAGCAGAAAGACCCGGGCTCCCAGAAGGTCTGAGCTCAGCTGCTCAGGGGCCCCTCAGAAGCCCCCCCAGGAACGGAGAGGCCCTGGGTGCCCTCTGAGCTGGGCGGTTCCCTTGCAGACGTCTCACGACCCACCTAGGGAACCTCATCAGTGCTCAGGATGACCGTGGTGCTGAGGTTGGGCCATGAAATGTTTGCGAGAGAACCGCCCAGCTCAGAGAGCCCAAGGAGGCCAACCCTGAGCTGCCAAGAGCCTCTCCTGAGCCCCTGTCAGTCAAACCAGGGCTTGAGCTCCCCTGCAGAGCCGGCCAGAGGGGCTCTCAGGATGCTTCCTCTTGGATCTCCTCCACCAGGCTCAGCTCAGGTGGAAACCCACCCTGGAGGGGGCTGCCTCCCACCTGGCCCAGCCTCCCCACCAGCCTCCCTTTCAGTTGCGGTTGGGTCCCCCCCCCCCCCATCCTGCCTGAAGAGACCCCAGGCCCCTCCCCAGGCAAGACACCAGGACCAGCATCTCATCGGTTGGGTTACACAGAGAGAGAGAGAGAGAGAGAGAGAGGTGGGGGGGGGGGATCCTGCTGGGGGGGGGGCCCACCTGGCCGTTCTGCAGGCGGTTCCAGTCTGCGGAGAGGTAGAAGCGGAGGCCCTCCATGGAGCCCTCCAGCGTGGCTCCCCGGACGATCAAGACCGCGATGACCACGTAGGGGAAGGTGGCGCTGAAGTAGACGACCTGTGCAGGGGGGCAGCCGGGCGGCTGAGAGGGAGGAGCCCCAGGGAGGCCAGGGAGGGGCTCCCCACGGGGGCCCAGAGCAGCCCCCCTCCCCCTCCCGGGGCTGGCTCACCTTGCCCGAGGTGCGGATGCCCTTCAGGCTGCAGAGGAAGATGAGGGCCCAGGCCAGCAGCAGGCACAGCGCCAGGGAGCCCCTCACGGGCCCTGGGTCCCCCAGCCCGGAGCTGTGCACCACGCCCAGCACCCGCTGGCTGGAAGCAGAAGAGGGGGGCAGGGGATGATGGGCGGGAAACAGCCCTGCCTCCCCGGGACCCTCCC
Source organism: Rhabdophis nuchalis (assembly GCA_039707465.1). NCBI lineage: Eukaryota > Metazoa > Chordata > Lepidosauria > Squamata > Natricidae > Rhabdophis > Rhabdophis nuchalis. The sequence goes on from CM077649.1 coordinate 67,628,997, forward strand.
CCGCCCAAAATGCAGGAGGTCCTCGACTTACCCCAGCTTGTTTAGTGGCCGTTTGAAGTTCAGACATTTGGCAACTGTCTCGTGTTTATGACGGTCCCCTGATCCCCTTTTGTGACCGGCAAAGCCAAAGCGGGGGGGGGGGAGGGAGCCCGATTCACTGAACACTTAATTCGTGGTGAATTTAGAAACCCCAGTGATTCACTTAGCAACTGTGGCCAGAAAGGCCGCAAAATGGGACAAAATTCAGTTATCAGCAATAGAAGTGTTGGACTCCATTATGGTCGTAAGTCAAGGACTACCTGCAGATCTCCCAGCGTTACAAAGTGAGCGCCCCACCCCCCCTGCCCCCTGCCCCAACCAGGAAGCGGGTTTTGCTAGGGAGGCCCAGCCACTCCCTTGACGAGGGGGGGGGGGAAAGGTCAGTTCCCCCTCTCTCCATATGGACTGGTTTCTTGGCTGACAAAGCAGCCGCACAGCGTGTGTGTGTGTGTGTGTGTGTGTGTGTGTGTGTCCCATTCCCTGCTGCCCCAGGCTGAGCCCTTCCCCCCACCCCCAAAAGAGAGGGAGCCTGCCTGCCCAGGTGTGCCCCCTCCCAGCCCGCCAGACTCACTTCCAGAAGACCTCGCTGGCACTGACTGGGGGGCGGCTGCTACCCAACGTCCCGTTCTGAAAGGCAAGAGGAGACCCTCGTGGGGGGGCAATGCAGGCCCAGCCCCCCCCAGCAGCTCCTCCCCCCGCCTGCCCCCCTCCCAGCGGGTACCTGGGCCTGGCAGAGGGGCCGGTTGTGTGGGGCGTCGCAGGCCCAGGGCAGGGGGCTCTGGAAGGACACGCTCAGGTAGTAGAAGGTCCAGGCGATGATGACGTTGTAGTAGAGGGAGACCAGCGAGGAGACCACCAGCATCCCCACCCCGATCCCTGCGCAGGGAGGGGAAGGAGGGGGTCAGCCAGCTCCCACAAGAGAGGGAGGGCCTTTCTGTTGACCCCCAGCAGAAGGGCCCAGGTTCTCCCCAGGCCCCCCAGAGGCCGCCCGGGGGCCCCTGAGCTCCACCACAGGCAGGGAAGGGAAGCAGAGTTGGGGGGGAGGGTGCTCGTCAGCAAGAGGGTCTCCCCCATAGGGCAGAAGGAGAAGGGGCCCTAAAGGGACCTCTTGGGGCCCTTTGATCTCCAGCCTCCATTTGCCCCCCCCCCACCCCCAGGACGCCCCACGTGGACGGAGGGGCTCCCCGCGGGGGCTGGGTGGGCTCCTGGCCCTGCTTACCTTTCAAGAGGGGGCAGCACCTCCAGACGCTGGTGGGCCCCGTGGCCCCGTACTGGCCCAGGCTGAGCTCCATCAGGAAGAGGGGCAGCCCCGTGAAGACCAGCATGATGGTGTAGGGAATGAGGAAGACCCCTGGGAGGAGAAGGCAGCACAGGGGGGCCCTGAGTAGCCGCTTCCCTGATCCACTCAACCTTTGTGCTCCCGGTTCTCCAGAACCTCTCAGAACCCGCTGAATCCCACCTCTGGTTCTGCATGGTTTAAAACAGGGACCTCCAAACCTGGCTACTTGAAGGCTTGTGCACTTCAACTCCCAGGATTCCCAGCTGGGTGGGGAATTCTGGGAGTTGAAGTCCAGAAGTCTTCAAGTGGTTTGGAGGCCCCTCCCTGCATCTCCTCCCCTTCCCTCAAATGGATTGGGCTCTTGGGGGATTGCTCGGTGCCACAGCGCCCCCTGCTGGGATGCAGAGGGAAAGCCCCATGCTCAGGGCAACCGGCTAAGGATCAGGGGGAGGGAGGGAGGGAGGGAGGGAGGGGAAGGATGCCCGCTTAGGCCTAGGCAGGAAAAGGGAGAAGCTGCGCTATGGGCAAGTTGTGGCACCATGGCACTAATTGCTCACAGACGCAATTGGTTGACTTAAGAGCCTAGAAAGAACAATGGAGCCGTTCTAAGGGGGAGGAAGGGAAAGGGCAGGAGAGTCGGAGGATTGATGCCAGGTAGCTCCAGGGGGCAGGAAGGGGATGCCAGGAGCAGCTTTACTCCAGCTCTACAGGGCCAGCCGTGCTTTGACTGCGTGCATCTTCTGGCCCCCATGTGGAATGCCAGGAGGAGGAGGGGGGAGGAGGGGGGGAGGGGGAGGAGGGGAGGAAGAAAAGGAGGAGGGGGATTTCCATGCAAACGGAGACAGAGGGAGAGGAGGGATGGGGGCTGTGGGGGCCCCTGCTGAGACCCCCAAGGCAGGAGGGCAGCAGGAGGGATGTCCACTCACCGCCTCCATTGCGATAGCAGAGGTAGGGGAAGCGCCAGACGTTGCCCAGCCCCACGGAGTATCCCAGGCAGGAGAGCAGGAATTCGTACTTCCCTCCCCACGTCTCCCGTGGCTGGGGGGGCTGGGGGGCCGGGGGGGCATCGGCCACCTGGAAAGAGGGCTGCGTCTGGGGCAGGACGGGGGCCGGCAGGCGAAGCTGGGCCACTCTGCCCTGCGACCGAAGGAGAGAGAGAGGGGGGGGACACAATGGCCGTCAGGGAAGTCCTGGGGGTTACAAGGGGGAGAGAGCCTGCGGTGGGGGGGAGCGGGAGATGGGGGATTGGGGCTGCTGACCCCTGGGGGTCTCTGGGTGTTCAGGAGGGGCTGACCCTTGACGCCCTCTTTAGGCTGAGGGGGGGGGGACCGGGCCATGGTCACCTGGCTGGCTTGGAAGCTATGGAGGAACTACAACCAGGCTAGAGAAGTTCTGAGCAGCGGTGGCCCAGTGGTTAGAGCGCAGTCCTGCCTGCAGGCTCCTTCTGCTGACTGCCGGCTGCCTGCAATTTGGCAGTTCGAATCCCACCAGGCTCCCGGGGGGCTCAGCCTTCCGTCCTTCCGAGGTGGGTCGAACAATTGTTGGGGGCCAAGAGGGCTGGCTGTGTGAACCCCTCAGGGAGGGCTGGGAAGCCCTGGGAAGCGGCCCAGAAGCCTTCAGGGCGAGGGCTGGGGCTGGTGCCTTCCTCACCCATCTGGCCGAGGGTTTTAGGGCCTCCACAGGCGGAAGGAGGCCCTGAAGGCCCGGCTTCCCTCCGACCTGCCCTGCCCGGCCTCCTCCTTGCCTGACCTGCTGGACCTGCCTGACCAGCAGGAGGGAGAAAGGCCCCAGGGGATCCTCCTGCAATTCCTGCACAGCCGGTCCTCGACCTATGGCCGCAATGGAGCCCAACGTTCCTCTTGCTGAAGTCTTGAGCAACGGAAGACAGGTTTGGAGGGAGGGAGTTTTGTCCCATTTTACGACCTTTCGTGCCAAAGTTGTTAAGTGAATCACTACAGTTATTAAGTTAGTAACTGGCTTCCTCCATTGACTTTGCTTGCAGAAGGTCGCAAAAGGGGATCACGTCACCACTGCGACCGTCATAAGTATGAGCCAGTTGCCAAGTGTCTCAGTTTTGATCATGTGACCCTGGGGAGGCTGCAACCGTCGTAGGTGTGAAAAACGGCTCCAAGTCCCCTTTTGTCAGTGCTGCTGTAACTTTGAACGGTCACTAAATGAACGGTTGTAAGCCGAGGACTACCTGTGGATGTGTGAATTGGGAGCAGCACGACCTCTGGTGGCCGTGAAGAGAAGCGCCCCAGAAAAAAAAAATCCTCCAGCCCCTTCGCACTCCGAGGCTCCTAGGGCCGGACCAGATGTAAGTCACTTTTCCCAGTGTCTTTGAACGGTCACTAAACGAGTGTTGTAAGTCGAGGACTACCAGTCAGGAGAACTCCAAAAACTCTGGCTCTAATTTCTGTGGGGCTCCCCTCTTTGCGCCTCTCTCAGCCCCACAGGACCAGCAAACACAACGGGGAAGCCGGACTCACTTAACAACTGTGTGACTCACTTAACAAATGAAATGATTCACTTAGCAACTGTGGCAAGAAAGGTTGCACAAGGGGGCAAAACTCACTTAACAACTTTCTTGCTTAGCAGTTTTGGGCTCCTTCGTGGTCATAAGTCGAGGACTCACCATATTTTAAAAGCTAGAAGATCCTCTGGAAGGGTTTTCACCGGGATGGTTTTGAATGCAGCTCTTGCAACTCCAACCAAGGCCGGGATAAAGCCGCCTCCTCTGGGACTTGATCTCAGCCCCAAGCCCCCCCCCAGACCCCCTGCTCCTGCGGACCCCCTAGGCCCAAACAGGCACCCCCCTCCCTCCCCCACCCCCCCCGTGACCCCGTTCCTTGGCCGTGGGTCCCCGTTTTGCTTTGGGGCAGAAGACAAAAGCTCCTTGTGTGGCGAGGGGCTTTGGAGCCCCCCTCCCTTAATGGGGGAAAAGGGAAGTGCAGGGGTCGTAAGGGGGGGGGGGTCTCCAACCTTTTTCCTTCCCTGGGCTGCCTTGAGCCAAGAGGAATTGGGCCACACATACAGAAGAGATCACTAGTAAATGTACATAAATCACATCATAATGTTAAACGTTTGCACTCTTGTGGGGCCGCATTAGGTAGCCATCCAGGGCTGCAGGCAGCGCAATGGCCCCGGGTGGGACACGCCTGCCTGATGACCTCGGCAAGGTCATTGGCCGGAGCCCTGCCAGGCGGGAGACCCTGCTCTGGCCACCTGACTGCAAAACAGCCCTTTCTGCTCTTTTTTAAAGCTCCAGAATGACAGAATAAGAGGCGGAAGGGACCTTGGAGGTCCTCTAGAACACCCCCCTGCTTAAGAGAGGAGCCGGGCACTGCAGGGAGCGATTCCTGCACTTGGACACCCCACTTTGAATTTGGGGGCCAATCCAGGTTGGGGAGGGGGGATCCTTTCCTCGTCTCCCTTTTCCCAGCGGGGCCCCTCGGAGCAACCTGCTCAGCCGCGCTGGCGTTCCCACAACCGCCCCCCCGCCCCCCCTGAAAGTCCCGGGATCCACCTGCCCACCGGCTCCTCCTAACCACAATCCCGTCGGGAGACTCCCCTCCCAGCAGCGTCGGGCCCAGCCCGGCTCTTCTCTGCCAAGCGCCCGGCTGGGAGCCCCCCCCCCCCCCCCCGTCCAGGCAGGCAGGGGGCTGCGCGGCCCCTCCGCGGCCGGGCCAAGGGATGCCGATCCCCGGGGAGAGGGAGGGCATCCGGGGCCCCCAGCAACCAACAATGCGGGAGGAAGGGCTGAGCCACCGCCCCCCACCCCACAACCCCCCTGCTGGGGAGGCCCAGGGAGGGCTGAGCCGGAGCAACCGCCCCCCCCCCCCCGAGACTCACCGGGCTGGCCGCGGCAGGAGCTACGGGAGGCTCCATCAGGCACCGCCGACTCGCTCCAGTTCCGCCAGTTCAACCAGCCAGCCGGGCGGGTGAGGCGGGGCCAGGTAGGCCGGCCGGCAACGCACCTGGCCCGCCCCGCCCGGCTCTGCCCGCCCGCCCCGCTCCAGCCGGGTTCGCCCCTCAAAGCCCCCCGCGCCCCTCCCGCGGGGAGGTTGCAAGACGCCCGGCAGATCTTCCGCGCCGCTTCCCCAGATGAGTGGAGGGGCCAAAAGCGGCCGCGCTGGAGCTCCATCCCCGGAGGCTTTGAAGAAGAAAGGAGGCAGCCCCTGATCGGGACTAGCGGAGGCTCTAGTCCTGTTTGAGCAGGGGCTGGACTAGAGGACCTCCGAGCTCCCTTCCAGCTCCCTTCGGTTCACTTTGGGGCTGGAGCAGCGGCTTCCCCGGGGCCAGCAGGGACAAAGCCCGGGCGGGGAGGAGGACCAACCTGGGGGCTTTCGAGGGATCGCTGCCCGCTCCAAAGCGCAGCTCAGAGCAAGGGAGCCGCGGGGGGCGCAGGGGGTCCCAGCGCCGCCTGGTCCGGGTGGCATCTTTGCTGGCCTGGAAGGGGATTTGCAGAGGGAGGAGGGGGCCCCGGAGGAGGCGACGAGGGGGACGCAAAGCCCGCGCGTGGAATTGGGAGGAGGGGGACACGCACGCGCACAAGGCCGAAAAGGAGCTTCAGGCGTGAATTGCTTTACTCCGACGCCCACCCAGCAGCTCCTCCAGGAGCCACCAAGGAGAAGACATCAAGGAGAAGACACGAAGTCACCTGTACAGGGAGAGAGAGCAACCCCCCCCTGCCTTCTAGCACTGATGCTATTACCCAGTTGGGCCATGAAACGTCTGCAAGGAAACAACCCAGTGCCCCAAGGACCCCCCAGTCCTCTTCCCCCTTCCTGCCAATCCCTTCCAGCACTGATAAGATAAGGAATCGGCCAAACTCAGAGGGCATCAGGAGCCCCATGTCAGTGGCCCCCATTTCTGGCCTGGCGGGGCTCTGCTCATGGAGGCGCACAGGGGGGCTCCGGGGGTCCCTTGCCCTGCCTGCCTGCCTTCGGGGCCTCCCCTGAAAGCCACCCAGAAGCTTTGCCTGGCCTAGAGTGCAGCATGGCTCCTGGTGCCAACATCACCCGCTGCTCCGCCAGCTGCCTTGGCTCCCAAGAGGCTCCAGGAGTGACGGAAGATGCCGGTTGCTCCTTTCAAGCCCTGGAGGGACCAGTTCCCCCAAGGACTCCCAAGGCCCCACAAGCTCTCCCCAGAGGGGCCTCCCCAGACTCCACCCCCGAGTCTCCTCGCCTGCCTTTCCTGTGGGGACTCCTGGAGGGTCTTTTGCTTGAGCAGGGGGGTGGACTAGAAGACCTCCAGGCTCCCTTCCAGCCCTGTGCTGATTGCTACGGGACCCTTCCTCTGGAGGGATCCCCCCACCGTCTGCTCTGGGTCGCCTGCCCTGATAGGTGTTCATGGTCCTCGGGTGGGCTTCTTCTGTTGCCGCGTTGCTGGGTGTTATGCTGCCCCCCCCGTTCGACCTGGGCGCGGAGACCCTGCCACGGAGTGAGTGAGGAGGGCATCTGTGGGCAGGGCAGCCGGAGGGAGGGCAAAGGGGCTCTGCAGGCGGGGAGCCGCTTTCTAGGGCTGCTCAAACGCAGCTGGGGTGCGGCGCCCTCCCCACCCCCCGCGGGGTCCTGACTGAGTTTGGGGGGCTCGCCCGGGCAGCGGCGGGAGAAAGCGGTCCAGCGAAAAGAGGTCGGGGCGCCTCCTTAGGTGCCCTGCAGGCGGCGCTGTCGCGGACTGACTGCGCCGCAGTCCTGGAGAAGCAGCAGGGCGGGCGTCTCTTTCCCGCCTTCCCCGCCGGGCTCGACGCGGCTTCCAGGCCAGCGCTGCGCACGCGCGCGAGTCGGGAGCCCTGTTTCCCCGCCCCACCCGTCAGGCGCCATCTTTGTGCGGGGCAAACTCGGCTGTTGAGTGGGTGGGCGGGCCCGCGTCCAAGAGGGCGGCGCCGGCGTCTGGCGGGGCGGGGCGTCGGCGCTGGCGGGAAAGCGTCTGGCGGGCGATCGGCTGAGGCGGCGGCGGAGCTCCTCGTCCGGCCAGGCACCATGCACGTCGTCAAGCGAGGTGGGCAGCCCCGGCCCTCCCGACGGCCCCGGGCACTGGCTGGCTGGAGGGCGGTGGGTTTTGTAGTCCCCCAGCGGGTCCCTTAGGCCGGGGGCCCCGCCCTCCCCAGGGGGTAGCGGCCCCTCCCCCACTGGCGCTCTTAAGGGGGAGGGGGCCCTCCAGCCCTGCCAGGTGGGGTGCCCCCCCCCCAAATAACCCCCCTCACGGGAGATATGGGGGGGTCTTTCTTCTCCCCCCTTCCTCTCCCAAAACCAGGCCTGCCCCCCCCCGCCTTAAACCCTCCCCTGAATGGAGGGGCTACATCTCCCTCCTGCCGACCCCCCCCCCCCAAGGGAGAGGAGAAGGCCTGAGCGGGTGGACCGAGGTCCTCCAGATGGGGGGGGCAGGGCTTGAAGGGGGCATCCCGGGGGTCTCTGAATGGGGGGGGGGCTGGCTGTCCCCAAAGTCCAAGTAGGCCCCCCGCAGCCCCTCCCCCCAGGCCCTTCCCTTAATTCAGCCCCCCCCCCCCATAGAGCGAAAGGAGGGGCTTGGGCTTTCTTGGGGGAGGAATTGAGGCGGTTTTAAGAGGGGGGGCATCTTGTCCCCAAAGAGTGGGAGGGGGCAGGAGAGTGTGGCCCCCTCCCCCCCTCAGCCATGATGAAGAAGGAAAGACTTTGTGCCCCCCCCCCCCCCCCGCTCTTCCGCCTCCACTCTTGTTTGGACTCACAATTTCACAATTGCTGCCTGTGGCTTTCCTCCCTGCAGATGGCCGCCACGAGCGGGTTATGTTTGACAAGATCACCTCCCGGATCCAGAAGCTCTGCTATGGCCTCAATTTGGATTTTGTGGATCCGGTGAGTTTCTTTCTGGCTTCCCTGCCTGGGAACTCCTTTGAGAAATGAAATGAATAAGTAAAAAATAGCCTCCCAAAATATTTTCCTATCCTAGATTTATTCTAGACAAAACACTGGTATTAACAAGGGATTAGTTTGCCACCAGTTTCTTATTTAGATGGGCATCTTCTCTTCGGTGTGGCTGGGGGGGGGGGAAGGAGGGGAGGAAGGATACCTGTATAGGTGTGGCACCGCCCACTTCATGCAGGATACCTCATTAGCTCATGGCCTTTTATTTATTTGACAAATTTATACGGCTGCCCAACTCAGAGGGAGGGGAGTCTGACATTAAAAACCACGATTTGATAGGTAGGTGGGTAGGCAAATACAGGAATAGAAACAGATAGAAAAATGGAAGATAGAGATAGAGATACTGAAATGGATGATAGGTAGGTGGATGAGGGTTGATCATGTGACCATGGGGATGTGGCAATGGTGGTAAGTTTGAGGGCCGGTCAAAACCTTTTTTTTTTAGTGCACTTATAACTTGGAACGGTCGCTAACTGAGTAGTTGTGAGTGGAGGATCAGTGCCCTGTGTTCCAGGGTGGCTGCAGAGGCAGCCCAAAGGCTACACGCTGGGGAACCCCTTGGCCACGAATCAGAGTTCTTTTGTTTCGGCCAGGCTCAAATCACCATGAAGGTGATCCAGGGCCTGTACAGTGGGGTGACCACGGTCGAACTGGACACGCTGGCGGCTGAGACGGCAGCCACTCTCACAACCAAGTACCCCGACTACGCCATCCTGGCCGCACGCATCGCGGTCTCCAACCTGCACAAAGAAACGAAGAAAGTCTTCAGCGGTGAGTGTTTGCAGAAGCTGTAGTTTAATTTCCATCCCTGACCCTGGGGATGCTGCAACAGTTGTAAGTGTGAAAAACGGACACAAGTCACTTTTTTTCACTGCTGTTGTAACTTTAGACGGTCACTAAGTGAACTGTGGTACGTCCAGGACACCCTGTACTACAGGAAGCTGAAAGTATAAGTTTGCAATCCAATAATAACTGATGCAAAGACCAAGAGGTCCTTTAAGGTGTCCTTAAGAGACACTCGGATGTGTGCTGCCATGAAGCAGCTTCTGCCCTCCTGCCAAAACAAGGGGTCGGCTGGGCTTTTCTAGCCTGACCGGTGCCATCACTGAGAAGGCAATTTGGTGGGAAATTGTTCCAGCTCCTTGCTGTGATTTTGAAAGTTTGTTAAGTAACCAGCCGTAACCTGAGCACTACCTGGTGTATTTGGGAAGGGAATTAATCTGAATGCTGACTGGCTCTGAACAGAAAGAGGGATGAGCAGAAAACGGGTCCTCTGCATCGTCTGGACCGCTATAGACTGTAAACGTGTGCCTTCCTTCTGCCACGGCTCATGTGGCCCTGCTGCGATCCCTTGTGTCTTTGTTGCTTTCCAGATGTGATGGAAGACCTCTACACCTACGTGAATCCACACAACAGCAAGCATTCTCCCATGATCTCCAAAGAAACCCTGGACATCGTACAAGCCAACAAGGATGTATGTGCTGATTGAAGGAAGCTTCTTTGGGGCAGGTGGAGACAAAGGTGCTCTCCGAGCTGGGTGGCTTTCTTGCAGACGTTTCATGACCCAACTAGGGATCATCATCATTGCCAGAAGAGGAAGGGGGGGGGGTTGCTCTGTGTTTAGATACCTAGGCATGCTCTGTCAGTGTTGGTGGGGGTTGTTCTTGGTGGTCCCTTGCTTAGGCTCTTGAGAGAGCAACCCCCCCTCCCCTCCAGCACTGATGATGTTCCCTAGTTGGGTCATGAAAACATCTGCAACAAAGCAGCCCAGCTCAGAGAGCACCAAGGACCCCCCCCCCAGTTCAACTGTGAGCTACAGAGCTTTGCTTCTGTTGGAGAGGCAGGTTCTAGTGCTGGGGGATTCTAGCCTGGAGGTGGGACAGACTGAATCTTGCCGGGGTCTTTGGGGTGGGTGCCTCTTTTTTGAGATCCTGACATTTCCTCTGTGATGAGCACAGCGTGTGGCTCTTGGCCCTGGACAGGCTCTGGGTTCCTTAGGGGGAGGGGTCTTCCTTTGCTTGCATAGACCTTGCAAAGACACTCTAAGAGCAGAGCCTGGAAGCCAGGGGGCATCTTTGCCACTCAGAAGTCAGATTAGATTCCCCTCCAGACCCAACAGCTTGAAATTTAGCATATTTATGAACGGGATTGCTGCATATTTGAGCTCAGGTGGGCTGAGGGCCAAATGGTCTCAGTGTCGATTCTGATATCCTGTTGTCGTTTTTTCCACAGCGATTGAATTCTGCCATAATCTATGATCGGGATTTTTCCTACAATTATTTTGGCTTTAAGGTAAGGCTAGAAAACAAGGATTTATAAACCTAGTTTTTACTTCTGGGGTGGAGGGTTTTTTGGGGAGGGGGAGGGACAGTTGAGGAAATGCATCTGGACAGGGCTTTTCTCAGCGGGGAGAAGAGCATGGGGGGGCCTGCCGGGGGCCTTAAGCGGAGCTTTGAAGCCGCCTCCTTTTGGACTCTGCTGGGTCCAGACCAGGCGGAGGGGTGGGTGGGCGGGCGGAGGATGTGGGGCAGTTATTGTAGGCACATTTGGGGGCTGGCCATAGACTTAAAGAATGTTGTTGGTGATAAATGGTTGTATTTCATTGTCTCTTGGTGACCCTGATTTTTTCCCCAGACCCTGGAGCGCTCCTATCTTCTGAAAATCAATTCTAAAGGTTTGTACCGGGGCTCCATTCTTTGTACGGGGGGTTCTTAGCTTCCCTGAACTTCTGATAAAACCAAAGACTCAGGAGTGGGGCGGCGCCTTTTGGAACTGCCAGGCGTCCACGGGGCTCTTCCAGAAATGGCCCCACTCAGATGCCTCCCAAGGTTTCTGGCCGTTTCAGAAGGTCTCAAACAACACGCACCAACTGGGCCTGCCTGCCTATTTGATTAGGTAACGGTGGTCTCTCTCTCTCTCGTGGGACCCTCCTGGCCAGCCTGCCTCCCCCGCTGGCCTTCCCAGTTTGAATCCTGCGTGGCCATTTTACGTGCCTGCTGAACTTCAGTTCATGAAACCTTCCGCCTTTTCCTAATACCTTCTGAAATCCTCTGAAACAGGTCAGCCCAGCTCTCCTCCCAACCGGGTGGATGAATCCTCATGAAGGTCGTTCTTCACTTATGACCACAACTGGGGCCAGAATATCTGTTGCTAAGAAGGGGTTATTAAGTGTATCACACCTGAATTCACAACCTTTTTTTTGGCATAGTCATTAGAATCACTGCAGTTGTTAAGCGAATCTGGCTTCCCCCATTGACTTTGCCATTTGGGTTGTAAGTCGTGGCAGTGGTAAAGCAGGCCAACCTGTGACCAATCTGATTTTAGGATCTTTTTGTGTGGAGTGGTGGTTAAATAAATCACAACCGTCGTTAAGCAACACCCAGTCGTTAAGTGAACCCATTGTTCACTATTTGGACATTGGTGTCCAAATCCAGAAGTAAGCGCCGTTTTGCAGCAAAAACACCACAAATTGTGGTTGTGGGATTTGCAAACAGTTGTAAATTGGGTCTAGTTGCCGAGTGCCACAAATGTAACGTAAAGTGACGTGTGTGTGTCTCCTTGGAACTTTGGAACCGGATCCTAAGTACCTTCCGGGGCTCCATTGCAACTTTGGACAGTCACTAAGCAAGCGGTTGTGAACCGAGGACTCCCCGTCTCTCTGGCCCCCGTGAAAGCCGCCTCCCTTCTCTGCCCCCCCGCCTGCAGTGGCCGAGCGTCCCCAGCACATGCTGATGAGGGTCTCGGTGGGCATCCACAAGAACGACATCGAGGCGGCCATTGAGACCTACAACCTCCTGTCCGAGAAGTGGTTCACCCACGCTTCCCCCACCCTCTTCAACGCCGGCACCAACCGCCCTCAGCTCTCCAGGTAAGGGGGCCGGCTGAGCACCGGGGGAGGAAGTGCTGAAGCCAAGCGGCTTGGATCCTCTTCCCCCACCTGCTCTTCCGCTGTGTGGGGCAGCCGCTCCCTTCCTTCTGCCACTCGTGTGGCCACAGCCAGATTTGGGGATTGTCGTCTGATTCCAGCATCTTGAGGGCAGCAGCAGAGAAAGATTGAAGGGCGTCTTTCAGGTGATGGCCTTGGGCCCTGTTGCCATAGCGCTCTGGCTTATGTATTGCTTCATGGTGCTTCCCAGCCCCCTCTAAGCGCTTGGCAGAGTCAGCCTCTTGCCCCTCCAGCAATCTGGCTCCTCCTTTGACTGACCTCAGAAGGATGGAAGGCTGAGTCAACCTTGACTGAGTCAACATATCCACCCCAGACCACCCCAACGATGCCGCCGAGGTTATGTCCCGGTGTTTGGAGGCCGTACGGATCTGGATGGGTGGTAACAAACTCAGGCTCAACCCATCCAAGACTGAGTGGCTGTGGCTTCCGGCGCCCCGGTTCAGCCAGATTATTCCAACTCTGGCCATTGGGGGCGAAACACCGCCCCCCGTGGAGAGGGCGCGCAATTTGGGTGTCCTCCTGGATTCCTGGCTGTCTATGGAAGATCATGTGGCAGCCGTGGCCAGGGGGGCGTTCCATCAGGTACGCCTGATGCGCCAATTGCGCCCCTTACTGGACCGGGGTGCCTTACGCACAGTCACTCAAGCACTCGTCACCTCTCGACTCGACTACTGTAATGCTCTCTACATGGGGCTTCCCTTGAGGTGCACCCGAAAGCTGCAGCTAGTCCAGAACGCAGCCGCGCGGGTTATTACGGGAGCGCCTAGACACTCCCACATAACACCTATCCTGTGCGAGCTGCACTGGCTCCCTGTGGTCTTTCGGGTGCGCTTCAAGGTTTTGACGACCATCTTCAAAGCGCTCCATGGCTCGGGGCCTAGTTATATGCGAGACCGCCTCCTGCCCCATACATCCCTCAGACCGATACGCTCCCACAGAGAGGGCCTCCTCAGGGTGCCGTCGGCTGGACAGTGCCGACTGGCGACACCCAGGGGAAGAGCCTTCTCTGTGGCGGGCCCTGCCCTCTGGAACGACCTACCCCCTGAACTCCGCACCATCTCTGACCTCCGCCTCTTCCGCAAGTGTCTGAAGACACACCTATTCCATCTAGCCGGCCTAGCGTAACCCCCATTACTGACTCTTAGATAGTTTTAAATTTGGATTTTTTAAATTCGGTTTTTAGCGCAGGGTCTATTGGAATAAGTTTTTAAAAATTTTATATGTTTTATATGTGTTTTAACATCCCTGTGCGCCGCCCTGGGTCCGTTTGGAGAAGGGCGGGGTATAAATTTAATAAAAAATAATAAAAAAATTGAGCCAGTCAGGATCGAAGTGGTGGCAGTGGGCAGAGTCAGCCTTCCACCCTGCACTCTAACCACTGGGCCACCAGGGCTCTTGTAATCCGCAGTCACTTGTCAAGGGCAAGGTGGCTGTAACTGTGGCCTTGGGAGATTGATCAAAGTTGGTTGGATTAGGGGAGAGTCCTTTATTTGGCCAAGTGGGGTTAGATGCAAAAGGAATTTCTCTCTCCGGTACAGAAGCTTTTGTTGCACTTGAAAAGAACAGAGTGCAAGGATGATGATAGAGCATCCAGCCAATACATAACATGTATCATAAAAGGCGTAAAGGTCCTGCAGCCATGCCCTGGGGGTTAATGCACGTACATATTAGACAAAGAAACTTAGCCCTCGTTGTATTTGATCGGCTGTGAGAGTTGGGGGCTCAGCAGAGTGACGGCACGAGGGAAGACCCTCCCGCTACCCCTGGCTGTCTGGGCATACGACCAAGCAGAGTCTGAGCCGTTGGAGTTGGGGGTGGAAGGGCAGCCGTCTTGCTGGGGAGAACCAGGCAGGGCTCGGGGCTAGAGCTCTGCCTGGGGTGGGGGCCGACCTTGATGCACCGGAGCCTGCACATCTGCCTTCCCTTCCCCTCCAGCTGCTTCCTCCTGTGCATGAAGGACGACAGCATCGAGGGCATCTACGACACGCTGAAGCACTGCGCGCTCATCTCCAAGTCCGCCGGGGGCATCGGGGTGGCCGTGAGCTGCATCCGGGCCACCGGCAGCTACATTGCTGGGGTGCGTCTGGCGGGGGCGGCCCAGGCGGATTCCTGGGGGCCCCCAAGGGATGCTCGGGGGGGGGGGGGGGCAACTGAGGCGGCCTCCGGGGGAGCCTTTCTCGCTGGCGAAGGAGCAGCGCAGTGGGATCCAGCTCACTCTCCAACCTCTTTAATGTTCCAGACCAACGGCAACTCCAACGGGCTGGTCCCCATGTTGAGGGTCTACAACAACACGGCTCGCTACGTGGACCAAGGGGGAAATAAGGTGGGTGGTCTTCTCCCAAGGGGAGACGTGTCCCAGGGTTGTCTTCTCAAGCATAGTTTAAAGAGGAGGCCTCCAACCTTTGCAACTTTTAAGAGTTGGGGAGTTCAACTCCCAGAATTCCTCAGCTATAGCTGGCTAAGTTGCCAAGATTGGAGACCCCCACTTTAAAGAGGGGGGTGGAGGGGGCTTGTCTCAGCAAAGCGGGGAAAAGGGCAACGAAGAGGATTAGGGGGCTGGAGGCTAAAACACAAAGAACCAGTTGCAGGGATTTGGGGTATGTCTAATCTTAAGGAAGAGAAGGACTGGAGGGAACAGGATAGCAGTGCTCCAGTACTTGAGGGGCTGCCCCAAAGAAGAGGGGTGTGTGTGTCAAACTATTCTCCAAAGCACCAGAAGGCAGGAGAAGAAGCAACAACGGGTGGAGGCTAATCAAGGAGGGAACCAAGCTGGAACTGGGGAGGAAGTTCCTGACAGTGAGGACAGCTGTGAAGTGGGTGGAGGCTGTGAAGAAGAGGCCGGAGAGGCCCTTGTCTCCCGCTTGAGCAGGGGGCTGGAGCAGAGGACCTGAGGGTTGGGAAAGAGGCCCCAGGTGGGCTGAAGGGGCTCTTGTCCTGGTCTTCCCCAGAGACCCGGGGCCTTCGCCATCTACCTGGAGCCCTGGCACTTCGACATCTTTGAGTTCCTCGACCTGAAGAAGAACACGGGGAAGGAGGAGCAGAGAGCCCGGGATCTCTTTTATGCGCTCTGGATCCCGGACCTCTTCATGAAACGGGTGGAGACCAACCAGGTAACGGGCATCGTCCTCGGAGCCCTCCGACACTCGGCTGGGGGGGCCCTCCGTGGGTGAACCCTGCTCTTGGTGGCCTAGAAGGGGCGGGGCTTATTCTGGTGGGCTCCTCTTGAAGCCTTTGGTGAACGTCCGTTTGTGGCCGTCACGAACGCATGAAGGGCCGCCTGCAGAAGGGGAGCGTATAGGCAGTCCTCGACCTACGACTGGGTGGGGGGTCTCCCAGCCCACTGGAGTTGAGCTTTCCCCTCCTTCCCCAGGACTGGTCCCTGATGTGTCCAAGCGAGTGTCCTGGCCTGGATGAGGTCTGGGGAGAAGAGTTTGAGCGGCTCTACGAAAGGTAGGAAGGGACGGCTGGGCAGGGAGGGGCAACGGGGGACCGGCAGAGCTTCTGCCCGACGTTTTGGGACCCGTTTGCATCCGATCGAATTAAGAGATCCGTCACCCTCAGCACCAGGGATTTCCCCAGGAAGCCTCCAGGGGCTTTGAGGAAACCTAATGGAACAATAGTCGTCAATTCGCCCAGGGGCAGTTCAAGAAATGCGGCCATAAAATGCCAGGCGGTGACTTGGCCCAACAGAGGAAGGGCTCTGGGTGGGAGAAGGGAGGCGGTGGGGTCTTCCCCAAAGCTTTCTCCCCCGTCCTTCGGGGTCTCCCATTGGGGGGGGGGTTGGGGGAGGCCGAGGGGTTGCATTTCATGGAGGGGGGGCTGTCGCTAGTTGCCCCCATGCCGGAGGTGATGGAGGGGGCTTTGTGTCGGGGGCCTTGGGTGCCCTTCGGACAGGCGGAGGGTGGGGCAGCTGCCACGGGTGGGGCCAGCGGAGGGCTCCACTCCCCTCTTTTCTGGATAAGCACCTGGGAGCTTCTTGGCTGTGCTGGAGCCAAAGTCGGACATCGAATAAGGACACCAGTCCAGCTGAGCCCAGGAGCAGCCTGGAGCTTTTGGGAGGCTTGGGCCTGCAAGGGAGGTGGGGAGGGGCCTTCCCTCTGGCGGGGGAGCAGGCTGAGGCCGGTGGGAGTGGGGGTGGGTGGGTGGGCGGAGGTGCTGGAAGCCCTGCGCTTCTCCCTCCAGCTACGAGAAGCAAGGGCGGGTGCGCAGAGTGGTGAAGGCCCAGCAGCTCTGGTACGCCATCATCGAGTCCCAGACGGAGACCGGGACGCCCTACATGCTCTACAAGGACTCCTGCAACCGGAAGAGCAACCAGCAGAACCTGGGCACCATCAAGTGCAGCAACCTCTGCACCGAGATTGTGGAGTACACCAGCAAGGAGGAGGTGGGCTTCCTCCCCCCCCCCCCAGTCCCTCCCTCGCCTCCTCCTCCTTGTCCCTCGTTCCCTTCCTCCTCCCCTCCCCTGGCCCTTTCAGCCAAGCCCCGGAGGGTTCCCAGGCAGCCAGGAAGGGATCCTGTCACAAGCCTCCCTACTCCATTCCCGGGTGAAGAGGGTCAGGGTGGGGCCAGCGGCAGCTGTGTGTGTGTGTGGGGGGGGGGGAAGCCTTCCTGTGAGAGAGGGGGGGGGAGCAAGGCAGGGAGTCTTCTTCCCACAGTCCTTCAAGGCCCCTGAGGAGCCGGCCATTGACCCACAGGTGAAGTGCAGTCGGCCCCCGTGAAGGGAAATAAACGGTGGGACCCCCTGCCTGGGCCACAGCTTAGAGTCCAGGCGCTGGGAGGTCCAAGGGCGGGGCTCCCGTTGGGGTGGGGAGGGGGAGGGGGAGGGCCGTGGAGGGGAGGGGGCTTCCTCCCGTGAGAGCCCCTCTCCTCTTGCACCTGCCAGGTGGCCGTCTGCAACCTGGCGTCCATCGCGCTGAACATGTATGTGACCCCGGAGCACAGCTATGACTTCCAGAGGCTGGCCGAGGTCACCAAGGTCATCGTCCGCAACCTGAACAAGATCATCGACATCAACCACTACCCGGTGCCGGAGGTGCGTGGGGGCCGGGAGGGGAATCCCCCGGGCTGGGTCTAGGGCAGAGGGAAAGCAGGCGAATCCCCCGCAGGCCCATTGCCCCGAAGCCTCTGCAGAGCCTCTGCCCGTCTTGCAACCCACCCTGGGCGGCTCCTCATCAGAAATTAAGAAAGGACAACATGGAATCCTTTGAAAAGTCAAGGCGTTGAAAGGGCAAAGATGCAGGGGCCAATCCAGGCTCACCCAAAGGCCCTTTTTCCCCAGAGGCCTCTGGGAAGAGGTTTCTCTTCTCTTCCAAGAAGCTGCTTCAGCTCTGACTGGATGGGGGGGAACGGAAGGATTGATCCTCCTTGCAGAGCTGAAGAAGCTTCCTGGAGGAGAAGAGAAACGTCTTCAAAGGAAAACCCAGAAAGTCCACTTTCCAGTTCTTGGAGAAATCGCCTTTGGGGCAACCCTGACCCCCTCCCAGCGCTTGGGGGAAGGGCCAGCCCTCCAGGGCTCACGGAAGGTTGGAGGGCCGCCAGAGTGGGCCGTGGGGCGGGGGCTGCCGCGGAGGAGGATGGCAGCGTTTAGGGGAAGGGGCTGGGAGGCTGGAGGTGGGCTGAGCCTCCTGCCTTCCCTCCCTCCAAACCTCTCCAGGCCGAGACCTCCAACCGGCGCCACCGCCCCATAGGCATTGGGGTGCAGGGCCTGGCCGACGCCTTCATCCTCATGAGGTTCCCCTTCGAGAGCCCCGAGGCCCAGCTGCTCAACCAGCAGATCTTCGAGACCATCTACTACTGGGCCCTGGAGGCCAGCTGCCAGCTCGCCCGGGAGGACGGGCCCTACGAGACCTACCAGGGCAGCCCCGTCAGCAGAGGCGTAAGTGGAGGGGGGCTCCGGACTGGGAGGGAGGGGGTCTGCCTGAGGCTGAGGGGCTTCTTCACCCTTGAGCTTTGGAGGCGGAATTCGGACCTCTGAAGAGCCTCCGCCCACTGGGCTTCCTTGGTGCTCTCTGAGCTCGGCTGCCTTCATGCAGGCGTTTCGTGACCCGACTACTAGGGAATGTTATCAGTGCTACCAGCAGCGGCACTGATGATGTCACGTAGTTGGGTCATGAAATGTCTGCAAGAAAACAGCCGAGCTCAGAGAGCGACTTTATCTTTCTTTTCAAACCCCGAGAATCTCCACGGTGTCCAGTGAGACAGGCAGACCCCTCCCTCTTAGCCCCCCTTGGCATGGAAGGTTGGGGTGCAGGCCCTGCTCGGTGGGGATGGGGTGGGGGCTTCCCTGTGGGGCGTGGGGGTGAGCTGGCTTGTTCCGGAATGAAGGGGGCTGCCTTCCCTCCCTCCCTCCCTCCCGCAGATCCTTCAGTACGACATGTGGGACGTGACCCCCACAGGCCTTTGGGACTGGAGTGCTCTGAAGGCAAAGATCGCACAGTGAGTACGGGACCCTCCCCACCCCCTCCCCACGCCCTGCGGCAGAGGGTGGGTGCCCAGCACGGGGGGGGGGGGGGGGGGAGAGACACAGGCCTTCCTCCTCCTTGGTGCCTGTTGGGCCCCTGCCAGCCCCCCGTTTCTCCTGCCCGTCTCTCCCTTGCAGGCACGGGGTCAGGAACAGCCTCCTGGTGGCCCCGATGCCCACAGCCTCCACGGCTCAGATTCTGGGCAACAATGAGTCCGTGGAGCCCTACACCAGCAACATCTACACCCGCCGGGTGCTCTCGGGGGAGTTCCAGGTGAGGGCCGTCCTGAGAGCCTTGGGAGGAGGAAGGGGGCCCAGGCCCACAGCTGTGGGGAGGGTTTCCCAGGGTTGCCAAGAGGATGAAGGGCACGGCCATCGCGTAATTGGGGCTGGGGGCTGGGGGCTGTTGTGTGCAGAACGCAGCTGGGCTTTGAATTACAACCACGACTGGCCCAAAGGGCCTAAGGATTGCTAAGTGGGGGGGGGGGGGTAGGTGGTTGTAAGCTGGACCCCACCTGATTTCCCGACCTTTTTTGACACGGTTGTTAAGCGAATCATTGCAGTTGTTCAGTGAATCATGTTGTTAAGCGAATCCAGGTCCCCCCCAATTGAGCCCTCTTATGGGAAGGCCACAGAGGGCGATCCCGGGGCCCCCGGGGGATGGGCTGCAGTGCAGCTGCAAAAGCCATGGGGGTCGCCAGGCCCCCAAATTTCGATCCTGTGTCTGGTGGACAGTCCCTTTTTTTCAACGCTGTTGAAGCTTCCAGTGGTCACTAAAAGGTTGTAAGCCTAGGACGGCCTCCCTGCCTCCCTCAGAGAAGCGCCTGCATGGCGACGGGGGAAGGGCCCGGGGGCTGTAGGGGCCGAAGGGGGTGTGTGTGACTTGCCTGAGGTGACTGCCGGGGTTTTGGGGTTGCAGATCGTGAACCCCCACTTGCTGAAGGACCTGACCGAGAGGGGCCTGTGGAACGAGGAGATGAAGAACCAGATCATCGCCTTCAGCGGCTCCATCCAGGTACGTCCGGCCGGGGATCCTGGGTCCCGTGCGCTGGTCAGGGCCCCCGCCTGCTACGTGTGGGGCACAGCTGAGCTCCCCTCCAGTTGCGTCACGGAAACGATCCACGATTGTGGGAGGAAAGGGTCCCCTTACACCCCGTGTGGGATTTCCTTTCCCTCGCCCAGGGCCGTTGTGCAGTAGAGAAAAATGCCGACGGCGCCTCAGTCGTGGCTGCTCCTCTCCAGGCTTGGGAGTTTCCTCAACGGCCGTGGGGAGCCCAGCGCAGGTGTTCCACAGAGCAGCCTCCGCATCAGAGCTCACCTGACCCTTTATGCGGCCCTTAGGTTTTTAACTTATTTCTAGGTTTCCTTGTAAGGCTCAACCTGTCCCGTTTCCCACCTGCCCTTTGATCCATGTATTGGCGTGACCGTAAGATGAAATCCTCCCCTGAGTGGGATTCTTTCTTGGCCCAGGAGGGATTTCTCTGCAGGGCAGAAGCTCTCAGTGTATATGCAAAACAACAAAGCCACAATCAGTCACAATGATATCAATAGGAGGAGGAGACAAGCGAGGCAGCCACACAGCGTGGATGCAGATCCTTGGGCGTAGTAAGGCAGGGCCGTGGGCAGGGCAGGGCGAGGGCCCAGGGGCAGAAGCTCTCCTGGGGCCCAGAGGTTTTGCCCTGCAGGGCCCTATAGTGGCCCCCAGAGGGGAGAAGCTGAAGCAGGTCTTGTCCAGGATTGGAGGGGTCTGCAGATACGTTCTCGGCCCCTTCCTGGCTCATGCAGAAGAAGGCAGGCTGGTTGCAGGGATGTGGTGTAGACCTCCCAGAATCCCTTCGGCCAGATAGGCAGAGCAGAACGTTAACCGAGAAAGACGTTTCTACAAAGAAGACGCTGAAGAGGCTCTCTGTGCCAGGCTCCCTGTCCTGGGCTGCCTGCAGAGAGGCTGCTGGGACCTCCCTCCCTCTCCCTCCCTCCCTCCTTCCCTCCCCTTGGAGCCGAGCTTTCCACCAGCTCCCAACCGCCCACCTGCTGCTCTTCTGCCTTCCAGAATATCCCGGAGATTCCTGAGGACCTGAAGCAGCTCTACAAGACGGTGTGGGAGATCTCGCAGAAGACCATCCTGAAGATGGCGGCCGACCGGGGGGCCTTCATTGACCAGAGCCAGTCTCTCAACATCCACATTGCGGAGCCCAACTACGGCAAGCTCACCAGCATGCACTTCTACGGCTGGAAGCAGGTGAGCGGGGGGGGGGGGGGGGGAGAAGGGGGAGAGCCCCCCATGAAGCTAAGGGCCCCCCTCTGAACAGGCATCTCCATCCACCAGCTGTACAACAGAGCACCGATGAGGTTCCCTAGTTGGGCCATGAAATGCCTGAAAGGGAGCAACCCAGCTCAAGAGAGCCCCGTCTCCTGGGGATTGGCCCCAAGTGGCGCTCATGCCTAAGGCGGGGCTAGAACTCCCTGTCTCCCTGCGATTGGCCCTGTCGCCCAACCAGGCTTTGCGCCTGAGGCGGGACTGGAGCTCTTGGCCTCCTGCCTCCTAGCCTGGCTGCCTCCACGGGTGAGGCGGAGGCCTTGGGCCTTTCAGCTGGTCGCAATTGCCTCCCGCAGGGCCTGAAGACGGGCATGTACTACCTGCGGACGAAGCCGGCGGCCAACCCCATCCAGTTCACCCTCAACAAGGAGAAGCTGAAGGAGAAGAGCTCCAAGGAAGAGGAGGAGAAGGAGAGGAACACGGCGGCCATGGTCTGCTCCCTGGAGAACCGGGAGGAGTGCCTGATGTGCGGGTCTTAAGGGGACTCGGGGGCCCCTCAGCCTCCTCCCCCCAGACACCCCCCACCCAGCTAGGTTAGGAAGTTCTAGGCCACTCCGCAGGGCAGCCGGGCCGTGGCGCTCTGCCGTAGCCGTCCTGCCCTTCCCTTCCCTTGGGAGCGGCCACGGCAGGAGGGGGGGAGGAGGTCAAGGGGGAGGGGGTTTCCAGTGGCTGCAGGCAGAATCTGCAAGGGCCCCTGAGGAGCTGTGGGAGGGGCCGTTCCTCAGCCACCCCCAGGGAGGCAGGTTCAGCCGTGCCCAGCCTGAGCTGCTTTGACGATCCCTTCTTGTGCCTGACCTCCTTCCTCCTTTCTGGGACCCCTTTCTGAGGGTCAGCTGCCCCTTCTCGACCGCCCTTTCCCCTGGTGCCCCCCTGGCTCCCTCTTTGGGAGTAGGGCAATTTCTCCCTGTCACCAATCCCTGGAAACCTTTGCTCCGTTAAGATCCCGACTGCACTCGGTCGCCAGGCTGGAACCAAAGGCTGCCCCTTGGCTTCCCTGGGCGGTTTCCTAACGACACCCCTAACTTCCGTTTTGACTATTTATTGTATTCGGCTACTCTGCCTGTAGACCTGAATCCTTGAGCTTATCAGACGCACCAATAAAGACTCCAGTGGGAGGATGAAAGACCGAGACCTTGGCCTTCATTCGCTGGGCGATCGCTTTGGATTCACCTTTGGGGGACGTCCTAGAGGAACTGGCTGCCCCCCAATGTTTGAGGGGCTGCCACAGAGACGAGGGTGTGCCTGTCACCCTGTTCTCTGAAGCAGGCAGGACAAGAGGCAACCCATGGGGAGTTGCCAGGGACAGAAACAACCAGGAACTCGGGAGAAACGATTCCTGGCAGTGAGAAGAGTGAATCGATGGAAGGGCTTCCCTCACTGGAGGTGTTGAAGGAGAGGCTGGGGATGGGATGGCCCAGCCTTGGCCTTTCTAAGACTGGAGGACTTCCCCAACCAGCCGTTCCTCCTGGGTGAGAAACCCTGAGAGTCCGTAAATCTTAAACGTTCCCACGGTGGAACACCCTTGATGTAGGGTCTCTAACGTGGGCAGGGGGTTGGACTAGAAGACCTCCAAGGTCCCTTCCAATTCTGTAGCTGGTGCACAGGATACAGTGGAGCTCAGGAAGCCCAATCTTGAGTTGGCTTTGAACTCTGTTTAGGAGTCGAGGGGTTCACAAGGTCCGTGTGAGGAGCAACAGAGGTTTTAGGGCCAGACGGTCAGTAGCCACAGACTGGAAGGGTCACTTCTGAAAGCAAAGAACAGGCTGTCCCTGGACCGGTCAGCCCTGCCGTCTCCCCCCCCCCCCCCCCCAATTCCTATTTGTCAGATCTGAAAGGATGTTCTTGGGCCGAGGGGCAGGGAAAACCAAAAGCAAGAATCTACAAAATAAAAGAGAAGAGGGCAATTGGCTCACCCAACTAGGTAACATCAACAATGCACTGATGATGCTACCTAGTTTGGTAATGAAACGTCTCCAAGAAACTGCCGAGTTCAGAGAGCACCAAGGAGCCCAGCGACCACCTCCCCCCTTTGAGCACTGGCCGTCGGAGGAATCAGGCTGCGAGGGGCCGTTGGGAAGGAGAGGGGGCAGCAAAGAAATTGGATGTCATTTCAGTAAAATGCCATTGCTGACTTTATTGATTTTGATCTGGAGATTCTTGGAGACATTTTAAAAACGGGTCAAAGTCCACTGTCCCTATTATTATGGGTTGCTTCTCGCCACACCAAAGAAAAACCACATGTACGCAATTTTGGGTAACTCACCCAAACTTGGGAAGCCCAGGAAGTTTGTTTCTCTGGAAGAGCCTCAGGAGGCTGGCTCTGATCTCTTTGGTCCTCAGGCCGTAGATCAGAGGGTGGACGGTCCAGGGGAAGAGCAGGTAGGTTGCGCTGATGAGGTTGTGGACGTCCTGAGAGGCCGACTTGGCCAGTCGGAAGACGACGGATGAGGAGAGGCGAGAGGAGTAGCTGATGGCGATCACCATCCAGTGGGTGCCACACGTGTGCAGGACTTTGCTGCGGACGTTGCCAGAGCTGATCTTCAGAGCCGTGTGGACAATCCGGCCGTAGGAGGCCAGGAGGAGGCTGAGGTCAAGGATGACTTCAAAGCACCTTAAGGCTATTCCCACCCTCTTGTTCACGGAGATGTCGCTGCAGGACAGCCTCATGACGGCCATGTGTTCACAGGCAAAATGGCTGATGACGCTTGAGTGGCAGAAGCGCACGCGAGAGGCCAAGGCCACCACCGGCCCAACCATGCCAAGACCTCTCAGCAAGGACAGGAGGCTCAGGAGGCCCAGGAGTTTGGTGGTCATGAGCTTGGCGTAGCGCAGCGGGTGGCAGATGGCCAGGAACCGGTCCAGAGCCATCATCAGAAGAACGTTGCAGTCCAGGAGGATGGTGAAGTAAAGGAAGAACATCTGGACCAGGCATTCGGTCAGGGAGATGTGGCTGGCGGGGAGCACCAGGCCGAAGAGCATCCTGGGGAGGATGGCCAAAGTCCCAAAGAGGTTGACCGTCAAGAGCAGGGCGATGAGCAGGCACATGGGGGAGTGGAGGCTCTCCTCCGTCTTCACCGCGTAGATCACGATGGAGTTGGTGCTCACGATGAGGAGAAGGAGGCAGGAGAAAGGAAGGGCGAGGAAGGGCCTCCACTCCTGCAGACCTGGGAACGGGACGAGGGTGAACTCCACGTAGGACAGGTTGGCTGCGTCGTTCTGCATCTCTGCTCCCGGAGCTGGCAGGTGGACGGACCTCTCTTGATTCTGAGAAGGACCGTTGCCTTTGGGCCAATCCCACCTTGGGTGAAGCCTTGCAGAAGAAGAAGCTGAGGTGACCCAGGAGAGAGAGCCAGCTTTAGGTGTCCGTAACCTGAGTGTAATTTCCAGATGTGAGGAATTGGGCAGCCCTGGCTATTCTGCATGGACCGGACCCGAATACTGGACCGCTCTGTCCAGTTCTGGGCACCAGGCCCCCTTCCTCAAGGACGGAGAGAGGCCAGGGTCTGTTGGGAGGAGAGCCCTGGGTGGGGAATGGACTGCTTGGAGGAACTGGAGGAGCCTCAAGAGGACTAGGAAGACGTTCTTCAATGGGGGTAAGGAGGAGTTGGAGCCCTGCTCCCCTCATTCCCAAGTGGGGCCATGCAGTTAACTTGCCGGAGGAGACCTTCCCCTGGACTGCTTGGAGGAAGCTCCTGTCCAAGGGTTTGAAGGAAGAGAGGGTTTGTTCAGCAGGGGTGAAGGGTGGGCCCCTTGGGGGTCTCTGAGCTTGGGGGCTTGTCTGTCTGAGAGAAGAGGGGCCCAGCTCTTCCCCAAAGGAGGCCAAGGCAGGAGGAGAAGCGATGGACGGAAGCTCCTCAAAGAGAGGAACCTGTGGAACAGCCTCTCCAGGACCTCTGGAGGCTTTGAAGAAGAGGCCGTCTGAAGTGCTGGAGGGTCTCCTGCTTGAGCAGGGGGTTGGGCTAGAAGACCTCCAGGGTCCCTTCCGACTCTGTTGCTCTATGTTCGAAGGAGAGCTGACGCCTGGGGCCAAGATAATTTCTACTCGGTGACCTGATCAGATTCTTCTGGACCAAGGAAGGCATGGAGCTGCGATTCCTCTCTTCAGTTACTGCATGCCAGGTTTTGTTTTTTTTAAATAAAAGGGCTGGGTCTCTTTGGGGAAAGGCTCCTCCTGCAGAATCTGCTGGGGGGGTCCTGTGGCAGCTGCAGATGGGGAGCCTGCCAGAAAGAATGGAAACCCCCCCCCCCTATAAATCTTGGAGACCCCTATGCCAATTGGAGACCAGCTTCACCACCACCACCTGCCCGTTTCCCCCTTCAGCTCCTCCCCGGGAGCCCCTGCATCCACTCACCAAGCTCGAAGGGAGGTTGAGCCCCATCATCTGCTCCCGTTCCTCCTGAACTCTCCTCTGAGGGGATCCTTTTGAAGGGCCAGCCCGCCTCCCTTATCAAGGCAGCACCCCCGGGGGGAGGCCTTCCTCCAGGGGAGGACCATAGGGGAGAAGCCAAGATGCACCCAGGTGGCAGAAGTGGCTCAGCACGCCAGCTGGGAGTTGCCCCCTGGGCCTGGGGAGGAGTGAAGAGGCACCACCCCTCCAGCTGACCCGTTGCTCCTAGCCCAGGTTTTCCCCCTGGCCCAGCTATGCGCTTCCCTTGTGTGGCCATTAGATGTTCCTGGGAAGCCCACAAGCTGGCCAGAAAGAACACAGAACATACCATAATAGGGTTGGAAAGGACCTTGGAGGTCATCTAGTCCAACCCTCTGCACAAGCAGGAGATCCTATTTCATTCTGGATAAATGGTTGCCCAGCCTCTTCTTGAAAGCTTCCGGTGATGGAGCACTCACAGCTTGGGTGGGATTGGAAGGCTGCCCTTATGGGTTCCACTTTGCAGAAAAAATATAGTTTTCTTGCTGTGCTGCCTGTGAAATTTTGCATTGTTCCACCGCTGATCTCTCCGCGACCTGTAAAGAGCCTCAGAACCCCCCAAGGCTCTTCTCCCGAGGCAGGAGGGGGGGCAGGACAGGGCCAGGAGCCATGGGTGGGAGCTGGCTAGAGGGAGCTCCAGCCTGGAAGTAGGGAGGGATCTGCTGACAGTGACAAGTGTCCCATTTGACTGGGATGGCAGAGAGTCTGCCTCGGCAGAGGTTGCATCCCGATGGTTCTATATGAGATACGATATATATGATAGATAGACATACATGATTGATGGTAGATAGACAGCTGGAGGGAGGGAAGGAGGGATATAGTAGACGGATGGATATATAGATGGATGGATGGATGATCTTTTATGTCAGGGTTCCAAATAGCATCCAAAATTAAATCGGAGTCCAAGGCAAAGGATTCCTCAAAGTTCCCATTGATAAAGAGAGCCATGTTGTCCCATCTGGGGAAACCTGAATCTGGAAGCTTCCCAATTTTCCCCACCCAGTTGAAAGCCCAAGATCCTGCCCCCCTCCCTCCCCACAAGTCCATCCCATGGTCCAATCTCCCACTGCCACGCTGGCAGCCTCCACCCATCCGGTTCCGGTCAGGTGCAAAGGTACAAAGACAAAGGATGATGCCCTTGGCTTTCTAGAAAGAACGTCGTTATGGCTACATGTCACCTAACTCCGTACAATCCCTCCTCCCATTTCCCCACCATAGAAAAGGCACAGGGGAAGAATAGAAAGTGTAGCAGGCCAGAGACCCACAAGGAAAGGGGGGTGCAGGCCTGGCACTTTATGTCGTTTCAGCCAATCACCATTGGCAGCTATTGCGTTCCATCTTAATAAAAGTACTGTGGGAGTTTTTTGAATACATTTTATTCATATATGGGTCAGTTGTAAAGTTCATTGTCCTTGTCATGGGTCATGGATTTTTCTGTTATTACCCAAATAAGTTTTTTAAAATCTATTTTTATTTTATTCAAAAAAAGTTAAAATACAATACTCCAAATGTTTAAAAAAGGCAAAGAAAAATTACAAAGCAAAGAAGACATTGAAAAAAGTGCATTAAAAATACCAACGCAGATATTCGTGTTATCCCACCTAATTAAATACTGATTCATACATTACTACAGCCTCAGTTTCTCTCCCCTTGCAAAACAGGCCCCCAATTTTTCAAACTATTAAATCGATTTGCAAATTATGGACCTGTCATCTCTGCACTCTATTAATGAAAAAACAATTAACAGAAGAGCAATAATAAGAAAGGCAAGGTGAAAGTATCTGTTAACAACTATTACTGGAATCAATGTATCAGTAGAAAATTGACTATGGCATCTTATCTCTCCCAAGTAAGAGTGAAGAATAATTCCGTATTTGTTTCTTAACACCATCTCTTGTCAATTCTTGTCCATTCAATCTGGTGTCTCTTCCAAACAAAGCCCAGGTGACTTTCCAATTGAGTGGGATGAATCTCCTCCCATCCTCCTAGAGAAATCCTCCATTCAGTCAGGCTTCTGCTGTTGTAAAAGAAGGCAGGCTGGAACTTCAGAGGTGAACTCATTTCTAAGTCTGTATTATCCATAGGTGTTTCCAAGAGGTTTGCAACCTTCAAATCACAATCCCTTCTGAATGTAATTTATCCAGAGCTACACGCACCTGAATATTTTCCACAGCGTTATGATTTCATCAAACTTTTTTAAAAAAAAGTTTCAACAAAAAATTGCACGTTACCAAAGTCTTTCCAGATACCAGCCCTTTGTGCTCCTCTGTAATCTGACACATTATTGCTCTGTGGAACTTAACCAGGGAATAAAGAATACTGAGGCAAAATGAAGAAATAAATAAGTGAAGATATTTTCTGAATGTCTTGATCCAAGATAAACAGAAAATTTTAAAAATACGCTCCAAATATTTTGCAAATTAATTCACTGCTAAAGCCCCGTGATAAGTCCAATATTAATAAAATGAAAACACCTTCGCCATCCAAGAAGAGACTGATTCCTTCTAGAAAGGCGAAAGGAATTCAAAACAACAACACAAATCACAAGAAAAAAGAGCAGCTGGAGTCCAGCAGGGAGTTAAAATAAATCCGCCTTCAACCTACCAGTCAACTTTTAAAAATAAAAAGCAGAGTAAAACAAAAGATTCAAAAAGTGAAGTTAAATCCCAGGCCTGCTTCAGAAAATGAACCACCCAGAGAAAGAGGGACGGCCTGTGACTTTCCCGACCACCCGTCTCCCAGGGCCTTGGGGTCTTCAAGGCTGCCCTTCCCAGATGGGCCCAGGGCCTTCCAGAGGTTGCCTGATGTGTGGGTCTTAAGGAGCCTCTGAGGCAGCTTCAGCAGAGAGAAAAGGGAGGGAAACAAGCCATTCAGCAGCTGTTTTGGGGAGGAGACCCAAAGGAACAACCAGTTTTACCCAATTTTGGGTAACTCAACAAAGATTTGGGAAGCTCGGCAAAATAGAAAAAGAGGCATCGCTCCCCCTAAGAGACGCAGGAGCAGCAGCAGCGGCTGAGAGATTGAAAGCAGAGAAAGGTCCCTGGCCTCCTCTCTCGACGGACGTTGGCCCCAAGGCTCCGGGGTGGCGCCTCGAAAGGGCTTCATGGCAGGAACAGGCACTCTCCAGGGACACAAGAAGATGGAGGGAGGAGACCATGGAGCAGGGAGTGGCGTTAAAGGAGGATCTGGCTGAAGGACCCGACTTCCCTTAGACAACTTGCAGGGCCTGAATAGGTTGGACGTTGGAGTGGTTAACTACAGGACCACTAGGCCCAAGTGGAGGCCGCTAGTGGATAACAATGAGCTGAGTGAATGTGGAGAAATGCAGAGCTTGGCCCATCGGCTGTTATGTCAGCTGCTACCAGAAACATGGACCAATCATGACTTATTTTTGGCCAAAGACAAAGCCAAGAAAGGGGCTTCTAGATGGAGGAGGAGGAGAAAGATCAGAAGGTTAATTTTTTTGGAAAGAGCCTCAGGAGGCTGGCTCTGATCTCTTTGGTCCTCAGGCCGTAGATCAGAGGGTGGACGGTCCAGGGGAAGAGCAGGTAGGTTGCGCTGATGAGGTTGTGGACGTCCTGAGAGGCCGACTTGGCCAGTCGGAAGACGACGGATGAGGAGAGGCGAGAGGAGTAGCTGATGGCGATCACCATCCAGTGGGTGCCACACGTGTGCAGGACTTTGTGGCGGACGTTGCCAGAGCTGATCTTCAGAGCCGTGTGGACAATCCGGCCGTAGGAGGCCAGGAGGAGGCTGAGGTCAAGGATGACTTCAAAGCACCTTAAGGCTATTCCCACCCTCTTGTTCACGGAGATGTCGCTGCAGGACAGCCTCATGACGGCCATGTGTTCACAGGCAAAATGGCTGATGACGCTTGAGTGGCAGAAGCGCACGCGAGAGGCCAAGGCCACCACCGGCCCAACCATGCCAAGACCTCTCAGCAAGGACAGGAGGCTCAGGAGGCCCAGGAGTTTGGTGGTCATGAGCTCAGCGTAGCGCAGCGGGTGGCAGATGGCCAGGAACCGGTCCAGAGCCATCATCAGAAGAACGTTGCAGTCCAGGAGGATGGTGAAGTAAAGGAAGAACATCTGCATCAGGCATTCGGTCAGGGAGATGTGGCTGGCGGGGAGCACCAGGCCGAAGAGCATCCTGGGGAGGATGGCCAAAGTCCCAAAGAGGTTGACCGTCAAGAGCAGGGCGATGAGCAGGCACATGGGGGAGTGGAGGCTGTCCTCCATCTTCACCGCGTAGATCACGATGGAGTTGGTGCTCACGATGAGGAGAAAGAGGCAGGAGAAAGGAAGGGCGAGGAAGGGCCTCCACTCCTGCAGACCTGGGAACGGGACGAGGGTGAACTCCACGTAGGACACGTTGGCTGCGTTGTTCTGCATCTCTGCTCCCGGAGCTGGCAGGTGGACGGACCTCTCTTGATTCTGAGAAGGACCGTTGCCTTTGGGCCAATCCCACGTTGGGTGAAGCCTTGCAGAAGAAGCAGCTGAGGTGATCCCACAGTCCTCCTCCTCCTCCTCCTCCTCCTCCTCCTCCTCCTCCTCCTCCTCCTCCTCCTCTTCACAAACCCAACCTCTTTCTAGCCAAGTGGATCATGAAATATCTGCAAGAAAACCACCAAGCTCAGCGGGCACCAAGGACCCAAATAAGGATTTGATGAGTATTGCAAGATCACAAGATTCTTGGGAAATACCTCTTTGATTGTGAGGACTGAGTGCAACGTGTCCTAAACTGGATCCTCTATGGATCCCTGCTCTGAGCAGAAATCTGGGCTTGGCCTGAATGACCTCATCAAACAGTTTAATATCTGGGTTGTTAAGTTAGGAAGCCCATTGCCTGCTAAGGAAACTAGGAAAGTGGAATGGAAATGAAAGAAGACAACGTGAATCCTTAATGCCTGATGGGAACGGCATCGAGTCAAACCAGGCCAGGACTTCAGAGAGAAGAAAGAGGAGACTCCAGAAAGAGTCCAGAGATGAGTCACAAAGACCATCTGAGATCTGGAGGCCAAACCGTGCGATAAACAATGGAGGAAACTAGGAAGGTCTTTTCGCATGAAGAGCAGGACTAGGGGGGACATGATAGGGGTCTCCTAGGACTTGGTGGTCTGTCACAGAGAAGAGGAAGGGCTCAACCTATTTTGCAAAGCCCCCGAAGGCAGGACAAGGAGCAGCGGATGGAGGCTCATCAAGGACAGAAGCAACCTGGAACTAAGGAGACATTTCCTGACAGTGAGGACAATCCTCTCACTGTCACAACATTTCTCCTGAATTCAGCTTCCCTCCAGAGGTTATGGGTGCACCCACACTGGGTTTCTTTTAAAGAAGGGGTTGGACGACCCATTGTCTGAAGTGGTGTAGGGTCTCCTGCTTGAGCAGGGGGCTGGACTAGAAGACCTCCAAGGTCCCCTCCATTTTCTCTGGTCATTGCCTTCCAGATTTTTTAAAAACAAAAGGGGTGGCTTGTGTGGGGAGGGGCTCCTTTCGGCCTCCTGGAATTGCAGGGTCCAGCGTTTGCTGAGGGACGTCAGGGTCAGTGCCGGTTCAAGAAATGGGCCCAGGGAAGCCAGCTAGATTGAGCAGAGATGCCCCTCATAGAAGAAACCTCGGAGAACCCGATGCCTACAAGAAGCGGCCAGCAGGCTCCCTTCTCCGCCAGCTTCCCCCATTCAAGTCCTGAAACCTCCCAGCAAACACTCAGCATCCACTCACCAAGGTCCGAGGAAGGCCGAGCCACGTCCACTGCCCACCTTCTGCTGGAGCCCCAGTGCCTGAAATCTTCTCCGAGGGATCCTGTCGTCTTCTGGGTGCGCTTCAAGGTGTTAATTATCATCTTTAAAGCGCTCCATGGCTCGGGACCTAGCTACTTGCGGGATCGGATCCTGCCTCATACATCCTCACGACCGATTCGCTCCCACAGAGAGGGGACTTCTCCGGGTGCCGTCCACTAGACTCTGTCAGCGGGCGACGTCCAGGGGAAGGGCTCTCTCTGTGGCGGGCCCAGCCCTCTGGAACGACCTTCCCCCCGACATTAGGACCACCACGGACCTCCGCTCCTTCCGTCTTAAATTGAAAACACACTTTTTCTGCCTTGCCGGCCTGGGATAGCTACTCCTCTGTCTTTAGGGTTTATTGGGGATCTCTAGTTAGATAGTTTTAACGGGTATTTTAGCACAGGTCACTTAATTTAATGTATTTTTAATGAAATATGTATATAGTTATTGTTCTTATTCCTCCTGTGCACCGCCCCGAGTCCCTGTGGGGAGAGGGTGCGGTTTATAAGTAATAAATTATTATTATTATTATTATTATCCTTTGGGAGGACCAGCCCAAAGGTTTCCTCCCAGGGCTGCAGGTCAGGCCTCCTCCCCCACCCCCGCCCATACCAAAGCAGCCCCCTCCCCCGGGGGACCAAGTCCTCCCCCGGCAGAGGAGAGAAGCCCAGGGGGGCCAACGTGGCTCAGCCCCCGTGGGGTGTGCAGCGTGCCAGCAGGGAGTTGCCCCCTGGGCCTGGGGAGGCCCCCACTCCAACCCAGGTTCATGGCTTGAGGAGGAATTTCCTGGTAGAGTGAAGATGAACCAATGGAGCAGCTTCCTTCCTGATGTTACTGGAGCCTTTCACGCACGGACTGGACGTCCCTCTGACTGGGGTCGTATAAAGACTCCTGCCTTGAGCAGGGGGGGGGGGGGTCCTAGCAGACCTCCAAAGTCCCTTCCGGTTCCACGACTCGATTAAATAGAGAGATAAGATACATATGGCAGAGAGAGATATAAGACAGATGATATAGATATGGTAGACAGATAAGATAGAGATCAACAAATGATACGGATGATAGAGATAGATAGATAGATAGATAGATAGATAGATAGATAGATAGATAGATAGATAGATAGATAGATAGATAGATATGGATGATAGAGAGATAGATAGATAGATAGATAGATAGGTGGATGGATGATAGGCAGATGATGATAGATAGATAGATAGATAGATAGATAGATAGATAGATAGATAGATAGATAGATAGATAGATAGATAGATAGGTGGATGGGTGGATGATAGGCAGATGATAGATAGATAGATAGATAGATAGATAGATAGATAGATAGATAGATAGATAGATAGATATGGATGATAGAGAGATAGATAGATGATAGACAAACTGAAACATAGATATAAATGGAGGGATTAATAGAGAGAGATAGACGGACAAACAGAGAGCATGTTTTATTCATTAATATTTTTTCAGAGAAAATGTGGCTGGGCTGAGGAATGTTCAAAGGCCTCACAGGCAGTCCTTGACTTACAACCAGTTGTTTAAAGACGGTTGGAAGTTACTGCCACATCCCCAAAGATGCCTTATGGCTTGTAAAGCACTAATGGCCATCATAAAACACTGCCCTGCCCTCCCCTCTCCCCCTGGTCACATGGCCAACATCTGGCAATTGGTTCTCCAGCGGGGCAATGCCAAGCCCTTCCCTGCCCAGGGGTTCTCGGGGGGCCTCCAGGCTGCCCCCTTGGAAGGGCGGACGTGAAGCCCCTGGAGAGCCCCCAGTGGCCCTTCAGGAGTTCCCTGGCCAAGTGTGGGGGCCTCTGCAGGGAGACCTTCTGAGGGGCCCATGGACCTGGGATGGGCAGCAGGAGACAGGGAGTAGCCCAGGGCTGACAGTCAACGGTGGGGTGTGTGTCCTCTTTGCACCTTGCGGGGGTCTCCCGAGAGGCCTTTCCCCCTTGGAGCTGCCTCTGCCAGCCTCTGTCTTGGAAGTCGGCCGGCCTGCAGGGCCAGTGAAAGGAACGGGGGGGATTTTCTTGCTGAGTAGAGTAACTTTGGTACGCAGGTAGTCCTCAACTTACAACCATTTGTTTAGTGACCGTTCAAAGTTACAACGGCACTTTAAAAGGTGACTCGTGACCGTTTTCCACACAGCCACCATGGAAGCATCAGATGATCAAAATTCAGAGGCTCATAGTTATGACGGTTGGAGTGTCAAGCGATCCCTTTTTACGACTACCTGACAAGCGAAGTCAATGAGGAAGCCAGATTCACTTAACAACCATGTCATTAGCTTAAGAACTGCAGTGATTCACTTAGCAATTGGGGCGGGAAAGGTCATAAACTGGAACAAAACTCAGCAATGGGACTTTGGGCCTCAGTTGTGGGTATAAATCGAGGGCTATTATCTGTATCTGGTTCCCCTGCAGATCAGAGGACGCTCTCCCTGCCTGGACGGGGCCTGGCACACAGGATCGGGACTCCCTCCCTCCCTCCCTCCCTCCTGCAGGCAAAGTTTCTGCCAAGGCCGCAAACTTTCTTTCCCCCTGTGGCTTCCCTCCTTCAAGCTCCCCTCGCTGGACAGAGCCAACAGCCGTCCCCTCCTGAGAGCCGCACTGAGCCCAGAGGCCAATTAGCTGTAATGAGCTGGACGGTCCCGCAGAGCCGCCCGGGGCTGGTGCAACAATTGCCACCATTGCCACCTTGGAGGCCGACAGGTCCGGCCTCTCCTTTGGGCCCTAATTTGTTGGAGAAAACTTTTCTGGGTGTTTTTCAGACAACTTTGCTGTCTCCCTGGTGCCTCCCTCCCTGCCTCCCTCCCTGCCTCCCAGGTGGCCGCTCCCCCCCCACCCTCTGGCTTTCGCTGTGCTAATGAGGGCCCCCGAGGTGGGACCAGTGAGAAAAGCAGGGCAGCCCATCTTTTCTGGGAGGAAATTCAAGGTCCGTTATGGGCATGTGTGGAAAGCAGCATAACAGAGCTGGAAGGGACCCTGGAGGTCTTCCAGTCTGACCCCCTGCTCAAACAGGAGTCCTTATACCATGTCAGACAAACGGCTGCCCAATCTCTTCTTAAAAGCCTCCAGGGATGGAGGGAAGCCCTCCCCCTGGTCCATGGTTCTCACTGTCGGAAAGTTTCTCCTGGATTCTAAGTTGCTTCTCTCCCTCCTTGCTTACTTGCTTCTCGTCCTGCCCTCTGGTGCTTTGGACAATACGTTGACCTCCTCTCCTTTGGGGCAGACCCTTAAAAAAACCCCAACACAAAAGCAAACACAAACTTAGACCCAACCTAGAATTAAGAAGAAATTTCTTGACAGTAAGAATTCATCCCTGGAATGGAAGTTGCCTCCAGATGCTGTGGATGCTTCCATTGCAGGAGGTTAACCACTGCAGCAAAAATGTTGCAATGTCAAGTTTGGTCCCCTGGTGGTGGGGGGGGGGGGGCTGCTTAATGACCACAACGACTTCCAGCTGTAATTCTGGGCTCACTCGTGGCCACAGGATCCTGTTTGCTAAAAAACCCCTGATGTGGTCTCCTTAATCCTGTTACTCTTTCGTTTTCTGGGCTGTCATTCCACATAAAATTAGCCTAGGTAAGACAAGTTGAAGGCAAAACTTCCTAACAGTGAGGACAATTGACAAGTGGAGGAGACGTTGCCTTCAGAAATCATGGGCTCTGGAGGCTTTTAAGGGAGTCACTTATCTGAAATGGTAGACTGCTTGAGCAGGGGGCTGGACTAGAAGACCTCCAAAGTCCCTTCCAGGTCCCTTCCAGGTCTATCCTATCCTATCCTATCCTATCCTATCCTATCCTATCCTATCCTATCCTATCCTTCTAACCTAGGGTGTATGTGTATTGTAGTAACACAGGCGAGATATCTGCTTGAAAATGCTCAGGTATAAATATTCTACAGGTAGCCCTCAATTTACAACCACAATTGAGCCCAAAATGTATGTTGCTAAGTGAGACATTTGTCAAGTGGGTCTTGCCTCATTTTATGACCTTTCCTGCTAGACTTGTTAACTGAATCACTGCAGTTGTTAAATTACTAATCCAGTCGTTAAGTGAATTTGGCTTCCCTGTTGCTTGTCAGAAGGTCACAAAAGGAGATCACGTGACTTTGGGACACTGCAACCGTCATAAATGTGAGTCAGCTGTCAAGCATCTGAATATAAATCACGTGACCAGGGGGCTGTTGTGACGGTTGTAAGTGTGAAAAAATGGTCACGATTCACTTTTTTCCAGTGACGTAATTTAAAGAGTCACTAAGTGATCTGTTGTAAGTCGAGGACTTTAGCTGTTCATGCAGCTAAAGATAAAACAAAACGACCTCACCGGATGAAAAATCTCACCTGGCAGGATTTTACCCGTGCTGAAGAAGCGATTCCAACAAAGCCCACGAGGTGGCAGTGTGGCTTCATTTACTGAGGTTGCAGAGCCAAATGTGAGGCTGGGAAGCTTTTTTTCCTGTTTCAATGTCCTTCCATCTCCCACCCGCCGTTTACTCCACCCCCCCCCCGCGGTTTCCTTTTATGACGGCTTGCAAGTCTTCATAATAAACCTTGGGCCTCATATCTTCATTTAGGAGTTTTTGATTCTTAATTCTAGTTGATGATTCTTGACAAATGCATCTTGTCTTTTTATGTACCCTGAGAGCCTCTGCTCCAAAGACAAACCCCTTGGGCCTCCAATCCCACTTGGCCAATAATAAGCTATTCTATTCTATTCTATTCCTTATTCTATTCTACAGAGTAAATCTGAAAAAAAAATCTGATTGTTATCCTTGCCTTCCTATTCCCTCCCACCCCTGTTGCGTGACTGAATTTATGGCAATCTTGGTCAAGTCAGGAGTTAAACAAACGCCTCTCTTTCTGGAATGAAAGATGGGTAGGAAATCACTCAAAGGCAGACAGGTTTACTATTATTATTATTAGTAGAACTGCTTTTCTCTGGCTTTTCCACTATACAAATGCCTTTTCCACAAGACCTGTGTGACACGTGTCCCAGAACTGAAGAGGGGGGGGGGGCTCGGAGGATGTGGGGTACCCGTTTCAGGAAGCAACGGCCCAATCTCTTGGTTGCACCTGCTCCCTCTCCTGGCTTCCTGCCTCCTCCTCCTCCTCCTCTTGTGGCATCCCCCAGCCAAGAAGAATGATGCCAGCTGGGCCTGGCGCATGATTGATGCCTTCCTGGCAGGCTGCCAAGGGAGTCACAGACGTGGAGTTGCCCCTAGGCTGAAGCTGCGCAGCCCTGGAGATGGAGGTGTAGCTGGGATGCTCATTTAACAGGAAGAAAGAGGTGGAAGGGACCTTGGAGGTCTTCTAGTCCAACCCCCTTCACTAACAGGAGACCTTAGACAATTTCAGACAGGTGTCTGTCCAATCTTTTTTAAACACCTCCCTTGTTGGTGCATCCACAACTTCTGGTGGCAACTTCTGTTCCACTGGTTAATTGTTCTCACTGTTAGGAAGTTTCTCCTTAATTGCAGGTTGCTTCTCTCCATGGTTACTTTCCACCCGTTGCTTCTTGCCTCTTTAGATAGTTTTAAATTTTAAATTTGGGATTTTTAATTTGGTTTTTAGCGCAGGGTTTTATTGGAATAAGTTTTTTTAAATTTTATATATTTTGTATGTATTTTAACATTCCTGTGCGCCACCCTGGGTCCGTTTGGAGAAGGGCGGGGTATAAATTTAATAAAATAAAATAAAATAAATAAATTTTGGGGGCTTTGCAGGATGCAGCTCCTGTGCCCACGCCAGAGGGACAACGCTGGCATCAATACAACCTGCTTGAGCAGGAGGTTGGACTAGAAGACCTCCAAGGTCCCTTCCAACTCTGATATGCTGTATTCCGAGCCCTGGTGGCCCAGTGGTTAGAATGCAGTATTGAAGGCTACTTCTGCCCATGGCCAGCAGTTCAATTCTCACCGGCTGAAGATTGACTCAGCCTTCCGTCCTTCTGAGGCCGGCAAAAGGAGGACCCGGGTTTTTGGGGGCAAAATGGTGACTCTGTAAATTGCTTAGAGGGGCCTGTACAGCACTGAGAAGTTGTATATAAGTCTAAGCACCAGTGCTCTTCCCTGTTCTGTTATATGCTAAACCATTGTCAGTTTAGTTATCACTCATTGAACAAACCACAAATGTAGGATGCACACAACACACTATGCTCAAGTCCGAGAGGCCACAGTGTGGCTTGCTAAGGTCATCTTTTGGCCACTTCCAGCAACTTCCTTTCCGTTGAAATATTTTAAAAAAGAAGAAGAAATGAAATTCCCTGCCAAGGCAGCCGTGATGCCAGCCTCTCCTTCCGCTTGGGGAAAAAAATGGTTTCCAGTATTCCTGAATAGGCGGGGCCTGGAGAGCAGAGGGGGGGGGGGAAACTGATGATCAGCAGTTGTGGGAATGGCAGCCAATTGGGGGTGGGGGGTGAAAGTGGGGGGAGGGGAGGGTGGTTGGTGGGTGCTGTGCTGAGGCTTTTTTCCAACTGCAACTCCCTATAGGAGTTGCTGGGAAGAGGTGGGGATTGGAGCTCCCCACCTTCTGTCAGACCTGCCCCAGTCCCATCTCTTAGGCGAGAAAGACCCTCGACTCCAGGGGTCAGTCGAAGTGGTCGGTTCTTGGACTAAAAGCTGCCGGGTGCAGGAGAGTCGGGCTAGAAGTGAATTTCCCACGCTCAGAAGAGACAAAAGGCAGCCTATCTCCAGCCACGGAGAGTCTGCCTGGGTGTTTGGGGTAACCCATATTCTTTCTCAGGCTGGCACAAACCAGTTCGAGCTCTCCAGCTCTTCTTCCAGTTGTCTTTCCCCATCCTCCCTATTTCCCATCCCATACATGTTTATTGCCCATTTATCCCTCCCTCCCTCCACCCCCCTCCCTCCTCGCCTTCAGTGGCAGGACACCAGCAAGGCGCCAAGCCAGAGATGGCAGACCCGACCCACGGATGCAGTGGAGCTGGGGGAGCCCTAAGGCTGAACCAGGGGATGGGCTGAGGGCCTGATCCGGGCACACCTCCACCTGCCTGCCTTTGGATGGAGCCTGGCTAAGTCAGGCCCAGATGGAGCCTTCGGAGGGGGTGGAAGCAGCCACAGCCGCAAAGGGGTCCAGGTGTCGTGTGGGCATTTGCTGTGGCCTCTGTTCCCCCCCCCCCCCATTTTCCACTTGGCAGGGGCAGGCGGGGGAGGGACTGTCCACTTTGGGAGCCAATGGCGGCTGCCTCCTTGGGACTTGCAGCTCTTCTCCTGTCACCTGGCTAAGCCACACCAGCTGCTTTCGCACGCGGAGCCCAAGGAGACCCATTAAAAGTGTCTAAAGTTTCTTGAGTGCCTAATGAGAGGAGATGCCCAGGGCTCTCATTACTCGGCTCCCTTGCCCGACTTTCTCTGGCGGAGGCTCCCTGGCTCCAGCCGGCGCTCCGGAGGGACAAGCCATTAACCGTTGCAGGAGTCCAGCCACCTCCCAGCCTCCCCTGGGGGGTCCCACTTCAGAGGGGGGGGGCAGGAGAAGAACCTGCTGGCCTCAAAGGGGTCGCTCTGCCCCCAAGAGGGTCCCTGAAGGTGGCCGTCCAGGAGACCAGAAGGAGATCGGCTGGAGTGGCCTTGTTTTCTGCATCCCTTCGGATGAGAGGAAGAAGCACTGAGCGAGCCCAGGGGCCTCTCTGAGGGGAAGGGGCGCCTGTCTGTCTCCCACCCCCCACCTCGGCTCTTTGCAGCCCTTTGGAGGCCCTGGGCAGGCTCTCCAGCCACGGCTGCCCTCCCAGCTCCTCCCAGGAGGAGGGCAGCTCTTCTGGGCAGCTGGGAGATGCCAGCTGGGCTCTCCGCTTGAGGGGGGAGGGCGCTTCTGTGAACAAAGCCGGCTCGGTTTTCCTTTTCCTGGCTACCAGGCTGAAAGCAGGGAGATGGCCAAGCCCCCCCCCCCCCACCCTGTCATATACCTGCCTCCTCCACATCTTCAAAGCTGTCAGTCAAGGGAGAACGTAGAAAGACACAGCAATAGATCACGGTTCAGATTTAAGTCAGCAGATTTAGGGGAAAGAAACCATTCAGATAGTGTGTGTGTGTGTGTGTGTGGCTTTGTGAGCAGTGTAGGACATTTGTCTCTCTCTCCACACCCTATTATGTCTATGCGTCCATCTCTCTCTCTCCCTCCTGGTGGTTATCAGCACCAAACACTCTTGGGTGGCACTGAGAAAATTAACAGCATTTCCACCTGTCAACTCCAACATTGGATCTGCAGCACAGAGACGATGGAGAGTGCATTACGACACCCCAGAAAACAACAACCCCTCAATGTGAATGGGGTTTGTAACACGAGTGAAAGAACAGACCGCTGTGGTTTATTTAAGCAACACCAACACCAATAAAAACAATACCCCCCCCCCCCAAAAGAAGCATGCCAAAAACCACAAAAGATATACAGCTACGCATGCCAGCAAGAAAGAAAATAAAAAAGCAGAAAAATGGAAAATATGTCACAAATTGCTCACATGTCAAGCAAATTTATATAAATGGAAGGATCAATCAATAATCTTTCTGGTCCGGTTCCGGCTCCAGCGGCGACGGGCGAGCCTAGCGCTCGCTCGCCGCTTTGTTGCTTTTTCTGCCCCCCCACGGGGGTGAGACGCCCCTTTTTTGGGGGTCTCCCGTAGGGCCGGCTCGACAGGGACGCCCCCCCTCACGGCGGTGGGGGAAGCGACCCTTGTCCTCGGCCTAGGTGAAGGAGAACATGCTGCGGGGGGTTCTCCCTTCGCCAAAGGAGGACGGCGCCATTCACATCCATGTAGAGGGCTAAACGTCGATGTCGGAAGGCTTTCCGAGGCTTCAGCTGCAAGGGGAGAGTGAGTGTTCAAGAACTTGTTTTTTCTTACTGTCAGCCGGGCTGAAAGGACTGGGAGGGGGGTGTTTGTTTTTAAAAAACCCCCCTCGGACTTAAGCGGCACTTGGAAATGGTTCCTCGCGGCAAGGAGCGGAAATCTTCAATCCTGACTGTTTGCGTTAAGGGAAAGTGGATTGCGGCTTGCTTGCAACAATGTTTCTAGGTCTGGCTGACACAATTTCTCTCACTACTTTCTCCTGCGGGCTCTGAGCTGGGCGGTGGAAAATGGCTTCTCTTTGTTCCTGAGTGACTATTTTGTTTATGGAAAATTTTCAGCGTCTCTTTGCAATTTGGACTATCTCTGGCTTTTAATGAAGAATTTTTTTTTTTTTTTTGGATTTGTGATTTCTTTTCTGGAGTACATTCGTTATTATACCTATTGAGCTGGAAAATTGTTTCTCTCTTGGTTTCTGAATTTTACAACGTTACAACCTTGTTCAGAACTTTTGGCTCCCGGTCAGCCTCACCAACCCCACCCTGAAAACGCCATTTTAGTGGCACTGACTTTAATAGTTAATCATGGCTCAAGAAACAGCACTGACTAATTTAGAACAAAGGATGGCTTCTCTTGAAACTGTTATACAAACTTTGGTACAAGAAATTCAGGCCCAGAGGGCAGAAAACATCAACTTCAAGAAGGAGTTATTGGACACGCGGAAGCAAGTGCTGGAGAATACGCAGAAGAATGAAGAATTGGAAGGGGGGTTGGCGGGGGTTAAGGGAGAGATTAAAAATGTTACTAAAGAGGTTGGGGAAACAAATGGGCATGTGTCTAAGATTGATATGGAAAGAATGACATATTTTTTGAGATTTCAGAATGTTCCTGAGGAATCTGGTGAATGCCTCCCTGATCTTATGAGCACGATTTTAGCAGACTATTTACAAAAACCTAAAGATGAGATCAGGGGGGACATTGACCTAGCCTATAGAATTAACTCAGCATATGCCAGGATAAATGAAGTGCCTAGAGAGATACATGTGAAATTTGTTAGAAGGTCAACCAGAGAGGAAATCCTGAAACAGCAGAGAGAAAGTCCATTAGTCTATCAACACAAAACGGTTGCTATCTTGAAGCAGATCCCTAGAAAGATTAGAGATGCAAGAAGGAAATTTTCCTTCTTGTCTAAAACATTGTTTGAGCATGGGATTTGGTTCAAGTGGGTGACACCCGAAGGGATGCTGGTGTTCTGGGAAGGAGGAAGAGTGAGGATTAAAACAGTTGCTGAGGCGGAAGCCTTTCTTAAAAAACACTCCTCTATCCTGGGGGAAGATCCAGGGGGGACGGAGGGGGCCATGGCCCCGCCTACTGGGGGCCTGGAAGGAGAAAAAGAAGATTCAATTGCCAAGAGACTTAGATCAAAAAAATAACTTTGCCTTGACTTTTCTTTTGAACAACTTTGCATAATATTTGTATTTGGATTTTTTGTAAAAGACTGACAGTATAGAAATGAGAATTTAGATATATGTACACGCTTTCACTTTGTAGTGTGATGAAAAATGTTTTTATTTTAATTGTTATTAATGTATTTTGAGGTCCCGGAAGAGCCGACGACATCGATGTGAATGTTCTCAAAATTTCTTTGTATCCCTTACCCTATCCTATAGAAAAAATGTAAAACCAATAAAACTTTTTCAATATAAAAAAAATAATCTTTCTGTAACATCCCAATGTATGACCTCTACCGTCATAAAACAAGGCTGGACTTGGGTATAAACTAAACAAGGAAGGCCTTAGGAGGGTCCAGCTGCGAATCTGATGTGGATTAAAGATTGGATTACACTAAGAAATACTAGATTATTAGATTTAGAGGGACATGACTTGCCATCAGGATGGCACGCAGCTCTATGGTACCGAACCACCAGGAAACATGGCATTTTCAGAAGACACTACGTAAGGGAATTTCTGATTGTAAACTGGGAGAAGATCAAGAAATTGCATTATTTCAAAATACCAGTCTGGGTATCAATTACTGAAGCATTTACGTACGCAATAATACACAAAAAGGAACGAACAATCAGATATTCGGATCTATTAAACTCAAGGGGTGATCTTAAAACTATTCAGGAACTAAAACAAGAAGGAATGGATATTAATTGGTATACATACACACAAATACATTCAAGATATAAGGAAGATCAAAAAAAAGGAGGGGTTTATGACAAAATGACGGAATTAGACAAAATATTAACAGGCG
Organism: Rhabdophis nuchalis; assembly: GCA_039707465.1. Classification (NCBI taxonomy): domain Eukaryota; kingdom Metazoa; phylum Chordata; class Lepidosauria; order Squamata; family Natricidae; genus Rhabdophis; species Rhabdophis nuchalis. Next base: position 67,671,215 of record CM077649.1, read on the forward strand.
TCGATGAAAAAATAATTTAAAAACTCTATGCCTACTTACTAGAGTTTAAACTCCAGGAAGAGCAAGTGAAAGAAACAATGATAACATGGGGGGAAAACTTCGGGCATGGGATTGACTTAGATAAATGGCAAAAATTGTGGACACAAAATTACAAAATGACGATGTCAACAGCCTACAAAGAGAACTTATATAAGATGTTCTACAGGTGGCACTTATCACCCTCAAGAATCTCAAAAATGAGTAAGAACAAATCCCAAAAATGCTGGAAATGCCATCAGACGCCTGGTACTTACTACCATATGTGGTGGACTTGCTCGGAGGCCAAAAATTATTGGAGTATGATCCACACATGGTTGGACAAAATAACAGGAAAACATATAGATTTCAAACCTGAACTCTTCCTGCTTGGACTTACTTTAGAAACATTCGACAAAAATTTGAAATACCTAATTGTGAATATTTTGACAGCCGCCAGAATCGTCTTTGCAAAAAATTGGAGAAATGACAAATTACCATCACAGCAAGAAATTATTTATAAAATTATGGAATGTGCAGAGATGAATAAATTAACATTTGAAATTAGAGAGCAAGACAGTGAACAATTCTATGAAATTTGGAATAAATTTTATCAATGGCTGGAAACAAGATAGTCAAATGAAGGTTGAGGTATAATAATTGTAATATATATAAATATATTTGAACTAAAATATGTGATTTGATATGAATATGACTATGGAAGAGATGCACAGTTTGTAACCAACTGACACATTTCCTACAATTTATAATGGAAGATGGACTTTATGTTTTTTGCTTTTTGTTATATTTGTTTGTGTTTGTTTAAAAATAAAAATAAAAATTGTTTAAAAAAAAAGAAAAAAAAAGGAGGGTCCAGCTGACTCTTGCTGCCCAGGTTGACCGCCTTGTGCCCTGCTCTGGGTTCTCTCCAGGGCCAAGGACAAAGTTGGAACTGGGGGAAACTTTTTTCAGGTCTGGGAACATTACCCAACTCGCAGACGAGGGCAACATCTCCTGCTCAGTCTCGCTTGCTCCCGGATAACAAGGACCACCGTCCTTGGGGTCAGCAGGGTTGCGTAGCTGAGTGGGTTGCAGATGGCCACGTAGCGGTCATAGGCCATGGCGGTGAGCGTCCCAGACTCCACAGCAGAGAGGGAGTGCACCATCAACATCTGCACCAGGCAGGCAGCGAAGGTGACCTCCGGGGCGTTGGCCCAGAAGACGCCCAGCATCGTGGGCAGGATACAGGTGGGCATGGCCATGTCGGTGAGGGCCAGGATGGAGAGGAAGTAGTACATGGGCTGGTGCAGGCTGGATTCTGTCCAGATGACCCAGATGATCCTGCCCAGGGCCTCCAAAGGGCTGCAAAGAGCCGAGGTGGGGGGTGGGAGACAGACAGGCGCCCCTTCCTCTCAGAGAGGCCCCTGGGCTCATTCAGTACTTCTTCCTCTCATCCGGAGGGATGCAGAAAACAAGGTCACTCCAGCCGGTCTCCTTCTGGTCTCCTGGACGGCCACCTTCAGGGACTCTCAGACGAGGGCAGCATCTCCTGCCCGGCCTCGCTTGCTCCCGCTGGGTAGGTGGCGTTCCCTCTGGAGGGGCCAAGGGGTGGGCAGAGCACAGGACAGGAGACCCCAGGGAGATCTGCCGGCAGCCCCAGGTCCCCTTGGTGCTCCAGGGGGGCAGGTGGAAGCGTTCTGGCAGGGAGCGGGAGGAGCTTTTATCTGAAGAGGCTTCTTCGGCCCTTGAGCTGGCCTCAGCGGTGGCCTCCTGATGACCGAGCCCTCTTCTGCCTCAGCCCTGGGGCTGCCCTTCAGGTGCCATGCAAGAGGGCGGCCGAGCATCATCTGCAGGTACCTGATCTGAGAGGGTTTTGTGGATCTATTTCATGCTCCACGGGGAGGCTGGTGGGTTTTTCTTTGGCACAGTAAAGGGGCCAGCTTTTACATGTTTATGATTCACTTTACAGTCCACCTTCCAGATGAAGCTTCTCCCACAGCAGCCACCCTGTGAAGGAGGCCAGGTGGGAGGCAGGGACTGGCCCCAATCATCCAGGAAGCCCCCATCGCTGGGAGGGAGGGAGGGCGAACAGAGCCCGTTCTCCTACCTTCACCGTAGCACCAGGCGGGCCCTCCATCTCTTCTTGTTGTGCTGAAGAGAGCCCAGCCATGACCCGAAGGGCAGAAGAGGCCGTCCTGAAGTGGGGCAGTTTGAAGAGCAGGGCAGAGGGGCCAGAGGGAAGGAGGGCCAGGAGGGCTTCAGCCACCAGGGCCTTGGCCACCCCGGAGGTTGCTCGACACCATTTCCAGATGCTTTGAGTTGGGGGAGAGTTTCTGAATCAGGTTGAGCCAAGTGGTGAAGCCCAGAGGCAACGCAGGGAACCCCAATCAAGTCCCATCCTTTACTTGCTTAGGCCTAGTAGAGAGATCAGCTGAACAATGAACTACCTTTGAAAGGAGAAGCCAGTGCCTGCCGCCCATCAGAGCTGACCCCAGGCACAGCGCGGAAGAAGCCTGGCAGACGTGGAGGGAGCAAGAGCTCTTAGACTTATATGCCGCTTCACAAGGCTTTTACAGAGTCAGCCCTTTGCCCCCAGCCATCCGGCTCCTCCTTTGACCAACCTCGGAGAGATGGAAGGCTGAGTCACCCTGGAGCCTGGTGAGATTTGAACTGCTGAACTGTTGGCAGCCAGCGGTCAGCAGAATGAGCCTGCAAGAATGCACTCTAACCACTGGGCCGCCACCACCACCACCACCACCAGTAGACAGAATCTTGCCGGACTGAGGCTATAAACCTCTAACCTACCCTGAGAGAGAGAGAGAGAGAGAGAGAGAGAGAGAGAGACAGAGAGAGAGAGAGACAGAGAGAGAGAGAGAGACAGAGAGAGATAGAGACAGAGACAGAGACAGAGAGACAGAGAGAGAGAGAGAGAGAGGGACTATGCTGTGGCCATTGTGAACCCCTTCTTTCCTTCCTTCCTTCCCTCCCTCCCTCCCTCCCTCCCTCCCTCCATCCCTCAGAACTGTGCAGCCTCTTCATCTGGATCTTTCTCTGGGAAAGCTGTGTGCTGCCAGCCTTTTCCCTCACTGCTCATGCGTCTCACAAAGTATCATATAACAGACTATTCCAAGCGGTCGCTTGCCCCAACCCCCTGTACTCCACTCGTGGGCTAGGCGGTCAGGGACTACAGAGCCGGGGCCCCAGGCTGATGTTCTGCAACGCCAGGTCCGTGGTGAACAAAGCCCCCCTCATAAATGACCTTGTGTCAGAGGGGGACCCGGACCTGGTGGGAATTACGGAGACCTGGTTGGGCCCCGAGGGGGGTTTACCCCTCGTGGAAATGTGCCCACCAGGCTACCGTGCATTTCATCGGCCTAGGGCCCTAGGCAGGGGTGGGGGGGTGGCGGTTATTGTTAAGGAAAGTCTGGAGCCGAAGGAGACCACTGTGCCTCAGACGACCGGCTGTGACTCCCTCTTCGTGAAGTGGGGCCTAGGGAGGCAGTTGGGCCTGCTGCTTGTATACCTGGCTCCCCGCTATGTAACAGCAGCCCTGCCCGAGCTACTCGAAGTGGTTGCCGCGATGGCGGTGGAGACCCCCAGACTTATAGTCATGGGGGACTTTAACCTGCCATCGGCGGGCGAAACATCCGAGGCAGCTCGGGAGTTCATGGCTTCCATGACGGCCATGGACCTGACCCAAGTAGTTCAGGGCCCCACTCACGAGGGAGGACACACGCTGGATCTGATTTTTGTCTCTGGACACTGGATTAGTGATCTCGGAACAGGGGATTTAGTCATCTTACCCTTGTCATGGACAGATCACTCTCTCCTTCGGATAGACTTTCCAACCGTCACACCTCACCGCGGGGAGGCGGAACCGGAAACACCAAGTTGGTTCCGCCCCAGGCGCCTGATGGACCCGGAAAGGTTCCAGAGGGAGCTTGGGCCAGTACCTGTATCCCTGCCCCGCGGCTTGACTGAGGACCTAGTGGCCGCGTGGTATAGTGCGGCCACGGGGGCCTTGGACCGAGTCGCGCCCTTGCGGCCTCTCATGCGGCGTCGAGTCACCCAGGCTCCTTGGTTTACCGAGGAGCTTCGGGAGATGAAACGCCGCAAGAGACGCCTAGAGAGTAGGTGGAGATCTTCTCGATCCGAAGCTGACCGAACACTAGTGAGAGACCATATTAGGACTTACTTAGTGGCGCTAAGAGTGGCCAAACGTGAGTATTGTGCCACCCTTATCGCGTCCGCGGAAAACCGCCCTGCCGCCCTGTTTGGGGTGACCCGCTCCGTCCTTCATTTGAGGCCGCGGGAAGCCCCTCTGCAGGGTCGAGCAGAGGAATTTGGAGTATTTCTGCAGGACAAAATCACTCAGATTCGGAACGAGTTGCCCTCCACTAGTGGCCCAGTCGGGGCGTCCGGTGCTGGTTTTGAGATAACACCTTGGGAGGAGTTCGACTTTGTTACTACCGAGGATATGGACAGGTTGCGGAGGAACCTTAGAGCCACCACATGTTTATTGGACCCGTGCCCCTCCTGGCTTGTACTGGCATCCTGGGAGGTGACACGAGGCTGGCTCCAGGGCATTGTGAATTCATCTCTGAGTGAGGGGTCCTTGCCCACCGTTTTGAAAGAGGCGGTGGTGAGGCCCCTCCTCAAGAAGCCATCCCTGGACCCAGCTTTATTAGAGAACTATCGTCCCGTCTCCAACCTTCACTTTTTAGTGAAGGTTGTTGAGAGTGTGGTGGCTCAACAGTTTCCCCGACATCTGGAGGAAGTTGATTATCTAGACCCGCGCCAGTCCGGCTTCCGGCCCGGTCACAGCACCGAGACGGCATTGGTCGTGTTGGTTGATGATCTCTGGAGGGCACGGGATAGAGGTTTTTCCTCTATCCTTGTCCTATTAGACCTCTCAGCGGCTTTTGATACCATCGACCATGGTATCTTATTGCACCGATTGGGGGGGTTGGGGCTGGGAGGCACCGTTCTACGGTGGTTCTCATCCTACCTCTCTGGTCGGTCGCAATATGTGTTGATGGGAGGGCAGAGGTCGTCCCCGAGGCCCCTCATATGTGGGGTCCCTCAGGGGTCGGTCCTCTCTCCCCTTCTGTTCAACACCTATATGAAGCCGCTGGGCGAGATCCGTGGTTTTGGGGTGGAATACCATCTGTACGCTGATGACACTCAGTTGTACATATCCACCCCAAACCACCCCAACGATGCCATCGAAGTGCTGTCCCGGTGTCTGGAGGCCGTACGGATCTGGATGGGTAGTAACAAACTCAAACTCAACCCGTCCAAGACCGAGTGGCTGTGGTTTCCGGCACCCCGGAGAGGTGGGCGAAGCGCGGTCTCAGGGGTTTTTTAATTAGGAAATTGTCTAAATTATCTTTTTTAGGGGGTTCAAGGGAGGGGGGTAGATATAGACAGATGGAGATGGAAACAGCAATTAGTAGTAAGGGCCAGGATAGCAGTCGACGGCGGGAAGCGGAAGGCGAAAGGCAGGGGGATATTCGAGTCATTCCTCAGGAGGGCATACCAATTCAGAGGGTCGTGGGGAGGGGCAGGACCGAGGGGAGACAATTTTCATCCTCCCGGTTGGTGGCACGCAGCCGTTGGTTACAGACGGTCGGGTGCCACAACCCTCGCAGGCTAGGTGGCCAGGGAATACAGAGCCAGGGTCTGCGGCTGATGTTTTGCAACGCCAGGTCCGTTGTCAACAAAGCCCCCCTCATTAGTGACCTTGTGTCAGAGGGGGAGCCGGACCTGGTAGGAATAGCGGAGACCTGGTTGGGCCACGAGGGAGGTCATCCCCTCGTTGAAATGTGCCCACCAGGTTACCGCGCATTTCATCAGCCGCGGGCCCTAGGCAGGGGTGGTGGGGTAGCGGTCATTATCAAGGAAGGCCTGGAGCCGAGAGAGACCATTGTGCCGCAGACCTCTGGCTGTGAGTCCCTCTGCATGAAGTGGGGCCTAGGGAGGCAGTTGGGCTTGCTGGTTGTATACCTGGCTCCCCGCTATGTAGCAGCAGCCCTGCCCGAGCTCCTGGAGGTGATCGCTACGGTGGCAGTGGAGACCCCCAGACTTATAGTTATGGGGGACTTTAACCTGCCATCGTTGGGCGAATCATCCGTGGTAGCTCGGGAGTTCATGGCTTCCATGACGGCCATGGACCTGACCCAAGTAATTCATGGCCCCACCCATGAGGGTGGACATACGCCGGACCTCATCTTCGTCTCGGGCCAATGGAAGAGTGATCTGGGTACAGGGGACATAGACATCATACCCTTGTCATGGTCAGACCACTCACTTCTCCGACTCGACTTTCCGACCGCTGCTCCCCTCCGCGGGGAGGCGGAACCAGAGTTACCAATCTGGTACCGCCCCAGGCGCTTGATGGACCCGGATGGGTTCCAGACAGCGCTTGGGCCATTTCCTGTATCCCTGACCCGCGCCCCGATGGAGGACCTCACGGCCGCATGGAATAGTGCGGCCGTGGGAGCCTTGGATCGGGTCGCGCCCTTGCGGCCTCTCTCGCGGCGGCGAACCACCCTGGCTCCTTGGTTTACTGAGGGGCTGCGGGTGATGAAACGCCGCAAGAGATGCCTAGAGAGAAGATGGAGGGCTAGCCGCTCTGAATCTGACCGGACACAGGTAAGAGCCCATTTACGGACTTACATTGTGGCGCTGAGGGTGGCCAAACGTCATCATTGTGCCACCCTCATAGCATCCGCAGAAAACCGCCCTGCCGCCCTGTTTAGGGTGACCCGTTCCCTCCTCCAACAGAGGGAGCGGGAAGCCCCGTTACAGGGTAGGGCAGAGGAATTTGTGATTTTTCTGCAGGAGAAAACCGCCCAGATACAGAGTGAGCTAGCCCCCATTCATGGCCCAGTGGGATGCCACGAGGGAGATCTTGTTTGGGAGGAGTTTGACCCCGTTACTTCCGAGGATATGGACAGGTTACGTGGGCGACTGCGAGCCACCACATGTTCATTGGACCCGTGCCCCTCCTGGCTTGTACTGGCATCCTGGGAGGTGACACGAGGCTGGCTCCAAGAGGTTATCAACGCATCCTTGAGTGAGGGTTCCTTGCCTGCCTCCCTAAAAGAGGCTATGGTGAGGCCCCTCCTCAAGAAGCCCTCTTTGGACCCAGCTATTTTGAACAACTACCGTCCAGTCTCCAACCTTCCCTTCTTGGCGAAGGTTGTTGAGAGTGTGGTGGCACAACAGTTTCCCCGTCACCTGGAGGAAGTTGACTATCTAGATCCGCGCCAGTCCGGCTTTCGGCCCGGGCATAGCACCGAGACGGCATTGGTCGCGTTGGTAGATGATCTCTGGAGGGCCAGAGATGGGGGATGTTCCTCCATCCTGGTCCTATTAGACCTCTCAGCGGCTTTCGATACCATCGACCATGGTATCCTATTGCATCGGCTGGGGGGGTTGGGGGTGGGAGGCACTGTTTTGCGGTGGTTCTCCTCCTACCTCTCTGGCCGATCGCAATTTGTGCGGGCAGGAGAGCAGAGGTCGACCCCGAGACCCCTCACATGCGGGGTGCCTCAGGGGTCGGTCCTCTCGCCTCTCCTGTTTAATGCATATATGAAGCCGTTGGGTGAGATCATCCGTGGTTTTGGGGTAGAGTACCATCTGTACGCTGATGACACCCAGCTGTACATATCTACCCCAAACCACCCCAACGATGCCGTAGCGGTGATGTGCCAGTGCCTGGAAGCCGTGCGGATCTGGATGGGAAGTAACGGACTTAGGCTCAACCCGACCAAGACCGAGTGGCTGTGGTTTCCGGCTGCCCGATTCAACCAGCTTTCTCCAACGCTGGCCATAGGGGGCGAACATCTTGCCCCTGTGGATGGGGCGCGCAATTTGGGTGTCCTCCTGGATACCCGGCTGTCTATGGAAGAGCAAGTGACAGCTGTGGCCAGGAGGGCGTTTTACCAGGTTCGCCTGGTTCGCCAATTGCGCCCCCTATTGGATCGGGACGCCCTTCGCACAGTCACTCATGCCCTCGTGACATCCCGACTGGACTATTGTAACTCTCTCTACATGGGGCTCCCCTTGAGGTGCACCCGGAGGCTTCAGTTAGTTCAGAATGCGGCCGCGCGAGCAATTATGGGCACCTCTAGGTTTGCCCACGTAACACCGCTCTTGCGCGAGCTGCACTGGCTACCTGTCGTCTTCCGGGTGCGCTTCAAGGTGTTAGTTATCATCTTCAAAGCGCTCCATGGCTCGGGACCTAGCTATCTGCGAGATCGGATCCTGCCCCACACATCCTCACGACCGATTCGCTCCCACAGAGAGGGGCTTCTCCGGGTGCCGTCCACTAGACTTTGTCAGCGGGCGACGCCCAGGGGAAGGGCGCTCTCTGTGGCGGGCCCGGCCCTCTGGAACGACCTTCCCCCTGATATTAGAACGACCACCGACCTCCGCTCCTTCCGTGTAAAATTGAAGACCCATCTCTTTCGACTGGCCGGCCTTGAATAGTTCTCTCTGTCTTTTAATTATAAATTTTAAATGGGTTTTTAATTTATGTTTTTAGCACGGGTAGATTTATTTAATTCGATTTTAAGAAATATTTGTATTATTGTATATTGTTTTTAATTATGCCTGTGCACCGCCCCGGGTCCCTGTGGGGAGAGGGTGCGGTTAATAAATCCCAACTTATTATTATTATACCCCGGTTCAGCCAGTTAAGTCCAACACTGGCCATTGGGGGCGAACAACTGGCCCCTGTGGAGAGGGCGCGCAACTTGGGTGTCCTCCTGGATTCCCGGCTGTCCATGGAGGACCATGTGGCGGCCGTGGCCAGGGGGGCGTTCTATTAGGTACGCCTGATACGCCAGTTGCGCCCCTTACTGGACCGGGGAGCCCTTCGCACAGTCACTCAAGCGCTTGTGACATCCCGGCTGGATTACTGCAACGCTCTCTACATGGGGCTCCCCTTGAGGTGCACTCGAAAGCTACAGTTAGTACAGAATGCGGCCGCGCGGGTGATTATGGGTGCCTCAAGGCAAACCCACGTAACACCTCTCCTGCGCGAGCTGCACTGGCTGCCTGTGGCCTTTCGAGTGCGCTTCAAGGTGTTGACAACCATCTTTAAATCGCTCCATGGCTCGGGGCCTAGCTATATACAATACAATACAATACAATAGCAGAGTTGGAAGGGACCTTGTAGGTCTTCTAGTCCAACCCTCTGCATGGGCAGGAACCTTATACCATTTCAGACACATGGCTGTCTAACATCTTTTTAAAGACTTCCAGGGTTGGGGCATTCACAACTGCTGGAGGCAAGCTGTTCCAGAGGTTAATTGTTCTTACTGTTAGGAAATTTCTCCTTAGTTCTAAGTTGCTTCTCTCCTTGGTTAGTTTCCACCCATTGCTCCTTGTCCTGCCCCCAGGTGCCTTGGAGAAAAGTTTGACTCCCTCTTCTTTGTGGCACCCTCTGAGATATCGGAACACTGCTATCATGTCTCCCCTGGTCCTTCTCTTCATCAAACTAGACATACCCAGCTCCTGCAGCCGTTCTTCATATGTCTTAGTCTCCAGTCCTCTAATCATCTTGGTTGCTCTTCTTTGCACTCTTTCCAGAGTCTCCACGTCTTTTCTACATCGTGGCGACCAAAACTGTATGCAGTATTCCAAGTGTGGCCTTACCAAGGCACTATACAGTGGCATTTACACTTCACGCGATCTAGATTCTATCCCTCTGTTGATGCAGCCTAGAACTGTGTTGGCTTTTTTGGCAGCTGCTGCACACTGCTGGCTCATATTTAAATGGTTGTCCACTAGGATTCCGAGATCCCTCTCACAGTTGCTACTATTGAGCAAGGTACCACCTATACTGTACTTGTGCATTTGGTTTTTCTTGCCTATATACGAGACCGCCTCCTGCCCCATACATCCCTTCGTCCGATCCGCTCCCACAGAGAGGGCCTTCTCCGGGTGCCGTCGGCAGGACAATGCCGGTTGGCGACACCCAGGGGAAGGGCCTTCTCTGTGGCGGGCCCGGCCCTCTGGAACGACCTACCCCCCGACCTTCGCTCTCGGACCTCCGCCTCTTCCGCCAACGTCTTAAGACGTATTTATTTCAACAAGCCGGCCTAGGATAGCCCCCCGTTTCTGACTTTTAAAAAATAAATTATAATTTGGGAAGGTTTTTAACATGGGTTTTAGCACGGGTTAACTAATTTAATATATTTTAAATTGATATTTATTGTATTTTTGTGGTTTTAATAATGCCTGTGCGCCGCCCTGGGTCCGAACAAGGAGAAGGGCGGGGTATAAATTTAATAAAATAAAATAAAATAAATAAATATAGTATTATATAAGAGTAGAATATAATATACTATGAAAATACATTGGTCCCTTGTGGAACGTCATGTAGAATCCACTGTGACCATTGTTCAAGCTACGCGTGTAACCAATGCCCTTTTATCGCGTGACGCATCCCATAATACCCAAGGTCTCTTCCCTTTGTTTCTGTAGCCCATAAAAAGGCTGAACTTTCTCCTTAATAAACGTGGTTGGCTTTGCCTGCATTCCTGGGTGGTTCATATTCTCAGATGGCCTCCTCCTCCTCCTCACCTGCACAGGTAAAAGTCTCTCTCCCTAATTCAGGGATTGGGCTCTTATTAGCTCCGCAACCACCTGGCCAAATGGGCCCGTCAGTAAGGAATCAACGATCCAGAACTGAAGAAAGTTGCAGGGAAGTTTTGTTTCTTTGCTGGAGATATTTTGGGGGGAATTTTGTGAGTTTCCAAAAGTCCAGGAGTTTTAACTTTCTACGTGGGGAATACTTGGCGGCCCCACTGGGTGCAAGAGCAGGAGGCTGGACACCCCCCAATTCTTCTGATTTCTGTTTGGTGGACCAAACGTATGAACAAACTCATGAAGGAGGCAGAAGGGCAGAGAAGGTGAATGTTGGGTTAACCTTCTGTTTTGTTGGCAGCCATTCGGAAGGGAAGGAGACCTCCAAGCCCGGCGAGAACCCCTTCTCCACCATCAGCCATGAGGTCTCTGCGCCAGAAAACCCCACCCAGAAGGATCTCGAAATGAAGCCACTCTTCAGCGGATCGTCCAATAGATCGGCAGGCAACCAGACCCTCCTGGAGCCCACCGTTTTCTTCCTGTCTGGGATTCCTGGCCTGGAAGCGGCTCACCGCTGGATCTCCATCCCCTTCTGCTCCATGTTCGTCATCGCCCTCCTGGGCAACGTCGCCCTCCTCTACGTCATCAAGACAGACCTGAGTCTCCACAAGCCCATGTTCCTCTTCCTCTCCATGCTCTCCTCCATCGATCTGGTGTTGTCCCTCACCACCATGCCCAAAACCCTGAGCATCTTCTGGTTCCACGCCGGAGAGATTGGGCTGGTCGGCTGCCTGGTGCAGATGTTTTTCCTCCACTCCTTCTCCATCATGGAGTCTGGGCTGCTCTTGGCCATGTCCTTTGACCGCTACGTGGCCATTTGCCACCCTCTGAGGTACCACAGCATCCTGACCCATTCCCTGGTGGCCAAAGCAGGGCTGGTGGTTCTGACGAGAGCGGTCTCCCTGACGATGCCCCTGCCCTTCCTGCTCGGGAGGCTGCCCTACTGCCACTCCCTCACGATTGCCCACTGCTACTGCGACCACATGGCCGTGGTGAGGCTGGCCTGCTCCGATACCCGCTTCAATAACATCTACGGGATCTTTGGGGCCCTCCTGGTTGCTTGCTTTGACTTGGGCTTCATCGTGCTGTCCTACGCCAAGATCCTCCGGGCGGTCCTGAGCCTGGCTACCAAGGAGGAGCAGCACAAAGCCTTTGGCACCTGCCTGTCCCACGTCTGCGCCATCCTGGTCTTCTACGTCCCGGTGGTCCTCTCCTCCGTCCTACACAGGCTTGGCCCCCATGTTCCCGCCTACATCCACATCCTCCTGGCTAACTTCTACCTGCTCTTCCCGCCAATGGTGAACCCCGTTATTTATGGGGCGCAGACCAAGCAGATCCGAGAGAGGGCTCTCCACCTCTTCTATCCCCAGCAGCAGTCACGCAAGGCAGCCTTGTAGAGGAGCCGAAATGAACACGAGTCGCGTGTTCACATCGCTATGCAACATGTAAATCGGGATGCTTCCTTCCCCTGCTTGCCTCCGCCTTCCCTCCCTGGTATTTTTTATTTTTTTATTTTATTTTATTTATATTTATATCCCGCCCTCTTCCACAAAGGACCCAGGGCGGCGCACAGGAATTTAAAAACATATAAACCATAAATACATAATTTAAAAATATATTAAATTAATCTAATCCTATGCTAAAACCAATTTTAAAAATCCCAATTTAAAACTCACTAAAAAAGTCCCCATGGGAGGTTAGGCTAGGCCGGCTTGTTGGAAAAGATGTGTTTTTAAACACTGGCGGACGAGGCGGAGGTCGGTGATGGTGTGCAGTTCAGGGGGTAAGTCGTTCCACAGGGCAGGGCCCGCCACAGAGAAGGCTCTTCCCCTGGGTGTCGCCAGACGGCATTGCCCGGCCGACGGCACCCTGAGGAGGCCCTCTCTGTGGGAGCGTATCGGTCTGAGGGATGTATGGGGCAGGAGATGGTCTCGCATATAACTAGGCCCCGAGCCATGGAGCGCTTTGAAGATGGTCGTCAAAACCTTGAAGCGCACCCGAAAGACCACAGGAAGCCAGTGCAGCTCACACAGGATCGGTGTTATGTGGGAGCATCTAGTAGCTCCCGTAATCACCCGCGTGGCTGCATTCTGGACTAACTGTAGCTTTCGAGTGCACCGCAAGGGAAGCCCCATGTAGAGAGCATTGCCCCTGAGGCTCCAGGCCTTGCTCTCCCCACCACTGCCAGTGGCCAAAGTCAGGAGAAAAGCCTCCCTCTCCTGGGACCTCTTGGGTTGCCTCACCTATGTCCCCTCTGAGCCTCCCTGTCAGACCTGCCTCCCCTTGGGCTTCTAAGCGAAGGCGATTCTTCGCTCCGTTGGGTGAGACAAGTAAGGCAGTTGACTAGAAGTCAAGGGAATGACAGGTCATGTGAAGGCAGAGCGGACAGTCTGGACCAGTTGACTTTCCTCCCGTGGTCCCTTCCCTTCGTTTGTCTCCTGTTGTCCAGTCAAATGTAAAAGAGACGCTTTGGAAACAGCTCGGCCGTTCTTCTCCCAGGGAAATGGCCTTGAAGGCTTGGTAGGTTCTCACAGAGAAGGCTCCTCCCACTTAGGCTTCACTTTCCCGCAGGCCCTCGCCCCCCTCCCTCCCTCCCCTCCAGCTTCCTCCCAGGGTTCATGGCAGACCGTCTGGGAGGCGGCAGTTCAGACATTGGCCCCAGGGCCCCTAGGAAACCGGAAGGGAACGGCCTCCACGCAGTCCCTGGTCTGCTGCTATTAGACGGGTCTGGTGAGACAGGCGTTCTAGGGCTGGCCCAGCACCAGCAAAGAGGCGGAGTCCAATTCTCTCTGAGTCACACGTTTATTCAGATGTTGGCAAAGGTGGGTCCTACCATTAAGTTGCAGGAATCTACTCAGACTTCTTGCCTTCCCCTGGAAACGACCAGATAAGGATCCTGACCTCAGCTGCCCGTTGGCCCTGTTTAGGGTGGCCTGTCCCTTATTGGGTAGGAAGGTCTCCCGGAATATCTGTTGGGGTATTGTGAAGATTATTCAGATCCACTTGATCTCAGACTCTGATACAACAGAGCAGGCTGAGGTTCTTGGATGTACAGTCTGATCATCAGAGGTGGGATTCAGCAGGTCCTGACCAGTTCTGGAGAACCGACAGCGGAAATTTGGAGTAGTCGGGAGAACCAGTAAATGCCACCTCTGGCTGGCCCCGCCCCCATCTCTTCTCTGCCTCCTGAATCCCGGCTGATGGGGAGGGAAGGGGGATTGTGCAGTACCCTTCCCCTGCCACGCCCACCTGGACATCCCACAGCCACCTAGCCACGCCCACAGAACTGGGAATAATTTTTTTTGAATCCCACCACTGCTGGTCATGTGATCTGGGATGAGTTGTCCAGTCTCTTCTTAAACCCCTCCAGAGATGGAGCCCCCACAACCTCTGGAGGGAACCTGCTCCTCTGATTAATTATCTTGCCTGTCAACTCTGCCTACAATTTGTGGTTTCTCGATCCCATAGCCCTCCGCACCATCCGCAGGTGGCCCTCCTGGGTCTTGGCATCGTAGCGCATGGGGCTGAGCAATGGCGGGACCAGGGAGTAGATACGCAAAGCAGGAAAGGGCAGCCCGTCCCCCTTCTGCTTCCGAGCGGCAGGACAGGCTGAGCTGGGTCAACGTGGGAGGGGATGGAGGCCAGGTCCCAAGAGGGGAGATTGGGGGAAAGCAGAGGGAGGGTCTTCCCAGCCTAGGAGAGAAATGGGGATGCCTTGTTTTCTGAGTCAAGCTATCACGGCTGCCAGGAAAGGGGCTTCTGAGGGCCTCTGGCGGACACACCCTGGATCTCATCTTCGTCTCGGGACAATGAAGTAGTGATCTGGGAATAGGGGATTTAGTCATCACACTCTCCTTCGGCTTGACTTTCTGATCGCTGCACCTCACTGCGGGGAGGCGGAACCGGATATTCCTATATGGTTCCGCCCCAGGCTCCTGATGGACCCGATAAGGTTCCAAAGGGAGCTTGGGCCAATTCCTGTGGACTTGCCCCGCGACTCGACTGAGGACCTAGTGGCCGCATGGCTAAGTGCGGCCACGGGGGCCTTGGACCGAGTCGCGCCCTTGCGGCCTCTCTTGCGGCGACGAACCACCTGGGCTCCTTGGTTTACCGAGGGGCTCAGGGAGATGAAGCGCCACAAGAGACGCCTAGAGAGCAGATGGAGATCATCTCACTCCAAAGCCGACCGAACACTAGTGAGAGACCATATTAGGACTTACTTAGTGGCGATAAGAGTGGCCAAACGTGAGTATTGTGCCACTCTTATTGCATCCGCAGATAACCGCCCTGCCGCCCTGTTTGGGGTGACCCGCTCCCTCCTCCAACAGAGGCCGCGGGAAGCCCCTTTACAGGGTCGAGCAGAGGAATTTGGGACTTATCTGCAGGAGAAAATCACTCAGATTCGGAGTGAGTTACCCTCCATCGACAGTGGCCCAGTCGAGCGTGCCGAGGCTGTCCTTGTGACACCATCATGGGAGGAGTTTGATTTTGTTACTACCGAGGATATGGACAAGTTGTCAAAGAGACTTAGGGCCACCATATGTTTATTGGACCCGTGTCCCTCCTGGCTTGTACTGGCATCCTGGAAGACGACACGAGGCTGGCTCCAGGGCATTGTCAACGCATCTCTGAATGAGGGGTCCTTGCCCGCCGTCTTGAAAGAGGCGGTAGTAAGGCCCCTCCTCAAGAAGCCGTCCCTGGATCCAGCATTATTAGAGAACTATCGTCCCGTCTCCAACCTTCACTTTTTAGTGAAGGTTGTTGAGAGTGTGGTGGCTCAACAGTTTCCGCGACACTTGGAGGAAGTTGATTATCTAGACCCGAGCCAGTCCAGCTTCCGACCCGGGCACAGCACCGAGACGGCATTGGTCGCATTGGTTGATGATCTCTGGAGGGCACGGGCTAGAGGATTTTCCTCTATCCTAGTCCTATTAGACCTCTCAGCGGCTTTTGATACCATCGACCATGGTATCCTATTGTGCCGACTGGGGGGGTTGGGGCTGGGAGGCACCGTTTTGCGGTGGTTCTCGTCCTACCTCTCTGGTCGGTCGCAATGTGTGTTGGAAGGGGGGCAGAGGTTGGCCTCGAGGCCCCTCATATGTGGGGTACCTCAGGGGTCGGTCCTCTCGCCCCTACTGTTCAACACATATATGAAGCCGCTGGGTGAGATCATCCGTGGTTTTGGGGTGGGATATCATCTGTACGCTGATGATACTCAGTTGTACATATCCACCCCAGACCACCCCAATGATGCCGTCGAGGTTATGTCCCGGTGTTTGGAGGCCGTACGGATCTGGATGGATAGCAACAAACTCAAGCTCAACCCGTCCAAGACTGAGTGGCTGTGGCTTCCGGCGCCCCGATTCAGCCAGATTATTCCAATTCTGGCCATTGGGGGCGAAACACTGGCCCCCGTGGAGAGGGCGCGCAATTTGGGTGTCCTCCTGGACTCCCGGCTATCTATGGATGACCATGTGGCAGCTGTGGCCAGGGGGGCGTTTCATGAGGTCTGGCTTCCTGTGGTCTTTCGGGTGCGCTTCAAGGTTCTAACGACCATCTTTAAAGCGCTCCATGGCTCGGGGCCTAGTTATATGCGAGACCGCCTCCTGCCCCATACATCCCTCAGACCGATACGCTCCCACAGAGAGGGCCTCCTCAGGGTGCCGTTGGCCGGTCAATGCCGACTGGCGACACCCAGGGGAAGAGCCTTCTCTGTGGCGGGACCAGCCCTTTGGAACGACTTACCCCCTGAACTCCGTACCATCTCCGACCTCCGCCTCTTCTGCAAGTGTCTGAAGACACACCTATTCCAACTAGCCGGCCTAGCGTAGCCTCCAATTCTGACTCATAGATAGTTTTAAAATGGGGATTTTAATTCGGTTTTAGCACAGGTTTTTTAGTTGAATAAGTTTTTTTAAAAAAAGTTTTATATGTTTGTATGTTTTTTAATATGCCTGTGCGCCGCCCTGGGTCTGTTTGGAGAAGGGCGGGGTATAAATTCAATAAAATTGAAAAATCGAAAAAATGATCTGCTGAACCTTCAAGGCATTTCTGGACCCCAAGAGGCGCCGCTGACACAACAGGAAGTGAATTGGCTATTTTGCTATCCGGTAAAGTATTTGGATGAGGACCAGAAGCTCCAGGGATGAGTCCCTGACTGTCAGGGGCAAGAAATCAGGGAGACCAGGCAGTTCAAGTGAATAGTTTGAAAGTTTTGGTTAAAAAAATAAATGTTATTTATTTTCCATTAACTACACTCCTTAGTGCTTAATAAAGATCGTGTTGTCTGGATATTTAATTGGCTTAGCAATTCAAATTCCCTTCTTCCTCTCCACCCCCTTTTCCCAACCACTGGTAAAAGAAGTTCCAAGTGGGATAACATTCCGTGTCTTCTTTCTGTTTGATTTTCAGTGTCGCTCTGTCCATTTCTGCCCAGCCTCATATCTTCCTCATTATCTCTTCATCTTGGGGTGTTTCTTCCTCTTTCCAATATTGTGCGAAGATAATCCTCGCTGCTGTAAAAACATGTAGTACTAAATACACACTTCTCTTTTCACGCTTTTCTGATATCATCCTTACTAAAAACAGTTCAGGTTTAAAATCCACATGTTCCCCTATTATCTTTTCTAGCCTTCTCGGTATTTTTGCCCATTTATTTTTGGTTTTAGCACAAGTCCACCACATATGATAAAATGGGCCCGTCTTTTGATTACATTTCCAACGTTTGCTAGACATATTTTTAAACATTTTAGCTAACCTAGCAGGCGGTAAATGCCATTTATAAAACATTTTATATAAACTTTCAAGTTTAATGTATGGTAGCACCTCCTACAAGAATCTGAACTACTAACAGTTGAAGCCACTAGGCGGTAGGTGTGAGTCAAAGGAATTCTAGGTGGGCTGGATCTCTTGTGGGCTCGAAAGGACTCCAAGCGTATGACGCTCCTGACGCTTCCTTCCCTCGGGCTCACCTGGTCGCCTCCTACAAATGGCCCAATTAAACCACTACCTAGTAAGTGGACATAGAATAGTTGATGAATTTATTTGCATCCACAGTGAACAGAAAGATCAAAACACACAAAGATGGTTAATTTCACACAGCCCTACTACGAGTTGGCTTGGACTCCACCTCGGACCTAAAATTTCCTCCTTTGCAGGCCCATAGCCATCAGCAGCCGCGTACGGATCTCCTTGGTCTTGGCGCCATAAACCATGGGGTTGAGCATGGAGGGGACCAGCAAGTAGACGTTGGCCAGGAAGATGTGGACACTGTGGGGGATGTTATGCCCAAAGCGGTGAGAAAAGAAGGAGAAGAGTCCAGGGGTGTACAGAATGAAGATGACTCCCGCGTGGGCCCCACAAGTGCCCAGGGCTTTGTGCCGAGCCTCCAAGGAAGGCAGGTGGAAGACGGTCCGTAGGATCAGCCCATAGGAGAGGAAGATGAAGGTCAGGTCTGAACCTGGAAAAACGAGGGACACAACCAGCCCGTAGAGGTTGTTGGGAGTGGTGTTCCCACACGCTAGTTTTACTAGAGCCATGTGCTCACAATAAGTATGGGAGATCTTTCGGGAGTGACAAAATGTCAACCGCAGCAGAAGTAAAGGCATGGGTAAGATGATGACAAAGGCCCGGATAACAATGACTGCTCCCAATTTGACCACCGTCCTTGGGGTCAGCAGGGTTGCGTAGTTGAGTGGGTTGCAGATGGCCACGTAGCGGTCATAGGCCATGGCGGTGAGTGTCCCAGACTCCACAGCAGAGAGGGAGTGCACCATCAACATCTGCACCAGGCAGGCAGCGAAGGTGATCTCCGGGGCATTGGCCCAGAAGATGCCCAGCATCTTGGGCAGGATACAGGTGGGCATGGCCATGTCAGTGAGGGCCAGGATGGAGAGGAAGTAGTACATGGGCTGGTGCAGGCTGGATTCTGTCCAGATGACCCAGAGCAGGGTGGCATTGCCCAAGAGAGCCAAGACATAGACAAAGCAGAAGGGCAGGGAGAGCCAGGCCTGGACGTTCTCCAGCCCTAGGAACCCCAGGAGGAGGAAGGAGGTGGAAGGGGCGTAGGCACTGCGGTTGGCAGCTCCTGACATAGCAAATCTCATCCAAGGACCCAGATGCCCGTCTCTCCTTGAATGTTTCGATACAATCTGCTGAATCTAAAAGTTCTCTTTCTTCCCACCTCATCAATTGACCCGCAGTAGCTTTGGCCAATGTCTTCTCCTAAGTCGTGGGACCTTCTGACACTTCTGCTGGTCAGTGAGTCAGTTTCCTCCCTCCGGATGATGATGATGATGATGATGAACTGGGTGTTCCCCTTGGAGAAACGAAGGACATGAGTGATCCCACCCGGTGCTTTGTGGGGCAGAACCTAAGAATAGCCCCAGCGTACTTTCCGCCCCTCAGTTCCCACTCAGGAACAATGAGGGGATTTCCTTGCTGTGCTCCGGTTATAGAATCTGGGCTTCCCTTCCTCCAAAGGGAGAACTCAGCAGGCGGAAAGAGCCATCCTGGCCACGCTGCCTTCTCGGGGTGCAAGAGAAGACCTGCAAAGGAAAGGAAAGAGAGACGGAGCAGAGCTCAGCTGCTGTAGATGGAGTGAAGTGGCCCCCACGGGATGCTCCTCTCCGCAACCCCTATTCCAGAGCCTTCCGTAGTTCTAAAAAGGGTTTTAAGAGGAGATTCGACAGCCATTGGCTGAAATGGTAGAGGGTCTCCTTCTTGGGTGGGAGGTGGGACTCGGGAACCCCCAAGGGTCACTTACAACCCCATCCTTCTGTTCTGTTATTCTGTTATTCTTTCTGCGATCATGTCTGTCCATCCCATCAGGCCCAAAGAGGGTCTGAAATGATAGAGGACCTCCTGTAGAAGACCCCCAAGGTCCCTTCCAACCCTATTCTTCTTGGTTCCACATTCGCTTTCTTCCCTCAGTTCATCCCTTTTTGTCATGTTGACTTTCCAAGATCAGAAGTCTACACATTTCTTGAGTTACTTCAAGGAATAGACTAGACAAAAATAGAATAGAATTAAGAATAGATTAGAAGACAATGTTAGAGTTGGAAGGGACCTTGGAGGTCATCTAGTCCAACCCTCTGCCCAAGCATTTCTGACAGATGGCAACCCAGCCTCTTCTTGAAAGCCTCCAGGGGTGAAGCTCCCACCGTTTCTGAAGGCAGCTTCCGTTCCTTTGTTTGATCGTTCTCACTCTCCTGGTTAACTACGAGGGGTCCTTGGTCATTTCTGAGCTTGGTAGCTTCTTCCAGATGTCTCATCACCCAAACTAGGTATAACATCACCAATGCTAGTCTAACTGTGGTTTCCCATTCAGGTCTGCACCCATCGGATTCATCCGGCACCCTCTGCTCAAGAGCTGCACGGGGTGTATTTTAAGGGGGGCCTCTGTACACCTTGGCTAAGCAGGCTTACAATCAGGGTCAAAGAAGAGCCTCCACCCGGTGAATGCATTGGCTCCCTCTAGCCATTTTAATATCGATTTCATGCCTTCATTTTTAATGTCGGAGGCTCCCGTGTTCTAATCCTGCAGCTGCTTTATTCTGCTCTTTAGGGCATCACAAGGCAGCCAGAGACATTTAGGGGAGAGCTGGGAAGCATTCAAAATTTAAAAACAAATAAACTGCACATTTCTGCCCTGCTTAAAGAGGCAACACTGAGTCTTCATGCACACACACACACACACACACAGTCCCCCTCAAGCATTCCGAGCCACAACCACACGGACGCACCTGCGAGACGGCGAAGGTCTGGGTGACGGGAGCAGCGATGGGCCTCTCCAGCAACCTCCGAAGAAGCGCCACCCCCGGCGCAGAATCTGCTGGCATATAGAGCTCAGGTGCCGCCAGGTAGCAAAGGGACCAGATGGAGATGCTGGGCAGGGCAGGCCTCTCTGGGGGCTTCTGGCTGCCCATGATGCCCAGGGGGTGCAACGCCTCCACTGGGGTCCCACGGCTTCTGGGAGTAAAATTGCCCCACCCCACCCCTCCTCCCTTCTGCCAGAGCTGGAAGACCTTGAGGCCCCCTGGGAGGGCTCTCGCGTTGCGGCTGGCTGATAGATGAAGAACAGGCCCCCTCCCCTCTGCCCCCTCCCTCCCTCCCTCCCTCTTTCCCTCCCCACCTCTTTAGCCAGCTTGGTATTTCTATAGCCTTGTGTTCAGATGATCAGGTTTGGTGCCATTTTATCTTTGATGTCGTAAGCGGCCCAGAGTTCCTGTGTGGCGAATGCACTTTACAACTCAAGAGGCAAAAGGGAGGGGTGGGGGATCTCCTCTGTGGGGTCCCTGGGACGGATTCCCTCGTCAGGGTTTCCTTTCTTTATTTGGCTGCTGCTGCTGCTGCAAAAGGCAGAGAAACAAACCAGGATGGCAGCCTGGATGCTCTCCCACCCTCTCCTCCTCCTTGCACGGAGCATGGTTCTCAGGGCTTCTCTCCCACCCTCTCCTCCTCCTTGCACGGAGCATGGTTCTCAGGGCTTCTCTCCCACCCTCTCCTCCTCCTTGCACGGAGCATGGTTCTCAGGGCTTCTCTCCCACCCTCTCCTCCTCCTTGCACGGAGCATGGTTCTCAGGGCTTCTCTCCCACCCTCTCCTCCTCCTTGCACGGAGCATGGTTCTCAGGGCTTCTCTCCCACCCTCTCCTCCTCCTTGCACGGAGCATGGTTCTCAGGGCTTCTCTCCCACCCTCTCCTCCTCCTTGCACGGAGCATGGTTCTCAGGGCTTCTCTCCCACCCTCTCCTCCTCCTTGCACGGAGCATGGTTCTCAGGGCTTCTCTCCCACCCTCTCCTCCTCCTTGCACGGAGCATGGTTCTCAGGGCTTCTCTCCCACCCTCTCCTCCTCCTTGCACGGAGCATGGTTCTCAGGGCTTCTCTCCCACCCTCTCCTCCTCCTTGCACGGAGCATGGTTCTCAGGGCTTCTCTCCCACCCTCTCCTCCTCCTTGCACGGAGCATGGTTCTCAGAGCTGCTGTGCAATTGGGACGCAGGTGGGATTCAAACTCTTTTACCACCGGTTCTGTGGGCGTGGCTTACTCTGGCAGCCGACTCAGGAAACAAGGCATCCCCATTTCTCCTCTGGGCTGGGAAGACCCTCCCTCTGCCTTTCCCCAATCTCCCCTCTTGGGACCTGGCCTCCATCCCCTCCATCCCCTCCAGCTCAGCCTGTGCTGCCGCTCGGAAGCAGAAGGGGGCCGGGCTGCCCCTTCCCGTTCTGGGTATTCACCCCCTGGTCCCTCCCATGCTCCACCCCAGGCGCTACGGTGCCAAGGCCCAGGACTTAAGTTTTTTTACTACCAGCTCTGTGAGCGTGTCTTGGTGGGCGTGTCTTGGTGGGTGTGGCAGGGGAAGGTCACTGCAAAATCCCCACTCCCTCCAGATCAGCTGGGGCTCGGGAGGCAGAGGGTAGAGGGGGCGGGGCCAGCCAGAGGTGGTACTTACCGGTTCTCTGAACTACTCAAAATTTCCGCTACCGGTTCTCCAGAACCTCTCAGAACCTGCTGAACCCCACCTCTGAAGTAGCTCAGACAAAGGGCTTCCAGAGTCACGCAACCACGAGAGTGGGAGGAGGGCACCAGCAGTTCAGTTACTGCAGCCCATCTCGATAAAAGTAGTTTCAGCCTGGCTGTGGAGTGGATTCCTTGGCCTGGTGGGGCCTCATGGGGCGGACAACAGGGGACTGGAGAGGAAAGGGGGCGTCCCAAACTGAAGAGCTGGAAAGATGCCAATCCCTTCATTGGCTTGGCGGCTGCCTACAGAGGCTGAGCAAGCAGGAGGCTTTGGGTGGAAGGAAGACAGAAAACACCATTTTCCTACTGGAATGGGCCAACTCACCATGGCCAACTTGCCACAGGACAGTTCCATGTAATTATTCAAAATGATTAAAATATATTTTAATTGTTGTCATTGAGGTTTACTCTCAGGTGAACATAAAGCATTTCCCTTTCTTAAGGAGAGCCTCAGTTGAGGAAGTTCTGGGATTCAGTTCTGGAATTCCGGCAGCCTTGGAGGAAGCTGTCCTTGGAGAAGAGGCACGGAGGCCCCCTGTCGGCCAAGCCCTTTCCTTGAGCAGCATATCTCAGCCCTTCATGGACCTCACGCAAGAGACAGAAGGCTCCGTAGAGGGAAGTGGCCCTCTCAGGTTTCAGAAGTTCTGAAGCACTTCTCCTTCATCATCTCCATCTCTAGCATCATCATCATCATCCATGAGAAACTCATTTTACGGAGAATTATCCGCTGCTCCCTTGGAGAGGTTCTTCTGGGCTGATGAGGCCTCCTCTGATAATGGGGGACAGGGACATCCAGGCATCCTAGAAGGAGAGGTGGAGTCCATGGGTCAGCAAAGGGGCCGAAGGAGGGTTTGTAATGTCCATCCTGAGGTCGGTTTGCATAGTCCGGGGATCGGGGTGGCAGGGGACTTTCAGCCTCCGCAGGCAGGTCAAACGTTAGGGTGTTGGCCATGGCAACAGGAAGGCTGCAAGGACCTGGTGAAGATGGCAGTTGACTTCAGAGGCGGCCGGTCTCCCTCTGCCTCCTCCTGGGATGAAGAAAGCAACTTCCCGCTTGGTTGTCTCCGCCCGTCCGGCTTCAGTGAGGCTCCCTGCTCCTGCTCAGCCTCATGAACTTCAGGGCCCGCTTCCGGATGTCTTTGGTCCTGGCCCCGTAGACAATGGGGTTGAGCACGGGGGGCAGCAGGAGGTAGACGTTGCTGCAGATGGCCTGGAGCAGAGGAGACGCGTCTGGCCTGTACCGGTGGATGACGGAGAGGCTGATCAGGGGCACGTAGAAGGCCAGGACCATGCACAGGTGGGCCAGGCAGGTGCCAGAGGCCCGCAGGCGCTGCTCCCAGGAGCTCAGCCCCAGGACGGCCTTCAGGATCAACAGGTAGGAGACGAGGATGAGCAGGAAGTCCAGGCCCATCACCAGGCTGATGGCGACCAGGCCGTAGACGATGTTCAGGTGGTGCTTGTCGCACGCCAGGTTCATCATGTCTTGGTGGAGGCAGTAGGAATGGCGCAGGTCCCTGGAGCCGCAGAAGGACAGGCGGTGGAGGAGCAAGGGCAGAGGAAGGAAGAAGGCCACCCCCCTCACCAAGGCCACCACGCCCACCTTGACCGTCACAGAGTTGCTGAGGATGGTGGAGTACTGGAGCGGGCGGCAGATGGCCACGTAGCGGTCCACGGCCATGGCCAGGAGGATGGTGGACTCCATGCCCGAGAGGGAGTGGATGAAGAACATCTGCAGGAGGCAGCTCCTGTAGGCGATCTCCTTGGCGTCCAGCCAGAAGAGGGAAAGGACCCTGGGCATCGTGCAGGAGGCCAGGGCCAGGTCCACCCCTGCCAGCATCCCCAGGAAGAAGTACATGGGCGTGTGGAGGGCCGGCTCGGCTTTAATGACCAGCACCACGATGGAGTTGCCCACCAGGGCCACCACGTACATGGCACACAGGGGGAAGGCCAGCCAGAAGTGGGCAGCTTCCAGGCCGGGCAAGCCCCTCAAGATAAAGGGGGAGAAGGGGCTGCCTCCCAGGCTCTCGTTCGCGAGGGGCATTGCCAGGGTGGCATCCGGAGGCCCAGTGCTCAGGTCTGCGGGAAGGAAAGAAGGCAGAGTTGGTAAACTTGAGGAGACAGGGGGCTTCTTGCTCCCTCCCCCCCCAAAGGCGCGCCCATCCCTGCAGAAGGCGCTGGTGGAGGGGCCCCATGCCTGTGGCTCTTGGGGGGAGGGACATCAGCAGCCAGGGGGCCAGGAACTGTTATAAGCCGAGGACTACCTGTATCCTAAGTGTTGGGGTGCTGGAGGGGCTGGATCAGTGGTGAAATTCTTTTTTTTACTACCGGTTCTGTGGGCGTGGCTTGGTGGGTGGGGTGTGGCTTGGTGGGTGTGGCCTGGGGGCGTGGCAGGGGAAGGATACTGCAAAATCCCCATTCCCTCCCAATCAGCTGGGACTCGGGAGGCAGTGAGTAGATGCGGGTGAGGGAACTACTCAAAACTTCCGCTACCGGTTCTCCAGAACTGCTCAGAACCTGCTAAGATTTCACCCCTCGGCTGGATGGAGGATTAAAGAGACGTTTCCTCCCTCAGCCATGGAAACTCTCTGGGTCACCCTCTCGCAGCCCATCCCAGCCCATCCCGCAGGGTTGTCGTAGAAGGGGAAAGTGGGGGATATTTTTGGGGAAGAAGGCGGAGCCTCCCGAGCCGACACAATTCCAACCCGGCTGGAATTCGCCTCCCCCGTGATTCCATAAGGAATCTAAGCCGCCCCAGAGAGGTGGTGATTAGGAGATAAATCTTCGCTGGGTGCAGGGACCACGCAAGATCCCTGCCCCACACGAAGCAAAATCTCTGAAGGGAGACGAATCGCATCTCCCCCCCCTTTCTGGAGGGTGGACCAAAGGCGAAGGAGAATCTTTGAAATAAGAAAGCAAAAATCTGCTGAAATACTTCGGGAAGGTACTTTATTTGGTCTCTGAAACACTCTGCTAAGAAACCTTTTTCTTTTACCAAAGCTTTGAAGTTAAAGATAAGCTGCGAATTTAAATTGAAGTGTGAGATTCCTCAGGTTCACAGAATGTTTGGAAATGGCCGACTGAACTGATAATAGTTACTTACGTTTGTGCTGAAAAGGATTGGATTATGTCTGACTTTTCTAATTCTTTTTTTCTGTCTTTTTGATTTATTTCACTCAAAACTTTGAAATTTGGAGCACTTCCACAATCCTATAATTATTTGGACACTCTATTGCGCATCTTTAAACTTAAATAAGGACTATATCTTTATCTTTTTTTTTGTCTCTGTTTTCCTTCCAACAAAAAGGACTGAAACACTTTGAAACTATTTAAACTATTTCATACATCGTATCGCTCTTGGAAAAACAGTGGGCGGACATACATGAATAGATTTACTGGAAATATTGTCTAGAAACAAACTAACAGAGATAAACTAAGCGTTAACAAGGTAATTGGAGCTACTTTTTCCTAGTTTGCGGATTCGCCAAAATGTCTACGCACATAGATATATACACTGCAGAAAATCAGGAGCTTTTGGCTGAAATCTTGAGGGAATTGAGAGAATTTCGTGCAATACTCGACATTACACCAAGTGAAGAAATTGAACAGATTAGAGAAATTAAAGAAGAAAAGGGAAACGAGGCTGTTTGTGGACTGGATTTAACTGAAGACGAAGGAGAAGATCCAGGAGGGGAGATAAGATCAAGACCCCATCAGAAATTTGAATTTCAACCTGTCTGGCAAAAGGAAGGAAAAGGAGAACAAAAGATAGAGGAAATCACATCAGAGATACACTTGATATTTGAAAATAAATCAAATTTGAGGAAAAGAATTGGTCAGCACTATGATTGTACAGCTATACAGGATCACAATGTGCCAATGGAAGTTTATAAAGAACTTGAGAAGAGGAAAAAAAGTCGATGGAGAATGTGGACTTTAAAAGAGGCAAATTTAATTCATCCTTGGAGAGACAACGGCTGAAAAGAGGAACTTTTATCCCTTGATGAGAAATAATTAGGCTGGGTTTAAATTACCATCAAGGATTATTAATTAATTGATTGTTAGTAATAACTATAGATGCTTATAATAAGATTAGGTTTTTGATAATGATATATATTAGTTTATCTATAGATGGGGAATTGGGCTATTTAGATGGTTATAGAAAAATGATGTGTTAATGAATGATATATATCTGCTTATCTATAGATGGGGAGTTATGCTACTAAGATGGTTATAGAATATTCTTGGTAAAGGTTTTGTTAATGATAATATTTGTTTATCTATCGATGGGGAACTATGCTATTTAGATGGTTAAAGAAAGATGATGTGTTAGTGAATGATATATATTTGCGTATCTATAGATGGGGAATTATGCTACTAAGATGGTTATAGAATACTCTTGGTAAATGTTTTTGTTAATGATATATATTTGTTTATTTATCGATGGGGAACTATGCTATTTAGATGGTTATAGAAAGATTATGTGTTAGTGAATGATATATATTTGCTTATCTATAGATGGGGAATTATGCGATTAAGATGGTTATAGAATACTATCACTCTTGGTAAATGATCAATCAATTAAGAGTTACATAAAATTTTAGATAATTATATGGAATCTATAGAGATATGAGGGGATTAAATAAGGGATATTAATGGTAAATAGGATTTAAAGATATTATTAAAGAAAAAATAGATTGAGGCTAGAATACTTGATAAGACTTGTGGATACTGATATTGAATCACAGGATAAATTGTTAGATTTAAAATTAATAAAATGAGATAACCCATGAATAATAACCACTCCTGGAAGGCACAGAATTTATGGATACCCGATTATGCCTTCTTATATTTAAATTTATTTAAATTTATTTATACTGTTTTTGGTTCTTTTTTGTTTGGTTTTATAAATAGAACGTTATTATACAATTAGGCTTTACTTAAAAGGGTATTAAAACAACTAGCAAGATTTGGGACTGAGACATAAGAATTGTAATAATTGATATGAAAATTGAGCGATAAATCTTAAATCTGAAATTATAAATACCATCAACACAAAATAGAACTGGCTCCGAGGCCGAAATACACCAAGTAAATGAGATGAAGAGTGTGGAGTAGAGAGATAAGGGAAGAAGAGAGAGAAAGGAGAGAGGGCAAAGAGGGGGAAGATGAGAAGAGAAAGGAGGAGTAGAAAGGGGAGAGAGGAGAAGGAGAGAGGAAGGGGAAGTAGAGAAGGGAAGGGCGTCAGAGGGAAGAAAGGAGGTAGGGAGGAGGAGGAGAGAGGGGAAAGAAAATGATGGATAAGGCACAAATATGGTGTATGGAGAGCAGAAGAGCCCTCTGGGAGTTTTCTGGGTGTTGATGGTAAAATGAAATGATGGTAAAATGGAATGGTGTAAACATTTAATAATATAATATGATGTTGGCTATGTAACAGTATATATGTTGTTATTTACTTTGAAAATCGAAAATAAAATAAAAATATCTATTAAAAAAAAAAGAAGGGGAAAGTGGGGGAGGAAGAACAGGGCCCCTGGCTGGGACTCTCGGAGGGACGGGGGGGGATCTGGGCCCTTCCCCCTTGGACTCCCAATATGCCGCATCAGCCCCTCCCCCACCGGCACCGAGAGTTGTGCAGCCTCAGTTTCCTTTCCGCTACCAATCAGCAGCAGGGAAGGGAGTTGCAACTGCAAGCAGGCACCCACGGGCGCATCATGCAGCCAAAGGAAACGCAGCTGCGGAATGACGGCAGCCTTCCGATATCTGAGGGGCCGGCCCCAAAAAGAGTGGGGTCCCACCTGTTCCCCAGAGGCAGGAGAAGAAGCAACGGGTGGAAACTCCTCCAGGAGAGAAGCAGCCTGGAACTAAGGAGGAATTTCCTGACAGGGAGGACAATTAACCTCCATCCCTGGAGGTTTTGAGGACAGGGTCTGCTACTTGAGCAGGGGGTTGGACTAGAAGACCTCCAAGGTCCCTCCAAGCTCTGTAAAATCAACCTTCCCTCCCCCTCTCTCTCACCCCCCCCCCCCAGCAAACTGGCAGAACTGAAACATTTGTTAAACATGTGCAGATCTTACCTTGCGAGATCATTTCCTCTGCCTCTCTTGGTGCAGGTTTGGTGAATTAAGTCCCCCCCCTGGTGAGCCCTTCTTTCCTTCCTTCCTTCCTTCCTTCCTTCCTTCCTTCCTTCCTTCCTTCCTTCCTTCCTTCCTTCCTTCCTTCTCTGGTGCCTTCAACACGCATCCTCCATGAAGGCCCCCCCCGAGCCTCCGTCTCCAGCTTCCCTTGGGAAGACCCCTGCCCCACCCAGCTCCTCTCCCTGCGGAAGACCCTTTCCCTCTCCCCCACAGGAGGCTGGTTGCGTCTCTGGAGGAGCCGAGGGGCCTTTCTGCTGGCTGGGGACCTTCTCCGGCTCAGCCCCCTCGGGACCAATCGTCCCTGCTGGGAAGGCCCCACCCCAGAAGGGCAGGGCCCAGCGAAGGAGACGCCTGGTCCAGGGCGGCTCTAGGGATGCTGCCTGGAGAGGAACCGATTCCCAAGCCCAGGAAGAGAATTTCCCTGGGGGTTTTCCAGGAGGAGCTGCTGCGGCCACTTGAGGGCTCCAGGCCAGAGGCCGCCTTGAGGGCACAGCTGGCCCGGCCATGAAGGATGTTGGCCTGCTGCAGCTGGACCACCTGAATGCCCCATTCCTCCAAGTGACCCCCCTCTCCTTGCAAAAGATCTCATTCTCCCCCTGCCCTTCACACCCCCCAGCAGAGAGATGGGAGGAGGAAGAGCCCAGAGCCTCTGCGGGGAACCTTCGGATTCTCCGCCCTCCGGGTCAGGGTTGCCCCCAAAGGCAACTGGGCTCTCCTGCAGTCAGAACCGAGGAAGCTTCTGGGCTGAGAAGGAGCAAAGGGCTTTCAAGGAGAAGAAACAGGAAAGTCCAATTGCCTTTCGAAGAGCCGCTTTGGGACCCCAAGTAGGAAAGGCCGAGGCCCCCGGAAACGACGGGGAAGGGGAAGGAAGCCTAGTGTGAGAAAAACACAACAACTGTGTGTGTGTGTGTGTGTGTGTGGTGCAGTTGCCCCGACCTCACCAGCACCGGAGAAGAAGATGCAGGCTTTCCTCAGGCTCCTTCTCCCTCTGCCCCAACTCTCCCCTGGCCACGGCCCTTGGATGGAGGACGAGGAGGAGGGAGGTTCCCAGGGAAAGCTCACCAGGGAGGAATTTGGTTGGTGACACAGAAATCCCGGGGCTTCCTTGGAAACAGGGGGGGGAGGGAGACAGAGGGGGTGGGGGTCCCCTTTGACCTCTCAGCCCTGCCGGGGAGAGCAGAGCTGGCATTTCCAACCAAAGTAGGGGTGCTCCAGACACCCCCTCATTGGACTGCCCTCCCCTGCCCACCGTCCCTGCCAGGTGTCTGTGGAGGGGGGGCTCTCTTGACTCTTTCAGCCCAGTCTTTCCCCCCTCTGCCCCCCCCAGCATGCTGCTAATGCCCAGCGTTGGAGGCCCTCCTGCATGGCCCCCTCCCTCCCTCCCTCCCTGCCCCTGGACGGGCCCTCGGCAGCTCCAGGGAGAGGCTGAGCTGCTGCTGGTGCTGGTGCTATTTTTAAAGCCCAGGGTGGATGGGCTGAAGGCCATGTAAGGGAGAAAGGAAGACCAGGGCTTTTTTCTATAAATAAAGGAAAATAATGTGAACAGGAAGGGCGGCTGGGCTCCACTTGGGGCTCCCTTGGGAACTGGAAGGCAGGTTCAGGGAGAGAGGCTGGGGGGGGGGGTGGCCGGCTTCCCCCGGCAGCTGAGCCCCCCTGGATAGGGGAGGGTCTTGGAGAAAAGAGGGGCAGAGAAGATGCAGAGGCCGCAGGAGGATTCCTGGCGGCCCCACTTAGGAGGGGCAGCAGCTCTCTGGAGGGATGTGGTGCAAGACCTCCTCCTCCCCCAGGTGGGGGCTCCCCTGCTTGGAGGCTTTAATTTAATTTAATTTAAGCAACGAGTGGGCTGCATGGCTGCCCCACGGAACCCCTCCCAAGGCCAGGGCTCAGCCCCCCTGCAGCTCAGGAAGTCCAGCTATTTTTCATTCCCTTGGAAGTCCAAGTGCTGCACAGGCAGGAAACCCAAATGGTGGTCCAATCTCTTCCTGGAACCCTCCAGTGACGGAGCCCCCGTGACTTCAGGAGGCAAGCTGCTCCACTGGTCAATGGTCCTAACTGTCTGGCAGCTTCTTCTTACTTTTACCTGGGGCGTCTCCTTGATTAGTTTCTACCCACCGCTTCGTGTCCTGACTTCGGGTGCTTTGACCCCCCTCCCCTCTTCTTTGACAGCCCCTCAAATGTTGGAAGACAGCTGTCAGGTCACCCCCGGTCCTTCTCTTGGTCAGACTACAGGCACCCCCAATTCCAGCAACCGTCCTTCCGGTGTTTGAGCCTCCGGTCCCCTAACCCTCTTTCTTGCTCTTCTCTGTGCTCTTTCCAGAGTCTCCACGTCTTTTTCACATCGTGGCGACCAAAACATTAAGTCAACCTCAAATGGGCTGCAAGACCAAATCGAACCCCACAGCAAATCAGGGGAACAGATTCAAGGCTAGTTTGGCTCCCCAAAAGCTGAAATGGGCGTGGGGGGGAGAAGAGAACTCCGAGCTTCTTCCCCAACATTGTGGGGTAGTTTCTCCCTCAGAGTCTCGTGTAGGAGGAAAGAAATGTTGGTCGTGACAGATGAGTTGCCGTAGCCTTCTCCAGAAACGCTCTATTGGGCATTCTGTTCCTCCTGAACCTTTTAGCTTCCGCTCAACCCAGGTCCCTTTTTTCCTTCCTCTCAGAATCTCCTACCATGAATTCCTGCGTTGCTTCTTTGGGAAAACGTCGTCCATCCTCTGCCGAATCTGCTGGGTCTTCCTGCTGTAGCCGAGGGGGTTCAGGAGCGCAGGGACCGCAGGGCAGACGGTGGCCATCAGCCAGGGGGGAGGCCAGGGGGGAGAAGCGCTTCCCATACCGGTGGAGCAGACGGACGCCGATCATGGGGACGTAAAAAACGAAGAGGGCACAAACATGCGGGACACAAGGCTTGGGGGCCTTGAGGCGTCCTTGGTGGGATGCGATGGCCAGAACCGTCTTCAAAGTCACCACGTAGGAGGCGAGGATGATGGCCACATCAAACCCCAAGGGCCGAATCAGAAGAATCAAGCCATGCAGCAAGTTGACCTTGGTGTCTGCACAGGCCAGCCTCATTACGTCAGCATGGAGACAGAAGGCATGAGAAAGTCTCCCGGAGCTGCAGAAGGACAGGCGCTTAACCAGAAAGGGACCCGGGAAGCAGACCAAGGTACACCTCCCGGCAGCGGCTGCTCCTGTTTTGGCCACGAGGGTATTTGGGAAGAGCGTTGGGTACCTCAGTGGCTCACGGACGGCCATCAAAGCCATGGGCCCCAGAATGCCAGAGTCCAGCACTTGGGAGGCATGGACGAAGGACATCTGGGTGAGGCAAGCATTCAACCGGATGTCCTTAGAGCCAAACCAGTAGATGCTCAGCATAGTTGGGAAGGTGGAGGCGGAGTGTCCCAGATGTGAGCAGGCCAGGATGGAAAGGAAGATGTCCATGGGCTCGTGGAGGCTCCGCTCGGTCTTGATGGCCAAGAGGAGGAGGCTGTTTCCAAGCAGCGTGGAGACACAGAGCAGGAACAGGAAGGAGACCATCCATCGTTCTTCTCCGCCACCCCAGGAATGCTGGCCAGGAGAAAGGTGGGCAGGTTGAGGGTGCTGTTATTGGACATCGTGGCCTCTGACATGCTTCCTGCAGGAACGCGGGATGCAGCCATGCTGGGAAGCCATAGAGGGGAGCAAAGAAATCCTTGTGCTTGTCACGTTCTTTGGGAAATGCCCGCAGTCATTCGAAGCAGGTGGACGTCCCAGTCGAGTGAGACAGACCTGTTTATGAGGGCCTGCAACCGAATGTAAAGAATGGAGCTCAGCCCGGTCCATTTCTTCAGCTTCCGTCCTCCCTGGTCATTGGTGTCCTCTTCTCGTTCTAAAATGTAGCCCTGTTCCTTTCCTCAGTTCCTGGCATGCTGAGACCTCAACCGTTTCAGGACTCCTGGTGGCTTTGAGTGTGGACTCTGGGTTTAAAGGCTCCTCATGGAGCTAGGAATGAGTCAGGCGCCTGGGGGCTGCCATCAGCTCTGCTCCGTGGACCAAACACACCAGGCCATTAGTTGCTCCTTAGAGGACTTGGTTTCCCGACCCTCATTGATCTCAGAACATAGGACAACAAGGTGGGATGGGATCTTGGAGGTCTTCTAGTCTACCCCCCTGCCGAGGAAGAGAGTCCATCAGTTGTCTCTTCTTGATGGAGCCCCCAACCCCCTCCGCAGGGAAGCCCTCCCACTGCTTGAGTCTCCTCTCCTGTCCCTCTCCTGGACTCACCACCGTTCAAAGAGGGCCGGGAAAGAGGCCAGCCAGGGCGATCCGGCCCAGCCGTGGGGAGGGAGCGGCAGTCGCTTCCTACGGCCTGGACTTTCTGGCTGGCTAATGTGCCCAAAGGCAGCTCAGACTTTTGGGGAGCAACGTCATTCTGTTGGGTTATGTTGCACTTTGGCTCAGCAAGGCTACACCGAGATCTCTTCCACATGGACCAGTGCCCAGACTGGGACCCCCCCCCCCACGCTTGCCCTCCCGTTTCCCCTCTCCCAATGCAAAGCTCCAGGCGCTACGCAAGGCTGCCCAGGAGGAGCACCTGGAAGTCCCAAAGGTGGGGCTTCCTTTGTTTTTACCTTGAAGACGTTTCCCTTCCCACCCAGGAAGCTTCTTCAGTTCTGACTGAATGTTGGGGAACGGAGCATGTCCCATTCCCCACCATGCAATCAGAACTGAAGAAGCTTCAGAACAAAAGAAAGGAAGTCCCTTTGGAAGCCCCATGAGACAAGGGGCTTCTGCCCACACGGCCGGATCTGTAGGAGGCGTTCCTTCAGTGAAGCCAGAGCATCTGGCAGGGCTCAGTCAGTGGAGAGTGCTGAGCCTTTGGGCCTCCCAGGCTGCCTTGAAGATCCCATCGCCCCCCTCCAGGTGTTGGGCTGGGATCTAAGTGGCTGGCTTTATTTTGCTAAAGAAATGCCTCAGGGGCCTTGATAAGGTTTTCAGAATTGGTTCTATTGTGTTCTATTCTGCCATCCAGAATTCCCATGGGCAGATTCTCTCTCTCTCTCTCTCTCTCTCTCTCTCTCTCTCTCTCTCTCTCTCTCTCTCTCTCTCTCTCTCTCTCTCTCTCTCTCTCTCTCTCTCTCTCTCTCTCTCTCTCTCTCTGTGTGTGTGTGTGTCTGTCTGTGTGTCTATCTATCTATCTATCTATCTATCTATCTATCTATCTATCTATCTATCTATCTATCTAATCTATCTATCTAATCTATCTATCTATCTATCTATCTATCTATCTATCTATCTATCTATCTATCTATCTATCTATCTATCTATCTATCTAATCTATCTATCTAATCTATCTATCTATCTATCTATCTATCTATCTATCTATCTATCTATCTATCTATCTATCTATCTATCTATCTATCTATCTATCTATCTATCTATCTATCATAAATGCATACAACGTGGCATTCCCCCTGTTAATTTCCATCTTACACGTTGCAGCCTTAGCTGGTCCAGACATTTTCGGATGCCTCTGATGTCTCCAGACCTCTCTGAATTCTGGGTCATCTGCAAATTTCTACTTGTTGGTTGTCTGCATGTAATGCGTGTAATGCGGTCTCAGTCCACTTGACTGAGGCCCTACGTGCCAATAACTCCGGCGGCTGGGGGGAAAACAGACTTTAAAACCTTTAAAAAACTTCTAAAACCTAACCCTCAAACTGGATGCAGAGGGATCGGGGGTGGGGGTGGGGCTCTCCAGCACTTTGCACCCCGTAGGCTGAGTAGGAAAAGACCCTCTCTGCTAACCGAAGGGAGGGGTGGTCCATTCCCATTGGGCTCCTTTGTGGTTGTTTATTGGATTGTTCTATTGTTTTACTTCCGCTCGGTTTCCCTTTTCTCCCTCCTTATTACCATAAGCTGCCTCGAGTGGCCCCAGGATGGGACAGGCGGCAAGGCAAGGGAACAAACAGACAAGGGACTCCATAGACGCACAGCGGCTGAAAGTGAGTGCAGGCGACCTTGGCCGAAGGAGCCAGACCCTCCCAGCTCCCTCCACTCCGAAAGGGCCTGGGGGGCGGACGGGGGCCAGGCCTGCTGGCCAAGAGGCTTATAAGCCGGGTGCCTCTTTGAAGGGAAGTCTCTTCCTCCCCTGAGAAAAGCCACTGCCCAGATTAACCCTTTCCTGCCTAAACGGGGCTCTCCCAAAGAGATTTATGGCTCATTGACTTCTCCACCTGCACTGCCCCTGAACTGCCCGGCTCCACGGGACTCCTGGGGGTTTCCTGTACCTTGACTTATGACCAGAATTGAGCCCAAAAGTTCTGTTGCTGAGCAAGACAGTTGTTAAGTGAATCTGGCTCCCCCATTGACTTTGCTTGTCAGAAGGTTGCAAAAGTTGACCACATGACCCCAGGACACTGCAACCGTCATAAATATGAGTCAGTAGAACAAGCGCCTGAATTTTGATCCAGGTGACCATGGAGATCCGTCAGGGGCCGTAAGTGTGGAAAATCCCACCTCATAAGCCATTCTTTTCACCGGTGTGGTAATTTTGAATGACGCTAAGCAAACTCTGGTGCATCGAGGACTCCCTGCAAGTACCTGGGGAGGTAGCATATGGAGGGCCACCTCACCACGCTAGTCCTCAGGACCGGCTCAAAGGCCGCAGAGGAGGTTGAAAGGGTTGAAGGTCCCCTGGGACTCTGGCGGGGAGGGAGGGAGGGAGGGGGAATTGCTCAGCCCTGGAGCTGCACAAAGGTTGCCGACCCCACCACCCGAACCGTTTCCTTGAGGGTCTCTGCGTTCAATCCACACGGACACTCTGGCCAGGGAACGGCCAACCACAAGGCCAGTGAAAGCCCCAGAAGAGACGCACTACAAAGGCCATCGGAGGAAATCATTTGGCTAAATACTTTCCACAGTCAGCTGGGTCCAAAGGCGGGCTGAAGTTTGCCGGTTTTATGGTGACAGGCAGACTAACGTTGGGGCTGCACAAGGGGGGACCCCCCCCCTCACCCAGCTTGCTTCCATTCTGCTGCAGGTCAGGAAAGCAGCAGCCACCACTGGACGGCCTCTGGCGCCCCCTGCTGGCCACAGGAGGGACTGGCCCTCAAGAAGGGCTTCTCCGGGAGGAGGGGAGGCAGCCTAGACCTGCCCTGGGAACAAAGAGGGAGAGGAGTGGATTTTCTTTGGGGGGGGGGAACGAGGCCTCCAGACTGGCCATCAGAGCCTCTTCTCCTTGTCCTTCCTCCTCCTCCTCCTCCTCCTCCCTTTGGCCCCAAAGCAGAGGAAGACCTACCCAAGGGGGGCTGGGGGCTGGGAATGGGGCCCGAAGAGACCTGGAGAGCAGAGGGGCTGGGGCCCTTCAGGGGACCGAGAGGGAGCAATCCCAGGTTGGTTGGCCCATCCCATGAAAGTCTGAGCCAGGAGGGAGCAGCCGAGGCCTCCGTCAGAAGGCTATTTGCACGTCAGCATGTAGCAACTCAACCCCCCACCCCCCCCACCCCCCTGCTAGAAAAACATCCTGGTGAAGATTAAGAAGGTGGAACGTTATGTTTCCCTGGATAAGAAATGGAGAAGCATGTTTTAGGCAGGAAACAGTTATAACAACTTTATTAGAACATGTTCTGTGCCTGAAATGGAACAGAAGTTGCCTCCAGAAGTTGTGAAGGCCCCAACCCTGGAAGTCTTTAAGAAGATGTTAGATAGCCATTTGTCTGAAATGGTATAGGGTTCCTGCCCATGCAGGGGGTTGGACTAGATGACCTCCAAGGTCCCTTCCAACTCTGCTATTGTATTTGTATTTGTATTTATTTGAAATACCAGGGAGGGAGGGAGGGAGGGAAGGAGAAAGAGGGAGAAGGAAGGAAGGAGAGGAAAGGAGATGGGAATGAGAAGAAGGAATAAAGGAGTGAGAGAGACAGGGGAGGGGGGGAAAGGAAGGAGGGAGGAAGAATGGAAGGAGAAGGAAACACAGTGAGAGAAGTAAGAAAAGAAGAAAAGAGAATGGAAGAATGAGAGAGAAGGAGGAAGAGGAACAAGGGGAGGAGGAAGGCAGGGAAGGAAAGATGGGAGGAAGAAACAAAAAAGAGGAAGGAAGGAAGGAAGGAAGGAAGGAAGGAAGGAAGGAAGGAAGGAAGGAAGTTTTATCTGCCAGCCGTGAATCTTGGAGATTCAAAACAGCTCTTTGAAGAGAAATCTCAGCTCTTCATCTTTTATGCATAGTTTTTCACAGTTTTAGTTCACACTTTGTTCTGTAGAGCTTTTTCTTCTATTTGATGTTTTCCCCTCCCTCCTCCTTGTCTCTCAGTGCTGGGCACACGTGGCAGGCCGAGCTCTTGCTATTTCTTCCGTTTCTTGGGCCTGAGATGGCGGCGACTCTCTTCTGCTCCTTTCTCTACCCTCCACTCTGGCATCTTTTGGGGTCATTTCATGGGCATCCAACATCGGATAGGAGCAATGAATTCAGTTCCCTTCCAGATGGGACTCTGAGAAGCTGGCCAGTCTCCTGAAAGCTCTCTGCATCTGGGGGCTTTAATGAGACCAACAAAAAGACCCCCCCCCCCAAAAGGCCTTGACCCTTTTGGCCTGGGGATTTCTGACCCTGGGGCAGAAGATGTCCTTGAAGTCAAGAGGACGAGGCAGGCTGTGACCCAGACAAAATCCGTGTGGGCAGCAGAAAGATAACCTTCCATGCGCAGTCCTGTTGTGGTAGCCTAACCCTAGAAATCCTAACCCTAGTAGCCCTACCCCTACCCCTACCCCTATCCCTACCCCTACCCCTACCCCTACCCCTACCCCTACCCCTAACCCTAACCCTCACCCTCACCCTAACCCTAACAACCCTAACCTTAACCCCAACCAAACCAGGATGGTAGCTCAGTCAGTTTGCTCATGGGGCCTCCGTCCTCTTGAAGATGCCTTGCTGTGTCCTCAGAGCTAATTCTAAGAGACCCTAACAGATTCTTTCCTTCTCCGGAGAACCTTCAAGATCTTCATCCGAATCTGTTTGGTCTTTATACTGTACACAACGGGGTTCATAAGAGGTGGCACTAAAAGGTAGATGTTGGCCATGAGGATGTGAACCACCGGAGGAGCATTTTTCCCGTAGCGATGGATCATGGAGAGCCCAATCATTGGCGTGTAGAAGGTCAGGACAGCACAGATATGGGAGAGGCAGGTATTCAAGGCCCGGAGACGTCCTGCCTTGGAGGCTATGCTCAACACGGTCTTGAGGATCATAATGTACGACAATACAAGCAACACAGAGTCCACAACCACAGAAGACACCACCACCATCAAGCCGTAGACGCTGCTGATTCTCCTGTCTGAGAGCACCACCTTCAGAAGGTCCTGGTGCAGACAGAAGGAATAGGAGAGGACATTCCTCCTCCCGTACTCCAGGCGCTTCAGGAGGAAGGAGCCTGGGAAGACAAGGAAGATGGCTCGAAGGGCTACCCCCACCCCGATCTTCATCACCGTCCCATTGGTCAAAACACTGGTGTATCTCAGAGGGTTCCAGATGGCCACCAAGCGATCAAAGGCCATCGAGAGTAGAAGACCAGACTCGAAAGCAGAGAGAGTGTGGATGAAGTACATCTGGACCAAGCAGGCATCAAAGTGGATCTCACGGTGGTTGAACCACAGGACGCTCAGCATGGTGGGCAGAGTGGCGAAGGATAAACCCAGGTCCGAGAGGGCCAGCATGGAAAGGAAGTAGTACATGGGGGAGTGGAGAGCTTGGTCCGTCCTGATGACGGAGAGGATGACGCCGTTCCCTATGATGGCCACCACGTACATGCAGCAGATGGGGAGGGAAATCCAGAAATGGTGTTTTTCCAGGCCAGGGAAGCCCGTCAGGAGGAAAACCGGGTGGGGGCTGGGAGTCCTGTTAGAAGATGTCATCCCACCTGTAGTCTTTGACCTCCCCTGTCAAGGGGGAGAAGAAGGAAGAGGTAAAGCTGGGCAGGGGGTGGCCTAGAGGTGCAGATCTCGCCTCACAATCAGGAGCCTGTGAGTGTCCATCCTACGGAGAGGCAGATATTTCTCTCTCTGGGCACGCTGGGAATATATCTGCTGAATATAACTCCGCATTGGCAACAGGAAGGGCATTGGGCCAGGAAACACTCAGCCCCATTCAGTTGCCCAGATTCCACCCCGCAAGGGACGATGTGGTTGTTAAAAGGGGATGACCTATGATACAAGGTGACCCTATCAGTGCATGGAGGTCAGTAATATTTGGGCATCACCATGATATCACAAAATCCACTGATTTATTACGTTGATATGTCCCCTAGTGACTCTTTTCTGAAGCATGGAGAGCTAAACCCAAACTCATTTTCTCCGACCTCTCAAACGTCATGTCAAGGGGTCTGTTACCCATCCCAACTATGCAACGGCAACTTAAAATGCAAAAGGACAATTAAAAAGTGCCTTGAGCTCTGCATAATAAATAGAAAATGAATGACTTTTGTTAACTGCATCTTAAGATCAAAAGATAATATTGTGTCAAGGTTGGGATCGCCCCTTTCCCCTCCTTCTGAGAGGCCTTTGTGGTTGAGGTCTCAGGCTGGGTACTGGGAGTCCAGCTGGGTGACCCTGGGCCAGTCCTCCCCTCTCAGCCCCAGGAAAGAGGCAGTGGGGAATCCCTTCTGAAGGACCCTGCCAAGAAAACTTCAAGGACCTCTCAAGATTGGACCTAATTCAACGGAAGAAAAGGAAAGTACCTCCTTAATGCTCCAAGGCTCTTAGAAGTCCCCAACATCTATTCTGCCCGTTTCTTCAATATTCTGCAGGAAGGAGGGTCGCCTGAAGAACCCGGGGACTTCAAGGCACTGAATCTAGATGGAAGATCCTTTCTCACGTCTTTTCTGGTGTGCCTTCTCGCTTTTATCTTTCCCGAATCATCTCGGTTGATGGAAAAACCCCTGCAATTTCCACCAGACAAGAGATGTGTGTGACTTAAGGCAGCGCTTCCACCAGAGAAACCTCCTCTGAGAGCTGGTCAAGGCAGCCTTCTTGGTCCATGGAGTCTCCGAGGAACTCTGGGGACCAAGAATGGAGGATGTTTGTAGCTCAGGGTTGAGCTGTGGAGTCCTTGGGGCTCTCTGAGCTGGGCTGTTTTCTCGCAGACGTTTCATGACCCAAAGTAGTTAACAACTTCAGTGCTACAAGAGAATGGGGTTTGGGGAGAGGAGGAGGAGGAGGAGGAGGAGGAGGAGGAGGAGGAGGAGGAGATCATTGGTGCTCTCTGAGCTGGGCTGTTTTCTCGCAGACGTTTCATGACCCAAAGTAGCTAACAACTTCAGTGCTGGCTAGAACTCTGAAGAGCCCAACTAGTTATCTGGGCACCAGTTGACTGGAGACACTTAAACCAGCAGACAGAACTCAACAGCTTCTGATAAGTACATTTATTGCAGAAAAACGAAGAAGCGATTAGGAGAGGAGTTGGCAATGGTTGCCTGACAAATGCGGGCACTCGTCTCAATAAGAGGCCTGGTACTCAGTGGCTTAATGGAGCTGGAGATGCCCTTTCATCCGGCTGTGGGAGTCCAGCATCACGTGATGGGATGAGTTCCCGTTACGTGCCTCAGCGTCTGCTGACCTAGCAGTTTGAAAGCATGTTATATGCAAGTAGATAAATAGGCACCACCGGTGGGAAGAAGAGCCAGCGCTTCATGCTGATGGTCAGAACCGGGGATGAAATTTGAATTTTGCTACTACTGGTTGTGTGGGCGTGGCTTGGTGGGCGTGGCAGGGGAAAGATACTGCAAAATCCCCCCTCCCCCCCCCGGTCAGCTGGGACTCGGGAGACAGAGAGTAGATGGGGGCGGGGCCAGCCAGAGGTGGCATTTGCCAGTTCCAGAACCTCTGGTCAGAAGCCTGCGAGCCCTGGACGTTCCCAGATGCAATGCCCATTTGCAAGGTGATTTCAGTGGAGGGAGAAGGCCCCAGATGGCGGCCTTGGGGGAGAGATGGGCCAGCATCTGGAGATCTGTTGGTGCCTCCAACTACTTCTGGGTCCATTGGAGGTTTTGAAGAACTTTAAGAGCCCCAGATTATACTCAGGTCAGGAGGGATCCTCCTGCCTTCCTCCTCCTTCTGACCTTTTTGTGGAAATGGTGATTAAACCTAACACAGTACATTGAGCTAGATAGAGGTAACCAATGGGATGCCGTGGCGATGCCTCTTGGAACCTGCGTTATTTGCACCAACTTCATCCAGAAGGGAAGAATCCCCTCGCAGAAGCTGCTGGGGGAAGCCGAGTCCTCTCTTGCAAGATCTGCTGATTTACTCCATGTTCCTTTTTAATTTCCCCCTCCTCCCAGCTGAAGTTAAACAACACATTGAACTGACCCATGGACGGTGGGGCTGTGCCCCAGAGACAGACGCCTCAACCGACCCGAAGGGCTCCCTGCCCAGAACGGCCCCACTCAGAAAAGAGCTAAGCATGACAGTTGAGCCTTCCCAGGCTGGGCATCTTGGACGGGGGCTTTGACTGGCCCTTTGACTGACCTACCTGGGGGCCCTCCTAGGCACACAGATATGAGAAGCTTCTAAGGCTTCTCTTACCTTGTGGGGGCTCAGGGGGCTCAGCCGTGTTTCCTCCAAAGAAGCATCTCGAAAGCGGAGCTGAACCAGCCTTCCCAGGGTTGGGTCAGCTGCAAGCAAAGGGATCTGCCCATTTCCCTCTTTCTCTCTCTCTTTCTCTCTTTCTCTTCCTTCCTTCCTTCCCTCCCTCCCTCCCTCCTCCTTCCTTCCTTCTTTCTTTCCCTTCCTTCCCTTCCTTCCCTCCCTCCCTCCCTCCCTCTCTCTCTCTCTTTCTTTCTTTCTTTCTTTCTTTCTTTCTTTCTTTCTTTCTTTCTTTCTTTCTTTCTTCCTTTTTCTTTCTCTACAGCTGCCTATCTCAGTTGGTGACTTTGGGCTGTATCTCTGTCCTATGTCCACCCATGGTATTCCTCAACATCTCCTGAGGGAGGCCCACAAAGATTCCAGGAGGCCTCTTCTAAAACTTCTTTCTTCTTCAGAGAATAGAAGAAATACATCTTTACACTTCCTCTCTTGGGCTTCTGCTCTGGAAAGCTCTACCACCCCATCTCAGACTTCAGGATGAATTGGGAGGAGCTGGAACCAGGCCAATTTCCACCCCATTCCCACACCCGGGTCCCAGATCTCCAGGCAGCAAGAAAACCCCTAGGATGGTTCTTCAGCTGCAGGAGACCCCACACTTTGCCTGCAGAAGGACCCATTTTCAGCTCCTGGGCCCTCCCGATGCAAGGCAGCTGGGATGAGGGGGTTGGTAAACAGCTGGGTCACCTGCAGAGACATGGCTTCCAGCTTCTGGGAAAGGATGAGTGTCCCTCAAGGGAAGAGGCTGGCATGGTGTCCGTGGGCCCAGCTTGTTCCTTGAAGTAGACTAGATTCCTTGGCCCCCTTTGGTGTGGAAATAGAGTGGTGGAGCTAGGTGGACCTCTCCTGAATTCTAGGATCTGTTCCTACCACACCCACTTCTTGGACGTCGTTTCTTCTCTCTTACTATCTATGAAGAGACACCGGCCCAGAAACCAGGAGACCAAGAGTTCTAGTTCTTCCTCAGGCATGAAGCTGGTGACCTTGGGCCAGCCCTTCCCTCCCAGCCCAGGAAGGAGGCAACGGCCAACCACTTCTCAAAATGTTACTCCTCTAGGTCGTCACCAGGAATCAGGAATGATGCACACACACACACTTCCTTTAACAGATAAGTTTTATTTACATTTCAGTCTACCTTCCTCTTGGAGGCAGAAGATGGCTGCCATCATATGGGAGGCTGTTTCCAAACCAGTGACGCTCACGTCTTGGGTGGGTATTGGTTCTTTTATCCATCCATCTTCCTTTGGCCTCCTTCGGTCTTTGCACATTGTTGCGTTCGTCCATGCTCTGCTGCCGGTGGGTTCAGATGGACACCACGTACCGGGACTGAACACTGAAGATTAAGTTTATTCAACGCAATCTTCAGAAACCAGGGAAGTGTTTTGCTGGGCAAGTCATAAGGAAGTTCCATTTTTATTTCTTTTCTTGCACTTTCTATTGTTTGCTTGTATTCTTTTGATTTGTTTGTATTAGTTTATATCTTTTTAATTGTAATGTTTAAAAAATTGCACTAAAAATAAGACTCATAGACGTGGTGCTCTTTTAAGCAGCCTAAGCAGGGGGAAGGCCTTGCCAGGAGCTGAGGTCAGGGCAGGGGGCTGTGGGGGGAGGGTTAATGATTGGCAGCCTTGCAATGTCCGACTTTGGTGGGGAGGGGTGAGAGGTTTAAGGCTCGCAATGAAATGATTTTCAGAAGGGTTGTTTTCATCCTGAGGAGCTGTAGGGTGAAGACCTCGATCAAGCTGGAGTAATAGATCTACTTGGACAGGTTTAGGATCCGAAGAAGGAAATAGGATCGCAGGGAGGATCCAGCAATCCAAGACGAACCCAAATCAGGTCCAATATCTCAGGGGCTGCCTC
Organism: Rhabdophis nuchalis; assembly: GCA_039707465.1. Classification (NCBI taxonomy): domain Eukaryota; kingdom Metazoa; phylum Chordata; class Lepidosauria; order Squamata; family Natricidae; genus Rhabdophis; species Rhabdophis nuchalis. The sequence continues at coordinate 67,714,006 of CM077649.1, forward strand.
AAAGACAAGAGGAGGGGCTGCCTGCTCTCCAAAGCACCAGAAGGCAAGAAACAATGGATGGAGACCAAGGAGGAATTTCCTGACAGTGAGGACGATTCACCAGGGGAGCAGAAGTTGCCTCCAGAGGTTTTCAAGAAGAGTCTGGAATGGGAAAGGGTCTCTTGCCTGAGCAGGGGGTTGGACTAGAAGACCTCCAAGGTCCCTTCCAACGCTGCTATTCTGCAAAGAGCTCCAAGGTTCCTCCCCCGCCTGTGTATTCTGTGGGGCTGGGCACTCTGTGTGTGTGTGTGTGCGTGTGTGTGAGAGGTTCCTTCTGCTTTCAGTGGGGTTTGCCCATTGGTGCTTTAAGACAGTTCCCATGAAGAAGCTCTGCTCTGGGGGCAGAGGGAGTGCCGGAGCCGCCCCACAGAGCCCCCAGCCTCCCAAAGGCCCAGACCAGGGAGGGAGGGGGGGCCACAGCAGCCCAGAGAAGGGGAGCCCAGCCCTCATTCCTGGGCAGCCGGGTGCCCAAGGGAAGGGCAGAGGGGAGCCTCCAAGGAGCTGCCAGGATCCTGGGTGCCCTCCGAGCATGGGGCAGATACATAAATCCTCCTCCCTCCCTCCTCGGCTTCTGGCCCTCAAGCCTTCCGAGGAGGGACCCTGCTGGAGGAGCCCGAAGGAGCAGCTGTTTGGGGCAGGACCTGGGGTGAGGGAGGCCGTGTGTGTGTGAGAGAGTGTGCTCCAGTTGTGCCAGAGTGTGTCCCAGAATGCCATCATAGCCAGGGCCTCGCTCTTGTGACCACCAGAGGGCTGGGTGCAGAGCTCCAGACTGGCCAGGCTTCGCGAAGGGTTGGGGGGGGGGGAGCTGGTTAGTTGAAAGAAAGGGAGAAGCTGGTGCGAATCTCTGTCGCCTTCCTCCCCCTGAAGCCCCCCTCCTTCCAAGGCTGGTTTTTCAGGCTTCCTTTCGCCCCTTGAACTGACACGTCTAAATGCCCTCCAGCTGCCAGCTTCCACGCAGCCCCAGTCTGCCCTGGGAGCTATCTATCGCCCTCTGCCCTTTCAGGCTCTTTACCCTGTGGCTATTTCATGGGTGTTAAATACGGGCAGTCCTCAGCTTACAACCATAACTGAGCCCAACACTTCTGTTGTTAAATAAGATATTTCTGAAGTGAATTTTGCCCCATTTTGTGACCTTTCTCACTACGGTTGTTAAGTAAATCACTGCAGTTGTTAAGTTAGTCAAACGGCAGCCACCCTGTGAATCTGGCTTCCGCATTGACTTTGCTCGTTGGAAGGCTGCAAAAGGGGACAGGGGACCCCTGGACACTGTGACCGTCATAAATACGAGCCAATTACCGAGTGGCTGAACTCGGATCATGGGACCACGGGGATGCTGCAAGGGTTGTGTGAAAAACTGTAAGTCACTTTTTTTGTAGTAATTCAGACAGTCACTAAACGAACTGTTGTAAGTCGAGAACTATGTTTAAAGGACGCGTAAGGGCTGGAGCTGCTGCTTGCATTGCCCCCGCCAATGACTGTCTGCCCGTGACCCACGCATGCCATCAGGGGCAGAGCCTGGGGCTTTTCTCTACGGCCAGTGGGCCCTAACACCTCCCCCCTCCCTTTGTGCAGAGGGTTGGTGAGGCCAAGGCGTTGGGTCTTTCCACTCTGGGACCCTGAAAGCACAGCCCCCCCAGCCCCCCTCCCCCCAGCATTTGGGACCACCAGGTGAGGAAGGCTTTAAAGCCCTGGGTGGGGGAACCTCTCCTTCTGTAACCAAAGGGGCGGCTTCTTTAGATCGTGGGGGGCTTGGGGGGGGGCTCACAACATTTTCTGAACTATCCCCCACCCTCCATGAGGCATTGGGAAGAGCCAGGCTGGGGTTGCTGCGAAGCCCACCTGGAAGGGATCCGGGGGTGGGGAGATGAAGCCATCCAAGGCCAACCTTGGGGATGACCAGCAGAGGAGAGCAGCAACGATGGCCAGGGGCCTGGAGGCACCAATGTGTGATGGGCGGTTGCAGGGACCGGGAATGCCTAAGGAAGGACAGCAGCCTGCCAGTGTTTGAGGGGCTGCCCCAGAGGAGAGGGAAGGGGCCCCCGAAGGCTGGGGAAGGAGCAACGGATGGAGATTTATTAAGGAGAGAGCCAAGCTAAAACGAGGGAGAAATCTCCTGCCAATCAGTGGAATGGATGGATGTCTGGGGAGCTTCTCAACCACACGCAGGTCCTGGTTGGCCCAAAGGTGCCTCTTTTCCAGGTGGACTTTATTGAGTTTTTCTTTCTTGGAAAATGCTTTGCTTCCCCTCCAAGAGAGGCTTGGCTGAGAACCAGAACCAAAGGAAAACGAATCCAAGAAAGTCCAGTTGCCTCTTGGGAAAAAGCGGAGTGGGTTGCCTCCAACCCCGGAGCTTTCCCAAAGGAGCCTTGGCATCCATTCGCCTGGGAGGGTGCAGGGTCTCCTACCTCAGGCAGGGGTTGGACTAGAAGCCCTCCAAGGTCCCTTTCCAACTGTTGCTCCATGTTCTGATGGGGCAGGTGGGTGCAGCAACGTTCACCCCCTCCTGCTTTGTGGTTCTCCCTCCCTGCAGCAGATGACGAAGCTGCCTGTGGACCCAGCGTGCGCCATGCCTGCCAGGAGCGATGTTTGCGCTTAACGGGAGCCATGGCAGTGCCTCCTCCCCCTCCTCCTCCATCCTGCTGGGGATTCCCGGCCTGGATCTCCATCCCGCTCTCCTCCATGTACCTTGTGACGCTGCTGGGGAACAGCACCATGCTGTACGTGATCACCACCGAGCAGAGGCTCCACAAGCCCATGCACCTCTTCCTCTGCATGCTGTCCACCTCCACCCTGCCCAAGATGCTCTGCATCGTCTGGTTCTGGGCAGGAGAAATCAGCTCCACGGGCTGCCTGGCCCAGATGTTCTTCATCCACGCCTTCTCGGTCATGGAGTCCATCGTGTTGGTGGCCATGGCCTTTGACCGTTTCGTGGCCATCTGCAACCCCCTGAGATACGACTCCATCCTGACCAGCCCCCTGCTGACCAAGATTGGCATCGTGGTGCTCCTGAGAGGCACCGTCTTCATCGCCCCCATCCCCATCTTAGCGGCACGCCTTTCCTACTGCAAGACCAGCATCATCCCTCACACCTATCGTGAGCACATGGCGGTGGTGAAGCTGGCTTGCTCCAGCATCCTGGCCAACGTGGTCTACGGGCTTCTGGTGGCACTGCTGGTGGTTGGGGCCGATCTGCTGTTCATCCCCTTTTTCTACTGCATGATTCCCAGGGCAGTCCCGGCCCTGCCCTCGCGAGATGCCTTCAGCACCTGTGCCGCTCACGTGGTGGTCATCCTGGTGTCCTACACGCCGGCTCTCTTCACCATCCTGACACACAGATTTGGGCATCCTGTGTTACCCCATGTGCACATTCTCCTGGCCAACTTCTTACCTCCTCTTCCCTCCAAAGCTGAACCCCATTGTCTACGGAGTGAAGACCAAGGAGATCCGAGACCAAGTGGTGACCATTGTCCTTAGGAGGAAGGGCCTTTCATAAAGGACTTCACGAGGACTTTCCACTCAACTTATTATGCAAGAGTCACTTCTTGAGATGGACGGTTATAGGAATCAAACCCAGCCCATTCGATATTGTAAGGTTAGGACTCCATAAATCATTTAAACATTTATTTATAGATCAATTTTAGAGACCGCCCATCTCCCTCCTAGAGCAACTCTGGGTGATATACAAATAGACACAAAAACAAAGATATGCGTGAATATAAAAAACAGTTAAAAATAAGAATATATTTTGTTTGCTTAGCATGAACTTCACAGACCCAGCAACCATAGCCGATCCATCGTTGCTTTTGAAATGAAAAATAACCACTTTGAAGATGATTAGTGGCTTAGCAGAAGATCTCATCTTGTCCCTTCTTATCTAGTTCCTGGTTAATTTTAATATTTTAATTCTTAATGTTGAAGGCTTTTCATCTTTTAAGGTCCATTTTGGATTTATATACCTCTTATATTGTTGAGAGCCACCCAGAGTTGTTTGACAGTGAGATGGGAGGTATATAAATTTAAGAAATAAATAAAATAAAACTGTAAGGCAGGGCTGTCTACATGGGGCTTCCCTTGAGGTGCCCTCGAAAGCTACAGTTAGTGCAGAATGCAGCCGCGCGGGTGATTACGGGAGCCTCTAGATACTCCCATATAACACCGATCCTGCGCGAGCTGCACTGGCTTCCTGTGGTCTTTCGGGTGCGCTTCAAGGTTTTGACAACCATCTTCAAAGCACTCCATGGCTCGGGACCTAGTAATATGCGAGACCGTCTCCTGCCCCATACATCCCTTAGACCAGGGGTCTGCAAAGTCGGCTCTTTTAAGACTGGTGGACTTCAACTCCCAGAGTTCCCCAGCCAGCATAGCTGGCTAGGGAATTCTGGGAGTTGAAGTCCACCAGTCTTAAAAGAGCCGACTTTGCAGACCCCTGCCTTAGACCGATACGCTCCCACAGAGAGGGCCTTCTCAGGGTGCCGTCGGCCGGACAATGCCGACTGGCGACACCCAGGGGAAGGGCCTTCTCTGTGGTGGGCCCTGCCCTGTGGAACGACCTACCCCCAGAACTTCGTACCATCACTGACCTCCGCCTCTTCCGCCAGTGTTTAAAAACACGTCTTTTTCATCAAGCCGGCCAAACATAACCTCCGCTGTGACTAGTATAGATAGTTTTAATTGGGGATTTTAATTGGTTTTAGCGCAGGACTTGATATTTAATAGGTTTTTAAATTTTTTGTATTTTTGTATTATTTTGTATGTATTTTAAATTCCTGTGCGCCACCCTGGGTCCTTTTGGAGAAGGGCAGGATATAAATCAAATAAATAAATAAATAAATAAATAAATAAACCTTGTCAGCTTTCTCTTTATTTAAAAGTTTATACATTTTCACTTAACATATATAACTGCTTTGTGAACAGTGCATTGTCTGGGTCAATTTGCTTGCACAATAATCCAACCATTTGTAAAATAAGTCCCCTGTTCGAAAATCTTTTATCTTTTATCTTTAGTGTCAGTCTATCCATTTCTACACAGCCTAATATTTTTTTAATTACATCATCTTCTCTCGTTTCCTTCTTTTTCCAATACTATGCATATAGGATCATTGCTGCTGTCATACTACAAAACATATAATATTAAATACAGATTCGCCTTATCATACTGGTATTATACCTAAAACAATATATCTGGCTGAATCCCACCTCTGTTGTGGACACCGCATGTGATAATGGGTGCCAGGGCTCTGGTTTCATTTACAGCAGGGATGTCCAAGCTTGGGAACTTTAAGACTTGTGGACTTCCAACTCCCAGAATTCCCCAGCCAGCTATGCTGTGACGATGCCTGTGCGGCCCCTTCTCTTTCTTCCTCCCCCCCCCCCCCCCCCCACCCACCCGAGGAGGCGATCGTTCTGGGCCCCTCTCCCTGCAGAGGAATTCTGGGAGTCGAAGTCCTTTTCCCTCCCCACAGGCACGCCCCGCCCCCAATATCTCGGAGGCACGCCCCCTCCCGTCTCCAGGCCAATGGCCGCCAGCGGAGCTCTGAACGGCCGGCGGAAGAGGCGCGCCGCATTGCGTCACTTCCCCCAGCGAAGATAAACCTCCCGGCGTGCCGCGCGCGCGGTCTCTTTTCGTTCCGCGCGGCCAAGATGGCGGACACGCAGGTGGGTCTCCCGGGTGGGGCCGCGCTCTGGCCTGGGGCTTCAGGCCGGGGGCTTCAGGGCCGGGGATGGCGGGGCGGCGGCGGAGGCTCCGGGCTAAGCGCGCTGTGGTTCCCCTGCAGACGGAGCGGGCCTACCAGAAGCAGCCCACCATCTTCCAGAACAAGAAGCGGGTGCTGCTGGGCGACGCCGGCAAGGAGAAGCTTCCTCGCTACTACAAGAACATCGGCCTGGGCTTCAAGACCCCCAAGGAGGTGCCCACGGGGGGGGGGGAGGGAGGGGGGAAAGGAGCGGGTGCCCCCTCCCTCCCGTGAGACAACCCCCCCCCCCAATGGTGGAACCCCCCCAATGGGAGGGAGGCAAAAGCCTGCCTCGCCCTTCAGAGAGGCTCCTTCGCAGGCAAAGAAAAGAGCCTTGGCCAGAGCGGCCTCCGAGTCTCCTCCCGAGTGGACGGAGAGCCCAGAGTAGCATCCACACGGCACATCTGATACGCTCCTGAGAAATACACGCCCCCCCCCCCCCGCTCCTTCGTTTAAGCCGCTTCTTCCTCGGGGGCTGCTTCCCCCCTGGTGCCTTCGGTCTCCCTTCTGAGGAGGCGCCTGTAAAGGCCTTGGGGGTAACACGGGTTGCCTTCTTCTGTTTGGTGAAGACATTTTGTGGTTAGCAAAAACACAGCAACTTATTACACACTTTAGGCAAGACTATAATGGCTTACACAAGAGTCAACATCATTTCCTTCGCTCTCTCTCCCTCCAGGCCATTGAGGGCTCCTACATCGACAAGAAGTGCCCCTTCACCGGCAACGTCTCCATCCGGGGCCGCATCCTCTCCGGTAGGCAGGGGAGGGAGGGGCACCATGCGCGGCCCTGCAGAGCCACCCCCTGGGGCCCCCTGTATTCCACCCCTCTTTCCTCCTCCCCCTCCTGGGAGAGTTGGAGGCCTTGTGGAGACTCCACCATCCTGTCCCAAAAATCCCCCCCCTAAAAAAAAATAAGGTGGAATGATTGATTTATAGTTTAGTTTAGTTTATTGTCGTTGCACCTTGCACAACGAAATTAAATGTGATCTTCAGGTTGTGGCTACTAAGGAATCGTGCAGTCATTAAGCACAACGTCAAGGGGTGACTGGTTTCCTCATTGATGTGACTTATTGGAAGCTGGAAGTGAAGATCAGGAGTGGTGATGATGTGACTGTAGGAGGCTATGGCCATTGTAACTGTGTGCCGGTGGCCAAGTGACCCAATCACAATCCTGTGACTGTGTGGACACTGCGTCAGCCACAACTTCAAGGACCAGCCAAAAGTCGTCTTGTTGAGCACTGTGGTAGCGTCGAATGGTTGCTGAACAAGAAGCCACTAAGTGAGGACTGCCTTTCATGGTTGACAAAGCATAATGATTCCCCCGACGACAACAATCGGACCAACCACTTGGTGGGCTCCGTAGTCCGTTGGGGTCTCTGGCCTGCTGGCAAAACCATGTCTTCCGCATACATCTTATATTCCTCACAGTAGTTACCTGGTCCTCAGCCCTCTTTCCGAGGGTCTCTGAGAGCCCTTGAGGTTGCTTGGGGGTTTATCTGGGTGCTCAGGGTCAACTGAGTCAGAAAACTGATTCTGACCCCCAAGCAGCCTCAACGATTTTTCACAGCTAATGACCAGCTGACTGCAAAGAATATAAATCCTTCCATTCCCCACCACTTAGCCAGAACTGAAGAAGCTTCTTGGATGAGAAGCGAAACGTTTTCTAAGGGGAAAATAAGAAACTCCATTTATCTGTTGCAAAAAGCACCTTCGGGACACCCTGGAGGGTTACCAGACTGTGCTTAAACCCCCCCCCCCCCCCGAGGTTGCTGTGGCAAAGGATGCTTTTCTCACGATGGTCTGCGGATCCCCAGAGTGGGTGCTGTCGACTCTGCCCTTTGGCATGACTGATGCCCTGCCTAGCCTCGGGGCCCTTCCTGTCTCACCCTGAAGCCCCGGATGGACCTCTGTGGGGCTGGTGGCCTTCACCGGACTTTCCTCCCCCCCCCCCCTTTCCCCAGGGGTGGTCACCAAGATGAAGATGCAGCGCACCATCGTCATCCGCAGGGACTACCTGCACTACATCCGCAAATACAACCGCTTTGAGAAGCGACACAAGAACATGTCCGTGCACCTGTCTCCCTGCTTCAGGTAAGGAAGTGCCGGAAGAGGCTCCCCGAGGGCTTGCCACAGGGACTGGGGACCTGGTTGCCTGTGGGGGTCCTTGCAAATCTCTAATCTTTATTGTGTTTCTATACCGCCCTCCAGATGCATTTGCATTGCACAAGGACCCAGGGTAGCTTCTCCCAGGTCGGGTGGTATAATTGGCAGCCACCCTTTGGTGCTGTGTGCAGAAAGACAGAAATAGTTATGCTGTGGGATACGTTGTAAAATTTGGAGCCCGGGCAGTGTGGCCTCCTGCCATGGAGGTTGTGGCGATGGCAGCCTGCATTTTTATGACGTCTCATTTTGCAGATTTAAGGCTTTGTGGACTTCTGCTCCAAGAGTTCCCTAGCCAGCTGTGGCTGGGGGGGAATTCTGGGAGTTGGGAGTTCACAGGTCTTAAAGTTGCCCACGGTGGCACCTCTGTCCTACAGCAAGCCCTTTGGTGATGATGTATAATCTCACGATGGTCTGCAGAGCCCTTGCGTGAACGGGGCATTGCTGAAGACGCCAATCTGGCACTCGCTGAACCAAAGAGCTTGCTCTGCTTCGGCTCATCACAGCCCCAAAACCTCCGGCAACTTGGCAAGCCTGGCCTATAATGCCCAAAGTAATTGGCCTTGCCTCTCCACCCTGTGTTGGTGACGAGGAGGGACTTAGTTCTTTTGAGACAACGCAACCAGTCTAAACTGATGACGCCTTTAACCCCACCTTCCAGCTCAGCCTCTTCAGCACCGTGAGCTGCATTTGACTTGCAGGCAGCTGCTTTCAGATTGGGCAGCTCGAGGCCTCAGCTGCTTACAGGCAGGCAGCCGTATCTTGTTGGCGATCCTAAAGCTCTTTCTTCTTCTCGCCCTCCCAGGGATGTGCAGATTGGGGATATTGTGACGGTGGGAGAGTGTCGCCCCCTCAGCAAGACCGTCCGGTTCAACGTCCTCAAGGTGACCAAGGCTGCTGGCACCAAAAAACAGTTCCAGAAGTTCTAAAGACTATTTGTACTTTCTTTGTATCAATAAACAAGCTGGTGTGATTTGAATGCTCTCCTTTCCTATGGGTGCAAAGGGGCCTCTTGGGGGAAGAGCAGCAGTGGGAAGGGATGAGTGCTACGAATGCCATCCGCAGAGTTGGAAGGGACCTTGGAGGGCTTCTAGTCCACCCCCCTGCACAAGCAGGAGACCCTGTGCCATTCTGGACAAAAGGCTGTGCAATCTGTTGAACGTCTGGAGGCAGCCATGCTTCTGGCTATTCTCCTGTTGGGAAATGTCTCCCTAGGTCTAGGCTGCTCCTCTCCTTCAATACGTTTCCACCCATTGGAGAGTAATCAAGGAAAGGATTTGCAGCACCAGCCGATGCCATAGGAAGTAGAGATGGGAGGCGCTGGAGGGCTTTCTGGGGAGGAGGCCATGAGGCCTAGAGGGGGCAAGACCTTCTAGGGAGGGTTGAACAAACCTGGGGCTGCCCAAGCTCTCCTCGAGAGCTCTTCCTGTAGGTACAAACGCCCTCAATACTGGCTGGGGCTGATGGGTTCAGTGAGCTTGAGGTCTGTTGTTCCTCTCCACAATCTGTTAGGTTGCCTGTTTTTCAGGCTTTTTGCATGTCTGGAACTCAGGACTTGTGTGGAATTGAAAACCACGTCATGCAAAATGCCATGAAAAAATGTCTCGTTCTGCACTCCGGATGTTTGACTGCCAGGCAGTTTGACGTGAGCCATTTTCAAGGCAGATGCCAGACTGGGTCATTCCCTGAATTAATAAGGCCTTTTCCAGCGAAGACCCGAGAATCTCTGAATGTCTGTTAAGGAAATTCAGAAAATGGGTTACAGATCCCCCCATTTAGAATCCCCCCCCCACTTCCCTTTCAGTGGAGATTTAAGGGTTCAGGATCTGAAGTGGTGGGTGGGGAGGGAGCACACAGCGAGTCTCTAAACCTACAGGAGCTGCTTTATTATTCACAGGGGCTTCAGCATCATGTGAGCAAAGGTGCGCACACACACACACACACACGCATACTGTTCTGTCCCAGTCCACACAAACACACACATAGGGGGTTTTATGTGTTTATTCCACTCTGCTGAGCCCCATTCCCCAACATCCCCACTGCAAGGGCAGAGTTTCAGGCATCTCTTCCCAACAAACTCGGTAACAGTCCAAAGTCATGCAGTCGGGCGCAGCCTGAGGGGGTCCATAGGGGTCTAAGGGTCCACAGCAGGAGGAGCTCCACACGAAGGCCGAGGGGTCGATGCCAGTCCAGAGGTCCAAAGCAGGAAGAAGTCAGTGTGAGGTCCAAGAAGCCCTGGCACAAGGAACTCCCTTGGCTCAAGGAAATCTAGAGCAGGCGCATGAACTGCAAACCGTGGTCTCAGGCGCCAGACGCGGAGCTGAATAGGTGCCAACTGATGCCCCTCGCTAGGAGGGGGTGAGGATGCCTCCTTGCAAGGAGCCTCATCAGCCTCCGTTGCCATTTCCTCTGCTTGGCTCTGCAAGGGAGGCCACTCCTGCTCACTCCCGACCAGCTGCCTTTCTGGCCCATGCAGCCGGCTGGTCATCCATGCTGACTGCAGTTGTCCCTCGCCATCTGCCTGGGCAGCCGGCTGTTCATCCAGGCTCATGGATTCCCTGGATATCCTCTCCTTGACACACCCACTCCTGTCCTGAAGATGCCCCTCGGGTGTCCCTGGAGGCAGGCCTTCTCTATTGTCCGAGCCAGGGCCCAAGGGAGCCATCGCACCTGTTCCCTTGGCCTGCCACCCTCAGCCCCGGGGGATTGAAAGGATCGGGGGAGAGAAGAAGAGTCTGTAAATGAAGCTTCCATCACAGATCCCTTCTCGCCTCGTTTGACCTGCCTGGTTGCTGGGTCGGGTGGGGCTTCCTGTATGGCAGTTCACTCTTCACCTCTACCTCTGGCCTCGATGGTCTTTCCCTTGGCCACCTCCTTGGTGGCGATTGTGGTTTCTGGGAGCTGAGACCCTGGCCTGCTCTGGTGCGTCTGCCCAGCTCCTCCTCACCAGCTCAAGAGAAGCCGCATCCATGAGCACGAATCCCTCTGGCCGCAGTCCTAGCTACCTTCTTCTCCCACGGCCGCTTCTGGCCTAAGCAAGCTAGGTGACCGGAGAAAATTCAGTTCTGGATCTGGTGATTGTGCATTTTGACATGGCTGGTAGCTGAAGCAGCTCCTCCATCTATGCGCCCTGGTGGAGCTCTAGAAAAGGAGCCCAAGTCCCCCGTGCAGCTGAGGCACCATGGCGGCCTACAAACTCTGGATCCCCAACCGGTCACCCTGTCTAGCTGCACTGCCCACAGGGGAATCGAGGGGGCATTTATGGAAGCAACAAAAGAATCACCTCTGCAGGTTCCCACCAGAGCATGGAGCACATCTGGAGAACGAGACCGTGTTTGGCATGGTGCCAATCTACCCTTCCGTACCAAAAAGAGGAGAGTCAATGGGGGGGGGGGGCTGCATGTCATCCTCCACTCTCCTTGATTTCGCACACTAACAAAAGAATGCTCAGGTCATCTGATGCCGATTAGAGGCAGACGTGAGAAAAGAGAGATGCCACATGGCTTTGAAAACGCCGAAGGACATGAAACATGCTGGCAGAGGAAGGAAGGATAACTGAGAAAGGAAAAATCATCAAAAAGGTATCAAATATGCTACATTCAGAGTAATAGAATAACAAGAGTTGGAAGGGGCCTTGGAGATCTTCTAGTCCACCCTCTGCTGAAGCCGGAGAACCTATACCATTTCAGACAAGTGCCTGTCCAGTCTCTTCGTAAAGACCTCCAGTGATGGAGCACCCACAATTCCTGGAGGGAAGCTGTTCCCCTGGTGAATTGTTCTAACTGTCAGGAAATTTCCCTTCAGTTCTCTCTCCTTGATTAGTTTCCATCTGTTGCTTTTTATTCTGCCCTCAGGTGCTCTGGAGAAGAGGTTGAACCCCCCCCCCCACACTCTTCTTTGTGGCAGCCCCTCAAATATTGGAAGGCTGCTATCATATCTCCCCCAGCGGGATTCCAATATTTGGAAGAGAGAAGAGGGGGCTAAAAAGCCTCTGGTTTTCTCAGTCGTCTCAAGCTGGGGAACATATTTAAAAATGGGGATTCTAGAACCTCTGACTGTCCTTGTGCGAAACCTATTCAAAGGCCAGGAAGGTCCCAGTGGTGGCCCCAAAACCCCGAAACCCTTGGGAGGTTGGTGAGCCAGGCTCCTCCGGGTCTCTGCTTGGCCTGCAGGAGACAAAGGAATCGGGGCTGAGATTGAGAGGAAGCCCCCCCTCCCCGGTCTTCCCTTTGGCTACCACTTCCAGAGGGTCCTGAGCGTGTGGAGGATCCGCCCCGAGATCTCCTTGGTTTTCATGCTATAAATGATGGGATTCATGAATGGTGGGAAGAGGATGTAGACGTTGCCCATGAGGACATAGACAAAGGGAGGCGCTTGCTGTCCAAACCGGTGTATGATGGACAGTCCAAGCGCAGGGACACAGAAGGCCAGGACTGCACAGAGGTGGGAGCCACAGGTGCTCAGGGCCTTGAGGGGGCTGCGGGCACTGGATGCCGTGCCCAAGACCGCCTTCAGGATCAGGCTGTAGGACAGGAGGATGAAGAGGAGGTCTGAGCCCATGCTGAGGAAGATCAGGATCAGGACGTACCAGTGGTTGAAGGTGGTGTCACTGCAGGCCCAGCGAATCAGATCCTGGTGCAGACAGTAGGAGTGGGAGAGGGCGGCATCCGGGCAGTAGGGGAACGTTGGCAGGAAGTAGAAGGCGGGCAGGAGGGGGAGGCTGCTCCTCAGGAAGAGGGCCAGCCCTGCCTGCATGACTCGGGGGGTGGTCAGCAGCTCCGAGTACCTCAGAGGGTACCTGACAGCCACCAAGCGGTCCACCGCCATGGCAAAGAGCACGGCCGACTCCATGAGGGAGAAGGCGTGGAGGAAGAAGGCTTGCGCAATGCAGGCCTGGCTGCCCACCTGCCTCAGGCGGAACCAGAGGACACCCAGCACGGTGGGCATGGTGATGACGCAGAGGCCCAAGTCGGTGGCAGCCAGCATGGCCAAGAGCTGATACATGGGCCGATGCAGGCTTGGCTCTACCCAGATGACGTAGAGAATGGAGCAGTTGCCCAGCAGGGCAACCAAGTAGACCAAGAAGATGGCGGTGCCAATCCAGCCGTAAGCTCTCTCCAGACCGGGAAAGCCACCCAGGGCAAACACTGCCATGCTGGCATTGGGGAGGGCAGCTGATGCCATGGCGAGTCACGGCAAGCACCTGCCGGTGCCCTTCCCTGGTCTCTTAGTGCCCTTCCTCCTCTGTGCCCCCGGAGGTCCCAGCTTTGCCTCCCCTCACCTCCTCGAGAGCCTCGTGCCTCACATTTGCAGGCTCCGTGTTCAGCCTTCAGGGTGGAAGGGAAGCAGCCTCTCTGGAAACGGCTGAAGGATCCCACAACCTTCTTGAGATGGTCCTTCACAGAGGAAACGAGGGAACTCGGCAGCTCTTGAGAACCATCTTGATGATCTCCCCTGATTCCTCCTTGGGCCGGGAGATCGACCGAGAAGCAGCACCTCTCCCTGATTCCTCACTGGTGGAGAGTTGTCTATTTCAGCACATCAAGGCGGGTCTTCTTCAAGAGAGCCTTGTCTTCTTCTCCAGACCAGGCAACCAAGAGGCTCGAAGGGAGAATTCTTCTTCTTTGGGTGAGATTGATTCCGAGTGAGTTGCTAAAAGTCCTTATAAAGGGAGATCATCTGGGATTCTTCAGCCAAGCGTGGAGGAGAATCCATGGAGACCAAGGGCTGGGCCTTGACTCTCTGGGTTACCACGAATGCCTCCCAGCGCTGAAGCTCAGCTCAGGGGCCTCGGGCCGTCTCCCAGGTGGATGAAGTGCCAGGAAAGAGTGCTGCAATCCCATCAGGGGAGCATACGATGGATCGCCGTATCGTCCAGCCGATCTGCTGCTGGCCTCACTAAGCTGTTGCTGGAGCACCTCCCTCCCCCCTTCCTTGGTCAGTTGTAACTTTGAACAATTGTGAAGTGGCCTTAAAGATGGGAGAAGCCCTGCCCTTGGGATGGCCTTCCCCCAGAGGACCACCCTGTGCCCATCTCATGGACTTCCCAGGAACAACTAGAACTTAGTTGTTCTCCTTGTCTTGGCAGAGGAAGGGTGGGGTGGGGCTGAGTCCCGGTGCTTTAGTGTGTGTGTGTGTGTGTGAGAGAGAGAGAGAGAGGAGGGGAATATGACATGGAGGTGGTCTTCTGGTCATCTGTATTATTCTTTTATTTACGATGTGCTCTACGTCTTCTGATCTCAGGGATGCAGTCAACAGCTTGGTCAATTTTAGAGCCCATAGAGGTGAATTCCTTTACTGTTTTGATTTTGATTGCTGGGCCTGATTTTTCGGGGGGGGGGGGGAAAGCAGCAAACCTCACAACCCCCCCCCCCCAAAATCACAGCCAAACATTTGATTATTGATTCAAAGGAGGCGAGGTGGAGTAGTGGCTTGAACGTACCAGAGGAGTGCTGTGCTCCAGGGACTCGAGTCCCAGCACCACAGGACAGGATGAGCCCCCAGTACTTGCCTCAGCTTCACCCAACCTAGCAGTTTGAAAGCATGTTGCAGCAAGTAGATAAATAAGTAGCCCTTTGATGGGAAAATAATAGTGCTTCATTACAGAGAGCCCAGACGGTGCTGAACCTTCCCCAAGGTGGTGGAAGGGAAAGCCCCAGATGAGGCTGCCCAACGCCTGTAGCAGGGGTGGGCTTCAAATTTTTTAGAACCTACTCTGTAGGTGTGGCCTATTTTGTGGGCGTGGCTCGGCAGTCATGTGACAGGGTGGGAGTGGCCACCTTTTAAAATGTGGTGAAACTCAATTAACAACACTCTTGCTTAGCAACCAAAATTTTGGACTCAATTGTGATGATAAATTCTTTCTTTCTTTCTTTCTTTCTTTCTTTCTTTCTTTCTTTCTTTCTTTCTTTCTTTCTTTCTTTCTTTCTTTCTTTCTTTCTCTTTCTTTCTTTCTTTCTTTCTTTCTTTCTTCCTTTCTTCCCGTTGGGTCACTGGCAGCGGCGGGCCACCTATTCTCGCGAGTAGGTGCGAGTCTGCAGAAACCCACCACTGGCCTGTAGCCACCCTGGATGCCAGTTTGTCCCCTGGGGTGCCCAGTGGGTAGAGCAGAAGCAGGAACCGAACGGACTACCAGGCAGCCAAGCAACTCAGTCTCTATGAACACACCAGTCTCTCCTGACTAGCGTATCTTTGCCCTATTCTAAATAAATAAATATTGGTTCGAGTTGCCCTCAGTAAAAGGAACCCAGAGTTGGGCTGGAGAATAACAGGACAAGGCCCAGTTTCCCATCAGGTGCTCACAGGAAGCTGAAGACGATGCCAACCTTAACATTGTCCACTGTTTCAGTAAAATGGGGGAACACCCCCCACCCCTCCCCCAAAGAAAAGATGCGCACGGCCTCTTTCAGCCTGTGGTTCCTTCCTTTAGAGTTCGGGATGGAAAGCAGCCACGAGGCCTGCAGGGAGCACAAAGCACACACAGAACCTCTGTCAACCTACACAAGCTTTATTACCCACAATTTCTCCAGCGTCCCAAGAGGACAAGGTGACTACAGAGAGACCTGTTCACTTGCCCTGCCACACGCAGGCCCAGGGGCTGCCCGAGAATTGGGGGAGAGAAGAGCGCCTTCTGTAGACGACAGCTGTGCCCGTGGATTGGGGTCCTCAACGGCTTCTCCTCTCCTCCTCCTTTGCCTCGGAATCCTCCTCCCCTCAGGCCAGTTGTCAGCTGAGAATTGCTGGGTCGATTGGGACTTACTGAACGGCAGTTGGCGGTTGACCTCCCTGTCACTGGCTGCTGTTTGGTCATCCTGGTCCGATCTCGATGGGCGTTTCCTCTCCATGGCAGTTCGGAGCCAGGCCTGGTCCAGAGGCTTCCTGGGTTTTGCTGTTTTGGCCCTGCCTCTCACAACCTCCACACAAGCAGGACTTGAGCACAAAGGCCTGCATCCACTCTGCACAGCTGCCTCTTCCCTCTGCTTCTCTTCCTCTCTTTCTCCAGGCTCTTATTCCTGGCAGCAGCAATCAAGGTGGAGGGAGAAAATTAAGCTCTAAATCCCCTGGGGGTCGTACATTTTGGCAGCCTTGGCAGCTAGAGCGGTTTTGCTACCATTACCTGCATGCTTTAGTGAACCTCTAGTTACGAGCCACAAACCCACCGTGGAGCTGAGGGGGTCTACAAACAACACCAGATCCCCTAGGAGGAGGAGAGGGGGGAGGACATTTTGGGGAGCCGATTCAGAGAGTCCTAGGTTTGAACAATGGCCTTCTTTGGGAGGAGCACTCGAAGGACCTGCTCCCGAATCTCCTTGGTCCTCACTCCGTATACAATGGGATTCAACATGGGAGGAACGAGAAGGTAAAGGTTGGCCAGCAGGACGTGGACATGGGGAGCCACGTTGTGGCCAAAGCGGTAGGTGAAAAACGAGAAGAGTGCTGGGCTGTATGACATTGTGATGACACAGAGGTGGGAGCCACAAGTGCCAAAGGCTTTCAGCCTGGCCGCATTGGAGGAAAGGCGCAGCACCGCACGGACGATGAAGACGTAGGAGAGGCCGATGCCGAGAAGGTCCCCCCCAATGACCATCAAGGCCACACTTAGCCCATAAACACTGTTGACCTGGGTGTCTCCACAGGCCAGCCTCACCACAGCCATGTGCTCACAGTAGGTGTGGTGGATAACGTTTGTCCGGCAGAAGGTCAGGCTTTTGGTCAGGAAAGGACATGGGCACATCAGCAGGGTCGCCCTGACAACAGCTGCCACCTCCATCTTGGCAGCCAGGGAACCGGTGAAGAAAGAATTGTACCTGAGAGGGAAGCAGATGGCCACGTAACGATCCACGGCCATGGCCAACAGCACCGCCGACTCCATCATGCACAAAGCATGGATGAAGAACATCTGGGTCAAACAGGCATTGAACTGGATCTCCCCAGCCTGGAACCAGAAGATGGAAAGCATCTTGGGCAATGTAGAGGTCGTGGCTGCTAAGTCAATAGTGGACAGCATGCAGAGGAAGTAGTACACGGGCCTGTGGAGGGCTGGTTCTGATACTATGACTAGTAAAATGATAGAATTCCCCGCCATAATGATCACATAGCCAATGCAAACTGCCAGGGAGAACCACAGGTGGTATGCCTCCAGCCCTGGGATGCCTTGCAACACGAAGGTAAAGGACCAGGAGTAAGTCAGGTTGCCCATCATTCAGATCATGTAAGATGCTCCAACCCCTTTGGCCACCAGCTTCACTGAAGATCAAAGCACCTGTCAATTACAACAGAGGAAGACAAAAGGCAGAGCCCAGAGCAGAGACATGGGTGTCCTTCCAGAGAAATATAAGAAAGAAGATACCTATTTGATGATATGTGTAACTACAGCAAGAGGAGAGGAGAGGAGAGGAAGAGGAGGGAAGGAAGATAGAGGGAAGGAGAGGAAGATGGAAGGGAGAGCGAGAGAAGCAGAGAGGGTAGGAAGGGGAAGAGGAAGAGAGGAGGAGGGGAGAGGGAAGGGAAGAAGGGAGAGAAGAAAGGGAAAAGAAGGCGGTGTCAAAACAAGCGAGGGATGGTAAACAAAGCAGCCCAAAGGGTGTGTTCTAATCCTGTAGATGGAATGACAAATGCATAAGAACAACGAATGTGAAAAAGAATAATAACGATGTGAAAGCATTCCTGTGATTGTATAGAGAGAGCAAAAAGGTAAAAGCTTTTCTAGAATAAAAAAAGGAGAGCAGAGGAAGAGGAAGAGGATGAGCTCAGCCATTGGGGCCAGAGGTTTAGTCTTCCAAGCTTTCAGACGTGCAGACTTGCATGGGAGCCCATCCGTGGGGAACATCCCTCTCTCCAGGATGCGCGCACTGAGCTATGTGTAGCATTTACGGGGTGCCTGGCTGTGTGTGGCTTTTAGTGGAGAAAGGGAGCTGTTGGATGAGGAAGCTCAGAGCGGCCGGAAACCCAGAATCTTTGCAGCTCAGGACTGAAATGAGGCTCCCCTCTGGGCTTGGGGGTTTTCTTGCAGGCGTTTCATTATCAAACTAGGTAACATTATCCAGTGCTAGGAAGACGTGGGATTTGCAGGGTGGAGGAGAAGGAGGAGGACAGGGGGGTCCTTGGTGCCCTCTGGCCTTGGGGGCTTTCTTGCAGGCGTCTCATGACCCACTCTAACTCACATCATCAGTTGCAACCTGTCTCTGGACACAACCAACGCCTGCAAGAAAACCCCCAAGCCCAGAGGGCACCAAGGACCCCCCTGTCCTCCTCCTTCTCCTCCACTCTGCAAATCCCACGTCTTCCTAGCACTGGATAATGTTACCTAGCTTGATAATGAAACGCCTGCAAGAAAGCCCCCAAGGCCAGAGGGCACCAAGGACCCCCCTGTCCTCCTCCTTCTCCTCCACTCTGCAAATCCCACGTCTTCCTAGCACTGGATAACGTTACCTAGCTTGATAATGAAACGCCTGCAAGAAAGCCCCCAAGGCCAGAGGGCACCAAGGACCCCCCTGTCCTCCTCCTTCTCCTCCACTCTGCAAATCCCACGTCTTCCTAGCACTGGATAACGTTACCTAGCTTGATAATGAAACGCCTGCAAGAAAGCCCCCAAGGCCAGAGGGCACCAAGGGCCTTTCTGCAGGGACCTTTTCATTCTCACCCTCCATACACACGACGCAAATCTTGTTCTGGGCTGGTCCAGTAAATCAATCCTCTCCAGCAGAAGCTTGGAAGAGCTTCAAAAGAAATGGGCAGCTCTGGCCTCACAGTGGCAGCCGTCTGCTTTGGGAGGGGTGGGGATTAAAGGGGCAACTTTACAAGAGAAAAACAGAATCATGGAAGGGACCTCGGAGGTGTCCTGGTCCAACCCCTGCTCAAGCAGGAAACCCTATGCTATTCCAGACAAATGGCTGTCCAAGACCTTCTTCAATATCACCCTCCAGTGATGGAACAGCTACAACATCTGAAGCTCTTCCACCAGCTTAATTTTCTCACCGTCAGGAAGTTTCTCCTCGATTCCAGGTCGCTTCTCTCCTTGGTTAGTTTCCATCCGTTGCTTCTTGTCCTGCCTTCGGGGCTTTGGAGATGAGGTGGACCCCTTCCTCTTCTTTGTGGCAGCCCCTCAACTATTGGAACCTGCCTCCCCTACTCCTTCTTTTCATTAAGCCAGACATACCCAATTCCTGCAACCGTTCTCCCATGTTTTAGCCTCCAGTCCCCTGAAGAAGCAGGCAAACGTTGGCTACCAATTTAGGAACTGAACCAGGAAGCCAACTATGCTAACAAGCGGGATGCTTGATTTTCTGCATCTCTAGGGCTTGAACACTCACCAGGCAGAGGCAGCTTTGTGGGGTCCCTTAGAGTGGGGTGTCATGCATCCTCCAGCGCCCCCCCTGTGCAGCACAAGTGCTGAGCCTTCCATGAGACAGAACTCTTGATTGTCTTGAGCAGACCAAGCAACAGCCTCGCCTGGAACTCAAGCTCTGCCCTTCTCTGGTTCCTTGTGGCTTTTTAAAGTCTTCCCCTCTGGGAGGAATTGGAGAGCTCTCCCTGCAGTCGGCCCAGGGAGGGCAGGAGCCTTTGCAGACTGGCACGGAGGGAGCAGCTGGGCACCCCGGTGGACCGGAAGCCATACGGACTCCCTTCCACCTGTCTGCTCCCACAGGGAGGGCCTCCTCAGGGTACCGTTTGCCGGACAATGCCGGCTGGCGACCCCCAGGGGGAGAGCCTTCTCTGTGGCAGCCCCCGCCCTCTGGAACGACCTGCCCCCCCCGACCTCCGCACAGCTACGGACCACCTCTTCTTCCGTCGAACTTTAAAAACACACCTATTCCATGTTGCTGGCCTAGCATAGCTTTTATGATAGTCCCAATTTATAAATAATTTTAATTGTTTTTAAATGTAAGTTTTAGCACAGACCTATTGTATTTAATGTATTTTTAACTTTTATATTATCATTGTATTTATTACTTTTTATTCTTTCTGTGCACCGCCCTGAGTCCCTTTTGGGAGATAGAGCGGTATAAAAATCTGATTAAAGTAAAGTAAAGTCGATCCAGACTTTGTCTGTTAGTCCCTGGAGGTGTCATTGCAAAACACTGGGAAACTACTCTTCCTTTGGCTCCACTGGATTTTAAAGGAAAGGAAATAGCGGAAGAGAAAATATGATCTTGGTCGGGACAAGGAAACCATCCCCCTCCCCTCTGGGTTAAGAGTAGAGTAGAGTAGAGTAGAGTAGAGTAGAGTAGAGTAGAGTAGAGTAGAGTAGAGTAGAGTAGAGAGTAGAGTAGAGAATAGAAATAGAAATAGAAATAGAAATAGAAATAGAACCGAACTGAATAGACTAAAGAATAGAATAGAATAGAATTAGAGAATAAAAAAATAGAATAGAGAGTAGAGTAGAGAATAGAATAGCGAATAGAATAGAGTAGAGTAGAGTAGAATAAAGTAGAGAATAGAGTAGAGAATAGAAATAGAAATAGAACCGAACCAAATAGACTAAAGAATAGAATAGAATAGAGAATAAAAAATAGAATAGAGGGTAGAGAATAGAATAGAATAGCAAATAGAATAGCAAACAGAATCGAATAGAGAACAGAACAGAACAGAAATAAAATTCTTTATTGGCCAAGATGGATTGGAAACACAGGCAATTTGTCTCCAGTGCAGAAGCTCTCCGCTTACATAGAAACAGGAAGGGATAAATCCTGATCATAGTCATAAAATACAATCCTCGTAAACCATAAGATAACTTTCTATAACAACGAAGCTGTCTCACTAGCAAAACCCAGAATCAAAGTGTCATTTCCCCCCCCCTTCCGAAGGTCCGCAAGTGGCTTCCCCGGAGAAACCAAAGGAATTGTGTCCTTTCCAGTTTAGCCTCTGCAGCCCTTCGTCCAGGGTGGGAATCCGAGGGCCTGCCATTCTTGGGCAGGGAGTGGTCCTGCCGCTGTCCAGAGTTCTTTCAACTCCTTGAGCCATGAAGCCCAAAAGGAAAGGGGTTGTTGTTGTTGTTGTTTTGTCTCCAGAGCCTTTTCCAAGGCGCCCATCACTTTTGGTTCTACCTTCGCTTGCCTTGCTTACCGTCTCGTTCCGTCTCTATTTGCAGGCCTTTCTCTTCTCTTCTCTTCTCTTCTCTTCTCTTCTCTTCTCTTCTCTTCTCTTCTCTTCTCTTCTCCGCTGCCTTCTTTTCTCTTCTGCTGCTCTCTCCAGGTGTTGCCACCTCCACTACCCAGACTATGTTCTTTTGGCTCTTTTTATTGGCGGACGTAACGTCTGGGGCGGTAGGTGCCTGTATTATTATTCCGTGGTTAATCTTTGGGGAGATTCACAGCCTTTGGGGCTGGTTGGTAGCTCAACAGCTCGAGTCCTAACCAAGGACCTAGGAACCGTTAAGGTAACGTCGGAGGATAGAAGCTGTTCCAAGCAGGGTGGCCCTTTGTAGAGTCAGAATGTCCAAGCCTGTGGCTAAGGCTTGTTCTTGAGCTGCCAAAATAAAGCCTTCTGTTTCTTTTTTCAGTACTCCTGATCTTAACCAGTTCCAAGTTAGATTTTGGTCAGCTTTGCCTTCAATACTTTTCAAGTATTGGCTATGCATAGCTTTGCTTTTCCAATTTTCAACTCGTTTCTCAATTACTTTTTTCTTATATTCAGCTTTTGACTTAGTTGTCTTTAAAAGGCCTCCTTTATTTACTTCCTTAATCATTGGTTCTTCACTTTTCTGGATGTAATCATTCAAGCTGTGTCTTTCTTCTTCCATAGTCTGCTTTACTTGTAGGAGTCCTCGACCACCTTCTGCTCTTGGTAGATATAATCGGTCAACATCACTTTTAGGGTGCAAAGTGTGATTCATTGTCATAAGCTTCCTCGTTTTTCTATCCAAATTTTCTAACTCCGTCTGGGTCCAGTCAATTATTCCTGCAGAGTATCGAATCACAGGTATAGCCCAGGTATTTATGGCTTTTATGATGTTTCCTCCACTCAGTTTGGACTTTAATAACTTGCAGATTCATCGAATGTACTTGGTTGAAGTTAATTCCTTGACTTTATTATGCATTAAGTCAGAGGCCTCTAAAATCCCCAAGTACTTGTAGCCTTCTTCTGGTTTTACTGCCTTTATCATTTCTTCATTCTCAAATTCTATTCCATCATCGCCTATGACTTTGCCTGCTTTGGTTGCCATTGTTGCACATTTGTCAATTCCAAACTGCATGCCAATGTCTTGGCTAAATTCTTTTGTGCTTTCAACTAATAAATTCAGTTCAGCTTTTGTTTTACCAAACAGCTTCAAATCATCCATGTACATCAAATGTGAAATTTTCAGTCCTTTCTTTGCAAGTTCGTATCCACAGTTCATCTTCTTCAAAATGATCATTAGTGGTAGCATTGAGAGTATAAAAAGAAGGGGTGAAAGGGAATCACCCTGGAAAATGCCTTGTTTAATTTCAACTTCACCCAGTTCTTCTTCATTAGCCATAAGTTTTGTTTTCCAGAGATTCCTTGAAGTTTCCATGAATTTTTGTATGTTGCTGCTGATGCCAAAGATTTCCAGGCATTTCTTGATCCAGCTATGGGGAACTGAATCAAACCCTTTCTTATAGTCTATCCAAGCCATGAACAGGTTGGTTCGTCTTTTCTTTCAATTCTTTAGGATTCGCTTGTCAATCAGCAGTTGGTTCTTTGTTCCTCTTGAATTTTTGCAGCATCCTTTCTGTTCTACAGGAAGCAAGTTATTTCTTTCCAAATATCCATACATTTGGTTTGCAATGATATCAGTAAGGAGCTTGTATGTTGTTGGCAAACAGGTGATTGGCCTATAGTTTCCAGGGTCCTTTCCTTTTTCTTTAACTTTTTGGATAAAAAATGTCCTTCCAGTTGTCATCCATTCATCATTTTCAGGTGTTTTGAAGATCTGGTTCATTTGGGCTGCCAATCTTTACAATGCATTACAAATACCACTGACTGGTGCTAATGGTTGATACGGTTTGCTGCCAGCGTCCTAGGTATCAACCAAGTACCTTCTTAAAATATGTTCCAAGTAGCACAGATTTTTTCAGTTCCACTGGTGTTATTGTAGGAAGCTGCAACTTGTTGATGTATCTTGTAAAATTCTTGGACATGGTGCCAAGTGCCACGATGACAGCCATCAAAATTACAGGTCGCGATATTTCATGATTTTTTCTAGTCCTTTTTCTTCGACTCTGGCATCTCCAGGAACAGCGATATCTATAAACTGTACACTTCGGCCCTCTACAACCGTGATATCTGGTGTGTTGTGCTCCAAATGACGATCTGTTTGTATTCGAAAGTCCCACAAGATCTTCACATAATTAATTACTAATTATGGATTTATTATTATTATTATTATTTACTTTATTCATGAAACATGAAACTCAGCCAACTGAAACATCTAAAAATGCGTTGCAAGTACCACAGACTGGTGCTAAAGGTTGATACGGTTTGCTTCCAGTATCCTAAGCATCAACCAAGTATCTACGTAGAATGCAAGATGTTCCAAGTAGCGCCGTTTTTTGCAGTTCCGCTGGTGTTATTGCAGGAAGCTGCAATTTGCTGATGTATTTAGTAAAATTTTTGGACATGGTGCCAAGTGCCCCGATGACAATGGGTGTCACTGTGACATGCTTCATCCATAGCCGTGTAGTTTCGATGGCCAGGTTGCGATATTTCATGATTTTTTCTAGTTCTTTTTCTTCGACTGTGGCATCTCCAGGAACAGCGATATCTATAAACTGTACACTTCGGCCCTCTACAACCGTGATATCTGGTGTGTTGTGCTCCAAATGACGGTCTGTTTGTATTCGAAAGTCCCACAAGATCTTCACCTTCTCATTTTCAATAACTTTTTCCACTTTGTGTTCCCATGACTTTCTGGATACAGGTAAATCATTTTTACATAATGACCAGTGGATTAATTTAGCAACTCGGTCGTGTCTAGCTTTGTAATCAGTTTGTGCGATTTTGCTGCATTCACATATTAAATGTGAAACAGTTTCGACTTTGTTATTGCAAAGTTGGCAGTTTGGGTTGTCAGTGGATTTTTGAATCTTCGCTTTCATGGCATTAGTTTGTAGTGCTTGTTCTTGAGCGGCCAGTATTAAACCTTCCGTTTCTTTCTTGATGGTTCCCATCTTAAGCCATGTCCATGTCAGGTTGTCATCACATTTTCCTTCCATGTTTTTCAAGTGCTGTCCATGCAAAGCCTTGGTCTTCCATCTATTTAATCTGTCATCCAGCTTTTCCCCCCTTATATTCTCCCTTTGTTTCTGTTGTTTTTATGCTGTTCTCCATTTTTACAGCCTGCAGCAATTTTTCTGTACTATGATTATGATTATGATTATTCTGTGGTTAATCTTTGGTGAGATTCACAGCCTTTGGGGCTGGTTGGTAGCTCAGAAGCTCGAGTCCTGACCAAGGAAGTTAGGAACTGTTAAGGAGGGTGGTTTTTTGTAGAGTCAGAATGTTCAAGTCCGATAAATTATCAGATTTACTTGCCATCCATCTTGCAGTTTGAGCGACTCTGAGTTTAACGTCCAACATGGATCCCATCAAATGAGAGACCGTCTCAGGTGCTTTTCAAGTGGACAAAGCTTCTGTTTTGGTTTTGTAACTGAACCAGCCGCGGCCTCCGGTCGCTACACAGTGAAACCTTCATGGAAAGCAAAGCGAGGAGCCGTCACAATCTTTAGGGCAGGACGTCTAAAGGCGCCTTTGACTCTCCTTCTCCGGGGGCCCTTCTGGGCCCTTGTTTCTCCCCATCCGTGGCCCCAGGGCTGTCCCCAGGGTTGCTAATGAAGTTATCACGCTCAACATCTGGAAGCCTTGATCAGGCCTCTCTTGACTTCTGGAATTGACAGAGTTTGGAAAGTCCTCTGTTACGTATGACTCCTCCAGATGGTCTTCCGGGGCCCATGAAAGACGCTTGGATTGAAACATGGAGCATCTGTGAGGCTTCTATCTTCATTGGTCACTCAGAGTCAGATGTGAGATGGGTAGAAAATAAAATTCATCCTCATCGACTTCCTTCCGGTTGGCCGGAGGCGACGGTCGGGTCTTGTGCTCGTCCGCCGCTTGGTTGCTTCTGCGGCCCCCCCCGGTGGCAGGGGGCTCTTTTAAAGGGCTCCCGCTGTACGGGCGGCTTGCAGGGAATCCCCCCACCCTGACGGCGGTCGGGGGGTGGCCCCTGCTTCGACCTAGGCGCAGAGGAACGAGTCGCGGGGGGGGGGGTCGTCCCCTTCGCCGATGGAGAGCCGGAACAGCTATTGTGTTTAAAGAAGGACTGAAACGCCAGGGCTGGAGGCAACACCAGGGTTCCTGGCTGCAAAGTGGATTGTGAGTGACTTTGTTTTAATGCTCTCAACTTTCAGCTTGAAAGAAGAAGGAGGGGGGAGTTTGTAAAAAAAACCCTCGGAAAAGAAAAAAAAGCGGCGTTTAGAAATGCTCCCCAGGCTTGGGGAGGCGGAGGAATCAAAGTGAAAGTCTTTCCTTTACGATCTCTGGATACTTTGTATCGAAGTCTTGCAACAACTGAAATGATTTTCACCAGCTCTCGGCGGCTTCCAGGAGGGCAGGGGAAGATGGCGTTCCTTTGTTCTCAGGAGACATACTTTTCTTGGAAAATTGCTGACACTCCCTTGTGTTCAGGACTGTTCTTCTCTTTTTATTAATGGATGAAAGTAATTGATTACTTGGACCTTTCCCTGATGTGCCTTCTTTGTTTTTTTTATCTGATTGCCTTTAAGAACTTGTTTTCTCTCTGGATTATAACCAAACGGAACTTTGAATTTGGACATTGGCTTTTGCTCTATCCTTGCCTCATGGACTGCCTCTCCAACAGATGCCATTTTAGTGACAAGGACTTAAAACTTTCATTATGGCTTCAAAAAAGCAGCTACATCAACCCAAGATTACTTCAATGTTACCCACAGAAACAGAGGTGGAAGCTACACAGTTATCAAAAATAGAAGAAACTCTTCAAAACATTATGAAAGAAATTAAAGAAATTCAGAAAGACAATGTCAGTTCAAAATTAGAACTTTTGGAGACACAGAAAGCAGTAATGGAAAATAAACAAAGAATTGATGGACTGGAGGGGGGGATGGCTGAGACAAGGGAAGAGCTAAAAAATTCTCATAATGAAATAGTGGATTTGGCTGGTCATATGTCTAGGATGGATTTTGAAAGGATGTCTTACTTTTTAAGATTTCAGAACATTCCTGAATCAACCACTGAGGATTTGAAAGATTTAATGTGTACGATATTAGCAGATTATACAAAAAAGAGTAAAGAAGATATTTGGGGGGACATTGATCTGATTTATAGAATTAATTCAGCATATGCCAGGATAAATGAAGTACCCAGAGAGATACATATTAAATTTGTAAGAAGGTCAACAAGGGAGGGGATCCTGAGAGCACAGAGAGACGGTCCTTTAATTTATCAACAGAATGAGATTGCCATCTTGAAACAGATCCCGAAAAAGATTAGAGAGATAAGGAGGAAATATTCCTTCTTATCCAAAAGATTATTCAAAAAGGGGGTCTGGTTCAAGTGGGTGATGCCCGAGGGAATGTTGGTGTTCTGGGAGGGGGGGAAGGGTAAGAATTAAAACAATTGCAGAGGCGGAAGCCTTTCTTAAAAAACACTCCTCAATCCTGGAGGATGAAAATGGGGGAATGGAGGGGGCCACGGCTCCGCCCACTGGAGGTCAGGGAGAGGAAGATACAATTGCCAAAAGACTTAGATCTCACAAGTGACTTTATTTCTGTATAGTACAACTCTTATTTGGATGTTCACAAATGATTGATTGCATAGATTTTAAAATGAAATATTTGTATCTCTTTCCACTTTGTAGAAAAAATGAAAAATTTATTGTATTATCTATTTTTTTTTATGAAGCCTTGGAGGGGGCCGACACTTCCGACATGGAGGTTCTCAAAATGTCTTTGTAACTCCTTATATTCCCTTATCCTATTTTTATAAAAATTTGTAAAACCCAATAAAACTTTTTCAAAACAAAAAAAATTCATCCTCATCCTCCTGCTTGATGTCTCAGCTTCTCCATCTTTGCAAACCAACAATGCAGACAGCAGCCTCCACCTTGCAGATGTGAAGATTTGCAGCTCAGGGTTGAACTGAAGGGTCCATCACCCCTCCCTCTCCCTCTGAGGGGTCCTGGGTGCACTCTGAGCTGGGTGGTTTTCTTGCAGGCATTTCATAACCCAACTAGGGAACATAATCAGTGCTGATGAGAGTTTGGCCAAGTTCATAGAGCACCAAGGATCCCACTGTTTTATGGTTTATTGGTTGGAACATCCCAGGTTAGTTTATTGATGGCTTTTCTGATGTGCTACCTATCCCACCATCAAGCACCACGGTTGAGTTGTGTAATGTTAACCTGCACTTAAGAGTTTAGCCTGCCCTGTGAGCCCAGGTTCCTCCTCTTTCCCAGGTGGAGCACAGGTAAACCTCAACAGAAGGCTTTGTGATGGGGGGGGGGTCTGCTTTTGATCTCTTTCTGACCCTCTAGGTGGCTCTTTGCCAGAAGGGCCTGGAAGCCCTTCTCCTGATCTGGGTCCCCAAAAGACCTCCAGGGCTTCCCTTCCGTCTCCCTTTTTAACCTCTTCTTAGCTGATCTGCAGAGAGGAAGCGGAGCCAATCTTTTAGCATAGAATCAAACTTAGCCAGCCAGCCGGGAAGCAGCGCAGCCCGGTTAATGGTTAACGGTCCCCGGGGGCTTTGAGCGGACGTGGGGAGGCTTCCCAGGCGGGGAGGCGGCGGGCAATAATAGCGGCTCCCCTCCCGAGGTGGCCGGAGCGTTCCCGAGGAGCTGCCCCGAGCGCCAACGCGGCACGGAGGTGAGCCGACACCGGCGGGGACCGCGCCCGCCTCACCTGTCCGCCGACCGGGCGTCCCGGATCGGGCAGTCAGCTGCCACGCCCGAGCGGCGGCGGCTCTCCGGCGTCGGAGCCCCGACCGAGAGCGGGCCCGGGAGGGCTGCCTTTGCCCGGGGGGAGTGGAAGCCCCGCAGCGTCCGGCGGCGCCCCGAGTCTGTCCGCCTCGCTGCTGGAAGGCGATGAGACCCCCGGGCGGCGGAGCTTGGCGCAGACGGGATGGCCCCGGACTCGGCTCTGGAGTCTGGCCGGAGGGTTGGGGGAGGCGCGGCCAGGAGGTCCGCGCGATCCTTTCGCTGAGCACAGCTGCAATGGACGGGCCCCTGGCCCAGAAGGAGCGGGCGGGGGGCTCGGAGGGAGGGAAAGGGAGGCGGGGAGGGGCTCCGGGCCGCCGTTGAAGGACCCTCGTTCCTCCAGCGGGGATCCAGGCATCCCGAGTGGGTCTCCAGCAGCAGGGAGACCTTGCAGGCGGTGGGGGGTGGGCAGCCTTGGCCTCTCCGTCCCCGTTACCCGGGCCAGGGAAGGCGCTAAGGCTGCGTTCCCCCAATCGGCAGCTAAACGAAGCCAAGGACGGGAGGGGGAGGGGGAGGGGAGGGGAGTTTACTTTGGCAGCGCCTCTTAATTCTGGGCGGGGGGAGGGGTGTGTGTCCCTGGACGCGTTTCCCAAATGGGTCTTGAAGAGCCCGGGGCGACCCCCTGACGACCCGGTTAATCATTTCTGAATCCTGCGGAGGGAAATTCCTACCCGCTCGGCCTTCCTGCCCTCCAGCGGGTAGGATGGGCTTTCCTCACTGGGCACAGTGGGCGATACCAGCTGCTCCTTAACAGGTCGAGGTGGGGTCTAACGTAGCTGCCTTGCAAGGTACAGAGAGCAGGAGGGTCAGGCTGTACATTTTGAGAGAAACAACAGCCGCAACAGCTGTTTCCACCATGTCCTGACCACAGGGTGCAAGGAAGCCACAGCCAGAGCAGAGAGATTCAGCCTGACAACACCCAGTGGCTGCAGCGAAGGAGAAAGAGGGAAGGGGGCAGCCAGGCGCTTGGGAAAGGCAGCCCAAGCAGCCCCAGAGGGAGCCAGGGGAGCCAGCCAGGAAGGCTGGAGCAGGAGCTGTGCAAAGGTAGGAGACAGCAGTGCAACAGGGGGACTGAGGCTGGGTGGGCAGGGAGGGAGGGAGGGAAAGAGTGGGGGGGGGGGCTGTAGCCCAGGTCCTGGGCCAGACGTCTCCTCGGTGAGTCCACTGGGCCTCTAAGAGTTCCCCTGTGGGCCTGAGGCAAAGGAGGCTGCTGCCCCCACCAGTGGAGGTCCAGGACAGGGTCTGGATTGGGCCCTCCCAGGAGGAGAGCTCTGTTCCACAACCCCGAGAGAGGGAGTCAGTGAAGCAGCTGAAGGGAGAACCCAGAGGAAAACCTAGAACCGAAGAGGTGGAGAACTGGGAGACGCTTCTGCTCCAGGCTGTATGAGGAGGTCCCCATCCTCCCATTCCTCCTCCTCCTCCTCCTCCCCCCCTGACTGGGGCTCCTCTTGCTCAGAACCTCTTGAGATGCCAAGGAAGGAGAATATGTGCAGTCAGGGTCGAGACGAGGGGTCCTTGGTGCCCTCTAAGCTGGCTTCTTTTCTTACCTTCACTAGGTCCCATCCCCAGGGCTGGTCAGGAGGGCTGTTGCTGTCCTTAGGGCCGTGAAAGGCCT
Source organism: Rhabdophis nuchalis (assembly GCA_039707465.1). Lineage (NCBI taxonomy): Eukaryota > Metazoa > Chordata > Lepidosauria > Squamata > Natricidae > Rhabdophis > Rhabdophis nuchalis. The sequence continues at coordinate 67,743,517 of CM077649.1, forward strand.
GCAACAAAAGCCAGGGAGCCCCTCACCTCCCGGGATGGTTTGCCAAGAGGGCTGATGCTGGGATTCTTCCTTTGTCTCCCCAGGATCCCACCGGACAAGGCTGCCTCCCTCCCATGGCCGCCCTTAACGACAGCAGCTTTGACCCCATAACCTTCGTCCTGACGGGAATCCCAGGCATGGAGGCTTCTCACGTCTGGATCTCCGTCCCCTTCTGCCTGATGTACGTGGGGGCCCTGGTGGGAAACGCCTTCCTCCTCTTTCTCATCGCCACAGAGCGCAGCCTCCACCAGCCCATGCACCTCTTCCTGGCCATGCTGGCCGTAGCTGACCTCATGCTCTCCACCTCCACGGTGCCAGAGATGCTGGCCATCTTCTGGTTTGGGTCCAGGAAGATCTCCTTTGATGCCTGCATTGCCCAGATGTTTTTCACCCACTTCAGCTTCATCGCCGAGTCCACCATCCTGCTGGCCATGGCCTTTGACCGGTACGTTGCTATTTGTGATCCGCTGCGCTACATGACCATCCTCACGCCTTCCGCCATAGGGAAGGTGGCCGTGGCCGCCGTGGTCAGGGGTCTGGCAATCATGTTCCCCCCCATCTTCCTCCTGAAGAGGCTGCCCTACTGTGGCCACAGCACAATGCCCCACACCTACTGCGAGCACATGGGCATCGCCCGCCTGGCTTGCGGGGACATCACCGTCAACATCTGGTACGGCTTCACCACGACCCTCCTGTCCTCCGGCGTCGACGTGGTGCTGATCGCCGCCTCCTACGCCTTGATCCTCCGGGCCGTCTTCCAGCTGCCCTGCAAGGAAGCCCGGCGCAAGGCTCTCCGCACCTGCGGCTCCCACATCTCCGTCATCCTCCTGTTCTACACGCCAGCCTTCTTCTCCTTCCTCACCCATCGCTTTGGCCACAACATCCCCAGCTGGATCCACATCTTGCTGGCCGACCTCTACGTGATCGTGCCGCCCGTGCTCAACCCCATTGTCTACGGAGTCCGAACGAAGCCCATCCGGGAGAGGGCCGCCCATGTGCTCTCCCAGGTGGGGCGGCCCTGCTTCTAAGCCCTGAACAAACCCTCCCGGTGGAGGAGCTGGGCCGGGAGGTTGCTACGGGGCGAGAGCCGCCTCCCTCTTAGGGGAAGGAGATGGACTCCCGGGCCAGAGGAAGCCAGGAGGCTTGGGATGGGGCTGCTCCTCCGTCTCTTGTCCTTCCTTGGTCTATTAAAGAAGCTGCCCCCCTCGCCCCTCCTTCCCTCGCCTGCTTCTTGCCTGGAGTCAGGAGGAGGATTGGAGGCAGCTGCTGGGCTGGGCAGCAGAGCGGTCAGTCGGCCTTCTCTTATGCCCCTTGGGGGCTCTGGTTGGCCCCCCTGAGACCCAGAGGGCTGGACAAGGGGGCGCCTGTTCACTCAAGGGGCCCTGCCACCACGGGTGCTCCTTGGGCTGCCAGAGGGTGAGGGTAGAGGGGTCCCCTGCCTGTTCTCCCCCTGGAAAGGCTTTGGATGGGCTGGGCCTTTTGGCCTCCCCCCATTGGGTGGTCTTTTCTGTGGATCCCTTGAAAGCATTTGGGGAGGGGGCTGTGCACATCCTAAACTCCCACGATGGGCTCCTGCCCTGGGTTGCTCAGCCAACAGAGGTTTTGCCTTGCGATGGCATGCATGAAGGGGGGGGGAGCACAAAAGCCCCTTGGAGACGGCCGAGGGGACGCCTTCCCCACGACCACAAGGGCGAACGGGGTGAATTGGGGCCCAGCAGGAGAATGCCAGAAACTCCCTGGTTTTGCCCTGCCACCCCCCCCCACCCCCCGTGTCCCCTTGTCCTGCTTCAGATGGTGGCTGGCCCTTTGTGGCTCCCAAAGAAAACTCCTTCCAGCCCACACAAGAATATGAAACTGCCCCCACCGACCCCCCCCCTCGTCCCCTCTGCCTGCCAAGAGGAGGAGCCGTGTGGGAGGGGCCCTTTCGCTCAGGCCCTCGTCCCAAGGGAGGGGGAGGGCTTTGGGTGGAGTGGGAACGGGGCAGCCACGGTGGAGGGAGGGCTGGGAGCCCCCAGAGGCTCAGGCCAAGGCCAGGGGGGGGGAGGAGGCTTCTTAGCACCCCAGACACCCCCCTTCATCCCATGCTGGACCCCAGGTGGGCCAGGCTGGAGCTGCCTTGGGACCGCCAGCAGCTGCCGAAGCTTCCCACCAGGCCCACGGGAGGAATGGGGTGGGGGGGGTAGATATTGTTGTCCCTCTGGAAAAGTCTGAATCTCTTGGAGAAGGACAAAAGAGCCCCTCAGGAAGCCCCCTTGGAGAACTGACATGCCTGGCCAGGGCCCCCTTTTGCTGGACAGGCTAGAAAAAGAGGGGGGGAGGGGCTGCCCAAGCTTCCTCCGAGTCACAGGGAGGAGGGGGTGAGGGGCTTCTTCCCCAGAGCGCCTGAGGGCAGGACAAAAAGCAAGAGGGAGGGGACCATTAAAAAGAGGCCCAGACTGGCATTTCAGGAGGATTTCCCTGACAGTGAGAACAGTCAGTCGAGGGGCTCTGGGGGGGCTTCCACAGATAGGCTGGAGGGCCATTGGACTGGGAGGGTTATAAGGGGCCTGATTGGCAACGCTTGGCCCAGACAGCCCAGCCGGGCACTGCCAGGCCTGGCACAAGGGCCTCTGGCTGGAGTGGAGCCCACAGCAGTCAGGAAAGCGAGGAAGCCCCTGGGTGGCTGTTGGGGGAATTGAACCCTCCTTTGCCAGGCTGCTTCCAGGCACCACCAACCGGCCAGGGCCAGGAAAGGAGGAGAGCCGGGCCCCCCAGTGGAAAAGAGGCCTTCCTGGCTCAGCCTGTCTCTGGTCGGAGGTCCTGCCCACCAGAGGTACAGGGGAGGACTCCAGCACATCCCCCTCCATTGATCAGAATACACCCGGAAGGGACCCTGGAGGTCTTCTAGTCCAGCCCCCTGCTCAACTGCAGAGAAATGGCTGTGCAGCCTCTTCTGAGAAACCGTCAGGAAGGTTCGATTCCAGGTTGCTTCTCTCCGGATTAGTTTCCACCCATTGCTGCTTCTCCTGCCTTCGGGGGCTTTGGGGGATCCACGGAAGCCCCCAAGTGCGGGAAGGCTGCCGTCCTGTCCCCCCGGGGCCTCCTTCTCTCTGGAGGGGCCAGGCCCGCCCCCTGCGAGCGATCTTCCTTGGATCCCCCTGGTTGCTCTTCCCTCCATTTCCCCCCGGAGCCTCGACGCCTTTTGTGGGACGTGGTGGCCACAGGCCAGGCCTCGAAGGCTTGACGAAGCTCCGAAGGCCCCAGGCTGGAGAGGGAGCCGAGGGGTTCGGCGGCTACGCCATCCGTTGTCCTTCCAACTTCAGCAAGGGGCTCTTGCTTCAGGTCACTGTGAACTGGGTGTGTGTGTGAAGTGTGGGGCTCTTCGGTGAACGGGGGGGGGGGGGTGGGGGGTCCCGGACTGCTGAGGGTGGAAGGGAAACCTCCATGGCCTGTGACCGTTCCACTCAGTGTCAGTTGTGGGAAGAAGCTGCAGGGCGTGCAACCGTTGTGTTGTCTCCTGAGGCAAGCAGCTGTGTGCCGGGATGCCCCCTGGGGCTTGCCTAGGTTGTCCCTGGGAGAGGCCCCCGCCCACAGTGCTCCCCCCCTGGGCTCCCCCCTAGAAGGCCGGGCAGAGGTCCAGCCAGTGGCCTCCACAATGACGTCACAGACAACGGATTCCGCCTGAGAAGGTTGGCGTGGTGCCTGTGTGGGCGGGTGGGAGGCGCAGGTAGAAGAGGAGACCCACAGCTTGCATGTGGGCAGAGCGAGGAAGCCGGGCGGGGGCTCTTTGGGCTGGGATGAGCAGCGCGCTCTGACTCTGACCGTCGTCCCTGCTTGCTACCCGCTTGGCCTTCATTCTTTTCCCAGAAGAGAGAAGGAAAACTTTGGGCCATTATGGTTGAAAGCCAGATAATTCCAGGAGTTGACTTCAGATCCACCAAAGAGCCACAAGTTGTCCGGATCATCGTGAAGACGCCCTGGCAGAAGGAAGAGTTTCTAGTCCACAAGGACATGCTGGTGAGGGAATTCAAGGAGCACGTAGCCCGGCACCTGTCCTCTTCTCCTTCCCAAATCGTGCTGGTCTACGTCGGAAGGATCCTGAAAGACCACAAGTCCCTAGCCCAGCACGGGATCCACCTGGACAGCAACGCTGCCGTCTATGTCGTCGTCCGGTCCCAGCAAGCCTGTCCACCCCAGCAGGGGCCCACCCTTCCAGCTGACCTGGGCCCAGACCCCAAGGCCCCCAGGAACGGCCCTTTCGCCAGTGATGGCTTGCGGGAGCTGACGGCCAGCCTGGGCCTGAACACGGCCAATTTCACGGAATTCCAGAACCAGCTGATGTCCAACCCCGACCTGATGCTGCAGCTCCTGGAGAACCCCTTCATCCAGAGCAAACTCTCCAGCCCCGACCTGATGAAGAAGCTGGCCACCAAGAGCCCCCAGGTGCGGCAGGTGATCCAGAGGGCCCCCGAGATCAGCCACGTCTTCAGCTCCCCCGAAGGCATGAGGCTCTTGCTGGAGCTGGCCAGGAACCCGGCTGCTGTGCGGGAGATCATCAAATCCCCACCCCAGGCTCAGCCTTGTCCCAGGAGCGTCCCCAGTGGGGACGGCAACACCGCCCTGCAGGACGTGCTGACCAAGGTGCAGGGCCTGGTGCAGAAGGCGCTCCCTAAGAGATCGGCCCCCGCCGTCTGGTCAGGAGCCCTGGGAGGCCACCAGCCCTCCTCGGACCAGAGCGAGAAGTCTGGGTGGGCCAGGCAGCAGCTGCCTTCCCCCAAACTGTGGCCCCCGAGGTCCAGCGGCCAGAACGCTGGCACGGCTGCCGGCAATGACCACAGCAGAGGGGAGAGTGACACCTTGCGAGGGGAGACGGGCCAACTGGCCTCGGCCGCGGTGAAGACCTTGTTCCACCAGATCATCAAGCACCTCGTGCAGAGCATGGCCAGCAGCCCCTCCAGAAACCCCACCGGCCAGGGTCTCAGCGCAGACGGGGTGGGCAGAGCCGCCCAGAGGTACGTGGCCGGATCCAGAAACTCCCGGGAGCAGATTCTGGCGCTCCTGCAGCAGATTCAAAACACAGATGTCCTCCTGGCAAGCTGGAGCCCTAAAGAGATCCGGGGGCTGATGGAAATTCAGCAGAGGCTGCAGGCCTTGGCGACCGACGAACCGGCGGCAGAGAGAGGCGGCCGATCGGAGCGTCCTGCCCGGAGATCGTATTCCATCACTTCTCTCTGCAATATTGTGCCCCCCTCCAGCCCAGGGGACGAGGAGGACTTCTCCGCTCCCGAGATCTGGCAGAGCCTGGCGGCGGATGACTTCTTCTGCAGCCCCCCCCTCAGTGTCCGCCTGCGGGGCTGCTCGGCACAACCCCCCCCTTCGAAGCAGCAGACGTACAAGCTGTGAAGTGCCGGGGCTGAGCCCTTGGCAGGGTGGACGGGGCCCTTCGGGGGACGCTAGAGCTTCATAAAGGAATGGATTTCATGGTTTCTGATTAAAAGCTTTAAATCTTTCACCCCGTCTCCTGTTGCCGGTGGTTGTCCTGGTGGCCTCCAGTCCTTTGGGGGGGGAGGGGGGAGATTCCCTTCCTGGCACTCCCAAGGGGTCAAAAGCCCTTTTCTCTAAGAGGAGAAATCGGGGGCTGGTGACCTTCCATGGGGGGTGGGGGTGGGGGGTGCTCCCGTCTCTTGCAATGAGTCAGGATCCCAAGGGGGCCTCTTCCAAGAGCCACCTCGACTTCCCAGATTGTCTTCCTTGAAGATGTTTCGCTTCTCATCCAAGAAGCTTCTTCAGTTCTGAAGACGAACGAAAGGTTGAGAAGCAAAACGTTTCAAGCAAAACAAACAAAAAAACCCTAGAAATTCCAGTTCCCTTTTGGGAAAATCCCCTCGGGGAGGACCGTGAGCTGCAGTCTCCATAGACCCCACAAGGGTCTGCACTGGGGCCACTGGTTGGCTGAGGCCGAATGCCGAGGAAGAGCCTGGCCATGGAGGCCAGAGAGGGTGGGGGGCACAAGAGCTGCAGGCGACCCACAGGAGACCTTCGTCCTGCCGGGGGCCTCCGGGGCCATTTGGCCCAGGGGCTGCTTGGCTCCAGATGCCTCCAGCGGGTCAATGGTGCGGTCCACACGCACGAACACACAGGGTTGCAGAAGGAAGAACCCATCAATCCACGTAAAACCCTACAGTGGCATGAAAGGACTTGGACCGCTGCCAGCAGAGGTGCCAGCTTTATTTCATTCTGTCTCTCCTGTTTGGCCGTGGAGGGCTGAAACGGAAGGATTTGGGCAGACCCCATTTGCCAAGGCCTCCGGGGACCCCCTGGGCGGGCCAAGTCCTCCTCCTCCCCACAGCTGAGCAGGTCCCTCCAAGGGAGATCAAAATGCGCCCCTCATCCTGTGGGATCTCTGGACAGAGATCATGTGAAGGAGTCATAAGTCATAACACGGCTGGCCTATTTGGGCTTAGCAAAGCACTCTGTGTCTCCAAGAGCAGTCAAGCACCATTGGTTTATTTAACCACCCATCCATCCATCCACCCACCCACCCATCCACCCACCCACCCACCCACCCACCCATCCATCCAACCCACCCACCCACCCACCCACCCACCCACCCCTCCATCCATCCATCCATCCATCCAACCCATCCATCCAACCCATCCACCCACCCACCCATCCACCCACCCACCCACCCACCCATCCATCCACCCACCCACCCACCCACCCACCCACCCATCCCTCCATCCATCCATCCATCCATCCATCCATCCACCCACCCACCCACCCACCCATCCCTCCATCCATCCATCCATCCATCCATCCATCCACCCATCCACCCACCCACCCACCCACCCACCCACCCACCCATCCATCCATCCATCCATCCACCCACCCACCCACCCACCCACCCACCCATCCCTCCATCCCTCCATCCATTCATCCATCCATCCATCCATCCATCCACCCACCCACCCACCCATCCACTCATCCATCCAACCCACCCACCCACCCACCCACCCATCCCTCCATCCATCCATCCATCCATCCATCCACCCATCCACCCACCCATCCACCCACCCACCCACCCACCCACCCACCCACCCATCCCTCCATCCATCCATCCATCCATCCATCCATTCATCCATCCATCCATCCCTCCATCCACCCACCCACCCAGCTTCCTGCTTGGAAGAGGCTGGAAGAAGGCGGAGCCCCAGCACTGAGACTTACAGGCTGCTTTAGGGTGGTCCTTTTACTGACCTCCGAAGGATGGAAGGCTGTGTCAACCTTGAGCCAGTCAGGATCGAACTGCTGCCTGTGGGCAATGGTGCCTTCTAAGCATCTTCCTAAGGTTCCTCCCTCTGGGAAGCCTATCATCCAGCTTATTATGGGATGGCAGATCTGGGCAACCAGTTGTATTCTAGCTTCTGGAGAGATAAAGGATGCCCTCCTCAAAGGCGAGGACCCCCACCTGCCCCCTTCGTTTCCTGTGCCCCCCCAAGCCTTCTTCCTGTGGGCAGGGGGCCTTGGCCTTGCAAGGAAGCTCAGGGCCCCAGACTGGCCCCTGGGGGCTCTTTTGACTCGCCTGGCCCTGGGCTGACACCGGGTGATGTCACAGTGAGGGCCCCCCCCTGGCTGGGATAATGGAGGGAGCAGCTCCCGGGCTCAGCAAGAAGGAAGGAAGGTAAGAAGAGGGGGAGGCCTGGGAAGGGGCTCTGACACCCATCCATGCTGGGCTTTCAGGGTGCCGGTTCGCCTCCCAACCGAGAAAGTCCGTCCATCTTGGAGACTTGACCCCAACCGATTCCTCTTGTTCAGCCAGGCAAGAGATCCCGGGCCTCTTCCCCCTATGCAGGCCCCTTCTCCTCCTCCTCCTCCTCTTCCTCCTCCATGCCCCATGAACATGCACCAAGAAAGCGCCCCCCACGGCTGGCCCCGCCCGGCCTCCAACCCAAACTTCGTCTGCATCACTGCAAAGTCTCCCCAGGGCAGTGCCCAGTTTGCTCTGCCTCGGGAAACGACCATCCGGCAGTTCAAGGGGGAGCTTTCCAAGCACTTCCGCTGTGAGAGGCGCCAGTTGGTGCTGGTCTTCTTCGGGAGGATCTTGAAGGACCAGTGCACCCTCCAGCAGTGCGGGATCGGTGATGGGATGACCGTCCACCTGGTCATCCGGTCCCTGAAGGGAGGCCCAGAAGACCCTTCTCAGTCATCCTTCATGCCCAGGACCTCAAGCTGTGCCCTGGCACCAACCGGCACCAGCCTGAGCCTGCCAATCTCCCAGGGTTCTTGGGGGCCCCTGGAGTGGCAGCAGATGCCAACCTCCGAGATGGTCGTTCAGAAGGTACGGCAGCTGATCTTGGCCAACCCAGAGATCCAGCAGCTGGCTCAGCAGTTCCCTGCCATCTGCCACATCCTGAACAACATGGGCATCATGCGGGTGATCCTGGACAAGATGAGAGAAATTATGGACCTGGCCAAGAACCCTGACGTGGAGCAGGACCTGAAGAACCCAGAGCCGCTCTTGATGAGTGTTCAGAGCAACGCTCCCGGTGGAGACAACCCCTTGAGGCAACTCAACAGTGAGGTCCAGGAGCCGGGGCTGAATGCGGGCCAGGGGCCCTTGGCCACCCCCAGCCCTTACGTCACCCCGGCCAGGAACCCTTCTCCAGAAACCAAGGCCAGGGATGGCGAGGGAGGAGGCTCCCCGTGCTCCGACTCTTTCCCCATCTCCAACAGCTACGGGAGGTTTTGCACCAACAACTCGAGTAACGAGGAAGGCGGCCTCTCCAGCAGCCTCCCCGGCCCCCTCGGGCCTTCCCTGCCCAGCCTTGGGCCCAACCCCGGGGCAGGAGCGGGCAATGTGGGGGGCGTCCAGGCCCTGATTGTCAACCTCTGCAACGCTTACACCCAGCGCGCGATGCTCTCCCTCATGCAGAACGCCCTACTGGCCTCCGAAGGAACCCAGGCCCCCCGCCAGGAGCACGTCCAGCAGCAGCTGCAGCGCTTCTACCGGCAGATGCAGAGGCCAGAGATGGTGGCCGCCTTGTCCAGCCCCAAGGCCATCCAGGCCTGGGTGCAGATGGAGCAGGGCCTGCAGATGCTGAGGGAGGAAGCCCCGGTCCTCATTCCCTGGTTCCTGCTGCGCTTGAAGGGCCTGGGGCACAGCTCTGAACCGGGAGCCCTGGCCGCCACCGGCTCCTCCTCGGAAGAAGGACTGGCTGCTCTGGAGTAGGGGAGGGAGGGGCTGGAGAGGCCGCCGGAAGAAGCCGTCCCAGGAGGCCAGAGGGAAAGCGGGAGGCCTCCCCTGCGCTGGGGGTGACGCCCCGGTTCTTCCCCCTCCGCTCCACATTATAAACCAATCCTGAAAGACAAGCAGCCTCCCTGCCTGCTCATTCCCACCAGGACAGACGGAGGCTCAGGGGCCACTGCTGGGCCCTTTGGGGAGAGGACCCTTCACAGCTGGGATGGGGGCTTTGCATTCCTTTCCAATGGTCAGCATTGGCTGCCCCAGGAGAAAGTGGTGGGGGCACCGGGGCTGGGTTAGGGGGTTGAATTCTCTACTCTACTCTGGAAGGCTCAGCCCAAGCACCAGCTGGGCCTCAGGAATTGGTGGGGGTGGGCTCCAGGCCTGGACTGGCAGGGCCTTGCTGAGAGATCCTCTTTCTCCTCCTCCGCCTGAGCTGTGGGGGTGGGGGGAGAGCAGCAGACCGGTTCCTCCCTTGAGGCCCCAAAGGCTTCCCTTCTGGAAGGAAGGCTGCAAGAGCAGGGCAGGTTGGTGGGCATTCCGTGGCATCCCAGTGGGATGAGCCAATCAGTCGGTCTTGGAGGGTTGGGCTTTGTTCCTTTGGAGAAGCCCCAGGCCCTCCCTGCTCTTCCCTCCCCCCCAGTCAGCTCCAGGAGGGGAAGCAGCTGGAAGGAGGCCGGGAGGTCCGGAGAAGTTGCCCTGCAGAGGAGACTGAGGGGAGACGCGTGAGCGGCCTTCAAGGGTCCCACTGAGGAGGGAGTGGGCGTGTCCTCTTCTGCCCCCAAGGGCAGGGTGGGAAGGCCAAGGGAGGCATCATCAATAAAACGTATCAACAATAAAATAAATGTGTCGTTAGAGGAGAATATTTGGAGCTCAGGGTGGAAGTGCGGTGGCCTTGGTGCTATCTGGCCTTGGTGCTTTTCTTGCAGACGTTGCATGAACGAGCTAGGGAACATCATCAGTGCTAGACAGCAAAGTGCAAACAGAGAGAAAAAAACCCCTCCCTTCTAGCACTGCTGATGTTCCCTAGTTGGGCCATGAAACGTCTGGAGGAGAAGAAGCAAGCTCTGAGGGTGCCAAGGAGCCCCCATTTCAACTCTGCTAGACGTGTTCTCTCCTGGGTTGGTTACAGGGGATTGGAGAGGCAGGCAAGGCCCTCCCCACAACCTGCCCATGGACCTGTGACCTCGGGGGGGGGGGGGGTTGGGTGGTGCAAGACCAGAGTAGCCGTGCCCAGGAAGTGGGGACTGGGCTCCACCCTGCGTAGGTGGAGGGGGATGATGGCCAAACTTCATGAGGGCAAGACCCTTGGAGATGTGGTCCACCAACTGTGTCACAGGTCTCTGTGAGGTCAGCGGTGAGATCACAGTCCAGCCAAGTCCAGGGAGAAGACCTGCCCAAGGCAGCAGCAGAGGGGAGGAAAGGAAAATGAAGGAATCTGCCAGGTTGTGAGCCACGGAAGAGAAGGGCAACATCTCGCTGGTATGTGTGCTCTGGCCTTGGCTGGTGCTGAGTCACAAGGGGGCAGGAGACCACTGGCCCCTCCCCACCTCCTCACAAGCCCCTCCGCCTCACTGGCAAGAGACGTCCTGCTTCCCTCCTCTTTCTCCCTCGGCCTCTGCGCTCTTCACAGGGGCCTTCGCCACCCTCTGGAGCACGGCCGCAGCCTCTGAGCGGCCATGTCTGAGAGCAAAAGAGCCCCCGGGGCCACTGCCAACCACAGAAGCCGGGTCATCAGAGTCACCGTCAAGACCCTCAAGCGCAAGGAGCAATTTGAGGTGGCCGACAGCACCCGCGTCCAGGAGTTCAAGAAGCTGATTGCTGAGCGCTTCAAGACCCCTCCCGAGCAGCTGTCCCTCATCTTTGCTGGGGAGATCCTCAAAGACCAGGACACGCTCGTGCAGCGCAAGATTGGCGATGGGTCCAAAGTCCATCTCTTCATCAAGTCCCAGAGGAAGCCCTCGGGCAGCCCTGGGGACAATCCAGCCACGCCAACCGCCTTCCCGCCAACGCCCGCCATGCTAGAGATCTCCTCGGAACACAGCCTTTCGGACTGGAGCAGCCAGCCTGAAGACCTGATGGCCTCCTGCCACGAAATTGTGGCCCAGACCATGGAGAACCTTCTGCTCCAGATGGTCACCCTGAACCTGGATGCCTCCGCCTTGAACAGCAACCCGCTCCTCCTGGGCTTCCTCATCGGGGTGACCGGCATGAACGTGCTGGACCTGAATGCCCAGGATGTCTCCGACTTTGTCAGTGAAGCCCAGGAGCAGGACGCCACCCGGCAGGAGCTCATCATCGAAGTGATGCAGCACCCCTTCGTGCAGAACCTTTTTGGGGACACCGAGCAGGTCAGGCAGATGATCATGTCCGTGCCTCAGATGCAGCAGCTGGCCGAACAGAACCCCGAGATCAACCACATCCTCAACAACTCCGAATTCCTACGGGAAATGATCGATGTGGCTACCAGCCCGGCCGTCATGGACGAGATCATCAGGAACCACGACCGAGCCCTGAGCAACTTGGAGAGCACCCCGGGGGGCTACAGCGCCCTGCAACAGCTGTACAATGACATTGAGGTCCCGATGTTGAATGCAGTGCAGGCCCAGTTCCAGGGCAGTTCGTTTCCTCTCTCGGACCCCAAACCTTCCCCTGGGGGGGTCAGCCCCCTCTCCCGGACAGAGAACAGGGAGCCCCTGCCGAACCCCTGGGCACCCCAACCAAACAGCAGCGGTGGCGACAACATATGCAACGGTGACATCAGCAACGCCAGTAACGGTGCTGAGCAAGGTTACATCCTGCTAGCGTTGGGCCCCGGAGTCCGTCCAGGGCCCAGCAAGACGGAAAGCATCCAAAACATGGTTCATCAGCTGACGGACAACCTGGAGTTCATGCAGAACATCTCCAACGCCCTCACGAAGCCTAACGGCCCCACCCAGGCCTTCCTCAACCACTGCAACTCCGCCACGAGGAACGAGGCTCCTCCGCCGCAGGAGTGGGCCCAGCATCTCCCGTCCAAAGTGGCCAAGTCAGCCTCCGCCCTACTGCTGACCAACCCCCGAGCGGTCCAGGCTCTCCTCCAGCTGCAGATGAGCCTGCTGATCCTCACCAGGGAAGTCCCCGATTTCCTGCAAGCTTTGACAGACCCCGATGTTGACCTAGAAAGCATGGAGGACTCTGAGGAGGGGGACAGCCTGTCTTCCGAAGCAGAGAGCTTCATCTCCATCGAAGAGAGCTTGGAGCTGGAGAGCAACGCGTCCAAAGCAGATGATGAAGAAAAGGAGGAGGAGGAGGGGGAGGAAGACATGGAACAGCAAGCGCCAGAGGCCCTTTACCAGATCCAGTTGGAGCAGCTGCGGGCGATGGGCTTCCCCAACCAGGAGCTGAACCTTCAGGCTCTAATGGACACAGAAGGAGATATCAGTTTGGCAATTGAAAAGCTAACAAACTCTCGTGCATCCTAGCTACAGATTTACCTTTGCCTCTTGTAGGGTCATCTGACACACTAAAGTCAGCATGGTGGATATAAACGGTGCCTTTGGTGCTCCTTTCCTCCGGGTGAACTCCAGGGCAGGGACCCCGGCTCTCCTGGCACGGCGGGGACAGGCAGAGCGTTCCTGGAAGGTGGGCTACTCCCTTCAGCCTCCCAAGGTGGATCTCTGGGCTGCCAGAGGCCACTGCTGCCTCCTTGGGGGGGGGATTGCCTGCTGCAAAGCCAAGGGACGGCCTCCGGCCACCCTGGTTCTCTCCCTTCCAGGGCTGCCAGGGAGATGCAGCGCCTGGCTTTGCTCAGTAGCCTCTCTAGTCACAGAGACAAACCACACCCGAAAATAACCAGGGTGTTGCAACAACGCTCTCTCTCCTCCCTCCCTCCCTCCGTGTGTGTGTGTCCCTCTCTCTGTCTGTCTCTCCTTTTCTCTCTCTCTCTGTCTCTGTCTCTCTCTCTGTGTGTGTGTGTGTGTGTGTGTCTCCTCCCTCCCTGTCTCTGTGTGTCTGTTTCTGTGTCTGTCTCTCTGACTCTCTGTGTCTGTCTGTCTGTCTCTGTGTGTGTGTGTGTGTGTGTGTGTGTCTCCTCCCTCCCTCCCTGTCTCTCTGACTCTCTGTCTGTCTCTCTTTCTCCGCTTCCCCCTCTTTCTGGTAGCATTCTGATTCCCGTGGTTTATCTTTTGCTTTTTTGCCATGGCTTCTATTTTGCTTGAGGTTCTACCGGAATTTTGCAGGTGTTTTCACATGTTGATGAGCTGTGCATGGCTTAGAGGTGGAGCTCTCACCTCACTATCAAGAGACTGTGAGTTTGATCCTAAGGAGCAGTAGATATTTCTGTCTCTGGACACCATGAGTAATTGCCTGCTGCAAACTCCATGGAGGCGCCAGGAAGGGCATCGGCTAGTAAACACCGGAGCCCGGTTCAGTCACCCCATCTTCATCCTGAGGCCAGGGATTATAGGGTTGTTAAAAGAAAAAGACAGGAGGCCTGCCCTTGTGTTGCTTAGTGGATGTGTCTCTGGGAGCAGTGTGTTTTGGGTATTTTGTGAGGGCAAACAACAGTTTGATATGTGGGCTCAGCTCCAACCTTTCATCCGCTTCTTGCCCAAAGCCTTTGCCTTCAGGCATCATCAGTTGCCCATCTGGGAGGAAGAGTGGAAAACTGTGGGTGCCCAAGAATGGAGCCCTCCCTCTTAAGGTCTCAGGGAAGCTACTTTTCTTTCATCGTTTCAGTTAGCCTGCAAGGAAATGCTTGACTTCCACGGCAGTTAGGAGCCGTGGTGGCACAGTGGTTAGAGTGCGGTATTGCAGGCTGACTCTGCCCATTGCCAGGAGTTTGATAAATGCCCCTTCATAGTGGTTTACAGCCCTCTCTCTAGGTGGTTTACAAAGACAGCCTCTTGCCAACAATCTGGGACCTCATTTTACCTACCTCAGAAGGACGGAAGGCTGAGTCCACCTTGAGCCGGTGAGGATTGAACTCCTGGCAGTGGGCAGAATCAGCCTGCAATGCTGCACTCCAACCACTGCGCCACCAGGGCTCAAATGGATGAAACTGAAAAGCGAGCAAAGAGAATTGAAAATAAAAGGGATGAACTCAGTTGGAAAGAAGCGGAAGGGAGGGGAAAGAGGAACGATTGTGATATGTCAAATAGTGGAATTGAAACAAACGTTACAGATGGAATCAAAAGGGAGGTTGGAAAACAGCAAGGCTGAAGGTTGCCTATTAGGCTGAATAGTAAGATACAACGAGGAACATGCACCTGAATATTAATGTATCAAAACCCAAAATTTGATAAGAAAAATTGCATTTGATAAGGAAAATTGAGTAATCATAAGATATATTTAAAGAGTGAAAAACTGAAAGAAGATTAATTTATGCCTGTGTTGATAAAATGCTTAATAAAGTAAGAAATGGATGGTACAAATTTTGGCTGCACTGCTAACTGATATCTTGCTCCTATGCACAAGATACGTATCCGGGTGTTTTCTAAGCATTTTTATTGCTTTAAAGTCATGTGTGTGTGTGTGTGTGAGTGTGGGTTGTTCCTGCTCCCTTCATCACTTGGAATGTGAGGGGAACTATGAAAGTAGCCATAAAGGAGAATATTTGTAGCTCAGGGTGAAACTTGGGCCTCTCTGAGCTTGTAGACATTTCATCATCATCATCATCATCATCATCATCATCATCATCATCATCATCATCATCATCAGTGCTGAAAGGCAGGAGGAGGAGGAGGAGGACGATGACGGTGGGTCCTTAGTGCTCTTTGGCTGTTTCCTTGTAGATGTTTCATGACCCAACTAGGGGACATCCTCCTCCCTACCTACTTTGGTCATGAAACGTCTGCAAGGAGACAAGGCACCTGGCACGCTCTCACAGCAGCCACACCAGAAGCAGCGAGAAGGTTAGTTTCCGTAGCTATCAAGCCGTAACGTCCATCCCAGAGGTGGGATTCAGCAGGTTCTGACAGGCTCTGCAGAACCGGTAGCGGAAATTCTGAGTAGTTCGGAGAACCTGCAAAGGCCCCGGCCCCATCTCTCCTCCGCCTCCCGAGTCCCAGCTGATGGGGAGGGAAGGGGGATTTTGCAGTACCCTTCCCCTGCCACGCCCACCAAGCCACGCCCACAGAACCGTTAGTAAAAAAAATTGAATCTCACCACTGATCCATCCCATTGAGACTCCATGTCAGGATTCCAAACAGCATCTAAAAGTAAATCAGAGTCCAAGGCAAAGTATTGCTCAAAACTCCAATTTATTAAGAGAGCCACGTTGGCACCTCTGGGGAAACCCCGCATCTGAAAGCTTCCAGGTTTCCCCACCCAGTTGAAAGTTCAAGATCTTGCCCCACATCCACAAGCCCATCCCACGGTCCAATCCCCCACTGCCCTGCTGGCAGTTCCACCCATCCGGTTCTGGCCAGGTGCAGAGACAAAAGATGACCTTGGCTTTCTAGAAAGAATCTTGTTATGGCTACATCGCATCTCACTTTGTACAATTCCCCCTCCCATTTCCCCACAATAGAAAAAAGGCATAGTAGAAGAATAGAAAGTGTGGCAGGCCAAAGAGCCAAAAGAAAGCTGCATGCCTCATACTCTATGATGTTATATTATGATTATTTCATTATGGTTTTATCTTAATTTGATCAAATAATCTTCTGTACTATCTAAATAAACAAATTTCAGAATCTGAACCCTGAGCTGGGTCATGGCCGAAGGTTCACAAGTTGGCAATTTCCACAATCCTCTTTTTCCTTTCAGAATAACCAAATAACAGAGTTGGAAGGGACCTTGGAGGTCTTCTAGTCCAACCCCTTCTAGTTCAGGCAGGAGGCTCTCTTTCTTTCGAAGGGGGACCAGAGTAGCTCCTCTCTCCAGTCCTCTGGCATGTCTCCAATTCTTCAAGAGTCTTGAGAGGCAATTGAGGGAGGACTTGACAGCCCTCCTACTGCCAGTATGTATTTCATCCTGGGTTCTGGGTACTTGAAGACATTACAATTAGCCAGGAGATCTTCGGCCACATCCTCACAGATCTTCACCCTCCTCTGCCTTATTTGTTTCCATTCTGGGCTCCTGAAATCACCGTTTCCTCTGATTGTAAAGATGGAGGATAAAAGGGAGTTGACTTCCTCTCCCTCTTCATTTCTGGAAGGTTGCAGGAGATAGATTCTCATTGGGTTTCCCCAGCTGGAGAAAGCAACGATCCCACTGCCACTGTCTTGTTCTGTCCAAAGAGACCCTCCTGGCTAGAGTTTGTCCTACCTGCTGGCCACTTTTCCTTCTGGACTTCATGGCCATAAGCCTTCCCTTCCATTCCAGCTGGTCTCCTTCCTTGGTCTACTGGTAGTGGGGAGTCCAACCTTAGGTACAGAAGGCAGCTTCATGATCAGTTACTCCCTCTCCACCCCAATCAGGATAACAGAGTTGGAAGGACCTTGGAGGTCTTCTAGTCCAGCCCTCCCCCCCACTCAAGCAGGAGACCTAAATGGTTGTCCAAGCAGTCCCAGCATTGCAACAAGTGGGCTGAGGAAAACAACCTAGATCAGGAGTGCCCCAAATTTGGCCACTTTACCACTTCTGGACTTGTGGCTCTCCTGGCTGGGGAATTCTGGGAGTTGAAGTCCACCAGTCTTAACGTTGCCAAGAAACCCCTGGCTTAAACCTCTGCTGTGAGCAGTGAGCGGGGCCAGGACGGAAGCCCCTGGATCCTGCAACCAAGCAGAGCACAATGAGGACAGCCGTGGGGGATGTACCAAACGATGGGGCACTTTCTTTGTTACCTTCCGGGACCCTCTTCTCTGTCACTTCCCCACATGAGCCTCGGGAGCCGCTGGGCCTGCTGCCCTTCAAGGCCCTGGGGGCAGAGGGGGCTTTGAAAGGAGGCCCTGTGGGTAAGGCAAGGCCAGCTGGGAGACCCCACCCCCAGGCACCCCTGTCATTTCAGGACTGTGACGTCATGGCCATGATGCCACAGTGGATTTGGGGGAGCAGGGTGGAGGTTCCTGGGGGAAAGGAAAGAGCTGGCGACTGGGGTGGGAGCGAGGCCGGGGGAAGGCATGCCTGCTGAAGGGGCTCGGGGCTCTCGGAAGGCAGGGCGAAGCGTCTGGGAGCCCCCCCCGGGACCCCCTGGCCTGGCCTGCCCTTTTGCTAGGAATGGACCAGTGGTGGCCCCCCAGCCATGAGCAACGGCCCCAGTGCCCAGACCCCCGTGGAGAGCACCAGCGAGCCCAAACCCATCTGGGTGACCTTGAAAAGCTCAGGGAAGACGCAGGACTGCCTGCTGGATGGGAAGAGCAACGTTGGGGAGCTCAAGGAGGAGGCTGGACGCCGTTTCCTGATCAGCAAGGAGCAGGTGCTTCTGATATTTGCGGGGAAGATATTGAAAGACCAGGAGACATTTCTTCAGCACGGCATCCACAACGGAGACACGGTGCACGTGGTGGTGGGCAGGCCGGCCCTCAGAGGCAACCATGCCCTGCAAACAGCCTCCGTAGCAACCCCAGGCTGCAGTGCTCCCCAGGCAGCGGCTGGTGCCTCGGCGTCTTCTGGAGGGCTGAACTTTCAACCGCTGTTGAGGAGCCTCCGGAGGGACCTCCTGACCCTACTGGACATTCTGAGTGAGCTGCCTCAGCACTTCCAGCATCATCCGGAGCTCATGTCCCAGGTGGTGCAGAGCTCCACCATTCAGAGTTTGCTCTCAAAGGAGGGCAACCCTCTAACGGTCGCCTTTGTCCTGGGAGTCTCCAGCCTGGTCAGCATGAGAGTGATGCAGTCAAGAGACGGGAAGGAGAAGGAGCTTAGCGACGGGGTGGTCCCCGAGGTCCTGGGGAACCCTTTTGTCCAGAACATCCTCACCAACACACAGAGGTTGGCCCAGTTCTTGTCAGAGAACCTGAAGCTGAAAGCATTTGCTCAAGAGACGCCGCAGTTTAGCAGGCTGTTGAGCCTCAGCGGCTTAACGAAGATAATGATCATCTACAAGAAGCTCCCACGACTGGCGGGCACCGTCACGTCGGACATGAGCCTTGAAGCGGACATGCTGGACGATCTGCAGTCCTTTCGCCAGTTGTTTGTGGACATCCGCCAGGTCCTCTCCGGTCCAGAGGTTCAGGATGAGCTGGAGGAAAGGATGCTGAGGCAGACGATCGAAACCAGCCCTTCCTTAATCCAGCTGGCTAAAGAAAATGCCAGCATCGGCCACCTGCTGAGCAACCCGAAGGTCATTGGAGAAATAATCCGGTACATCCGAAAGCCAGAAGTCAAGCAGGAGATGGACAGACACTGTGATCGGATCCTGAGCAACATTGAAAGTTTCCCAGGAGGCTACAACATCTTACAACGCATGTATCAGGAGGTGGAGGAACCCATCTGGAGTGCGATGGAACAGCAGCACGAAAATCCCTTTGCCACACGGGGTCCAGCTTCAAATCAGGCCGTTCTCCCCCCCGGAATAGAGAACAGAACGCCTCTGCCGGACCCCTGGCTCCCTCGGCCGCTGCAGCCTTGGCCTCAGGAGGTGGGCAAGGTCCACCGCCAGAGAGGTGCTGCGGAAGAGGGAGACCTCCATCCGGAGAAGGTGTCAAAGGGGACCCAAGTGGATTTTAGTTTAGAAAGCAGCCCGGCAAAGGGCTCACCAGATGCCACAGTGCCAGATGCCAGCTTGGAGAGTTCCACCTCTTTCTTGCAGGACGGACAACCCCCAGCCACGGAGTCTCCAGCTCCACAGGCCCCAAGAGTTCAGGATCTGCAGGTGCTTCCTGGCCAGCCTAATGCAAACCTGAAGGAAGGGCTGAGTTCTCCAGAGGAGGCAGAAGACAACCTCGAAACATCCACAGAGATGCCGCCTGGCTCCAATCTCCCCTAGTTCCGCTCTCTTTCCAAGAATCCTACTCAGCTCAGGCATCTGGCACAGACAGAAGCCTTTCAGCCGGCCAAGTCATTGCTCCTCTCTTTTCAAGACTGGGAACAATAAAGAATGTTCTTTGTGGACCAGCCGAATGCAGTGGACGTCGTATGTTTAGACTTCAGCAAGGCATTCGACAAAGTAGACCCCAACTTGCTTCTTGCTAAGCTAGAAATATGTGGGATAGACAGCATCACCACCAGATGGATTTGTAACTGGCTGGCAAAACATACTCAATGAGTAGTCCTTAACGGTAGCATGCCTACATGGAGGGAAGTAAGCAGTGGGGCACCCCAAGGCTCCGTCTTAGGCCTAATACACTCCAATATCTTCATAAATGACTTAGATGAGGGAATAGAAGGGGAACTCATCAAATTTGCAGACGATACTAAGCTGGCAGGAAGAGCCAACACCCCAGAAGGCAAGTTGAGGATCCAAAAAGATCTTGAGAGACTTGAGCAATGGTTCCCTATCCAATGAAATAGCATTGAACGTGGAGAAAAGCCAGATTTTACATTTAGGCAGAGAAAAAACCAAGGTACAAGTCCCGGTTAGGCAAACCCTGGCTCAAACACACTAACGGTGAGAGGGACCTTGGACACCTCATGGACGATCCCTTAAACCTGAGCTAGCAGGTTGCGACAACAGCAACGAAAAGAAAAAGCTAATACAATCCTTGGTTGCATAAACAGACACATAGAATCAAAATCACGTGAAATATTAGTCCCGCTTTATAAATCCTTAGTAAGACCATACCTGGAATATGCTGCTCCCCGTTTTGGTCGCCATATTATAAAAAAGATGTTGAAACTCTGGGAAAAGTGCAGAGAAGAGCAACCGGGAGGATTAGGGGGCTGGAGGCTAAAAGGTAGGAAGAATCGATGCAGGAATCGGGTTTATCTCATCTAGTGAAGAGAAGGACTAAGGCTGACATGGTAGCAGCTTCCCAATATTTGAGGGGCTGCCAGGGAGGAGAGGGGGTGCACCTATTCCCCAAAGCCCTTGAAGGCAGGACGAGAGGCAACAGGTGGAAACTATTCAAGAAGTGAATTAAGGAGGAATTCCCTGACAGTGAAAACTCTCAATGGAACGGCTTCTTTTCAGAAGTTGTGGGTTGTCCAACACTGGAGGCTTTTGAGAAGAGGCTAGACAATGATGTGTCTGGAATGGTCCAGGGTTTCCCGCTTGAGCAGGGAGAAGTACTAGAAGACCTCCAAGCTCCTTCCAACTCTGTTATTCTGCCCCCCACCCACACACACACACACATTTTACACAGAGAGAACTGGAGGAGAAGGGCTGGAAGAGCCTGGGGCAGAATCGAAAGCATCCCCACGTAGCCACAAGCGAACTAAGCCCCACCATCCTTGAGTGCCGCTGACCCTTCTCTAGCTCCAAAGAGGTCCTGGCCTGAGTTGAGGAGGCTCCTCTGCGTAGGCGGTTTAGCAATAAACCAGCTTTATTGGACCTTCAGGTGTGGCCCTGGTCTTTGACAGCAGTCACTCATGCAGGATCATACCTACATCTTTTGCAAAAGAACCCAGGAAGATTGTTAGATGAGCTCCTTCACGTCCTTCTTCCTCCCTTGTCCAACTCTTTGTTGTCTTCCTATTTCCAATTCTCCTTCCACTGCCCCGCCCTCCCCATAAGTCCCCGGTTCTTCCACTCGTGGCTTCCTTGCCTAATCCTGACCCTGCCTGTCCTGTGCCAAAGTGCCCGCAGAATTGCCTTTGACCCCTTTTGCCTCTGAGTTCCGGCATCCAAGAGAGGCTACAACACAGCAGCCAAAGAACACTGGGTCCCCTCCCTGCTCCTCCCTCTTAGGTGGCCTTGGGGGAGAAGACTTTGCCCAGAGCTTTGAGGATTTCTTTTGTTTTGATGCTGTAGATGATGGGGTTCAGTAGCGGAGGGACCAGGAGGTAGATGTGGGCCAGGAGGGAGCGCACCAGAGGAGATGCGGCCCGGCCACATCTATACACCATGGAGAGGCCGATCATTGGGGTGTAGTAAACCACCACTACACAGATGTGGGAGGCGCAGGTGTTGAGGGCCTTCAGGCGACCTTCCCTGGAGCTGATGCGCAGGACGGTCTTCAGGATCAGGGCGTAGGACAAGACGATGAAGAGGGAATCCAGGCCAAAAGTGCAGAGCAAGACAAAGAGGCCATAGAGGCTGTCGAGGGTCGTGTCTGCACACGGGAGACGGATCAGGTTGGGGTGCAGGCAGTCGGGGTGAGCCAGCACGTTGGCCCCACAGAAGGGCAGCCTCCTCATGAGAAGAGGCAGCGGGACAAGCAAGGCGATGCTTTTCACTGCAATGCCCGAGCCTATCAGGGCGATCCGGCCGGGGGTCAGGAGGGTGGCATACTGCAGCGGGATGTAGATGGCGATGAAGCGGTCAAGGGCCATGGCCCAGAGCACCCCCGAGTCCATGATGGAGAAGCAGTGGATGAAGAACATCTGGCTGAGGCAAGCGGCAAGGCCAATCTCCTGGAGGTCCAAGGGGAAGACGCCCAGCACGGTGGGGAGGGTGGAGAGAGACACCCCCAGCTCACTCACTGCCAGCACGCGGAGGAAGAGGTGCATGCGTTTGTGTAAGTTGTGGTCCTTCACAATCACTAGGAGGACTGCAGTGTTTCCCAAGATGGCCACGGCGTAGAGGAAGCAGAAAGGGAGGGAGACCCAGGGGCTGCTGGCCTCCAGTCCCCGGATGCCCACCGGGAAGAAGGTGGGAGAAGTGGAACTCCAGTTTCTGAGAGGGGCCATGAGCGTCTTTCTCCCTCCGCCTCCCGGACCTGCAAGTGCATGAAAATTAACCGTGAGCACGGAGTCTGTGCTTCTGGGGCTTTGGTCGTGCCTGGGAGGAGAGGCGAGGAGAGGGGAGGCAAGATGACCTGCTATGATGGACCAACCTGAACCAGTCACCAAAACCAAAAGTTCATTCTTCCAAGCTTTCGGGCTCATGCTGGAGTCCATCATCCGGGTAACTTTGGCCTCCCCAGAATAGGTGCAGTGGGCTGTTCCACGCGTTATATTATATTTATACTCATTGGTAGCCTCCTATTGCAATGAACAAGGACATGCATTCAATTTTGCAGTTGCTAAGATTGTTGGCTGAGCAGGGACAAAACCAGCAAGGGAAATGATTGAAGCTGGGAAACGGGCCCCTTGTCAGTCAACAGGAGTGCCAATGTACCACCAGCCTATCCGGTACTTAGTAGTCGAGGGTGCAACGGCACAACGGTCAACAATAGCCAGTCATCAAACCCCTCATTAACAACCATAAGCTACACACAACCAGGAACCAACGCATGAAACCCGTGGAAGAGCCCAGTGTGCCTATTGTGGAGAGGCCGAAGCTCCCCAGGATGGACTCCGGCATGAGCCCAAAGACATGGAGGAAGAACTTTGGGTCCAGGGACCGACTCAGATGGGATCCTGCGACCCTCACCTGGGACACAGGGATGTGGTTGACCTCATTCGCGAGTATCAGAGAGCCCTCGAGAGGGAGGGGGGGGCTACCATCCAACCTTAATCAACCCCCCCCCACTGAACAAATGGTTCATGGGGCACAGAAATCTTGGTCTAAATGAAGGCCGTAAGTCGAGGACTTCCTGCACGATGCTTTTCTTGTGCTGAATAAAGCCGCGAAGGAACCCCCCCCCCACTAGCACCAGAATCCCAGCCTCTGTGCCTCTCTTGAGTCTGCCTCAGCCAAAGCAGGTGGGGCTTAGAAAGGAAGCAGGGCCGCCTGGCTGAGGGGCAGCCAATTCCTGGGCATCCTGAAGCAGAGGGGTCTCTGGGGGGCCTCGGTCCGGAAGCTGGACCTGGGCGTGGAAGGGGCCTCGGGCTGCCTGGTTCAAGCCCCAGCTGGTTCAGCAGCAAGTATGGCAGCTCCTCCTCATTCCAGGCTACACACACACACACACACACACAGACACACACAGACACACACACGTCATGGTGCTGTTGCTGCATGAGGCTGAGTGAAAAACAGCCCTCAGGGGGAATTGGAAGCAGCCCACGGAGGACTTGCTCCAGGTTGAAACAAAACTATTTTAAAAAAGGCTCAGAATTTCTTCCCTCGGGGCACAGAGGTCCCCATTACCCACCAGCGGTCAGAAGACACAATAAAAGCTCCTTGATTGCAGGAGGCATGGACAGGCTCCCCCATCGTTTCAACTGGGAGACCGCTGAAGCCTCCTAGTCCCAGCCAAGTCCAAAAGGGCCGGAGGAGAATGCCTGGAGACCGGCCGCTCAGACACAGAAGCCATCAAGAGGCACACAGAGATACGCACCATCCAAGTCAAAAGCCAAAAAGGAAACAAAAAGACCAAAGTGCCACTTAGCCAGCAATCAATCCCCAGGTGAGCAGAGGGGAACACCCAGCAGCCAATTATGCCCCATTCATGGAGCTACCAGTTCAGTAAACAGCAGCCTAATCACGGGACCCCCAAGGAGAACACAGCATTCCCACCAACACCGGCAGCACGAATCACTTACACACACACACACACACACACACACCCTTCCCTGCCAGGATGGAGTTGTGAGGCTGTTTCTTCAGTGACCATGCCGACTGCTTAGGAGAAGCCCTCCGTCTCCTCCTTGGCCTTCTGGCCACAGGTTCTTGAGAGCGGCCAGGCTGGCTGAGCCACGAATTCTGAGCCAGCCAAAGAAAAGGGAGGAAGGGTCTCCCTGAGACTTCGTGTGAAGAGACGCATCTTCCCTGCACCCTCACGCTCATTCTTAGCTCTCACGCGGGTTCTGCAGGGCTCCTTCATCGCCACTCCTCCTCCCCCCAACGGCCTTGCTCAGAGGCACAGCAGCCGGGCTCCCTTAAGAGGACACAAGAGGGTCTCCTCAGGGGAGGCCTCCCCCAGGTCAGGCCCTGCCCCTGAGTTGCCCAGGGCCAACGGCTGGGACTGCTCGGCACATCCCGACCTTTGGGAGCTGATGGCAAGAGATCTGCCAGCGCAACTCACCTGGGACCAAGAATCTGGACAGCCTCAGGTTGTCCTTACCTGGAAGGTCTTCCTACCCTGGGGAACGGGAGGCCCTCTTTGCACAGCACATCACCCGAAGAAGCTCTTTGGGTGAGAAGCAAAGGGGGGGGGGGGGGAAGAAACCAAGGAAGACCAGTTGCTTCTTGAGAAAGACACGTTGGAGACAACCATGACTTGCAGGATCCCTGGGCCTCCTTCCTTCGCAGGGAATGGTGGAAGGGAAAGGAGGGGAGGTCAACGTCAGGGAAAGGGAAGTCAAGGCAATGATCAGCCCACTGATGGGAGAAAGTGGCAAGGAAGGGATGGGCAGCAGGGAGGAAGAGGAACCGCCTAAGTCTTTCTTGGCATCTATTTTTACAAACCTTATTGCCCTCTTTAATAAATTAGCGGGTGAGGGAGATGCAGCCAAGATAGTATACTTGGAGGTCAGCACGGCATTTGACAATAGGACCACAACCTACTTCTTGGTAAGCTAGAAAAAAGGTGGGTTCAGCAACATAACAACCAGATGGATTCACAGCTCACTGACCAACCGTACTCAGTATGTAGTCCAGAGGTGGGATTCAGCAGGTTGGGACCAATTTTGGAGAACCGGTAGCAGAAATTATGAGTAGTTTGAAGAACCGGTAAATACCACCTCTGACTGGCCCCGCCCTCATCTATTCTGCCAGCTGATTGGGAAGAAATGGGGATTTCGCAGTATCCTTCCCCTGCCACGCCCACCAAGGCCCACCAGGCCCACGAAGCCATGCCCACAGAACCGGTAGTAAAAAAGGGTTGAATCCCACCAGTGATGTAGTCCTCAATAGAACTACAGCTAAATGGAGAGAAGTAAGTGGTGGGCCCAGTACTCTTCAACTTCTTCATACGTGACTCAGATGAGGAGGTAGAAGGGGAACTCATCAAATTTGCAGATGATACTAAGCTGGGGGGGAATGGTTAATACTTGAGAAGATAGGCTCAAAGTTCAGAAGGACCTTGACAGAACGGGAACACTGGGTGGTATCCAGCAAAATGCAATTTATTTATTTGTTGGTTTGTTTGACAAACATGTACAAAATAGTAACTATAGGTATAAAGATAAACATAAAGAAAGGAAGTACAGATAAATGGGTACAGTAAGTCAGGGATGATAGGCATGCTTATGCACACCCCCTTTAGGGACCTCTTAGCAATGGGGTGAGGTCCTCACTAGACAGTTTAAGCTTAAAGTTATGGGGGTTTGAGGATGTAACAACGGAGTCGGGTAGAGCCTCCCAGGCATTGATCACTCTGTGGCTGAAGTCGTATTTTCTACAATCGAGTTCAGAGCGGTTTACCTTGAGTTTGTACCAGTTGTTTGCCCGTGTATTATTGTGGTTGAAATGTATTATTGTATTATTGGTGAGAAAAGTAAGGTTTTACACTTAGGCAAGAAAAACCCAACACACAGATACAAAATAAGTGGTACCTAAATCAACAGCATGGATTCTGAGAGGGATTTTGCACTCCTCATGGAATGCAATCACTTAAATAAGGGCCAGCACTGTGCTGCAGCTACCAAAAAAGCCAAATCAATCCTAGGCTGCCTCAACGGCAAGGCAGTCTCTAGGTCGTGGGAAGGGTTAGCACCGTTTGACACTATAAGGCCACCCTTGGAATCCTGCGTGCAGTTTTGGTCACCACAATACCAAAAAGATGTTGAGGTTCTACCAAGAGGGCAGAGAAGAGCAACAAAGATCATCAGGGGGCTGGAGGCTAAAGCTGGAAGGGGCCTTAGAGGTCTTCTAGTCCAACCCCCTGCTCAAGCAAGAGACCCTCTATCATTTCAGATAGGGGGCTGCCCAGTCTCTTCTTAGAAACCTCCAGTGATGAGGCACCCACAACTTCTGGTGGCAACTTCTGTTCCACTGGTTGATTGTCCTCACTGTGAGGAAGTTTCTCCTTAATTCCAGGATGCCTCTTTCCTTGGTTAGTTTCCACCCATTGTTTCTTGTCCTGTCCTCAGGTGCTTTGGAGACCAGGTTGACCCCCCTCTTCTTTGGGGCAGCCCCCCAAATACGAATTAAGGAGAAACTTCCCAATAGTAAGAACGATTAACCAATAGAAGGTAGCCAGGTTTTGAGGGCTTCAGGAAAGGCTAAGAGGAGTGAGGCTCATAAACGGCTTAGTAAATTGCTTATTATTGATTTTCGAGAGTTTGAGAGTCTCCCTGTGGCAGGCTGAGCTAGACAGGAGCATCCCCTTGTACCCCGGGTGAAAGAAGCTCCGTGTAAGTTTCAGAAGAAAGAAAAAGGAAAGCTTTAAATTTTGGAAAGCAGGAAAAGGGAGGCTAGGATGTGAATTATGGGATGTCAAGGGCTGGATGGGCTTGAAAGAACATTTTCAGTGGGGGGGTTGAAAAATGTATTAAAGTACATGAAAATGTTAAATGTTGCACAAATGATGACTCATCTGGGCAAGTCTGGAGGGTGCAAAGACTGTGTGAGCCCCTCCTCCCCCACCCCCAACCCAGCCTGTGGCACAAGGGGGTGGCTGGTGAGAGATGGTTTGCTAAGAGGGTCATCTCGGAAGAAGAAGGCGTGCTCTGCCCCACCTTCCCAGGAGAGCTCCCTCTCCCACCCCCGAAAGAGGCGGCTCTCTGCTCTTTCCAGGCACGGGGGGGTGGGGGTGGGGAGGGAGGGGCCCCGCCAGCAACGTTGTCTCTGAAGAGCCAGTCCCAGGAGGCGCCCCGGACTGCAAGGACTCTGGTGCCCCCGTGGGCGGCTGCCTGCTCAATCCTTCGCCCGGAGGGATGTCTGGAAAAATAGGATAACTAGGCGCCAAGACAGGAGTCCCCGAGGCTGAGTGGCACCAGAGTCCAAGTGCAGAGGCCGGGCACTGTGGGAGGGGTGACTTCACAGAAAGCTGGCAGCTAGAAGGGACCTTGGAGGTCTTCCAGTCCAGCCTCCTGCTCAAGCAGGAGACCTTAGACCAGTCCAGCCTCTTCTTAGAAGCCTCCGGGGCTGGAGCATCCATAACTCCTGGAGGCTCCACGGATTAATCGTTCTCGCGGTCAGGAAATTCCTTCTCAGTGGTAGGTTGGGCCTCTCCTTGATAGGTTTCCCTCCGCCGCTTCTTGTCCCGCCTTCAGCCTGACCCAGAAGGGCCCTCGGGGCCTGTCGCTTCTCCATCTGCTTCGGTCTTCAGCTTGGTTGGTTTCCCTGGTTGAGAAGAGTCCCCCTTCTGCCTGGCTCTTCTGCGGGGCCTCCTGCTCGCTCTGCTTCTCTACATGGTGAGTGTTGAGCGAAGCCTCCACCTCCACCCATCGGTCTCTTCCTCCGCATGCTGGCAGCCAACGACATCCTGCTCTCCCTCGCAACGGTGCCCAAGAGAGTGGCCATCACTGGGTTCAACTCCACCAGCATCGCCTTGGATGCCTGCTTGCTCCAGATGTTCTGCATCTACAGCTTATGGGGAATGGAGTCGTCCCTCTTGTTGGCCATGGTTTTTGACCACTACGCTGCCATATGACACCCACGGAGTCATTCCTCCATCCTCGCTGGGCCCAGGATATCCAAGACAGGCGTGGGGGCAGCAATCTGTGGGGCGGCCATTTCCCTTAAGGATGTGCCAGCCTCAAACGCAATATTACCTATGGGCTGAGTGGTCATCCTTTTGACCCTTTGGCTCCTCATCTCCCTTTCCTACGTCTTCCTCCTGAAGACGGCCCTCAGCCTATCCCAGGTGGCCCTCCTGAAGGCCCTGGGCACCTGCTTCTCCTACCTCTCTGCTGTCTTCCTCCTCTTTGCCCCCTTCATTAGACTGTCCATGTCCCACAGGTTTCAGGGGGGCCGTGGCCCCAACAGCACCCTTGTCCTGGCCAACCCCCACCTTCTGGTGCCTCCGGTGCTCAACCCCCTTGTGGACGGAGTGAAGACCAAGGAAATTCGACGCAGAGTCACCTGCTGCCTCCACAGGATGGGCCTGAGAAGGATTCAAGGCCACAATCAACTCAGGACGTTTCTGCCTGTGGTCTGCCTGGGAGACATGGAGGTGATTTTGGGATTGTTAGGGATTTTCTGAATCAGGTCACAGACTCAAAGACTCTTTAATTGGAGAAAAGTCCTTATTTCTGAATTAATGCTAATTCTGTGCTTGCTTCTGTTTTTCTTCCTGTTTGTTCTACAATCCCCCCGTTACTAATAAGTTTACACCTGTTTCAATCTTATTGATCTGGCACCATGACTCTCTTTGTGTTTGTGGGAGCTTCTACTGGGCAAAACGGGCCCTCAGCGGGTGGACATTCTGGAGGCCACCCTCCCCAAACGGGCTAACTTAAAGAAGGCATCTACATCCCAGGACCCGCAAATTCTGTGGGACTGAAATTAGGCACATTTCATAAAATATTTTATGGCACAAAGATGATTGTAATGTATGTTATGGCCTGATGCAAAATGTCATAAAACATTTCCTGATCTTTGGCTGTGTTAGACAGTTCAACAGGAGATGCTTCCAAGACAGCTGCTGCATCTCTGGATATCTGCCTGAATTTTAAGGAACTTTTCCTGGGTGTTACAAGCTCTGCCACCCTGCAGGGCATTAAAGAGCCTGGGGGCCGAGAGGCCCTCTAGGAGACGTGGCAAAGGTGTCTCTCCATCTTCTGGCTCAATGTCGCTATCTCTGTGTGTGTGTGCAGCTCTTGTGACTTCCAGGCCACGTACAGCACCCAGCAGCCTTCTGGCCACCATTCATTCTCTCCCTCCCTCCCTCCCTCCCTCCCTCCCTCCCTCCCTCCCTCCCTCCCTCCCTCTCTCTCTCTCCCTCTCTCTGTTGTCCCTGACTTAATAGAAATTCTGCACGGATGTTTCGTCTCCCTGCTCTGTGCAGGATAACAAACTTGTTGTGTTGTAATGAGCGGCAACAAGAAAAGAATTGGAGGCTCCTTGTCTGTGGCCATCAGTCGTTCTTCTCCAGACCGAGGACTGATGGTCGTCTTCAGCCGAGAAGTCCCAGCCCCCCCCCCCCGTCTGCTTTGAGGGTGCCGGGGGCCCATTTCAGGAGTGGCAACCTGCTCGTTTCCCCACTGGACATGGGGCAGGGCCGGCTGGCTAAGAAGGCCCCTCAGCCTCTCCCTTGGCTCTTGTGCCAGCATCTTCAGGGCTTGCCGTGGGGGGG
Source organism: Rhabdophis nuchalis (assembly GCA_039707465.1). Taxonomy (NCBI): domain Eukaryota; kingdom Metazoa; phylum Chordata; class Lepidosauria; order Squamata; family Natricidae; genus Rhabdophis; species Rhabdophis nuchalis. The sequence goes on from CM077649.1 coordinate 67,772,803, forward strand.
GGGGGGGAGGTCACCCAGGCACGCAGGAGCTCCATTTGGTGAATATTGGGAGGTGGGGGGGGGCAATGAAAACTTAGCGGATTGTGTCAATGTATTGTGTGCCCCCCTCCCCCGCAAAAGTTAATCCAGGGACCCACTTGGGTTTCTGTGTGAAAGCTGATTGGCTTCTGGATAAGCCTCCCTCCAACAGGCATCCCCCAGTTTCCTACTTCCTGACCAACCAATCCTGAGAGGGAAGAGGGGGGGGGGGCTCTAGAGACAGCAAAGGGAGGGTGGCTCCCTCCAAGCAAACGGCAGCAGGGCCTGTTTTTCTGCAGCCCCGACTTCATTCCAAGCAAACCCCGTTTTCCTCTCCCTCTGCCCCTCGGCTCTGCTTCCTTGGGGTTTTGGGGCAACCCAGCAGGACTCCCAACGTACCCACCCCCTTTCCCCTTCCAGGACCAGAAAAACGCCCCACTCGGCTTGTTCTGAAGAGGACTTTTATTGCATCATCGGTGGGCTAGGAGGGGCTCCAGATGTGGCGAGGGGGGCAAGCGCCTGCTGTGCCCAGCGGGAGGTCTAGTGGTACCGGCGGGCCAAGGCGTGGGCCACCACACCGGTCAGCTTCTGGAAGGCCGCGTGGCAGCAGGGGGTGAACTCTTTCCCATAGTGGCCGGCCAGGACAATAAGGAGGATGTTGCCCAGAAGCTGGAAGAAAAGGGGGGGGGGATCCTGAAGGCTGCTGCAAGAGGAGCCTTTGCTGGTGTCTCTGTCACACACACCCCAGACACTCCCCCCACCCGCAGTGCAGCCGAGTGGACAGGGGTTTCCCCACCAGGCACAGGAAGAAGAAGGAGACGGTCAGGCCTTCCCTCACCCCCTGCTGGGCTGCCCCAAAAGGCCAGTGAGGCGGGTCAACTGTCCATCTGGCCGAGGTGAGCCCTGAGTCTGGACACCTGTCCCACCCCTTTGGCTCCTTCCTGCTCAAACTCAGGACTCCGTTGCTATCCGTTCAGCACCAGCGACCTCCGGAGCTCTCAGGCCGGAGAAGGTGCCCCGTGCCCAGCCCCGGAGGGAGGGAGGGAGGGAGGGAGGGAGGGGGGTCTGGCTCACCCTGAAGTTCTCGGGGTCCACGTGCAGCTTGTCGCAGTGCAGCTCGCTCAGCTTGGCGAAGGTGTCCTTGACGCTGTCCAGGTGCTTGATGGCCTCCCCGAAGGAGGTGAGCACCTTCTTCCCGTGGGCCTTGACCTGGGGGTTGGCGCAGATGGCGCTGGGGCCGGAGAGGTTCCCGAAGTGGGCGAAGAACCGCTGGGTCCAGGGGTACACCACCAGCAGCCTGCCGGGAGAGAGGGAGAGGGAGAGGGAGGAGGGGATGGGCACGGGGGTCCCCGCGGGGCCTGCCCTCCGCCCCCCACACCCGGCCCGGCCCGGCGCTCTTACTTGCCGAGGGTGACCCCGCCGACTTCGCCCACGTCCACCTTGCTCCAGAGGGCGGTGATCAGTTGCTTCTCTTCGGCCGACCAGTGGACCATGCTGGCTGCTGGAGGAGGGAGAGGCTCGATGAGGCTGTTCGCGAGAAGGACGGAGGGAGCTGAGCCCGGACCGCGGGGACGACTTTTATCCCCTGCGCCCGGCAGCCCCGCCCACCCGGGTAGCCTCGCCCGCGCCCGGCGCCCCTTTGCCCGCAGCCGCTTATCTCCCTCCCTCCCTCTCTCTCCCTGCTAGGGAGGGGGCGCTCTTCCCCGCCGCCCTCCATGCTTCCTGGGCGCAGGGGCGCTGCGGGCGCTGCCATCCCCGGAGAGGCCAGGCTCAGAGCCGTCGGGGGGCAGCTAAGACCAAAGAGGAAGGAGTCTTCCTGCCCCCCCTCCCTTCGAGCCCAGGGCTGCTGCTGCTGTCCAGGCGCCGCCTCAGCTCTCCGGTCGCCCCGCGGGCGCAGTTAGGCGGCTGGGCTCTTGTCCGGGGCCCCACTGGGGGCTGCTGCGCCTCTCCCGGGTTGGCTCCGTCGGCGGGGCCGTCAACTCCGAGCCCGGGTCTAAGCCCCCTTGCAGGCAGGCAGGCAGGCAGGCAGGCAGGCCGCCCCGCCTCCGCTCAATGGGCTGAGGAGGGAGCCGCCCCAAAGCCCGACGGCTGCCGCTCCTGGGAGACCGTCCGGGGAGGCTGTTGGCCTTGGCAGGGGGGCTGCGGCGGGGGACTTTCCCTGTTAATGGAGCCCTCCCCGGCCGGGATAGAGCCCCGCCGCCAGCCCGTCAGAGGGAGGCCGGCTTTTTCGGACTGGGACCCGGAGGCTGGCGGGGCGGCGCCCTTCCCTCAACCAGGGCAGGGGGGCTACGATGGGCGACTCCGGCCAGGGGAGTCCAGGCCGTGAGTTGACGTGGGCAGCCCTCGAGGGGGGCAAGTCTGAGAAGCGCTGATGTGAGCCTGCCCCACATTTAGGGGCACCAGCTTCATTTCTGCCCCATCGTAGTTGGGGAGGGGACGGGAGGGGGAGGGGGGAGCGGGGAGGGGGAGGGGGGCGGTCGTGCCTCTGGCTTCCTTCTGACAGGCGGGGAGCCCGCAGCGACCCTGGAGGGAGGGGGGGAGGCCGACAGGCAGCAGCGAGCAGGCACCCCTCCTCCGAGAGAGAAACCCCTCCCCAATTCTCCCTTTGAGGAATGGGAGGGGACGCAGCTGGGGAAGGTTTTGCTGAGGTGGGCCGCAGTTTCCCTCTGAAGGATATGCAGGCAGTCCTCGACTTACAACATTTTGCTTAGTGACCTGTTACGCCACTGAAAAAAGGGACATGGTCCTTTTTCACACCATTGCAGCATCCCCAGGGTCACGCTTGGCAACTGACTCATATTTACGACGGTCGCAGTGTGTCCCATGGTCATGTGATGCTCTTTTGCGACCTTCTGACACCCAGAGTCCGCGGGTGAGCCAGATTCACTTAACAACCATGCTAACTACAGGGATTCACTTAACAACTCTGGCAAGTCATAAAATGGGGCAAAACTAACTTATCCATTGCCTTGCTTAGTGACATAAATCTTGGGCTGAAGTGTGGCTGCAGATGGACGGCCACCTGTCAATGCTGGTGAGGGATATTAGGGTGCCTGGCTTCTTCTGAAGCCCCCCCAGGGAGAGGAGTGCCCATTCCGCAGCCCTGGGGCTAAGAGAGCAGCCCCTCCGGCCCCCCTTCAGCTGAGGAGGAGTTGTCGTCGTCATGGGCAGCCTGTGCATTGCGCATCGTGTGGGGCTCTTGGAACAAGAGGAGAGGGGGAGGGGGTGAGCCAGGGAGTGGGAGTTGCAGTGTGTTAGATTGAACCCTCCGGAAAGGGCCCCGAGGGGCTTCCCTGCCTATTCTGGGGGGTCCCAGTCAGGACTCAGCACGGCCTCCCCTGGTCTGCCTTAGAAGAGGGATTCCCGTCTCTGAGCAGTGAGGAATTTGGGGCGGGGGCAGGAAGACCCACCAAGGATTTCAGAGCTTAGCTCGCTGACTGACCACAAGCCAGCCCCCAGCCCCAATTCTGCCTCTGCTCCCCACCCCTGATCCGGGCTCCATCTGCCTTAGGCCTCTGCCTGCCCTGCTGGCCATCAACCTCTCCTCCACTTGGGAGGCTTTGGGGGTGGGGCAGAGCTATCTCTCCTGCCAGCCTCGGGCCTTGGGTGTGCCGGGTGTGTGTGTGTGTGTGTGTCCCCGAGCACTGCTGTGTTTGGCCTGGCCTATCTCTTGGGCACAGACGAAGCAGCCAGCCAGGCTTGGGGAGAGTCAATCAGTCCCCGGATAGCTCCCCCCACCCTCACTGGGGAAGGTGATAACAGGAGCCCTGCTTGAGGAGAAGGCCTCTGAAGGGACCAGAACCAGAATAGAAGTCGGAAGGGACCTTGGAGGCCTTCTAGTCCTACCCCCTGCTCAAGCAGGAGACCCGACACCATTTCAGACAGGTGGCTGTCCAGTCTCTCCTTGAAAGCCTCCAGGGATGAAGCTCCCACAACTTCCGTTCCACTGATTCATTGCCCTCCCTTCTCCTTAGTTCCAGGTTGCTTCCCTCCTTGATTAGTTTCCATCCGTTGCTTGTTGTCCTGCCCTCAGGGGCTTTGGAGAATAGGTTGTGTGGTTGGGATGCCAAGGCCCCTCGGGGAGAGGGGGTGGTCTAGAAATCCAATAAAATAAATAAAATAAATAAATAACTATTACAGTGTCCGTTGTTCCCTGGTTGCCTGGGAGATCTGCCAGTTGCCTGGAGAGCTGAATTGGGCATCCAGGTAGGGGCCCTCTGCCGCAGCCACAGAGAGGCTTTGCAGGTAATTACGCGGATTGCGTGCCTGTGCTGGTTTCTCTTCTCTCGTGTGCTCAGGGGTAGTCAACCTTTTTATCCCTGCTGCCCACTTTTGTATCTCTGTTAGTAGTAAAATTTTCTAACTGTCCACCGGTTCCACAGTAATGGTGATTTATAAAGTAGGGAAGTCAATTCAATTAAAAAAAGGAAAGTGCTTCAGTATCGGACAAAACCCCTACCGCCCACCATGAAAGCTGGAACGCCCACTAGGGGGTGCTAGGGACCTGGTTGACTACCACTGCTCTAAATTCTATATAAATAAAAATGTAACAAGAGTTTGTTCAAAACCGCTAATATCCGAAAGTCCTGCACCGATCCCTTCCAAATTTTCACACAACGTTCCTTTCAAATACGGCACCAATGATATATATATATATATATATAGATTGTGTAGATGTCACACCTGTGCCAGGTACATGCAACAGAAATGTGAAAAATGGTAAAAAAGGATACAGAGAGAACAGTGGGCCACAGGTATTATGTCATGCTTTATGACATAAAATACTCTGTCCATAAGATACAGTAGGTAGGTAGGTTAGGCAGCTATACAGGTAGAGAAAGGGAGGGAGAAATGCAGTAGGTAGGTAGGTTGGGGGTTCTACAGTGGTTGTGTGTAGGTGTTTGTGTGTGCAGGTGTAGATCTACACACAGATTGGTTGGCCATTTAACCAGACTGGGCCACAGCAACGCCTGGCTGGGAATGGCTAGTAAATGATAAGTAATAATGGCCCCAGGAGAATCCAGAACACTTGCAAAAGGATGGGCCCCCTCTGGGGTCACCTGGGCTCTGCGGGGCCCCAAGGATGGGTTGAGTGGCCTGGCCGCTCCGTGGAGGCAGGAAGGGCCTCCTGGGAAGCTGAGAAGCAGGGCCAGCCTGGTGGCCCAACCATGCCATCCTTTGGCGAAGGAAGCAGCAGCCAGCAGCCCTCCTGGCTGCTGGCGAAGGAAGGGTGGCCCAACCATGCCATCCTTTGGGGGGCAAGCAGCAGCCAGCAGCCCTCCTCCTTGCTCCAACTGGCTGCCCAACGTTCCCTGGGCAGAGGACAGGCAGGGGGCTGTGCTTGTGCCCCTGGCACTTGACCCCTTTGGGGAATCCAGGCATTCGCCCCAGCGGGCCCTCTCTCCTGGCAGAGGGAAAGCGGCAAAGGGGCAGGGAGGGGGCATGACTCAGCAGGCCTGCCCCGGTGCCGCTTCTGCTGACTCACAGCTGACTCAGGCCTGTGGCCTCCGATAGGCCTGGCAGAAGGACTCCTGGGTGGCGATAAGGGGGGCAGGCTGGAGGCTGGGCAGAGAAGCTGCCAAGGACAGACCCTGTTGCCAGGGGCCCAGGGCGGCCGATAGCCTGCCCAGTCAAGCACCCCTTTCCCTTGGGGCAGTGACGAAGGGGAGGCGGAGGGGAGGGCGGAGAGTGGCTAGCCGTAGAAAAGAATCGCATGAAGCTCAGGCTTGAACTGGGGGGGGGGGGAATCATTGGGGCTCTCTGAGCTGGGCTGTTTCCTTGCAGACGTTTCACGACCCAGCTAGGAAACGTCATCAGTGCTAGAGGGGAGTGGGCTTTTCAGAGAGAAAGAGAAAGAGGAGGGAATGAGAAAGAAAGCAGAGGAGGAGGAAGAGGAGGAAAAAGAGGACTGGGGGGGGTCCTTGGGGCTCTCTGAGCTGCAGTGGCGTAGCGTGGGGGGTGCAGGGGGTGCAGGCCGCACCGGGCGCAACATCTGGGGGGGCGCGCTCGCACTCGCAGCTCCCCGTCACTTCGAGAAAGGGGATCGAGTAAGGCAGGAACAGCGGCAGCCGGGGAATGTGGCCACCGCCGCAGGGACCGGAGAAGCGTCGCCCGAAGCAAGAGCGGCTGCAAGAGGAGGCGTTTTCTCCCCGTCGCCCCGTCTTCATCCTTGGGGAAAGGATCTTAGGGGATTTTTCATATTTTTATTAGTATTATTTCTCGGGCGGGGGAGGGGGGATCCGGAATCCAGGAAACCGGGAGGGGGCGGGAAATCGCAGGGAAAAGGAAGAGAGCTCGGCGGGCGGAAGGTGGGGAGAGCTCGCGCGTTCCAGCTGATTCAGCAGCGGTCTTGTGAATGCGCGGAGATGTAGCTGACAGGGCGGGAGAGGCGTCCCGCTCTCCGGATCGAAGGGAGGCCAGCTCTTTCGGGTACCTGCCGGCTGCGGCTGCCTCCCCTACCCCGCTGCCGTCGGATCTTCCTGCACCCCTCCTCTCCCCCCTTCCCGTTTCTCGCTTTCCCGCCGCTCCGCATGCTGCGCCCTCCCCGTCCTCGATGCCGCTGCTTCCCCGGGGGGGGGGGGGCTAGAAAGGCACTGAGAAGGATGAGCGAAGGGGTTGCCTCGCCGCCGGGTGCCACAGCCGCTGCCGAGGAGGGGGCGGCGGCGGGCGGGGGCCCTGCGGCGGGCAATGGAGTGGAAGAGACTCGAGTGCTAAAATCCAGGGGTTAGGGGGCGCAAATTACTTGCCTTGCCCCGGGTGCTGACAACCCACGCTACGCCACTGCTGAGCTGGGCTGTTTCCTTGCAGACGTTTCACGACCCAGCTAGGAAACGTCATCAGTGCTAGAAGGGAACTTGGTTTGCAGGGGGGGGGGGAGTGTGGGGCCGTGGGTGGTCTCTGAGCTGGGTGGTTTCCATGCAGATGTTTCTTTTTTTTTTTTGGCTGCCAAGCACCAGGTTTTTTTATTTTTTATTGAAAAAGTTTTTCACCAACAGATTTCCCCCCTTCTTTTTTACCCCCTCCCTTCCCCCAACATAAAAAAACATAAATCAAATACAAATATTATATCCCTTTGCCCCCCTCCCCCAACATAAACTGCATGAATCAGGGCCAGATATTATACCCTTTCTCCCCCCCCCCCTCTTTCAACCTGGAGTACATGAATCAAGAACCAGTATAATTCCCTCCCATACCCTCCCTAACCCTCCCCAGCCTCCCCCTCCCCCCCAACCCCCTGACTTCCGCTATATGCAACCCTAATAATTCCAAACACAATATATGTTATTCATTCCCTTCATATTCTACCCCCTGCTGACTACCTTATTCATCTAATCTCCCTCAGCTAAAAGCTACACAATATTTTCTAGTCTGGTATTTGTTTTGTATATAATCAATCCACTTTTTCCATTCCTGTGCATAGGTCTCTTGCATTTGGTCCTTTAAAAAAGCTGAAATTTTCGCCATTTCAGCAAATCCAGCCATCTTCTGCATCCATTGGTCAATAGTAGGTAAAACATCTTTCTTCCAGTGCTGGGCAACCAGCAGTCTAGCTGCTGTCACCATATACAAAATCAATTTTGTTTCCCCCGATGTAAAATCCCTAACTATACCCAATAAAAACAGTTGTGGAGTAAATTGTATTTTTTTCTTCAAAACATTTTGCATAACCCACCAAATTTTTATCCAAAAAGCCTTAACTTTCTTGCAAGTCCACCATATATGATAATATGTAGCATCTAAACACTCGCATCTCCAACATTTTGGTTGAACATTAGGGTACATACATGATAATTTCTTAGGATCTAAATGCCATCTGTAAAACATTTTATAAAAATTCTCCCGCAAATTCTGTGACTGTGTAAATTTAACATTCTGAACCCATATTTTTCCCCACGTATCCATCATAACTGGTTCAGTAAAATTCTGGGCCCATTTAATCATACAATCTTTAACCAATTCAGTTTCTGAATCCCTTTCTAGCAAGACATTATAAACTCTCTTAATATGCATTGGGCCTGTCTCTTTTATCTGTCTGACCAGTTCTACTTCATGCTCCATTAAACCAGTTTTTTGATCTTCTTTCCATCTCATCTGTAACTGGTTATACTGTAGCCAAATTAAATTAATCCCTTCTCCCAACAGTGTGTCCAAAGTCTTCAGCTGCCATCTGCCCCTTTCAGCAAAAAGCACATCTTTATATAAAAAACCCCCGAGTGACTTAATATTTGTATTCCACATGGTATCAGCAAGATCCAGCCAAAGCGGAATCTTATAATCCCAATTAGATCGGTGCTTCTTCCAGATTCTCATCAAGGCACTTCTAAGTATGTGACTATTAAACACTTTATCCACTTTATGTTCATAGAATAAGTATGCATGCCATCCCAAATCAAGATCGTGGCTTTCTATATTCAACAGTTCAGTTTTTGTTTTTCCAAACCAATCAGTTATTTCTTGATCCAACTAGGGAGCAGAATCACTGGCTATGTTGGATTTATGTTGATGTGAAGTATCTCAGTTTGGTTTTATGGCTTGCAATCCTGTGTGGACTTAACCTTTGAGTTTAACCTGTTGATGTGTTGGTTGAGCCTAGGAAGCGCAAGAGGCCCTGCCGCCCCATTCTGGGGGCCTCTGGCAGTGCAAGAAGGGAGGATGAGTTAGGGTTAGGGGAGGGAGGGGGACTTTGTCCCATCTCGTTATATTATCCTGAAATGAAAGTCCTGCATTCTGCCCTTCTTTGGTGCTTCAAAAATGACATTACGGGGGGGGGGGGTGTTGCTTAAGAAATCCTACCCTGTTTGCCCAAAGATAAGACCTCCCCAGATAATAAGCCCCCGTTGGGCTCAAAAGCACATGCACTAAAATAATCCCTCCCCCAAAAATATTGCAACCCAGCAGCCGCATGCTCGCTGCCTCCTGCACCTCAGAAATAATAAGACCTCCCTGAAAACAAAGCCAAGCGCTTATTTCGGGGGCCAAAAGAAAAGAAGACCCTGCCTTATTTTCGGGGAAAGACGGTAGAGCCGCATCGGAGACCTTGCGTGTTTTCTGAATCCTCTTCATGCCTCACATGCCATGTAAAATCATGAAGGAGGAAATAATCCTAGAGATTATTTAGCCCAACCCTTCCTAGTGCCGAATCCACACAAACTCACAGCCAATCACAAGAGAGAGATTTAAAGGAACTGAAAGTGTTTTATGTTTCTTCAGTAAAAAGGACTTTCTGATTTAAAAAAAAAACTTCTTAAAGAAACGTATACATTTCTGGTGGAAGCGTATCAAGAACACCAATCGAACTCAGAAAGTGAATTGGTGAAGGATTGTATGATTAAATAGGCTCAAAATCTTGATGAACCGGTTATGATGGATACGTGGGGAAAAATATGGGTTCAGAATGTTAAATTTACACAGTCACAGAATTTAAGGGAGAATTTTTATAAAATGTTTTACAGATGGTATTTAGATCCTAAGAAGTTATCATGTATGTACCCAAATGTTCAACCAAAATGTTGGAGATGCGGGTGTTTAGATGCTACTTTTTTTCACATATGGTGGACTTGCAATAAGGTTAAAGCTTTTTGGATAAAAGTATGGTGGGTTATGCAATACAATACAATACAATACAATAGCAGAGTTGGAAGGGACCTTGTAGGTCTTCTAGTCCAACCCCCTGCGTGGGCAGGAACCTTATACCATTTCAGACAAATGGCTATCTAACATCTTTTTAAAGGCTTCCAGGGTTGGGGCATTCACAACTTCTGGAGGCAAGCTGTTCCAGAGGTTAATTGTTCTAACTGTCAGGAAATTTCTCCTTAGTTCTAAGTTGCTTCTCTCCTTGATTAGTTTCCACCCATTGCTTCTTGTCCTACCCCCAGGTGCCTTGGAGAATAGTTTGGCTCCCTCTTCTTTGTGGCACCCTCTGAGATATCGGAACACTGCTATCATGTCTCCCCTGGTCCTTCTCTTCATCAAACTAGACATACCCAGCTCCTGCAGCCGTTCTTCATATGTTTTAGTCTCCAGTTCCCTAATCATCTTGGTTGCTCTTCTCTGCACTCTTTCCAGAGTCTCCATGTCTTTTCTACATCGTGGCGACCAAAACTGTATGCAGTATTCCAAGTGTGGCCTTACCAAGGCACCATACAGTGGCATTAACACTTCACGTGATCTAGATTCTATCCCTCTGTTTATGCAGCCTAGAACTGTGTTGGCTTTTTTGGCAGCTGCTGCACACTGCTGGCTCATATTCAAATGGTTGTCCACTAGGATTCCTAGATCCCCCTCATAGTTACTACTATTGAGCAAGGTACCACCTATACTGTACTTGTGCAATTTGTTTTTCTTGCCTATATGTAGGACCTTACTTTTTTCACAATTGAATTTCATTTTATTAGATAGTGCCCAATGTTCAAGTTTGTCTAGATCCTTCTGTATCTTAAGCCTATCTTCTGGAGTGTTGGCTATTCCTGCCAGCTTGGTGTCGTCTGCAAATTTGATGAGTTCCCCATTTATCCCCTCATCCAAATCGTTGATGAAGATGTTAAAGAGTACTGGGCCTAAAACAGAGCCTTGGGGGACTCCACTGCATACTTCCTTCCATATAGATGCAGTTCCATTGAGGACTACACGTTGAGTGCGGTTGGTCAGCCAGTTGCGAATCCATTTGCTGGTGGTGCTGTCTAACCCACAATTTTCTACTTTATCTAATAGTAGGTTATGGTCTACTTTATCAAATGCCTTACTGAAGTCCAGGTAAATTATATCAACAGCATTCTTCTGGTCCACTGATTTTGTCACTTTGTCAAAGAATGCAATTAGATTCGTCTGGCATGATCTGTTTTTGACAAACCCATGTTGGCTTTTGGCTATTACTTTGTTTGCTTCTAGGTGTTCACTTATTTGTTGTTTAATTATCTTTTCCAGAATCTTTCCTGGTATTGAGGTCAGGTTGATGGGTCTATAGTTTCCTGGATCTGTTTTTTTTCCTTTTTTGAAGATGGGAACCACATCAGCTCTTTTCCAGTCTTCTGGCAGTTCCCCGGTACTCCAGGATCTCTGAAAGATATAGTTCAGTGGTTCTGAGATCTCGTCTGCCAGTTCCTTCAGAACCCTGGGGTGTAATCCATCCGGTCCTGGTGATTTGAACTCATCCAGGGCAGACAGGTGCTCACTTTCCATTTTCTTCCCTATTTCAACTTGTGTTCCTAATCTGATTTTTGTGGTGCTATTTTTGATTGGTTGGACTGTTTTATCCCTTTGTGTAAAGACAGATGCAAAAAAAGAGTTAAGTAGTTCTGCTTTCTCCCTGTTGCTTATTATCTTCTTGCCATTTTCTCCCAGCAGTGGACCAATTGTTTCCTTAACTTTTTTCTTATTTTTAACATGTTGGAAGAAGCTTTTTTAATTATTTTTTACTTTTTTGGCAAGCCTTTCTTCATTGCGAGCCTTAGCTTTCCTCACTTCGTCTTTACAGGCTCGGGCTATTTGCTGATATTTTGCCTTAGTTATGTCCCCCTTTTTCCACTTTTTATATTTATCCTTTTTGTCTTTCAATTTGTCAGAGAGTTCTTTATGCAGCCATGCTGGTTTCTTTTGGGAACTGTTATTTTTCTTCTTCATTGGTATTGCGCTGGACTGGGCTTTTATAATCTCATTTTTCAAAATTTCCCAAGCTTCTTGAGTTGTTTTCCCCTTGAGGATTCTCATCCATGGAATCCTTCCCAAGCTCTCTCTGAGGTTATTGAAATTAGCTCTCTTAAAGTCTAAGACTCTAGTTTGACTTTGTTCAACTACTTTTGTTTGCATAATGTTGAATTCCAGTATTTCATGATCGCTTGCCCCCAAAGTTCCTGTAGCTTCTACACCTTTTATCATTTCCTCTCTGTTAGTGAGAATTAAGTCCAATATTGCTGATCCCCTTGTTCCCTTCTCTACCTTTTGAGAAACAAAGTTGTCTGCTAGGTTTGTTAGGAACCTGTTGGATCTTCCACTTGGTGCAGAGTTTGTTTCCCAATTGATGTCAGGGTAGTTAAAATCTCCCATTACTATTGTAGTGTGCTTCCTACATACCTTAGTTAGCTGGTTAGCAAAAAGTTCATCCACTTCCTCTGCTTGGTTGGGTGGCCTGTAGTATAGACCTATGACAATATCATTCCCCCCCCCCCAACCTTTAATATTGACCCAAATACATTCAAGATAGTTCTCATCATTGTTGTGCTCTATTTCTGTAGAGATGTAATTATTTCTTATATATAGTGCAACTCCACCTCCTCTTTTACTTGGTCTATTTCTTTTAAATAATTTAAATCCTTCTAGCTGTATGTTCCGTGGGTTTCATCCCACCAAGTTTCTGTAATGGCAACAATATCGTATCTGCCCTCATTTACTTGAATTTCTAATTCACCCTGTTTATTCCTCATACTCTGTGCATTGGTGTATAGACATTTGAGTCCATTTTGATTGACCCTGTGTTTACTGTCTACGAAACCTGTGTTATGCCTGACTATGGTTCTCTTTGCCCCTATTTCTTTGCCACTTGTATGGTTCATGTACATGGTATGGCACCCACTGTTAATTGTTTGGTTTTGCTTGACAGCGGTGTTGATAATATTACCCGCACAATTATCTATGTTACATGCACTGATAACCCTATGAATTTTAGTTTGCTGAGGACAGAAATGTTCTTTATCTATTGATTCTCTGTCCCCACTATTCAGTTTAAATGTTTAGCCAGGAAATTTGTGAATTTAATGCCAAGTAACTCAGTCCCTTTCTTGGATGGGTGCAAACCATCTCTTTTGTACAGTTTATCATTGGACCAGCTGCAGGCATCATGACTAATAAGACCAAAGCCTTCCTTTTTACACCACTCCTTTAGCCACACATTAAACTCTGCTATGCGCTGGCCCTTTCCTTTTTGTTCCTTGTATACTGGTATAACCTCTGAGAAGATAAGCCTGCAACCTGTACTACTAAGTTCGTACCCCAAACTCTGGAAATCATTCTGCACAGAAGCTACATCTTTTTGGGACAGATCATTTGTGCCAAGATGTATAATAGCTTCAACTTCACAGTCCTTACTTGGATTCTTGACTATCTTAAGAATACGCCTCTTGTCTCTGCTGGCTGTAGCACTCGGCAAACATCTGACTTCTTTCAAAACCTCCATGTCCTTACCTAAGTTTACATCCCTTACGATTGAGTCACCAATCAGGAGGTGACTTCTCTTTTTGGGTACCTTGCTCTTGTTGTGTGACTGATGCATGATCCCTGGTTCACACTTTTGCATTTCTGAAGTAGGTTCTTCACTTTGGACCACAATCCCCTGCTTATTTGAGTCATCATTATTACCTTGACCTGTCACTTTAGTGTCCCCATTAAGATCAGCAAGGGCGCTATATCTGTTATGCTGGGACACAGCAAAAGTTTTGTGTTTGTGGGTCACAGCTCTCACCCTGCCAGATCCCACAGTTGTCCAGGCTGCTCTTCTTCTGTGGGATCTTTGCGGTAGAGGAGGCTGGTAGTGTGGCATCTCCACTGGGTGGAATGGCCAAATTGGACACTTAATTTCTGCCTGGAGAGCACAAATTACAGATTCAAGATATGTATGATGCAAAATGTATTTAAGAAAAGAATACAATTTATCCCGCAAATGTTTTTATTGGGTATAATTAAGGATTTTACTAAAGGGGAAACAAAATTGATTTTGTATATGGTTACAGCAGCGAGGTTGTTGATTGCTCAACATTGGAAAAAAGATTTCTTACCGACAATTGATCAATGGATTCAAAAAGTGGCGGGGTTTGCTGAAATGGCAAAAATCTCAGCTTTTTTAAAAGATCAGAAACAGGAGAATTATGCACAGGATTGGGTAAAGTGGATTGATTATATACAGAATAGATATCAGACCAGGAAGTACTATGTAGCCTTTAGGTAAGAATGTTTAGATTGATAGGGTGATATGAGAGTGAAACAATGTGAATAGAGCAAATATTACATGGGATGTTTGGAATTAGCGGAAGTCAGGGGGGTGGGTTTGAATGGGAGGTGGGGGAGGGTTAGGGTGGAGGGTGGGGAAATACATATGCATAATTAATTTAGAAGATGGGATTAACGGGATATGGTTATGTCTAGAGAAATTTATATTATGATTTATATATGTTCAATTAATTTAGAAGATGGGGTTAATGGGATATTTTTATTTTAAGAGAGATTTATATTATGATTGTTTGGAGGTGAGGGGACACAATACTGGAATGACAAATTAATTTTAAGACAGGGGGAGGGGAGGGGGTATAGTATTGGTATGTGATTTATATTATATGTCGGGGGGGTAAAAAGGTGGGAAATTGGTTTGAATAAAACTTTTTCAATTAAAAAAAAAAAGAACACCAATCGAGAATGAAGGAGAAATTTCCTGACAGAACAATTAACCCGGGGAACTCCTTGCTAATGCTCCCTCCCTGGAGTTTTTAAGAAGAGATTGGACAGCCCCTTGTCTGGAATTGTATGTGGCCAAGGGTTGGACTAGAGGACCTCCAAGGTCCCTTCCGGCTCTGTGATTCTGCTCCAAATGGTTTGGTTAATGAAGGGAAAAGTTTGGGAAGCCCCTCACTAGAACATCTCTGACTGGTGACCGTGCAGGATCTGCTAGGAAACCCCCAACTCACCACGTTGTGTGGCTGCTGGGACCATCAGGAAGTTTATTTTTATATCCCACCTTTATTATTTTTATATCTAACTTAAGGCAGCAAATACACACAATCTCCCTCCTTCCCTCCCTCCTATTTCCCCATAAAAACAACCCTGCGAGGTGGGCTGGGCTGAAAGAGAGGGATTGGGTCAAAGTGACTCCTGATCTCCAGCCCAAATCTCCTTCCCTGCCTTCTGGGCCCCTGGAGAACAACCCCTCCCTCTTCTGTGCAGGGGTCTCTAGAGCCTTTGAAGGCTGCTCTCCCCTCCCCCCCACCTCCTCTGCAGACCAAAGGGACCGGCTCCCAGGGGCCACTCGGTGCCTTGGGTGACGGGGGGGGGGGAGCAGTTCCTCCACGTTTATAATCCCCCCCCCAACCCTTCCTCCCAGAACCATAGGCTCATTGGACGGTGGAGTAGAAATGGCCACAAAGGTTACCTAGTCCAGCCTTCCGCACAGTGCAACCCAACCGAGGAAGCTTCCTCCCAAAAGCCTCCAGAGGAACCGGCCCATGGTGGTCCAGCTCTTCCCTTGGGCTGGCTTTTCTTTGTATATTTTAGCAGTGCGACTGACCCCCAGCTGGCCTGTTCAGGAAGAGGAGCCCCCTGCCCGCCCCGCAGCTGGGGGAAAGAGTCTCTTCCCGGCTACTGCCGATCTGAGCGGTGACTCTCCCTTTCAGCGGCTCCACTGAGCCCCAGAGGCGTAGCGTGGGGGGTGCAGGGGGTGCCGGCCGCACCGGGCGCAACATCTGGGGGGGCGCGCTCCAGAGACCCGACTCGGAAGCTCTCCTCCACGGGTCTCTGGAGTTGGCTGCGGCGGCGCCTGGGCGCTCCTGGGCCAGCGAGAGTCGGGGAGCGAACAGCGGCCAGTAGGGGCCAAACCCTCCCGGGCCATCCCCCGGCTGAGGCCAGCGCCGGCTCCTCGCACCCGCCAGCGCCACCCGAGGGGGCCAGGCGAGACTTAAAGGCGCAGGTCTTTCGAAGCAACGGCCGTGCGGAGACCCAGGAAGACTCCTCCGTTCCGAGCCAGCCAGAGGAGCGGCGACCTGGGCCCCGCGGCGGCCCGGGAAGACCCTCTTGCCCCGGCTTTCGGGCCGTCGCCCTCCGTAGAAAGGAGCGTCGGGTGTCCCAGGCCCGCACCACGCAAAGGGCGCCCGCTTCTCCCCAAGGCGAGGCAACGAGTGTCGGACCCGGATGGCCGAGCCCTTTGGGCAGCGGCTGCCCGCCGGATCCTCGCGGGAGGTGCGTGGGCTCGACACCACAAGAAGAGCGGCCTCCCCCGAGTGCTAAAATCCACGGGTTAGGGGGCGCAAATTACTTGCCTTGCCCCAGGTGCTGACAACCCACGCTACGCCACTGCTGAGCCCCCCTCCTCGCTCAGAAGGGAGGCAGCCCCCTCCCCAACAGAGCAGTTCAGACAGCGGCTCGGGCAGGGAGAGGCGCAGCCGCTGCACCGAGGCCGGGAAGGAGCCACGGAGGCACTAAGAGCAGCCGGACGCTGCATCCGAGCGCCGCCGCCGCGGCTCTTCCCTGCTCCAGCCTTCCCCGACGGTCTCGTGTGCGAACGGGGCTCGGCAGCTTCAGTTACTTAGCAAGAGACACGGGGGGGAGCGGGGGGCGACGGGAGGGCTTTCCCTGACTCTGGTGGAAAGATACCTGGAACGGCACACAGCCCCGTCGCTTCCCTTCCCCCCCCCCTCCCACCGGGTTTTCTTTCTCTGGGGCCCTTCTCGCCCCGCCCCAGGAAGGGGGAGACTCCGGCCGCTTCTCTCCCCACCTACCGCCCCCCCCCCCCGCCCCAAAGCCATAGACAGAGTCGGTTCAGTCTGCAAAAGGTGACTTTTATTGTCTGAGCAGGTCGAGGGGCTGGAGCGGCCCCCTGGTAGGGCACGAAGGGCGGGCGCAGCCGCTGCGGAGGAGGCCTAGTGGTACCGGTGGGCCAAGGCGTGGGCCACCACACCCACCAGCTTCTGGAAGGAGGCCTGGACCTGCGGGGTGAATTCCTTCCCGAAGTGGGCCGCCAGCACTATGATCAGGACGTCGCCCAGCAGCTGCAACAGAAAGAAAGGGGAGCCCATGTTAGACTCGGGATAGGGGGGGGGGGCTCTGGGCCCGGCCAGACGAAGCACGCGAAGTCGCCCCCGCCCCCAGCAAAAGAGCGCGAGGAAGGAATGGACGGGAGGGGGGGAGGTTGCGGAGGAAAGTCGCCGCTGGGTCTCCGAGGTCTCCTCCTGCTCCGAGAAGCCCCTTTCCTCGGCCGCCACCTCCGTCTTTGCACGCGGCCACGAATCCCAAGGGCCCCCTGGAAAGGCGGGGGAGGGGGCTTGGAGGGGTCGCTCGAAGCAGCCTGGGGGAGGGTGCGGCGGAGGCGGAGGGGGGGCTGGGGGCTCCTGGTGCTTTCTGAGCTGGGTGGTTTCCTTGCAGACGTTTCGTGACCCAACCGGGGAACCTCAGCCGTGCTGGGAGGGAGGGAGGGAGGGAGGGAGTCCCCGGGGAAGCCCTGCTGGGAGGGGCCGCCCCACCTTGAAGTTGACGGGGTCGACGTGCAGCTTGTCGCAGTGCAGCTCGCTCAGCTTGGCGAAGGTGTCCTTGACGGCCTCGGGGTTCTTGACGGCGTCCCCGAAGGCGGTGAAGACCTTCTTGCCGTGGGCCTTGACCTGCGCATTGCCCTGGATGGCCGTCGCGTTGCTCAGGTTGCCGAAGCTGGTGAAGAAGCGCTGGGTCCAGGGGTAGACGATCAGCAGCCTGCAGCGGGCGAGGGACGGTCAGCGCCCGGCAGGCAGCGCCCCCGCGCCCCCGCCCCTCGCCCGCTCCCCTCGGCGGGACTCACCTGCAGAGGGACTCTGCGCCGACCTGGGGCACGTCCACCTTGCTCCAGACGGCGGTGATGGCGCTCTTCTCCTCGGCGGTCCAGTGCACCATGACGGGCGGCTGTGTGTGCTGCTCTCGGGGCTGAAGGAAGGGAAGCGGCCAAGGCTGCGGAACCGGCGCCGGGGCGGCCTTTTATACCCTGCCCACCGGGAAAGGAGCCGCCCAGATCTGGGCCGCCCAGAGATGGGGGAGCCTGCTGGGTGTGGCCCTGCCGGGCCAGCCGGAGCCCAAGATAGCTGCCGGGGGCACGGCTTGGGCCGGGCCCACCTCTTTTGGCCAGGCTCCGCTGGCGGTCGGGTCAGGGCTTCCTTGGGGCTGGCTGAGCGGGGGGCGTTGGGAGTCCTCAGCAGAGCCGGGAGCTTTCCAGAAAA
Source organism: Rhabdophis nuchalis (assembly GCA_039707465.1). NCBI lineage: Eukaryota > Metazoa > Chordata > Lepidosauria > Squamata > Natricidae > Rhabdophis > Rhabdophis nuchalis. Next base: position 67,790,754 of record CM077649.1, read on the forward strand.
ACCACCTGCAATCTGGCTGTTGTTCGGCTCTGCAGGGCTGGTGGGAGAGCCCACCCCCCTTCATCAGGTGGGACTCCCGTGAGGAGGCCACTGCTGGGCCCCTTCCCCCCAGCAGAGAGGGCCCCTGTCCTTCCTCCTGGGCTTCCCTGTCCCAGGGGGCCCTTGGAGCCAGGGTGGGGTAGGGGGGCAGGTTCGGCGCCCATGCCGGGGAGCCCGCTACGGGTGGGGAGGTCCTGTTCAGGGAGAGCCCCTTAAGGTGCCCTTCTCCACCCAGCCTTCTGCCTGAAAGGGGGGCTATAGAGGGGGAATTGGTCTTTGCGGCCCAAGTAGAAAAAACGCCCTTGGAGGAAAAGGCTTTGCACCAGCAAGGGGAGCGGAGGGAAGGGGGGGGGGCTCCCCAAGGTGCTGCTCCCCTCAGAGGCCTTGCAGCAGCCTGCCAGGGAGAGGCTCTTCGTCTCCAGGGGCCTCCTGGCCACCTCAGCCTTTGGCTCCACTGGCTGCAGATGTGCTCCAGATGCCCAGCCTGTTTCTGGGGGCAGCTGGACAAAAGCCACGAGACCCACTTCTGGGGGGAGGCATGTAGGGAGGCATGGCAGAATGACAAGGGACCTTGGAGACCTTCTGGGGCCCAGACCATTCCTGGCAAACGTCTGTCCAGTCTCTTCTTGAGAACCTCCACAACTTCTAGAGGTTCCATGGCTCAATTGTTCTCCCAGGAAATTCCTCCTTAGTTCTAGGTTTCTTCTCCTTTAACAATAGGCCCATCCCTTCTTCCCTGCATCTTGGACAATGTCTACGATTGTCTGCGCAGCCACCTGCACAAAACGTTGGACGAGAGGGAGAGGGGAGTGTGTGAGTTTTGCTCAGTGCTGGGGATTCTCTAGAGCGGAAGAGGGGGAAGGGCCAGTGGGCACAAAGACCCTCTTGCCATGCCCTGTGGGCCACAATATTTGGCAAATGCTAAGAGAGGAGATGTTCCAAGCTATCTTCATGATTTTGGACGTCTTTTTTTAAACAAATTGAAGTCCTTGGAATGCAAATCTTACCATTGTCATACAAATATTCTTGTGTCAAGATGTTGTCATAGCAGTATCTTCACAAATAAGATGGAGGCAGAGGCTCCATTTGTTTCAAGACCACATGAGTGTCATGGCTCTTGCAGTGGTGAAGCCAAACTTAGAATCCTCCATCCAACTTTTGGTGGCCACATTACAATAAAGGCATTGAGCTCTGGAAAAAGTCCGGAGAAGAGTCCTCTAGAGAGGATAAAAGGCCCTGAGGCTAAATTTCAAGATGAATGGGTGAGAGAACTACTCTAATGAAGGGAAGGACCAAAGTGATATGAAAGCAGCCTTCCAATATTTGAGGAGTGGGGTCAACCTGTCCTCCAAAGCACCTGAAGGAAGGGCGAGAAACAACAGCTCGAAACTAACCAAGGAGAGAAGCAACCAGGAACTAAGGAGGGATTTCCTGACAGTGAGAAAAATAAATAAATGGAACGTCCAAGAAGAGATTAGACCACCATTTGTCTGAAATGGTGTAGGATCTCCTGCTTGAGCAGGGGACTGGACTAGAAGACCTCCAAGGTCCCTTCCAACTCTGTGTTGTTCTGCTAAGAATTATGGACTGTAATCTATAAAATTAACACAAAACTTAACGAAAGTGGTACAAAATGCTCTATAGAGAGTATACAACTGTAGAGGTTATACAAAGGTTATGTACAGACATGCGCAGCAAACTGCCATGATCTCAGTAGCTGGTTACCTCTTAACCTATGAGCTCACCTAATAAGTAGAACCAGGCAGTACCAGGAACTATAGTGTGATGTGAGATTCTACCCTGGCTGGGATGTTCTTAGAGATTGACAAGGAGAATGCACCAATAAAATGCTGTTGCTACCTAAGCTCTTACTTTGCTTGTTAAAACTGTATAAAAGCCAAATAAACTCTGCGTAAGGCAGGCAGGCATTTTGTACCCCCATCTGCTGTGATGGATTTCTGAGACGTACATGCAACTCCATCAATAATAAATGAGATAAATTATAAAGTAACAAATGTTGGAAACGCCATATAATATTATTTTTATTGATCAGAACTCTTCTTCCTTTGTCTTTTTTCACATTTCTATTTTTATCCTTAAATTCATTTTGTTTTGTGGTAAATTTTGCCCAATGTTGAAAGAAAGACACAGTTCTGAAAGTATCTGACTGGGAAGTTAATTTGGAGAACTGTGCAAATCCGGGAAGAGCAGCTGTTCGAGCGAGTTAAAAGGGCGAAGCCACTCGTTGGAGCAGAGACTCCAAAGTGCCTCAGCCGTTCTATCAATGCAATTATTCTCATTATGTTCTTTTGTCATTGTTCACTTTATTGTTCTAATATTCTACTTCTCTTCTGCTTACACGCATTTCCATTCTTCTTCCTTTTTACTGGTCCTTGACTTAGGACCACAACTGAGCCCAACATTTCTGTTGCTATGCGAAACATAGCAAAGTCAGTAACACAGTTAAGTGAATCTGGCTTTCCCCATTGACTTTGCTTGTCAGAAGGATGCACATTTCACACTTACGACTGTCGCAGTGTTCTTTTGGTCACATAGTCAAAATTTGGGTGCTTGGCAACCATATTTATGACGGTCACAGTGTCCACACGATCACTTTGTGCAACCTTCTGGCCAGCAAACTCCATGTGGACTATTGGCTAACTTAACTACTGCACTAATTCACTGTGACAAGAAGTCCTTCAATGGAGCAAAACTCACTTTAGAATGAGCTGGAAGGGACCTTGGAGGTCCTTAGTCCACCCCCTTCTTAAAAGGCTCCAGTGATGAAGAACCTGCAACCTCTGGTGGGAAGCCGTTCCATTGGTTAGTTGTCCTCACTGTTAGGAGGCTTCTCCTTAATTGCTTCTTCCCTTGATGAGTTTCCATTGTTTCTTGTCCTCTGGTGCTTTGGAAAATATTTTGACACCCCCCCCCCCTCCATTCTGCATTCTTCTTTGTGGCAGCCCCTCAAATACTGGAAGGCTGCTCCCCCACCCTGGTCCTTCTTTTCTCTAGACAAATGTTTCACTTAGCAATATAGGTTTAGGGCTCAACGGTGGTTGTAACTTGAGGACTCCCTCTGTCCAGAGATGGGAATGTAGGCTTAGGGTTCCTGGCAAGGGGAGGGATGCAGAGAAGCTGGGTTGGATGAGATCGGAGGGGATGAGAAGGCCGGAGGCTGCCAGGCTCTGATAAGGGCAGCCGGTCCCTGACATCGCCCACTTCAGCACCAGGCCCAGGTCTGTAATTGCCTGACAAGCTCTGGAGAAGGCACGGCCCAGCTGGGGGGGGGGGAGGGAGCCCTTCCCTGAGAGAGCCTTGCTGTCCCCAGAGGGGCCAGGGGTGGGAAGCCAAGGGAAGAGGCCCAACCCGGGGGTGGCCAGGCGTGGTGGGGGGAGGGAGGGGGGATCAGGGGAAAGTGGGGCAGCCCGCCAGTCCTCCTCTGCATGGAGTCAGTAAGCCCCACGTGGGACTCCCTCGGGAGCTCTGCAGGGCGGCTTGAGTGGCAGGAGGCGGCTGGAATCACCCAGGCGAGCCGATTGGCAGCTCTCCCGGCAGAGCGGCTGGGGTTCAGGGCGCCCGGGCGCGACTAGAAGACCTCCAGGGTCCCTCCCGGCCCTCCGCTCCCATTCATTCTGCAGCTCTGGGGGTTGCTCGGCGCTCCGCTCCTCCTGGCGCCCAGAGACCCTCCGGGGGGACCTCGGCCCCTCCCCAACCCCGCAGCTCGGCTGACTCCTTGACTCCTGCAAGGACCCGGGGAAGAGCCGGGCCAGGCCAGCCGCCGGAGTCCCGCTTGGCCGGTGGGCGATCTCGGCGTGGCCCCCTTTCCTCGCCGGGGGCGCCTGAGCCAGAGCCGCGGAGACCAGTCAGAGCCCCCCCCCCCCAGCGCCTCTGCTTCGGACGCCCCTTTCGATCCCCCCCCCCAACTGCGGGCCCCCCAGTGCCTCGGTGTCGCCCCCCCAGCCCCACCTAGAGGGCGCCAGAGGGGCCGATGATCCACGTGCCAAGCGCGGCAGGGCGGGGCCTGGGCGGCAGGAGGAGGAGGAAGAGGAGGAGGGGGCGGCTCTCGGCCACGCCCCTCTCCCGCGCGGGGCAGGCCGGGAAAGGCGGAGCGCGCCTCCTCCTCCTGATTGGCCGGGCGGGGCGCGCGGCAAGTTTGAACCGCCGCCACCTTCTGTCCCTCCGTCTCCGCTGCCGCCATGGCGCCCGGCAAGAAGCGGCCGACGACCCGGGGCGCCCCGAAGGCCTCGGCGCGGGACAAGCGGGTGGACGCCTTCCTGAAGGACTTCGACCGCGAGGGTGAGGCGGCGGGAGAGGGCAGCGGAGGGGAGGGGGCCGGGAGGCAGGGAGTGGGGGGGGGGGCTGCGGGGGTTTGAGCGGAGCGCCTCTTGCAGTGCGGGCGCGGCTGGCGCAGGTGCGGACGGCGGGCGAGAGCCTGAAGAAGGACGCGGAGAACCTGAGCAACATGGAGGTGCTGCGGCTGCCGCTGGCGCTGCGCGAGATGAAGTGGGTCGCCTTCCTGGGTAGGTCTCCACTCCCCCCCCCCCCGCATGACACCCCCCCGCCCGGCCTTCCGCCCCCCCCCCCCCCCGCTAACCTCCCCCTTCTCCCTCCCCCCTGCAGCCCTGGGAGGCAGCGACCACGCCCTGGAGAAGATGGCCTCGGTCAGTGAGTAGCCTGGGAGGGGGAGGGGGGTCCGCCTGCCGCCCCCTCCCCTCCTGAGCTCTGCCCGTTGCCTCCCCTGCAGAGCGAGGTGGACATCGCGGAGATCACCCAGCTGGCCTCCAGGGCCATCCAGACGCCCTTCCGGATCGCCAAGAAAGGTTAGGGTGAAGCCAGGCTCAGGGGAGGGGAGGGGCTCCCCCAGGCAAAAGGAGGCACTTCCAGGAAGGGGGGAGAGGTTGGTGCAGCCCTCCATCCTCATCTTCATCCTCGTCCTGAGCTCCCCTGGCTGTTGTTGATGTTGGTCTTATTTTGGCCTCTCTTATAAAGCGGGATCCATTCTATGACTGCCTTGGCCCACCTGCCCTCAGGTCTCCTGACGCATACATGTACCCATGTGCCTGCATGTGCCTGTGCATAGGCATGTCTTCCGATACGGTCATACATTTGCACAGACGATATAAACGTCCGCTACTTCCCCAACCCTTCCAGAAAGAGTTACAGGTAGTCCTCGACTTACGGCCACAACTGGGCCCAACCTTTCTGTTGCTGAGGCAGCTGTCAAGTGAACTTTGTCCCACTTTACGGCTTTTCTTGGCACAGTTGTTAAGGGGATCACTGCAGTTGTTGAATTGGCAGAAAAGTCCACCTTGCCAGACGGTTGCAAAAAGTGATCACGGAGCCCCAGGACATTGCGACCGTCATAAATATGAATCGGTTGCCAAGCGTCCAAATTTTGACTATGGCCACGTAACGGTCATAAGTGTGAAAAACGGCCACAAGTCCCTTTTTTCCCGTGCCGTCAAACTTCAAATGGTCACTAAATGAAGGGCTGCAAGTCGAGGACTCCTTGCGCTGCCTTAGCCAAGAGGAGCCTCCCCGTGGCCAGAGCGGCTGTGGGGCCTCCCTGCATCGGCCGGCATCTCTTGCTCCCTCTTCCTCCACAGCCAAGCAGACCATCGAGACCATCGATGAGGAGGTGGGGGCGTCTCTGCTGCCCGCAGGCAAGAAGTCCCGGCAGGAGAACCAGGCGGCTGCGAATCCAGAGGAGGAGGGGGCCCAGAAGCCGGGGAAGGTAAGCCTCTCTGCCCTTCGAGGGGGGGACAGGCGGGGCCCTGGGCTTGTCTGGGCCCCTGCCGCTCGAGTGCTGCTCCTGCCTTAACAAAGCAGGCAGCTGGAGGAGGGGGGGGGGCTGGAAGGATTCTGCCTGAGAGCGGGCCTTCCTCCACCACGTCCCCTCCTCTCCCAGGGACAAACAGCTGCAGGACCTCGACAGGGATTAAGATTGCAAAATGAATGGCTGCAGGATTTGGCCACTCTAGAGGAAAGAAGGACCAGGGGGGTCAGGAGAGCAGCCTTCCAGGAGCCTCCCATCGTCCAGGAGGATCCCACAGAGTCGGCCTCCTCAGCCAGACAGTGTCAGCTAGCGACCCCCAGGGGGAGAGCCTTCTCTGTGGGAGCGCCTTCCCTCTGGAATGAGCTGCCCCTGGAGCTTCGCATAATTCCCCACCTCCCGTCCTTTGGGCGCGCCCTATAAAGGTGGCTTTTCCAGCAAGCCGGCCTGGCCTGAAAAAAATAACTTCTTCATTTTAATTCCAATTTTAATTTTTTTTATAATGTCTATTAATTTATTGCTTATTGGATCTTGTACTATGTGTCTCTTATGTTGTACGGCGCCCTGAGTCCTTTGGGAGAAGGGCGGCATATACATCCAATCAATCCTAATCCTATTTGAGGGGGTGGGTCAAGCTATTCCCCAAAGCCCCTGAAGGCAGGAAAAGAAACGGGAAACCAATCAAGGAGAGAGAGAGAAAACTGGAATTAAGGAGGAAGTTCCTAACAGTGAGGGTGATTAACCAGTGGAACAGCTCGCCTCTAGAAGGTGTCGGTGCTCCAAGGTTTTTAAGAAGAGACTGGTTAGCCATTTGTCTGAAATAATAACAATAATAATAATAATAATAATAATAATAATAATAATAATTTTATTTATATACCGCATCCTCTCCCCAAGGGGACTCGGAGCGGTGCACAGGGAAAATTAAAACAACTATAGAAAATACATAAATAGAATGAATAAAAACAGATTAAACTAGATTATCCCTGCGCTAAAATCTCCAATTATAAATTACCTAAAATCCCTATCACCCTATTAGACGGAGACTAACCTAGGCCGGCCAAGCAGAAAAAGTATGTTTTAAGTTTTTGACGGAAGGAGCGGAGGTGTAGTTGTTCTGATTTCGGGGGGAAGGTCGTTCCAGAGGACCGGGCCCACCACAGAGAAGGCCCTTCCCCTGGGCGTCACCCGCTGGCATAGCCTACTGGACAGCACCCGGAGAAGTCCCTCTCTGTGGGAGCGAATCGGTCGTGAGGATGTGTGAGGCAGGATCCGATCCCGCAGATAACTAGGTCCCGAGCCATGGAGCGCTTTAAAGATGATAACTAACACTTTGAAGCGCACCCGGAAGACAACAGGCAGCCAGTGCAGCTCGTGCAAGAGCGGTGTTATGTGGGTGAACCTCGAGGTTCCCATTATTGCTCGCGCGGCTGCATTCTGGACCAGCTGAAGTCTTCGGGTGCACCTCAGGGGGAGCCCCATGTAGAGAGAATTACAGTAGTCCAGTTGGGATGTCACGAGGGCATGAGTGACTGTGCAGAGGGCATTCCGATCCAATAGGGGGCGCAAATGGTATACGGTCTGCTGCTTGAGCAGGGGGTTGGACTAGAAGACCTCCGGGGTCCCTTCCAGCTCTATTCTGAATGGGATGGATGGATGGATGAGGGAGCTACGACCTTGAAGGAGTTTGGGGATTGCAAGCGCTTGGTGAATCCCCCGGCCGCACAGCCAGGGGCAGGCAGAGTCCCACCTCCCTCCTGTGTTCCAGGCGCAGACCTCCACCAAAAGGCCTCCCAATTCCAAGAGGACCCGGCCCCCTTCATCCCGAGCCAAGAATTTCCGAAAAAGGTAATGGGTGGGAAGCCACCAACGGCCCAGCTCAGAGACCCGCAAGGGCTCCAGAGGCCTGGCCTGGGCTCTTCTATCGGAGGCTGAAACGGGGTTGGAGGAGGCCCGATGGGTGGTCCTCCAGGGGGGCCTCTTGAGGCTCTCGTGAAGGTCCCTCAAAGATGCCAGGGAGGAGGAGGGGGGGGCTTCCCAGGAAGGCCTGGGGGTCTCGGAAGGCCACGGAGGCGCCTAAAAAGCCAGCGCACTCCCTGGGCTGCCTGAGGGGCAGGAAGGGGATGGGAAGGTCAGGCTGCCCACAAGGCAGAAAGGAAGGGGGGCTGAGGAACTGGGGAGCGTACAGAGCAGAACAAGAAAAGTGGGGAGGGGCTTAGAGGAGAAGCCCCTCCCCAGCTTTCCAGCAGAAGATCCAGGCCAAAGTTAGAGAGGAGCTTTTGAGCAAGGGAAGGGTCCCTTGAGGCTCCACCGTTTGAGTTTCTCCAGATTCCAGTCTGGACCTCTGGCAGCCCTGACCCTGCGGCGGCCGGTGTCTTTTAGCAGGCTCAGCAAAGTGAACCCCGTCACTCCGGCCAGCCGAGGGAACCCCACAAAAGCAGCCACTCCTCTCTTCACACCTGCTGGCAAGTTTGACTCCAGGTGAGCCCCTCTGCCAGGCAGGGCTCCAGGGCTGCCTCTGGTGCGGGGGGGGGGGGGGGGCTGGCTGGCTCCTGATCTCGCCTGCTTCTGCCCTCAGCGCTTTCAAGACACCTGGCCTGCGGGCCCCTGCCCCCCAAGAGCGGGTCTTCAGCATCTCGGTCAACGGCAGCCCCCTGGCAGACAGGAGCGAGGTCTTCCTCATGGTGCCCCTGGGCGGAGGAGAGGTGAGGGCCTGTGGGCATGGGGCATGGAAGCCACCTTCACCTAAAGGGGCAGCCCTCTCTCCTCTCCCCGGGATGGGGGGGGGGGGACTTCTCAGCGCAGGCATGCCAGCTCCACCTGGGCATGGGCTGGGGGTCCTTGCGGTTCCTGCAGGCATTGGGGGGTGTGGGAGGTGTGAGGAGGGCTTGTTATGCGGAAGAGCTGCTCCAGAGTGAAGACCTCTTGTTCTCTGCCCAGAACGTCCGGATCAGGGCCAGCGAGCTCTCGGAGAGGGACCTGGCGGGGCTGAGCGCACAAGCCCTGGGCAGCGTCAAGAAGCTCTCGGTAGGCCTGCCTGCTTTTCTCCATTGTTCCCGGGGGCCCAGCGGCCTCCCCCTTTCCCGGGCCCTTGACCAGCCTTCCCGAATGCCCGGGGTCTCCCTGGAGGGAGGGAGGGAGGGTTGGCCTCTTGATCCCCAGGGGCCCCTTTGTGGGGAGTCCCTGGGTGACTTCAGACGGCCACCCCTTCCGCAGCAGCCGCTTGGGGAGCAGCAGAGGCCAAAACACCAACAAAGTTCTAAAATAAGGGCAGGAATCGAACGGGGCCTTGAGCACCAGAAAAGGCCCCCGTGGCTCTCTGGCCTCTGTGGGTTGGCAGGTGGGAGGCAGCTTTGCTGGAGGGCAGGGGGCCACGGCTGCACCTCCATTCCCCACCCTCGGCGGCTTCCCCTCTGGAGCAGGAGGGGCCCTTCTCCATCCTGGCTCCTTCGTGCTGCAGCCGGGGAAGGGCGGGGGGGGGGGCCTTCCTGCAAGAGGGAGCCTCTGACCCCCGGCTCCTCTCCTTCCAGAGCCAACTTGCGCACCTCTGCAGCCGAGTGGGCAGCCATAAGTAGAGAGGCTTCCGTCCTGCACTGGGGAAGGGAAGATCTGGCTGAAGGACGCCCTCCAAAGGCTGCAGGGAGCCAGAGCCGGACCTCTGGGGGGGGTGTCTCCCTCGACGTTGGTTTCCTGCAGACAGACCCCCCCCCCCCTTGGTGCTGCTGTCTTTGGGGAGGCCCTCTCTTTGGGAGGGCTTGGGCTTTGTCTGAGGCTGGGGGGGGGTTGTTTTTTGCTTGTCTCTTCTCCCCCCCCCCCCCCCGGGGGGGGTTCCTTCTCACCTGGCTGGGGGCTGCTCTCCGTTATCCAGGGTCCTCCTGGCCGGCTGGAATGAGCCTTTCCTGGGACGAGGCTCCTGGCTGGTTCACCCAGCAGTGGGCAAGCCAGCACCTTCCCTGGGGGAGGGCTGGGGGGGTGGGCTGAGCTGAGCCCAAAGTGCTGCTGCTGTGCCACAGGTTGCCTCCCTGGGGGCTTCCTGCTTCTCCCGCCTGCCCCTGTGTGCGGGGGAGGGGAGGGGAGAAGGTGGCAGGCATAAGAGTGGGGAACAGAGCCCCACCCACCCCGATCTTTCTGTCTCCGGGGGTCGCTCCTTCCTTCCTTCCTTCCTTTCCGAGCCCTTGTGGGGCTTTCTATTTATCTTCTCCCATGCGGTGCAAGGGCACCATTTCCTTCATATTTTTGCATTTTACAATAAAGTTTTGTCGTGGTCTGGAAGATCTGTGTGGCTTCTTGGGATCATTCTGAGCGCGCAGGGAGGCCTCCCGCCCCTTGCAGCCGGTTGTCTTCTTTCCCTCCAAAAACGGAGGTTTGCTTGGCTCCAAGCGATGGCCAGGGAGGTTGGGCTTCCACCTTCGTTCTGTTTTGCTCAGGCGCTTCCTGGTGCTGAAAGGAAGCCCCAAAACAGCTGCAGTGAAGCTCTTGCCAGGATGGAAACTCTCTACGGAGACTGAAAGAGCTGAGCAGACGAGGGGACGGGATGGTTTCCCCACAAATAAATGCAAGAAGCCCCACAAAAGAACATCAAGGTACGTTCTCTGGTCTTCAGCAGTGGCTTGAAGGCAGTTTTGCTGCTGATGCACTTTGGGAAAATCCCCAGGAGACGGGCAGGGAGTTCCAGCCCGCTGGGTGACAGCCAATCCCCAGGAGACAGGGAATTGTAGCCCTACTTAGGCATGGGAGCTGGCTAGGGTGACCGGTCACGCCTCCTCCCAACCACCGCACAGAATTGTGGGGAAAATAGGACGAAGTATTAAATGTTTACTGCCTTGAGTTGTTTACAAAAAATAATAAAACTGGGCTATAAATCAACATTTAACAAAACGAATGTTACAAAGCACACGCAGGACCTGAACAGAAAAACACCGAGGCTTCTGCAGTTGCACCGGACACGGGTGTAGCCGCGTCCTCACGACCTTTGCATTGCGTTTCACATGCATGGTGCCCTCATTGTCCAGAGTGAACAGGTACCATTTCATTAGGGTCGTCCAGATTCGTGGTGCTGCACAACAACCTCTGATCCTGGATTCCACTCCTTAGGCTCAGCCCAAGAGGACAATTGGCGTTCTGGGTCTGAGGCCACCTGATGGTTCAAACCAAGCGAGCAGATTCCCTGGGGATCTCTTGAGTTTTCTTCTGGCCCAGCCCAAGACTGACCCCTTCCACGATGGCCTTGTCCAATCCACAAGTGGTTTAGAAGAAGCCCGGTGGCCACAGCATTTTCTCCCCAAGGCCACCCAGGGGAAGCTCCCCAGCAGAGTCAGTCCTCAAGGCACTCTTCAGGACAGAGGGACAGCTTCGGGGGGGGGGGGAGGGTGTTATTTCCCCCACAGGAAGCAGCCGCCCCCTTGGAGCCCTTCCTATGGGGCCATGCAAGCCTCCTCTAAGTGGGCCCTGGGGAGTCTTCTTTCCTTGGGAAGAAACGTCCACCTGGGGACTGAGGTGGTCTCAGCTTCTCCATCCCTTGGGGCAGAGGGAGCTCATCCTCTTGCCAATGTCTGCTTGAAGAGGAGAAAAGGGGGTCCTTGGAGTCCCCACGAAAGCCGGATAAATCGCCTCCTTCCTTGCGTGGTTGAGTCCTTTCTCCTCCCCTGAAGAAGCTCCTCAGCTCCACTCGAGCGCTGCCTCCACCTCCCTCTGCCGGTGAGTCCCTTCTAGCCAGCCCACGGCCCACTTTGTGACCTCGGTCACCAGCCCGAGGACTGATTCTGTAAACCAGGCAGGGGTGTCCAATGCCAGAAATCCCCAACCAGCATAGCCTTTGCCAGGTTTGGAGACCTGCTGTAAGCAGAAGGCTGGTTTTCTTTGTGACTGTCAAATGCACAAAGGAGACGATAATGGAATGGAAAAGTTTGTTTATTGGACACGGCAATTAAATTTTTGTTTGCAAGGATTGGGGCAACCAACCGTGGTTGGGATTTGGGACGTCCCTTTTCTTCGAGATATCACTTCCTCCCTGGAATCGAGATCAGAGAATCTGACCGAGGGAAAGAATCTGATGCAGGAAAGTGTCCGTGTTTTTATGGCCTCAACCAAGTCCAGTCATGGAAATAATCTTAGTTTATTTATTAAAGTAATCATTATGCGGAATAAATGGCATGCTATTATACTATACTAAACAGCATAATTTAGTCAAAAGGCTGTTCTGTATTGATAAGGGCAAAAAGCTGCTTTTCAAAAAAAAGGGCTGTGAAGCCTTATGGTGAGAGGTTGGCTGTGTTTCCCTCCTGAACTCTCAGAATCACAGGGTTGGAAGGGACCTTGGAGGTCTTCTAGTCCAACCCCCTGCTCAAGCAGGAGACACAATATCATTCCAGATAAATGATTGTCCAGTCTCTTCTTCAAGGCCTCCAGTGATGGAGCCACCCACAACCTCTGGAGGCAACTTCTGTTCCACTGGCGAATTGTCCTCATTGTCAGGAAGCTCCTCCTTAATTCCAGTTGCTTCTTGTCCTCTTTCTTCCTTAAGAATGGTCCATTCATGTTTCCTCCTTAGCTTCTTTGAAGACCTTCTCAGAGTGCTGGCTGTTCCCTCATCACAGCATCCATCCTGTCTTAGAGATGCGAGCAGTGGCGTTTCTACTGCTTTCCTCTGAGTTGAGGCTACGGCCACACTTCCCAATTGTAACGTCTCTGCCTTCTTTCTCCCTCCTTCGGTAGAGTCCTCCACCAGACCCTGGACTTGGGTGCGATGAGTCAACATGCCTCAGGACCCCCAACAGCCCATCAACCGGAGCAGCCTCCCTCCTGCTTCCTTCATCCTGGTGGGTATCCCTGGCCTGGAGGAATACCACAGCTGGATGGCGGTGGCCTTCTGCCTGATGTACCTCTTTGCGCTTCTGGGGAACCTCTCCCTGCTGCTCCTCATCTGGATGGAGCACAGCCTCCACCAGCCCATGTACCTCTTCCTGGCCATGCTGGCGGTGGCCGACATGACCTTGTCGTCCTCTACCGTGCCCAAAACCTTGAGCGTCCTCTGGTCCTACTCCAAGGAAATCTCCTTTGATGGCTGCCTTGCCCAGATGTTCTTCACCCACATCAGCTTCATCGCAGAGTCCACCATCCTGCTGGCCATGGCTTTCGACCGCTACGTTGCCATCTGCCGGCCGCTGCAGTACACCTCCCTCCTGTCTCCCTCCGTGGTGGCCAAGACCGGCTTGGTGGCTCTGGTCAGGAGCTTCTGCGTGATGTTCCCCACCATCTTCCTCCTCAAGAGGCTGCCTTACTGTGGGAAAAGGCTGATGCCCCACTCCTACTGCGAGCACATGGGCATCGCCCGCATGGCCTGCGCCAATATCGCCGTCAACATTTGGTACGGCCTTGTGACGACCCTCCTGTCTCCTGGCTTGGACGTTTTCCTCATCGCTGCTTCCTACCTCCTGATCCTCAGGGCCGTCTTCAGGTTTCCTTCCAAGGACACCCGCCTGAAGGCCCTGGGCACCTGCGGCTCCCACCTCTGTGTCATCCTGATGTTTTACACCCCGGCCTTCTTCTCCTTTTTTGCCCACCGGTTCGGCCATGGCATCCCCCAGTCGGTCCTCATCCTCCTGGCCAACCTCTACCAGCTGCTGCCTCCAATGCTTAACCCCGTGGTCTATGCCGTGAAAACCCAGCTGATCTGGAAGAGGCTCCGCAGGGCCTTCGGCAAGTGAGGCAGCGAGGGGGCCCCACTGCACCCACAAACGAGGCGGGGGCAGAAGAGCGAACCCCACCGACTCCCGTTGTGGTTGCTGGGATGGCGTTTTGCCCCGTGAGAAAAGGGTTGGACTCCATCCTATCAGAAGCATTTTTAGGCTCCTCCTCCTTACAATTTGTTTTGCTCTGAGATAAAGGTTGCTAAACAGGGGCTACTTTTCTGCCAAAGACGTGACCTGCCTTTGTTTCCCCTTAGAATGATGAGGGTTTTCCCCCCTTTCCTTTCAACATTCAAAGTAGCACATTCCAGAATGTTTTCTTTTTTTTTTTAATTGAAAAAGTTTTATACAAACCAAATTTTTCCCCTTTCCCCCCCCAATACATATAATATGAATCAAATACATCAAATACTATACCCCCCTCCCACCCATCAAAATATAAGTTTCTCATAAAATAACCATATCCCATTGTCCCCATCTTTTAAACTAATTGTGCAAACATATTTCCCCCCCTCCGCCCTAACCCTCCCCGTCCTCCCGTTACCGCCCACCCCCCTGACTTCCACTATACACCTCTCTAATAATTCCAAACAATCCATATATTATTTACTCTGTTGACATTATACCCCTTGACTGTCAACTTATCAGTCTAGACACTCTTACCTAAAAGTTACATGATACTTCCTAGTCTGATATTTATTCTGTATATAATTAATCCTTTTTGCCCATTCCTGTGTATAATTCTCCTGCTTCTGATCTTTTAGGAAAGCTGAGATTTTTGCCATTTCCGCAAACCCTGCCACTTTCTGAATCCATTGATCAATCGTAGGTGGAAAATCTTTTTTCCAGTGCTGAGCAATCAGCAACCTAGCTGCTGTAACCATATACAAAAACAATTTTGTTTCCCCCTTTGATAAGTCCTTGATTATACCCAATAGAAACATTTGCGGAGTAAATTGTAATCTTTTCTTAAATACATTTTGCATAACCCACCATATTTTTATCCAGAAACCTTTAATCTTATTACAAGTCCACCATATATGAAAAAGGTAGTGTCTAAGCACCCACACCTCCAACATTTTGGTTGAACATTAGGATACATACATGATAATTTTTTAGGATCTAAATACCATCTATGAAACATTTTATAAAAATTCTCCCTTAAGTTCTGTGACTGTAAATTTAACGTTCTGAACCCATATTTTTCCCCATGTCTCCAACATAACAGGTTCATCGAAATTCTGAGCCCATTTAATCATACAATCCTTTACCAATTCACTTTCTGAATCCCTTTGTAACAATACATTATATATTATTTTGATATGTTTTGGGCCAGTCTCTCTTATCTGCTTAATCAGGTCCTCTTCATTGTCCATGAAACCATGGTCTTGTTCTTTGGTCTTGTTCCCATCTCTTCTGAAGCTGTTTATAATGTAACCAATTTAAAATAATTCCTTCTTCCAACAATTGTTCCAAAGTTTTCAACTGCCATCTACCCCCATCAGCAAAAAGCACATCTTTATATAAACACCCCCCGAGTGACTTAGTATTTATAATCCACATGGTATCTGCTAGATCCAACCAAAGCGGTATCTTGTAATCCCAATTAAGCCGGTGCTTCTTCCATATTCTCATCAAGGCATTCCGAAAAATATGACTATTAAACACCTTGTCCACCCTGTCTTCATAAAAGAGGTATGCATGCCATCCCGAAACAAGGTCGTGACCTTCTATGTTCATCAATTCAGTTTTTGTTTTCCCCAACCATTCTGCTATATGTGTCAGTACCGCTGCTTCATAGTACAGTCGAAGGTTTGGGAGTCTAAGGCCACCTCCTTCACGAGAATCTTGCATAATTTTCAACTTTACTCTTGGTTTTTTCTCATTCCAAACAAATTTATTCAGTGTTGCTTGCCATTCTGACAAAATTTTATCATTTAAGCACCGGTATCATCTGGAATAAAAAAATAAATCTAGGTAGAATGTTCATTTTAATTGCTGAAATTCTTCCAAGCAAAGATAATTGTAGCTTTTTCCATACTTGTAGGTCTTTCTGTATCTTTTTCCACAAGACCTCATAATTATTTTGAAAAAGTTTTGTATTTGAATCTGTAATTTGTATACCTAAATACTTGACCTGGGAAGCTGTTTCAAAACCTGCCAAACTTACAAGTCTCTTTTTTTGAGTCTCTGACATATTTTTAACAATCATTTTCGTTTTTTTTTTATTAAGTCTAAAACCAGATACCATGCCAAATTCTTCTATGATTCTTTTCATCTGAATTATTGAATTCAGAGGGCGTGAAAGGGTAACAACCAGATCATCCGCAAATGCTCTAATTCTGTATTCCTTTTGCCTTATAGCTATACCATTTAAGGAATTCGAATCGCGAATTGTATTCAACAAGACTTCTAAAGTAAGAATAAACAACAATGGAGACAATGGACATCCTTGTCTTGTACCTTTTTGTATCTCAAAGTTCATAGACAGAATGTTTTCAATTTTTGGTTTGAAAATGAAGCTTTGGAGGTATTCTATGTGGCCACCATAAACGCTCTTGTGAGGAGATTAAGCTGCTTTTGCACTCGTTGCTCAGGACAAAAGGAATTGGTCCCAATTCACACATAGGAGGCCCCATTGGCCTCCTGAAGCCCCTGCTGGAGAAGGCGGAAGAAGCCCAGAAGCCAAAGGACGCCTCTCTTTTGCCTCCGATTCAGATTTAGCTTAAGATGCGGCTCCCTCGTTCCTCTGTGACGTTATTAACCGGGGACGGATGGAGGCTCACGGGTGCCCTAAGCCCTGGCGAACCTTGGTTCCCTCCTCCTGTGCAGATCTTCATTGGTCTTGGCTTCCCTTTCTCGAGTCTGGCGGTTGCCCTAAGCACGTGCTGAGTCCGCTGAAGGGTTAATACAGCACTGGTTCCCCGCCAGTCTCAGCTCTACCAGGTAACCAGACAGGAGACGCAACTGCATGAGCTAGTTCTGCTTTGTGGCATGGTGCCCCTAACGGACCCTTGCAAGGTGTGTCAAACCTTCAGAAAGGTGCAGATTTCCCGTCTCCATTTTAAGCATCCGGTCAATTAAGGCAGGCCCTTCCCAAGTTTCTTCCCCCAGTTAAGCTAGTGGGGGGTGGGGGGTGTCCCTCCTGCCTTGTATCCCAGGCAGCCTCTCTTCTCACTCGCCAAGGTCATCCCATTACACCCACTCTCACCAGCTGGACTTGGCGTAGACGCTGCTGGAGCTGCCTTCCGAGGGGATGAAGCGTTTCCAAGGCCCAACTGGTAGAGATCAACAAAGCCACCAGGTTCCACGTTTTCCTAAAAATATTGTGCCTTTCTCAGAATAACTGGGGCTGATTTCCTGGTTTTGGTCTGGGCTGTGCCTGTGCCTGCCAACTGGGAGGGCTGAGGCTGGAGGTTTCTCCCAGGTCAGAGAAGGGGAAGGTGTACCTGACCCACCTGAGTGTATTTCTCTCCTTTGGTTCTTGGTCTGAGTGGCAGGCTGCCCTCTCCTCCTCTCACTTTCTCTGTCTCTCTCTCTCTCTCCTGGTGGAGATACTGAGGAAAGCTAAAGAAATGAAGGAAACGATTGGTCCAATAATGGGAGAAAATGGCAAGAAGGTGACAATCATCAGGAAGAAAGCAGAACTGCTTAATTCATAATTTACATTTGTCATTACACAAAAGGGAAAAAATAATTCAACTTTTCTAAAGCGGTACTGTAGAAGATTAGGAATACAAATCAAAATAGGCAAGAAAATGTTAATGTTGTTCCACTCTAGACGGAGCAGGTGACATCCTGGAAGGTGACACAAGGCTGGCTCCAAGAGGTTGTCAACGCATCCTTAAGTGAGGGTTCCTTGCCTGCTTCCCTAAAAGAAGCGATGGTGAGGCCCCTCCTTAAGAAGCCCTCTTTGGATCCAGCTCTTTTGAACAACTACCGTCCAGTCTCCAACCTTCCCTTTTTGGCGAAGGTTGTTGAGAGTGTGGTGGCACAACAGTTTCCCCGTCACCTGGAGGAAGTTGATTATCTAGATCCGCGCCAGTCCGGCTTTCGGCCCGGGCATAGCACCGAGACGGCATTGGTGGCGTTGGTTGAAGATCTCTGGAGGGCCAGAGATGGGGGTTGTTCCTCCATCCTGGTCCTATTAGACCTCTCGGCGGCTTTCGATACCATCGACCATGGTATCCTATTGCATCGGCTGGGGGGGTTGGGGGTGGGAGGCACCGTTTTGCGGTGGTTCTCCTCCTACCTCTCTGGCTGATCGCAATTTGTGTTGGCAGGGGGGCAGAGGTCGACCGCGAGACCCCTCACATGTGGGGTGCCTCAGGGGTCGGTCCTCTCGCCCCTCCTGTTTAACACATACATGAAGCCGCTGGGTGAGATCATCCGTGGTTTTGGGGTAGAGTACCATCTATACGCTGATGACACTCAGTTGTATATATCTACCCCAAACCACCCCAACGATGCCGTAGCGGTGATGTGCCAGTGCCTGGAAGCCGTACGGATCTGGATGGGAAGTAACGGACTCAGGCTCAACCCGACCAAGATCGAGTGGCTGTGGTTTCCGGCTGCCCGATTCAACCAGCTTACTCCATCGCTGGCCATAGGGGGCGAACATCTTGCCCCTGTGGATGGGGCGCGCAATTTGGGTGTCCTCCTGGATGCCCGGCTGTCCATGGAAGATCAAGTGACAGCCGTGGCCAGGAGGGCGTTTTACCAGGTTCGCCTGGTTCGCCAATTGCGCCCCCTATTGGATCGGGACGCCCTTCGCACAGTCACTCATGCGCTCGTGACATCCCGACTGGACTATTGTAACTCTCTCTACATGGGGCTTCCCTTGAGGTGCACCCGGAGACTTCAGCTAGTCCAGAATGCAGCCGCGCGAGCAATTATGGGGACCGCAAGGTCTACCCACGTAACACCGCTCTTGCGCGAGCTGCACTGGCTACCTGTCGTCTTCCGGGTGCGCTTCAAGGTGTTAATTATCATCTTTAAAGCGCTCCATGGCTCGGGACCTAGCTATCTGCGGGATCGGATCCTGCCTCATACATCCTCACGGCCGATTCGCTCCCACAGAGAGGGACTTCTCCGGGTGCCGTCCACTAGACTATGTCAGCGGGCGACGCCCAGGGGAAGGGCTCTCTCTGTGGCGGGCCCGGCCCTCTGGAACGACCTTCCCCCCGATATTAGAACGACCACGGACCTCCGCTCCTTCCATCTTAAATTAAAAACTCACTTTTTCTGTCTGGCCGGCCTGGGATAGTCTCCCTGTCTTGGGGTTTTATTGGGTAGTTTTAGCATAGTTAGTTTTATGGGAATTTTAGCACAGGTTAAGTTTAATTTGGTTTTAGAACTGTTTGTATATTTTTTATTGTTTTTATTCTACCTGTGCACGGCCCCAAGTCCCCATGGGGAGAGGGAGCGGTTTATAAGTATTAAATTATTATTATTATTAAATTATTATTATTATCTACTGGGGGGTGGGATAGCCAGTACCCCAGAAGATACACTCAAGGTCCAGAAGGATCTTGGCAGTCTTTTTTTTTATATTGAAAAAGTTTTATTGGTTTTACAGTTTTTCAATAGGGTAGGGTAAGGGATACAAAGAAAATTTTGAGAGCATTCACGTCAAAGTCGTCGGCCCTACCGGGACATCAAAATAGATCATTAACAAAAAACATTTTCCATACACTACAAAGTGAAAGCAAGTACATATTTCTAAGTTCTCAGTTCTATGCTGTCATTTACAAAAATCCAGATGCACATGTTATACAATATTATTCAAAAAATCAAGGCAAAGTTATCTTTTAGATCTAAGTCTCTTGGCAATTGTATCTTCTATCACTCCTTCCAGGCCCCCAGCGGGCGGGGCCGTGGCCCCCCCTGCCCCCCCTGGATCTTCCCCCAGGACAGAGGAATGTATTTTAAGAAAGGCTTCCGCCTCAGCAACTGTTTTAATCCTCACTCTTCCTCCTTCCCAGAACACCAGCATCCCTTCGGGCGTCACCCACCTGAACCAGATCCCGTGGTCAAACAATTTTTTGGACAAGAAGGAAAATTTCCTTCTTGCTTCTCTAATCTTTCTTGGGATCTGCTTCAGGATGGCAACCTCCTTTTGTTGGTAAATTAACGGACCTCCTCTTTGCACTTTCAAGATTTCCTCTCTGGTTGACCTTCTAAGAAATTTAACATGTATCTCTCTGGGTACTTCATTTATCCTGGCATATGCAGAGTTTATTCTGTAGGCTAGGTCAATGTACCCCTGATCTCATCCTTAGGTTTATGTAAATAGTCTGCTATAATTGTGCTCATGAGTTCAGGGAGACATTCACCAGTTTCCTCAGAAACATTCTGAAATCTCAAAAAATATGTCATCCTTTCCATATCAATCCTAGACACATGCCCATTTATTTCCACAACCTCATTAGTAACATTTTTAATCTCTCCCTTAGCCCCTGCCAGCCCCCCTTCCAGTTCTTCATTCTTCTGTGTGTTCTCCAGCACTTGTTTCCGTGTGTCCAATAATTCCTTTTTAAAGTTGATATTTTCTGCCCTCTGGGCCTTGATTTCTTGTACCAAAGTTTGTATAACAGATTCAAGAGAGGCCATCCTTAGTTCTAAGCTTGCCAGTGCTGATTCTTGTGCCATGATTAGCTGTTAAGATCAGTGCCACTAAAATGGTGTTTTTTGGGTGGGGCTGTTGAGGCAAGTCAGGAGCCAAAAGTTCAGTTCAGGGTTGTAAAGTTCAGGAACCAAGAGAGAAACAGTTTTCCAGATCAATAATTATAATAACGAAGGCACTCCAGAAAAGAAATCACAAATCCCCCCAAAAAAATTCTTCTTTAATAACCAGAGGGAGTCCAAATCACAAAGAGACGCTGGGAATTTTCCATAAGTAAAATAGTCATTCAGGGACAAAGAGAAGCCATTTTCCACCGCCCAGACTCAGAGCCAGAAGGAGAGAGTGGTAAAAAAAAATGTTTCAAGTCAGCCAGACCTAGATACTTTGTTTCAAAGACAAACCGCAGATCACTTTCCCTTGTTTCAAACAGTCCAGATTAAAAATATCCGCTTCCTCGCAGCGAGGAGCCATTCTTAAGTGCCGCTTTAGTCCGAGGGGGGGTTTAACAAGCAGACACCCCCCTCCAAGTTCTTTCAGCCCAGGCTGACAGCAAAAAAAAAATGTTTAAAACCACTCACTTTCACCCTCGCAGCCGAAGCCCCGGGAAGCCTTCCGACTCAGACGGCCAGCTCTCTCCATGTTTTCAAAACGATGCCGCCCGCCATTGGCGAAGGGGAAACCCCCCGCAGCATGTCCTCCTCCACCTAAGCCGAAGACAAGGGTCGCTTCCCAGCTGCCGCTGGGGGAGGACGACCCAGGCAAGCCGGCTTTACGGAAGACTCCCAAAAACGGGGCGTCTCGCCCCCGTGGGGGGGCAGGAAAAGAAACAAAGCGGCGAGCGAGCCCTAGGCTCGCCCGTCGCTGCTGGAGCCGGAACCGGAAGCCGATCTTGACAGTCTTGAACACTGAGCCCATCCAACCAAATACCCTCCATTGGTGAGAAAAGGAAGGAATTGCCATTGGCAAGGAAAGCCAGATGCGCAGGTGTAGAGGAGGGGGTACTTGGCTCAGCAGCACTAGCTGTGAAAGGGATCTGGGCGTCCTGGTGCACAACCACTTCAACGTGAGCCAGTCGTGTGTGGCAGCTGCCAAAAAAGCCAACTCAATACTAGGCTTCATCAACAAAGGGAAGGAATTCAGATGATGTGAAGGGTTAATACCACTTTATTCTGCACTAGTAAGATCAACACTTGGAATTTTGCATCCGGTTTTGGTCACCAGAATACAAAAGGATGTTGAGGCTCTAGAAGGAGTGTAGAGAAGAGCAACAAAGACGTTTAGGGGACTGAAGGCTGAACGAGACATCCCCCTGCCAACAAAAGTGCGCATAGTCAAGGTTTATGGCTTTCCCAGTTGCCATGGATGGCTGTGAAAGTTGGACCATAAGAAAGGCTGAGAGCCAAAGGCCTTTGGACTCTGGGGCTGGAGAAGAAGACTCCTGCACTGAGTCCCTTGGACTGCAAGGCCATCCAACCGGTCAGTCCTGGAGGAGGTCCACCCTGGCTGCTCTTTAGAAGGCCAGATCCTGAAGAGGAAACTCAAAGACTTTGGCCACCTGAGGAGAAGGAAGGACTGCCTGGAGAAGAGCCTCATGCTGGGAATGACAGAGGGCAAAAGAAGAAGAAGGGGACGGCCGAGAAGGAGGGGGCTGGATGGAGTCACTGAAGCAAGTAGGAGTGAGCTTCAATGGACTCCAGAGGAGAGGAGAGGACAGGAAGGCCAGGAGGAACGTGGTCCAGGGGGTCGCGATGGGTGGGACATGACTTCATGACTCACAACCACAGGTTTAATGAAGAGAAAGAGTGAGCGGGAGAGGATAGCAATCTTCCAGTATCTGAGGAGGCAGAGAAGAGGGGGGAGGGGCTGTCAACCTATTGTCCAAAGCCCCTGAGGACAGATCAAGAAGGAGCACATGGAACCTTGTCAAAGAGAGATTCAACCTAAAACCGTTTCCTATCAGTCGGAACAATTAACCAGTGGGACAGAAGTTGCCTCCAGAAGTTGAGCTCTACAAGAAGAGAACGGGCAGCCGTTGGTCAAGAATGGCATAAAACCTCCTGCTTGACCTCCAAGGCCTTCCAACTCTGTTATTAATGTCAGCGTTTAATGCCTTCCATAAACTTCAGTCTTACAAATTTTAATTTGTGGTGGTTTATAGGTATTGTAAATAAAGAATAGCACTAAATAGAAACTGTTGTTCTTCAGTCCCATAAAGGATGCCTAATAGCAGCTACTCTGCATGGCCCCTTGTGACTGAGTCTCGGAGTAGGTACCAACAGAGGGCAGATCTGACGTGTGCTCCACCCACCCACCTACCTACCCACCCATTCCATAGAGAGCCCTCCCCCCACCCCAGACCCCTGGCCTTGCCTGGCTGCAAGCTCTGAGCTTGGAGTTGTGGTCCTGCAGTGGGAGAAATCAGCCACTTCGACCAAGGAAGCTCCGTCTCCTATCCTGCACCAGGCCTTCTGATTCGGTGGATGGGAGAGATTTTTAGCTTAGGGAATAAAGCGAGTAAAGCAGCCAGGACCTCCGGGGAGACAGACAGCAGGGCTGGGGAGAGGCTGCATGGAGCTGAACTCCATTGGACCGTCTTAAACCTTAGCTTATGAGTATTCCTTTATGACTGAATGTTAACTGAAGCACACAGCCTAAGTATCTGCCGGGCTTTGACTGTGACAAGCTAACTTTACTGCAGAAGAGCTGAGGGCCCACTCAATTCTATGAATTATTTTGTATCCCACCTTTTATTATTTTTACAAATGATTTAAGGCTGTTAACGTATCTGACACACTTTCCTCCTCCTGATTTCCCCACAACAACAATCCTGTGAGGTGGGTTGGGCTGAGAGTGACTGGCCCAAGTCATGGCTAAGGAGGGACTTGAACTCCTAGCCTTCTGCTTTCCAGCCTGGTGCCTTAACCTCTGGACTGACCTGGGCCTTAAAGGATCAGGGTTCATAATTTGGACCGTGGCAGGAGGGAGAGAGCAGGGCCTGAAAGGGAACCAGCCCTGGGTCAGAGGCATCCAAGGCCGACTTTCACACACCAGAAACCCCAAGCAGGCAGAAGGGTCCACCGACGTTTTCTTTGCTTGCTTGTTTGTGTGTTTGTGATCCGATGTATTGGCTGCCCATCTTCCCAAAGGGAAACTCTTGGCCCGCCTTGTCTTTCCGTGCCCCCTTCCCCTCCCCAAAGCAGCAGAGGCCCCCTGGGCAGCTCAGAGAAGGACGCTCTCTTTTGGGGTGCCCAGGCCATGCTCCAGACCGTAAGGCAGCAATTCCCCAGCCCAGAGGCGGCCTTTTGGTTTTGAGTTTTAGGATCCTTCCTCAGCACGGAAGGAGCCGGGAAGCCCATTCATTTCTAGGGATGGGGGGGGAGGCTCCTGGGAGGGAGGACCAGTACAGACCCTCTGAAGGCGGTTCCTATCCCGGAGGAAGAGCCAGGGACCAGCCTTTCGCCCCTCTCCTGAACTGCCAGGCCAAGGATGCACGGAAAACCCTCCTTGGGTTTCCCAATCTTTGCCCTTCCTGCTGGTTGGGGAAAACCCTGCCTGGGAAAGGGAGTCAACAGACCCTCCAAAGCACCCGAGGGCAGGAGGGCAAGAAGCAGCCACGGAGGGAAACTAAGCGAGGAGAGAAGCAACCCGGAACTGAGGACTCATTTCCTGACAATGAAAACAATCCGCCAGTGGAACAGAAGTTGTCCCCAGAGGCTGTGGGTGGCTCCATCACTGGAGGCCTTGAAGAAGAGACTGGGATGGAATAAGGTCTCCTGCCTTGAGCAAAGGGTTGGGCTGGAGGACCTCCAAGGTCCCTTCCAACTCTGTTCTTCAATTAGCCTATTATTCCAGGGTGGAGCCCAGCGCTGCCACAGTGGGCCAGTCGGGTGGTGGAGGAGATGCAGTGGCCAAAGGAGCTACCATCTCACAAACCCCAAGCAGCTGAGAAGGTCCTGATAACTGGCCAGGGAGGGCAAGGGCCCAGGGTTGCCTGGCAGCAAGCAGAGGGCTCTGAGTGACAGGGCAGAATCTCCCAGGAGACGCAGAGAAGCAAAGGTTTGAGATAAGCCAGGAGAAGGGAAGGTTTGCTGAAAGAGGAGAAACGAGACAATGAAGTACAATCCAGAAGCCCAAGGTGACTTAGGGCATCGGACTTCATACCGCAGCCAAGGCTGTCAGTCAACACTCTGGCTGCCTGTTGGGTTAGTGAGCATGGCTGCTCCCCCAGATTTATCCAAGAACCTGGGCCTGTGAGGGTCCCAAATCACCTTAGAAACAAGCTGCAACACGGGCCGAAGATCCCCCTCCCCAAAATCCCTGCCTCAACGAAGCTGCCGTGCAAGAAGCAGCACCCCAAACTCTTCCACGCACAGAAGAAACCGAATCTTCTCCCCATCACCCCAAGGTTGATCCGCCTGATCGGGAGAGTCACTCCAGATTTGTTTGCTGCTTGCTTGTTTTTTTATTTATTTGTAAAATTTATTATCCGCCCAGATTTGTTTGTTTGTTTGTTTGTTAAGGTTATTAGCATCCCATCTTCCTTCACGCTAACTCTGAGCTGTCACCATACGCTGGGCAATGGCATGGACATTGAGGTGAGGACAAGGAAAGGGCCCAACAGAGGACCAGAGCCAAGCATAGAAACTTCTATTTATGGGCTTCTTCATTTACGTTTATATACCAGTCGAGCCTCCCGTGTCCCTTATAAAGGGAGACAAAGGTATTCCCCGTGGGAAGAGGAACCGAGTGGACTTTCTATTTTTCTTGTCTTTTTTAAGGGAAACCTTTCCAGACTGGCTTTACGGCAACTCCCCACTGGAGAAACCGCTGCGGGACAAGAGATCCACTAATATCGAAGCAATTGTGGAATAGCATCATTAAAGCAAAGATGCCAAAGGAAACGTGAATGACAAACATTAAAGCCGTGTTTTAATCCTTTTAAAGAATGAAACAGAATGGTCGAATTGTCCTGCTGCGGTGGGTCCTGAGACCAGTTGTCCCATTAGGTCCAGGTTCTGTTTAGGACAGGGCTTGAAAGAAGAATCTTGAGGCTCTGAACCTCAGAGGGAGCTGAGGAGGGGATTCAGCCTAATAAACTTGAATTGGGGAGGGAGAACTTCGGAGCTTCATCCATGATCTGAAAGGAAATCCTCCTCCTCCTCCTCCTCCTGCAAGTCTGGGCCTTCCCGCCTGTCCTGCCTCGGGTGGCTCTTCCGTGGCTACGAACTCTCGAATCAGATTTCTTACGGCATCCCACGCACACGTCTGTCTGCAGAGGGAGGAGAAGAACTGCAAGCGAGAAAGACCTCCTTGAAGTTCTCACCCTTCTCTCTCCCTCTGAAACTTCTTCAGGATCCGAACGCGGATTTGTTTGGTCTTCACGCTGTACACAATGGGATTGGTCACAGGGGGAACCAACAAAAAGGCGTTGGCAATGAGGATGTAGGCGATGGGCGATGCCTTCCTCCCGAACCGATGGATCATGCTGAGCCCAAGCATGGGGACGTAGAAGCTGCAGACCGCACAGAGGTGGGAGACGCAGGTGCTGAGCGCCCGGAAGCCTTCCTCCTTGGAGGCAACGCCCAGGATGGTCCTGAGGATCAAGAAGTAGGAGACGACCAGCAGGACTGAATCCACCCCTGTGGAGGAGAGCATAACTATCAGGCCGTAGACGCTGCTGTTCCTCCGATCTGAATGGACTAACTTCAGGAGGTCTGGGTGCAAACACATGGAGTAGGAGAGCACGTTTATCCTTCCAAATTCCTGAAGACTCATCAGGATGGGACCTGGCAGGACAAGACAAACAGACCGGATGGCACCTCCCACCCCGATCCTCATCACCGTCCCATTGGTCAAAACACTGGTGTATCTCAGAGGGTTCTGGATGGCCACCAAGCGATCAAAGGCCATGGCCAAGAGAATGCTGGATTCCATAATGGAGCAAGCATAGATGAAGGTCATCTGGACCAAGCAGGCATCAAAGTGGATCTCACGGTGGTTGAACCACAGGACGCTCAGCATGGTGGGCAGAGTGGCGAAGGATAAACCCAGGTCCGAGAGGGCCAGCATGGAAAGGAAGTAGTACATGGGGGAGTGGAGAGCTTGGTCCGTCCTGATGACGGAGAGGATGACGCCGTTCCCTATGATGGCCACCACGTACATGCAGCAGATGGGGAGGGAAATCCAGAAATGGTGTTTTTCCAGGCCAGGGAAGCCCGTCAGGAGGAAAACCAGGGGGCTCAAGTCTGAGTGGTTGCTGAACATGGGGATATTTCTCTTACTTCTGGATTGTTTTCTTCCCTGGGGAAAAAGCCACAAGAAGTTATTCAGGCGGCCTCTACTGACCGTTGATGAAGCTTCACGTGCATTGAGGATCTGTTTTCACTTCAAGGCCAACAACTCCAACCTGCTTTGAGGGATTGCCTGGACCGAAACCCAACGTGTCTTTGGGTCATCAGCAGATTGGGGGTGTTGACAGACATTCTTAGCTACTCACCTTTCAGTTCTCGCTTATATGGAAACACACACACACACACACACACACACACAAATGATCTTTTGCATTCAGCACTTTCACTAAACTCATAGATTGCCCACCTGGAGAACCTCAACTCTCACCAGAGGGTTTCAATTGTTTGAAGAAAGAAACCGATGGCACCGTAGATGTCCCTTCACTTCCACAACTGTGGAGTCCTCAATCCCACGGAGGTTCAGCTCAGTCAGGATCCCCCAAATGTCCTCCACCCACAGGAAAACATTGTTCTTCTTCCAGACCTTAAAATCTTGCCCTTCAGGAGGTTTTCCCAAGTCTTCAGCATCTCCTTCCTGCAAGATATGGCGGTGAGAAGAGAGAGCTTTGAGAGGGGACCACGGGGGGTGGGGGGGTGGAGGTCCTGGTTGAGGAGCCTTTCCTAGGAAAATGGAAGGACAAACTGACCGGATGGAGGGAGGGGAAGGGTTGCCATAGGAAAAAGAGCCCCTCCCTCTGGTCAACAGAGAAGTGTGAAAATGCATAAGAACAGAGAAGCCCAAAGGGAAGGGACAGACGGAGAGAGGAAGAACCACAATCCAGAATTTAAGCTGGGGCTGAACCCCCGGTTGACCCTCCCCCACAGGCACAGCCACTCACCAAATGGGGAATCGCTCTGCCTCTCCTCCTTCCTGGCTCTCTTGCAAATGTGGGCAGATCCTTTATGGCTCCAGGTTGGCCTCCCTCTCTTTCCCCAGGGCCGGCCGGCTCCTCGGTTCCTACTGCGAGATTTCCCTCTTGGTCTCTCCAGACGGTCCCCCATTTCTGTGGGGATGAAGGTAATGAAAGGGCAGACTGGCATGTGGGGAGCCTCGGTGCTCCCAATTTCTGCTCTGGGGAGGGATGGACCCCCCAGATGGCTGAAGCTCCTGCCACCTCCGCTGCGGGCAGTGGGGTGAAGCTGAGGATGGGGCTCAAGGGGTAAGCAGCGCTCTGGCCAGAGCCTGTCCAGGGAGCTTCAGAACATCCAGATCAGCAGTTCAACAGGCTTTGTTCCCATCAAGTACGCCAGCTATGGTGTCTCTGTCCCAGAAGTGGCCTGAAGCCTGCCTTGATAACAGAGTTTGAAGGGACTTTGGAGGTCATCTACAAGCTCCCACAACCTCCGAAGGCAACTTCTGTTCCCCGGGTCGATTGCTTTGACTGTCAGGAAATTCCTCCTTATTTCCAGGTTGAATCTCTCCTTGGTCAGTTTCCACCCATTCTTCCTTCTCTGGCCTTCGGGTGCCTTGGAGAATAGCTTGACCCCCCTTCCTCCTCTGTGTGGCAGCCCCTCAAATATTGGAACATTGAACAAGGAAATTTAATTTTTAATTTAATTTCTGAACAGATTAAGGACTCCTCCACCCCAGCATCCCCTTCTCAACCTCTTAAGACAGTTTTGAGAATGGCAATAGCCTGTAGACTTCTCTACCACTTCCCATGGCTTCCCAGCCCGCTCTAAGCATTCTCCAGAATTAACCTGTTGCCCCCAACAATCCGGCTCCTCATTTTAACGGCCTGGGAAGGACGAAAGGCTGAGTCAACCCTGAGCCGGTCAGGATTGAACTCCTGGCTGTGGGAATGCAAAGTCAGCCTGCAATGTTGCACTCTAACCACTAGGTCACCAGGGCCCCCGATAGCTGTGTGGTCCTCTTCAAACCTCCCAATGTGAGTTGCTCAGAAGGGGCGGCCAGACTCTCTTCCCCCTCTTGCACATCCAGTAGAAAGAAAATCCCTCCCCCCCCCCTTACCATAGCAAAGCCCCCCCACACACACCCTTATTTTGGGCACAGGCTCATAGGAGCTGCCCTTCCCTTCCCTGGGCAGGCAAGGCCAAGAGCCGGGAGGAGCCCAGGCTCAGCTCTTGGGTCCGGGGTGGGTTCCGGCAATCACGACTCTTGGTTTGCTCGTGGCCACAAGCCAAGTGCGCCTTGTAATAAGATTTGCTCTTTTCCCTTCTTCCCTAAGGACCCTGTAGTTCTTGGCGAAATGGGCGTTGATGTAGGGGCCAATGGAGAGGTCCTGGATCAGGGGCTTTGGAGAACAGGCTGAGCCTCCTTGTGGCAACCCCTCAGATGCTGGGAGGCTGCTGTGGGGTCACCCCTTCTGCTTAGGATGGCTAGACTGGTCCAGGTCCTTAGCCTTCATCCTTCCCTGGGGGAAGAGCAGGGCGGGTGGGCCGTTTCTCCTGGATCCCTCGTTGGCCTTCAACTCCATGGACCATGGGAGAGGGGCTTCTTCTTCATCCTCCTTAACACCGCCACCTGTCTCCCTCACAGGGAGGCTCTTAGCAGCGAACAAATGCACTGGTGAAGCATAAAAGCTGTATGTGAAAGTTAAAATAAGAGGCCAATGCAGCATGGGAGTGAATGAGCCCCACGTGCTGCTCTGGGCTCCCCATTTGTGGTCACAGAGCCTCGTCTCAACCCCTTTCTGGAAGGACAGGCAAGGGGGGAGAGGCTGCCCCACCTCCAAGGAGGGGATGTTCGCCATGGGAGAAGACCCCCACCCCATTGTAATCCTTTAACTGACAGAGGCTGCAGCATCCCTTCCCTGGTGGACTCTGGGGGGGGGGGGCTGGTGCAATGGGACACAGGCGCCTCTGGAGGCAACCTGACCCCAGGCGGCCTGGAGGGCTTCGGAGGTCCCAACCTGCCCCTTCAGCTGGCCCTGGAAGCCACGTGGCACCCACTTCAGCTGCACAGCAGAGGCCTTCCGTGTGCTCTCCTTTGGGCACCCCAAACCGTCCACATGGCGGCATTTTGCCCCAGCCAAATCTTCTGGTTACTTTCCAAGGGTGACCCCATGGAGTTCGGGTTGAAGTGGTCCAAATGGAAAATGACCAGAGCAGGAGGGACACAGTGGGTGGCCACGCTGTCTGGGAAAGGGCATAATTGGTTGTGATATGAACATCAATTTTCCAGCTCTATTCTGGTTGATTGATTGATTAATCGATCGATCAATTGACTGAAGTTATTGAGTTGCGCACATGGATTGGACATGTTGACGTAATGCCCCTCTTATTTATTATTATTATTTTATTAGATTTCTAGACCGCCCCCTCTCCCCGAAGGGACTCTCTTACCTGTGTGGCTGTCATCTTAGCCTGAGGGTTTTTCTGAGGCTCCGCCCGGTCCCCCCAGCAGCTGACTATCCAAATTCCCCACTAGTGGCCCCCGCCCTACGCTGGCAGGCTGAACTTCCAGCACTCAATGTAGGCCCCCCCTCCACCCCAGAAGTGGAATCCAGCAGGTTCTGACCGGTTCTGGAGAACCGGTAGTGGAAACTTTGAGTAGTTTGGAGAACCGGTAAATGCCACCTTTGGCTGGCCCCGCCCCCAACTCTTCTCTGCCTACGGAGTCTCAGCTGATCAGAGGGAATGGGGATTGGGCAGTATCCTTCCCCTGCCACGCCCACCAAGCCACGCCACTGAATCCCACCACTGCTCCCCCCCCCCCCCGTGACAAGCGTTCACGGCCACTGTCCATATGGAGATTCTCAGTCATGCAGGTCACAGTTGTGCCACAGTTCTGCCTTTCCAAAACACAGCAGGGCTTGGGGGGGGGGGGGGGGGTTTCTTGACAACTTTTCATTTTTTATTCAAGAAGCTTCCTCAATTCTGGAGAACTATTCAGAACTGAAGAAGCCTTTTGGATGAGGGAAAAAGCCTAAGAAATTCCAGTTGCCTTTTGGCAAAAGCAGCCGAACAAGTGATGGTCCATGTAGGTTTATAATTGCCAATATGCGAAGGCAGATGCACCAGATTGCTTTCATGCCAATGTGTCCAACTCTAATCAGCAAATCACTTCAGCTCAGGGAAAATAATTGTATTACAAAATAAGAATAAAGGGAGGCCATTCAGGGCCTTTCAGAGAATCTTAAAGTCCCAACGCCCAGTTCCAGCATCAGGCACACACCAAGGAAGTCCCCATTGTTAGCACAACAAACAGAGCGGAAGGAAGATCTTGCTGAGTGAGATGATCTGCCAGATTCCTCTTCCTCTGGAGCCTCAGAGAACGCGGCAGCTCCAACCTCAGGAGAAGCCGGGGAGGGGTCCAGCCCACGGGGGTCTTCTTGGGAGGGTCCATGTCAAAGGGAACCTCCTGCAAATCTGCCTCCTCCTCTTGCAGTTGTTTGCTCACCGAAGGGGAGCCTTCTTCACCCATCATTCTGCAATGACCGGCCATGCCTCCATTGAGAAGCCTTCTCCTTCCTAACGCCTTCCTTGCTCTACCTCCGGCCCTCTCCTGACGGGGCATCTGTTGCCGTCACAGCCCCACCCTTTGCACTGCTGAGGTCATAGCACACCCGAGAGCACTGGGGGATGGGCAGGAGGAAAAGGGAAACGGCCCCACCGCCCCTGCAGTTGGGGTGACCTCCATGAGGTGCTCACCGGTTTCTCTCTTTCTGAAACTTTCTGAGGATCCGGATGCGGAGCTGCCTTGTCTTGATGCTGTAGACAATGGGGTTCACTAGAGGAGGCAGCCACAGGTAGACGTTGGCGATGGCGATGCAAACGACGGGGGAAGCATGCTCCCCATACCGGTGGATCATGGTGAGGCCAAGCATGGGGACGTAGAAGCTCAGGATGGCACAGGAGTGGGAAAAGCAAGTGCTGAAGGTTTGAGGCATTCCTCCTTGGGGAAAGCTCCCAGGACGGTCTTGGGGATCAAGACGCAGGAGAAGGAGACCAGCAGCAGTGAATCCACCCCTGTGGACCAGAGAATGACAGTCAAGCCATAGACGCTGCTGATTGTCCTGTCTGAGAGCACCACCTTCAGAAGGTCCTGGTGCAGACAGAAGGAATAGGAGAGGACATTCATCCTCCCGTACTCCAAGCTCTTCAGGAGGAAGGAGGCTGGGAAGACAAGGAAGATGGCTCGAAGGGCTACCCCCACCCCAATCTTGAGGACCATCCCATTGGTCAAAACACTGGTGTATCTCAGAGGGTTCCGGATGACCACCAAGTGATCGAAGGCCATCGAGAGTAGAAGACCAGACTCCACAATGGAGAAAGTGTGGATGAAGCACATCTGGACCAAGGCCTCCCGTCCCCCTCTGGAGGAAGGGCTCCTGGCTCTCTGCCAGGGCAACCCCACCCCCACCCCTTCTTTTGAGCCCTTCAGGCCCTTTTCGTTTGCTGCTTCCACGAGCATCTTGTATCCTGCAAACCGAGTGGCTTGGAGGGGCAGGAAGCCTGCTAACTCCTGGGAGGAACTCTGGCTCTTCCGTGATGGGGAAGCAGCCAGGAAGGAGGTTGGCCAGAGAAGCCCCCAGTGGGGCCAAGGGGACCACAGCGTTTGAGACTCCACCAGGGGGAGAGAGAGAGAGAGGGCCAAGCAGCCGCCTCCTCCCTTTAGCCTTGCCAGCCAAGAGGCCCAAGAGGCTTCCTTGGGATGCTGGACAACCCCCCGCCTCCCCAGCAGAGCCCCCCAGGACAGCTCCATGCCAGAAGGGCCGTCCCCACTGGTCTCCTGGGCTCTACCCTGGAGAGGTTTATATTCTGCTTTCTGAAGTGGCTCAGGGGCTGCCCTGAGAGGTCGGTGAGAGCTGGACGTGAAGACTTGTGGCCAATACTCCTCGGCAGAAAACAGAGAAATCTCTGAAGTTGGGCCATCATCATCACGCCGTCTCCCTCGCCTGCCCAGAAGCCCTTCTCCTTTCCAAAGACATCCAGGCCAACTCCACAGATGGACGGGTGAAAGGATCGCCCCAAAAGACAAGGTCCCTCCCACACCCTTCTCTGCTGAGCCCTGGCAAGCGGGAAGCTGTGGCCTCCACCGCTAGAGAAACACAGACGATACCAGGTAAGGAATGGTCAAAGGAGTTCAGGGCCCGGGGTCAGGGCGGGCTTACCTCCCCCCCCCCAAAAAAAAGCTATTTGAGAACCGGCAGGGCCATTGAGTGAAATCTTTGAGAAATCCCCCAGTACCGGAAATCAAAATGAACAGTGCAATTAACAAAGCCAGCACGAGTTGTTTTAAAAAGGCCGTGCCAGATTATCTTTACTGCTTTTTTTGGACAATGTGATTAAATGAGTGGGCCAAGGGAATGTCGTGGATGGGGTGTAGTTGGACTTCACAAGGCGGGTGACCAAGTAGACCACAGCCTTCTTCTTGATGAACCGGAACAAGGTGGACAGATGGTCTCATTGGCAGATGGAATCGTAATTGGCGGAACAATCCTATTCAGAATAACAAAAGCATGAAATAACTGAGTTGGAAGGGAGCTTGGAGGTCTTCTAGTCCAACCCCTTGCTCCAGCAGGAGACCCTAGAACATTTCAGGCAAATGGCTGCCCCAACTCTGCTTAAAAACCTGCAGTGATCACCATTAGGAAGCTTCTCCTTAGTTCCAGGTTGCTTCTCTCCTCGATTAGTTTCCATCTGTTGCTTCTTGTTCTGCCTTCAAGGGCTTTGGAGAGCAGGTTGGCCCCTTCTTCTTTGGGGCAGCCCCTTAAATACTGGAGGACTTGCCACCTCCAGTCCTTCTTTTCATTAAAGTCATGGGCCGACCCAGTTCCTGCAAGCGTCCTTGGTATGTTTCAGCCACCCGTCCCTCATCCTCCTTGTTGCTCTTTTCTCGGCACTCTTTCCAGAGTCTCCGCGTCTTTTTTGCATGGTGGTGATCAGAACTGGATGCAGGATGGCAAGTGTGGACTCTCCCCAGTGCAGAACCAGGCCCTGCTAACATTCCACGTGACCTGGATCCCGTCCCTCTCTTAATGCAGCCTAGGCCTCCAACTGGATCCCTCCAGTAGAATAGAATAGAATAGAATAGAATATTTATTTCTATAACCGCGTCCTCTCCCCGAGGGGACTTGGAGCGGTGCACAGGGAGAAATTAAAACAACATAAAATATATACATAGATAAATACAATAAAAACAAATTAAATCTAACTATCCCTGCACTAAAATTCCCATTTTAAAATTAACAATCCCTAATCCCTGGGCAGAGACTAACCTAGGCCGGCCAAGCAGAAAAAGTGAGTTTTTAATTTCTGACGGAAGGAGCGGAGGTCCGTAGTTGTTCTAATGTCGGGGGGAAAGTTGTTCCAGAGGGCTGGGCCCACCACAGAGAAGGCCCTTCCACTGGGCGTCGCCCGCTGACAAAGTCTAGTGGACGGCACCCGGAGAAGTCCCTCTCTGTGGGAGCGAATCGGCCGGGAGGACTCCTCTTGAGCCAGGGACCACCTACTCTATGCTTTTTTTTCCCTTGCCCAAATGTTCCTAAATATTCCGAAGGAAACTGGTGTTTTCCTGTCACCTAATGCTGGGCCATGTTTAATCTTTGGTCTACTCAGATTAGACCAATTCCCAGATCCTTTACTGCAGGGCTGGGTTGCTGCCTGGGTTTACTGCAGGTTTGGTTTTTGTGTGTGTGTGTGTGTGTGTGTGTGTGTGTGTGTGTGTGTGTGTGTGTGTGCAGTTGCTTGTAAATAGGTCTGTGCATGTGCAGAACATAAAAAATGTTAAAAAAAAAATGCCGTGGCGACCAGGGAGCCGCTTTGGGGTTGAGGCCAGCTTGCCATTCTTACTGGTTCAGCAACCCAGCTGCCATTTCCACTTCCAGCTCACGCAAACGGGTGCCGCCCCCTCTGGACTATTGCTAAGGGTCAACCCTGAAGCTGACACTAAGCCAGGCACCCCATTCCTGTAGCCCTGCATCTGGTTTTACCTGCCAAAGTGCAGCACGTTCCATTTCTGGTCAGCAGAAATGACCATTCTGGTCACGGAACAGCATGTTCAAGTCCATCAAAATCTTTGTGAACGTTGAGCCTGTATCTTGGGGTGCCAGCAATCCCCCCAAAAAACTTTGTGTCATCTGGTAATTTTGTAGACATCCCTCCTATTCCCTCACCTGAGAAAAGGCTGGAGGGCAAGGGCTCTAAAAGGGGCTCCCTCCCTGGGGACAATAAGGACCGTCCACTGACTCTGGGTGTCCAGCCCACTGGGGTTGCGTCTTGTAGGTGAGAACTCGTTCCCCCCCCATGCTGGAAAGCCTTGCAAAGAGGGAGGGGAGGGAGGGGGAGTTAGAGCTTCACAAGCCAGGGGCAGTTTATCCCCCCACAGATGGGACGGGAAGGTGGCCAGAGAGCAGGAGAACACGCTGTCAGCCCCGGAAGCCCTATTTTCCTTGGAGCTTCAGAGCTGTCCCAGCGACTACCCTGGGGAAACGGGATTGCATGGGGTTGGTGGAGGTAGGCAGCCATAACAACATTCTTTTCTCTGGGAGTCAAGGACGTCCGTCCTGCACCCAGATGGGAGTGGCTGGGGATTGTCTCCAGTTGGGACGATGAATTGATGGGACCCTGTGATGGACTTGTGGGTGTGCAGGGGGAGGTTCTTTGACTTTCTTTTGGGTGGGGAAAAACTGGAACTTTCAGATTCGGGTCTTCCCAGATGTGCCAACAAGACTTCTGGAATAAAATGGACTTTGAGGAATTGCTGGCCTCGGAGTCTCCTTTCATGGGGGGTGGTACTTGGAACCCTGACCAGACCCGTTTCCTTCCTGGGTGGGCATTTGACTTTGAGAGGTCCTTCAAGTTCTTCCTTCGGACCCACGAGACTCCAAGAAGTCTGATCTCCAAGGAATCGGGGAAGGTTCCCTTCTGTAGGTTCTCTGCATCTGTGGGTTCTCCTGTCAGGCTTGTCCCAACTTGGGCACTTAGAAAGAAAGACCCTCGACTCCATCGTTGAAGTGAAAGGTTCGCTTGTGCGAAGTTCAAGCGCTCGCAGCATAAGCAAAGCAGGATCTGAATATTCCTGTGCAAAACCCATGTTTTTCCCACTGGGCTGCACCTCCCCCCTTGACTAGTCCATTGGCGTCCAATAGTATTCCATTGGGATGGGAATGGCTTTGAGGCTCGGTGCCTCTTTGGTAGAGTTTCACGTTCTGATCGGCGGGTTCGTTCCAGATTGACAGCTCTGGTTCCTGTCCTCCTGTCATTCCCTCCCTCCCTCCCTTCCCCTGTCAATTCTCTATATTCCTCTCCTGAATTTTGTGGCAGGATGCCAGCCAAGGGAGATATGCGGAAGGTGGCAGACCGGGCACTTCCTTGCTTCAGGAACAGCAGGGAAGAGCATTTGATGGAGCCACGTGGCATTTAGTTCGGGCGAAGGATGGTCAGGATACAATAATGGCCAGATGGGTGAGGGAGACAGATTTCAGGTGGGGGTCCCAAGCGGCCCCTCGGGAAGCCCAGAAACTCTCTTGTTTTTTCCATGTCTTCAGCCCCAGAGTCCGCCTTGGATGCCTGCCGTGATGAACCCGGCCAACAGAACAGGAGACCTGGCCCAGGTCTCCTTCACGATGGTGGGCATTCCTGGCCTGGATGCTTTTCACTTCTGGATCGGCATCCCGCTCTGCCTCGTCTACGTGGTGACTTTGGTGGGGAACATCACGGTGGTCCTGGTCATCAAGATGGAGCCTGATCTCCACAAGCCCATGTTCCTCTTCCTCCGCATGCTGGCTGTGAACGACCTGCTCCTCAGCACCACCATTCTGCCCAAGACGCTGGGCCTCCTGTGGACGGGCTCCAGGGAGATGGGCCTCGGGGCCTGCCTGCTTCAGATGTACTTGGTCCACACCTTCTCCATGGTGGACTCTGCCATCTTGTTGGCCATGGCCTTCGATCGCTACGTGGCCATCTGCCGCCCGCTGCACTACGCAACCATCCTCAGCAACACGGCGGTTGCCAAGGTGGGATTGGCAGCTGCTGCCCGAGGGGCGATATTGGTCATCCCCTGCCCTGTACTTCTCAAGAGGTTGCCCCCTTGTTTCCGCAAGGTCATCCCACATGCCTACTGTGAACACATGGCCGTGGTCAAGCAGGTCACATGTGCCAGCACATTTATCAACCGGACCTATGGCATTTCTGGGGCACTCTTGGTGGTGGGGCTGGACCTGGGGCTCATTGCCACGTCCTACGCTATGACCCTGTCGGCCGTCTTCCAGCTGCCCTCACGAGATGCCCGGGCCAAAGCCTTGGGCACCTGCGCTGCTCACACCTGCATCATCTTGGCCTTTTATGTGCCCGGCCTCTTCACCTTCCTCACCCACCGGATCGGCAGACACGTCCCTGCTTGCATCCACATCATGCTGGCCATCCTGTACGTCCTGCTTCCCCCCATGCTGAACCCACTGGTGTACGGGATGAAGACGCAGCTGATCCGCCAGCGGGTGCTCGGCCTTTTCCACCAGGGAAGAAAGCTGAACTTTTAGCCTGCCCCTGGTGGCAGACATGGGGTATCTGTAGGCCCCCTAGCAGCTGTAGGCCCCATACAGAGGTGGGATTCAGCAGGTTCTGACCGGTTCTGGAGAACCGGTAGAGGAAGTTTTGAGCAGTTCGGAGAACCTGCAAAGGCCACCTCTGGCTGGCCCCGCCCCCATGTATCCTCTGCCTTCCGAGTCCCAGCTGATCAGGAAGGAATGGGGATTTTGCAGTACCCTTCCCCTGCCACGCCCACCAAGCCACGCCCACCAAGCTAAGCCACGCCCACAAAGCCACACCCACAGAGCCGGTAGTAAAAAAGTGTTGAATGTCACCACTGCCTCGTAGCAGCTCTGCGTCAGATCCAGTGGATTCCTCAGCAGCCAACCCCAGTCAGTGTTGATGGGAGGGAGAGGCGCCCTACACAGCCAGACCCTCATGTGTAGGGTGCCTTAGGACCCTCTGCTTAGGTAAAGAAAGACCCTTGGAAATGGTGACCCAGTGGGTCAACGGTTGTCCAGGGACCTTACGTAGCCCTTTGGGGCACAGGGGGGGTTGGAGGAGGAGAGCGAGGAAGAGGACTCTGGCCTCCTTGGTGCTCTTGGAGCTTGGTTGTTTTCTTGCAGGCCTTTCATGACCCAACTAGGTAACATGGTGCTGTGACCGGCTTCCGGAGACGGCATTGGTCGCGTTGGTGGATGATCTCTGGAGGGCCAGAGATGGGGGTTGTTCCTCCATCCTGGTCCTATTAGACCTCTCAGCGGCTTTTGATACCATCGACCATGGTATCCTATTGCACCGACTGGGGGGGTTGGGGGTGGGAGGCACCGTTTTACGGTGGTTCTCCTCCTACCTCTCCGGTCGGTCGCAATTTGTATTGACAGGGGGGCAGAGGTCGACCGCGAGACCCCTCACATGTGGGGTGCCTCAGAGGTTGGTCCTCTCGCCTCTCCTGTTCAATACATATATGAAGCCGCTGGGCAAGATCATACGTGGGTTTGGGGTAGATTACCATCTGTACGCGGATGACACCCAGCTGTACATCTTTACCCCAAACCACCCCAACGATGCCGTCGAAGTAATGTCCCAGTGTCTGGAAGCCAGTTGATGCCATCACTGGCCATAGGGGAAGAACATCTAGCCCCCGTGGAGCAGGCACGCAACTTAGGCATCCTCCTGGATTCCCGGCTGTCTATAGAAGACCATGTGACAGCTGTGGCCAGGGGGACATTTTACCAGGTTCGCCTGGTGCGCCAGTTGTGTCCCCTATTGGACCGGGACGCCCTTCGCACGGTCACTCATGCGCTTGTGACATCTCGGCTGGACTACTGTAACACTCTCTACATGGGGCTCCCCTTGAGATGTACCCGGAGATTACAGCTGGTCCAGAACGCAGCCGCGCGGGCAGTTATGGGAGTCACTAGATACTCCCATGTAACACCTCTCCTGCGCGAGCTGCACTGGCTAACTGTGGTCTTTCGGGTGCGTTTCAAGGTGTTGATTATCATCTTTAACGCGCTCCATGGCACAGGACCTAGTTATTTGCGGGATCGTATCCTGCCCCATACATCCCTTCGGCCGATTCGCTCACACAGAGAGGGACTTCTCTGGGTGCCGTCCACTAGGCAGTGCCAGCGGGTGACGCCCAGGGGAAGGGCCTTCTCTGTGATGGGCCCGACCCTCTGGAACGACCTACCCCCCGATATTAGAACTACCACGGACCTCCGCTCCTTCCGCCAAAAAGTAAAAACTTATTTGTTTCATCAGGCCGGCTTGGCCTAATTTTTTATTTATTTATTTATTTTATTAAATTTATACCCCGCCCTTCTCCAAACGGACCCAGGGCAGCGCACAGGGATGTTAAAACACATATAAAACATATAAAATTTTTAAAAACTTATTCTAATAGACCCTGCGCTAAAAACCGAATTTAAAAAACCCAAATTTAAAACTATCTAAGAGTCAGTAATGGGCTAATCTACGCTTCTCGCCCCAGTCTGTTTTCTCAAATTGTTTATTGGGTTTTAATGGGTGGTAATTTTAATGGTTTTTAATTTTGTACAGGGTAGTTTAATTCGTTTTTAATTTGTGTGTATTGTATGTTTTTAGTTGGTTTTTAATTTTCCTGTACACCGCCCCGAGTCCCTTCGGGGAGAGGGGGCGGTTTATAAATATAATAAATTATTATTATTATTATTAGCATCATCAATGCTAGAAGGGAAGAGGAAGGAGGAGTGGGGAGGAGGACGGCCACCGTGGGGTCCTTGGTGCTCTCTGAACTTGGTTGTTTTCTTGCAGGCCTTTCATGACCCAACTAGGTAACATTATCAGTGCTGGAAGGGAGGGGGCTTTGCACAATCCTCGCTCCCTTCTAGCACTGATGCTGTGCCCTCGTTGGGTCATGGAACACCTGCAAGGAAACCACCCAGCCCAGAGAGCACCAAGGGCCCCCCATTTCACCCCTGAGTTACAAATATCCTCCCCTGCCGGCAGACGGAAGACGGCTGTCATGCTCCCTGGGACCCCACCAAGGCAGCCATCTGCGAAGCCCCAGGAAGCAGAGCCTCTTCAGTGGGGAAATGTGCTTAGGGAGGGCTGAACGGCATCGCAGGCACAGCAGAGCAGCCTGGCAGGGCCTGCGCATAGCACCAGAGAGATAAGAAAGTGCTTGGTGCGTGCTTATCTAAATTGCCATTGGCCTGCTTATCTTCATGCTGGACCCCTGCCTTGTAAGCCCTGGCCTGCTGGTGATCTGCCCCTTTCTTCCCGTGGGGTAGACAGGGCCTGCCTCTTGCAGGGTGCGGGGTCTCCCATTGAGAACGGGCCCTCCAGGCCCTTCTGGCCTCACCAGGAGACCAACCGGAGGTTGAATGCTGGGCTCCTGGCCGTGACTGAGCCGACAAATGGAGCATGAGCAACTCCATTCCAAAGCCAGTTGAGAGGGGTTGTTGTCTCCAGCACTTCCTGCTTCTTCTCCCATAGAGAGCCTGAGCTCCCATTGAGCACAGACTCAGCATGCTGGCTGGGGAATTCTGGGAGTTGAAGTCCAGAAGACAGGCACAAAGGAAGCAGGGTAGAATTCAAAAGTTCAGAAGTTCATTCCATGCAACCTACGCACAAGAATCTGATCTACTAACGGCCAAGGCAAATTGGCTCCAGATAAGACTCAGCAGGCTTCAAGAGGGGCCGGACATGGGTCTCTTTTGGGGGTGTTGGGTCTCCAGACTGACGGTCAGCCTTGTCACCTCCTACATCAGCATCTTTTTTTAAAAAAAATATTTTTTAATTTTGAGCAATAAAACAGATAAAACATACATCCAGTTTCAATGTGGTGTCGCATGTCGTTTGGTCATGAGTTTTCGTGGATCCATCTTTACAGTTACAAGTGTAATTACTAATTGTCCATGAAACATAGCCGAGTATGTCACCATTATTGGGCTTTTATATGTTGCATTAAAAATTAGTGTTCCTTCATTTCAAAGCACCTTATTTTCTTAAATAATTATCTGTTTAATAACAATAAATCTTTATAAAATCACTCATCTTTTTCTGTTATATATTCAAAGAAGAAAGGAGAAAAACTTTCTCTGAATTCACGTTTTACAACATTCTTTCAATTATCATTAGAGAATACAATACATATATCACATAATCAAACTCCAATAATATTTTCCCAATATAAAACCAAAAAGTTACAAAGTATTTCAATTCATATATATCTCAATCATTCTTTCCATCATTGTTAATCTATTTAATATACAAAATGTCTTTCTAAAGTAGCATAATCTCTACTTACTATAGTATCAAGCAGCATCTTAAAGGGGCCGAGGATGAGGAACATCTATGGAGATGCTGCATCATCCAGGGCATGATTGTGCCAAGGGGTTTTTCCAAAAGGCAACTGGACTTTCTTGTTGTTTTTTCTTTGAAAATGTTTCTCTCCTCCTCCATGGAGCATCTTCAGTTCTCGATTCCGTTCAGTTCTTCAGAACTGAAGAAGCTTCTTAGATGAGAAGCGAAATGCTTTCAAGGAAAGAAAAGAGGAAACTCCAGTGGCCTCTTGGGAAAGCCCCTTTGGGAGGAGGACGAGAAGCAGGGCCAGGAGTGGAAGAGGCAGCTTGGACGGAGTGGCCGAGAGGAGGAAGCTGGAGAAGAGCTGCAAGGCAACATGGGACCCCCACCCTGGCAGAAGGACAGACCCCCGGGGAGAACCTCCTGGAAGCCAAGAAGAGGCCTGCCAGCAAGAGAAGGAGATCAGGTGCATAAGCAGGATCAGAGCTGGAGGACCCGCCATAAGATGCCCCCGGCTGCCTCTCGTCATCCTCAGTGCCTGATTCAAAGGAGAAGCTGCTTGGATTTGGTGGGGGGAGGGGGGTTGGTTTGCTTGTTTGCTTTTTGACTACCCCGTCACTAATTGTGTCACATCTGGAAGGTCACTCCTCATCCCTCTCCTCTTTTTTTTTTTAATTAAGTTTATACCCCTCCCTTCTCCAAAAGGACCCCAGGGCGGGCAGAAGAAGGAGGAGCAGGGGTGGCGTGACAGCTGCCTTCCAATGTATGAGGGGCTGCCACAGAGAAGGGGGGGGGTCCACCTATCCTCCCAAACTCTCCTATTCGGCTGAGCGATGGGCATAGAGGGGTGTGTGCAGGGGAAGAGTTGAGGGGGGGGGTCTCCTCTTCAGCCTCATCGGCCTCCTTGGGGGAGGGGCTCCTCAGGGGGTTCCCTCACAAGGGTCCAGGGCCCCTGCAGGAAGGGCAGCTTCAGGGAAAGACGCAGCAGCACCAAGAGGCTCTCGGAAAGCTTTCTCCAGCGCAACCGTTGAGGCATTTCCCTCCCTCTGGTTCTCCTACTCACTTGCTCTGCTCTGAGGGTGGCCAGGCAGGTGCCCAGGTAAGTGGACGGCGCCACCTGTGGGCTTCAGGGTGGACAGGCACCTTCATCTGGAGATGGCTTGCGAGGGAAGAGTTGGCTTTGGAGTCCGTTCTGTCTCAGGGAGGATCATCCAGAGGGAACATTTCCCCACCCAGGTCCAAATCCGGGTGTTGAAAAAAAGGAGAGGGGTTTTTGTGGAATCCAGCTGATCTCCTGCTGCTTAAAGTGCTTGTCCATTGTGGCCTCCTTGGTTGGTTAGGATCTTGGAGGACTTCAAAATGACAAGCTCCAAAACTATGCTGGGTCATAGATCTTCTCTAAGAAGTGATGCCTTCAGCCCATTACCGCAACAGTGCTTGGGGAGGTCGATGGGCCTCACGGAGAAAAGAGGCGCAGCACCCTGTCCCGGATCTTCTTGGTCCGCAGGCCGTAGATGATGGGGTTCAGGGCTGGTGGAACTGCCAGGTAGATGTTGGCAATGAGGATGTGGACAGAATGAGGGACCTTGTGGCCAAAGCGGAGGGTGAGGAAGGAGAAGGCAGCTGTTGTGTAGAAGATGAATATGAGGCAGATGTGGGAGCTGCAGGTGCCCAGGGCCTTGAAGCCGGCTTCTCTGGAGGGCAAGTGGCAGACGGTGCGCAGGATCAGGCCGTAGGAGAGGCTGATGAAGCAGACATCAAAGCCCCCGATCAGGAAAGCCAAGGTGAGGCTGTAGCCCCCACTGGCCGCTGTGTCCGCACAAGCCAGCTTCAGCAGAGCCATGAACTCGCAGTAGCTGTGGACAATGACCTTGGAGCTGCAGAAGGGCAACCGCCCCACCAGGAATGGGTGTGGGAGGAAGAGCGCCAGCCCCCGAGCCACCACGGCCAGCCCCACCTTGGCCAGGAGGGCGTTGGTGAGGACAGTGGTGTGGTGCAAGGGCTGGCAAATGGCCATGTAACGGTCGTAGGCCATGGCCAGG
The DNA here is from genome assembly GCA_039707465.1 of Rhabdophis nuchalis. Taxonomy (NCBI): domain Eukaryota; kingdom Metazoa; phylum Chordata; class Lepidosauria; order Squamata; family Natricidae; genus Rhabdophis; species Rhabdophis nuchalis. The sequence continues at coordinate 67,833,440 of CM077649.1, forward strand.
AAGAAGCCAGACTCCATGGCGGTGAAGGAGTGGATGAAGAACATCTGGGCCAGGCAGGCGTGGAAGCCGATGCCCTTCCTGCCAAGCCAGAGGATGGCGAGCAGCTTGGGCAGGGCGGAGGAGGAGAGCACCAGGTCCGTGAGGGAGAGCATGCCCAGGAAGAGGTACATGGGCTCATGCAGGCTGGGCTCCGTCTTGATCACCAGCAGGAGGCCAACGTTGCCCAGCAGAACCACCAGGTACATGGAGCAGAAAGGGATGGAGAGCCAGCTGTGCAGGGACTCCAGCCCTGGGATGCCCAGGAGGGTGAAGGCATCGTGGAGCATGGCTGTGTCATTCACGGGGGCGCCAGAGATGATGTGCCGCATGACGCACCTTCCTCTGCAGAGCCTCGTCAGTCAAAGTGACCCTTGGGCAGAAGGAAAGGAGATTACATCGGGGGAGGGGAACATGGAGGGTGGCCATGACTGTGGACAGAGCAACCTCTCTGTGACCTTGTAGCCAATCTGTGGGGTTAGAAATAGGTTGGGGAATGAGATGGAGATGGAAAGATGAAGATGGAGAGAGAGGGAGAGACAACTATGATAGAAAGTGAGAGAGAGAATTGAATCTCCCAAGGTCTGAGCCCTTCAGCCCAGAGACTCACCAGGGTGTCCACTCCAGGCACGGTGCTCACTGGTGCTCTTCCTGCAAGGAGAGTGCAGGAGTCAACAGTCAGGCAGGTAATGGCCGGTCCTTCCCCGCCACCTCAGTGGCCTTGGGGGAGTTTCTGTCCCTCCTGCAGATCCCCAGGCCCTTTGCACAAGCAGCCCCCGAGAGCCTCCCTCTGAAGACAGGCCCCAGGGCCTTGCAGGGGCTCTGGGCATTCCTGGCTGCTGGGACCTCTTGGCTCGACCCCCAGTCCCAGGGCGTTTGTGCCCTGTTTATCTAGTTCTTCGTAGACTGGAACTCCCAGGCTGGTGAGTCACCGGCTGGGAGTTGGGGGGCCCTCGCTGGGGAGAGACTCTTTGCCCCCCAAGCAGAGGGACCGGCCTTGGAGTCAGTCAAAGATTCCCCTCCATCATCCCTCTCCCCCCCTCCCTCCCCCTCCTTCTGCCCTTCGTCTCATTAATTCCAGGCAACTGAGGGTCCCTGGGTTGCCCCTTCTTCTTGGCCCCTCCCCTCATCCCCCCGTTTGCCTTCTGGTCCCCTTCCAGCCCCTCTGTGTGACTAGACCTCCTGGGTGGGCTGTTGTTGCTTTCTGACCTTGTCACTTGCACTGGTGTTCAGTCCAAAGCCATTTCCATACAATACAATAGCAGAGTTGGGAGGGACCTCGGAGGTCATCTAGTCCAACCCCCTGCCTAGGCAGGAAGCCCTATGCCGTTTCCCAGCAGCCGCGCTTGCCCTGCCTCTCCTCTTAAGCCAAAGCCACAACCGTCTCTTCCAAGGCAGATGGAACCAGACCCTCCCACAGAGAAGCATTCGCCACCTGCCATGCGCTCCAAAGGTGGACAAATGACCAGAGAAAGTATTATGAGCCACACAGAGACAGCAGCGCAAAGAACGGAGAGTTGTGAGGGCTCTGTAGCTCTGAGTGGGTTCCCCAGCCTCATGCGCCATGGAACGCCTGCAAGCCAACAAGCAAGTTCAGAGAGTGGCAAGGGCCCCTAGCCTCAACCCTCGGCTGCCAGTCTCCTCCCTCGGGAAGAGCTGTGGCAAGAAGCGAGAATGACACGACGGAGGTGCTTTTGGATAGAAAAGAACAAGAGAGTGGGAAGGGACCTTGGAGGTACAATAATACAATAATACAATACAATAGCAGAGTTGGAAGGGACCTTGTAGGTCTTCTAGTCCAACCCCCTGCATGGGCAGGAATCTTATACCATTTCAGACAAATGGCTGTCTAACATCTTTTTAAAGACTTCCAGGGTTGGGGCATTCACAACTGCTGGAGGCAAGCTGTTCCAGAGGTTAATTGTTCTTACTGTTAGGAAATTTCTCCTTAGTTCTAAGTTGCTTCTCTCCTTGGTTAGTTTCCACCCATTGCTCCTTGTCCTGCCCCCAGGTGTCTTGGAGAAAAGTTTGACTCCCTCTTCTTTGTGGCACCCTCTGAGATATCGGAACACTGCTATCATGTCTCCCCTGGTCCTTCTCTTCATCAAACTAGACATACCCAGTTCCTGCAGCCGTTCTTCATATGTCTTAATCTCCAGTCCTCTAATCATCTTGGTTGCTCTTCTTTGCACTCTTTCCAGAGTCTCCACGTCTTTTCTACATCGTGGCGACCAAAACTGTATGCAGTATTCCAAGTGTGGCCTTACCAAGGCACTATACAGTGGCATTAACACTTCACGCGATCTAGATTCTATCCCTCTGTTGATGCAGCCTAGAACTGTGTTGGCTTTTTTGGCAGCTGCTGCACACTGCTGGCTCATATTTAAATGGTTGTCCACTAGGATTCCGAGATCCCTCTCACAGTTGCTACTATTGAGCAAGGTACCACCTATACTGTACTTGTGCATTTGGTTTTTCTTGCCTATATGTAGGACCTTACTTTTTTCACAATTGAATTTCATTTTATTAGACAGTGCCCAATGTTCAAGTTTGTCTAGATCCTTCTGTATCTTAAGCCTATCTTCTGGAGTGTTGGCTATTCCTGCCAGCTTGGTGTCGTCTGCGAATTTGATGAGTTCCCCATTTATCCCCTCATCCAAATCGTTGATGAAGATGTTAAAGAGTACTGGGCCTAAAACAGAGCCTTGGGGGACTCCGCTGCATACTTCCTTCCATGTAGATGCAGTTCCATTGAGGACTACACGTTGAGTGCGGTTGGTCAGCCAGTTACGAATCCATTTGGTGGTGGTGCTGTCTAACCCACAATTTTCTACTTTATCTAATAGTAGGTTATGGTCTACTTTATCAAATGCCTTACTGAAGTCCAGGTAAATTATATCAACAGCATTCCTCTGGTCCACTGATTTTGTTACTTTGTCAAAGAATGCAATTAGATTCGTCTGGCATGATCTGTTTTTGACAAACCCATGTTGGCTTTTGGCTATTACTTTGTTTGCTTCTAGGTGTTCACTTATTTGTTGTTTAATTATCTTTTCCAGAATCTTTCCTGGTATTGAGGTCAGGCTGATGGGTCTATAGTTTCCTGGATCTGTTTTTTTTCCTTTTTTGAAGATGGGAACCACATCTGCTCTTTTCCAGTCTTCTGGCAGTTCCCCGGTGCTCCAGGATCTCTGAAAGATATAGTTCAGTGGTTCTGAGATCTCGTCTGCCAGTTCCTTCAGAACCCTGGGGTGTAATCCATCCGGTCCTGGTGATTTGAACTCGTCCAGGGCAGACAGGTGCTCACTTACCATTTTCTTCTCTATTTCAACTTGTGTTCCTAATCTGATATTTGTGGTGCTGTTTTTGATTGATTGGACTGTTTTATCCCTTTGTGTAAAGACAGATGCAAAGAAAGAGTTAAATAGTTCTGCTTTCTCCCTGTTGCTTATCATCTTCTTGCCATTTTCTCCCAGCAGTGGACCAATTGTTTCCTTAACTTTTTTCTTATTTTTAACATGTTGGAAGAAGCTTTTTTTGTTATTTTTTACTTTTTTGGCAAGCCTTTCTTCATTGTGAGCCTTAGCTTTCCTCACTTCATCTTTACAGGCTCGGGCTATTTGCTGATATTTTGCCTTGGTTATGTCCCCCTTTTTCCACTTTTTATATTTATCCTTTTTGTCTTTCAATTTGTCAGAGAGTTCTTTATGCAGCCATGCTGGTTTCTTTTGGGAACTGTTATTTTTCTTCTTCATTGGTATTGCGCTGGACTGGGCTTTTATAATCTCATTTTTCAAAATTTCCCAAGCTTCTTGAGTTGTTTTCCCCTTGAGGATTCTCATCCATGGAATCCTTCCCAAGCTCTCTCTGAGTTTGTTGAAATTAGCTCTCTTGAAGTCTAAGACTCTAGTTTGACTTTGTTCAACTACTTTTGTTTGCATAATGTTGAATTCCAGTATTTCATGATCGCTTGCCCCCAAAGTTCCTGTAGCTTCTACACCTTCTATCATTTCCTCTCTGTTAGTGAGAATTAAGTCCAATATTGCTGATCCCCTTGTTCCCTTCTCTACCTTTTGGGAAACAAAGTTGTCTGCTAGGTTTGTTAGGAACCTGTTGGATCTTCCACTTGGTGCAGAGTTTGTTTCCCAATTGATGTCAGGGTAGTTAAAATCTCCCATTACTATTGCAGTGTGCTTCCTACATACCTTAGTTAGCTGGTTAGCAAAAAGTACATCCACTTCCTCTGCTTGGTTGGGTGGCCTGTAGTATAGACCTATGACAATATCATTCCCCCCCCAACCTTTAATATTGACCCAAATACATTCAAGATAGTTCTCATCATTGTTGTGCTCTATTTCTGTAGAGATGTAATTATTTCTTATATATAGTGCAACTCCACCTCCTCTTTTATTTGGTCTATTTCTTTTAAATAATTTAAATCCTTCTAGCTGTATGTTCCATTTGTGGGTTTCATCCCACCAAGTTTCTGTAATGGCAACAATATCGTATCTGCCCTCATTTACTTGAATTTCTAATTCACCCTGTTTATTCCTCATACTCTGTGCATTGGTGTATAGACATTTGAGTCCATTTTGATTGACCCTGTGTTTTCTGTCTACGAAACCTGTGTTATGCCTGACTATGGTTCTCTTTGCCCCTATTTCTTTGCCACTTGTATGGTTCATGTACATGGTATGGCACCCACTGTTAATTGTTTGGTTTTGCTTGACAGCAGTGTTGATAATATTACCTGCACAATTATCTATGTTACACGCACTGATAACCCTATGAATTTTAGTTTGCTGGGGACAGAAATATTCTTTATCTATTGATTCTCTGTCCCCACTATTCAGTTTAAATGTTTAGCCAGGAAATCTGTGAATTTAGTGCCAAGTAACTCAGTCCCTTTCTTGGATGGGTGCAAACCATCTCTTTTGTACAGTTTATCATTGGACCAGCTGCAGGCATCATGACTAATAAGACCAAAGCCTTCCTTTTTACACCACTCCTTTAGCCACACATTAAACTCTGCTATGCGCTGGCCCTTTCCTTTTTGTTCCTTGTATACTGGTATAACCTCTGAGAAGATAAGCCTACAACCTGTACTACTAAGTTCGTACCCCAAACTCTGGAAATCATTCTGCACAGAAGCTACATCTTTTTGGGACAGATCATTTGTGCCAAGATGTATAATAGCATCAACTTCACAGTCCTTACTTGCATTCGTGACTATCTTAAGAATACGCCTCTTGTCTCTGCTGGCTGTAGCACCCGGTAAACATCTGACATCTTTCAAAACCTCCATATCCTTACCTAAGTTTACATCTCTTACGATTGAGTCACCAATCAGGAGGTGACTTCTCTTTTTGGGTACCTTGCTCTTGTTGTGTGACTGATGCATGATCCCTGGTTCACACTTTTGCATTTCTGAAGTAGGTTCTTCACTTTGGACCACAATCCGCTGCTTATTTGAGTCGTCATTATTACCTTGACCTGTCACTTTAGTGTCCCCATTAAGATCAACAAGGGCGCTATATCTGTTATGCTGGGACACAGCGAAAGTTTTGTGTTTGTGGGTCACAGCTCTCACCCTGCCAGATCCCACAGTTGTCCAGGCTGCTCTTCTTCTGTGGGATCTTTGCGGTAGGGGAGGCTGGTAGTGTGGCATCTCCACAGGGTGGAGTGGCCGAATTGGACACTTAATTTCTGCCTGGAGATCACAAATTACAGATTCAAGATATGTCTTCTAGTCCAACCCCCTGCTCAGGCAGGAAACCCTACAGCCCTTCAGGCAAGTGGGCGTCCAATCTCCTCTTTAAAACTTCCAGGGTTGGAGCATTTACAGCTTCTGGAGGCCACTTTGTTCCACTGATTAATCGTTCTCACTGTCGGGAAATTTCCCCTTAATTCCAGGTTGCTTCTGCCCTGGATTAGTTTCCATCTGTCGCTTCTTCTCCTGCCTTCAGGTGCTTTGGAGGAGAGATGGCCCCCCTCTTCTCTGTGGCAGCCCCTCAAATATTGGAAGGCTGCTATCATGTCCCCCCTGGTCCTTCTCTTCCCTGGACTAGCCAGGCTCAGTTCGTCCATGGTAGGTTTGAGCCTCCAGTCCCCTCGTCATCCTGGTTGCTCTTCTCTGCACTCTTTCCAGAGTCTCGACCTCTTTTTTATCGGGTGGGGACCAAAATTGGATGCAGTTTTCTAACTGAAAAGAGTTGAATATGGAAAGAAGAGAAAGACGATGTCGCTTTAATGAGGAAAGGAGGAGGATATGGTTGTTTGCACCTGCTGAAAAGAAGATTGGAAATCACTGGTCCCGCCCCCTTTATCTCTCTAGGCCTGTGTGGGTCTGGCAGAGGAAGGGAAGGCCGGAGACTCTGGGTCGGCTGGAGTTTAAAGAATCAGGTGGGAAAGCAACGCTGCCCTACAGAACCTGGGAGGAATGGGGGTTGGCTTTCAGTGGGGGTCCTCCTCATCTGCTGCCTTCCATGCTGGGCTGAGCCTTCCTTCTTTCCTTTCGGCACCACACGCCTCGCCCTCAAAGGGAACACTTGCAGTCACAATAACAAGACCTTGGAGATCCTCTAGTCCAACCCAATGGTGGGATTCAAACGTTTTACTACCGGTTCTGTGGGCGTGGCTTGGTGGGCGTGGCAGGGGAAGGATACTGCAAAATCCCCATTTGATCCTCCCGATCAGCTGGGAGGCAGAGAATGGATGGGGCGGGGCCAGCCAAAGGTGGCATTTGCCGGTTCTCTGATCGACTCAAAATTTCTGCTACCGGTTCTCCAGAACCTCTCAGAACCCGCTAATCCCACCTCTCGTCCAACCCCTGCCGAAGGAGGAGGCCTTCTTCTCCTCTGGTCAAATGGCTGTACAACCCTCTCTTGAAGCGTCCCATTGGTGGACCCCCCAGACTTTCCGGGGAGAAGCTATTCCACGGATTCATTGTTCTCATCGTCAGGAGATGCCTCCTTAGTTCCAAGCTGGGTCTCCCTCAGGTGCCTTTCCACCTGGTACTCCATGCCCTGCCCCCGGGTGCTGTGGGGAATAGCCCGATGCCATCCTGTCTTCCACGGCTCCTCAAATAGGAGTAGCCTGCTATCAAGCCTCCTTCACTGGGCCAGACATTTTCAGCTCCTGCAACTGGAAAAGACGATGGATTGGTTTTCCTGCATGTGTGAACGTCTGTATGGAGGTCGAGTGAGGGCAACCAGACGTCTTTTCTCGACTGACAGTGCCCTGGCATTCATTCCCACCCTACCTCTTCGCCTTGGCCTCTGAGTGGCAGCCCTGATTCTCCCGCCCTGGGGGGGAAGGCCTTGGGGGCACATGGGCGCCAAGGGGCCCCCTTGAGCGATCCTCTGTGCAACACATAAAGCCATAAAAGCTGCTCCTTGTGCAGCCAGGTGGCGCAGCCTTCCCGGTCTCCCTGGGCAGAGGACGCTCCCCTCCGGCAGGCCAGCTTCCCGCTCCCATGGCTGAGCCCAGCGGGCAGGGAGGCTTTCCAGGTGAGTGGGCAGGGCGAGGGCCGGAGAGGCCAGGAGGGGTCCTGGCGAGGGCAGGGGGGTAGGGGGGCAGGTGTATTCGTTTATTTTTGAACTCTCACCAGAGGCGACCGTAGTTGGCTGACGTTCTATTAAAATGCAACCTTAAGCATCAAAACAATGAATAGGGATCTTAACTTTAAGTTCAGTCAAAGTTGCTGCTTTAAAAGCCGAACAAGATCTGCCCTGTGAGAGCCACTTGGGTGCCACGGCTAGACGAGAATAGCAGAGCTGGGAGGGACCTTGGAGGTCTTCTAGCCCAACCCCCTGCTTAGCAGGAAACCCCACCCCACTTCAGGCAAGGGCTTCTCCAAGACCTTCTCGAAAACATCCCCTACTGGGGCCTTCACAACTTCTGGAGGCAAGTCCTGCTCCACGGGTCAGTTGTTCTGGGGAACTCCTTGCCTCCAGAAGTGGTGAAGGCGTTGGAGAACCATTTGCCTGGAGTTGTGTAGGGTTTCCTGCCTCGGCAGGGGCTGGAAGGGGCCATTCCTGAAGGCAGGAGACGATGACCCTCCCCCCCATTGGCACCTCTGTATCTTTTTTTTTTATTGAAAAAGTTTTTCACCAACAGATTTCCCCCCCTTCTTTTTTACACCCCCCCTTCCCCCAACATAAAAAAGCATAAATCAAATACAAATATATCCCTTTGCCCCCCTCCCCCAACATAAACTGCATGAATCAGGGCCAGATATTATACCCTTCCCCCCCCCTCTTTCAACCTGGAGTACATGAATCAAGTACCAGTATAATTCCCTCCCTAACCCTCCCCAGCCTCCCCCTCCCCCCCCAACCCCTTGACTTCCGCTATATACAACCCTAGTAATTCCAAACACAATATATGTTATTCATTCCCTTCATATTCTACCCCCTGCTGACTACCTTATCTGTATCTTAAGGGCCAGGCTGAGGCTGAGGGGGGTGGAGATGCCACCCTCGGATTCTTCTGCTTCACGCCCGTCTGCCGCCTGGTCCCAGAATAGGCAGGGAAGGTGTAAACTAAACCGGAGGGGGGGGAGGCAGGTGGACCCAGAGTCCTTGTGCATCAGGGATGTGGCTGCACATGAGGACGGGGTGGGGAGGAAACGATGCTCAGGAATTCTCCACATCCCAGAGAGGGTTAGGGGGCTGGAGGCTGAAACCTGTGACGATGAGCAGGCACTGGGCACGGCTAGATTAATGGAAAGAATGGCTAAGGGGGACAGGATAGCCCTCTTTCAGTATTTGAGGGGCTGCCACAAAGAAGAGGGGGTCCAATTATTCTCCAAAGTCCCCGAAGGCAGGACAAGAAGCAACGGATGGAAACTAATCAAGGAGGGACCCAAGCTAGAACTAAGGAGGATTTTCCTAGCAGTGAGAACAATTAATCGGCGGAAGATCTTGGCTTCAGAAGTTGTGGGGGCTTCATTACTGGCGTTTTTTAAGAAGGGACTGGTCACCCATTTGTTGGGTGGACTAGAAGACCTCCAAGGTCCCCTTCTGACTCTCGTTTGTTTGTTTGTTTCTCTGTTATTTGGATTCAGTGGGGAAATCTGCAAGATAGACGGAGGAGACAGCCTTTCAGGGATTCCGTGGTGACACAGCGCTTAGAGTGCAGCATTGCAGACTGACTGCCCACAGACAGGGGTTCGATCTTGACTGGCTCAGGGTTAACTCAGCCTTCCGTCCTTCGGAGGATGGTGAAATGAGGACCCAGATTGTTGGGGGCAAGAGGCTGACTCTGTAAACCGCTCGGGGAGAGCTGGGAAGCCCTGTGTCGAAGTCTAAATGCGACTGCTATTCCTAGAGCCTTTTCCCCACCCTCCCAAAATGCGTCTCTCCACCCTTTGGGCAGATGCAGGCGCTTCCCTCCTGGGGCCCCAGAGGTGCAGACGTCCTCTGCCTTCCGCCTTCCCCTCACTGTAATTTCCTGTGGCTTCCAGGGTCCTTTTCACACGAGGCCGGTGGCTCCTGCTTTCCACAGCTGCCCCTCGTCCCCATCGGGGCCTGAGGTCCAGGGCTGGGACATGCCGGCCACTCTTCCTGATCGGCAGACACCGGGTGCTTTTCCCTGGGATGATGCCCGCCTCTAATGCCACCCACTTCTACTCTCCCACCTGCACCTTGCTTGGCGTGCCAGGACTGGAAGCTCTGCACCCCTGGCTCTCCATCCCCCTGAGCGTGGGCTATGCGATCGCTCTTCTGGGGAACCTCACCATCCTCTCCGTGGTGAAGACGGAGGCCAGCCTCCACCAGCCCATGTTCTACCTCCTCTGCCTGCTCTCCTTCGTCGACCTGGGCCTCTCCACCTCCACCCTGCCCAAGATGCTGGCCATCTTCTGGTTTGGCCTGGGGGGGATCTCGTTTGACGCCTGCCTGGCCCAGATGTTCTTCATCCACACCTTCACGGGCATGGAGTCGGTGGTGCTGCTGGCCATGGCCTTTGACCGGTTCGTGGCCATCTGTGACCCGCTGAGGTACACCGTCATCCTGACCAAGGAACGGGTGGCCTGGATGTGTGCCGGGGTGGTGCTGCGCCCAACCCTCCTGGTGATCCCCATCACGCTGATGACCCTGCGGCTGCCCTTCTGCAAGCCCCACCTCGTCATCGCCCACACCTACTGCGAGCACATGGGCATCGCCAAGCTGGCCTGCGCAGACATCCGGGCGAACAGCATCTACGGCTTGTTCACCATCGCCTTCCTCATGCTGGACCTGGTGCTGATCTTCGGCTCCTACCTGCTGATCCTGAGGGCCGTTTTCCACCTGCCTTCCAGGGAGGCCCGGCTGAAGTCCCTGGGCACCTGCAGCTCCCACGTGGCCGTGATTTTTGTCTTCTACACGCCCGCCTTCTTCTCCTTCCTCACCCACCGCTTTGGGCCCCACATCCCCCTCTTTGGCCACATCCTCATCGCCAACCTCTACGTCATCCTGCCCCCCATGCTCAACCCGGTCATCTACGGCGTGAGGACCAGGGAGATCCGGAGAAGGATCCTGCGCTTGTTCAGCTCCGGAAGGGGGCTCTGGACCCAGGCTGCCTGAGGGGTTGGGTGCATCCATGGACAGCATAAAGAGACATTAAAACCATGGTTAGATGTGAGAGCTTTAATGTCTCTCTGTGTTTTTAACTGTGTATATAAAACCGTAGGCAAGGTAAGATGGGCAGCCAATAGACTTTAAAAATTATATAAATAATGTAATATGTATGTATGTACGTAGTGTGTGAGTGTGTATTTATAAGGTACATATATACATACTTGCAGATAGATATATATTACATATACTTGTGTCACTTGTGTTATTTATCAGCACAAACGCAACACACACACACACACACATATACTACACATGCATGCATACATACATACATATATGTAATACTATGGCGAGCCCATGGGAGAAGCAGACCCATACAATGCGCATAATGATACAGTATATGAAAGGGCAATGGCCCCATAACTGGATGTCCAGGTCAGCTGCCCAAGTGACCACCTCTGGCCTGGCTTCATGCAGTTCTTCTAGGGAGCCACCAAATGCCCGTTGTGGGCCGTCTTGCACAATTTGCTTAATTGTTTGTATATTAGCACCACAATCATAACAAGGGGAATAAATCCAACACACACACACACACACCCCTTATGTCAGAGTTTGCTGAGCACCAGCCGACTGCAGCCTTAGGCCCTGGCAGTGGGACATTAACCGCAGGCGCCCCTGGAGTGAGAGACCGCTTCCCAGTGCTTCCCAGTCCTCTCTAAGCGGTTTCCAGAGTCAGCCTGTTGCCCCCAACAACCTGGCTCTGCCTTTGACCGGTCTGGGAAGGACGGAAGGCTGAGGCAACCTTGGGCCGGTCAGGATCGAACTCGGGGCTGTGGGCAGAGTCAGCCTGCAATCTGGGCCGCCAGGGCTCCTTATGCATTAAAGGAGGTCAATGACACCATTGAATCAGGGACCTTGTCTTTCCTGAAGAAGAAAAAGGAGGGGAAAGGGGCCGAGGAGGAGCAGAGGTTTCAGAGGGTCGCCAGGCTCTCTGCGCAGAGCCCCGTCTGGGGCCTTGGTTGGGTCTCCTGAGCCTGGCCCAGTCGAAGCGGGTAAAAGGAGCCATGGCAGCCCCCATCCTACGCACGGATTCAAGGGGTTCAGGAGAAATAAAAGCAGCCATTCAAAATACTCTCCCCTTCAACACACAAACCCAAAACAAAGATTAGAAAATGGCCAGGATAAAACCAATCCAACTCCAGGCTGCGGGCAGAGTTCGCCTCCTTCACTTCAGACAGTCCTCGACTTACAACACTTCATTTAATGGCGGTATTCTCACTTCCAACTAGGAGGGTATCCCCAAGGTCAGGCGGCCAAAGTTCAGCCGCTTGGCAACTGCTTCGTATTTGTGACGGTCACCGTGTCCTGGGGTCACGTGATCCCTTTTCGCGACCCTCGGACCAGCGAGGTCAACGGGGAATCCATGCTCTTAAACGATATCATTAATTTAACCACCGCAGTGACTCACTTAACAACTGTGACAAGGAAAGGTGTAAAGCGGGGCAAAATACAGCCTTAGCAGCAGAGGCTTTGGGCTCAACTGTGGTCGTAAGTCGAGGACCATCGAGACGGCCCGGGGGCTTTCGATGAACGTCCCTCCCCTCCAGGAGGCTCCCTTGCTGTTTGCAAAGAGCCACAAACCGAAGGGAAGGGATCTGGCAGGAAGCCCTCCAGATGCCGAGACCTCCGCCGTGGGAGAGCTTCTGGGGAGGGGGCAACGCTTCCAAGAGGCCGACTGGCAGGTGGGCTACCTGGGGCCCTGGACGCTTTGGGTGCTGGTAGGAGGCTCTGGGCAGATCCCTTGAGCCCCTGAGCTCGGTCGGCTGCTCTCCCACAGGCCCCCTTGTTTGGGTCAGGGCGGGGGCCCAGAGCTCCCTGCCTCGTTTGCCTCGAAGGGAAAACCTCTCCAGAGGATCAGGGGCCATTTGGGGCAAAGGAGGCCAGGCCCTAATTAGCCTCCACCCCCTTGAGACCCCGGCCAGGGTGGGAAAGCTCCTGGGCTCTTTCAGGAGGGGGCATAAATGCCAGCCCCTCTCGAAGGAAGACGCTCCGCCTCCCAGTCGCCTCGGGCTTCTCCTCTCCGGGAGCTCCGCCGGCATCCCTGCACCTGGGCTCCCTGACCACCCAAGACTCTCCTGGCCAGCAGTTCTCACAGCTGGCAGAACACTCTGCTGATTGACCGGCCACTGTGCAGCTGTTGGAGGCAGAGACCGCGTGGACGGTAGGAGGGAACCACCCCCATCAACCACCACCCGCTGCCCATGAAAAGATGTGGGCCCCCAACAGCACCCACTTCTACTCTCCCACGTTTGTCCTGCTGGGTGTCCCAGGGCTGGAGGAGGCGCACGGGTGGCTCTCCATCCCTTTCTGTGCTGGGTTCCTGGTTGCTCTTCTGGGGAACCTCACCATCCTCTCCGTGGTGAAGACGGAGGCCAGCCTCCACCAGCCCATGTTCTACTTCCTCTGCCTGCTCTCCTTCGTCGACCTGGGCCTCTCCACCTCCACCCTGCCCAAGATGCTGGCCATCTTCTGGTTTGGCCTGGGGGGGATCTCGTTTGACGCCTGCCTGGCCCAGATGTTCTTCATCCACACCTTCACGGGCATGGAGTCGATGGTGCTGCTGGCCATGGCCTTTGACCGGTACGTGGCCATCTGTGACCCCCTGAGGTACTCCACCATCCTCACCCAAGCCACCGTGGTCTGGATTTGCCTGGGCATCACTCTGAAGCCGGCCTGCCTGATATTCCCCATGACGGTGATGTCGAAACGCCTGCCTTTCTGCAGCGCCCACATCGCCATGCCCCACACCTACTGCGAGCACATGGGCATCGCCAAGCTGGCCTGCACAGACATCCGTGTCAATGTGTTCTACGGCCTTTGGGTTGCTTCCTTCCTTGTGCTGGAGTTGATCCTCATCGCAGCTTCCTACGCAAAGATCCTGCAGGCCGTTTTCCGGCTCTCCTCCAAGGAGGCCCGGATGAAATCCTTGAGCACCTGCAGCTCCCACATTGCTGTGATTTTTGTCTTCTACACGCCCGCCTTATTCTCCTTCCTCACCCACCGCTTTGGGCACCACATTCCCCATTTTGCCCACATCCTCATCGCCAACCTCTACGTCATCCTGCCCCCCATGCTCAACCCGGTCATCTACGGCGTGAGGACCAAGGAGATACGGACACGGGTGCTCCGAATTCTTTCCCAAGGGCGTCCCATTGGGGGGCTCTCCGTGAAATGACTTCTCCATCGCGCAGAAGAGTTGCCTCCGACCAGTGGAAGGGAGGTGAGGCACAAGCTTCCTGTGGTCTCCTCCACAGCAAGGGACACCCCCGCTCGTCTGTTATGCCGTAGACATTAACGGAGGGCATTGAGCACCGGGAGGGGTGCAAGACTTGGACCCTGGTTGCTTAAGGAAGCTGCCCAAAGAGTCCACAGGGGCGAAATAGGAGCTTGTTGGGTAGCAGAACTCAAGCCAATTCAAAATGGAAAATATTTGCAGTACATAGATAGCAAATGTAACTGTGGTGAATGATGCCTGCGAAGGGGGAGCTGGAGTGATGGGCTACAGCGAAGCAGCAGTTTCCAAGGAAGCAAATGCCAAAGGAGGGGTTTTTTTGGGGGGGGGCGGGACAAGAGCCCAGAGCTGGATGGGAGGCAGAGGAAGAGAGGCAGACTAGCCACTACCTAGAATCTCCTAGGATATATCCAGGGATTTGAGATTAGCAAGGCTTTCGTCTGGCAAGATTCCGTCAATTGGGCGGAAGCAAATAAAGAATTGAATTCTGGCTAGATTGCTTTACGGCGTTCTTGGGCTGGGCCCCACAGGCCCTGCTAGCCATAAGAGGAAGCCTACACTCTTAGAGCTGGGAACAGGGGAGGCCCCACGGAAAGGTGAGAGTGGAGCTCACCAAAAGCAAGAGCGGGTCCTCATGCAAGTTCCAGGCACAGACTTTACAATGGAGGCCGAAGGGCTCCTTCCAGCTGCCAGGAGCCCCTTCCCATTCCTGACTTCTCCCTGAAGGGAACTAAGGGTTCTCTTCAACAATTGTGCAAGAACGGCATCCCAGGCGTTCTCCTGCAGTTAGCAAGCCCCGAGGTCTCTTGCGAAAAGGGACTCTAGGCCGGAACCTGACCAAGGCCTGCTTGTGTTGGTTTTGTGGTCTAGCTCAACCTCGTGGTGTGTGTCTCATCCAACACTCGGCTCGTCATCAGTGGGAGGCTGGTGTGGAAGATCCTTGGTGCTCTCTGAGCTGGGGGGTTTTCTTGCTGATACTTCCAGACCCAATTAGGCAACATCATCGGGGCCAGAAGGGAGGGGGGCTCGCCCTCTTGCCCCATCAGTGCTGCTGGGGTGTCCTTGAGGGCTCCTTGAAGAGGCCGGTGTTTGCTGTCTATTTGTCTGAATTGGTCGTTCCTTGATTCGAGCATTGTTCACTTTTGGGTGGTTGGTGTAGTGTTAGCCTTGGTGTTTCCTTCTGCTCATCTGGGCATTGATGGCTGATGAGATGTTTGGGGTTTTTTTCTTATTATTATTTTTTATTATTATTTTCATTATTTCGATTTATATAGGAGGGAGGGAGAGGGGGGGGAGAGAATATAATAGACCCAAATCAATCTTCTTTAGGACGAAGGACCTACGGACTCTTGTCCCAGTTCAACCCAGAGTCCGTGCCCTTTACCCAAACGGAAGGCACCAAGGCGATTGCAAAAGAAGCTTCGTTCTGCAGAAGGGTACAGATTCCCCCCCCCCCCAATAATGTCCACGGGGGGGGGGGGTTATGCAGAATTAACCAGAAGTTATAGCCACAGGGTCACAAGTTGTTCTCCATCCTCCCTTAATTAATTAATTTACCCTATTAGCATAAGTGAAGCACAAATATGTATATTCATTTATATAATAAATGGCTCAGTGGTTAGAATGCAGCATTGAAGGCAAACTCTGCCGACTGCTAGCAGTTCGATCCTAACTGGCTGCAGGTGGACTCAGCCTTCCGTCCTTCAGAGGTCGGTCAAACGAAGACCCAGATTGTTGGGGGCAAAAGGTAAATAAAGCTTCAACATTGTAAACCTCTCAGAGGGAGCGATATAAAGCACTACGAGGTGGTATATAAATCTAAGTGTTATTACAGGTAGTCCTTGACTTACAACCACAATTGAGCCCAACGTTTCTGCTCTTAAGTGAGACATTTGTTAAGTGAGCTTTGCCCCATTTTATGACCCTTCTTGCCACAGATGTTATGTGAACGGCAGTTGTTAAGTTAGGAATGCGGTTATTAAGTGAATGTGGCTTCCCCGTTGACTCTGCTTGCCAGAAGGTCACAAAAGGGGCTCGCATGATTCTGACACATGGCCACCGTCATAAATAGGAATCAGCTGCCAAGCATCTGAATTTTGATCGTGTGACCATGGGGATGCTACAACGGTCATCAGTCCCTTTGTTCAGCGCCATTGTAACTTTGAATTGTCACTAAAAGAACTGTTGTAAGTCAAGGATTACCCATACTAAATTTATTCACTAGCCACCTCAACTGGCACCTGATTCAAAGAAAACCGAGCATTATTTTTACAAAAGAACAAAAACATTTTTCCCATTTTAAATATGAGA
Organism: Rhabdophis nuchalis; assembly: GCA_039707465.1. Classification (NCBI taxonomy): domain Eukaryota; kingdom Metazoa; phylum Chordata; class Lepidosauria; order Squamata; family Natricidae; genus Rhabdophis; species Rhabdophis nuchalis. Next base: position 67,849,637 of record CM077649.1, read on the forward strand.
ATCCCAACCAGTGTCAGCCTCCGCTTCTTGCTTGCTTCGGCTGTCATTTTGAAAGGGGGAGGGAGGGGCTGTGGGTCTGGACATCAAGTGGGCTGGAGAGAGATGGGGCCAGGGCCTGTTATCACCAGGGCTAACGGTCTTGCATTCCCCTGGGATGATGCTCCTGAGCAGGATGCGCACCTGACATCGTGAACGACTCTGCATTGGATATTACACTGGGGCCAGAGGGGCTTAAGGGTCGGGTTATGCTTTGATACGTCTGTTTCTTACACGCCTAAATGTTTCATTCCTTGCTTGACTTTCGCTGCGGTCTCATCATAGTCAGTAAAAGTAACCTTAAACTTGCAAATGAGCTGAAGCGTGGTCTTTCCTGATTGATGATGGAAGCAGAGCTGACAGGTGGGTTGCCACCGCTTTACACCGCTTCAGCTGAACCAGTAGTGGCGATCTGGCCTTGGTCACAGAACCGGCAGCCACCCAGGCTGGCCACGCCCCAGAACCGTTTCCCGTGTTTTTTAGCAACGTTTTCATGTTCTGCACAAATTACAGTCAACTGCGCACGCACACACAGCGAACCAGCAGCAACACTGGCAGCAACCCCCCCCCCCCTTGACCCCAACACAGGGCTGGAAACGGGGTCCAGCTGGATTTTTTTTTAAAAAGAGGAGAAAAGTACAGAAAATGAAGGTCTGCAGACAGAGCAGCAGATGGCGCTGTTGCACCACGAATGGAGGGCTCCTGTAAAGGAAGGCCAGGTGGTCGGTCTCTCTCTCTCTGAGACACACGGAGGGAAGCAGACACAGGAAAGAAGCCAAAAGCCTGGACCGAATCCTTGGTCTTCTCTTTTCCAACCCACAGCCGCCTGAAAGGAGGAGCGCTTGGCTTCCCTTCCCTGCCCCACCCAACCTCTTGGGGAGTCCCCAGAAGCTCCCCCTGTGCCAGCCTCAGGGGCACCAAAAGGCCCCGTGTTGGCAGGGGAAGCCTCTGGATGCCCGAGCCTGGACAGCCCCAACACGCTGCCCTCCCCCATGGGAAGAACGTCCAAACGTACAGAACCGATAGAAACACGGTATAGGAAACCATATGCGCTCCATGGCTCGGGGCCTAGTTGCATACGAGACTGCCTCCTGCCCCATACTTCCCTTAGACCGATCCGCTCCCACAGAGAGGGCCTTCTCCGGGTGCCGTCGGCCGGGCAATGCCGGTTAGCGACACCCAGGGGAAGGGCCTTCTCTGTGGCAGGCCCTGCCCTCGGGAACGACCTGCCCCCCGAACTACGTAACATCTCGGACCTCCGCCTGTTCCGCCAGCGCCTCAAAACGCTTCTGTTCCAACAAGCCGGCCTAGGATAACCCCCGATACTGAGTTTTAACATTGTAAATTTTAATTAGAGATTTTATAATGTTGGTTTTAGCACGGGATTATTATTTAATAGCTTTTTAATATGGGTATTTATATGTATGTTTTGGTTTTAAATTGCCTGTGCGTCGCCCTGGGTCCTTTTAGGAGAAGGGCGGGGTATAAATTGGATTAATAAATAAATAAATAAGTAACCCACGTCCCCCCAAAGGTTACTGATTAACAGCCTCTGAAATCCTTTAAACTTACAGCAAAGATAAGGATTAAACACTCATTTCCAACTGAGAGCCCAGGCAGGCAGACAAAGCTCAGCGCAATGCAAACATAATGATAACGCTGGCAGTTCAGAGATCCAGTCTGATCACCTGATTTAATCCGTCTCTTCTGCAGCTCAACACGTACCCCCAGCCCTCAAGGGCCACCCAGGAACCAGCATGCACACATACCCCTCAAGACCCACACCAAGGACGCACCCACCCACCCACCATCAAACAGCCCATTGCTTCCTCTGTAGCTGCCCCCACGGGAAGCCTCTTTGCTTTGGGGAATGAGTGATGCTCCTTTGCTCACAGCAGCCTGGATTTCCTTTGGACGTGTTCTTGAACAACCCCACAATTATTCTTCTGACACACACACACCCCACAACCCAGCACCGTGTGTGTGTGTGTGTCTTCAGCCTCCCAGAGCAGCCATCCCAGCCCCAGCAGGATCAAAGAAAGGCCGCTGGACGGAACTCCATGGCCGGCCAATGATCGGGAGGGACCGCTCTGCTCTGGGACCTCTGGACGGGATTCCTGGCTTGATTTTCGCTCCCTCTTCTGGGCAGCCCAAATTCTGCCGCAACATGTCAAGGGGGCTGGTCTTCCTTGACAGGAAACCCCAGGATCCTGGTCCACGTCCCCCTGCCTCTGCCACGTCCAGCAGTTCTGAAGCAGCTTCTTGAATGAGAAGTGAAACCCACTGAGGGGAAAAACAAGGAAGTCCCGTGGCCTTTCGAAAGGCCCCTTTGGGACAAGCAGGACCTGGAGGATTGAGAAGCTCCTGAGAGCCTCACAGAGAGCCAGCAAAAATGGAGGGTCCTTATTCTGGAAACTCAGGTGCTTCTGCCAAAGGGGCCATGCGACCTCATGGCATCTACAAGTGTTATTTAAAAAAGCCTCGGAAGCAAATAACGAGAGACGTCTTCATGATTCATCTCAGTTTCTCTCTCTGGCGTCTCTTTCCTTCACTTTCTGCTTTATTCCAGCTTCTTCTCTCCCTCCGTCTCTCAACCCCTCAGCCTGAACCCCCGGGTGTCTCCTCCCAAACGGAGACTGGGCTTCTCAGCGTCCCCCTGTCCAGCCCCTGACTCTCCCTCGGCCCCCAAACCGTCCCTCCCCAGCTCCTCACGGGCCACTCCGGGCTCCCTCCCCACCCCGGGTGGGGTCTCTGGGCTTGAGGGGCCTCCACCCCACCCGTCAACCAGGCGGTCTCCTCTCCAGAAGCAGCACCTGCAGGAGAGAGAGATATATATAAAACCGTATTCCTTTTTTTCTTCTAGATCCTAGAAGAGCCATTTTATGGCTGCCTTCTAGAATTTCCCTTCACCGCTGAGGCCTTCCTGCTGTCATGCGGAGTCACCGGCCTTAAAGAAGAGCTGCAGGCAATGGCGGCTGACTGAATAAGGACTCAGACAACTTACAGCGAGGGCATCGCCCAACGTCTTGGTCCCAAAGCTTCAGATGTTTTGTGTGGATCTGAGGAAATTAAATAATCGCTTATTTTTGTCATGCTCTTTGTGCTTCCTTGTGCTCCACTCCTAAGAGGCGACAGCTGAGAATCGCACACCAACACCCCCAAGTTCTCCTCTCCCGTCGCTCAATTGTCTCTCATTGCTGCCCTGGGTGTAAGCGGTCAGGCCCAGGCAGGAGGCTTTCCTGGTGGTCAGTCCAAGCGTGGTTTGGTGGGTGGCCCCCTCCTTCTTGAGGCCGCATCTCCAGGCTCAGCACCTTCATTTCCTTCATGCCCCCCTCCCCACCCCTCAGGGCAGCAGAGACAGGAGGGGGCCTGGGGGAAGGGAAGTAGCTGGGCAGTCCACCCAGGGACACGGAAGCGGCTGTGCCCAGAGCGGCTGCACGAGGCCATTCCGGAGCCTCTTTGTTTTGGGAAGAGGCTCAATTGTTTTATTTCTTCAGGAAATTTATTCCCCATCTCTCACCCAGCTGTTCTGGGCAGCTTACAGCATAAAAGCATGCCAAAAGAACCACCACATGAAAGCGGCCATGAGCCCAGCGGACAAAGCCATGGGCCCACGAAAGCCTCGGGACGAGAGGGGGAAGGAAGGGGTGGGGGAGGGGATTAGCTTCCAATCCCTCCACCATCTCTAGGGAAACCCCCCCCCAGGAGGCCCCCAAGGCTCCTGGCAGCGCCAGCGTCTCTCGTGAAGCACAGGAGGGTGGGGGCCACGGCAGAGAAGCCTCGTCTCCTGCCAGCCGAAATCCTTTGGCTGGCAGCATCCGCAATGGGCCCCCTCTGACGACACGGCCGGGGGGGGTCTCCATAGGGCTCAGTAGCAGCTTCCGTAGCAGCCGCATCTCCTGGCTCACTTGCCCGACGGTCAGAGCGGTGTGGGCTTCTTTCCCAACGCCTCTGTCTGCTCACGTGGCCAACCGTGAGCTCATCCCAGGCCCCCTTGCCCTTTGGAGCAACTGGCCTTGTCTCCCTTCGGATAACCTCTCCCACCGTCTTATCTGCCCTCCGATAACCAGAGGCTCAACGGCAGTGGCCTCCGTGCGATCCAAGGCCTCCATGGTGCTGCCCAAAGGATGGAGGATGGAGCCGAGGATGGAGCTGAGCGTGTTCCTGTGAGATTCCTCCGGGCGTCCAATGGGCCTTCAGGGCAGAATCCAGGACTGCCTTCGCCTAGGAGGGAACACGGCTCTGCAGACTTTCAGGTCTGGGGAAGTACAGATGTTGTGTTGCTGGAGCACTCTAGGAACACAGCTGCCCCTGCGCTCAGCTGCCCTGGCTGATCCTGGAGTCCACTTCTGGGTCCCAAGAAGTCTCACGTTAAAAAAACAAAACTCTTTTTAGAAAGTAGTGCTGGCACAAAGGATCTGGGTGCCTTGATAGACCATCGGCTGGGCTGCATCAATGCGGCATCAATGCTCACAGCTCCACTCTATGCTGCTCTGGCCCAGGCCGCACCTGGACCGCCGTGTCCAATTCTGCTCAGCGCCATAGAGAAAAGGCTCCGAGTCCGCAATACAGGAAGAGGTGAGGAAGATGGCGGAGGGCTTGGAGGCTCAGTCCCAGGAGGAACGGTTCAAAGAACTGGGGGTGATGAACCGAATTCCCCAGCCGGCCACGCTGGAGGGAAGAGGATTTCCTCTCGAGGGCTCCCAAGGCTTGGAGGGGAAGCATGACGGTTGAGCGCTGGATGAAGGAGGGACATCCTGTGAGAGCTACCTAGCAGTGGGACCTCCTGCCTCCGGGAGTTACGAGGCTCCATCGCTGCAGCTTCTCAAGGCCAGTTCTGGCAGGTGCCTGGGATGGCCTGGACACCCCAAGCTTCAGGGGTGCCACCTGCATTTGCTCCCCCCCCCCTGAGTTGGGTGGTCCAACTCCCCCCTCCTCCCGAGGAAAGGCTCCTCTCGGCTGCAGCATGCTGGGTGTCTCTGCCCGGCCTCCTCCTCCTTCGCGGTCACTTCCTTGGCTCCAGGGCTGAGCCATCCTCCCCCTTTGCCCCACTTCCCACATGGGTGGGGCAGGCTGGGGCTGGCCTGGGCTGGCGTAGGTGGGTGCTACAGCTGGCAGGCTTGGCCCATCTTCCTGCTGCCCACGGCTGCCAGTCAGGCTGAAGGAGGAAAAGGGATGCCCAGCGAAGGTGGAGGGGCCATTGGCAGAAATGTCACCCCTGGATGGCATTTCCTTGGATAGGCCCAGGGTTCAAGTCTGTCAAGATCCTTCCGTTTCTTGAGCCTTCCTTCTGGAATGTGGGGCTATATTTACTATATATATATATATATCCCTCTCTTCTGGAACAGATCGTGTTACCTAGTTGGGTTATAAAACATCTGCAAGGAAAGACTCAAACTCTGAAACAACCAAGGACAACACCCCCCCCTCAGTCTTCCTCCTCCTCCTCCTCCTCCTCCCTTCCTCCTTTTCTCCTCCTCCTCCCCTCTGCAAGCCTCCCCCCTTCTAGCATTGATGGTGTTCCTTAGTCGGGTCATGAAATGTCTACAAGAAAACATCCAAGCTCAGAGAAGGGCAAGATGCCACCCAAGGCCTCTATCAGCTGCCAGAGGGCGGGGGGGGGGGCAGGTGGCCTGGAGCTGAGAGAGAGGCGGGGGAAGCCCCACTTTTGCTCCCGTTGAGGATGAGGATGAACCGGGGGGGGGGGGGAAGGGAGGAGGGAAGGGGGAGGTTGGCCTGTGCCCCTCCCTCTCATGGCAGATGGAGCAGGAGCCCCGGGGGGGGGGAGGGGTGTCCCAGGAGCCCAGCCCCACCAGAGATCACCTGCGTTCCTGTCAGCCTCTGCTCTGGCGGGCACTGACTCACTCTCTGGCGCCCAGCCCCACCCGTCCCTCTTGCGAAAGGGCCCCGACAGGCTCGGGCTGGTTCTCCTCCTTCCGTCCCCCAGGAGGGCAGGGCCACGGAGGGAACCGCTGCGGCCAGCTGCACGGATGGCCTCACATGATCGCGGCAGGCAGCTCCCTGGAGTAGCCATAAAAGGCCAACATCTGGGCCGGCCCTAGAGGCTCCTCAGTCGGACACCCACCCGGTCCTGCCAGCTGCTTCTCCGAGGACCTGAGCGCCATGAATCCTGGGGGGCTTTCTCCTCCGGAACCGGCCACCCCTGAAATCCAAGCAATTGCTAACCAGGTAGGTCATCCAGCCAAGCCATCCCCAGGGCTTCCTCCGGGTCCCTTCCCTGCTGTGCCAGGAGACGCCCCAGGAGCCTGATCGAGGAGCCCCAAAAGCAGGGCCCCCTCCAGCCCCCGTCGCCTGGCCTGGCCAGCCAGGAGCTGTGAGTGGCGAGGCCCCTCCTGCTGCCCCCTGGCCCTGACGGAGCCCCTTCTGTCGCCAGGTGGAAGACAAGCTGAAGGAGGCCACCAACAAGAGGTTTCCCGCCTACGAGGCCGTCCTGTACTGTGCCCAGGTGGTGGCTGGCATGAACTACTTCATCAAGGTCAGTGGCTGAAACACTGGACGCCCCCAGTCCCAGGCGGGGGAGGGGGAATCTGAGGCGTTTTGGCATCCAGCTCCCTCGCTTCACCAGGGCTGCCCTCAAAAGACAGCAGTGTCAGTGGCCGATGGGGCAGCGGCATCTGTGTCTGCTTGTTTCCCTCAGCCTCTCCGGCCAACCCTCCCCACTGAGTCCCTGGGGGGTGGGGGGAGTTCAGTGCCAACTGGGCCACTGGACCTGCTGGAGCTGATGACCTTCCTCCGAGCCCTTCTCTCCCCCCAGCAGCCCCTCTTGGCTGCTGGAAGAGCTGCAAGGCGGAAGGTCCTCTGCTTTGGCCTTGAGTCCCTGGCCCGACCCTCCCCAGTGGGCTAGCAAAGACCTGCCTGAGGCCTTGTCCTGAAGAAGCCCCCCCAGACGGCCCGTGTCCTGCTGCTCCCCCCACCCCCACCCCTCACAGATGCGATGTGGAGACCAGGCGAAGGATTACGTCCACCTGAGGATCTTCCAGGCCCTGCCAGGTCAAGGCAGACAGGCGGAACTCTCCGGCTTCCAGCTGGACAAGACCAAGGATGACCCCATCACCTACTTCTAGGCGCAGCCGCCTGTCTCCGCTTGGAGGGAAGCCGCGGCAGAAGCGTCTCATGGAAGCCACAGCAGCTCTGAGCAGAATAAACACATTGGCCCAAAAAGGTCCATGGACTTTGTGTACAAACTAAGCCGGTCGGAATTAGTGTCCTCGGGTTACGACTGTTCATTAGTGACCCCATCGAGCAAAGTCAATGGGGAAGCCAGATTCACTTAACAACCATTACTAACTTAACAGCTGCAGTGATTCACTTAACGATGGCAGGAAAGGTCGCAAAATGGGACAAATTTGCTTAACAACTGTGTCAACAACAGAAGGCTTGGGCTCAATTGTGGTCGTAAGTCGAAGACTACCTGTAGTTAGAAACTCTCTTCCGCTGATTCAGTCCAGCTCCTCCAAGCCCTGGAAACCCCATCCCACCCTCTGGGAGGGGAGGGGGGGCTGGGAACGGGCTGATCAGCAATCCAGAGACACCACCACTACCACCACCCCCGCCTTCCTCTGAAGCAGAAGCTCCAGAGACCCCCGAGGGGCACCAGCCTCTTCTCTGCAGGTGGAAGGGAGGGGGCCTCAGGGCCCAGGCGAGGCACCCCAAAGACTTCAGTCGGCCGCATTCAGATTTAAAAAGCTGCCCTGAGGCTTGTCCACATCTCTCAACCTCTCTGTGTTGCAGGACAAGGCAAGCAGAGAGGGAGGGAGGGAAGGAGAGGGGGGGGACCAGGAAGTGGGGAAATGTGGCTTACAAGTGACTTTCAGGGAGAAGGAAGGGAAGCCACCAGCTGCTGCCTAAGAACTAAACATTGGGGGGGGGGTGTCTAATAGGGGTGGGGAACTATGGCCCTTTGATGACTCAGGGACTTCCTGAGCCAGCTGCCCACTGGTCATAAAGAGGCCCTGGTTCTCCACCTGTTTCATCAGGTACTCCCCCTCCCCCCAGTGCCTGCAAACGAGGGTCCAAGGAGAGGGAGACAGAGCCCCCTCCTCTTCTCCACTGGTGTGTGTGTGGGGGGGGGGGTTGTTTGGGCTATGACGCACCACCAGACCAGCCTTTCTGGGACGGCCATCCCATCCCCCTTATTGACCTTCATGGGGGGGGGGGGGGGCTGCGCAGGGCAGGCTGCAGACCTGGTCCTAGGAGGAAGGAAAGGGGGAGGGAGCCCGAATAGAGGGTTGGGGGGGCATAGCTTCGTTCCACACGGGAGAGATTCTTCCTGGCTCTACTGACCGCCAAGTGACCCTCAAACAATCGTCTGCTGACCCTCTGCTGGGGCTGCGTTTGCTCCACGGAGCCGCGGGGCGACGCACGGCCACAACCACAACCACAACCAGCCCCAGGAACCCGCCTGGTTCTGTCCCAGCAAACGGCCAAAGCCACGGGGGGCTTCCTGGAGTCCTGCCGCGGTCCGTCCTCACCGGCCGCCTGGCTCCCCTTCGCAGACCCTCCGCTCTGACTCGCCCCTCCCCGCCCGGCGCCCCCAAATCTCCGGCCGCAGCGACCCACCGCTGGCCGCCGCCTGAGCTGAGTTGGGACGGCGAGCCGCCGCGCAGGTGAGCCGCGCTCTGGCAGCCCAGCTCGGCGCCGGCCGTTGCTCCCTCCCCCCCGCCCTGCGCCGAACTCCGGACGCCGCTCGCCCCGACGCCCCCCTCGCCCGCCCGCCCGCCCGCCCGCCCATGGGGCAGCCCTGACCCGGAGGTGGGCGCGTCCTCCGCTTCCTTCCCGAGGAGGCCCGGCGGGGCGAGCAGGACGCGCGGGCTGCGCCGGTTCCCCGGCCCGCCGCCTTCTTGGCCGCCGCCACGTGGTGCCAGGAGGGGGAGCCGGCGAGAGCCCAGTAAGGCCGGGCTCCAGCCGCTGCCCGTCGCCGGCCCAGGACAAGCCGGGCTGCGGGGCGCTGCCTGCCGGGGGCGGAGGGGGGGCGGCGTACTCGGGGACTCCGGCAGGGCCAGGAGCGCGCGGCCTCCGGGCAGGCGGGGGTTCCTGGCCGCTGGAGGGCGGGTGAATCAGCAGCCGCTGCCGCTATGGGCCCCGCCTAGACGCCGCCCTGAGCCGCCCGAGGGAGGCTCGCCCGGGGGGCGCGGATTGGCGGCGGGACGGAGGGCAGGGCTGCTTCCCGGGGGGAGGTGACGCGTAGCCCCGCCCGCCCCAGGTGAGCCTCTGTCGGCCGCATGGAGCCCGCCGGGAGCCGCCTGCGGGGCAAGCCCTTCTACGGGCGCGAGTGGGCGCTGGGCCGGCTGGCGCTGAGCCTGGAGGGGGGCGGCGGGGTGCTGGTCACCGGCGGCCCCGGCAGCGGCAAGACGGCGCTGTGCACCGAGGCGCTGTGGCCCACCTCCGCCCCGGGCCTGCGGGTGGCGCTGGGCGAGTCGGCCCTGGCCTGGCACTTCTGCCAAGCGCACGACGCCCACGGCACCTGCACCCCGCGCGCCTTCCTGCTGCGGCTGGTCCGGCAGGTCGAGCGCTGCCCGCTGTTGCCCGGCTACCGGGAGCGCCTCCGCCGGGCCGTGGCCCCCCAGCCGCTGGAAGCGGCCGCCTGCAAGGACCCGGACGAGCTCTTCCGCAGGTAAGCGGCCCCCTGCCCCGGGATGGGCTCGGCGCCTTGGCCGGCCCGGCGGAGTCCCTGCGCTGCCCTTCCCCGAGCGAGAGGATGTCCGAGGAAGCGCGGTCCGGTTGCAGCCACTCGCCGCCAGCTCCTGGCCGGCCTTCTCGGGCACATTTAAGGGCCCCCCTCCCTCCCTCCTAGGTGTCGTCGCCCCCGCCCCCTCCTTGGGTCAGACGGGCTGCTTCGTAGGGCACGCGCGGACATCGGGACCGTTTGGGCGCCCGGGATTCCCTGCCGCCAGTCTGGCAATTGAGGGGAGGGGGGGGGGGTTCAGGGAATAGGGGGCATCCTGACCCCGCAAGGCCAGCCGGTGCCATTGACCCCCCCCCCCAGGAAGAGGAACACCACCAGCCTGGGATGGCTTGGCCTGAAACCTGGGGAGGAGGAGGGGGGGGGGGGGTTGTTGTGTTGAAAGGCCCCAGCCTGATCAATGTGGCTGCTGGGTTTCCTGGAGGAGCAGAGAGGATGCAGGCGCATTTCCTGCCCGTTTCCATTCCTTGGCCGGATGCGCTTTTCCTGCCTGCTTAGCTCAGCCGCTGCCATGCGCTCTGCCCAGGTGTGGGAAGCCCGTTGGCGAAAGGGCCCGAGGGCCAGTGGCCAGAGCAGGGTCTTGGATGCTGGGTCTCTGGGGCCCCAGCAGTGAAGGCCGCCCGCCTCTTTAAGGAAGCTGCCAGGGAGTGCAGAACGCACGGGGGCCCCGGTTCTACAGAGGCTCTGCCGGCAGGGCTTTCTCAGAAGGCTGGTGGAGAGGCCTCAGTGGGAGCTTCCAATGGACTTGCGTCCGGTCCCTCTCTCTGCCTTCAATGGCCTTTTGAGGCTCCTGCTCCTTTGAAGGTCCCTGTCTCTCCAGATGCCGCTCCCAAGGCAGCTCTAGGTTTACAGGCGCCATGGAACCAACCCTACCTGTGGCTGTGAGGGGCGCCTGGCCTGGGCCTCTTGGCTCCCTTCCTCCCCGGTCAACTGTCCCCCTTCTCCCCCAGAGCAGTGCTGCTGCCCCTGCTGGACCTGCCAGCCCCCACAAAGCCTCTGCTGATCGTGGTGGATGCTTTGGACGCAGCCCAGAGAGACCGCCAGGAGGAGGAGGAGGAGGAGGAGGAAAGGGGCCCCACCCCGGGGCCCAGCAAGTCCATTGCCCAACTTCTGGGAAGCCACCTGCGGCTGCTGCCCCCCTGGCTGCTCCTGGTCTGCAGCGCCCGCTCTCACAGCCAGGGGGTGCTGCGCCTCTTTCCTGGTGAGCATGGCCCTTGGGGTGGGGCAGGGGAGAGCCTCTCCAACAGACCTGCTGCAGGCACAGCTTCCCACGGAGGGAGGGGGTCCTTGACGGTTCAGTCCCGGGGGAGGGGGAATGGAAGAACAAAGGAGAGATCTTGCAAAGCAGCTGCCTGTGACACGGGGGCGGACGGGGGCCAAAGGGGTGGGGAGAGTTGCCACGTTGATGCTGGGCGCTTTGCTTGCTAGGGCCCTGGGCCCTCTGGCCCCGCAGGAGGGAGCCAGGGTAGGGCAGGCCCTTGTCTCATTCCGCCTCTTCCCCCGCAGGATTCCGACACCTGTGCCTCGATGACCTCCAGAGGGAACCCGTCATCTGTGATGTGCAACACTACATCTTTGCCCGGCTGGACCGGGAGGAGGCGCTGCGGTGGCGCTTCACTCAGGATGGGACCGGAGCCCTGATCCAGCTGCACCTGAAGAGCAACGGCTGCCTGCTGTACCTGGAACAGGTGTTGGACAGGGTGGGGGAAGAGTTGGTGCCCCCTCAAGAGGTTCGTCACATCCCAGGGACGCTGTCTGGACTGTACCTGTGGCTCTGCCGGCGCCTCTTCCCACACAACCAGTTTGCCACCATCCGCCCTCTGCTGGAGGCCCTGCTGGCAGCCCCTCGCCCCCTGGTGCCTCGTGAGCTTCACACGGCCGTCTGGGCATGCCACCCAATGCTCTGGGAGAGTTTTCAGGACTGCCTGGCGACCTTGGCAGGGCTCCTTCAGAAGAGCCCGGCTGGCACCTGCACCTTCTTCCACGTCAGTTTTGCCGAGTGGCTTTGTGACATCAAGCGTTGTACGTGGAAGTACCTCTGCTGCCCAGCCCGAGGGCACGCACTGCTTGCCGTGAGCGCCTCCTGCCGGGCACCAGAACTAAGCCCAGAGGAGGTGATTGACCTGGCCCGGCACTTGCTGGCTTCCGAGCTCGGCCTTGAGGCCTGGCAGCTGGCGCTGTGGCTGGTGTGGTGCCGGGTGCCTGTGGAGAGCTGCTTGGGGCCGGAGCTGCTGGTGCCCTTGGAGCCGGCAGTGCTGGAGCTGCTGGTGCTGGCAGGCATTCGCCTGGGGGAGCGAGGACCAGGCCCCTCCCTGCACCACGCCTTAGAACGGGAGGATTCTGTGCGGCTGCTACTAGAAAACGGCACCAGCGTTAACCAGCGGGATTTGGATGGGCGCACGTGGCTGGCCAGTGCCGCCCACAGCGGCAACCATGAAGTGGTGGGGCTGCTCTTGACTCACGGTGCGCAGCCAGAGGCCCCCGATCACCACGGACAGACCCCCATGACTTTGGCTGCTCGCCAAGGACACACCAAGGCCCTGCTTTGCCTGCTGGCGCACGGTGCCAAGGTCAACTGTGCAGATCACAAAGGTTGGACGGCGTTGCGTGCGGCCGCCTGGGGCGGTCACAGCGAGGCCGTTGACATTCTGCTGCAAGCTGGTGCCCGTGTGGATTGCGCCGATACCGAGGGGAGAACAGCACTGAGGGCCGCCGCCTGGGGTGGCCATGAGGACATTGTGGCCACTCTGTTGAAGCACAGAGCAGATGTCAACCGGGCCGATTCTGAGGGGCGCACGCCACTCATTGCTGCTGCCTACATGGGCCACAGAGGAATTGTGGCTCTGCTGCTGAGCCACGGAGCTCGTGTCGACCACGCTGACATGGATGGACGGACAGCTCTCTCAGTTGCCGCTCTGTGCATTCCGGTGAGCCGTGGCTGTGCCAAGGTCGTAGAGCTTCTTTTGGATCATGGTGCTTCTCCAGGGCGGGCCGACCGGGACAACGTGACTCCCTTGCTGGCAGCTGCCCACGAAGGCCACGTGGATGTTGTGGAGCTCTTGCTGGAAGCTGGGGCTGAAGTGGACCAGGCTGATTCCAGAGGCTGCACCCCACTCTTGGCTGCTTCCTCCATGGGCCATCGGGCGGCGGTAGAAACTTTGCTGCTTTGGGGGGCAGCCGTTGACATCCTAGACAGGGAAGGCCGGACGGCTCTTGGTGTTGCAGCTGGACAAGGCAGGGAAGGCGTTGTCCAGGCTCTGCTCAAGCGGGGCTTGGATGGAAACCACCTAGATGGGCTGGGCTGGGCCCCACTGCACTTGGCGGCCTGGCAGGGCCACCCCAGGACGTGCACAGCTCTTGTGGAGGCGGGAGTCCGTGGAGGCGAGCCGAACCGGGACGGCCGCATCCCACTGATGCTGGCAGCCCAGGAAGGACACACGGAAGCTGTGCAGCTCCTGCTTGAGCACCGCTCCCCCATCGACCACCAGGGCTACGATGGGCTCTCGGCCCTGGCCCTGGCTATGTTGGCCGGACACCACAGCACCGCTGAGCTGCTTTTGCGCAAGGGGGCAGAGGTGAACCTGTCTGACTCCGAGGGTCGGCCCATGCTGTACCTTCTGATGCTGGAGGGCTGCCTGGAGATGGCCGAACTGTTATTGGCGCATGGGGCCAGGCTGGAGGGGCGGGATCTCCAGGGCCGCACGGCCTTGCATGTCACCTGCTGGCATGGGCAGGTGGAGGCCACCCAGCTGCTGCTGAGCTACGGAGCGGACGTGGATGCCCTCGACAAGGAACGCCGTTCAGCCTTGCACATGGCTGCCTGGCAGGGGCACAGGAGCATCGCGCGCCTGTTGCTGGTGAGGGGGGCGCGGCCCAACCACAGTTGCAGCCAAGGGGCCACTGCTCTGGGCGTGGCCGCGCAGGAAGGCTGGGCTGAGGTGGTGAGGGTCTTGCTGGAGCACGGGGCCAGCCCTGATGTCCGGGACAAGGCAGGCCGCACCCCAAGGTGGCTGGCAGCCAAGCGGGGCCAGCAGGCCGTGCTGAGGCTGATGGAAGGTCCCAGAGGCCGCCCAGGGTCGGCCTCTCCCCAGCTGGGCTCTTCCAGCAGTTCGGCCAGTAGCCTTGTTCCTGCGGCCAGTCTGGGTTCCACCAATACGCAGGCCTCCCACGGCTCTTCAGCCACAGCACCCCCTTTCCACTCCCTTGCTGCCGCCCCCCAAATAGTTCCCCTGGACCCACTCTCGGGGGCACAGCAGATGCCCTGGGACACCCCACCCCATCGGCCCCAGCCAGGTCCCTCGGCCCTTCAGCCGGCTCCAGCTCAGGACAAGCCTAGCCGGGAACCCCAGGGGGGGCTGATCTCCCTTGACACGCTAGCCCCCCACCTGCACCGCAAGGCAGCCATCAAGCTGCAGTTCGAGGGCCCCACTAGCGGCTATCACTACAAGCAGGAAACTCCCCTTTGATCGGGGGGGGGGGCGATCTGCAGCCACCAGGGCAAGGCCTGCCTGGCTGATCGGCGAGAGGCTCGGTCCTCGGCACGGAGGGCTTTGGCCCTCAAGGCTGGGAATGCTGAGGGGGTCCACTTTAGGCCCCCTTTGGGACCCCCGGTGCCCACCCCAAGACTCGCTCCATGTTTGGAAAGGGGGGGCCCATCCAAGAAGGGGGGGAAGAAGCGCCACAGTGGTGTCAGAGGCATCACCTGCTTCATAGCCGCGTGAGGGTCCTGTTCCTTGCCCAGGAAAAGGGGCCGGTGACCCCCGGCTGCCAGTACGAAGAGACAGCCAGGCCCCAGCTGGCTTCCTGCACATATAAACCACACAATGCCTGCCTGCGCACAACCTCTATGCACAAAAGAGCCACCATTACGGGTTAAGAGGATGGCCTTGAATCACACACCACCCAGGCCTCTTACACTCCCCTGTGGCCTTGTGTGAATTCAGCTGCTGACTCTGGCCTGGGTGGCCTTTGAAGGCCTGCTGGGAAGGGAGGGAGGGAGGGAGGGGGGCCCTTAAACTTCACTACCTCCAGGTGGGGTGATCCTGGTGCTTCCTGCCCAAGCAGCTCCCACCACAGCCCAGTCGGCCCCTTGGGGCTCTGCTGCTGCGTGGAAATGATGGGGCGCCCAAGCGGAAGAAAAGGCCCGGTGCCTGATGCTGCCCATGTCCAGGCCCAGTTCTGTGGCGGCAGCAGAGCCCATAAGAGAACCAGGACGTCCCCACGGCATCCACTGCCTGCCCCCCCCCCCCTTGGGCCGGGTGGTTCTGTTCGCACTTTGCCTCTCTTTGGGGAGAGCAGCGCCTGAGTGAGTCCGGGAGAGCCTGGCGCCAGCACTGCCAGGGAGGGCCCTGCCCGTGGGCACTCTCGGTCTCCCCGCTGGCTGCTCTCGATGAGACCCCCTCCCTCTGCCTGGCTGTGGGGGGGGGGAGCAGCGGGGAAGGGGGCCCTTTTGCTGCACAGAGGCAGAGGAGAGAACTCAATAAAGATTCAGCTGACTCGGGTGGTCCTGTCGCCTTGTCTGTTGGGGGCCCTTGGGGTGAAGGAGAGGAGGACCCGGGTGGGGTGGGGAAGGTGGGCGGACATGGGCCCTCGGAGCCTGGGGGGGGCAGGGGTCCCGTCCTGCACCAGGCCTGAAGGGTGCAAAGAAGCTGCTCCAGGCCAGGCGTATCAGGTGGGCCAACCTGGCTGGAAGATGCTACCGGCTGCTCTGTGAAGCTTCGGTCGGCGGCTTCCTCGCCAACGGCCACTGGACTGAGGCTGGACGGTCCTGTGCCAGAAAGGCCACGGTGGATCAAGCCCTTGAGTGGACACCGGGAGGGGGAGGTCAGGCCAGGTGACCTCCAGGGTCCCTTCCGACGTCTTTGGGAAACCTGGGAGGTGGCCGAGTGGGGTCTCCTGAAGGCCCTGCCAGGAGCCGGCCTGCTGCCTTTGGAAGCCTCCCGCTCTCCTGCGTAGAGTCCCTTCCGCTTTCCTTCCAGCCGGGCCAAGCAAGCCGGGCTTTGCGCTCTTTGTTACCCAGCAGTTGAGCTGACCACGTTGTGGGGTCTAGAGGCTGAGGGGTTCTTTGCCCAGGGAGTCCCTTTCCCCCACCCCACCCACCCTTTTGCCTTTTGGACCCCCTGAACTGCTTCAGCCCCCCCGGAGGCCTGCTTGTGTGGGCGGAGGGCGGTTTTGGTGGGCAGTTCTTAGCCGGCCTCTGAGCGGCCCAAGGGGGGCCTCCCAAAGGTGCTTTGTCCAGAGGCCCAGACTCTCGTCCAAGAAGCTTCTTCAGAGGAACTGAACCGGAGAAGCCTCTTGGATGAGAAGTGAAACGCCTTCCAGGAGAAAGAAAGAAAAAGAAAATCTGGGGAAACTGCCTTTGGGCGCTCCGTAGAGATAGCCATGAACAACCGGGGGGGGGGGGGGGGGCAAAACCAGGACAAAGAGCATCCTGAAGGGCAGAGCAAGGAGCAGCCTTGCCAGGGTGGTGCCTGGGTCCCTGCCTCCCTCCCTCCCTCTGGGTAGGAGCCCTTCCTTTAGCCAAAGCCTCCCGGGCGGCTGGTACTACTGAGGGCCCAGGGGAGCCATCCGGGGGCGACCAGGGCGGCCGTTGCCAGAGCCCGCCCTGTCAGCAGTGGGGCTCCAAGGCTGCCAACGGATGGCTCGAGGGCTGCTAGTGGGTGCAGCCAGAGAAGAGTGGCAGCAGCCTCCCTTATGCCATCCAGGCAGCTCTCAGTGCAGCTGTGCCCAACGGCTCTTCTGCAGCAGTGGGGCAGGCTGGGCTCCCACAAGCTCTACAGCAGCTGCACCAGCTGGTCCGGGCACGGCTGAATTCCAGCACCACAGAGAGGCCCCTGGTGCGCCAGGGAAGGAGGCCCAGGGGAGCATGCATGGGCGCAATTCAACTGGCCAACCTGACCAGGCCAAACACACCCGTGCCTCACTCATCACATCTCCTGTCTAGACTAGCACCAGGCACTCTAGGTGGGGCTGCCCTTGAAAGCCATTCTGGAGCTGCAGCTGGTCCAGATGGTAGCAGCTCAAGCAAGCCTCACTTGCAGGAGGTGCCCCTTGCAATGAATGGCGCTCTGGGTGCCACATTTAAAGCCTCATAGATGGCACCCCCCTACCTATAGAAGGGGCTGCTCCCAAAAGTTTCTTCCCAGCCAACGGTGGGAAGAGAGGATCCCTCAGGATTCCCCATCTTACAGAGAACCATCGACAGGAATCTCAGAGGCTTGGTGAGCAGATTGCGCCCCCCCCCTTTCACACACACATACAGAGAGAGGGAGGGGAGGGGAAAGGGAGGGGGGAAGACTGGGGGAGCATCTCTTTTTCTCTGGATCTGCTGGGATTTAGGAAGGGGACCAGAACTCCTTGCTGGGATGTACCGAAAGGGATTCCTTGGGTGATCCACTCTTGGGATTCCTTGGCCTAGAAGTTCTTATTTATTTATTTTATTTATTTATTTATTCGATTTCTATCCCGCCCTATCTCCCAAAAGAGGGACTCAGGGCGGCGCACAGGGACTTAAAAACCAACAATACAAAAGTACAAATTCTACAAAATTTAAAACAACTATTAAACCATTTAACCCGTGCTAAAAGAGACAATCAATTTAAAACCCAAATCTAATAAAATATAGTTGTAGCAGCTATGCCAGGCCGGCCATACAGAAAAAGTAGGTTTTTAAAGTCCGGCAGAAGAGGCGAAGGTCGGTGATAGTCTGGAGGTCTGGGGGGAGGTCATTCCAAAGGGCGGGGCCTGCCCAGAGAAGGCTCTTCCCCTGGGCATCGCCAGCCGGCATTGTCCAGCGGACGGCACCCTAAGGAGGCCCTCCTTGTGGGAGCGGACAGGTCGAGTGGAGGTATGCGGTAAAGGCGGTCCTGCAAGTAGCCAGGCCCACTGCCATGGAGCGCTTTAAAGATGGTCACTAAAACCTTGAAACGGACCCGGAAGGCTACCGGCAGCCAGTGCAGCTCGTGCAGGAGAGGTGTTACATGGGAGTATTTTGAAACTCCCAAAATCCCCCGCGCAGCCGCATTCTGCACCAGCTGGAGCCTCCGGGTGCATCTCAAGGGCAGCCCCATGTAGAGAGCATTACAGTAGTCCAGGCGCGAAATGACAAGAGCTTGAGTAACTGTCTGTAAGGCGCCACGATCCAGAAAGGGGCGCAACTGGCGTATCAGGTGCACCTGATAGAAGGCCCCCCTGGCCACGGCCGTCAGATGTTCATCTAGGGACAGCCGGGAATCCAGGAGGACACCCAAGTTGCGGGCCCTTTCTGCGGGGGCTAGCTGTTCCCCCCCGATAGCCAGAGATGGAACTAACTGGCTATGTCGCGGCGCCGGAAACCACAGCCACTCGGTCTTGGACGGATTGAGTCGGAGCCCGTTCCTCCCCATCCAGGCCCGCACGGCCTCCAAACACCGGGACATCACATCGGCGGCATCGTTGGGGTGGTTTGGGGTAGAGATGTACAGCTGGGTGTCACTAGCGTACAGATGGAATTCTACCCCAAAACCACGGATGATCTCGCCCAGCGGCTTCATGTAGATGTTAAACATCCCTTAGACCGATACGCTCCCACAGAGAGGGCCTTCTCAGGGTGCCGTCGGCCGGACAATGCCGACTGGTGACACCCAGGGGAAGAGCCTTCTCTGTGGCGGGCCCAGCCCTTTGGAATGACCTACCCCCTGAATTACGTACTATCACCGACCTCCGCCTCTTCCGCCAATGTCTTAAGACATATTTGTTTCAACAAGCCGGCCTAGCCTAACCTCCCATGGGGACTTTTAGGTAGTTTTAAATTGGGTTCTTAAAATTTGGTTTTAGCGCAGGATAGGTTATTTAATAGTTTTTTAAATTATATTTATTGTATTTTGTATGTTTTTAAATTTTCCTGTGCGCCGCCCTGGGTCCTTCGTGGAGAAGGGCGGGATATAAATTTAAATAAATAAATAAAAATAAATAAATAAATAAATAAACAGGAGGGGCGAGAGGACCGACCCCTGAGGCACCCCGTAAACAAGGGGCCTCGATGTCGACCTCTGCCCCCCCGCCAGCACAAACTGCGACCGGTCGGAGAGGTAGGAGGAGAACCACCGCAGTACGGTGCCTCCCAACCCCAACCCCTCCAACCGGTGTAGCAGGATACCATGGTCGATGGTATCGAAAGCCGCTGGGAGGTCTAACAGGACCAGGATAGAGGAATAACCCCTATCCCGGGCCCTCCAGAGATCATCCATCAACGCGACCAATGCCGTCTCCATGCTGTACCCAGGTCGGAAGCCGGACTGGCGCGAGTCTAGATAGGCAGTTTCCTCCAGGTGCTGGGGGAATTGTCATGCCACCACACTCTCAACAACCTTCGCCACAAAGCGAAGGTTGGAGACTGGACGATAGTTAGATAAAACATCTGGGTCCAGGGAGGGCTTCTTGAGGAGGGGCCTCACCACCGCCTCTTTCAAGACGGTTGGTACAAACCCCTCACTCAAAGAAGCGTTAACAATTCCCTGGAGCCAGCCTCGTGTCACCTCCTGGGAGGCCAGTACAAGCCAGGAGGGACACGGGTCCAATAAACATGTAGTGGCATTCAGCTGCCGCAGCATCCTGTCCATGCCATCGAGAGTCACGGGGTCTCAGCCCAGGTGACGGTCTCAAGACCTGTCTCTGTCACCTCGTCCGGACCAACCCAATTGGAGGCTAATTCGCTCCGGATCTGAGCGATTTTATCCTGCAGATAACATCCAAATTCCTCTGCCCTACCCTGCAAGGGATCTTCCCGCGGCCTCTGTTGGAGGAGGGAGCGGGTCACCCTAAACAGGGCGGCAGGGCGGTTATCTGCGGATGCGATGAGAGTGGCGAGATGTTCCCATTTCGCCACTCTCAGCGCCACGAGGTAGGTCCGCAAATGCGACCTTACCCTTGTCCGGTCAGATTCGGTACGAGTCGACCTCCAAATGCACTCTAGGCGTCTCTTCCGGCGTTTCATTTCCCTCAGCTCCTCAGAAAACCAAGGAGCCAAGGTAGAGCGACGCCGGGTGAGAGGCCGCAGTGGCGCGACCCGGTCCAGGGCCCCCGTGGCCGCTAAATCCCAGGCGGCCACAAGGTCCTCAGTTGGACCTTGTGGCCGCCTGGTATTGGCCCAGGTATTGGCCCAAGCTCCGTCTGGACCCTCTCCGGGTCCATCAGGCGCCTGGGGTGGAACCATCTTGGGATATCAGGTTCCGCCTCCCCGCGGTGGGGTGCAGCGGTTGGAAGCGGTTGGAAGCTGAATTCTTACAGTGGCAGTCAACCTGGTCCCTAGCGCCCCCTAGTGGGCGTTCCAGCTTTCATGGGGGGGGGGCGGTAGGGGGGTTTTGTCCGATACTGAAGCACTTTCCTTTTTTTAATTTCATTGACTTCCCTACTTTATCAATCACCTTTACTGTGGAACCAGTGGGCGGGTAGAAAATGTCACTACTAACAGAGATACAAAAGTGGGCAGGTTGACTTCCTCTGCCATAGAATCTGACTGGCTGCCTCCTGGGATGGCTAAATCTTGCTTGTTTGTGATCAGGTGTGGCTGCCACCCTGTGGGAGCATTTGCAAGGAAACCTGCTCCCCCCACCCCCGCCCGCCCGCCCGGCTGATGCAGTCCGGCCTTTGAGATCCTGTTACTGGAGCCGATATCAATAGAGCTTCAACCGGAAGTCTTGGGGAGTGGGTTTCCTCCTTCGTCCAACCTCGCAGGGCTGGCTCTCCCTCTGCGTCACATGCACACACACACACACACACACACCCCATGGCAAAGGAAGGGCGCTGCTTCCTCCTCCTCCTCCTCCTCCCGCCCAGGTGATGCAAGCAGAGCCCCCTTTGTGACTTCACAGGCCAGGTGGGCTTCTCTGCTGGTGCCCTGGCCCTGCTGCCTCCAGGACCCTGGGGGAAAACCCTCCTCCGGAGCTTCCCAACTGGCTCCCCCCTGTCTCTCCTGGCTCCCCTCATGGCCCACCCTGCCACAGACCCCTTGCGGGCCACCCTCGCAGCAGGCAAGATGGACAGTGGAGGGAGCCCGAGTCTCAAGGTCAGCGAGGCAGATGCCAACTGGGAACTGATCCGGGACAAGGTGAGATCTCGTAGGGCAGAGCTGGCACCATGAAGGCCTCTGCGCCCAGCCTGGATGTGAGTCAGGGGCGGCAGCAGCAGCAGCTGAGGCAGAACAGGAGCCCTGCACGCCCTTGGCCTGGATGGGGAGGGGCTCGGCAGCTGCAGGGGCGGTTCCAGGGGCAGCCCTCACTTGCCAGGAGAGCTCTGGACACCTCTGGGCCTGCCCATTTGCTCATGGGCGAGCTAACGGTTCTCTCGACTGACGGAGAGCGTTCCCAAACCCACCAATTGGACGGAGGGAGGGAGGCCCTTGCAATCTGAAAGGATGGCAGCCGAAGGAATGAGATCCTGGCAGGAAGAGGAAGGCCATTCACAAGTGAAATTGAATCTATGTGTCCCAGGATTATGTTGCAGGATCCAATCTGGGTCGGTCACCAGGACCAGGGCTTTAGGCTTCCCAGCTTTCGGCCTCCTGCAGGAGCCCATCCGGAGGGAGCTTCTCTCTAGCAGCTGTGGGCTCTTCTGTGCGATGGCGTTTGAGTGGGGGAGGGCTTTGCAATCAACACCTTGAAAGCCACACCCCACGAGGCACCAGGTCAATGCCCAGAAGAGCCCAGAAGAGCCCTCCCTCTGCTGGAGAGAAGCTCTCCCTGTGGATGGGCTCCAGCAAGGGTCCAAAAGCCTAAAGGTCCTGGTGACCGACCCAGATTGGATCCTACAGAAAGATTTCTCCAGTTTGGCTCAAGCTGGTCTTCCGCCTGATCGCCAGTGGGGGTCCCTGATCAATAGGGGAGGACCAGCGGGAAGCAGCCCAGAGCTCAGCCTTAACCTGGGTAGATTCTGCAGGGGCAGAAAACGCCAAATCCCGCCTGGAATAAGGCAATGGGAAGCCGCCTCCAGACTGGCATTGTTGCCAAGAAAACTGGGTAGATGGGATGGCACCATTAAAGGCAGGTTGGGCAAGAGCTGTTCACACACACAGGGGGTGGGGGGATGGGCTCTCCACCAGCAGCAGGAGCCGCTGAGCTGGAAGAGCGAACCGGAGGGGCTGGGCAGGGCTCCAAGGGCTGCCCAGGGCTGTTGCTGCTGCCCAGAAGAAAGTGGCCGCTGAGGGGGGGGGCGCTCTTGGCTCCTCAGCTTCCATTTTGAGGAGAAAACCAGGGTTCTGCGTGGGCAGGGAAGGGAGGGGCTGGGGCCCCGAGTCTCCTCCCGGCAGCCCATCCCCCAGGCAGCCCACCCAGGGGTCACTTGAAGAGGAGGGACTTCGACTCCCAGAATCCCTGCTGGCTGTAGAATTCTGGGAATTGAAGTCCCACTGCCTCCAAGGGGGGGCAAGGCTGGCCTGTCAGGTGAGACGGGCGCCTTCCTGGCGGCCTTTGAAGAAGGCGGAGGCTCTTCCCTGCGGATCCTCCCAGGGAGGGGCATGCCTTGGAGAGCCTGCCAGGGGCGATGGAGGGCTGGGCAGGAGGAGGGAGGGCTGGAAATGCAGGGGAGGGGGGAGCAGCCCCAAAGGATGGGACCCAGCACCTGGCAAGGAAGAGTTGCGCATGGTGGGATCCTGCAGCGGAGGGAGAAGGGAGGCTGGGGAAGAGCAGGAGGCCAAGGGCTTCTGGGACGGGGGTGGAAGCGCCCAAAGGCAGCCGCGTCAATGCGGGAGAGTCCGGTTGCGTCTCCCAGGGATGCCAAGCCCTCTGCATGCATCCCGGCCTCTGGGCAGACGGGTCCAGGCAAGAGCCCCGGGAGGAGGAGGCAGGAGGGGAAAAGCCAGAGGGATCCTTTTCCGGAGGTGGTGGAGAAAATCTGGGTGGAGCAGAGGAGGGATCTTTCTCAGGAAATCATGGGCGATCTCAAGAGCCCAAACACCGCTTGGAAAACCCGCTTGGCCGGTCTGTGAGGTTCCAAAGCCCCGCAGAGGGCAGGCCACAAGCGCCCCACTTCCCAGCCAGTGGGCGAGGGAGAAGCAGAGTCCCAGCGTCCCTCTCTCTGCTGAGAGGGAGGGGAGGGGGGTTCACTGGCTCCCCCAGATGGCTCAGGTCCCAGAGGTTTCATTTTCTCTTGAAACAGGCTGAGCGGTGGCATCTTTCCCCGGCCCCTCCCTCCCTCCCATGCGTGGCCCTTCCCTTCCGGCGACACGTCTCCTCCCTACAGGCAGGGAGGCCCACTCTCCCCCTCTGTCTCCCCGCAGGTCATTGAGGAGCGCTTCGGGCCCACCGTGGTGCCGGTGCCCTTCCTAGAAGATGCCGCTTCCTACGACCTCCTGACAGTGCTGATCAAGAAGGCCCAGCTGGGGCAGAGCCTCCTGCGCAAGCAGAGCTGCCTAGTGCCCATTGGGTCCCTAGAAAGCCTGCTGCCTGGGGGCCCCGCCCCCAGGGAGCTGACCCACTGCACCCGCGAGTACAGCGCTCGGGTGAGGGGCGAGTCCCGCTACGAGGAGACGCGGCTGGTGGACGGGACCCTGCGTCACATCCGCCTCTGCATGGCTGGCGTCCATAAGAAGGTGGCCTTCTTGGCCCTGCGTCCCGGGACGGTGGCCCTGCGCCCCGACCTGCCCTGGCTGCGCGCCCAGAGCAGCCTCTATGTGGTGCACGAGGTCTTCTATGCCAGCAGCCTCTCGCTGGCTGTCACTCAGGAGGCCGAGCACCGGCACTTCGCCCAGGAGCAGCCCCTCCCCGTGGCCTTCTCCTGCCTCAAGTTCGCCCTCAGCCACAAAGGCGTGCTGGGCTCCCAGAAGCCCATGGGCCACAGCCTGGCCGCCAGGGCAGCCTGGGTGAGGATGGCCATGCTAGAGGCTTCTCCCCCAGCCAGGGCTCTGGAGGCCCCCCTGCCCAGAGAGAGCACGGCCCTGCGCAAGCGATGGAGGGCCCTGGGCAGGCCCCTGCGGACAGTGGCAGGTGAGGAAACGGGGGGGGGGCACGCTGCCTTCACCCTCCAGGCAGGGATGGAGTCACTGGGCTTCCCCACCCCACCCTGTCCCCCCTCCCCAGAAAACGGAACCCAGGAGGGCCTGTTTCTCCCTAGGGGAGCTTCCGACAGCTTTCCCAGCAGGCTCTCCCCCGGTGGCGTGCCGGGCAACCCCCCCCCTCCCTCCCTCCCACCGGCTGGTCTCTTCTAGCATGGCTGGAGAGCAAGGCCTCCCTGTTCACTGTCTCCCTGCCCCGGAGACGGACATCCTACCCACTCCTCTGCCAATAGTGGTAGTAGCAGTGAAGGGGGAGGGGGAGGATTTGGGATTCTCCAGCCACGACCCCCCCTCCTTGCTCTGTGTCCCCACAGGGAAATGGCCCTTCAAGCAGCGACGGCCCAAGCTGGGCTTCTCCTGCGGCAGCCTGGCTGACCCCGAGAGGCACTGCATGTCCCTGCCCCTCCTGCAGAGCATCGCGGCCGCCGAGAGCGACACGGAAGAGTGACCTGGACGGCAGCCCCCACCCCCACCCCTCCTCCAGCAATAAATGGCCTTTTTTCGCATGTAGCAATGCCCAGACTCTGGCCTGGCTCGGGGGGGGGGGGCTGTTGTCCAGACAGGCAGGGGCTTTTCTTCATGGGGGGGGGCGGGGGGCAGCAGGGCTCCTCCAGCTTCCAGAGGGCAAAGATGCACATCATGGATCCTTGGCAAGCTGGCCCTAAGGGAGGGCTTCCGTAGCATGGCTGCCCAAAGCCTGGTTAGGGAACTTGTGGTGCCCCCCAGTGGGAAATGAAGAGGCCCCCAAAGGAGCAAGTGGGTCCCTGCCCCTCCCAGGGGGCAGAGAGGGAGAAGCTCCGGTGAGAGGGCTGGCCATGGAGACCCTCATGCCCAAGGCCCCCCTCTTGATGGGCGGGAGGTGGCCCCTCCCCAGACACACCGCACAGGGCAGAGGCGTCTTCTTATATAGATATATATATTGCAACAAACAATTTTTTCCAGAAAAAAACATTCATTCCCAATAAATTAAAAAGGTCCATTTCCTGGTATGGAGTTTTAAAAAGGAAGGGGCCTCCCTGCAGGTGCCCCCTCCTCAAGCGGGCAGGAGAGGCGCTGGGGGTGTCACTCCGGGGGCTGCTCCAGCAGGAAGGGCGAGGTGACCGCGTGGCTCTGGGCGATGGCCGCCAGCTCCTTGAGGAACTCGCTGAAGATGACGGCGCAGTAGACGGCGTTCTTCACCCGCAGCGCTTCGCTCTGCTTCTCGGCCGAGCCACGGAAGAGGGAGCCGCCCGAGAGCGCCTGCAGCACCTGGCCTTCGCGCACATGCTGCAGGGCCAGCTGGGCGGCCTGGCGGGCCCGTGTGGGGCTGTTGGTGTGGCGCATGATCAGCTCCCCAATGGTGGGCTTGCGGCTTTTCACTGGCGGGAGAGTGAGCAGGGGTCAAGATCGGCAGCCTTAGGGCCAGTGGAGCTCCTCCCTTCCACCCCCAGTGACCGCCAGGTGCCCTTTCTCCCCCATGCCCAGTCCCCATGGGCAGATCCCCGGCCACGACCAGCCTTGCTCACCAAGGGCCTCGGGACGGCGCAAAGGGGGAAGGGGGTTGGTGGCATCCAAGGCGTCCGGCCGGGCCCGGGAAATCAGGTACTTCCTGGCCTTGAAGAGCAGTGAGGGGAAGTCCTCCTGGCTGGCCGCGAAACCCTCGATTTTGTTCTTCACGGAGCCCAGGACCTGCCGGAGGGGGAGAAGCCGTCAGGCCGTCAGCCACCCTCCACAGGGGGGCCTCCTCCTCCCCACTGGCCGCAGGGCTACCTGGAGGAGGGACTTGACGCTGGGCTGGAAGACCATGTTGGTGTTGAGCAGGAAGGAGCGCAGGAGGGGCTGCGGGTAGCAGGCGAGCTGAGCCAGCAGCCCTGTCAGCAGGAAGTTGACGTAGAGCGAGTTCTGTAGCATGTTCTCCAGCTTGGCCAGCAGGATGGCCAGGAAGGGGCCTGCGCACACGGAGGGCCATCAGGCGGGCGGACCAAGTTGTGGGCCCAAGCCAGGCCCTGGGCCGCTGCCCAGGAGGGCCCAGAGGTAGAAAGGGGACCCATCCAGCCTCTTGGACCCGAGAGCCAGCCTGAGACAGGGAGGACTCCTCCGTTTCAACCCCACCCCGCCCACGGGCCTGGAACCACCGTCAACCGGCCCATTGACAGCAACCCAGAAGACCCCTCCCACCCCCGCCTCCCGGTCAAATGACCCGGCAGCAGCTTCCATCACAAGGGCCGTTTGCCAGATTCTTCCCTGGGATGCCAATGGACAGGGCGAGGCCGGAAGGAGGAAGCCCACCGGGGGTCCTGGGGAAAGAAACTCACCAGTGAATGGCTGGCTGGGAGGCTGCCCCGAGGCCCGGGGGGGGCTGCTGATGATCTGGGACAGGGGGTCGGCAGGCGGGGCGGGGGCCGAGCCCTCGGGGCAGGACGAAAAGTGGTGGTAGGCTTCCTCTTCCTCCCGGGAAAGGGGCTCAGGCTCGGGTGGGGGATCCGCGCCAGGGTCTTCCTCGCCTTGGCCCCCATTAGCCACCTCGTCCTGCAGCTGACACAGTTCCCGGTGGAACTCCTCCACCGTCAGCGGCCCCCCGTTCTCCAGAGGGGCCTGGCTCAGCCCCTCATCCACAAGCAAGTCCAGGCAGGAGGCGCCTTCCCAAAGGTTGGGGGACGGGACTGACCCATTCTCCAAGGGGCCCTCAGGGGGGCACCAGCGGCCCTTCTTGATGCCAGCGTCCACGTGGGCCCCGTTAAGCAGAGGCTGCTTGTCTTTGGTGTCCGCAGGGGGGGCAGTGCTGGGCGGCAGGGTGGCAGGGTCCCCTTCTAGGCTGGCTCCCCGCTTTTTAGTCCGGGGGGAGGCAGGTGCAGGGTCTGGCGAGGGGGCCCTGGGATGGACGGACGCGTTGGCTGCCAAAGAGGCACCCGGAGGCGGAGCTAAGGTGACGGCATTGGGCTCCTCCCCATCATAAGGAGCTGACCAGATGTGACAGGCACGGGCGCAGAGGTCGATGTTGAGCCGTGCATCCCGCAGGTATTCCAGGTAATTCCCTTCCAGCTCCGAGACCTCCTCCCACCTGCCCGGACGGTGAGCAGGGCTGCCCGCCGGCGTCCCTGGAGAGCGGGGGGTGGGACTGGGGGCCTCCGTGCTGAAGCTGGACTGGCGGCTGAAGAAGGAGATGCGAGACGGCGTGGAGGGCCTGGGGACGGTCACCACCGAGGAGGAGTCCACGCTGGGGCTGCCTTGGCCTGGGGGCACGGAGGAGGAGGAGGAGGGTCAACCAAGGTCAGAAAGCCTCCACAGGAGGGGCTCTGCGTGCGCAGGAAGAGGCGCCCCGGGAGGGAGGCCTTTCGGGTGGGGTCTCTCCACCCACCCCCAGCCTCACCCTTGGACCAGGCTGCCCGCTCCTCCTCCTGGTCAGGGCTGGGCAGGCTCTCCGGGCAGCAGCAGCGAGGGATGAGCGAGAGGAACTTGGCAGCAGCCTTGCCATACAGGTCCAGCTCCTTGACCGCTCTCTTCTGGCTCAGCATGACGTGGCTGCAGGGGATCAGGTACCTGGGGGAGGGAGCGGGGGGGGGGGGGGCAGACTGAAGAGCTGTGGCACCACCTGCAGGGTGCTTAGAGGGCCACCAGGGGGAGCCTCTTCTGGCCTCCCTTCCCCTTCCGCCCCACCCTTCTTGGGCAACAGGCCCTGCCCTTCATCAGAGGGGGGGGGCATTCTCCCCTGCAAGGAGCCCCCACTACCTCAGCACCAGCTGCAGCAGGACGTCCTCGCAGTGCAGGCCGATCAGCGTCCGGAAGAGGCTGAGGGAGACCATGCAGAGCTGGGGGAAACAAGGGGGAGGGGCAGAATTAGAGGAAGCAGCCTCCCCCCCCCCAGTTCCTCCCCCCCACCTGAACTAGGTAAAGGCCCCAAGCCCTCCCCCCCCCCTTCCTGCAACCCTGAGCTACGAAGCCCTCCTGGCAAGCGGAGCGGCTGGTCCTGGAGGGGAGGGGCTGGGAGCTGTGTGGGGCTCCCTCTGACTTGGTTTCCAGCCTCCCCCCCCCCCCGTTCCTCCCGCCCCCTCCCTTGGGTGAGAGCGGCATGTCGTGAGTGTGTGCCAGGCTGGCTGCCTCACCCGGGAGTTGCTGGCGATGCGTGCCACCAGCGTGTCCAGGATGATGGTGCTGCTGTCGTGGTGGTGGAGGAGCAGGAAGCGCAGGAAGGTCTTCAGCAGGGCCGTCTCGCTGATGCTGCGCAGGAAGAGGTCCAGGTAGGCGGTGCTGGCAATCATCTCCTCGATGGACGTCTGGCGGGCAGAGGGAGCTCAACCAAGGCCCAACGCCCGTCTCCTCTCGGCCGCTGCTCCCTCCACCCTGCGATGGCCCGTCTGTGGCAGAGCCTCCGGGGCCTCATCGCCCCCCGTAGACTAAGCAGCGGGTGTCCGGCCAAAGGCAGCCCTGCCCTCCTGCTGCCAGGGACCAAAGCACAGGCGAGGCAGTTTCGCCCTTACCTTGTGCAAAGCCGGGCCCATCACCGGCACCAGGAACCCGTTGTGGATGTAATCCACCAGCTGCTTCTGGACCAGCGGGTGAGCCACCTGCCAGGAAAAGGGACAGGGGTCAGAAGGGCTGCCCAGCCAGGGCCCCCCGAGAGGAAGAGCCGGAGGGGCAGCTCAGAGCTCCTGGGAAGACCCACAGAATGCCTCAGGAAGGGCAGCTGCCTCCCCCCCCCCCCATATATCAGGGAGGGGGGTCATAAAGAACGGCCAGAGGGGAGAGGAGGGGGCGAGGAAGGTGGACAGGGGAGGGGCAGGATCCACAGAGACCAACCTAGGAGTGAAGAGCCCTCCAAGAGAGGGGGAGGCTAGCCCTGGTTGCACATGGAGAGCAAGAGAGACCCTCTGGGCTTCTCCCACGTTCCTCCAGGTTCCGCAAGAGCTGAAGCTCAGCTCAGCCCTCCAGGGGAGACCTTCTGGGCCAGGTCTGCTCGGGGGCCGAGGGGGCTCCTGGATGCCCTTCCCCCCCCCAACCCCCACTGGACAGAGGCCTTACCTGGATGACCGCATTGCAAAACTCCAGGGAGTTCATGAAGAGGACGAGTGACGGGACTCCAATCCAGTCCTCCCGGCGCAGGAAGTGCCAGTCGTCCCCACGGACCTCAAGTTTGCGGGGCAGTGAGGAGTAGAGGGCGCTCAACCCCGTGGCCAAGACCTGGGTGGGGGTTGAAGATGCTGTCATGGGGGGGGGGGGAGAACGGAACATTCCCTCCCCCCCCCCCCCCAGTGCAGACAGCTGCCCCATCGCTCTATGAAGCAGCTTTGGCTTCCCTGAGGCCTTTCTCACCCTTGGCCCCCTGATGAAGATGCCTGGACCGCCAATCCCTAAAACTCCCCAGGCAGCAAAGAGACTCTCTCCTCCTCCATCCAGGATGCTGCCCCCCCACCACCACCACACACCCAGGGAGCTCAAGCGTTCCAGTGTCCTGGTGCCCGCCCAGGGACAAGAAGATGCCCAGGGCCCTACAGGGCGTGCCAAGCTGCCTCCTTTGCACTCCTCTGGGGGAGGGGGCAGGCAGCCTTTCCCAGTGGGAGGTGGGCAAACAGGCAGTCAAGCCCCCCTCCCTCCGATGCCCGGGTGAGCTGACTGCTGGAGACGTCAGGGCCCCCTCACGGGAAGCACCTCCACAGTCTGAGCAGCATCTGACAGGCGGGCACAGGCGGGCCAGCGCAGAGCCAGCATGCCAAGCCTGCTGACCGGCCCTGCCGCTCCTGGCGCAGACGAGGGTCAGCCAAAGGAGCCCATGGAGGAAGCGCAGCCCCGAGACAAGGAGCTGCGTCTCGGCTATTTCTGGCCTGGCATT
Source organism: Rhabdophis nuchalis (assembly GCA_039707465.1). Classification (NCBI taxonomy): domain Eukaryota; kingdom Metazoa; phylum Chordata; class Lepidosauria; order Squamata; family Natricidae; genus Rhabdophis; species Rhabdophis nuchalis. The sequence goes on from CM077649.1 coordinate 67,879,208, forward strand.
TTCAGCCTCTTCTCCTCCCTCCACAGCCTGCAATTCTGGGGGCCCACATTCGCTTCTAAAACTGGCTCTCCACTCTCTAGCAACAGGGTCACAAATAGAAGCCTCAGCTCAAAATAATGCAGAAGCCTGAAAAAATAACGGGAGTAAGAGACCCACTTGAGGACAGCTGTTCAAAATAATCATGAAAACAGAACGCCACGAGGCGGGCGTTGAATTTGGAACGAAGGCTGCAGGCTACTTTGCAAGTGCCAAGAGAGGCTCCAAAAGGCAGCTGGGTGCCAACCGAACCAGCAGAGCAATGGGTCTCCTGGGCTGGCAGGGAAAAAATACCCGGAAGGTTATTTCCGCGGCCTTACCGGGCAGAAGTAGGAGTGTTCGGTGATGTAGCGTGCAACGGTCCGGCTGCCGGACGACACGGCCATGAGCAGGAGCAGCGCATCCCGCGCCTGCTGGCCCACGACCCCCTCGTGGTGGATGAAGGGGATGAGGAGGGAGAAGAGCAGCAGGTGGGGGGGTCCCTGCTCGGAGGGGCTGTGGAAGAAGAGCTCCAGCAGCGGGGGGTCCCGGGCCACGGAGACGCACAGCTGATTCAGCAGCAGCACCAGGTTGGTCTCCAGCAGGGGCGAAGCCGGCTCGGCACACAGGGCCAGCAGCCGCAGCAGGGGGCCCACCACGGCCTTCTGGTGGAGCAGCGGCTGGTGCGCCTGGCTGATCAGCATCTCAAACAGCTTCAGCAGCTCCACTTTGCGCTCCTCGGGCACCTCCCGCTGCAGGTGCCAGCCCAGCAGGTGCTCCAGCACTTTCTCCGAGACCGCAAACTCCAGGATGGGCCCCATCGCCGGCTCGCCACGCGGGCGCTCCTCCGCCAGTAGGGTCACCATCTGGTAGGTGTTGTTGCGCACGGCACTCAGGTCATCCGCGGCCCCCGGGGCCACATGGGGCCCACGCTTCTCCAGGATCCTCAGCACCTACCAGGAGAGGAAAGGTGTTGAGCTGGGTCCCCTGAGCTGGGGTCTCTTGCACACCCATCCGGTCTGCTCCGCACACGCACTAGTTGTGGTCCCTGTGCTCCACCGCCCCTTCGCGCTGCCCCTGGCTGCCCCAAGCCGCTCACCTGGGCCACTCACCTGAGCCACTCACCTGAGCCCAGTGGTTCTTGAAGACCATCAGGCAGGTTTCGGGGTCCGCCATCACCGGGCCCTGCAGGCTGGCCCCCCGGCTTGCCCTCGGCCCAGCTGCCGCCCGGGGGTTCAGTTTGCTCAGCCAGCTCATCTTCTCCAGGGAGAGGGGCCCCCCAGATCGGAAGAGCAGGGAGGGGTGGGGGCTGCAGGCTGGTCAAAGGTGGCCTCACGTGAGGCAGAGCAGGTGAGGGCAAGCCGCCAGTCTCCCGGCTGGGGCATCCATGTCGCTACAGGCGCAGTGCCAACCTGCAGACACAAGAGACAGAAAGGGGGCTGTGAGGGGGCTGAGGGGACCCCGACTGCCCCTGCAGGAGACCCTCCAGGGCAGGAGGATCCGAACTCCAGAAAGCAGAGCCACCAAGCAAGGAAAGGGGCAGACACAGCTGGCAGGCAAATGATCCGGGCACCTTCGCAGGTGGCCACCAGCTGCTCCTAACCCCGAGAGTGGAGGGAGGCCCCACCAAGCCTTGGCTGACCCTAACCTTTCAGGAGAGTAGAAGAGACCCTCGAGTGGGGGGGGGGCAGATGGTCCCAGCCCAGCTTTCCTAGGCTAGGACTCTCCTCCCTGAGGAAGCCCAGTTTCTCAGGCAGAAGAGGCTTCTCCCAAGACCCTCAGCACCCCCCCCCACACACCCCCCAAGACCTTTGGCCTGCCCAAGGCTGCCTGTTCTTAAGGAGGACCCGGCATCCTAGCCCTGGAACAGGAACCGCAGCTGCCAAGTTCACCGTGAATAAGCAAAGAGGAGAGGCCGGGTCTGTGCCAGGGAATTCCCTCGCCAACTGCCAGCAGGGAACTGCTGCGGCTCCAGCCCCCGAGCACAAAGCCCGGAACGGCCAGGGGTCTCCTCGGGGGCCGAGGAAAGGAGGGAGGGCCCGTGCAAGAGGAGGAGGAGGCAAAGCCGTATGATGGGTAGCTGCCATCTGGGCGCCCATGGCACAAGAAGGGGCCCTTCAATGCTTCTGCGCGTTCTCTTATCACAAGCTGAACTGAGGCTCAGAAACCACTTCCTGAACGCCATTCTGCCAACGGGCAATGCCAGGGCTCCCTGACAGTTAGTGCCAAGCTTTGCAATGGCCTCTCAGCCCAGCTGGAAGGGCTCTTTCCCTCGCTCCCTGGTCCTGGCAAGACAGAAGCCCCCCATGCCCACATAAGCTCCCCAGAGAAGACCTGAAATGGAGCCCCTACGCGAAGAGGTGGAGGAGCAGGGACCGTGCCCAGGAGCCAGGCGGCCTCCAGGGGCAGCTGGGCTTCCCGAGCCGAGAGGAACACCTGACCTGCCAGCCAACAGCCGCCCCACGGCTGCTCTGGCAGAGATCGCGGCTGCTTCATCACCCGCCAGCTGGCACTGCCAGGCAGATGCTCTCGGCTCCTTCGAAGGCAAGTGTGGCCCGTTTGCAAGGACCAGCAGCCACCGCCAGCAGAGGACCCACGTGGGCTCAGCCCCATGGGCCCTCAGCTGCTGCGGCGGGGAAGCGAGCAGGCTGGCCATGGCTCCGGTTCAGCTCCTCTCCCCACAAGGTTGTGGGCAGCCAGAGGGCATGGGGAGGAGGCCTGGACAGAAGGGCACCACCAGCTACGAGTGCAGCAAGAGGATGGCTCTGCCACCACCAAAAACCAGGACCTGCTTCCCAGAAGCCTTCAGAGCGGTGCCACTGAGAGGGCGCTGTAAGTGGCATGACCCACATCTGCCAACCTAGGCCAAGGGACAGGCAGGGCAGAGGCACAGTCAACAGGCCAAGGAGGATGCCAGAAACGCAGCATCTGGTGCCAGATGTGTGTCAGAACCCTGCGCCCTGCCAAGAACCCTCGGGGGGGGGGGGGGGGGAGGGAGGGGGAGCACTTGGGGGGAAAGTGAAAGTTTAGAAAGTGGAGCTGCCTGCCCCGCACAGCCTTTCAAGGCCGGTCCAGGACGAGAGGAATGGGGATGCAAGCCAAAGCCTCTCCTTCTGCTTCTCCTTCTAAAGGGATTGGGCGGGGGGGGGGGGAGAGCAATGGGAGGAGCCTAAGCAGGGGAACATTTTGAATGGGGGGCTTTGGCTTTGCACTCCTGGGCTTCCCTCGGCTTCTAGCAAGCCGTGTATTTTGTCCCCAACCGGTGTTGTTTCTAGGATGCTCCAGCTGAGGCAGGGCGGACAGAGCGGTGGGCCCCAGGAGGAGAGGCAGGGGGGTTAGGTTGGGATTCCCCGAGTTCCCCTCACCCACCCCAGGGATGGGCTTCCTGCAAGGCCCCCTCGAAAGGCCCTCCCGCTGCACCCGTCCCAGTGGGCCAGTTATGGGCGAAGCTGAGCCCCATTTACATCTCAATTCTTTGGCCTGCCATGGCCGAGGGAGCAGCTCCCGCAACTGGCCCGAGGATGCCAGCAGGGAGATGCCCTTTGAGCCGAGACCAACCGGCTGCCCCTCTCAGCTCCAGGCGAGGCCCAGAAAGCGGCATGATTTCAGCTGACTTTCTAAAAAGGTCCCGTTGCAAAGCACAACCAATGAAGTATCTGAGTATAGATGATAACTTTTACAATCTTTCGAGGGCGCCTGCAGAAACACAAGCTTGAAGTGGAGGCTCCTCGTAGGAGTCTCGTTCCAGCATCCAATCCTTCAGCTGAGCCCCACCCACCCACCCAGACATACACCCAGAACATTCTCCGCCCCCACCTCTTGGGAGTCTTGGGGGGGGGGGCTTGGCTTTGGGTCGCTGGATCACAAAAGCTTCCCCCATGCACCAAAAACGGATAGAAATGTAAGGTTCAATTAAGCTCAAGCTGAGAACACCAAAGCCCCCCTCCCTTCCCTTCAAAGGACCCCTTGGTTTTTTTTTGTTTTTTTTTTATTGAAAAAGTTTTATACAAACAAGTTTCCCCCCCTTTTTCTCCCCCCCATAACATATATGAATCACATACACATACTGTGCCCCCTCCCCTCCTCCACGTTTTAAAATAAGTTTCTCATACAAATATTGTACCCCCTCTCCTCCCAACAGTCATAATATAAATTTCTCTTAAAGTAACAATATCCCATTAACCCCATCTTCTAGATTAATTAAACATATATAAATCATAATATAAATTTCTTTTAAAATAACAGTATCCCATTAATCCCATCTTCTAAATTAGTTATGCATATATATTTCCCCACCCTCCACCCTAATCCTCCCCCACCTCCCATTCAAACCCACCCCCCTGACTTCCGCTATACACCACTCTAATAATTCCAAACATCCCATATAATATTTACTCTGTTCACCTATCAATCCAAACATTCTTACCTAAAGGCTACATAATATTTCCTAGTCTGGTATTTATTCTGTATATAATCAATCCATTTTGCCCATTCCTGTACATAATTCTCCTGCTTCTGATCTTTTAGGAAAGCTGAAAGTTTTGCCATTTCCGCAAACCCCGCCACTTTCTGAATCCATTGGTCAATCGTCGGTAAAAAATCTTTTTTCCAGTGCTGAGCAATCAACAACCTAGCTGCTGTAACCATATACAAAACCAATCAAGCTGAGAACACCAAAGCCCCCCTCCATTCCCTTAAAAGGACCCCTTGTTTTGAATCCCCCTCCCCATTATCCCAAGGAGCCAGGTCCAAACCACACCCCACCACAACGGGAGGGAGGGAGGATTGGCGAGACCTCCGGATTCACAAGCCTCCCCCCACCTTAACACCAAGGTCAGCTTCCACTGCCACCTGGATGTGAACAGAGGGCTGAAGCGGGGGTGGGGGGTTTGCTCACAGCAAGATGTCCAATAGCGACAGTGGGAGAGAAGCCCCCCCTCCGCTGTGCAAGGGCAGGGCGGCCCAGAGCTCCCCCACAGCAGCCCCTCACCAAGGCCACCTGGAGAGCCAGGGAGGTGCACCGAGGGACGGAGGCCGTCCCGGAATCCCCCAGGCCAGCTGGGCCAAGACCTGCTGAGGGGTGCCGAGTGGGGGGGGCGGCAGCACCCCAGGGCCTCTCCCCAGCCCCCCAACAACCAGATCCCCAGCCCTCCTGCCAGACCTGCCCCCCCTCCACCTCCTTCCAGGGCCACCGGCTTTCCCACCCCAGGGACAGACCCCATCCCTCCCCACCCAGCTGAGCCCTGTGGAAGGGGCCGACTGGGCCCCTTCTAAGACCACCTGCCCCTCCCCAATATGGGGCAGGCTTCCCCTACGCACACTTACCCGCGGCCAGGACAAGAAGGCGGAAGCAGCCGCTTGGCTGTCTCTGTGGACTTTGCCCCTTCCGGGCACTGCGAGGAGCCCCAAGGAGGCCAGAGCAGGCCAAGGCAGGAGAAGGGCCTCCCTCGAAGCCTCCGCCCCCCACCCACCCAGTGTCTGACTGGTCATGAAGGGGCAGAAAGGGAGCGGGGGGGGGGGCACTTGCTTTCTGGCCTTGCAGGGATGCTCCAGCAAACTGCAGCTGAGCCAGCCACCATGCCTGGTCCAAGGAGGAATCAGGCTCCCCCACAAGAACCATCAGCTGCCCAGCAATGGCCGGACTTTCAGCAGCAGCAGCAGCGGTGCCCCCCACCCCCCAAATCTCTGCTTAAGCAAGGCCTCCCCCACACCGGCCACTGAAGCCCTCCAGCCGATCTCGGTCCGAAGCAGCCAGGTGGGCAGGCGGGGAGCTCTTGCCAAGAACGGGGGGGGGGGAGGGCGGGGGACACCCAGGCAGTGGGCCAGAGGAGGAAGGGCGGTCCTGCCCGGCTTCGGCCCCCCAGCCAGAACGACCAGTCAACATTGGGGCTTCCAAGCCTCATTTCGATGGATGGGAAAATCTACCTGGTGGTGCCACTTCCTTCCGCTCAGCCCCATCAGCCCCTCCCTCGGCTGTGGCTTCTAGGAGGGGTAGTTAGTGAGACTCATCTGCACACGAGGGGATGGTTCCCTAGAGGGGAGGCTGGGTTCCCCAGCCCCTAAAAGCCCCCCTTCCCAAGACGGGCACTCCCTCCCTCCCCCCATCCCTCCAGGCCCCTAACCCTAGCCCCCCCCTCAAAGGAGGCTCCCCCCCCCCACTGCTCCCCATGCAAAGCGACTGCGGTGTTCCTGTCTGTTAGGTCCTCCCCCACCTGGGCCAGCCGTCCTGGGGGGCAGAAAAGGCCCCCACAGCTGAGGCCTTCTTTGGAGCCGCTCCAGAGACCAGGTAGGATCAGGAGGAAGACCCACCCGCAGGGCTGACCCAGCCGCCCCCCTTCCCCCTTCTCTACCCTTCCAGCTGCTCTCCTTCAGTATCCCCCCCCCCCAAGCATTGCAAGGCAAGGAGAAGCCACACCCGAGTCAGCACCACCACAGATGGGGCCGCAGTTCTTCCTATGGGGGAGGGGGTGTTGTAATAATCTCTGGACTCCCTGGACCTTCCCTTCATCCCAGGCATCAGAGCAAAGGGGGAGGGGGGTTCCCAAAGAAATACCCTACGGGGTTGAAGCTAAGCTACTTTGGGGGCTGGAGTCCCCTCGAGGCCCCCATCCCTTGACCTGGCTGAGGAAGCGGCTTCAGGGGACGTTGACCTGGTCCCTCCCCCTCTGCCCAGCCTACTCCACAGGAGAGGAAAGGCTGCGCCAGGGGCCTCGTGGTGCCCCAGAGGGAAAGGAGACCTGAAACAAGCCGATCAACGGTGGCTGCCAGCCGATCGCGCGGACTCTGAAGGAGGCCTGCGGGGGCTGAGCTGTTCCACGGATGGACGGAGGAGCCGGAGGAGCCTCGAGGGAGCCCGGGGCTCATGTGGGAAGCCACAGAGGTGGGAGCGAGGTTTCCCGCAGTGGCAGGGACTTTGGCCTTTTGGTGGCTCCCCAAAGGCTGAGCTAAGCCAACCGCCTGACGCAGCTGCAAACAAACCGAACACAATCTGACAAGGCCCCACCGCAGCCTCCCCCCTTCCCCCCTTCCTCTCCTCGGCTGCTGCTCAGTCCAGGCCAAGCACCGTAAGGGGGCTCGCATGTGGGGAGGGACCCAACAATCCGAGGTCCCCTCAGGGAGGGAGCGAGGGAGGCCAATAAGGGCCACGGCGGAAGAGGTGGGGGTCAGCTGGGGGCCCAGCTGCTCCTCCCAAAGGTCTGCCCAAGGGAGCCCACTGCACGTGAGGGAGCTGCCCTGCATCCGAGCCGAGCCTGGATGGGCATCGTTGGGGGGGGGGGGTTGCTGTTTGATGGGGGTCAGATTAGATGATCTCCAAGATACCCTCAAGGCCCATGCAAAGCAAAGTGGGGGGCAAGGAAGGAGTGCCTGAAAGCACCCCAACATCCCTCCTTGGGGACTTGGGGGAGGGAGTCGTGCCCCCCACCCTGGGCCTCCTATCTCTCAAAGGGGACTTTGCTGGGAGAGGCTGGGTGGCCAAGACGATGCCAGGTTGGCCTTTGTGGGCTTCCTGTTACTTGCCCAGATGATTCTCCTCTGTTGGGAGCAGCCCAATTCTGGGGCACAAAAGATGCAGGCCCCCCTCCCCATCTATCCCCCAGGTCAGCTTGGCCTCACTGGTGGGCAGCCCCGGCCCCCTCTGGGCCTGATCCCGAGGACAAGGCTTCTGCCACGGACTGACCGGCAGACCCATCTGGAGGCTGCAGCAATACACACACACACACACACACACACACACACAGAGGATGGCCTCCCCAGAGCCCTTTTATTTTTGGAAGGGGCAGCAGAGGCTCCTAGATGCACAAGGCCAGACCGGGGGGGGGGGGGGGGGGAGAAAATTACATGGGGGGGGGGGGACGGACAAGTTCTCCTCCAGACAAATGCTGGCAGCAACCTCCTCCCCACCCCCATGGCCAAATGGGTTCTCCCCCCCCCCCCCCCCAGATCCAGCAGAAAGTAAGCAGGCCCAGCCTAGCTCCTTCCTGCCAGCCTCCCCTTTGGACGCAAGTCACCTCAGGTTCCCCCAGGCAGAGGCTGAGGGTTGTGGGGCAGGAAGAGGAGGAGCTATCTACAAGACCACCACCACCCCTTATCCAAGGGGGAAGCCCTTGCCAGAAGCTGCCAGTCAGGATGCTCAGAGGGCCCCTATCTGTGGGTGGGTCGCAGGAGCAGCCCGGCCCCCACCCTGGTAAGCCCACCCTTCACTGCAGCATGAAGGCTCCCAACCGAAGGCACAGGCGATCCCCACTTCCCCATATTTAGGGGGAAGGGACAGCCTAGAGCCATCTCTCCCCTCCCCCAAGCAGCCCCACAGGTTTGAGGGTGCCAAACTTGTAGGTGTCCCTGGGAGTGGAGCAGCTCCTGCCCCACAGCCTGCAGTGAATTTGGGGCTGAGGAAAGTCAGAGCCTGCAGCTATTCTGCTGGGGGGCAGGAGGAGCCCCCCCCCCAAGAACCTTCCCCTCAGCCAGAAATAGACTGTGGGGAGGAGAGCGGAAGGGAAGGTTCGGAGGGCAAGTGACCCACAGGTGTTGCCTAGTGATACAAGGACTCCAAGAAAGAGGAACCCCACAAGTTGGGGAGGGGGGGGGGCAAGAGAGAAGCCTAGTCACTGAACAAGTCCTTCCTTGGACTCTGAAACTGGGGGCTTCTAGGACAGCCCCCACCCTGCTGTTCCTCTCAACCCCCCCTTCCTCTCCTGGGCTTCCCCTGCACCAGATGGGCAGAGCGGGAGAGGCAACCCCAGGTCCCAGGAGGCCTTGGGGGAGAGAGAGGGGCAGGGGACAGGTCCTGCCTGGAGGGGCCCACCAGGAGGGCAGAGAGAGCAACCTGACCTCCAGCCTCCTCCCGTGGGGGCGGGGGGGTGCACAGCAGCGCCCATCCTGGATCCACCCACCTTGGCTGAACCAAGGAGGAGCCGCATTTTCACAGCCTCTGGGCTAAATTTAGCTGCTTTTGCAAGGCGCTTGCCGGAGGGGCCGGCCGACCTTGGAAGGAGCAACAGCCGGGAGGGGGGGGAACAGTAGCACTGGCAATGCTGGAGGGGAGGGGGGGCAGGAGCAGACAATCCCCCCCAGGAAAGGGGGGGGGAGAGCCCTGCCCCAAGGAAGCCTTCAGTCCAGGGAGGGGGGCTTTCGCTTTGGTGGGAGTTTTCTGGCATGACCTCAGCCGCCCCCGCCCCCCACCTGCCGCCACACTGTTTCTGACCCTCTGATTTGGAGAAGACCCCCACCCCACCTGGCTGCTCTCTGGCCTCCAGGAGGGCTTTCCCCGCCCCCTCCCAAAAGAGGGCAAGCCCCCCCCCACCACCGGTAGAAGCAGCGCAGCCCCCCAGAGGCCTCCCCAGGCGGGAAGCTCCCTCTGCGGCGAGGATGCCCGGCCGACTGCGGAAGGCTCTGCGGCCAGATGGGCGCACCCAAGAGAGGCGACACCCGGGCAGCGGCGGTTGCCTGGCAGCGGCCGCCTGATCGCAGCCCGAGGAGCGCAGCTGCCGCGCCACCGGAGCCGGCGGCCCCTCGGGAGCCCCGGCGGCAGAGAGAGGCCGCCCTGCCGAGCGCCCGAGGCCCCCGCAGCCCCTCGCCTCTGCCGCCCCCGGAGCGAGCGCCGCAGACCCTCCCGCGGGGTCAAGGGACCCCCGCCCAGGACGGCCCGTCGCGGAAGCCCCCCGCCCCAAAACCCAGCCGGAGCGCACAGAGGCTCCCGCTCCCCTCCCGGGGGACCCGCTCTGCACCCGCAGCCGCCGCCTTCCCCGCAGCTCCGGAGCCCAACGCGGACGCCCCCCAGCCCCGCTGCTAGGGCGCAGGCAGCCTCGGGGTCCCAGCTCCTCTCAGCCTCCCTGTCCCGCCACGATCGGGCGGCGAGCAGGCCACAGGCGAACCCCCGAAGGACCGGGCTGCCCCTTTGCGTCAGGGCGGGCGGCAGGAGCTGCTATCGTCGCGGCGAGCCCGGAGCCCCAGCGGAGCAGACCCACCACGGCAGGAGCCGCGGGAGGGGCGACGCCGTGCCAGCCCTGCTCTGGAGCCCCTCCGCCCCCAGGGACCCTCGGCGGGCTCCTCCAGGAGCGGCAGCGCCTCCGGCCCAGCGCCCGCGCTTACCCATCCGGGGGGGCCGGCGGAGCTCCTGTCCCGCTGGCGCTGCAACTGGGGGCGGGAGGGGGGGAGAGACCGCTCAGCTGGGCTCCCGCGCGCAGGCCCGGCCCGGGGAGGGAGCGGAGGGGAGGGGAGGGGGCGGCCGGGGGTCTCCGAGCCCCTCCACGGGCGCAGGGGGCGGCCTTACCTGGCTGCCGCCGCCGCCGCTGCCGCCGCCATTTTCCCCGCGCCGCCGCCCGCGCAGGCCCCGCCCGCCAGGAGGAGCCCTCCCGCCGCAGTCTCCGCCTCGGTCCGCCCCCACCTGCAGGCCCCGCCCCCGCCGCGCCGGAGCCTCTCCGCAGGCGCCCCTCCGAGCTCCCGGGGACCCTCCGCGCTTTGCGGGGCCCGAAGGCGGCGCTCGGCCTCTCCTTCGAGCTGGGAAGCCCGACTCGCTGCCCGGAGGGGTCCCGGGTCCCGGCCTCTTGCTCGGGCTCGTCCCGCTCCCCCGAGGTCCACGCTCCACAAGGCGAGGCTGGATCTTCGGCAGGTCCCCGTGGCCTGGTTTTGTGGGCGCCTTCGGATGCCGCGTTGGTTGTGTGGCTGGTTTGGAGTCGGGGGCTCCGCCGGTTACTGCTCTGGAGAGTGGCAGGCAGAGCCCAGCCTCCCTCTCTACCCTCACGGGAAGCCCGCTTTCCTAAGCAAGGCCGGGGAGCTAGATCCACCCAGCCTTAAGGGGGGGGGGGTCGTTCTTAACCGCGCGTGTCACGGGGTTCCAGGCGAGGGGTGGGGGGTCGTTTTTTGTCCCAGGCCTCAACCTGCGGCTCAACAGGCAGCGCTTTGCCTGGCGCTTTGCCAGCCCAGGTGTTGCTTTGAGCAGCTGCCCTGATTGTCCAACCCTTTTCTGCACAAGGGCCCTCCCGAGGCTGCCGAAGCAGCGCCCCCCCCCCTCCCCAAACCGGGAGATGGGAAGCAGCCCACAAGGCCGAATCACACCCACTTCTCCCTCCGCCCAGAAGGCCAAGTGACAGCAGGCTTTTCTGATGCGAGCTCCCCCCCCCCCCCACCATACCTGGGCCAAGACACGTCCATGCTCAATGCGGGAGGGGGGCGGCTTGTACTGGCATCTAGGAAAGCGGCTCTGCTTCATCAAAAAGAAGCCCCCAACTCCCCCCCAAAAACAGATGCAGCCTGCACTGCTCTTGTGGCCTGTTGACCTCCAGCCTTGCTGAAGAGGGGGCTTGGGAGTTTCCTCTTGCACCCCCATCGAGGGATTCCTTGAGTCTTCCTTCTTTCCATTTCTTGTTATAGCCCCATGGAATCCCCCCTTCCCTCCCTCCCTGAAACACAGCTGCCACAGATACACCTGAAGAGAGAGAGAGCAAAGGAGCCCCCTCCCCAACCTCCAGGCCCGGAGTTAGGATCCGTGGGGCAGCCACCATTGTGGGATGCCACCGCCCTGGGCCCTGATTCAGGGGAGGGGAGAGGGGGCATTCAAGGGCAGAGACCTCCGTGCCCTTGTGGCCAACCACAGCCATTATCTTCCCAGCCACCACCCTTGTCAAAGGACCAGTAGCTGGGCCCGAAGACCCTTGGGGGGAGAGGGAGGCCTGGGCTCAGAGGGGCCCCACCCCACCCCCGCCTTTGATTCCAGGACTCCCCACTGGATCCCAGCTGAAAGAGGAGGGCACCGCCCACAGGCTAAGAGGGATGCCCGGCTGTGTCTGTGTATATTATGTATGCATGCATAGATGTAAATATATGTGTAGCTGTGCATCTATAGACGTATTTACTCATCCGCCCATCTCACTCTGGGCTGAGAAGACAAACGGGTTTTGCCTGCCCCGTTGTGCGTCTACACGTGCGAAGCGCAAACCCAAACACGACCGAACTCGAGGACGGAGCAGGGATTGCGCGCGGGCTCCCGGCTCGGGCTGCAGGGCGCCGGGCGTGCTCGGTCCCGACAGCCGGCAGGGAGGCGGTGGGGGCCCCGGGCTCCCCCTTCGCTCTGGTGCTCGGCCGGCGCCTTCCCGCTCTCCCCGGACCCCGGCGCCCCCCCCCCCGGCGCCGCCACCTCCCGGATTGGGCCGTTTAGAGTCGCACCTGCCGGCGGGGCCCCCGGGGGAGCCGCGTTGCCACGGGCTGCCTGCGCGCCAGGGACGGGGAGAAGGGGGGGGGGTTGCTGGCGCAGAAGCCGCCCGCCTCGCGCCATGAACGGAGTGGTTCAGGGAGCCCGGAAGGCGGCGAAGGCCGAGGCCGCCCACCCCAAGGCCCCGCGGTAAAGGGGGCGCGGGAGGGCGGGTCGGGGGCCTCCGCCGGCCTTAGGCGGGCGCCTGGGAGCAGGGCGCGCGGAGGGGGCCGGGGGAAGCCCTCGGGAGCCTCCGCAGAGGGGGGCGCGGCGTCTGCGGCGGGGCCGGGGGCTTCCCCAGGGAAAAGGCGCGCCGTGACCCCCCGACCTGCGTGCCCAGAGCGGACCACCACCGGCAGCCGCTGCCGTCCGCGGAGAGAGCCCGGCGCTTGCCCCAACGGTGGCGTTCCCGCAACATCTTTAGCGCCGAGTCGGGGCGAGGCCGAGCGTTCTCCCTCCTCCCCATGGCGGGTTTTCACCCGGCCGTTTTTGCTTCGGATTGGGGGTTAACTGTTAGGTTCCCACCTGAGTCCTCTTTGCCAGCCATGGTTCTTCCGTTCTGGATCCTTTTTATTTTTTAAGAGTTTCATTTTTTTTAAATTTATTTATAAATTTTATTGGCTGCTCATCTTACCATAAGGCAGTGATGGTGAACCTATGGCACGGGTGCACAAGTGGCACGTGGAACCATTTCTTAGGGCACGCGAGGTGTCAGCTCCAGCGGCTCATGTGTGCTCTGGCCAGCTGATTCAGGCCTCCTTTTGAGGCCATTTTTCGCCCTCTGGAAGCTTCAGGGAAGCTCCTGAAGCCTCTGGAGGTGGGGAGGGGAGGCTGTTTTCACCCTTCCCAGGTTCCTAGAAAGCCTCTGGAGCCTGGGGAGGGCGAAAAAAGCGTGCCAAAAGCAGGGGGTCACACACATAGCCTTAGGGGTGTGGCACGTCCACGCACGACTCCCCTGCGCTCCCCCTGCTTTTGGCACGCGAGCCAAAAAAGGTTAGCCATCCCTGCCATAAGGTAAACCTGGGCAGCTTACAGTTATATCTAAGTTAAAACATAGAATTTTAAGATCAAACATTAAACCAAAGACACGCAGGGAGGGCGGGGGGGGGGCAGATTGGGGGGAGGTGGGCTCTTTTGTTACTGGATCCACCCCCCCTGTTGTGCGGGTCCCCCACTGGCAAAGCAAAGGAGGGTTGGGGCCAACTTCACATCGATGGGGGGGGGCAAGATGTTCCCGAGAGCAACGAGAGAGAAGGGCCCCCTCCTCCTGGACTCTACCTGCCGGAATAATCGGGCTGACGGGACCCACCAGCATGAGGGGGAGGGGCCAATCCCAGTGGGGTGAGACCGTCCCTCGAGTCACCTGGCCCCATGCCATGAAGGGCCTTCAAGGGGATCCCAAACCTCTTCCCCCCCAGCAAGGACTCCGGCAGTGGGACTCGCATCCTGGACCCCTCCGGAGACAAATATTACTACTGGCTGATCCTGATGGTGCCCCCCATCCTTTACAACTGGGTCATCCTCATCTGCAGGTAGGACCCTGGAGGGGGCGGTGGGGGGGGCTGCCATGCGCAAAGGAGCTCCTGAACTGCCTCCAGAATCAGCAGAGGGCCAGGAAAACCCCAACCTCAATTCCTGCCCATGAAAGGGGGGTGTTTTTATCGGCCAAGCCAGGAGCGGTCAGAAATTGGGGGTGCAAAGGCCCCTCCAGTTGGAGGGTGGAAGGAGTGGCCAGCCCGGAGCAGAGGGACCCTCGCGTGGGGCAGTCCAAGAAGGCAGAGCAGGAGACGGGCCATTGTGGGGGCTCAGGGAGGCTGCAGAATTGGGGGGGGGCTTCACGCAGCTCCTGTCCTTCCCAGGTTCTGCTTCCCTGAACTGCAGCAGAGGTACCTGCTGCTCTGGCTGTCCTTGGACTACCTCTGTGACCTGCTCTACCTGCTGGACATTGTGGTGCATTTCCATACAGGTGCGTGGGGCAGAAAGACATCCCCCCAGGAGGCCAGAGCTGCCCAGTTGGGAGCCCAGGGTCTCTCTGGAGGGAGGAGAATTTTGGGAGCTCCATCACATGCGGCTGCCACAGGGCCAAAGTGGGTTGCCTGAGGGCGGGGTGGGGGGGGCCTTGGGCAGAGACCTTCCTGTTCCCCCCATGGAGGGCTGCCTCTCGTCCTCATTGAGCTCCTCCGCCCCCCCTCCCCAAAACCTTGCCCCTGCCCTCGGGGGCTCTGAACAGACTCGGGACAGCGTTGCCAGCGGGTGCAACCCCCAACCTCAGCCCAGGGCTGGGGGGAATCCGGGGCTCCTGGGCGGGGGAGCTTTGGGATGGCAGATCTGAAGCTCTGGGCTGGGCTTCCCGCCCCTGGAGTGTCTGCAGAGCGTGGCCCAGGGCGATCCCTCCGGGAGGGAGGTGGAAACTGCACTGGGGGGGGCTGGGGGGGGGGCAGTCCATGGGTTTGCTTACTAATGTATGTGGTCCAACCCGAATGGACTCTGGAAGACCACTCCCCCCCCCCCACCTCTCTTTCCTCTGGGGTGGGAGAGAAGCAATGCATGCTGGACTTCCTGACCCCCAAGAGGAAGAGTGGGGCGCAGGGAGTCTGGAAACCGACACGGGAGAATAGTTGCAAGGAGGGCTCCTTGGGGGTGTTCCTTGCAAACATTTCATCATGCCCACTAGGCAACAACATCCGTGCGCTGCTGGTCTTACCTACTTTGGGTAATAAAAGGACTGCAAGGACCCCCCTCCCGAGCTCAGAGAGACCCAAAGACCCCTCCGAAGTCTGGGCAGCTTCAGAACGTTTGCCTGGAGTGACCACTGACAGCCTCTGCACAGGAGGCTGAGCCCCTGTGGCTGCCCAGGCTGGGGATTCTGGGAGATTTCCACTCAAAAGGAATCCCAAACAGTTAGAAAAACATTCAGGTCATTTCCCCCCCCCCCTCCCAAAAGGTTTCTTAGATTCCAGCTGCTTTGCCAAGGATCAGCCAGCAGACGGCGCCCTTTCCCAGGCCAGAAATAGAAAGCCAGCAAGAAAAGGGAGCAGGAAGCCTCCATGCGGGGTTCCTTGAAAGAGGCGGTGGTGAGGCCCCTCCTGAAGAAGCCTTCCCTGGACCCAGCATTATTGGATAACTACCGTCCGGTCTCCAACCTTCACTTTTTAGCGAAGGTTGTAGAGAGTGTGGTGGCTCAACAGTTTCTGGAGGGCCCGGGATAGAGGATGTTCCTCTATCCTGGTCCTATTAGACCTCTCAGCGGCTTTTGATACCATCGACCATGGTATCTTATTGCACCGACTGGGGGGGGTTGGGTGTGAGAGGCACTGTGTTACGGTGGTTCTCATCCTACCTCTCTGGTCGGTCGCAATGTGTGTTGGCAGGAGGGCAGAGGTCGGCCCCGAGACCCCTGATATGCGGGGTTCCTCAGGGATCGATCCTCTCGCCCCTCCTGTTCAACACCTATATGAAGCCGCTGGGCGAGATCATCCGTGGTTTTGGGGTAGAATACCATCTGTACGCTGACGACACCCAGCTGTACATATGTACCCCAAACCACCCCAACGATGCCGTTGAGGTGATGTCCCGGTGTTTGGAGGCCGTACGGGTCTGGATGGGTAGTAATAAACTCAAGCTCAACCCTGCCAAGACCGAGTGGCTGTGGTTTCCGGCACCCCGGTTCAGCCAGTTAAGTCCAACACTGGCCATTGGGGGCGAAATATTGGCCCCCGTGGAGAGGGCGCGCAATTTGGGTGTCCTCCTGGATTCCCGGCTGTCCATGGAGGACCATGTGGCAGCCGTGGCCAGGGGGGCGTTTTACCAGATACGCTTGGTTCGCCAATTGCGCCCCTTACTGGATTGGGCTGCCTTCCGCACAGTCGCTCAAGCACTCGTGACATCTAGGCTGGACTATTGTAACGCTCTCTACATGGGGCTCCCCTTGAGGTGCACTCGGCGGTTACAGCTAGTCCAGAACGCAGCCGCGCGGGTGGTCATGGGAGCCACAAGGCAGTCCCACGTAACACCTCTCCTGCGCGAGCTGCACTGGCTACCTGTGGCCTTTCGGGTGCGCTTCAAGGTGTTAATGACCATCTTTAAAGCGCTCCATAGCTCGGGGCCTAGTTACATGCGAGACCATATCCTGCCCCATATATCCCTTCGACCGATCCGCTCCCATAGAGAGGGCCTTCTCCAGGTGCCGTCGGCCGGGCAATGCCGGTTGGCGACACCCAGGGGAAGGGCCTTCTCTGTGGTGGGCCCAACCCTCTGGAACGACCTGCCCCCTGAACTCCGTACCACCACAGACCTCCGCCTTTTCCGCCGGCGTCTGAAAATGCATTTATTCCAACAAGCCGGCCTAGGATAAACACCCGATCTGGACTTTTTAGTTATAAATTTTAATTAGAGAATTTTAAAATGTTTTAGCACGGGGTAATTTAATTTAATTGGATTTTAATAATTGATCTATTTATGTACGTTGTGTTTTAATTTACCTGTGCGCCGCCCTGGGTCCTTTTGTAGGAGAAGGGCGGGGTATAAAATTAATAAAATAAATAAAATAAAATAAATGTCCAGAAAACCTACAAAATCACCCCCCTCCCACCCCCCAAGCGGCCCCACCCCCACCTGGGTCTTCAGGGAGTTCCAGAGTGGGAGAACCAGTGGGGTCCTTGGTGGGGCAATGTTCCCAAGGACAGGGGCCACAAGAGGGGAGGTGCCCCTCCTGGGTCTGATGGGAGGTGCAGTTCAAAGGGTCCAGGCTGAATTGGGGCCCAGATCCCAGCTGGTGACCAGGGAGGAGACCTCACTGCCATTCTGCTGCCACTGAACCTCCGTGCCCCAACCAGCCACCAAGCCCTGCAGGGTTAGCCAGGGGGAGTTGCTGGGCACTGCCCTCAGAACTCTTCGCCCAGCTCCGATCACAGCTGGTGAGACCAAGAGAACCCCGGGGAGGGGGGAGTGTTCCAGACTGGCACTGCCACTATGGAAGGAGCAGAACGCCTAACAGGATACCACCCTGATCAGGTGGCTCTGCCCGACTACAAGGGGCCAGGAGGGCTTAACCACCACCTCCCAACGTGCTGGGGAGCAGTTCTCCAGGGACCAAGGCGGCTCCCCAGAGCTCCAGCTCTTCCTTCAGCTGCAGCCTCACCGCTTTCTCCCTCCAAAGGGGTTGGGGAGAGTCCTCCGCTCCAGCTGGACCAAGGCAGGCAGGGACTCTCCCTTCCTCAGAGGGCTGGCCTTTCTCTGACCTGGGCAGACCAGATGCCCGGAGGAGCCAGCTGGGGGGAGGGGTCCCCTGTGCACCTCTTGGCTTCCCCAAGCCATCTTGCCAGGGGGACTTCCTTCTGAGGGGACCTGCCCACAGGGAACCAACACCGGCAGCAGCCAGGACTGTGGAGGGGAGCCGTTGAAGGGGGAAAGCTGAGGGTCTCCTCCAGCCCTTTGCCAAGAACCTCTCCTATTCCCTCCCCCATGCTGATGCCCCCCTTTCCCCGCCAGGCTTCCTGAAAGAAGGCTCCCTGATTCAAGACCGCGCCCAGATCTCCCGAAGGTACTGCAGCTCCTTGGCCTTCCTGTGGGACCTCCTCTCCGTGCTGCCCACTGACCTCCTCTACCTGCACGTGGGGCTGGGCAGGCCGGCGGTCCGAGCCAACCGCTTCCTGCGGAGCCCCCGCTTGTTTGAGGCCTTTGACCGCATCGAGACCCGCACGGCGCACCCCAACTCCTTCCGCATCTCCAAGCTGATGCTCTACGTCTTCGTCACCATCCACTGGAACAGCTGCGTCTACTTTGCGCTCTCCGGCCTCATCGGCTTCGGCACGGACGAGTGGGTCTACCCCAACAGCAGCCTGCCCGGCTTTGACCGGCTCCTTCGCCAGTACCTCTACAGCTTCTACTTCTCCACCCTCATCCTGACCACGGTGGGCGACACCCCCATGCCCCAGCGGGAGGAGGAGTTCCTCTTCATGGCCATCGACTTCCTCCTGGCCGTCATGGGCTTTGCCACCATCATGGGGAGCATGACGTCCGTCATCTCCAACATGAACCACGCCGACAAGTCCTTCTACCCCAACTACGACCTGGTGAAGGACTACCTGCACTCGCAGCAGATCAGCCGGCAGCTGCAGCACCGGGTGGTCGACTGGCAGCAGCACCTGCAGATGAATAAGAAGATGACCAATGAGCTGCAGATCCTCCAGCACCTGCCCGAGCGCCTGCGAGCCGAGGTGGCCATCAGCGTCCACCTGCCCACCCTCCGCAAGGTCCAGATCTTCCAGAACTGCGAGCAGAGCCTGCTGGAGGAGCTGGTGCTCAAGCTGAAGCCGCAGGTCTACAGCCCCGGGGAGTACGTGTGCCGCAAGGGGGACATCGGCCGGGAGATGTACTTCATCCGCGAAGGGCAGCTGGCCGTGGTGGCAGACGATGGCGTGACCCAGTACGCGGTGCTGGGGGAGGGGCTGTACTTTGGAGAGATCAGCATCATCAGCATCAAAGGTGAGGAGGGGGAAGGGAGGGAGCTGCAGAGGAGCGGTTGAGAACCCCCAGGGTCTCTTCCTGTGGGGGCTGAAGGCCGGGCCTCTGGCGGCTCTTCCTTCGCGCTCTCCAACAATTCGGGGGCTGCTTTTCGCTGACCGGGTGGGGAGGCAGCTCCTGAGTGAGGAGAGGGGAGCCGGGAATGGGGGAGATGGCCGGGAGGGGCGCTTGCGAGAGCCGTCAAAGGGGACTGAAACTTTCCCTAAGTTTTGGCAGACAAGGTGACCTTTGGAAGGGGCTCAGAAAGGCCCCTCCCCCATTGGCTGGGCACGGTCAGGCTTAGCCCGAGAACGATGCCAAAGGATCCAGCCTGAGTTCAGCCCGTTATTTGCGTGTAGACGGAATCTTTTGCCAGACTCAACGCCTGCTACTCTCCCGCCTCTTCACGGTTTCTCATCTTGGGAGATCCTAGGCCAGGGATGGCGAACCTCTGGCACACCTGCCACAGGTGGCATCTGGAGCCATTTGGCAGGGCAGGCGAGGCGTTGCCCTGACAGCTGGCTAGCATGTATGCGTGTGCTGGCCAACTGTTTCAGCCATTTTAAAAGTCATTTTTCACCCTCTCTAGGCTTTTATAGGAGCCCGGGGAGGGCAAACACAGGGGGCCCTGCTCCCCAGAGGCCCCCCAGAGACTTCAGGAGCTTCTCTGGAGGTTCCGGAGGACTAAAAATGGCGCTATGAGCTAACGGGAAGTCACGGGGTGCATTGCATGATGGGTGCAGCACGCCGGCACACGACCCCCCCTGCGCCCCCCCCTTATGGCACGTGAGCCTAAAAAGGTTCCCCATGGCTGTCCTCGGCTACCCTGAGCCTCCTCCTCTTCCCACATCGCGCTCCAGGCTGTGCTGTCTCTCGCCTTCCCCTCCCCGTCCTGCCTGGGAGCCCTCCTGCATTGCTGTGGCCGATGGCAGGCATCAGAGGAAGGGGAGGGGAAGCACAGAGAGGCCTCTCTCGAACTCTGGTCCTGGTCCCCCCACGTCTGTGGAGGTTCTCAGTCATCCAGGCCCCGGTTGTCCCAAAGAGGCAAGTGGACTTTCTTATTTTCCTTTGAAGATGTTTTGCTTCTCATCCAAGAAGCCTCTTCAACTCTGACTGAATGGTGGGGAATGGAAGGGTTTATACTCCTAGCAGACAGCTGGCCGTTCGCCGTCTCTCACAGAGTCCTTGAGGCCACCTGGAGGTTTATCTGTAGCGAGAGAGATGATGTTGTATCCCTCCCCCTCTGTCAATGCAATTTTGACCCTTCTGTCAAGCCAGCGGTCCTCTCTATCCAAAAACGTGGGCTTTGCTGTCTCCCAAAGACTGGCCTCTGTCTCTTGAAGGCAGGCGGCCTGCTGAATCTTGTCCCGAGGGGCTTGTTCTCCTGCGTCTGTGAAGTGGCTGTTTTGTTTCCCCAACGCACGGATCTCACTCGGCTCACTTGGCGGTGCTGCATAGAGCAGGTGGCTCAGTCGCTCGGGTGTATGTCGTATAATCAGCTGCCGTCTCAGGACGTGCAGGAGCCTCAACCCGACTCTTCCTGCTTCCCCGACCCTCAGGGAACCAATCCGGGAACCGCCGTACGGCCAATATCAAAAGCATCGGCTACTCGGACCTCTTCTGCCTCTCCAAGGAGGACCTCAAGGAGGTGCTGGCCGAGTTCCCCAATGCCAAGGCGGTGCTGGAGGCCAAGGGCCGGGAGATTCTGCTCAAGATGAACAAGCTGGACGTCAACGCCGAGGCGGCCGAGATCGCCAAGCAGCAGGAGGAGGAGCGACGGACAGCAGCCCTGGAGGATGGGCTGGATGTCCTGCAGACGAAGCTGGCCCGTGTCCTGGCAGGGCTGGAGTCCAGCGCCTTCAAGATCGCCCTGCGCCTGGAGCGCCTGGAGTGGCAGGTGCAGGTTTGGGGAGAAGGGGAGGGGAAGGGGGCGGGCGCAGAGGAAGGGACCGAGGCTTAGGCGTCCCCCTGCGCCCCTCCAACAGCTGGCCTTGGGGCTGCAGCTTCTGCCAGGGGGCGAGCCGTTTTTAGGGCAGGGTCCTCCTGGATCGGGGGTCTCACTTCAGACGCAGGGGGCAGGAAGGGAGGCCAGCTGGAAAAGGAGCCCAGAGCAAAGTTCCCTGGACGCAGGCCGTGTTGGGTGGGTGGGGGGGGGAATCCCGAGCCAACAACTGCCTCCCTCCTGCCTGCCTGCTGCCTCCCTCCCTGTTTTCCTGAGTGTGCGTGTGTGGGGGGGAGACAAAGATCACAGAGTCGCCCCGGGGCTCCCATGTGGGTTCTTGGAGAGGGGCAGGCAATGAAGGCGCTTGCGGCCTCCGGGCCTTGGTGGAGTCATGTAACTTAAGGCTCGCAAGGGGCCTTGGAGGTCAGCTAGAGGGTGACATTCCCGATGGAGGGCCTCTCTTCGAAGGGGAGTCCACCAGCCCCGGTCCTGGTCACTTTCCCTGCTCCCTCCTGCCGGGGCTCTGGACAGAGCAAGATGGAAGCCAGAAGTCCAGAGAGCCCCCTGCGGGCCCTGCACCTCAGCAGCCCTGGGCCACCTGGGCAGGTGAGGGTGGGATGAGCTGGAGTGGACGGCGTGGCCAAGACAGGCGACTCCCTGGTGTTTCCATCGGCCTCCTTCCACTTCCCATCTCTTTCTTAGCCTTAACTTTCAAGGAGAATGATCAAAGGCTTTTCCTTTCGGACAAAGTGTTTGATGGCGCAGTCAATAAAATACTCTTGTTTTTTGCTCTCTCCAAGCTTCAACAAACAAAACCCTGTGAATGTCTCTTTAGCAATGGCCTATTTCCTTTGCAAGTGGCTCTTTTACTTTGATTCGGGATCCAACGTTCTTCTCAGTTCTAAAGCTTCCATATTATTAGGTTTCTAATTTTTCCTAATATAACTGGACATGTGACTGTTCCTAATCCAACCACCTTTTACCTTGAAGTCTATTTGTTGCCCAAACTATAAAAAAGAAATACAATCCATCTTCCAGGTCCTCTCTTTTAAAAGGGAATTCTTTTCCTCTCGGAAGTTTCCAAACAAATCACGAATGAAATGGTGTTCAAGTCATAGAACGTAGAATAATAGGGTCGGAAGGAGCTTCCTCAAAGTTCCACTTTATTAGAGACGTCATGTTGGCACATCTGGGAAAACCCCAATCTGAAAACTCCCAGGTTTTCCCACCCAGTTGAAAGCTTAAGATCCCTCCCGTGGTCCCATCTCCCACTGCCCCAAAGACAGATCCCTCCCAACCCCATCCGGCCAGGTGCAGAGGCAGAAGCGATTGTGGCCGCGTATCTCCCGTCCTCTGCATGAGCCCCCCTCCCGTTTCCCCACCGTAGAAAGTGTGGCAGGCCTGAAGTCCCAAAAGGTCAGATGGCCTTCAGGTGTGGCAGCTCCAGTGTCGGAGCACCCCCACCCTCCGTCACCCGCGGGCTCATCGTCCTCCCTGTCCGGAAGCTTCTCCTTCGTCCTGTGCGGCTTCTCTCCTTGGTTACTTTCCATCCGTGGCTTCTTGCCTTGCCTTCGGGGGCTTTGGAGGACAGCTGGACCCCTCGTTTTTGTAGAAGCCCCTCAAGTATTGGAAGACCGATTCCCTGCCTTTCAGTGAACCAGGCACCCCCAATTCCCATCACTGCTCTGGGCGTGTTGGAGCCTCCAGCCAGCCCCCCCCCTCCTTTTCCTCCCTCTTCTCTGCACAGGCGTTTCAACTGGGATCCAGTAAACTGAGCCGAGGGCCCCGAGGTACGCTTGGCCATCAGAACCCTCCCCTTTCTCCGTCCAGCCACAGGGAGGAAGGCAAGCGGGGGGCCCTTCTCTCTGCTCTCCTGGGCTGCTGCCCTCGCTTGGGCTTTGCAGGTTGCCTGGGGGGGGGGGGCGTGCAAAAACCAAGCACACGGCGGGGCTGCAGCTTGGAGGAGACCCTCAGATTCGTGGCCTCTGAGCAGGAGCAAATCCCCCTTCCTGGTGAGCTGCCAGGAATGCCAGGAGCCTCCCGTGAACTGAGGGGGACCAGAGGCAGAGCAGCAGCTGGATGGGTTTTCATCGGGGGGGGGGGCTTCTCTTCCTGCCCTCGTCTTCTGGCGGCCTCTGAAGGGGATAAAGGAAGACCAACGAAGATGGCCGCTCGCTCCGTTGTCTTGGGAGTCAGACCATGGCCTGGGTGGTGAGATGCAAGTGCCGTTGCCAGGGCAACCAGGGGGAAACATTTCTTAATGTCCGGACGGTCATTCCCTGAACTAGAGAGAGGAGGGGGGGGGACAGCAGGAGGAAGAGCATCACCCAATTTCCAACGTCCGGTCCTTGCGGAGATGGTCACTCAGCCTGGTCTCCCTGCAGGAGCTGGGACCTTGGAGTTTCTTGGTCGAGACCCTTCGGGGGGGCCCACCTGCGGGGCCAAGGGGAGACGGGGCCTGGCCACTCACAGGAGCCCTGCAGGGTTGGCTGAGTGGCCACACCAGACCAGCGGGGGGGGGGGAGGTGTTGGGCGGGCATAGGTTGTGCTGAGGGTGTGTGTGTGTGGCCAGACCGGTTGGGGAGGCTGGAGGCTCCTTTCCCCATGAAATAGGAACTGGCAGGAAGACCCAATGGCTTCCTCCCTTTCAGACCCTCCTCCCGCACTCCATCCATCCATCCATCCAGAGAGCCTGAAGGCAGCCATGGAAGGACCCACTATCCTGGTGGACTCCAAGCACACACTCACACACACACACACACACACAGAGCCAGAGACCCTTCCTGGCCCTTTGCTGCCCCCACCCCCGGTGGGCTTTGTGCCGCCCTCAGCCTCGCAGCTCTCTCGCGGGGGTCCAGCCCAGCCTCAGTTCCTCCTCCCTGTCTCCGTGACAAGGCAAGCGCCAGAGGAGGTGCACCGGGGAAGGTCAGGAGGGCATCTCGTAATGGGGGCAACGTGGACTCTCGCCAGTGGGCCCCAAAGAAATAAGACGGTGAATGGCCAGGGGCCCCTCACCCTCCTCTGCCTTGGAGACCCTCCATTGTGAGGGCAAGGCAGGAGGCAGCTGTGCCCAGGCGAAGCTCCCCCCTTTTGTTAAGATGGCATGCAAGACGGGCAGCGTTTCCCCCTCGTTTTCATAACCTGCCTTCACAAGAGGCCCCCCTCCCGAGGACCCCTGCCCCTCTCATTGCCCACAGGGAAATCGCTTTGCACCAGAAAGACACGGGAGCCTGTGCTGGCTTAATGCAGAGGGATCCTGGCGAGGAGGAGGCTAGCCCAGCAACCAGCAGAGGCAGCTGAGAGGCAGAAGGGGAGAGGCCCCCCTCCCCCTTGGCTTTCTTGGGATGGACGGAGCCCTCCACCGTTTCCAGGAGAGGAGAGCCCCACCTACCCTGGCAAGGGGGCAGGCAGAGCCTTCCTGGCTGCTTGAAGAGCGAGCCAAGAGAAGAAGCCAGCCGAAGGGCACAGGAAGTGGCAGGGAAGAAGTTGGCATCCCGTTGCTGCCCAGCCCCTGGCCATCCACTGTTTCTTGGCCTCCCAGCCCTGGGGTGGCAGTAGGTTTTTCCTGCTGCCCCATGGCTTCTCCCCCCGCCCCCAGGGGTGAAATGTCCCCACCAGCCAGCAATTTGGAGGGTTGGGAGCTTCAGGCCAGAAGGGGAGGCCAGCCAGGGACTTTGGCTCTGCAGGCCTTTTGCGGGTCTGTCCCAAGGAGGCCCTTAGACCTCCCGAAGACCCTCGGCTCCCTTGGGGTGAAGCGGTGGGTTCTTTGGCTCAGGGCTAGGACTACATTTCCCCTGCGAAAGGTTACCAGTATTTCCCCTCAGCCCAGCCAATGAAGAGCCACCCCACCCCACCCCACCCGGGTGTTTTGAGCTAGGCTGAGACGTTTGGGGTAATCCACCTTCCTTCTCAGCCTTGGTGGCCTTGGGTGCTGCTGGCAACAAACGATTCTGAGCTTCTCTGTCCTTCCTCAAACTGCCCTCCCCCCGCCCCCTTCCCCCCCCCCCACAGGCCCATAGGTGTTTATTGCCCCGCTAGTCCCCCTCTCCCCTCCCCCCTTGCTTCCTCCCTCCCGGCCTCTGTAGGCAGGATGCCAGCAAGGGGAGAGGGGGCGGTCTAGAAATAATAAATTATTATTATTATTATTATTAAGGTGCCAAGCCAAAGATGGCAGATCTGACAGGGGCATCCTCAAAAGGAGAGGGCCGGTGCTCCTGTCCTTGCGGCCAGCCCCTCTGAAGTCTGCAGCCCAAGGACACGGGCGCTCCCAGCGTGGACCACAGCAGGCGATGGGCCCCGAGTGGACCCCCTTCTCTCTCTCTCTCTCTCGGCCCCTTTGTGTGCCTTCCCTCTGCCCCTGCCTCCTGGCACACATCATGCTGTGCCAGAGCACAACCCACCCACGCACGCAGGGGGGGGGGGGCAAGGGGGCTGACATGCCAGGCCTTGAAACGCCCAGCCGCTCCAGGGCTTGCGTGGGAATGCAGTTAGGGCCAGATCAGAAAAAGATACCCCATCCTCCACAGCAGCTCTGGAGACAGCAGGGAGGCTGAAAATAGCCCAGCTGGGGCAGAATGTGGGGTGAGAGGCTTGCCAGAAGAGCACTGGCATCCTCGGCTGGAGGGGAGGGAGGCAGGCATGGGGACGGAGAAGAGGAGCCTGGCCCTTCCCTGCCAGAAAGATCCCACACACACACACCCCCAGACACACACACACAGTCTGGGCAATGTCATCCAGTAGTCAACCGAAAGAGAAAAGGTGCAGCCAAGGGCCTCAGCAAACCTCCTCCCCGCATCACCTCCAGCCTGAAGGGGCCGGTCCAGGCGCTAAAGCCAAGACCTGCAGGGACCAGGCGCCTTTGGAGGGCCTGGGATGGGGGGTGGGGACGTGCGCCTTCATTCAACAGACGCCCTCCCTTCTTTCGGAAAGCCTCTTTAGGGAGGCCTCTGGGCTTTGCTCCCCAATCACCTTTTGCAAAACAATGTTAGAAAGGTGAATAATGTCTCCTGCTTCTGGGCCTCTTCCCAGATTTGCCCCCGTTTTATTTTTTCTAAGAAAAGGTGGTCCTTGAAGGGGGGGGCTGCTCCGGAAGGAAGCCCCGGACGCCCGGCCAAGAAGGGCTGCTTGCGCTCCAAGCGGGACTTTGCCAGCCGACTCCGTCTGATCCCAAAGACGGACAGATGCTGCGGGAGGCGGACGGGCCCTCGGCTGCAGCCAGTGGCTCAACGGGTGCAGGGTTTAAATTGGGGTGAGGCAGGGATGGGGAGAAAAGAGGGGGCCGGGGGCTCCATGTGAGGCAGATGGTCCTCAGCGTACGGCCACTCATTCAGTGGCCATTGGAAGTTACAACAGCGACAAAAACGGTGACTTAAGACTGATACAATTACAGCCACTGCAGCAACCCCCCCCCCCCCATCACCTGATCAAAATCCAGATGATTGGCTATTATGAAACGGCGGTACTGACGTGTGTGGCAGACTGGTTTGGGAAAACAAAAACTGAACTATTGAATATAGAAGGTCATGACCTTGTTCTGGGATGGCATGCATATCTGTTTTATGAAGATAAGGTGGACAAAGCGTTTAACAACCACGTTCTCCGAAGTGCCTTGATGAGAATATGGAAGAAGCACCGGCCCAATTGGGATTATAAAATACCTCTTTGGTTGGATCTTGCAGACACCATGTGGATTACAAATACTAAATCACTCGGGGGGGTGTTTATATAAAGACGTGCTTATTTTTGATGGGGTCGAATGGCAGTTGAAAACTTTGGAACAACTGTTGGACGTAGGAATTACTTTAAATTGGTTACATTACATACAGTTACAGAAGAGATGGAAAGAAGACTGCAGGGTCGGTTTTATGGATAAAGAAGCTGAATTGATCAAGCAGATAAAAGAGACTGGTCCAAAACATGTTAAAAGAATATATAATGTATTGTTAGAAAGGGACTCAGAAAGTGAACTGGTCAAGGATTGCATGATTAAATGGGCTCAGAACTTCGACGAACCGGTTATGTATGTATCCTAATACCCAACCAAAATGTTGGAGGTGCGGGTGTTTAGATGCTACCTTTTTTCATGTATGGTGGACCTGTACTAAGGTTAAAGCCTTTTGGATAAAAATATGGTGGGTTATGCAAAATGTTTTTAAGAAAAAAATACAATTTACTCCGCAAATGTTTTTACTGGGTATAACTAAGGATTTTACTAAAGGGGAAACAAAATTGTTTTTGTATATGGTCACAGCAGCTAGGTTGTTGATTGCTCAACATTGGAAGAAAGATTTTTTACCGTCAATTGATCAATGGACTCAGAAAGTGGCGGGGTTTGCGGAAATGGCAAAAATTTCAGCTTTCTTAAAAGATCAGAAGCAGGAGAATTATACACAGGAATGGGCAAAATGGATTAATTATATACAGAATAAATACCAGACTGGGAAATACCATGTAGCCTTTAGGTAAGAATGTTTGGATTGATAAGTGAACAGAGTAAATAATATTTGGGATGTTTGGAATCTTTAAAGTGGTGTATAGCGGAAGTCAGGGGGGTGGGATTGAGTGGGAGGTGGGGGTGGGTTAGGGTGGAGGGTGGGGAAATATATGTGGATAAGTAACATAGAGATGGGAATAATGGGATATGGTTATGCTATGATTTACACATGTTTAATTAAATTAGAAGATGGTGTTAATGGGAGATTGATATATATTATACTAAGAGAAATTTATATTATGTTTGTCGGGAGGCGAGGGGGTATAATATCTATTATTTGATTGAGAATTTTATTTTAAGATGGGGGGAGGGGAGGGGTATACTATTTGTATGTGATTTATATTATATGTGGGGGGGGGGTAAAAAGGGGGAAAACTTGTTTGAATAAAACTTTTTCAATTAAAAAAAAAATTCAGATGATTGGCCAATGTCCTGGGGTCACGTGATCCCCATTGGAAGAGTCCTGCCGGTCCAGTGGTTAGCATGCAGCGTTGCAGGCTGACTCATTGGATCCCATTGAGGAATTGAGCGGCTAAGGGTGACTCAGCCTTCCGTCCTTCCCAAGTCAGTAAAATGAGGACCCAGATTGTTGGGGGCAAAAGGCTGACTCTGTAAACCGCTCAGAAAGGGCCGGGAAGCACTGGGAAGCGGCAGATAAGTCTTGAGCGCTTTCGCTGTGGCTGTCGGTGAGCACCTCAGTCGCCTCCTGGCAAGCAGAGTCAAGTGAGGGGGGAGCCATTCTCACTTCGTGACTGTGAATCACTTGAGCCTGTGGCAAAAAAAGGTTGCAAATATTCTGGTCCTCATTGTATTGTAAATGGAAGGCTACCCTGCCGTTTCAATTAACCACTGCGATGGGCTTAAAAAAACCCACTGTTCCCAAGGCTCCCTTCAGCAACTGGTTTCCCGAGCACCAGGAAGCGCCGGTTTTATCCTATTGGGGCGCCTGATGCTATTTTCTGTTTTATGGTTTCGGAATCTCTGTTGAGCTGGGCTCCGACTCAGCAAAGGTGAGATTTATTCTATTCTATTCTATGCACTGAATAGACGAAGGGAAGCTGGATCAGAAGAAGTCGAGTGGGCTCTTAAAGTTGGAGGAGGAAAGATCAGGGACCTGCGCTAAACTAATCCGATTATTCTGACGGGTGAAAATGCAAAGGATCTGCAAGGCGTAGTAATAAAAGGAGCATAGTGGGAAAAATGGAACTAACAGTAAGTTGAAAGAAGACCAAACCGATGAGAGCAGCTACAAGCGACCAGCCTCAGGACCCACAGGAAACACGTTGCGGAGTTGGGGAGCTTTGACCTTTTGGGCTCATCCGCCCACAGGAAAGGAACAAGCCTAGTTACATGCGAGACCGTCTCCTGCCCCATACGTCCCTTCGACCGATCCGCTCCCACAGGGAGGGCCTTCTCCGGATGCCGTCGGCCGGGCAATGCCAGTTGGCGACACCCAGGGGAAGGGCCTTCTCTGTGGCGGGCCCAACCCTCTGGAACGACCTGCCCCCCCCAAACTACGCACCATCTCAGACCTCCGCCTCTTCCGCCAGCGTCTTAAAACGCACCTTTTCCAACAAGCCGGCCCAGCATAACCTCCCGCTCTGACTGTTTTTCAATTCGGGGGATTTTATACTATTTTAGCACAGGGCATGGATTTAATAGCTTTTTAAAATTTGTATCTTTGTTATATTTGTATTGTTTTACATTTCCTGTGCGCCACCCTGGGTCCTTTTTGGAGAAGGTGCGGGGTATAAATTTGAATAAAATACAAAAATAAAAATAAACAAGCAGTCAAGAAGCCGAGCCAAGTCCTAGCTAAGCCATGAACAGAGGGCGCCACTTCTGCTGCCCCCCTGGGGGGCCACTTTGGGGAGGGATAAAGCAGGGCTGGAGCTGCTCTAAGGAGTCCCTGTTGTCCTTTCATTCCCCTCTCCAAAGAAGCAGAAGGGAAACTGCTGGCCCCCCTCAGCCTTGAAAGCTGCAGCCAGAGGCCCCACGGAGAGGCTGAGATGAAGGGGATCCACCCGGCGTGCCAGGGCTGAAGGCACCCAGCAGATGCCCTAATGGTTGGCACCCGTGAGAGCACAGCTGTCCCCCCCCCCGCCCCTTGCCTTCAATAACCTGAGACGGTGCCTTCCGTGACCAGGCAAGGTGGCCGCCTTCCTCTGGAGGATCCGACACAGGGGCAGCTCCACCCAGTGAAAGGATCCACCAAGCAGCCGACCACCCTGGGGAGGCAGCTTCACCAAGAGTTCTCGGAGGGGACAACGCTGGTGCGCCAAGCCCTCCTGCCCAGGGGTTGTGGTCACCGGGTGCCCCCAAAGAGGGGCACCACGCAGGTTATCACACACGCACCCCCGAGATGCCTGGGTGGGCGGCAGGCGCTGAGCTATTCAGGTTGGGGTGCCGAGCGTGGAGGACCAGGCAGAATTAATTGGCAGGTAACGTGCAGCTCCCGCCTTGGCCAGGTAAACAGCACCTGTGTCAACACCCGCCGCGCGGTTCCGCTGTCCCGAGCAAACAGGACGTGCCTGGAAGGGCGGCCGCTGCTGGGAAACTCTCCTGCCTGACGGGAGGCCCTGGCGGCTGCGGCTGCTCTTAGTGTCCCGTCCCCCCGTCCCCCGCGCCCATCACCAAAACACGGGAGGAAGGGGCGCCTCTGCGCGGGACGGGAGGTGTCGCCTAACCCCGGGATCCCGCCAAGCTGCCTTCCGCCTTGAGGTTTCCCCGCAGCCCCCAACGCCCCGTGCCTGTCCTGCCCCGACGAGCCGGACCTGGGGGGCAGAACAGGCACCCGTCCGTCCGCCCGCCACGCCTGCGCCACTCAGCTCAGCCGCCTGTCCTCCGCAGCAGGACCAGCCGGCGCCGTCGGGGCCCCCTCTCGCCCGCGGCTCACCCCCACGGCCGCCGTCAGGGGGCGCTGCCCCGGGACTCGCGGACGCCGCTGCTCAGAACCCGCCGAGGCTCCCGTGGCAGCCAGAGGAAGCCGAGCAGGCGGCGGCGGATCTCGCCCGGGATTGCGCGGCGGCCACCCGTCGGGATGGACGGGCGGCGGGGAGGGAGCTGAGCATCGCCCATGGACGGCCAGACTCAGCCCGCGGCGATGGAGGAGCCGCAGCTGCTCAACGCGTCGCTGGTCTGCCCGCCCGCCAACGGCTCCTCGCTCGGCTCCTGGAACGGCACCGGCAGCGGCTGTGAGGCGCCCCGCAGGTCCGGAGGTGAGGCTCCCCGTAGCCGCGGCCAGTCCCGCGCCCTGGCGACCGCCCCGCCACCAGACCCCTCGAGGCAGCGCCGGGAACCTCGGCGCTCGCCCCCCCTCCGGCGGCTGGGAGACCCCGAGAGGCTTCCCCGGTGGGGCAGGAGCCGCTTCTCTCCTGGCCGCCCCGTTGTGCTCTTCGGGCCTGGAAGGGCCTCTGCGCATATGAAGAGCGCCGCCGCCCCTCCGCCCTCCTCCGCCCGGGAATCCCGGGCCCGTCGGCCGCTGCGGACGGGCCTCTGGCGCCGGGGAAGGTTGGGGGCGGCCGAGAGGGGCAGCTCTGGACTCGCTGGGCTCCTCCTGACGCTGCGGCAGAGGCGAGATCTGCGGTGGGTTCTGACGTCTCCCGAACCCGAACCGAGATGCCCACCAAGAGGAAGCCCGCCTGCTGTCAGCCAGGGACACAGACCTGCCTCCCTCTTAGCCCAACAGGCAGGGAAGCTTTGCCAGATGAGGGTTGGACATAATCTCCGGAGCCTGGCCCATGCCTGCCTTCTGCCAGCATGCCCGGAGCAGGGCCTGGAGGCCACAGGTGGGCAGGAGGCCAGGCCCCAGGCCCAGTGTCCTGCCTGGGGGAAGCACAGGCCAGGGGAGGTCGTGGCCCAGGCTCTACTAGGGAGGGAGGGAGGGGGGGAGGCTTCCTGTGCGCGGAGGGGCACACAGCCTGGCCCTTTGACCCTGCTGCTCTGCCCCACAGAGCAGGCCCTGGTGGTGCGGGTGATGCTCTACTCGGTCATCTTCCTGCTGGGCCTGTGTGGGAACGCCCTGGTCATCGCGGTGCTGGCAGGCAACAGGCGTCTCCGGACCATCACCAACTCCTTCCTGCTCTCGCTGGCGCTGAGTGACCTGATGGTGGCGCTCTTCTGTCTGCCCTTCACCTTCATCCCTAACCTGATGCACAACTTCGTCTTCGGGAGTGTCGTCTGCAAGGCGGTGGCCTACCTGATGGGTGAGGGGCTCAGCCTGGGTGGGGTGGGGGGTCCCCTGGGTCCCCTTGGCCCCTTGCCTGGCGGCTGCAGGGCCCACAGCCCCTCCCCCCTCCACGGGAATGAGCAGCGGGTGTGCCAACTGACCTGCGCCCTCCCTCTCCCTCTCCCAGGGGTGTCCGTGAGCGTCTCCACCTTCAGCCTGGTGGCCATCGCCATTGAGCGCTACAGCGCCATCTGCAGGCCCTTGCAGTCCCGTGTTTGGCAGACCCGTTCCCATGCCTACCGGGTCATCGCCGCCACCTGGGTGCTCTCGGCACTGCTGATGCTGCCCTACCCAGTTTACAGCACCACCCAGCCGGTGCGCAACCAGCCCCACCGCACCCAGTGCAGCCACAACTGGCCTGGGCACATCAGGCAGGCCTGGTAAGTGGGGGGAGCCAGGCTGGACTGGGTGGGGGCGGGGCTGCCTCCGAGGGCTCCTCCCAGGGCCCATGCTGCTTGGCCAGGAGGGCCGGGCCGGTGGGCGTGGAGCCCCAGCTGGCGATTGGATTGGGCCCCTTTGGCATTGGAGCCCCCAGCTGAGCAGGCCAGGGGAGGTCCAGCTTTTGCCAGGCCTCTTCTCTGCCCGAGGGCCACGGAGCCCCCGGCGGCAGCCCTCTGTGGCTGCGGGTGGAGCCCTTCAGTCAAGGGCAGATCAAGCACTTGGGGGGAGGGGGCCCACGATGGTTAGCGTGGAAGGTGCCATAAGCTGCAGCTCTTCCTCCTCCATCAAGGCTGTTGAGCAGAGTCTGCGTTTGACGCTGGGTCGCCTCTGCCACCCTTTCCTCTGGCACCCTGTGGCCGATGGGCCTGCATTGGCCCTGCAGTGACTGGCATCCGTTAGGAGACGGGGCAGCTTCTGCCTTGCAACTGAAGGCTGTGACTTTGTATGAAATGTGGGGAGGTGTGTGTGTGTGTTAGCCTTAGGACCACCCTTAGCTCTGCACAGCCCAGGAGCCAGAGGGAGGGGCCGGTGGGGGCAGGGGGGGGGCATTTATCCTGAGGCTGGCAAGGGCTTCCTACAGACCTTCTTGGGGAATGGGGCTGGGGGCAAGGAAAGGCAACAGTCCTGGGCACTCGGCAAGGAGGACTCCCCAGCCAAGTTGGGACTCTTTGCGCGGCTCTCTCAAGGGCCGGCAGCACTCGGGGGGCCCTGCGAGGAGGGGAGAGATGGGGCAGGGAGGGGCTTGGCCTGGGGAGGGGGACCGACTGGTTCAGGATCAGAATCTGGCTCTCCTCCAAAGGCCTTTGGAGGAGGGGAGGGGCTTCTGTGTCTCCTGGCTTCAGCTTGTGGCTTTGATGGGCCCCTGGGTGAGCGGGGTGGGTGGGGGGCAGGGGGGGCCTTACAGGCAGAGGAGCAGAAATCGGGCAGATGCCAGCAGCCTCCTCAAGAGGATGGAAACCTTCAGGAGGACCCGTCTTCCTGCTCTCCCTGGGCAGGGCTCCATCTTCCCCTCTTCCCGCCTTGAACACTCCAGCCCTGAGGAAGGGCTCCCTTGGGGGGGGGGGCAGCCGTGGTGGTCTGGAGAGGGTGGCCCCGTGGGCACCGTTGGGGCTTGCCTGAGAGGGCCACCAAGGGATGGAGGTCAGCAAGCGGGGGAGGCGGGTTCAGTGCGTGAAGCAAGCAGGGAGGGGCTTGGCCGCACATTCATCCCCCTACCCACCTGGCCTTGGGGGGGGGGTCCCAGCCCAGGGAAGACCCTGCACAAATCTTAGACCAGGCCCAGCAGTTCCTTCGGCCCCATTGGCTGAGCCTGAAGGGTTTTAATCCAGGTCGCTGCGTGTTTCTGCAACCTCTCCTGCGAAGGCGCCTTAGTAGCTGCGTGGGCCACTCCTGGGTGGGGCTTCTCCTTCCGATGGTGCAGATGAAGGGGGGGGGAGTTGTGGCCTCCCTCCCTCCTTCCTTCCTTCCTTCCTTCCCTGCTAGGTACCTGTTGCTCCTCATCACCCTCTTCCTTGTCCCGGGGCTGGTCATGATCGTGGCTTATGCATTGATCTCCTCCGAGCTCTACAGAGGGATCCAGTTTGAGATGGACCTCTCCCGTGAGGCCAAAGGTGGGCACCGGGCAAAGGAGGCTGGGAACAGGGGCCCTTTGGGGTGATCTCTGGGGGCCATGAGAACGCAGGGGGGGCTGGAGGATGAATCTCAAGTGGGAGAAGGAGGCCTTCGTCCTAAAGTAGTAGGGCTGTGATCGAACCTGCCCATCACAGCCAGAGATGGGTTGATCCCAGTTCAACCCGGATCAGGCAAACCAGTAGTAGTGGCGAAGGGAAGCCCAAAGGAAATGCCGGACGAGGCCAATGCCCGTCACCCGGAAACCAGCCTGGAACTAAGGAGACATTTCCTATCCCTGTGGTGGGGAACCTATGGCACGTGTGCTGGAAATGGCACGCAGAGCCATCTCACATTGGATGCGCGGCCTCGCTGGCTCCTCTTCCAGGTTCCTGTGTGTGCACACGTGCCAGCCAGCTGCCCTTCATGCGCACGCGAGCACCGAAATCTGAAAGAGTAGCATTCTGTTGCACCCAAACCTCCGGGGTTCCATTGTGCCCATGCACGACGGCCAGCTGTTCTTAGGCGCACGCCTGTGCTGGAAACCAGAAATTTGGGTGCCAACACGCACATGCGCGATGAAATGCTGCTCTTTTGGGTTTTGGCTCCCCCGCGTGCACAAAGGCCCAGGAGGCCGTGCGTTCCTCACTGGGTGGTTTTGCATGCCATCTCCAGCACGCAGGTTGGCACACGGGGACGAGAAAGTTCAGCCATCCCAATTACCCAGTGGAACCCCTCTGAAGACGCTGGGCGTGCTCATCCCTGGAGGTACTTAATAAGACAGCCCCCCGTCTCCAATGGCAGAGGGCCTCCTGCTTGAGGTCCCTTCCAATGCCGTCCTTCTGTTTCGGCTCTCTTTGGCAAGCTGAGGCACTTCATTGGGCAAAGGAGCAGGAATTGTGCAGCTGGGCTGGGGAGAGATGCCCGTTGATTTGATCGTGGGGATGGAGTAGATGCCATACACCTTTATTTCAACACCCCTTTCAGGCTACCTCCTCAATTTTGTAGGCAAAGGCAGAGGGTGCGGTGGGCCCATAGCTTAGCCAAAGAATTGCACACAGCGGCCTCCCAGCCCCCCTCCTGCTGTGCCCTTTTAGAGACAGCTTATAGAACCCCATAAAGTGTCGGCCATCAAATCTGAGGCCGCAGTGGGACCAAACCCTTATAAAAGAAGGAATCAATATTTAAGCCATTCTTCTTTGAATGCTGGACCAAAACCAAGGAGATAAAATTCAGGGCATCAAAAGCAAAAGCTTCCATTTAGGCTTAACACCCCCCCCCCCCGGCAGAAAAAAGCACAAAACTCCAGGCTTCTTTTGATGTTTGAAAAATGTGGCTTAAGTGGGTCACAAATGGCAGGTCAGCTGTGGAGAGCAGCATTCAAAGCAGCCCCTGGAGGCTCCGGCTGCCTGACCGGGAGGAGGGGAGGAGGAGCCGCTTGCTCTGCCTTCAGGGTGGGAAGGGACTCAAGGAGGGAGAGCGGAGGGGCTGGCACGGCTTCTGCCAAGGGGACAAACGGGGCATCACTCCATAGCGCAGACGAGGGTGGTGGAGCCGCTGCTGCTCCGTTTGGGGTGCAGCCCTGGAAACAGCCGGCTCTCTCTTCTCTCCGTTCGGGTGTCCGCTCCCTCACCAGCAATCACCGTTTGGCCCCCTTTCCTAGAGAGCCCCAAACAGAATCATGGGCACTGCCAGCAGGGAAAGATGGCGGGCACTGAACTGCCAGGAGGGTCTTCTGCTTTCCCCCCTTCTGACGGGCACCCTGGGCCGAACCCCCCGGAGCCTCCGAGGGGCCCTGGATCCCCCGCAAGGCGGCACATCTCTCTCTCTGCCTCCCTCCCTCCCTCCCTCAGGTCAGCAGAACGGGGCCGCCACGGAGCTCCTGGCCTCTGGCGACGAGGGCGACGGCTGCTACGTCCAGGTGCCTCGGCCCGCCGAGAGCCCGATGGAGCTGCCAGCCTTGAGCCCGGAGGACGGCACCAAGCGGGAGCGGGCACGCGTCAACAGCTCGGAGGCCAAGCTGCTGGCCAAGAAGCGGGTCATCCGGATGCTGGTGGTGATCGTGGCGGTCTTCTTTGGGTGCTGGCTGCCCCTCTACGTGGCCAACACCTGGCAGGCCTTCGACCCCCAGGCCGCCCAGCTAGCCCTCTCGGGCGCCCCCATCTCCTTCATCCACCTGCTCTGCTACTGCTCCCCCTGCGTCAACCCCTTCGTCTACTGCTTCACCAACAAGCGCTTCCGCCAGGCCTTCGCCACCACCTTCGCCTGCCGCGCCTCGCCCTGCTGGCCCCGGCCCCCCCGTGCCCTCGAGGAGGAGGAGGTCACGGCCACCGGGGCCTCCTTCTCCAGGGCCAGCTACACCACGGTCAGCAGCATAGCCCCCCCCGAGCCCTGAGGCTCTCCCGCCCAGCCCCACTGGACACCGGCAGTTCAGCCCCCGCAACCTTTCCCTCCCCCCCCCCGCCTGCCCCTTGGCCAGCCCAGGCTGCGGAGGAGAGTCCGGGGGCTCAAAGCCCTGGGAGGGAGGTGGATGGGTGGGCAGAGCTGCCCCCTGCCCACCCCCCTGCCCATCTCCCCTTCCCTGGGCCCACCCTTGCCCTGAGGGCCTCAATTGTTAGGCTGCCTTCCCCCTCCCCCCCCCAATTGCCCAGCTGAGGAGGCAAGAAGCAAAGCGGAACCAGCCATGGGTTCCATGCGTTGGGGGAGTGAATGGCCCCGTAGCCACTGGTCTGCCTCACAGTGCCGAGAAGGAGCAGCAATGTCTCCCCCAGCCCTCCTTCCTGGAGACACCCTGGCACCTGCTTTGCATAGCTCTGTGCCCCTGCCTCCCCCCCCCCCCCACTGAGGAGTCTGTCTGGGGGCTTCAGCAGAAAAGCCCCTCCCGTCAGTTTTTTTTTGAGGGGGGGGCAATGGGGGCCTTCTCTGTAGCTTTCTGTGCAATAAAACTCTTGAAACGGCCCTGGTGCCACTGCAGATGGAAGCGGCTGGTCTGGGTCCCTGGCAGAGGCTGAGCCTGGGAGGAGGGGCTGCCTTCTCCCCTCCCCTCCCCCCGTCCGCACCCGTCGCTTGCAAACACCCCCGGCCGGTGTCTGAGTCACCCACTGGCAGAGGGGCAGGAGAAAAAGCCGGGCCCCGCTCCCTGCATCCTCCCCCCACAGCTCAGCCTTGTCCCTGGGCACCTGCAGCTGGCTGGCTGTTCCCTGGGCAAGGGGGGGGCGCTTTTGAAGGGGGCCCCCAAGGGACTACTTGCATTGCCTCACCAGAACTGAATATCCCCAGGTGCCAAAATCCACACACACACACACACGGCTAAATGTTCCTTCCCTGAGGTGCCACCCTCCCCCCTCCCCCCCCCCGGGTAACGTCCAACATCCAATTCAGAGACGCTGCAGGCTGTTGGCTCTGGCAGGCAGCTGCCCTCCATTCCCAGCCGGCCGGTCGTGAAATCTCACCTGGGGGAAATTTTCTCTCACCTGGAACCCCTCCCCTCCAGCCCCCCCCTCCCCGGAGAGTGCAGGGAAGCCTGGCACTGAGCAATCGTGGGAGGCAAGCAGGGAGTGTGGCAACGGCATTGCCTGTGGATGCCCGTGGTGAGCGTGTGTGTGCGTGCGTGTGTGACCGAGCATTGCCTGTTAACTGGCCGTGGCAGCTTCAGGGGCCACACAAGGAAGCTGGTTCGCCAGGGAGAGGAGAAGGCCAAGTGGGAGGGGCATCACATTGGGCTCTTTGGCTCCAGCGGAGAACGAGGGAGATGGAGAGCGGGCACCTGGGATTGGCAGGCCGGGCACCAGGTTTATTTCCCCTTCTGCAAAGGACAGGAGTTGTGCACAGATGGCACCACCAATGCAGCCTGACATGCCCACCCCACTCCTGGCAAAGCGACAGCGAAGGGCCAGAGGCCAAACCTGGGGTGCAGGGAGGAACGAAGGCCCCGGGCGCTTGGGATGATGGGGTTGGAGGCTCCCTCCTGGCAGCTATCGCTCAGGCAGGGGAGGCGCCTGCTTTCCTGGGCGTCCAGCTGTCCAGCTTTGAGGGAAGGGGGAGAGAGGCCCTTTCCTGCTGACCCTGGCAGGAGCAACGAAGGGCTGGGCGGGAGGAAAGGCTGGAGACATGGGGGCCTTTGGAAAGGACCTGACCCAGGGAGGGGGAGGGCAGCACCTGGCAAGGAAGGGCTTTAGCTGGATCCCGTAGCGGAGGGAGAAGGGAGCTCGGAGAAGACCAGGCCTGCGGCTGCCTTTGGAGGGCTGGGACGGGGGTGGAGGCACCCAGAGGCAGGCATGCCAATGCAGGAGGAGAAGAGTCCGGCTGTGTCTCCCAGGGGTGCCCCGGATGGGAAGCAAAAGAGATAGGCAAGCCGCACTGAGTGTTAGGAGGGCACAACTCGCTCAGAAGCGGTAGGAATCTGGGCTTGCTCCCTCTTCATAGCCCAGAGCTCGCCCTGCCAGTGTTGGTGGCGTGTGGTCTTCTCCTTGGCGGCTCCTTGTTTAGAGCGCTTTCTGCTCGATTGTTTGTCTGGGGTTAATCCCTGCTTATCTGGTCCTTGGTTGGAGAAGAAGCTTTCTACTCTTTTTGTTTCCTTCATAGCTTTCGACTGGCCTTTTGACTGAGGTATAAATATGGCTGATGACTGACGTCTCTGAGTTCTCAGCCTCCAGAAATTCCCAAGCGTTTTTGTCCATGTGATATAATCATCCTTAATCTCATTCATCACCCTTAATCTCACAGCAGGCAGAGCCAGCCAGAGTTGGGAAACTGTGAGCATCCCAGAGCACACTAAATCCTTGTTTCTTGACAGGGCCCATCCTCTCCACGCTCCCTAGCACTGATGACGCTCCCTAGTTGAGTAATGAAACGTCTGCAAGAAAACAACTGTTGAGAGAGCACCAAGAGCCACTCAGCCTTCCTCCTCCTCCTCCTCCTCCTCCCCCCCCTTGTCCCCCCCTTTTGGACAGCTGACCCTGGGCATCTCCCCAAGCAGCTAGGAGGGGTGCCAGATGCAGGTGCTCCCCCTGCTGGCTGCCACAGGACAGCACGGGCTCGATGCGACCGGAGCCCGAGAGGAGCAGCCCAGCCTTGGCCGGAAGGCTTGTGGAGGAGCGCCATGTCTCTTGGGCGCCACGGCCGCATTGCCCAAAATGCCCGGATGGCCCTGACTTGCCGGCTCTTCCCAAGGCGCTAACGGTCAGGTGGCTCCCTCAGGCCTTTGGGCCGCAGGGGTGGGTGGCTCCTGTGGCGCCATTTGCCCTGGTTGCCCTCAGGCAGACGATGCCTCCTTCAGTTCCCTGAGTGGCTCCAGGGAGAGTTGGCAGGGGAAGAGGGCAGCATGGCTGGGTTAAGTGGGGGTGCGTAGAGGGATTCCTGAAGAAGGGGAAGAGGGGGAGGCTGGGGGAGTTACCTAGAGGAGGCGAGAGACCAGGTGGGCTTCAGGGAGAGACCTTCCCAAGTGACGGGGGCTGTGCCAGAGGAAACCCCCAGGGACACCAGCTGGCCCTCTGCCCATCATCCCATCACAGCAGGAACACCCTCAAGAAAGCAGCTCATCCAGATTCTGTCCTGGGCAAACCAACCCCTTGGGGTACGGGACCCACTTCTGGGCGTGTGGTTCAGAGGGTTACAAACGGAGCAGATGCAGAGGGAGGATCCCAGGGCCTCCGGCAGGCAGGACGTGGGGGCCTTTTACCCCACAGAAGCAGCAGCTGAGGCACAAGGCCAGCCTGACCAGAGGATGCCATCTGAGGCAGGGCTAACAGATTCCTGCACGCTGAATGGGCTTCGTTTTGGGTGAAGCAGGGAGGGGCTTCCCTGAGACGCTTCCGTACCTTATCCTTGGCCTGGGCTCAGCGTCCTCTCCTCTGGCCATTGGCCATTGTGGTAGCGGACCTTCCTGGCCCTCAAGGGCCTCAGACCCTCCGCCTGTTCCGTAAGATGGAAGGCTCCAGATATCCAGAAGGTAGAGAAGAGGGAGGGGCACTCTAAGAAGCAAACCTTTTTAATACGTAATGAAGTAACGAAATGAAATAAACCTGCTTGGTGTACACCCACAGCCAAGAAGGTTGGGCCGCCGGGGGTGGCACGGTCCTTCATGTCCAGGGAAGGCTCGGACGGCTGCAGCGGCTGCAGGAGAAACTGCCAGGGGATTCTGCCCTTAGAGCATCCCGCTCGCCGGCATCCGTTTTTAAGGCTAGGTTTTGCTGCAAAATCACCCAACCCCCCTCCCCCCCATCACCCATCATGTACTTGATAGGTGTGAGGGCACATCAAGCCTTCATGTATTTGAGATGGGTGGAGAATGAAGAGAGGAAGAGAGAGAGAGAGGAAAGATGGAAGGAAGGAAGGAAGGAAGGAAGGAAGGAAGGAAGGAAGGAAGGAAGGAAGGAAGGAAGGAAGGAAGGAAGGAAAAAGTTAGAAAGCCTGGACAGATAACAAAACACTGTTCAAGCCCAGTTCCTTTTTTCCCCACCATCTTCCTTTTTAAAAAAAATAAATAAAACATAATTTCCAAGATCGGCACCAGAGTGGAGAAGAGCCAGAGCTGTCTTTAATTAGATGGCCACTTGAAAGCCCCTCAGGCCCCCACCTGCTCCAATGAACCTGCTGCTCCCCACATCCTACTCTGAACTCAGCTGCCACTGCAAACACCAATGGCCAGAGACAGGGGAGCCCGGGGGGGGGGGGGAGAACCAACAGTGCTTGCCAAAATAAGCGAGGTGGGGAGCTGCTATGACTTTGGTGTGGGAGACTATCTAAGCATTATAAAGAGGGAGGGGGGAGGGAGAGAAAGCCTTGGGGTCACCGTGAGACCACTTATCAGAGTGAGGCGCTAGAGCTGCCTTCTATGCAATCTCCTTCTGGTCCGTCAAGGGAACATAGAAGAGGAAAACCGACATTGAGGCTTCGGCGTTCAGCACCACGGATGGGGATATTGTTCTTCCCCCGCCCCGAATTCAGCACTGTGGACAGGGCTGCTGCCCAGGGCGGGGCAGGCGGGATGCAGAGCCAATGTGGGAGAAATGGCCCCCTCTGCCCACCAACCGGGGGGGGGGGGGTGATGAAAGAGCGGAGGACAGAGGAGGGTCCCAGAGCACCACGAGGGGAGCAGGGTCTGCGTGGGGGGAGGAGCCGAAGAGTTGGTGTCTGCGGAGGGTGTGAGAGGAGGCAAGGGCTGCTTCAGTTGTACACAAAGGGCAAAGCAAGGGACAAGAGGGCTGGTCCCAAAAGAAAGGAACTCCACCGCATCCCCTGCAGACCCCTTCAAGCTGTGGGTGGAAAGAGTCACAAGGCCCCTCAGCCCTTCCCAGGGAGCCTTCAAGAGCAGCTGGGGCAAGAGAAGGGCCCCCTCCCACGGTCCTTCCGGCGTGCCCTGAAAAGTTGGCTTTTCCAGCAAGCCAGCCTGGCTTGAATAAAATAAGTGATTAATTTAATTGTTAATTGTTAATTTAATTTTTAAAACTTTATTGTAAATGTCAATTGGTTTTTTTTTTTGGATATTCTATTTAATCTCCCTTCTAACTTTTGTAACGTGTGTTTTATGTTGTATGCCGCCCTGAGTCCTTTGGGGAAAATATAAATCCAATAAACCTCTCTAAAACCTCTCCAAAAAAGGCCCCTCCCCCAATCTGGAGAAGAACTCAGGAGGTCCCACATGCGGCCGTTTCCGAGGCAGGAAGAAAGAACGGAGCTTCCAGGGGAAACAGAGGGGAAAGTGGAGGAAGAAGAAGGAGATAACAAGACCTAGAAAGGGAATGGGAGAAACAGGAAGAGAACTGGGGGAAAGAGATAGGAGGTGGGATGGATAGTTCTGGAATTAGACAGTGAGAAAAGTTAGACCTAAGGGACAAATATGGGAGGAACACTAAAAAGAAAAGAAGATTAAAGGTTTGGGTGCGGGTAAGAGATGGACGATTAGGGAAAATAGAGTAAAAGAATATTAATATATTTCAATAAATGTGTATTAATATCAGAACTATACATGTTGGATTATTATTTTAATAGTGTGATAGATATCAGGACAATATTTTAAAATAAATGGATATGAAGAATTGGAAAAATAAAATGGCAAAAATTTCAGCTTTCTTAAAAGATCAGAAGCAGGAGAATTACACACAGGAATGGGTAAAATGGATTGATTATATACAGAATAAATACCAGACTAGGAAGTACTATGTAGCCTTTAGGTAAGAATGTTTAGATTGACAGGTAAATAATATTTGGGATGCTTGGAATTACTAGAGTGGTGTATAGCGGAAGTCAGGGGGGTGGGATTGAGTGGGAGGTGGGGGAGGGTTAGGGTGGAAGGTGGGGAAATATATGTGGATAACTAATATAGCGATGGGAATAATGGGATACGGTTATACCATGATTTATATATGTTTAATTAAATTGGAAGATGGTGTTAAGGGGAGATTGATATATTAAGAGAAATTTATATTATGTTTGTCGGGAGGCGAGGGGGTATAATATCTGAAAGAGAAATTTATCCTAAGATGGGGGGAGGGGAGGGGTATACTATTTGTATGTGATTTATATTATATGCCGGGGGGGCAAAAAGGGGGAAAACCTGTTTGAATAAAACTTTTTCAATTAAAAAAAAAAGAATTGGAAAAATAGATTTTGAATGACTATACTACTAAATATGTATAAAAACATGAACAACAGTGAAAGGTTAGAACAACGGGCGATTAGGTAAATATATATAAATATATATTAATCTAAACATGTGTATTAATAGTAGGATTATATGGATTGAAGAACTGGAAAGAATATGAATAGAAATATCCCACATGTATAAATGATCATGATAGATACTAAAACTATATAAGGAGATATTGAATAATGGAAGAATGAAGGATGGAACTTTGATTTAACTAAGGAAATGTGGAAAACAAAATAGATGGAAAACACTTATTTGAATATTATAGCAATACGAAAGAGGGAATAAAAGTTAAAATAGGAATAGAGAATAGTGGGGGGAAATAATAATTATATATTAATATGTTAAGATATACAAATGAAATGCATAAGACTATGTTTATGTGTACTGAAATGTATGTTACGCAGTTATCAGACACACCATTCACACACATATGTAAAAAGAATATAAAAAAGGAAAAATTGATTGGGGGGAAAAAGCCCACGTATTTTAAAGCTTTCAAAGCCAAGACAGAGAGTGAGGTTGTGGGGAAACCCCCCTCCCCTTAAACAAGGATTGCCCCAAGGGAGATCGGGGTGTCATTTTCCAGAGTCAGATTCCTTCGCAGTGGCCACTGTTCCCCCAATCAAAGGGAGCTCCTATCTGAGGCCCCTGTGGGGAAAATGTTCTCTCTCCCACAGGGCATCCCTGGTTGCATAGCTCAGCCCCAGTCTTACGTCGCTCAATGGGGCGAATAAGTGGAGCCAGAGAGCGAGGCTTCTCTTCCCCTGATCTGCCCCCCTCCTTTGGCTTTCTCGTGGCTGGGCCTCCTGTGGGTTGCACGAAGGTGGCCGGCCAGCTCCAACACCGGCAGGCTTCCCCTGGCTTTGCAGATCGAGTTTCGCATGTTATGTTCCCTTCGTGTCTGACGGTCACTGTGGCGAGTCAACAGGGTCAGAAAACATCCTGCATTCCTTGCTTGTTGCTTGGGTTACATGGGTGAACATTAATATTGATACCTGCACGGAAAGGATCCGTTTCTTATTTTCTTTGCTGGGCGAATGGGAACAAAATCCGACTCTCCACGCCTGACAGGAAGGGGGGGGGGCCTTGACCAAGCTGGGCAGTGACTGTTTTGGTTGCCCAGAACATCAGATAACCTTGGGAGGGGGGAGGGGGCAGCAGGAGGAGGAGGAGCAGGAGGGGGAGGGGGAAGAAGAGGATTCTACTCTTAGGAGCCATCTCAGTAAAAGCCATTTTTGTGCAGGAGTTCATTTCCTGGTCTGACCCATCAGGGGGGCTGACAGTTGCCATGTAAGACGTGGCACATGCAGATTTCCTGGGACCTGGATTTGCTGTGGACCAGGCCGCCTCTGCCCAGGGACAGCCCCAGCTATTACAACTCCTCCCCCCTTCAATGCATTGGTCCACCTGACTCTGAGGGGACCCTGGACACCCTGGTTGCCCCCAAGCCCCAGCCCAGGCCCAGCCCCAGGCCCAGCCCCAGCCCCACTGACGTAGGGGCCCTCCAGAAGACCACTGCTTAAGCAGAGCCAGGGCCAAGCAAAAGGCTCCACTGCTGGTCCCGGAGTAGATGTGGGGCCACTGAAGGAGGAGAGCCCCTTCTGGTCAGCTCCAGCTACCGTCTCACCAGGATCCCGTGGCCCTGCACCCCCATCCTGCTGAGAGCGAGCCCCAGAGTGGCACCCCCAAGCAGATGATCTCTCAGTCGAGCTCAACCTGAGTAGGGGCAGATCACCCGTCTCCTCCCTGGGCACAGGCAAGCCGCCGTTCTCCCTCGTTCCTCAGGCTGTCTTCATCTGGCCACCGGTTGCCATAGTGCCAGAATGGTATCCATGGTGCCTTCGTGCACTGACCTTGGGGTCTGAATAAGCTGTGGAGGAGGAGGAGGAGGCTCCCCCACCCCCACAAGGAACCGGCCCATCTGCCACCTGCCACCCACCCACCCGCACCGAGGATGGAATGGGGAGACGGGGGCCTATTCTGGCTTGGAAGGCTGGCCTCTCTCTGGCTGGGACATTTCTTCCACGGGAACATAGTCCTTCTCAGCCACTTTCGCATTCTCCCAACACGGGGGTCAAATGCAGGCACGTTTGCTGCATTCACACAGCAGCTCCTCTGTCAGCCCAGCCAACTTCAGGCTGAATTATAGAAGCCAGAAAACCAATCTATGTTCAATGATCCCACCAAGCATCATGCGTGAACCAAGGCAGAAGAGAACCGAAAGAACAGGGAAGGTTGGACCTGAATCTATAATGCACAGAATGGTTCCTTGAATATTGAATAACGAACAGAATGAAGC
Organism: Rhabdophis nuchalis; assembly: GCA_039707465.1. NCBI lineage: Eukaryota > Metazoa > Chordata > Lepidosauria > Squamata > Natricidae > Rhabdophis > Rhabdophis nuchalis. Next base: position 67,923,578 of record CM077649.1, read on the forward strand.
TACAAGCATCTGAGCATTTTGCAGTTGGGTGAAGCATGGACAACTTAAGTGTGACTGGTAAAGAATACTTCTAAAGAGTGGGGAAAGTGCTCAAGGCAGAGAAGAACAGTGGAAAGACCACCAGAGCTGCTCCCAATGCTTGGGCCACATCTCAAACATGAGACGCTGTTGGGATTATTCACTGGACAGAAGCTGAACCCAACCAAACAGATACGAAAACCGATGACCATTCACTAGGCGTTACATCCCAGTAGTGATATGGGTAGATTATTCCAGCCCCACAGAAACGGAGGCGGACGTGTCCTTCTCATCCAAGAAACCATAGAAGGGGAAAAGGGGGCATAGGATAACTGCGTAAGAGACAGCCAAGTACTTTAACCACTGATGTAAGTTTAAAATTGGAGCTTACTGAATAGGCAAGAAACTATCAAAATAATGTAATCAAAACTCAAACAGAATGCTGGCGAGTCAAAGCATTAGACGGTCAATTCCTACAAAAGGCTGGAGGGAAATGGACAAAGATAAAATCTGGAAATGGCTCACAACTGGAACACTAATTAAAAAAAAAGGAAGGCTTGACTTTGGCTGCAAGTTATTCAAACCAATCTACTCAAGACCAGAACTGAAAAACCATCTCATGATTCAAAGCATTGTGCAAAGAAGCAGAAAAAACTGCAGATTGTAAATTCTGCTTGCACAAAACGATTGTGCAAACTGATGATAAAGAATGACGTCACACAGTCACCAAATGAATCACTGGAATATCTACAATATCATCCGCCAGGAATAAAAATTGGTGGGACATAGTAGTTGAAAAAATTAGCAGGTTTTATTTATTTTATTTATTTATTTGTTCATATTTATATACCGCCCTATCTCCCAATTTTGGGACTCAGGGCGGTGCACGGGGAACAGTAAAACACAATACAATAAAATATAATAAAATGTTAAAAGTAAATTAAATTAAGCGAACCTGTGCTAAAATTCTAATTAAAAACTACCACTAAAATCAATTTAAAAACTATGCCAGGCCGGCCACTTGAAACAAGTGTGTTTTTATTGCCCAACGGAAAAGGCGTATATCCGTAGTTGTACAAAGGTTGGGGGGCTGCCACAGAGAAGGCCCTTCCCCTGGGGGTCGCTGGCCGGCATTGTCCGGCCGACGGTACCCTGAGGAGGCCCACCCTGTGGGAGTGGACAGGTCGAAGGGAGGTATGTGGTAGGAGGCGGTCCTGCAAATACCTAGGTCCCGTGCCATGGAGTACTTTAAAGGTGGTTACTAGCACCTTGAAGCGCACCCGGAAAGCCACAGGCAGCCAGTGCAGCTCGCGTAGGAGAGGTGTTACATGGGAGTATCTTGAGACTCCCATAATCCCCCGCGCGGCTGCATTCTGAACTAGCTGGAGCCTCCGGATGCACCTCAAGGGAAGCCCCATGTCCGGTCCGCTCCCACAGAGAGGGCCTTCTCCGGGTGCCGTCGGCTGGGCAATGCCGGCTGGCGACACCCAGGGGAAGAGCCTTCTCTGTGGCGGGCCTGGCCCTCTGGAACGACCTACCCCCCGACCTTCGCACTACCTCGGACCTCCGCCTCTTCCGCCAACGTCTCAAGATGCATTTATTCCAACAAGCCGGCCTAGGATAGCCCCCCGTTCTGACTTTTATACAGAAATTATAATTTGGTAGGGTTTTTAAATATGGGTTTTAGCACGGGTAAATAATTTAATATATTTTAATGTTGTATATTGTATTTATTGTGGTTTTTAAATAATGCCTGTGCGCCGTCCCGGGTCCTAACAAGGAGAAAGGCGGGGTATAAATTCAAATAAATAAAATAAAATAAATGTAGAGAGCATTACAGTAGTCCAGGGGGGAGATGACAAGGGCTTGAGTGACTGTGCGTAGAGCGCCACAATCTAGAAAGGGGCGCAACTGGCGTATCAGGTAAACCTGATAAAAAGCCCCCCTGGTCACAGCTGTCAAATGGTCATCCAAAGACAGCCGAGAGTCCAGGAGGACGCCTAAGTTGCGGGCCCTCTCCACGGGAGCTAATGACTCGCCCCCGATGGCCAGCGATGGAACCAGCTGGCTATATCGTGACGCCGGAAATCACAGCCACTCGGTCTTGGACGGGTTGAATCGAAGCCTGTTCCTCCCCATCCAGGCTCGCACAGCCTCCAGGCACCGGGACATCACTTTGACGGCATCGTTGGGGTGGTCAGGGGCAGAGATGTACAGCTGAGTGTCATCAGCGTACTGATGGAACTCTACCCCGAAACCATGGATGGTCTCGCCCAGCGGCTTCATATAGATGTTGAACAGGAGGGGTGAGAGGAACGACCTCTGAGGCACCCCACACAAGAGGGGCCTTGAGGTCGACCTCTGCCCCCCTGCCAACACGAATTGCGACCGGCTGGAGAGGTAGGAGGAGAACCACCGCAGAACGGTGCCTCCCAACCCCAACACTTCCAGCCGGTGCAATAGGATACCATGGTCGATGGTATCGAAAGCCGCTGAGAGGTCTAATAGGACCAGGATTGAGGAGCAACCTCTATCCCGGGCCCTCCAAAGATCATCCACCAACACGACCAATGCCATCTCTGTGCTGTACCCAGGCCGGAAACCGGACTGGCGCGAGTCTAGATAGGCAGTTTCCTCCAGGTGCTGAGGGAACTGTCCTGCCACCACACTCTCAACAACCTTCGCACGAAAGCGAAGGTTGGAGACCGGAGGTAGTTGGCTAACACAGCTGGGTCCAGGGAGGGCTTCTTTTTTTTTTTTTTTAATTGAAAAAGTTTTATTCAAACCAATTTTCCCCCTTTTTACCCCCCCCCGACATATAATATAAATCACATACCAATACTATACCCCCTCCCCTCCCCGTCTTAAAATTGATTTGTCATTCCAGTATTGTATCCCCTCACCTCCAAACAATCATAATATAAATCTCTCTTAAAGTAAGAATATCCCATTAACCCCATCTTCTCAATTAATTAAAGATATATAAATCATAATATAATTTTTTTTTCCTAGACATAACCCCCACCCTCCACCCTAACCCTCCCCCACCTCCCATTCAAACCCACTTCCGCTATACACCACTCTAATAATTCCAAACATCCCATATAATATTTGCTCTATTCACATTGTTTCAGTCACATATCACCCTATCAATCTAAACATTCTTACCTAAAGGCTACATAGTACTTCCTGGTCCGATATCTATTCTGTATATAATCAATCCACTTTACCCATTCCTGTGCATAATTCTCCTGTTTCTGATCTTTTAAAAAAGCTGAGATTTTTGCCATTTCGGCAAACCCCGCCACTTTTTGAATCCATTGATCAATTGTCGGTAAGAAATCTTTTTTCCAATGTTGAGCAATCAACAACCTCGCTGCTGTAACCATATACAAAATCAATTTTGTTTCCCCTTTAGTATAATCCTTGATTATACCCAGTAAAAACATTTGCGGGGTAAATTGTATTCTTTTCTTAAACACATTTTGCATAACCCACCATACTTTTATCCAAAAAGCTTTAACCTTATTGCAAGTCCACCATACATGAAAAAAAGTAGCATCTAAACACCCGCATCTCCAGCATTTAGGTTGAACATTTGGGTACATACATGATAACTTCTTAGGATCTAAATACCATCTATAAAACATTTTATAAAAATTCTCCCTTAAATTCTGTGCCTGCGTAAATTTAACATTCTGAACCCATATTTTTTCCCACGTATCCATCATAACCGGTTCATCAAAATTCTGAGCCCATTTAATCATACAATCCTTCACCAATTCACTTTCTGAGTCTCTTTCTAACAATACATTATATATTCTTTTAACATGTTTTGGGCCAGTCTCTTTTATCTGCTTGATCAGTTCAGCCTCCTTATCCATAAACCCGACCCTGCAGTCTTCTTTCCATCTCTTCTGTAACTGTATGTAATGTAACCAATTTAAAGTGATTCCTGCGTCCAACAATTGTTCCATAGTTTTCAATTGCCATTCAACCCCATCAAAAATAAGCACATCCAACCAGGGAGGGCTTCTTGAGGAGGGGTCTCACCACCGTCTCTTTCAGGACGGTCAGGAAGAACCCCTCACTCAAAGAAGCGTTAACAATTCCCTGGAGCCAGCCTCGTGTAACCTCCCGGGAGGCCAGTACTAGCCTGGAGGGACACGGGTCCAATAAACATGTGGTGGCATTCAGCTGCCCCAGTATCCTGTCCATGTCCTCAGGAGTCACAGGATCAAACTCTTCCCAAACAACGGTCTCAAGACCTGCCTCCGTCAGCCCACCCAGACTAGCCCAGTCGGAGGCCAGCTTGTCTCGGATCTGAACGATTTTATCATGCAGATAACATCCAAATTCCTCTGCTCGACCCTGCAAAGGAGCTTCCCGCAACCTCTGGTGGAGGAGGGAGCGGGTCACCCTAAACAGGGCGGCAGGGCAGTTATCTGCAGATGCAATAAGAGCGGAGAGATAATTTTTTATTTATTTATTTTATTAAATTTATACCCCGCCCTTCTCCTTGTTAGGACCCAGGGCGGCGCACAGGCATTATTAAAACCACAAAATACAAAATACAAAATCAATTAAAATATATTAAATTATTAGACCCGTGCTAAAAACCCATTTTAAAACCATACCAAATTAATTTTAATTTTAAAAGTCAGAAGTAGGGGCTATCCTAGGCCGGCTTGTTGGAATAGATACGTCTTAAGATGTTGGCGGAAGAGGCGGAGGTCCGAGATAGTGCGAAGGTCGGGGGATAGGTCGTTCCAGAGGGCCTGGCCCGCCACAGAGAAGGCCCTTCCCCTGGGTGTCGCCAACCGGCATTGCCCCACTGACGGCAACCGGAGAAGACCCTCTCTGTGGGAGCGGATCGGACGAAGGGATGTATGGGGCAGGAGACGGTCTCGTATATAGCTAGGCCCCGAGCCATGGAGCGATTTAAAGATGGTCGTCAGCACCTTGAAGCGCACTCGAAAGACCACAGGCAGCCAGTGCAGCTCGCACAGGAGAGGTGTTACGTGGGTTTGCCTTGAGGCACCCATAATCACCCGCGCGGCCGCATTCTGTACTAACTGTAGCTTTCGAGTGCACCTCAAGGGGAGCCCCATGTAGAGAGCGTTACAGTAATCCAGCCGGGATGTCACAAGCGCTTGAGTGACTGTGCGAAGGGCTCCCCGGTCCAGTAAGGGGCGCAACTGGCGTATCAGGCGTACCTGATAGAACGCCCCCCTGGCCACGGCCGTCACATGGCCCTCCATGGACAGCCGTGAATCCAGGAGGACGCCCAAGTTGCGCGCCCTCTCCACGGGGGCCAGTTGTTCGCCCCCAATGGCCAGTGTTGGACTTATCTGGCTGAACCGGGGTGCCGGAAACCACAGCCACTCGGTCTTGGACGGGTTGAGTTTGAGTTTGTTATTACCCATCCAGATCCGTACGGCCTCCAGACACCGGGACAGCACCTCGACGGCATCCTGTTTCGCCGCTCTTAACGCCACAAGGTAGGTCCGCAAATGCGACCTTACTCGTGTTCGGTCAGATTCAGAGCGAGTGGACCTCCAAACGCTCTCTAGGCATCTCTTTTGGCGCTTCATCGCCCTCAGCTCCTCAGAAAACCAAGGAGCCAAGGTAGAGTGGCGCCGAGTGAGAGGCCGCAAGGACACGACCCCATCCAGGGCCCCCGCAGCCGCACTATTCCAGGCGGTCACTAGGTCCTCAGTCGAGTCACGGGTCAGGGTCTCAGGTATTGGCCCAAGCTCCGTCTGAAACCTCTATGGGTCCATCAGGCGCCTGGGGCGGAACCATCTTGGTATCTCTGGTATCACTCATCCATTGGCCGGAGACAAAAACTAGGTCCAGCGTGTGTCCCCCAGTGTGAGTGGGGTCATGAACTAGCTGGGTCAGGTCCATGGCCGTCATGGAGGTCATGAACTCCTGAGCCATCTCGGATGCTTCGCCTACCAATGGCAGGTTGAAATCCCCCATGACTAACAGCCTGGGGGTACCAACCGCCACCTCAGCTATTACATCGAGAAGCTCAGGTAGGGCTGCTGATACGTAGCGGGGAGCCAGGTACACAATCAGCAAGCCCAACTGCCCCCCACGGCCCCACTTCACACATAGGGACTCACAGCTGTCTGCGGCACAGCGGTCTCCCTTGGATCTAGACCTTCCTTTATGACAACCCCCACCCCCCCACCCCTGCCCTGGGCCCGTGGCTGATGGAATGCCCGGTAGCCTGGTGGGCACATCTCCACGAGGGGCACTCCCCCCCTCGTGGCCCAACCAGGTCTCCATGATACCCACCAGGTCCGGCTCCCCCTCTAACACCAAATCATGGACGAGCGGGGCTTTGTTGACCACGGACCTGGCGTTACATAGCATCAGCCTAGGGCCCCGGGCCCTGAGATTCCAAACCACCTGGGTTGCAGGAGGAGCCATGAGGGCCGGAGCGCGCAACTAGCGGGTGCGTCCTCCCGTAACATGATATGGCCGCCGGCTCCCGCCATACCTACCTCTCCCACACACCGTCTCGAGGGTGCGGCCCTCTGTTAAACAGACCCTTTCTCCCCCCTCAATATCGGACCCTGCGCCCTCCACGTCGGGACCCTGGGCTGGCCTGGAAGTGTTACCCAGTGGGTTATTTCCCTCACCCACTTTCCTAGTTTCGGTTAACCCTCCCCCCTCCCTGGGACCCCTTAAAAATCGAATTAGAAATTTCCCTAAGAAACCCCTCAGCTTCCGTTTCTGCCACCTCTCAGGATTCAAGAACCCGTCATCAAGGTTAAAATATTGTGGGACTTCTGAATACAAACTGATTAGAATCTTGGCTCGTAACACCCCAGGTTTAACTGTGATTGAACATGGTGGCCCTGTGGTCATTGGCATATTGAGCCCCACACCAACAACTCTTGAACAGCACTTAGAAAATCTGGGCATTGAAAAATTTCCATCTGTCAATTGCCAAAGTGCTCAGATCCACACATAGATTTTGCCAATCTGTTGTGACATCCCATGTGGTTGGCAGGAACTAGATGAAGAAACGAAGGCCCACGCCAGCTAAAGAATCACAGGCAGCTGTGAGATCCAATAATAATAACCGGTTGCTGTCCAACTCCCAATGACTCTGGGTGGCCAATCAAAAGAAGGGAGATCCAACGAAACCAACCAGAGAGAGCAAAGGTGGCTGGAGTGGAGCGGCAGGCCCAGAGGAGCAAAGCCAAGGGCCTGGGGGGGAGCAGGCCTTTCCTGCTCTTTAAAAGGACTGCAAGCCATACGCACCTCCGTATCTATTTGCAAACACTCCTTACACACCAGTGGTGGGTTCCTACTGGTTCCAACGAACCAGGAGTGGTGTGGCCACGCCCCCAAACCGGTTCTCTGGGTGACGCCATAAGCGCTGCCATCATGTTTTTTGCTTATGCACATGCGCAGAGCAATTTTCATTGCATGCACGTGCGGAGGGGGGGGGGAGAGAGTCAGTCATCCAGTACACGGAAGCCAAAGGTATACAAATCCAAGAATAAATCAATCAATCAAGAAATAAAGGGAAGGGATGGCCCAGCCTTCCAAAGCAGCAGGACCCAGTCCTGCCCTGCCCTCTTGTGGAGATGCCAGGTATTGCAGGGGCTCCACAAGGACCAGCCTTTTCCGCTCAAGGGTGAAGAAGTCTTGAAGCTTCACCCTTGACCTTCAGTACCGGAGGGGGGGGGGGGGGGAGTCGGTGTGCTGTGTCAACTCAGCTTCTGTTTCCACATCTGCCTACATGTCAGAGGCAAAGAGTGGGCTGGGGAAACAGGACGAGCTACCACACAGGCAAGGGCATGGAGCTGCCAGTCCTGAGCGTCCTCCTTGGAGCAGCTGCTCTATGCCTCTCCAGCACCATCTCCTCATCCCTGGGAGAAGAAGGGTCTCTCTTGTGGGGAGGGGGGGAGACAGAGCCACCCGGGGGGACAAAGCCAGCCAGCGCAAAGCCCCCGGGAGCCAAGCCAGTCTCTGCTGCGCTTCGCAGGAGTCAGAAGCACCAAGCCACCTCAGCCCCATGACCCCCCCCTGCTGAGCCCTTCTCTTGCTCGGGGATGGCAGAGAGCCAGGAGGGGGGTGGAGGGGGAGACCGTCCCTGACCACTCTCTGGCTGGCTGGCTGGTTGAGGGTGCTGGGGGGGGGGTCACAATGGGAGGCCCGTTAGGCTCAGAGTGGTCCAGACTTCAGGCTGGTGCTTCCCCTGATTTAGCCCTCTGCTGCTGAGGGAGAAGGGAGTCACGAGGGCCTTTGGCTGCTTCTTCGTTCTTCAAGAGATGAAAGAGTCAGCAAAAGCCCTGAGGAAGCGGGACGACCTCAGCTCCTTCTTGGCCAAGTGGCTGCTGCTTCCACCAGAGGCCTGGCTGGTGGGCGTCTCCCATGCAACCTTCATCCCTCCAGGCTGGTTGGTGGGGAGAGCAGAGCCCACTGGCAAGAGCCCTGGTGTTTCTTTCCCCTTGCTCCTTGCCTGGGTCCTTACCTGGCTGCTCTCAGCTGAAGAGCTGGGCTGCCCTTCTGCCACAAATGAGGCCCCCTTCCTCCTTGGAGTAAGCTCCACCCTTCGCCCCTTGTGTCCCACTTATCTCTGCGTCTCACTGAGGTTCAGGATCATGTAACCTTATTGGACTTCCTGCATTGAAGCATCTGGTCCTTCTGGTTTCTTCCGCACCCTCGGGCGCCCACAGGGAGGCCTTGGCACCCAACCCACTTCCTATTATTGGCTGCCTTCTCATTCTGTGCCTGGGATCGGGGTCACCCTATTTTATGGACGTCTCCTGGATCAGGCTGACCCGGTCCCCTCCCAGGCGGTGCCCCCATCCTCAGGACACTCAGCCCATCTCTTATCTCACAGTGTCCCAGCATCCCAGTGATTTCCACTGGCCACTTGGCTTCCCTCCTCTTCCTTTGGTCCGTGGCTCTCAGAAGCCAGGGAGGAATGGGGGGGGGGGCATCTCTGCTCCTGCCCGTTTGGGCTCCTGGCTGGGGAAGGGCTGCTTTCTCACATGGTGTCTTCTTCTCCTGCCATTGGCACAACACAACAGCCCTGGCATGCTCGGCCTGTGCCAAGTCAGCCAGACAGGGGCTGCAACGCCAGGGGACTTTCTTCTTGGCTTCAGCTGGTTGGCCTGCATCATCCACAGAATTTCTCCAGAGCTCCAACCAAGATGGCCACCCCGGTTCATGACATCCCAGAGAAGGGAGGAGCACCCCACCCCCACTCCCAGGGCACCGTCCCTGGGACCGGGAGTGCCTCTGCCTCCGCTTCTCATAAGAGCCTTGCTGGAACAGGCCACAGCCCATCCAGTCCAGCCTTCTGTCTCCCACAGTGGCTCCCCATTGGCTTCAGGGTCTTCCCAAGCAGATGTCTTCACCTGCTTAGGATTCCCTGCAAATGGCATTGAGAGACATCCTGCCTATCTCTCCAACCCGGAGGGTGTCCTTAGGCATCCATCATGATAGCCATGGATACCCTTGTTCTCCATGAACTCCTCTCATCCTTTCTTAAAGGTGTCGAGGCTGACAGCTGTCACTTCTTCTGGCAGGGAGTTCCATAGACCAGGGATCCTCTGGGTGAAAAAGTACTTCCTCTTATTTGTTTGAGGTCTAGCTATCAAAAGTTTCATGGAGTGCCCCCTAGTTCTAGTGTTGTGCGATAGGGAGAACAGTATTTCCTTTTCTACTTTGTCTACACAGTGCATGATTTTATAGACTTCAATCAGGTCACCTCTCAGGCGCCGTCATTCTAGAGTGAAGAGGCCCAGCTGTTGCAGCCTCAGATGGTAAGGAAGGGGTCCCAGCCCCCTAATCATTCTGGTTGCCCTCCTCTGCACCTTTTCCATTTCCATAATATCCTTCTGAAGGTATGGTGACCAGAACTGTACACAATACTCCAGATGGGGCCTCACCATAGATTTATAAAGAGGCAAAATGACACTTGCTGACTTGTTTTCTATACCCTTCCTAATGATCCCTAGCAATGAGTTTGCTTTTTTCACTGCTGCGGCACACTGGGTTGACACCTTCATTGAGCTGTCCACCAGGACACCAAGGTCCCTTTCCTGGTTAGTTGCAAGGAGTTCAGACCCCATCAGTTTATAGATGTAGTTGGGTTTTTTTGCCCCAACGTGCATCACTCTGCACTTACTAATGTTGAAGCTCATTTGCCACTGGTTTGCGTGTCAAGAGATCCCCAGTGTCAAGAGATCCCTCTGGAGCTCCTCACACTCTCTCTCAATTTTTACTACCCTGTATTATTTAGTGTCGTCGGCGAATTTGGCTACCTTGCTGTTTACTCCTACTTCTAGATCATTTATGAAAAGGTTGAAAAGCAGGGGTCCCAGTTCTGAACCTTGGGGGACCCCACTCTTTACCTCCCTCCACCTGGAGAAGTGTCCATTTAATGCTACTCTCTGTTTCCTGTCCCTTAGCCAGTTGCTAATCCAGGACAAGGCCTGTCCCTTTATTCCATGACTGGCAAGTTTATTTAAGAGCCTTTGGTGCGGGACCTTGTCAAAGGCCTTCTGAAAGTCCAGATAAACAATGTCAACTGGATCTCCCTTGTCCACGTTTTTGACACTCTCAAAAAATTCCAGCAGATTAGTGAGGCATGATTTGCCCTTGCAAAAGCCATGTTGGCTTTCCTTCAGCAGCGCCTTCTCTTCTACGTGCCTATTAATTTTATCTTTGAAGATGGTTTCCATCACTTTATCTGGGACACTTGTCAAGCTGACCAGTCAGTAATTTCCTGGATCACCTCTGGATCCTTTTTTGAAGATAGGTGTTATATTTGCTACCTTCCAGTCATCCGGCACAAGGCCTGATTTGAGGGAAAGATTATATATTTTGGCAAGGACATCAGCAATTTCATCTTTAAGTTCCTTGAGAACTCGTGGATGGATGCCATCTGGTCCTGGTGATTTGTTAGTGTTTAGTTTAACAAGACATGCAAGGACCTCCTCCCTGGTTATTTCTATCTGGGTTAATTCCTCAGTTTCCCTCCCTACGAAGATAGGCTCTGTTTTGGGCATGTGATCTCTGTGTCAAGCTCCCAAGAGAAACTTCAAATGATTCACGGCCTCACGTAAAAGTTCAAAGAAATGTCCGTTTATTGAATGTAACATCATGGCGAGCCTCGGTTGCAGCCAGGACTGGCAATAATTGGATGGCTTCTGCACTTTACCCCCTTATGCCCCCTTCCCTCTGCTTGTCATAAATCACATTCCCCAATTAGCATTGAAAATAATTGCATGCATGCGCAGTCACAGGCTGTCCTGAGATTCCTTTCCTGCCACAGGAATGTCAAGAATTTTCAGTTCGTTAAGGCAAAACAGATAAGCTCCATGGCAACATCGGGATGTTGACATCCTGTCTTCTTCAGTGAATATTGAAGCAAAGAATTCATTGAGTCTCTCTGCAATCTCTGCTTCCTCCTTAATAATCCCTTGCCTTCCATTTTCATCTAATGGTCCAATGGCCTTCCCAGTTGGGTTCTTACTTCTAATGTACTTAAAGAAGTCCTTGTTATTTCTTTGAGTGTTTTTAGCTAAACGCTCCTCAAAGTCTTGCTTTGCTTTCCTGATTGTTGCCTTGCATTTGTTCTGCCAGAATTTATGTTTCTGCCTGTTGTCCTCGTTTGGAGAAGCCTTCCATCTTTTAAATGAGCTTTTCTTGCTTTTGATCACTTCCCGAACAGCTCCTGTAAGCCACATCGGAGTCCTCTTGAACCTGGCGGTGCCCTTTTTCCTTTTAGGTATACATTCCAATTGGGCCTCTGTTATTGTTTTTGTGAGCAGCCTCCATGCAATACAATACAATACAATACAATACAATAGCAGAGTTGGAAGGGACCTTGTAGGTCTTCTAGTCCAACCCCCTGCATGGGCAGGAACGTTATACCATTTCAGACAAATGGCTGTCTAACATCTTTTTAAAGACTTCCAGGGTTGGGGCATTCACAACTTCTGGAGGCAAGCTGTTCTAGAGGTTAATTGTTCTAACTGTCAGGAAATTTCTCCTTAGTTCTAAGTTGCTTCTCTCCTTGATTAGTTTCCACCCATTGCTTCTTGTCCTGCCCCCAGGTGCCTTGGAGAATAGTTTGACTCCCTCTTCTTTGTGGCACCCTCTGAGATATCGGAACACTGCTATCATGTCTCCCCTGGTCCTTCTCTTCATCAAACTAGACATACCCAGCTCCTGCAGCCGTTCTTCATATGTCTTAGTCTCCAGTCCTCTAATCATCTTGGTTGCTCTTCTTTGCACTCTTTCCAGAGTCTCCACGTCTTTTCTACATCGTGGCGACCAAAACTGTATGCAGTATTCCAAGTGTGGCCTTACCAAGGCACTATACAGTGGCATTAACACTTCACGCGATCTAGATTCTATCCCTCTGTTGATGCAGCCTAGAACTGTGTTGGCTTTTTTGGCAGCTGCTGCACACTGCTGGCTCATATTTAAATGGTTGTCCACTAGGATTCCGAGATCCCTCTCACAGTTGCTACTATTGAGCAAGGTACCACCTATACTGTACTTGTGCATTTGGTTTTTCTTGCCTATATGTAGGACCTTACTTTTTTCACAATTGAATTTCATTTTATTAGACAGTGCCCAGTGTTCAAGTTTGTCTAGATCCTTCTGTATCTTAAGCCTATCTTCTGGAGTGTTGGCTATTCCTGCCAGCTTGGTGTCGTCTGCGAATTTGATGAGTTCCCCATTTATCCCCTCATTCAAATCGTTGATGAAGATGTTAAAGAGTACTGGGCCTAAAACAGAGCCTTGGGGGACTCCACTGCATACTTCCTTCCATGTAGATGCAGTTCCATTGAGGACTACACGTTGAGTGCGGTTGGTCAGCCAGTTGCGAATCCATTTGGTGGTGCTGCTGTCTAACCCACAATTTTCTACTTTATCTAATAGTAGGTTATGGTCTACTTTATCAAATGCCTTACTGAAGTCCAGGTAAATTATATCAACAGCATTCCTCTGGTCCACTGATTTTGTTACTTTGTCAAAGAATGCAATTAGATTCGTCTGGCATGCCTCATGGAGTGTTTGGACTTTCTCAATTCTCCCTTTCAGCTTCTTTTTTATTAGTTTCCTCATCTTTGGGAAATTTCCTTTAGGAAAATTTAAGGTCTCTGTGTTAGATTTTATCGGTGATTTTCAGTCTATGATTAAGTTAAAATAATTGTGTTGTGGTCACTATTCCCTATTGGATCAGTCCCATTAACATTTTGCACCAGATCCTGTATATTGCTCAGAACCAAGTCAAGGATTCTTGTACCTCTAGTTGGGTCTTCAACCATCCATCTATCTAGGGACCTAGCTATCTGCGGGATCGTATCCTACCCCATACATCCCTTCGGTCGATTCGCTCCCACAGAGAGGGACATCTCCGGGTGCCGTCCACTAGGCAATGCCAGCGGGCGACGCCCAGGGGAAGGGCCTTCTCTGTGGTAGGCCCAACCCTCTGGAACGACCTACCCCCCGAACTCAGAACTACTACGGACCTCCGCTCCTTCCGCCAAAAGTTAAAGACCTATTTTTTCCATCAGGCCGGCCTGGCCTAATTTACCTCACCTAGCCTGCAGCCTGAAGTCTAAATTGTTTTAATCGGGATTTTAAGGGGATATAGTTTTAAGATTTTAAGATTTTAGCACAGGGTGATAACTATTTAATTTGGGTTTTTAAATATTTATATTTGTCATGTATATGTGTTTTTTAACTTCCTGTGCACCGCCCCGAGTCCCTTCAGGGAGAGGGTGCGGTTTATAAATTGAAACAAACAAATAAATAAATAAATCTGTTCCAGGGAACAATCATTTAGCATATCTAGGAACTTTATCTCTTTGTCATGTGCTGAACAACAGTTCGCCTAGTCTATGCGAGGGTAATTGAAATCCCCCATTATAACCAAGCTTCCCTTTTTTGATGCCTCCTTTACAACATTCTCCAACTGCCAGTCTCTCTCGGGGGCTTGGGTCGGAGGCCGATAACATATGCCTACTGTTAGACCATTCTTTTGGCCTGATAGTCTTACCCACAGAGTTTCTAGTGGTGACTCTAAATCACCTCGATATGCCAATTCGTATGACTTTATCTCTTCTTTGACATACAAGGCTACACCACCTCCCGTTTGACCTTTCCTGTCCTTCCTGTACAGTTTGAAGCCTGGGATGACTGTATCCCATTGGTTATCATCCGTCCACCAGGTTTCAGTGATACCAATAATATCAATATTTTTGTCTATTGCTAAGTATTCCAGCTCCCCTATTTTGTTCCGGAGGCTTCTGGCATTTGCATACAGGCATTTATATATACTTTTCTGATGCAGTCTTTTGTGTCCAGTTGCATCCTTAGACTGCTTCTTGCATCCTTCTGCTAGAGTGCTGGTGAAATGGCTCCTCGCTCTTCTCAGTAATTATTGCAACCTCCTCACTACTCAAGTAAACCCTTTCCCGAACCGGATGCTGCCCAGCTCCTGTCGGCTTTCCCCCAGTTATCAGTTTAAAAGTTGTTCTGCAGCCTTTTTGATGTTGAGTGCCAGGAATCTTGTCCCATCATGGTTCAAGTGCAACCCATCCCCCCTGAACAAGTTTGGCTTGTCCCAAAATGTTCTCCAGTTCCTCACAAATCTGAAGCCCTCCTCCCAACACCATCGCCTCATCCACGCATTGAGGCTTCTGAGCTCTGTCTGCCTGGTAGGCAGTGGCGTAGCGTGGGTTGTCAGCACCCGGGGCAAGGCAAGTAATTTGCGCCCCCTAGCCCTCCCCCAGATAGTCCCTCGCTCCGCTTTCAAACCACAATAAAAGTGGGAAGAGACGGAAAAGTACGCGCATCGGGGGGGGGAGCGGGAGGGGACGCCCTGCGCGGGGAGGGGGCGCGGCGCTGGAGGGTCCCGGGGGGAAAGGGTGGGGGCGGAGGGGGATCAGGAGCGGAAGGGGGTGTCTGGCGGGGGGGGGCGTTCCTCCTCCCCCCTCCTCCTGCTCGGCCGGGGTGTCAATTTGCAGCGGGAGCTCCTCCTCCGCCTCCTCCTCCTTCCCGGCCCCTAGCTCGCATTCTCGACCCTCCCCGGGTGGGCTGAGCAGGGGACCCCTCCGGCCGCCGGAGCGAGCGACTTCCACCCGGGCTCTCTCCGCCGCCTCCGCCCAGGCTTCCCCGTTCGGCGCCGCCTGGCCTTTTCCCGTCTCTCCGCGCTCCCTCGACGCCGCAGGAGGGGAAGCTCCGTGGCGCCTCCGCCTCCCTTCCCGCGAGTGTCAAAACTTTGTCGGGGCGGCGGCGACGGGACGGGTCTGAGGCGGGAGGCCGGCCTGAGGCAGGCGGGGTGCGCGGTGCGAGCGCGCCCCCCGTTGTTGCGCCCGGTGCGCCCGGCCCCCCCTGCACCCCCCACGCTACGCCTCTGCTGGTAGGTCCTGCACGAGGAACAGGCAGCACTTCTGAAAATGCTACCTTGGAAGTCCGGGACTTCAATCTTCTTCCTAGCAACCTGAATTTGGCTTCCAGGACTGATTGCTTTGGTACCAACGTGTACCACGGCCACTGGCTCCTTCCCAGTTCTCTCTAACAAACTCTCTAGGTTTCAGAGAAAGCCAGGAAAGTCCTGGAAGGGGGGTGGGGGTGGAGGAGGAGGCAGGTCCTGCTAGAAGGGCAAGCATCTTCTCCTTCCCCAGTCAGAGGTCTCTTTCCATTCCCTGCCCTGCTGGAAGCCCAGAGAAAGTGGGTGGAGGAAAGGTCTAAGCAGGATTTAGGACCTCAGGTGCTGATGGCCAGGACAGGGAATGGCCCGGAGGAAAATGGCTGTGTGGAGCTGGCTTGTGACAGCCGGGAGCTGCACATGCATCTGCATGCACATGCTCTGCATGCATCCCCTCCAAAGGAAAGAGGTGCTTGGCCATGTTAAAGTGCATCCAGAGTATAGCAATGGCAGAGGAGAGGTGGCGTGGGGGGGGGACTGGTCACTGCCTGCTCAGGAACCATCATTAAGCCGTGCTAATTTTTGTGTCTGCAAATACATCCCCTCAATTACAAGGCTTTCCAGCACATTTATCAAAACTCTGACAAACACATGAAAAGATATGTTAACATGTAACATGTGTTAACATGTAAAACACTTTCACAAACTGCAAAGTTGTTTTCAAGTTACTAAGAAGATGCTCACTGTGGATAAAAGTATTTGTAAGCCAGGTCTGCTTTCTCTGGATCAAGAGGAGGTTGCCAGATGGATCCAGATTCAGGATCACGGTTGGAAGGGACCTTAGAGGTCATCTAGAACAACCCCCTGCTCAAGCAGGAGACCCTACGCATTTTCAGCCAAGTGGCCGTCCCGTCTCTTCTTGAAAGCCTCCAGTGATGGAGCACCTGAAAGGTCTGGGGGCCAGGCATTCCACTGGTTAATTGCTAAGATTGGAACTTGCTTCTGAATTCAGAGAGCTTGTCTCCTGGGTCCCTTCGTTAGGCTTCTTCTGCCAGGATGGGCAGAGGTCACCAGAGAGAGGCCGTGGCCCAGGGAAGGGGGCCCTGTGCCACCCAGGGCTTTGCACCGTAGGTCCTTATCAGCACCTTGGATGGAAGCCAGGAGCCAGTGCAACTCACGGAGCAGAGGCCTAATGGGGCCAATGAGGAGCATCTATGGCTGGCCATGCAGCTGCATCCTCTGTCACTTGACACTTCTGGGTGCTCTTCAAGGGCAGTCCCAGGTAGAGCCTATTGCAGTAGCCTATACAGCAGGTGACCAAAATGTGAGGGACCGTGAGGAGAACCTTCTGGTCCATGAGAGCCTCCTGGCCCAGTGGCTGGTGCATAATTACACAACTATCAAACGTCCCTCAAACAGGAGGTAGGAGTCCAGGAGAAGCCCCGAATCCCACACAGGCTCTGCATGGGGTGGGGGGGGGTGGGGGGGCAAGTGCCCAGATCTTGGGGCCCTCAGAGCCCAAAGAGCCCCTCAACCTGAGGCCGAAGCCTGTTGCTCCCCATTCAGAGTGAGACCCTGGCAGCCCAGCAGGAGCAGCCCTGGGGGTTCACCAGCATTGGAGCCTTCACCCCCTGGCATCGGACGTTCTCATCCCTCCGTTCATGTTGGACGCTAACCGGGAGGGGAGACTGGATGGACATTGTCCACCACAGTCGCACGGAGGGGGCTTTGAATCACACAGGCGGTTTGTGCCTCTCCTGTGACTTTCTCCAGAATGACATTTTCTTGAGGTTTGCACCAATTTGGGCCTGTTAGTAACTCATTAGTTGCAGCATTTACACCTTGAGAGAAAGGCACCGAAGGTCGTGCTAAACGTCTGCAGGCCCCTTAGCAGCACTGAAGGAACCCGCTTTCTATCTCGCCGAGGGAGCGGAAGGAACGCCGTCTGGAAACCGCCTTTCCCGGCACGTCTCGGCCCCGCTTGGCACGACGGCGCCTCCTCTCGCGGGCCTCCCCTCCGCCCGTTGTAGGCGGCTGGCCCCTGCTGGCGCTGGGATTGGCACCGAGCCCCGCGCAGCCCCTGCGGCGGTTGGGCGTTTCTCGGGGCGTTGTTTGTCCGCCAGGGCTTCGGCGGGTTTTCTTGGCCCGGTTTCAGCGTCTCTGCATCCCACGGGGAGAAACGGGAGGCGTCCGCGTTTGTTTACGGTGGCCGCCGCCCCCGCCAGGCCAAACATCCGCCACGCACCCCGGCTTTTGAGCGGGGGGCGCTTTCGTTCTCTGCCCCCCCCCTCCCCGTCCGCTCAGCTCAACGCCTGGCAGGCCCGACGGAACAGCGCCAGCTTTCACCGCGGAGGCGGCTTGGCTTCGGGCGGCTTCTCCTTCAGCCTCCGGGGGTCGGCGTGGCTGGGCGCTTCGCTCGGAGCCCTCTTGGCTTCTTCAGAGCAGCAGCAGCAGCAGGAAGCGGCTTCGGAGCGGGCTGGGCTTGTCGTGAGAAGCCAGCGGCTGCGTCTACTTGCGGGGCTGAGAACGCCGGGGGGACCGACCGGCTCTTATCACCAAGTAGACGCCCCAGTCTCCAGGGGAGGACGGGGGACGCGCGTGTGTGTGTGTGTCGGTCCGTCTCCCTGACGGAAGCTCAGCTGTCGCTTTCCTGGAACCGAAAGCCGTTTGGAGTGCAGCCGGTTAGGCCAAAAGCAAACCCATAAATAACGCCTGGGGAAGACAGGGAGCCTGGCCCTGGAACAGCCCCCTGGGTGGTCAGGTTTGGGGAACCATGGAAGGGCAGCAACTGCAAACTCCCCTTGGTTAACCCTCCAGGCCCAGTAGCTCCACTTAGAGCAACTTTGGGGTTATTCAGAAGATCGGAGTCTACATCAGGGTGACTCAGACTGTGGGTAGCTTTCGAAACATCAAGCCGGATGTTAGGAAAAAATGGGGAGGAGGAAGCCGGACAGCTGAGTCCTGAGCTGCGAGCAGCCGCCTCCTGGCCTGGGTGCTGCCTGGTGGCTCCATGATGACAGGGAGGCCTTCGGTTGCGTAGAGAAAGTGCTCAGAGACACAGAACCCCAGAACCTACACAGCGGCCAGGGAGTCACTCTGTGGGCAGAAGGTGGCAAAGGAGCGGAACAAGGCGGTTCAGGCTCTCCCTTTGCATTCAATCTGTGGGCTGAATTTATTTGGGGGGGAGGGGGAGGTTCAGCCACTCACTCAAGTCTTGGTCACCTCACGCTTTGAAGGCTGCAGCGTGTCCCACGGGGAGTTCAGGAGTCGCCAAGGCCCGGTCCACAGCCATCTGCTGGGCTGCAGTCCGTTCGGAACAGGGCGGCGGAAGTGGTGGGCGAGCCCCTGCATGCGTGTGCAGCTGCATTCGTGAAAGCGATACATGCAGCCGTCCCCTTCCCCCCCTCCCCCCCGACTGTCGAGCTGGAAAGGTTGGGGGAATGCTGTTGCAAAGGATGTGCAAAGGACAGGCGAAAATTAAGGAACACGGTGAAAAAACAGGGCTGCGATTAAATACCCAGAATGGCAACAGGAACAGCAACCAGCCTGGAGCGGTGGAGAACTTCTGCTGTTCAGAACCGGCCTTTGACAGGAAAGGAAGCAGCAAATGGAGCCCAGGCCGCAGAGCTTGCCACGCAGCCACTGTAGGGCAGAAGGCGGCCTTGAGGGGGCAGAACAATCGGATAACATCTCCTTCCAGGCCTAAACATGTGTCGACTGGGCTGGTTCAGGCGGTTTGACGGAGGCAGGTCTTGAGACTGTTTTCTGGGAAGAGTTCGATCCTGTGACTCCCGAGGACATGGACAGGATACTGGGGCGACTGAACGCCACCACACGTTTACTGGACCCGTGCCCCTCCTGGTTGTTACTGGCCTCCCGGGAGGTGACACGAGGCTGGCTCCAGGGAATTGTCAACGCTTCTTTGAGTGAGGGGTTTATGCCGACCATCCTGAAAGAGGCGGTGGTAAGGCCCCTCCTCAAGAAGCCCTCCCTGGACCCGGCTGTTTTAGCCAACTACCGTCCTATCTCCAACCTTCCCTTTTTGGCGAAGGTTGTTGAGAGTGTGGTGGCGCAACAGTTCCCCCTGCACCTGGAGGAAACTGTCTATCTGGACTCATGCCAGTCCGGCTTCCGGCTCGGGTACAGCACGGAAACGGCATTGGTCGCGTTGGTGGATGATCTCTGGAGGGCCCGGGATAGGGGTTGTTCTTCTATCCTGGTCCTGTTAGATCTCTCAGCGGCTTTCGATACCATCGACCATGGTATCCTATTGCGCCGGTTGGAGGGGTTGGGGTTGGGGGGCACTGTCCTGCGGTGGTTCTTCTCCTACCTCTCCGACCGGTCGCAATTTGTGTTGGCAGGGGGGCAGAGGTCGACGTCAAGGCACCTCACATGTGGGGTGCCACAAGGGTCGGTCCTCTCGCCCCTCCTGTTCAACATTTATATGAAGTCGCTGGGTGAGATCATCCGTGGTTTGGGGGTAGAATTCCACTAGTACGCTGATGACACCCAGCTGTACATTTCTACCCCAGACCACCCCAACAATGCCGTCGAAGTGATGTCCCGGTGCCTGGAGGCCGTGCAAGTCTGGATGGGGAGGAACAGGCTTCGACTCAACCCATCCAAGACCGAGTGGCTATGGCTTCCAGCGTCACGATACAGCCAATTGGTGCCATCACTGGCCCCCACAGAGAGGGCTCGCAACTTGGGTGTCCTCCTGGACTCCTGGCTGTCATTAGATGATCATTTGACGGCCGTGGCCAGGGGGGCTTTTTATCAGGTTCGCTTGATTCGCCAATTGCGCCCCTTTCTGGATCGTGATGCTCTACACACGGTCACTCAAGCCCTCGTCACTTCCCGCTTGGACTATTGCAACGCTCTCTACATGGGGCTCCCCTTGAGGTGCACCCGGAGGCTCCAGTTGGTGCAGAATGCGGCCGCGCGGGGGATTCTGGGAGCCTCAAGATGCTCTCACGTGACACCTCTCCTGCGCGAGCTGCACTGGCTGCCTGTGGCTTTCCAGGTGCGCTTCAAGGTGTTGGTAACCACCTTTAAAGCGCTCCATGGCATGGGGCCTGGTTACTTGCAGGACCGCATCCTGCTACTGAATACCTCCCACCGACCAGTCCGCTCCCACAGAGCGGGCCTCCTCAGGGTACCATCGGCCAAACAATGTCGGCTGGCGACCCCCAGGGGGAGAGCCTTCTCTGTGGCAGCCCCTGCCCTCTGGAACGATCTGCCCCCCGACCTTCGTATGATCACCGACCTGGGCCTCTTCCACCGGGCCCTGAAAATGCACCTATTTCGTGCGGCCGCCTGGCGTAGTTTTCTTTTAATCGATTGTAATTTTTTAATTGATTTTAGTTGATTTTAATAACTGTTTTTATATGGTTATCTGGTTTTTAGAACGGGTCCTTAAATTTAATTAGTTTTAATGTATTTTAATGTATTTTTGTATTGGATGTTTTACTGTTTTATTATGCCTGTTCACCGCCCTGAGTTCCGCAAGGGAGCAGGGCAGTATACAAATTTAATAAAAGTAAAGTAAAGTAAACTGTGGCTTATGGAACTGCCTCAGTCAGCCCCCTCCCCTCCTTTCCTTCCCATTCAAGGCACAAATGACCGGACTCAGATAATCACCCCTTGGACACTTAATGCCAAGACTCCTTGGAGAAGGCTGGGAGGCTGGAAAAGGCCAGGCTGGACTTACAGTATTGTGCAAAAATCCTCTAAATTAAGAATACTTTCAGAAATAGAAGTGATAAGTGAATGGTTTATTTTTATCAATTGACAAAATGGAAAGTAAATAACTCCAAATAAAATCAATATTTGGTCTGCCCACCCTTTGCCTCCAAAACAGCCTCAATTCTTCGAGATACATTTGTGCGCCATTCCTGAAGGAACTCGGCGAGGTTCCTCCGAGGGGTTCCAAACATCTCAGAGAACCAACCAGAGATCCCCTGTGGATCTGGGCCAGGTCCTTCTGTCGTCAGTTGATAGAAATAAAGCATTACCACTTCTATTTCTGAAAGCATTCTTAATTTATGGCCTTTTTGCCCAACCGCCTGGCACTTTTGCACAGTGCTGTAAATCATCCCGGTCTGGTTGATGCCGAGAGACACGACAGCCGGCTGGGCGACCTTGGGCCAATCCCTCTCTCTGCCGAACCTTCCACACAGGGCGGTTATGGTGGGGAAAACAGAAGGAGCAATGCAGAATAACAGAGTTGGGAGGGACCTCGTAGGAAGGAGCATTCGTTTTATTCACTGCCTTGCGTTATTTATAAAAATAATAAAGGCAGGATTAAAAAAACCTTTCAGAAAGGCAGATGGACTCAGTGACGGGACCAGGTTGGCGACAGATGGCTCTCCTGGGGAAAATCCACCTACGTGGCCCCCGAGAGTTGATCTCGACTCGATGGCAGGTCATGGTGGCCATCGACCTTTTCCCTGAGAAGATGGACAAAGGGTCCAGTTCTTGGTGGGGGGCAGCAGAAAACAAAGGCAGGAGAGAGTCCAGCCTGTGCTTCAACGAAGGCAGAGCGTGTTCAGAGTCCTCCTGCACAAAGGCCGAGGACAACATGGACTGCCCACCAGGGCCAGAGGCAAACCTCCCACGAGCTGCACGGCTGGGTGGAGAACAGCTCAACAAAGCAGCTGAAAAAGGATCCACAGCTAAGGATCGTGGATGCTCGGGCTAAATAAATCCCTCGCACACCACAGATGACCCCAAGGGAGCAACGGGGGCAAAGGGTGGCGTCAGAACACCAGGTGCAAGAACAAGAGGAGGATTGGGCCTGCCCAATTGGGAACTATACTATCAGGCTGCAAGTTTGACGTGGGTTAAAGAATGGATAACACCCAGGAATACCAGACGATTGACTCTTGAAGGACATGACCTATTGCTGGTTTGGCCTGCCTGTTTATGGTACAAGGGAACTCAAACACAGGGGTATTTTAGAAGACATTACCTACGGGAGGCCTTGCTATTAAATTGGGAGAAGGTCAAAAGACAATATTATTTAAAAATTCCAGTCCGGCTATCAACGATTGAAGCTTTTTCATACGCAATAATATACAAAAAGGAACAAACAGATATGGGGAAATATTGAATACAGAGGGTGAACTTCTTTTTTTTTTTAAATCACATTTATATCCCGCCCTTCTCCACGAATGACACAGGGCGGCATAACTTAAATTATGCAAGAATTGGAAAAGGAAGGTATAAAGATGAATTGGTTTTCATATATGCAAATACAAGCTAGATATGACAAGGATTGTAAAGAGGAAGGTTTTTATGATGAAAGGACGGAGTTGGATAAAATTTTGATGGGTACTGATAAAAAGGTAATCCAAAAACTCTATGGGCATTCGCTAGAGGTTAAGTTAGAAGAAGGGCAGGTTAAAGGATCTATGATAGCTTGGGGGAGGGGGGGGAAACTTTGGGCATGGGATTGAACTAGAGAAGTGGCAGAAACTGTGGTCTCAAAACTACAAAATGACAATGTCAACAGCATATAAAGAAAATTTGTATGAGATGTTTTACAGGTGGCATCTACCCCCGACGGGAATAGCAAGAACGTTCAAGAACAAATCGGAGAAGTGTTGGAAATGTCATCAGATACCGGGTTCCTATTACCTTGTGTGGTGGACTTGCGTAGAAGCTCAAAGATATTGGACTAAGATCTAACCGTGGCTGAAGAAAATTACAAAAAAATACATAGACTTTAAACCAGAGACTTTTTATTGGGAATTATACCAGAAATATATAACAAGAGATTTTGAAATATTTAATTGTAAATGTTTTAACAGCAGCTAGAATTGTATTTGCAAAAAATTGGAAAAATAAGAAAATACCAATGCAGGAGGAAATTATCCCAAAAATAATGGAATATGCGGAAATGAGTAAATTGATATTTGAAATTAGAGAACAAGAAGATGAACAATTTTACAAGGTTTAGGATTTGTTTTATCAATGATTAGATAAAAAATCATGGTAACGGAAAATATTGGAGAATTTTTTATATTTTAAGAATAATACGATATATGCAATACTATAAGGGTTTTGCATTGTTTTTTTTTATTGCAAAAGTTTTATTCAGACAAGTTTTCCCCCCTTTTACCCCCCCGACATATAATATAAAATCACATACAAAAAGTATACCCCTCACCTCCCCCCGTCTTAAAATAAAATTCTCATTCAAATATTGAGTATTATACCCCCGACCAACATGATATAAATTTAGTGTAAGATACATCAATCTCTCCCTAACACCCTCTTCCAGGTTAATTCAGCATATATACATCATAACATAACCATATCCCATTATACCCATCTCTATATTGCTTATCCACTTATATTTCCCCACCCTCCACCCTAACCCACCCCCACCTCCCAGTCAATCCCACCCCCCCTGAGTTCCGCTGTACACCACTTTAAACATTCCAAACATCCCAGATATTGTTTAATCTATTCACCTATCAATCCAAACATTCCTACCTAAAAGCTACATGGTATTTCCCAGTCTGATATTTATTCTGTATATAATTAATCCATTTTGCCCATTCCTGCGTGTAGCTCTCCTGCTTCTGGTCTTTTAGGAAAGCTGAAAGTTTTGCCATTTCCGCAAACCCCGCCACTTTTTGAATCCATTGAGCAATTGTCGGTACAAAATCTTTCTTCCAATGTTGAGCAATCAACAACCTAGCTGCTGTAACCATATACAAAAACAATTTTGTTTCCCCTTTACGAAAATCCTTAGTTATGCCCAATAGAAACATTTGCGGGGTAAATTCTAATCTTTTCTTAAATACGTTTTGCATAACCCACCATATTTTTATCCAAAAAGCTTTGACCTTATTGCAAGTCCACCATACATGGAAGAAAGTAGCATCTAAACACCCGCATCTCCAGCATTTAGGTTGAAAATTAGGATACATACATGATAATTTCTTAGGATCCAAATACCATCTATAAAACATTTTATAAAAATTCTCCCTTAAACTTTGTGACTGTGTAAATTTAATATTTTGAACCCATATTTTTTCCCACGTATCCAACATAACGGGTTCATCAAAATTCTGAGCCCATTTAATCATACAATCCTTGACCAACTCGCTTTCTGAATCCCTTTCTAACAGTACATTATATATTCTTTTAACATGTTTTGGGCCAGTCTCTTTTATCTGCTTGATCAACTCCACTTCTTTCTCCATAAAACCAATCCTGCGATCTTCTTTCCATCTCTTCTGTAACTGTGTGTAGTGTAACCAATTTAAAGTAATTCCTGCCTCCAACAGTTGTTCCAAAGTTTTCATCTGCCATTCGCCCCTGTCAAAAGTAAGCACATCTTTATATAAACACCCCCCGAGTGACTTAGTATTTGTAATCCACATGGTGTCTGCAAGATCCATGCATTGTTAAACAGATCAGAATGATGTAACGGGATTATGTTATATGCATGAATTCAATATTCAGAATATTTTATTTAAAACTAGCTATACCCGGCCACGCGTTGCTGTGGCCCAGTCTGGTTAAATGGCTAAGCAATCTGTGTGTAGATCTACACCTGCACATATACACACAACCACCATATAACCCCCAACCTACCTACCTACTATATTTCTTCCTTTCTCCCTCTACCTACCTGCCTACCTACTGTATTTCTCCCTCTCTATCTATCCCTCTACCTACTTACCTACTGTATTTCTCCCTATCTATCTATCCCCCTACCTACCTACTGTGGTGTTGCGCCCCCTATTGAGGGAACACGGTACCACAGAAGGCGGGCGGCTCGACTCCGGTGGGAAAAGAGACGAAACACAGGGACATTCCTCCAAATGAGCGCGCCCTGACTAGCTCAGTATGTGCTCTTTTATTAGTTGCATAGGTAAAAAGATACATTTTAGTACAGTCTGATTGGTTCATTCAGTCACTTGGTAGAATATGCTTAGTTGCTTAGCAGAATACAGTTGCTTGGTAAAACACATACAATAGCCTGGGAAAATACATTCAGCTATCTAGCAAAATACATTTAGTTACATTTTGTGTATTGCTTGGTGTATTGGATACGTGCTCCAAGAATTGGGTGATGGTACACACTAGCCTTTGTTAGCCTTTGTCAGGCGAGATGACGTGTGCTTCCTAGGTCCCGGTTTCATTCAGTGGCCTATTATGGTTTGAACCTGCTGAACTATCGAAACCTGGAATAATGATTGCAACATCTCCTCTGTTTTTGTTTTTTCAAAAAAGATGTACTTCGTCACCATACAGCAGCCTGAGGGGAGGCTTGATTCGGTGTTTGGGAATTACCTCTCCTTCCTCGTCACTGCCCACGGTTAACGATTTCTTCTCCAGGGGTCTCCCTGGGGCTCAGGAGCGTATTTCTGTTTCCACAAAGCGTTAATGTGAGCTATAACTAGCTTTAAAAAATTCACACAAGCAAAAATAGGCAAAAAAACAAAATAAAACAATACACCCTAAAGCAATCATACCATTAAAAGCTACAATGAATGCAAAGCAAATAATTTTCAAATCAAATAATTTTTTAAAGCCATTTGTCTGATATATTTTGAACAACTTTTCCACTATCACCAATTTTACCACATACTTCTCCTTCTTTCTTCTACATAATTTTACCTTCTTTTCACATGTTACTTTTACTCCCATATATATTCCTTTCTTTTTATTCATTTCAAAGAGACACCTTTTACCAATCTGGCTCCTCGTTATTACCTATTGCATACGGGCATTTTAAGTCCTCTGCAATGATATCTTTTTCGTCCTCTGTTGGCAGAAAAGGTTCTGTTTCAGACGAGTGTGCGAGGAGCATTGCTTCCATGGTAGACAAACGATTTTTCAAAAAATTCATTACATGATTAAATACAAAAGGTCCTATAATACATATAATAATAATAATAATAATAATTTTTATTTATAACCCGCTCTCTCTCCCCGAAGGGACTCGAGGCGGGGCACAGGGAATTAAAAAAGTTAGAAAAAATACAAAATTTAGAACAATAAACATACATAAATACTGACTAAAAGGCATATTAAACAAAAACCCTGCGCTAAAATTCCCAAATATTTACTAAAAATCCCTAAACAATCAGAAGAGACTATCCTAGGCCGGCCAAGCGAAAAAGATGTGTTTTTAGTTTCAGACGGAAGGAGCGGAGGTCCGTGGTAGTTCTAATATCGGGGGGAAGGTCGTTCCAGAGGGCTGGGCCCGCCACAGAGAAGGCCCTTCCCCTGGGCGTCGCCCGCTGACAAAGTCTAGTGGACGGCACCCGGAGAAGTCCCTCTCTGTGCGAGCGAATCGGCCGTGAGGATGTATG
Source organism: Rhabdophis nuchalis (assembly GCA_039707465.1). Classification (NCBI taxonomy): domain Eukaryota; kingdom Metazoa; phylum Chordata; class Lepidosauria; order Squamata; family Natricidae; genus Rhabdophis; species Rhabdophis nuchalis. The sequence continues at coordinate 67,950,362 of CM077649.1, forward strand.
GGGCAGGATCCGATCCCGCAGGTAGCTAGGTCCCGAGCCATGGAGCACTTTGAAGATGACAACTAGCACCTTGAAGCGCACCCGGAAGACGACAGGCAGCCAGTGCAGCTCGCGCAAGAGCGGTGTTACGTGGGTGAATCTAGAAACACCCATAATTGCTCGCGCGGCTGCATTCTGGACTAACTGAAGTCTCCGGGTGCACCTCAAGGGGAGCCCCATGTAGAGAGAGTTACAATAGTCCAGTCGGGATGTCACGAGAGCATGAGTGACTGTGCGAAGGGCGTCCCGATCCAATAGGGGGCGCAATTGGCGAACCAGGCGAACCTGGTAAAACGCCCTCCTGGCCACGGCTGTCACTTGATCTTCCATGGACAGCCGGGCATCCAGGAGGACACCCAAATTGCGCACCCCATCCACAGGGGCAAGATGTTCGCCCCCTATGGCCAGCGATGGAGTTAGCTGGTTGAATCGGGCAGCCGGAAACCACAGCCACTCGGTCTTGGTCGGGTTGAGTCTGAGTCCGTTACTTCCCATCCAGATCCGCACGGCTTCCAGGCACTGGCACATCACCGCTACGGCATCGTTGGGGTGGTTTGGGGTAGATATATACAGCTGAGTATCATCAGCGTAAAGATGGTACTCTACCCCAAAACCACGGATGATCTCACCCAGCGGCTTCATATATGTGTTGAACAGGAGAGGCGAGAGGACCGACCCCTGAGGCACCCCACAAGTGAGGGGTCTCGAGGTCGACCTCTGCTCCCCTGCCAACACAAATTGCACATATAAGCAGCAATATAATCAAAGGTCCAGCAAGGGCGCTAATAAGGGTTGTAAGCCATGGGGAAAAATCAAACATAGGGATGTCAGAGATTTTTGTAGGTGAGAAATAGAGCTCTCCTTCTGAGTTGGGTCATCCGACTCCACCTCATCGCACCTTTGGAATAAAACCTTTGAACATCATTATTAATGAAAGCAAACATTGAATACAGCAACATAGCATAACAAGCATAGGAACAATACCAATTATTGTAATCACAAAGTTCTTTAACCAAATCATGTTAGGGAGCCATGTATATAATTGCGTCTTGTTAGATGCTGAATTTAGTACAGTTCCATAAGCATCTTTTATTTGCCATATTTGAAGAAAGGGTTGGTGCATCCATTTTTGTTTAGACTGACCCTGGTGGAGCACTGAGCGACGGTCTCGGGATTGTTGACTTTTGGGAAGAATGTTCAGTACGGGGCGGTCGGATATTGGTGGACGTTCAGCTGAGTCCTGCAAAGCCACCTCTATCGTTTTGGTCACAAAGCGTTTTTTGTTAAAGCCTTTGCAAGTGTACAGTCCGATGGTGGCTTCGGAGGCTATGAATGCCAATGTCATTGTGCAGGGGTGATGTGAGTATATCATGTGATGTCCTGTGTGGTGCGGGCGAACATATTTACCTCCTTGTAGAAAGGCAAAAGGACAATAAATTTGTTCCGGATCCTTGCATCGGATAACAGCCGTGGCTCCTTTCTGGAGAAACTGGAACAGGGGTCTGCATTCAAGGAGTTGATGCGAGGGTTGGAGCAGGAACAGGATCAGGAGCAGGAACAGATGCATCTTGGCATGGTTTCAGGTGACAGGGGCGCACGTGACGACCAGGAACCCAGACAGTGGTGTTATCTGCAGATATGGCGGCGTAACCACTTCCTCACGTGATGAACTCTGCTGGTCCTCGCCAGGTCAGTTCAGGTAGGCGCCGGTAATAGACAAGTGGTCGCTGATGTTCAGCAGAGGGGGAAGAAGAAAAGTGACGACAAGCAGCAGACATTGCAGGTTGACCAGTCAGGTTAAGAAAATTAAGGATATAAAGACACAAGTTAAGGGTGTCTTGCACAGCTGGGAGACCAGGGGCTGTTTTCCCCCGTGAGCCAATGTAACGGTCAAGAGCATGTTTTAAGGTTTGAGTTGCTCTTTCAACCAAGGCTTGTCCTTGGCTATTGTATGGAATACCAAATTTGTGAATTATGCTCCATTTTTGACAAAAGGCAGCAAATGCAGCGCTTGTATAAGCAGGCCCATTGTCAGGTTTGAGTTTGTTTGGGCGTCCCAGCGATGCAAAGCTACGAATGCAATGATTAATTACATGTTTGGTGGCTTCGCCCCTTTGAGGGGTTGCCATGATGAAACCTGAATATGTGTCAATGGACACATGAATATACTTCCATGGAGCAAAGGAAGCATATTGGGTAACATCCATCTGCCAAATTTGACAGCTCTCCGTCCCTCGGGGGTTAACCCCCATGGGGATGGAGTTTCCCTGTTTACTGCAAGTGGGGCACTGCTGAATAATAGCAGTGGCTTCACCTGAAGTAATACCAAATTGTTTAATGAGAGCCTTTGTAAATAGAGGAAATAATTTGTGAAACATAGAGACTGTCCAAGATAAGATTAAAAGATTGTTGAGAAAAGTTCTCGAAGGCGAGAATAGAAGCATACAGTTCTGCCCGTTGGGCAGAGGTTTGTGGTGGAATAATCTCTGTGTGCCATTGGCCTTCAGATTGCCAAGCGCAGGCACCATAGGTTTTGCTGCCATCAGCAAAAACTGTAACAGCATCAGGAATAGGAAATGGAGAAATAGGAGTTTGCCAAGTAGCAAGAGAAGAAGGAACATAGATTGTAATCGGTTCCTGTCTAGCAAGTGCTTTAGCACGATGGCAACCCTTAGTAATAAGGAGTGCCATTTGAGCTGGCTTTGTAGTTAAGTAGAACGAGGTGTGTGTGAAAACCTAAATATTTTGCAATTGAAGCAAAGTTGGTTTTGAAGGTAACTGTACCTGCGGAGATGCAGGAGCAGCATGAGAAGAAAGCAGTTTTATGACCTAAATAGTGAAAAGGAGGAAAAGTTTGAACTTTGTCAGAAGCTATGTAAAGACCCTTTGGGTACAAAGGAATGGAGAAAAAACAATCTTTTAAATCAATAATCATCATGTCATAATTTGAGAAATCAATTTTGGATTAGTTGTAAAAATCTGCCGTGGGGCGTGAGGTGAAGAGGCTTCTGGGAGCAAAATCATAATGGCAGCCAGTTCCCTCTTTTTTTTTTTTGTAATTGGAGAATTAATCGTTATGGCAAAAGCGAGGTCTGAAAAGCAGTTAAAAACTAAAGCAGCTAAAATTAAAAGACAATTCAGATGAAAGGAAATTTTCCAAAGGCAGATATAAAAAACAAACAAACAAATGACATAAGATGGGGTACTTGTAAATCTGACTTTTAAAAAAATGTGAGAAAAATCAGCTTCATTGTTATGGAGGCTAGGTAACACCCATTAAGTATGTGAGAAAATTTTAAAATGCAGGCAAAATAACAGAAAATCATTCCTGCATATAGATTAAAATAAACGTAAAACTCAAAAAACGTCCAACAGAAAATTCAAAGTTGTAGGCAAAACTGAAAAATAAATGTCATGCAGTTCATTAAAATGGGTATAATAATTGAATTGCATGAAAAAGGTGAAAAGTGAAAAGTGAAATGGGATTATTTGTAGATAAATGTGGGTATGTTGTGAAACTCACTTAAAAATCCCTTTCTTTTCTTTTTCCCTGTTGTCTTTCTTTTTCTCTCTCTTTCCTACTTTCTCTCTCTCTCTTTCACTTACTTTTTTCTTTCTTTCAGTCCCCTTTAAGATGTGTGTGTGTGTGTGTGTGAATGTACTCTGAGTCCTCTTTAAGATGTGTGTGTGTTTGTGTGTTTGTCCTGTGTGATTTCACCCCTCCCTCTTTCCCCCTCCTCCCTCCGTGTTCTCAGAGAAACGCAGGCAAAAAAGGGGGGGAATGGGCAGAAGAATGTGTGGGCAAAAAAATCTGCTTGTTACTGTCCCATTAAGGGGGGTTGCAGTTTTTCTGCTCATTTTAAAAGTTTTTTGCAACATGGGCAAACAATTTTGGGGCGGAAGGACTCGAAAGATCTATGCCATCTTAGGGCTCCTCCCTCGCCCCCACCTGGAGGACTTTGTAAAATGGCCAGTCCTCCCACAAGTAAAGCAATTTCCGGTGGGGCATGAAGAAGAAGGAGGAAGTGGGTTAATTTAATTGCAACGCAACAACCAGAGAGTCCATTTTGGCAAATTCTGGGTTCGTTCTGACCACTCCCTTACAATTAAACATTTCACATTTATTCCAACAGACACACACCTTTCAATGCAATCCTTTCTGACTGATCTCACTCAAAACACAGATTAGGTACACTCATTCAAATCAAAGGCCTTCTCTCACATACACACATATATACACACAGCAATACACCCCCCTTTTCCCCAAAAGAAAAAAAATTCTCTATTAACCTAGCACAGTACAATTTTCTGCAAGCCTCTTTGGCATTCAAATCTGGATGGATTCAGGATCTGCTGGCGTCCGGCCAAGCCCATGTCACTGGTGCAAAAGTGACCAGGAGCGCCCTTTGACATCGTCTATGGCCCACGCCAGTTTCTCCAGCCCACCATGTTGAATGCCTGCCGAACCTCAAAGGAGTTCAGCTGTGTGGGAAGCCAAGTATGGCTGCCCTTAAGAAATTACATTGGGTGAAAATTCATTGAAACCCATAGAAAACGTTCAAGTCACAATAAGCCAAATTAGAGACTAAAACGGAGGCTTGAATAAACAAAGAGGGCACACTTTATGCTTTGATCAAAGTTAAAGTTCTGAGAGAGGATTTCCATTCACATGTGCAAAGGACATGAGAAGAAAATTCTACAAAATTCAATGGGATTGTCCCCTTTACACCAAAATAACTTTGTTTTTCACAGCAATATAAGATGCTACAACATAACAGATAGCAAGTTTCTACTTCAATGCAACGAATATCTAAAATAACAAGTCTTTACTTTAATACTTGTATCCTTACCCTTTACAATCCTAAAAGCCCCTGAGTATAGCGAGATTGCAAGCCATAACTAGCAACATTGTAAACTAATCCTAACTTTTATGTACATTTAAACAAGGACACAATACTAGAGAGAAAAATTAAAGCAATCTTACAGTATAGTTTTCCTAAGCAATAAATCCTTTCACATACCTGAAAGCCAATTAGGTGTTGTCTTTTAAAGTTCCAATTAAAACATCATCCATGCAATGATTTATTAACGCCAATAGATAAAGCCTGCAAAAAGGATTTAAGTGTGCAGCAAAATACTGGGACAAAGGAAAGGGAAGAGGAGGGGGTGCCGTTGAGCTCTCTGCCGTCGGCTCAGCAAATTCCTCTGACAAAATTGGATACATTTTTGCTGGCTTTTTGATATCCATTTGCTGTGATATCTCGGAGTCATACGGGGGTTGCATAGACTCCAGGAATGTTTGAGAAATTGTTTCCATGACTACGCAAGGGGCCGCGTGGAAATATTCTCCCAATTTAGTCCACGCTGAAATTTTTAACGTGCCTTTTTCTGGATAAGCCAGGCACTTGTTGCCAAATATTAGTCAAAGGGGAAGAAATTTGTTTGTTTTTCAAACGAGGAAGAGATCTCCCTTCGTCTGGGGCAATGTTTACAGAAAATTCGGTTAATTCTCTCATTTCCTTAACCTGTTGTTGAGAGAATTTTCCGCCCATATTCACAAAAATAATCCTGCCGTGTTGCAGACAGGATGACGTGCACCTCGCATACCTTCCGAGTGGGTGAGTAGGGACGGTCCGAGACGCGTACCAGAGTCGAGGACTCGTGTCCGGACCGGGACTGGCCAGTACCACGTCGAAGGTCACCATTGTGGCGTTGCGCCCCCTATTGAGGGAACGCGGTACCACAGAAGGCGGGCGGCTCGACTCCGGTGGGAAAAGAGACGAAACACAGGGACATTCCTCCAAATGAGCGCGCCCTGACTAGCTCAGTACGTGCTCTTTTATTAGTTGCATAGGTAAAAAGATACATTTTAGTACAGTCTGATTGGTTCATTCAGTCACTTGGTAGAATATGCTTAGTTGCTTACCAGAATACAGTTGCTTGGTAAAACACATACAATAGCCTGGGAAAATACATTCAGCTATCTAGCAAAATACATAGTTACATTTTGTGTATTGCTTGGTGTATTGGATACGTGCTCCAAGAATTGGGTGATGGTACACACTAGCCTTTGTTAGCCTTTGTCAGGCGAGATGACGTGTGCTTCCTAGGTCCCGGTTTCATTCAGTGGCCTATTATGGTTTGAACCTGCTGAACTATCGAAACCTGGAATAATGATTGCAACACCTACTGTATTTCTCCTTATCTACCTACCTACCTACCAGTGGTGGGTTTCAAATTTTTTAGAACCTACTCTGTAGGTGTGGCCTATTTTGTGGGCGTGGCTTGGTAGTCATGTGACAGGGTGGGAGTGGCCACCTTTTAAAATGTGGGGAAACTCATTTAACAACATTCTTGCTTAGCAACCAAAATTTTGGACTCAATTGTGATGATAAATTCTTTCTTTCTTTCTTTCTCTCTCTCTCTCTCTCTGTCTCTCTCTCCTTCCTTCCTTCCTTCCTTCCTTTCTTTCCTTTCCTTCCCGTTGGGTCACTGGCAGCGGCGGGTCAGATTTACTTCCAGGTACGCCGGTGGAACCCCCTCTCACCGGTTCTCTAAATTTCACCAACCGGCTCTCGCGAGTAGGTGCGAGCCTGCAGAAACCCACCACTGCTACCTACCTACTGTATTTCTCCCTATCTATCCCCCTACCTACCTACCTACCTACCTACCTACCTACCTACCTACCTACCTACCTACCTACTGTGTTTCTCCCTCTCTATCACCCTACCTACCTACCTACCGTTTTCTCCCTATCTATCTATCCAACTACCTACCTACCTACCTAATTTCTCCCTCTCTATCTATCCCTATATCTACCTACCTACTGTAATACAATAATACAATAATACAATAGCAGAGTTGGAAGGTGTTAAGTTTCGAGGCATTCAGTCCGAGTCAGGCTTAGTCATAAATAGGTTTATTGCAAACAGCAGAACTATATACAGGAACATCGTTAGATTATTGCAACTGGCACTTTACAACTACGATAGCCTTTTATAGGCTTCTCTAGTATGGAAGAAACGAAACCTAGACAGGGAGTCTGGCCGGCCATTCGCGTCTCGGCCAATCAGACGCGACTGGCCGTTACAGAGTTTCTCCAACCTCCAGGTCAGCCCTGGTTCCCCAGACCGACTGTCTGTGCGTGGGCAGAGATTTCCCCAGACTGACTGTCTGCGCGTGGGCGGAGAACATAACAGAAGGGACCTTGGAAGCCCTATACCCATGATGGCGAACCTATGGCATGGGTGCCACAGGTGGCACACGGAACCATTTCTTGGGCCACACGAGGCATTGCCCTGTCAGCCCTCTGTGTGTATGTGTGCCCTGGCCAGCTGATTTAGGCCTCCTTTTGAGGCCGTTTTTTGCCCTCTGGAGGAGGGGGAAGGCTGTTTTCACCCTCCCCAGGCTCCTATAAACCCTCTGGAGCCTGGGGAGGACGTTAAAAGCATGCCAAATGCAGGGGGTCATGCAAACAGCATTATGGATGTGGCACACCTGTGCACATCGCCCCTGCACTCCCCCTGCTTTTGGCACTGAGCCAAAAAAGGTTAGCCATCACTGCCCTATACCCTTTCAGACCAATGGCTATCCAACATCTTCTTGAAGACTTGCAGTGTTGGGGCATTCACAACTTCTGGAGGCAATTTCTGTTCCACTGGTTAATTGTTCTAACTGTCAGGAAATTTCTCCTCAGTTCTAAGTTGCTTCTCTCCTTGATTAGTTTCCACCCATTGCTTCTTGTTCTACCCTCAGGTGCCCTGGAAAATAGCTTGACCCCCTCCTCTTCTTTGGGGCAACCCCTGAGATATTGGAAGACTGCTATCATGTCTCCCCTAGTCCCTCTTTTATTAAACTGTATTTCTCCGTCTCTCTCTATGGGCCACCTGGGAGTTTGCTATCCCAGTGCCTTTTTGGCCCTAAGAGGCTTCTGTACAGTGTTCTTGAGGAAATGACTGTTGGGAAAGCAGTGGGTGGGAGGAGTTACAGGGAGGTGAAAACCTGATCAGTGGGTACATTTTACATTTGTGTACCGTGCACATGACACACGTGTGCTAGACACAAAATGAGTACGTATCCTAGTATCGGAAGTCCTTGTGAACATTGTGTGAAAGTTTGGTGTAAATCGGTGCAGTAGTTTTTGAGATTAGTGGATTCGTACAAACTATTTTACATTTTTGTTTATATAGACGAAGGAATAATAATTATAGTTGAAGAATTGATATCCTGAGATCGAAACGGCCGGAGTCATGGGCCTGACCAGGCTTCGCCTCACCACCTGCTTTCAGACAGATGGACACACATGCCAACCAATCAGAGGGACGCCCACTCTCAGCATCTGGAAACCCCGGCTCCCCCATACATGCCAAGAAAAACACGCAGATACGGAGTTATGTAGGTCGGTATGCAGATGGCACCTTCCTTTTCCTAATGGAGAAGAGCCAGCGGAGGAGGCGCCTGGAGCAATCAAGAGCACCTTCAAAGGAAGAATATTCACAAGGAAGAAGGAAACAACAACACACAACCCTTCCTTGAAAAACCACCCACACTAACCAAGCGCTCCCGTCGCCAAAGCAGTAACTCAACCGCCCACAAAAGGAAGTGGCTAAGGCCATTATTCAGATGAACACAAAGGCGTTGCACCGGAAAACAAGGGAAAGGACGCTGCCTGCACAACAGGTTGCAAGACAATAGGAAGCCCCACCACTCAGCCTGCCCCACCACAAGCCACCCAAAGGCAAAGGGGGGAAAAACACCTCAGCCTGGCAGAGGCCCCTGAGAAACTCCGCCGTCTCACAACGCAAGGACCCGGGAGGGGAGGGGGGGGGCGCTGCTTTCGGCTGGGCAACTGGGCGCCCGCTCGGCCAAGGGAAGGGCGGGGGCTCCCTTCGAGGAACGCAGAGCCTCGGAAGCCGCCACCCGACGGCAGCCCCATCAAGGGACGCCCCCCACCCGCACTCGTCCCCCAGCAGCGAGGCTAGGTGGGCTCCGCTTGGAGCCTCTGCAAGGGGCCGCCCGGAGACTCCCCGACCCCGGCCTCCTTGCCAGGACCTCCGCCGGAGGAGGCAGCCGGGCAGGGAGGGCCGCGGGGGACGGACCGGGCTCCAGCTGCTCTTCCCCCTCGGGGCCCACGCGGCCCTGCCCGGCGGCGGAGGCGGCGGGCGGGGAGGGCGCGGGAGCCGCCGCCGCAGCGCCCCAGGCCAGCCGGGCGGAGGCCATCTTGGGGGGCGGAGGCTCCAGCGCTCCTCCCGGCTCCGGGCCTCGCTCCGCCCGCCCGCCCGCCCGTTGCGGCGCCTTCCCTGTTGGGCGGCCGGCGGGCGGCAGTGGGCAGACGGGGCGAGGGGAGGCCGGGCGGAGCGCCTGCCGTCTTGCGAGCTGAGCCGCCGGGCCGGGCGATGGCGGTGCGGCTGGTGCTGGCCGGGGCGCTGGCGTTGGCGTTGGCGTTGGCGGCGGGGCTGGCGGCGCCCCGGGAGAGCCGGACGGCCCTGGAGAGCCTGCTGCCCGTGGCCGGAGCGCGCTTCGGCTGGACGAACCTCAGCTGCCCCGCCTGCAGGCTGCTCTTCAGCGCCCTGGACGCCAGCATGCAGGTCAGCGGGGGTCCCTCCCCCCCCCCGGAAGGCCCAGCCGCCCCCCCGGCCTTCCCCACCCGCGGCTGCCCGAGGGGGCTTCCCGGGCGGGCGGCTTCCGGGTGGCGGCGGGGCCCTGCAGGCCTGGGGCGGGGAAGGTCCCGGTGGCCCCGAGGAGGAGGAGGAGGGGGGGGCTCCTTGCCCAGGGAGTGGGCAGAGCCCGAGGGACGCCCGCGGCCCCCTTCCCTCCCCTCCCCCCCAGGCCCGGAGCCGGCTTCCCTGAGAGGCCCCGTGGCGGAGGGGGGGGGGCAGGGACGCCTCTGACAGGCTGGGGAGATGCCTCCCCCCTCCTCCCCCCCCCAAGGTTTTGGATGTCTCCGGACATAGAAGACATGCAGTCCGTGGGCCGAACCTCCACCCCCCTCCCCCCCCCCCCAGGATGTCCAGAGAAGGTTGGCCAGTACCAGCACAGCCTCCCCCCCCCCCAAATCTCCTGCAAGACCAATGAGCCTTTCTGCCCTGCTCCTGATGTGGCCCACATCCCCCCTCCCCAAGCTGCCAGTGCCAATTGTGCCAAGGGAGGGTGGGCCTGGGTCTCCCAGGGTCTGGCAGGCCCCCTGACTTGCCTCCTCCTTCCCTGCAGTCAGCCAGAGCAGCCGCTGGGGGGAGGGGGGGCTGCCCTTGGGACCACACCTCTCCTTTTGTTGACAATTCCCAACCTCCAGTGGGTCACGAGTCCTGGGGAAGCCAGCTGGAGGCTGGGCAGAGGGAGGGGGGCACACAGCCAGGAAGCTCCTGCATCCACACAGCTCAGCGGTGTGTGTGTGTATGTGTGTAGAGGGGAGGGAGAGGGTCCCTCCCAGGAGCTGCCCTCTTCTCCCCAAAGGGCATCACCCTCCCCTCCTTCCTCAGTTTCCCTTCAGTTTCTCCTGGCTTCAGGGGTTGGTGGCCGGACTCCCAGGCCTGAGAAGGTCAGTCAAGGTGGGAGTGACTTTGGGCCACTCACTGTCCTTTAGCCCAACCACACAGGGTTGTTGTTTTTACGGGGAAAGTAGGAGGGGTATTGGTAAAAGTGATGCAGGTGGGGGGCAAAGAAAGAATTGCCAACTCTTACAGCCCCCGATTGGGAGGGAGAGCCAGCGAGGAGAGCAGGAGGGGCTGCTCTTGCAGGCCTTATTCAGCTGGTGCCTCCTCCCTCTGCTGCAGGGCTCCTCTCCGCTGCCTGGCTGCCCCTTGCCTACGGCTCCTTGTAGAGACAGCAGCCATGGCACAAAGCAGCGCCCTCTGGTTGCACGGCTGGCTGGGTGGCACCTTCTCTCCTCCCCACCTGGTAGGCTGGCTTTGGGGGCCCCCTTGGCAGCTCAGCTGGCTCCCCAGGGCCCATGCAAGCGTCAGGAGCAGGGCTGGGGCCGGGGCTGGAGAACTGTGGCCCCTGTGCGTGGCCTGCTCTTCTGCTGAGGGGGCCCAGAGGGGCTGGGGGCCATGGGGGAAGCTGAGGCCTCGCGGAGGGGCCCTGGGTGGGGCAGAGCGCAGGGCCAGGTGCAGGGAAGAGTCAGGTAGCCTAACGGAGGCTTTTCTTCCCACCCACGGGGGCTCTTCCCGTGCTTCTTGGTGGTTAAGGTGGACCAAGGGATTGGGGGGAGCCTCTTCCTCCACCCCAAGGGCTCCGTGCCAGGAGGACCCCGGCAACAATGTAAGAGGCGAGAGGGACGGCTGACGCCTCGGGCAGGGAGACGCCCACGGCCCCTCTTTTCTGCCAGGGACATTTCCAGGGTGCTTCTCCAGTCCTAGCCCCCCGCCCCCTGTACTAACGCCCCCCCCCTCTCCTTGGCAGCTGGAGACCAGTGTGGAGCGCATCCAGCAGCTGGCGGCCAAGGTCTGCATGACGCTGAAGCTGGCGCCTCCCGAGATCTGTCAGGAGATCATCCGCCTCTTTGGGCAAGACGTGGTGACCGCCTGGGTCCGCTCCGTCCTGCGCCCGGCTGAGATCTGCGGCCTGCTGGTGGGCACCCACTGCGGCCACTGGGACATCTACTCCAGCTGGAACGTCACCCTGCCCAAGACCCCCAAGCCTCCTGTGCGGCCCCCGGTGCCCCCTCCGCCCGGCACCCCCACGGCCCGCCTGCTTTTCCTGACGGACCTGCACTGGGACCGTCAGTACACGCCGGGCAGCGACCCCGACTGCAGGGACCCCCTCTGCTGCCGGGGGGGGAAGGCGCAGGGCCCCGGGGCCGGCTACTGGGGCTCCTACAGCAAATGCGACCTCCCCCTCCACACCCTGGAGAACCTGCTGCAGCACTTGGCCTCCACGGGGCCCTTCGATGCCGCTTACTGGACGGGCGACATACCAGCTCACAACGTCTGGCAGCAGACCCGCCAGGACCAGCTGCACGCCCTCACCACCGTCACCGGCCTCATCCAGAAGTACCTGGGGCCGCTGCCCATCTACCCGGCGGTGGGCAACCACGAGTCGGTGCCCGTCAATGCTTTCCCCCCCCCCTACGTGCCTGGGAACCAGTCCTCCGCCTGGCTGTACAATGCCATGGCAGATGCCTGGCAGCAGTGGCTGCCCCCCGAAGCCCTGCAGACCCTGAGGTAGGAGCCAGGGTCCGGCGGGCAGGGGGCACCGGGAAGGCAAGGGGGGTGGGGGGGATAGGAAGGCTGCCTGAGGGACGCCAGGGGGAGGACTCCTTCAGCGGGGGCAGAGCAGGCTCGGCCTGGGGGGGCCTCTGCAGACCCAAGGGATTTACTCACCCGGGAGTCGCGACTGGATGGGGGTCCAGGCTGGGACTGGATCCCCACTCCCCCGGCCCCATTTTCCAGGTGGCCTTGGCAGGAACCTGCCCTGGGTGTCACCAAGACATCATCATCATCATCATCATCATCATCATCACAATAAATAAAATTCACCTGCTGCAAAACTCCCGTGGCCTCCCCCCACCCTCCCCCCCTCCCTCTGGCAGCTCTGATGTTTATTTTATTTCACTTCCTTTCCCCCCTCCCTGCTGCCCACAACCAGAGCTTCCCCGGGAGGAAGGCCAGGGGGTGGAGCCAAAGTCCAGGATTCTGGGTGCTATAATTGCAAGCCCCACCCCCCAAAAAAAGTCCCTTGGCTGAGCTGGTTGGCTGTGGAAATCCAATGGGCGGATGGGTTTTGCCTCTGCTGCAGCCCTGGCCGGGCTGGGTGCAACCGGCTCTCCTGGTTCTCCCTGGGCTGGAGGTGGTTGGCAAAGCAGCTGCCTTCCTTCTTTCAGGCTCAGCAAAAGATCTGGCTTTGCCAGGCGTGAGAATTAGGGCTGCCCGGTTCACCAGCTAGAGCCACACAGCGGTGGCGGCCGCTACATTTCTGTGGCCAGGCTGGGGAGACGCTTTGGAACAAGGCTGTCTGACCTTGGACTCCAACTCCCAGAATTCCTCATCTCCCCAGCTGAGGAATTCTGGGAGTTGAAGTCCACAGGTCTTAAAAGTTGCCACCTGGTTTATCACCTGTATGTGATATTTCCTTCCCTTGCATTGTGGCCTACGGAAGGCTTTAATTGATTTTATTTATATCCCACCTTTGCTGTTTTTATAAACCTCTAATATCTCTGCCTGTTTTCCCCTCAGCTGGGCTGTTTCCTTGCAGGCATTTCATGGCCCAAAGTGGGCAACCTCATTGGTGGGAGTGGGCTTTCTTTGGGGAGGGGGTCAGGGCGGGGCCCGGAGAGCAGCTTCATTCGGCCACGGGTCTCTTGGAGAGGAAAGTTCCTCCTGGCCCCCAGGGTTAAAATTGGGACGGGGGCCCTGCCTCCTCGCAGGGAAGGCCGCCTCCTTTGCTTGGCGAAGAGGTTTTGGGCCTGGGCATGGGCGGGTGGCAAAGCCCCGTGGCACCAGTCAGGCTGCCTCTGCCCCAGGGCACAGACGGAGCTGGGCGGCCAAGGCAACTTCAGGAACGGTGGAGTTCAACTCCCAGAATCCCACACTTTGCTCTGCTGGCTCAGGGATTCTGGGAGTTGAAGTCCACAGTCATAAAAGCTGCCGTAGGTGCCTACGCCTGCTCTGGGGGCCCGGAGGCTCCATCAGACCTGGTTGAAGGTGATGGGACGAAGGAGAGCCTCCCCTGGGGTTCTCCCAGGAGAGAGGCAGGGGCCTGGGGGAGGCGGGGTTTCTGAGAGGCCGTCCGTCCCTGAGACTCTACTGCCTTCTCCCTGGCAGGCTGGGGGGCTTCTACACCCTCCCCATCTGGCGGGGCCTCCGCCTGGTCTCCCTCAACATGAACTTCTGCTCCGAGGCCAACTTCTGGCTCCTGATCAACTCCACTGACCCGGCCGGGCAGCTCCAGTGGCTGGTGGGCATCCTGCAGAGGGCGGAGGAAAATGGGGAGAAGGTGAGCCGGGGCGGCCGGGGGTGGGGCTGGGCAGGTCATTCCCAGAGGATGAGGTGGCCCTCTGGGAAGCAGGGCAAAGAGCGAGCCCCTGTCTCCGGAGGGGGCCCCTGCTGCTGTCCGCACCGACACCTCCCCCCCCCCCTCCTCTGCAGGTCCACATCATTGGCCACATCCCGCCCTCCCATTGCCTGCGGAGCTGGGGCTGGAACTACTACCACATCATCAACAGGTACGAAGCGCCAGCTGCCCTCTCTGCACCCAGCAGGTGCGTGTGCCAGGCTGACTGCAGAGACTCCCAGCCTGCCTGTGTCCCTCCAAGGACGGTTGCTCCACGTGGGGGAGGGGAGGCTGAAGTCCTCTCAGGTGTCCCGCCCCCCATCACTCACTCTGCTTCAGCTGCCCCAGGCTCAGCCGTGGGTCACCGTTGCTGCTGCTCTGATTCGCTGGTTGAGCAGCCCATCAAATCCCCCAGGTGGTTTCCTGGAGGATCCCCAAAGCAGGGGAGGAGGGAGCTTCCATTCCCAAAGCTAATGAGAAAATGTTTTGTTTCTGGGATATTTTGAGGGTGGCTGGAATTTGAGCCTTGTTCACACAGCCTAGGTAGGTCAGGTCAGGTCAAGGCTGAGCCGCTGCCCTTGCATGAGGAAAAGCTCCTCAATGCCAGCCGTGGTTTGAGTTCTCACGACTCGGGGGGGCTCTGCAGAAGGGCCTGCGGGGGGGGGGGGGGGGGGGGCTTTCCACTTCCCAGGCCCAGCGCAGCTCCCAGGAACTTACTGAGCATAAAAAACATAAAATCCTAGGAGTGGAAGGGACCCTGGAGGTCATCTAGTCCAACTCCCTGCTCAAGGCAGGAGCCTTATGCCACCCTGGTCCTTGGCCATCACCGGCCACCCGGGGCCTCTTTGCTGCTTTCTGGGGAGGCTTTCAATTCTGCAGTGCACTCTACAAATTTGGGGGCTCCTGGTGGGTCTGAGGTCTGGTCATCAGCAGGTCCAGCTCTGCTCAGCCTAAGGCCTTACGCCAGGCTGCTTACGCCCTGGGCACCAACAGTGTCTCTGAAGACGGACGCCAAGGAAGGCCTGGGGCTCCCTTGCCATAGAACCCGTCACACCCTTGAATGGGGAAGGGTCTCCCCATCTGGGGGTCCCTGCTAACCTCCTGGGCGTCTCCTTCAGGGCCCGTGCTGAGACTTAGCTGCCTCCCAGCTCCCTCGGAGGCTGAGCTACCATGCTCGGTTTCTTGGGGGTACCTCCCCCCCCCCAATTTTCAGGGCTCCTGCTCAGCCCGTTTTAGCTGGGGAGCCCCTGCTCAGGCCTGTCTCTCCCTGCAGGTTTGAGGGCACCGTAGCTGGGCAGTTCTTTGGCCACACCCACCTGGACGGTTTTGAGATATTCTACGACGAGGAGACGGTTTCCCGTCCGGTGGGCATCGCCTTCCTGGCTCCCAGCGTCACCACCTACATCAGACTCAACCCAGGTGAGGTGCTGCCCTCCTCTGCTCCCAGGGTGTCGCCTGCAGGGGTCCTTCCTGGACGGAGACAGTAACCCCTGCCTGCCTTCCAGGGTACCGGATCTACCACGTGGACGGGATCCGCTCTGGCAGCTCCCACATGGTCCTTGACCACGAGACCTTCATCCTGAACTTGACGCAGGCGAACCAGCCCGGGGCCGTGGCTCGGTGGCAGCGGCTCTACGGGGCCCGGGAGACTTACGGGCTTCCCGTGGCCTTCCCGCAGGACTGGAACCAG
This sequence comes from Rhabdophis nuchalis, assembly GCA_039707465.1. Taxonomy (NCBI): domain Eukaryota; kingdom Metazoa; phylum Chordata; class Lepidosauria; order Squamata; family Natricidae; genus Rhabdophis; species Rhabdophis nuchalis. The sequence goes on from CM077649.1 coordinate 67,966,080, forward strand.
CTCCTAGACCGCCTGCAGGCCGACGAGCGGCTCTTCCAGCACTTCTGGTACCTGCGGTTCAAGGGCCACCCGCCCGCCAAGCCCTGCGGGGATGCCTGCAAGAAGGCCACGCTCTGCGCTCTCCGCACCGGCCGGGCAGCCGATCCCAAACTCTGCCAGACCCTCAAGCTGCCCTTCCCGGAAATCCAGGCCTGGTGGCGGCAACAGCGGTTCTGCTAGCAGGGGGCCAAGTTGAGGCCCCGAGTTCCAAAGGGCGCAGTGGCCCTGCCCTCCGGCAGGCTCTGTGGGCATGGGTCCCTTCGCTCCATGGGGCTCGAGTTCCAGACAAGCCCACAGCCCTCCACACCGCACCCCTGAGATGGGGAGAAGGCCCCAAGACTCTGAAGAGAGGGGGAGGGGGCAGGCTGCCCTTTGCCTCTGCAGCTTCTCCCTCGTCTGCCCCTGCTCCACCCCCTTGGTGTGGGCATGGAAAGCAGGCCTGCAAGATCTCACCCCCGCTGCCCCCACGTGCGATGTGCCATCCGCAGAGGAGGAGCAGAGGCCCAGACGGATGGGGGCGCTGGGGGCTCCCTTGCCAGGACTCCTGCGCAGGGCTGCTCTGGCGCCAGGCAAAAGCGGGCACTGTCCCTTCTCGGACTCTTCGGCCCAGCCTCTGCCAGCATGGGATTCCCCAGCAGGGGAAGGGCGCCTCCTCCTCCTCTCTCGTTCCTCCCCCTCCCTTGGCAATAAATGGCTTCTTCCATGGCAGAAGGCTCCTCTCTTGCCCAGCTCCCCTCCCCACCCCCAGCGTGCTCTGTGCCACACGTGACCAGAGGACAGGCGGAGACGGGCACAGCCTCTTCCCCATGGCAGGAGGGAGGAGGAAGCTCTGCCTTCCCTGCGCCATATCCTGCACCCACCAGACCCCCAGTGCCCTCCCCAGCCCTGCCAGGCCCCCATCATCCCCAGGAGTGCACTCCAGCAGCCTCTGGGTTGGGGAGAGGGTCGCTGGCAGCTCCTCCCTCCCATCACAAGACCACGCCAGACGGACCGGGGAACAGAGTTTATTGGTGGGTTAGTACAAGACAAACAGCAGAGGCAGCAGCTTCCCCCCCCCCCTCTGCTCCTGGGCCAGCGAGGGGGTTGCTGGGGCCCTGAGCCGCCCCCCCTCCCCCGTGCACAGCCAGATGCCAGCACGGTCCTCTGCAGCAGCTAATTCCAGGGCCTGGGGGGGGTGGGGGGATCAGCCCTGGCAGCCGCAGCACAGCTGCCCAAAGAGGAGCCCTCCCCCTCCCTCTCTCCCCCCCACTGGCATGAAGGTGGCACGCCTGTGGAGATCCACGCAGCCCTGGTAAATAGGCCCCCTGCACTCATGCAGAACACGCAGCGCACCAGGGCAGGCCGAGCGCTGTGAGGCTGAGGGCAGAGGCCAGGGACACGGCTGGCATGGAGTGTCCAGCTGGGCGGGCAGTGCCCCTTTCTCCTGCCTGGAGCTCACGGCGTCTGAGACCCCGGGTGCTTGGGTTGGAGGGTCCCCAGAAGTGCCTGGATGCCCTTCCTGACTGTGGAGCCCACGCGGCGAGCCACGGAGTCGGCAGGAGGGGCCGGGAGGCAGGAGCTGCCGGTGGACTGGGGTCGCGCATCCAAGCATTTCTGGTAGCGGAGCTGAAAAGGAGGGATGAGGCAGGTGACGTGGCATCAGTGCCTACGTGGGCATGTGGCCACAGGATCCTCCCAGCCGTGCCCTGCGACCGGCCTTTCACAGCAGGGCCCAGATGGACGGGGGGAGGGGGTGTCAGGCACTGGTGGGACGGATGGCTGGTGGGGGGGGGGCGGAATGGCCGTCCAGCAGATTGCACAGAGCTGGCCAAGTCAGCTTTTGGCAATGTGGCAGGCCCTCTGGCAAACGGGCGGGGGGGGGGGGGGCGCTAGAGAGAGAACAGGAGCCCCTCAAACTCACCATGCAAGCGGCTTGAACGGCTTCGCTCAGCCCCGCAGCGTTGGGCTCGCACCAGATCATGTGGCAGGAGAAGCTGCCGGCAGCGGCAGCCATGATGAAGGCAAAGGAGTGGGCGTCCTTCCCGATGCCCATGAAGGAGAGGAATCGCACGCGACACTCGCACAGCACGCGGTCGGTCTGCGGGGAAGGCGGGAGTCGGGACAGACCCAAAGAGGGGGGGGGGCCCTCCCAGGGCTTCCCCATCCCTGGCTCTCAAGAGCTCAGCTGCCCCCGCCAGGTACGCCCTTACCTGCTGATGGGTGAGGGTGAGGGTGGCTGGTGCCACGCTGAACTGGGCGGGTGCCCACTGCTCCTTGCTGCCGGATGACAGGGCCGCCGCCAGGGCGCTGTTGATGACCTCCATGCCTGGAGAAGCAAAGGCAGGACGGGCCTCACCAGGGCAGGCGAGGGTCCACAGGGGCCCCAACAGCAGCTAAGCCAGGGCGATGGTTTCGGGGATCCGCTGGGGGCGAGGGAGAAGCGGAGCATCTCCACCCAGGCTGGCCTGGGCCCCCTGCGGGCACAGCCTCTGATCTGGGAGGATGGGAAGGAGGCTGCCCACAGGGGCTCTGCCAACAGCGTAGCGTCCGCCAGGTCCCTGGCCTGCCTGTGGGCGACCTCCAGCCTCAAAGGGGGAAAGGAGATCTCGTCTGCTGGCCTTGACGTCCGTCCGTCCCTCCCCCCCTTTCGGCAGTCCTGAGGTCAGAGGTGCTGGCAATGCGGCAGAGAGAGAGAGCCCCCCTGGCCAAGGTGGCCGTGTGCAGGGAGGGCGGGAGGAGGGGCTGACGAGCACCCAGAGACGGGGAGGGGGCTGGGAAGGGCCCCCCGGGGGAAGCGTTGGGGGTCTGAAGAGGAGGGGGGGTCGAGATGAAACCGGTCAAGGCCGCTGCCCTTCCCCCTTTCCACTGCCGGTCCTCTCGGGGTCTCTGCCCCACCTCCCCCCACCCTGCTCTTACCCACGGGCTTGGCCACGGAAAGGCTCCCCAGGTAGTAAACCTGGAACCTCTGGACCGATTCGCTTTTGGGTGCTGGAAACTCAACTGGAGAAGAGAAAGAGGGAGCAAAGGGCAGTCGGCAGGGAGTCCTTGACTTACAACAGGTTGTTTAGTGACTGTTCAAAATCATGAGGTATCCCCCCCTCCTCCCCAGTTTCAAAGTTTTTTTTTAATTGAAAAAGTTTTACAAAAACAAATTTTCCCCCTTTCCCCCTCCCCTCCCCATACATATAATATAAATCAAATACAAGTGCTATACCCCCCCCCTCTTCCCAACCCTCATAATATGAATTTCTCACAAAATAGCATTATGACATTCTCCAATTATCCCCATCTTCTAAACTAATTATGCAAATATATTTCCCTCCCCCACCTCCCATTCCAACCCACCCCCCTGACTCCCACTATGCACCACTCTGATAATTCCAAACAACCCAGTTTCCAGTTTCAAAGTTTTAATGCTCCCTCCCCTCCCCGGTCACACGAGCGCTTTGTGGGTGCTGGGAGCAGCCCTCGAACCCTTGGTTTGGGCAGAAACCGCTGCTTCCTTCGAGTGACCAGTGGGTCCACTTAATGACTCCTGTGGTCATTTTACAGTTGCCACAATGAGTCATAAAATCAGGTCAGTTGCATGATTGGGACACTCTATGACTGTCACAACTCACAACCTTAATTGCCAAGCTCAACAACGGTTGTAAGGCGGGGACTTTCCTGAACCTGCCCAGGGTGGGTGCAGGCCCCTCCCCCCACACGAGAGCTTTGCACCCATCCTGCCCCCCAGGGGAGGGCTGCCACGCAGAGACACCCCCCCCCCGCCCCCTACCTTGGAAGGGGATCTCCACCATCTTGGAGGGGTCCAGCGAGAGGCCCCGGAGCGAGCTTTGGCCGCTGCACCGCTCTGTCGCCATCTAGAGGAGAGGAGGAGCAGGTCACCCCTGGGGGCCGGTCCTGCAACTTCTGCCCCAAGGGAGGGAAGAGGCCGTGGGGGGAGGGGGGGCTGACCTTGGAGCAGATTTCCTGGAGGCTGCTGGCAACGGCCTTGGCGGGGGCATCGCAGCGGAAGACGTGGCACTTCAGCATCTGGGCCAGCCGGTCTTGGGCCACGTAGGCAAACTCCCTGCAGGGGAGGCGGAGGGGCGGAAAGCAGGGCGCGGGGGGCCAGGTGAGCGCTGGGCAAAGGTGGGGAGGCTGCCAAGCGGACCCTGGGGGAGGCCGTTCCGATGCTCCTCCCAGCAGGGGAAGGGGCGGGGGGGTTGCAGGGCTCCCCTTTCCCTGGGTCCCCAGGCGAAGCAAAGGAAGAGAGGATGAGCAGGGGGGCCTCCCTCCCTCCCCCCCTCCCTCCCCCCCACAGGCCACTGCTCTGACTATGACAGCCCCCCTTCCCAAACGGAGCCCACAGACACACACACACACACACCCCGTGGGCCGCTAGGAGCCCCAAGGAAGGCGCCCATCAGTCGCTCAGCTCTCCCTCTGACCCAGGGGGGAGGGGCAGCTGGCCAGTGGCACCAACGACACACACTCACACACTCACACACTCAGACCTGGCTTGGCCCATTGGATGCGGCCCTCAGAGCTGCTGCAAGATCCTTTGGGGAGACCTGCCCTCCGCATCAAGCGTCGTCCGTGGGGAGCCTCCCCCTCTCCCTTTGGGTGGGGACTCTCCCGCAGGGGCTGCCCAAAGCCCAGGCTGGTTCGAACTGCAGATCTGCAGGGCCCCCAGACTCAGCGGAGACCCCACCCTCACTGCCAGGGCAGCCCGAGAGGCAAGAGGTGACGTTTCTCCTGTGTGCCTCGCGCTTTCCCAGGGCGCTCAGCCCCGGCCAGGAGGAGGGCCAGCTGGGAGATCCTCCAGGGAAGACCCCACTCGGCAGCCCCCAGGCACCACGGCCACCTACCTTCCACTGTCTCGCCCGACGCCCCAGACCCGGATGGCCGCCATGGGCAGGCAGTGCAACTCCCTCCGCTCCTGGGGCTCCAGCAGCTTCAGCAGCTCCTTCTCCAGCACCAGCAGCATGGCCTTGCCCTGCAGGGAGGGAGGGGGAGAGCTGCCAGTCGCCCCCCCACCTCCGGCCCCCCCGGGGCTCCCCTCCCTCAGCCGGCCCAGGCTCCCCAGCAGCCTCCGGCCCACCCCCAACCCCGCAGGTCCGGCTGCTCCACCAGCCTCTCACCTCCGCCCAGGAGCCCCCCAGGGCCGACTCCTGCCGGGCCAGCTGCCGGATGCAGTCGTTGATGGCTGCTGCGCTCCGGCCGGGCGCCAGCTCCTCCTCGGCCATCTCCACCCAGCCCAGCGAGTGGACGGAGAAGCACTGCAGGAAGCGGTGGAGACAGGGGTGGCCGGGGCTGAAGCGCTCCCCAAAGAGAGACTCCCCCCGCCCCCAGGTGGAAGTGGCCGCGGGGTCACCCCAGGGGCAGCCCCTCCCTGGAGCCTCCCCCACTCAGGCCACTCAGGGAGGGTGGAGCCCCTGAGCCCAATTCCTGCTTCCAGAGGCTTTTGGAAGAGGTGAGTGGGGGGGGGGGGGGCTTTCTCATGCAAGGGGCCCAAGAGAGCCTGCCGACCTTTTTACCTTTGACCCCGGGGAAAGTCCCAGCAGCCCGGCTGCTTCCTCCCCTCCTGCTTCCAGGGAAGAGCTGCAGGGCAAAGGGCCCAGAGGTCAGTTGGGCTGCCTCTTCAACACGCCCCCCCCCTCAGGCCCCGGGGATCCCCCTAACCCAGGACCCTCAGGCCAGACCCCCCCCCACAGGCAGCAGATGTGCAGACACAACCTGGTGCCCCCCCCCAAGAGGGGCCGAAAGAGCCCCGGAGGCAGGATGGGCCCCCAACCTGGCAGTGCCCCAAGTGCTTCTTCGCATCCTCCCTCCCTCCCTCCCTCCCTCCGCCGTGGTGTGTCAGGAAGGAAGGTGCCAGGCGGCTTCTGATGCAGGGATGTTGGCGGGCAGAGGCCAGAGCCTCTCGGGCCTCCACAGGGTCTCTGAACTATGCCGGACCCCTGAGGGAGAGCCCCTCCCAGGGCCACAGCCACGCTCACCCCCAAACACACTCACCGTATGCCAGGAGATGCCAAGGCTGAGCTGGGCGGGCCCTCATCCGATGGAGACTCGGGGGTTGCCCCCTCCGGCGGCACCTCCTGGGGGAGGAAAGCCATCAGGAGCAGCCAAGCCCCCTCCCCGCTCCTGCCCCCGCGCCCAGACGGCCCAGGCTCCACTCACCTTCCAGAAGTCTGGATCGGGGGCTGCGTCCGTCTGCCCAAAGTCCATCCAGGTGAGCTGCAGGGAAGGAGGGGGATGAAGAGAGAGCCCCCCCTCCTCCAGCTGCCCCTGCTAGGCAGCCCAGCTCGGCCCAAGCTGGCCCACCACATCGGCCCTGGTGGAGGAGCCTTGCGCCGTCCCGTCCCCCAAGCCCTCCCACCCCACCCCACCGCCTTCCAAGAAAGCCCTGCTGGCAGCCCCCTCCTCCTGCTCTGCTCTGCCCATCATTTCATTCATATTTATCCTGTCTTGCCATTATAAAAATATTTCAGTTATTATAAAAATATTTCAGTTATTATAAATAACTCAAGGCAGCAAACATACCTTACACTCCTTCCTCCTCCTGCTTTCCCTACAACAACCACCCTGGTCAGAGGTGGACCCTGGGGCTGAGAGAAGGGGACTGGCCACCATCCACCTCCCCGTCTCCTGGTTTCTAGCCGGGGGCCTTAAGCATTGCACCAACGGCAGTGAGAGGGGAAGTGGGGGCTTCCCTGGGGCCGTTCCCACCCGGGAGGGGGAGGGGGGGGAGTCCCAGAGAGCCCCAGAGAGTCTCCCCTCAGGCTCAGGGCAACAGGCTGGCACAGGCTGGTCCCTCCCAGAAGGAGCTGTGTGGGCAGAGGGGAGTTGCGGCCACGGGATGGGGTGCTCAGTCCAGGCCTCCCCAGGAGCACAAGGGCTGCGCCCACGAGGGGGAAGGCCACCTCCCACCTTCCAGGCTTACAGGAACCACAGAGACTTTGCAGGGCAACCCCTCCTGCCCCCCCTCCCAGCTGCCAACCACGAGACCCAGAGCTGCTTGGTGGGAGGGAAGGCAGCCAGAGGCCCTGGCAGTCACAGTGGGGGGGGGGGGGGGGGAATGCAGGCTCCCATGGCCTGGCTGGGTTCACACACACACACACACACCCCGGCAGCTGCCAGCCAGCGCCTGCCATCCTGTAACTGGTGCCCAGTCCTGCCCTCTTGTGCACCAGTCCTGGGTACCCTTCAGCTACTGGGGGGGTGGGGGGGGGCTGCTATGACCCAGAGTCCAATGTGTTTGGTCTGGTGGCCAAAGACCCCAGGTAGAACCCAGGAGTTCTAGCCCCGCCTCAGGCATTAAAACCAACCAGATGGGTGATTTTGGCCAATCACCAGGAGACTGGGAGTTCTAGCCCCGCCTCAGGGCCAATCGGTCTCTCCCAATGCACCTCACAAGGGGGGGGGGGTTGTGGGGAAAGTAGAGGAGGGAGGAGTCTCCCTTATGCTTGCGGCCTTATTTAAAGTAAATAATAAAGTAAATAATAAAGAATAATGGATAAAAACAAAACCTACATGACTAAGGAAAGCCAGGTCCCTTGGCCCAACCCCTCCCCCCTCCCCCCCCATGGCCAGGTGCCTGAGGACCCCCCCCCCATCCCCGCAGCCTTTCACCTGGGTCTCCCGGGTGGGGGTGTTTCCTGCCGAGTCGCCCCTCCCGCTGCACAAGGGAGGCTCCCATTGGGTGGTGCCCGTGGGAATGTGCCAGTAGTAGGTGCCGGACGTGTCTTGAACCCGCATCCATCCGGCTGGGAGGTCGGAGTCTGTCTCCAGGGAGTTACACAGCCAGAAGGAGTCTGCCAATAGAAGCAGCCAGGTAGGCCGTGGTGGGGGTCGCAGTGGGGTCCCTGGATGGCTCTGGGCCTCCCCGGGAAGGCCTCTCCCAGGGCCAGGAAGCCACCCCAGGGTGGGGGTGGGGAGGCTGGAGGGAGGGAGGGAGGGAGGGAGGGGCGAGGCGAGGCTCAGCCCAGCCTGGGAAGAAACATTTCAAGCCCCCCCCCCCAAGGATCCTCGACCGACATAGAAGAGCCGCCCTGCTCCTTGCCTTGGCAGACAGCCCCCCCCCCCCACCACCACCATTAAGCCCCTGCAAAGGCCTGGGCTTAGTAGTGCCAAGGCAGCATTGGCACGAGGATCTCTCGGGTGCTCCAGGTCCTGGGGCCGGGGATAATGGGCTCGGTGCTTCTTGCCCCAAGCCCCCCCATCCCAGCCTGACTGGAGCCCAAAGTGCCCATCAGCCAGGGCAGCTGGGGAGGAAGCAGGCAGGGGTGCCCTGTCCACTCCTCCTGCCAGTCCTGGCCCGTGCCTGGCTCTTGCTTCCCACACCGAGCCCATCCCTCGCACGGACCCCCAAAGGCCGCCCCAGTGCCTGCCCCTCTTCCCACCTCCGCCTCCTCTTCGCCAGAGCCCCCGGCCTCCTTAGTCTCCCCCTCCCCTCCCCTCCCCAGCAGAAGAGCCCCCATTCCCTCGCCCGCCCCCCCAAAGGCCAAGGCCAGCTGAGAGCCAGGCTTCCCTGGGGGAGGGGGGGAGGGCAAAGCCAAGGCAAGAGGGGCCGGGTTGCAGCCAAGAGTCACAAGAAAGGGGGGGGGGATTTTGCCCCTAAGAGGGACTCCCCCCCCCCTCTGCAGCCAGCAGAAGACAGAAAGAGAAATGGGAAGTACAATCATGTCCACCTTAATTTCCCTTGAAGCCCGCCCCCCCCCCTTCCTCCCTCCGGGCTCCCCAGCCCCACCTGGCCCCTCCCCCTCCCCACCTCAGGAAGGAGGGCCGCTGCAGCACAGCCAGCGGGGGACCCTTGGTTGGCAGCAGTGGGCAGGACATAAACCCAGCCCTGGCCCTTCCCCACCCCCTGCAGCCCCAGGCCCACCAGCCTCTCGCCAGTCCACGTCGCTCAGCCCACCGCCTGTCCAGCCGGAAAGTCCCTCTTCCTCCTTCAAGGCGAAGTGCATCTCGGCAGGCAGGCAGGCAGGCAGCAGCAGCCAGGCTCCCCCAGGGCCCAGAGGGAGGGGGAGGGGAGAGGAGCCGTGGGGGGAGGGACGGAAAGCCTGGAGGCAGCCACAGCTGCTGGGGGCAGGACCCGAGTGCAGCATCCCAGGGCTGGTTGCTGGGCACTGGGCAGTCCCTGGGGCTGTGCCAGGCACCTGCTGACATCACGGCTCCCCTGGGGGCCTTCGCAGGAGCAATGCTGCCACTTGACGGGAGGGGGGGCCTATTAGAAAGCAGCCCCAACCTCTGCGCCTGCCCTCTGAGGAGCTCCCAAAGGCCGGCTTCCACACCCACCTCCCGTTCCCTCCTCCCGGGGGACCTGTCCCAGCCACCGGGTCCTGCTTGGGGCTCCCCTCCAGACAGCCACGGGCGGCCCCTCTGCTGTGCCTCCCCACCCCCCAGTGGCCTACCGGCTTCGTCCAGGGAGCTGCCGGTGGGGCTGCCCTGGCTGAGCGTGGCCCAGCTGGAATCTTCGTCACTGGCGGTGCTGTTGCGGGTGGCAAAGAGGAGGCTGGCGCTGCGGCCTTGCTCCCCCCGAGGCAGTGCCCGCTCCGAGCTCTGCTCCGACTCAGTCACAGGCTCACTCTGGACCGGAGTGGAGCCTTCCTCCTCCTCCTCCTCCTCCTCCTCCTCGTCTTCTTCTTCCTCCTCCTCCTCAGCCTCTGGGTCCTCCGCTCGGCCCTTGGCCTCCTGCCCCATCAGCGGGACCAGCAGCGTGCTCAACTCCTTGCTGGGAAGGCTCAGTTCGTTGCGGTTCTGGTCACGGCCGCGCTCCGCCGCCTGCCGCAGCTGGTTCTGCCCTTCCTTCCTCCACTTGCTGTTGGAGGGCTCCTCCACGGAGGGCGGCAGCCCCAGGATGCTCTGCAGCTCCCCGCAGCTGTAGCCGCAGCGCCCCTTGTGTGGCAGGACCGGCCCCCCTGCAGGAGCTACCAAGGCCAGGCTCAGGCCCAGGCAGCCGTTGTCGTTGGCCAGGCTGCTCCGCTTGCTCAGCGAGCTGGACATGGCGCCGGGCACTGGGGAAGACTGGCGGGCAGGGGAAAGTGACCGGTCACGAGAGAGAAACCCCCGTGCGCCCCCCACCACCGCCACCGCTCTCCTTGGAGGGCAGGGGGCCCCCTAGGCCCGTGATGGCAAACCTGTGGCAGGCGGAGCCATTTCTGAGGGCACGCGGGGTGTTGCTCTGCCAGCTCCAACATGCAGGCATACATTGGCCAGCTGGTCTTCGGCCTTGATTTTCAGCAGTTTTTTTGTCCTCTGGAGGCTTCAGGAAAGCCTCCTGAAGTCTCCAGAGAGCGAAAAATGGACTTACCAGGCCCACCGGAAGTTGGAAAACGGGCTGTTTCTGGCCTCCGGAGGGCCTCTTCACCCTCCCCAGGCGCCAAGAAAGTTGTGCGTGCATGCGAGGGGCAGCAGGGTGGGGTGTCACACACACATGCACAGGGGGCATGGCATGGGGGGGGGGAGGGTTAAATTATGGGGATGGTGCGCAAGCGCATGCTTTTGGCACGCAAGACAAAAAAGGTTCGCCATCCCTGCCCTAGGCCATCAGGGCCCTGGTTAGGGCTGGCTGTGATTGGTCAGCATAGCCTCCCCCCCCGTGGAGAGAAAGGAGCCCAGCTGGGCCTTCGGGTGTTGGAATGAAACCTGGAGACGGCTATTTGGAGCGGCCAAAGATGAGGGGCAGGAGCAGTCTTGGGGCCCAGAAAACCCCCTCAGGGCCATCCCATCCTCAGCACCAGGTGGGCCAAAGCTCTGGGCTGCCCTTCACAAGCCCCCCCCCATCCCTGCCCCCCAAGCCAAGGCCTGCCTCCTGCAAGACCTGAGCAGGCGCTTACCGATCCTGGGCCGGAGGGAGAGGAGCACAGCTACATGCCTCCAGGGAGCCCGAGAGGGAAGGCCAAGGAAGGCCAGGCGACATTCAGCTCCTGGGGGCAATAGGGAGAGGCAGGGGTCAGCCCCCTCCCGACAGCCCCAGGGCAGAAGACCGGCCAGAGGGGCCCCTCCTGCTCTGGTCTCCTGAGTCTCCTCCGGGTGGACTGAGGTCGCTGGGGGCTGGTCAGGAGGGAGCTTGTTAGCCCCCACCCCACCCCTGGCAGTTGGGAGGGAAGCTCCGAGATGGGCCCAGTCGGAGCCCAGAGCCTCCAAGCGCCACCCCTTAAGGGCAGCCTCCCGGGTGAGGATGAGGCCAGGAGCCCAGGGGAGGGGCTGCGCTGGTCTTGCCCTCCTCCCCTTCAGCCGGGAGCCTACAGGGAGCCTGCCAGTCCTCCCTGGGATGCTGTGCTTCTCCTGGGGAACAGTCCAGGCTAGTGGCTGTGGCGGCATCCTACGAATGGCCCCACTGGCCCACCAGCCCAGCCCAGCCCTGGCCCCCTCCTGCCAGGAGCCGAGCTGAAGCTTTTGGGGCCGGGAGATGCCGCCAAAGACCCTCTCAGCCAGGCTTCCCTCTCCGGCCCAGAGGCAGCATGGAGCCTTTGAGACGGAAACCCCCCCTGGCACCCACGGGGTTCTGTGCCAGTCCCGCACGGCTGACTCCCCTCGACCAACTTCCTGCGGGACAAGACCTACGTGAGTATCAAAGAAACGGTGGGATGGAATCATTCAAGAAACAAGGCAAAAGGATTGAAAAATGAAAGTTGAATGGCAAAAATTAAAATATTTTTTGACTGATGTTAAATTATTAAATTGAATTGTTCAATTGTCAGGAGGTGAGTTGGCCGGAGTGAGTCGGGCCATTCTGGACCCCCGGAAGGGGCTGGTGCCCTTTGGCTATTTGGGTTGCCTCGGCATTCTCTGGCTCCCTCGCAACCCATTCCAGATGTGCCAACCGGAACCACCCTCAACGACCCCGACCGGCCGTGGAGCCAACAGGGGGGTCTGCCACTTCCTTGAGCCGCAAGAGGGCCTGCAGCCCCCTATCCCAGGATGGGCCCCTGCTTCCTCCCCGAACTCCCCCCGGGGCTCAGGGAGGCCATCTGGACGGGCCCGGGGCGCTTGCCTGTCCCACCTAGCCCTCCCCACGGGCCTCCCTGCCCCAGTCTGCGTGCCGGCCTTGAAGGGGCCCCCGAGCCCTGCGCCCGCCCCGCTGACAGGTCGTCAAGAGCGCGGCCGCTAGCTGGGGCCCCGGGTGCTTGGCTTTCTTGGCCCGCGCCAGCGGCGGCCATCGCCTCGTCCCGGTCGGCCGCCCCCACTCTCCGGGGGAGGGGGCAGGTGGTCGGGCGGCAGCGGGGAGGCTCTGGCCGCGGCTCGCCTGGCCCTCCCGCGCCCCACGGGCTCCAGGCTCGGCCCCGCCGCATCCGACCCCCCGCCCGCCCGCCCGCCCGCCCACCGGCGCTGGGTACCTGCAGCTGCAGCGACGCTTTCGCGAGGATGGAGATGGCGGCGGGGGGGGGGGGGATTGGGGGGGAGGCGTCGTTTCCGCTTCCGAGACCGAGCGGCCCCTCCCGGAGGGGGCCGGAGCCGGCTGGCCCGTGGGGGGCGGGGGGGGGGGGCGGCAGGCGGAGGGAGGGAGGGAGGGAGGCGCCGCTGTCCTCAGCACCTTCCGCGGGATCTGCCGGGGCCGGAGATGAGGGAGGGAGGGAGGGAGGACGGCGCTCCGGGCGCCCGGCAAGAAGCCGGCCAGGGAGGTGGCTGCGGAGCGGGGGCGAGCAGCGGGCGGCCGAAGGCGGCTCTCCAGCCCCGTCCGGGACGGGCGCTGAGCCTGGGCGAGGCCGGAGCCTCCCGGAGGCCGTCGCCTGCTTCCTTTGCCCGCACAAGCCACCCTCAGCCCAGCCACCGTCGTCGGCCTGCCTCCCCTGGCTCCGGTTCTCGGCCGGGCAGGCGGGGCTGATCTTCCAAAGGCGGCCCGCCAGATCCCCGGAAGGCTGGGGGAGGCTTTGGAGGCGGGCACCCTGGACCTCCAACTGGGGCTGTCGAAGAACGTGCCGGTCAGGGGAAGGGGGGGGGGCGGATTCTGGCCTTAGAATCCCAGGTCAAGGAGGGAGCCTGGAGGTCTCTGTCTGGAAAGTCCTCCTGAGTTCTAGCTTGGATTTGTCTTTGATGATCTCCCCCCCCCCCAATGGCTTCTTGTCCCACCCTCAGGTGCTTTGGAGCCTAGGCCCACCCCCTCCTCTCTGTGACAGCCCCTCAAGTACCAGAAGACAGCCACCCCATCCCCCATTCAGACTAACAGAGTCTGGAGGCTTTCGGGACAGCTACTCATCAGACATGATATAGGTTCTCCTGCTTGAGCAGGGGGTTGGACTAGATGACCTACAAGGTCCATTCCGAGTCTGTTGTTCTGAATGGAAGGGACCTTGTAGGTCATCTTTAACTTTAACTTAACTTTAACTTTTATTACATTTCTATACCGCCCTCTCTCCCTAACGGGACTCAGAGCGGTGCACAGGAATAATAAAAACAGAGATAATAAATACAGTCAAAACATAGTTAAAAATAGATTAAATCAATTTTGAGACCCGTGCTAAAATTCATAATTAAAACCCTGACTAAAAATCAATAATAAAGACTATGCCAGGCCGGCCACATGAAGAAAATGTGTTTTTAATGCCCGGCGAAAGAGGCGTAGGTCCGTGATTGTACGAAGGTCGGGGGGGGGGGGCAGGTCATTCCAGAGGGCGGGGCCTGCGACAGAGAAGGCTCTTCCCCTGGGAGTCGCCAGCCGGCATTGACCGGCAGATGGCAACCTCAAGAGGCCCTCCCTCCGGGAGCGGACAGGTGAAGGGAGGTATGTGGTAGGAGGCGGTCCCGCAAATAACCGGGACCTATGCCATGGAGCGCTTTAAAGATGGTCACTAGTACCTTGAAGCGCACCCGGAAGGGCCACAGGCAGCCAGTGCAGCTCGCGCAGAGAGGTGTTACATGGGAGTATCTTGAGACTCCCAAAATCCCCCCGCACGACTGCATTCTGAACCTGATTGGAGCCTCGGGTGCATCTCAAAGGGCAGCCCCATGTAGAGAGCGTTACAATAGTCCAAACCCTACCCGGCCCCGCCCAAGCAGGAGACCACACACCATTTCTGACCAATGGCAGTCCAGTCCCTTCTTGAAAGCCTCCATGGGTGAAGGTCCCACAACCTCTGAAGGCAGCTTCCTGTTTCCATGGGTTGATGGCTCTCACTGTCAGGAAATTTTTCCTTATTACTAGGTTGAATCTCTCCTTAATCAGTTTCCATCCATAGTTCCTTGTCTGGCCTTTGGATGCTTTGAAAAACAGCTTGACTCCCTTCCTCCTCTCCGTGGCAGCCCATCAAATATTGGAATACTAACATCATGTTGCCCTATAAGAATGCTATTTGATATTTTTTTCTTATTGATAAGTAAGATTACAGCATAAAATATTGTTTTAAATGTGCTATGGATAATGGATATATGTCAATATATTGTATCTAATAAACTCCTATAATGGAAAGGTATTTGGGTGTAAATATATAGAACTGTGTCAAATATGTATTCCATAATGAATAGAAATTCCTCAAATATCCCTTCACTAGTTTTTAGAATTTATTTGGCACCAACATTTTATAGTTATTGTCTTGAATAGTTAAACATGCAACAAGAGAAGCTTTAGTACGTAGATGTAATGCCTCCAGCATTAATTGCAAACTTTTTCTGATTAGCCCCATGCTAACTCTTCATTGCTGGCACAATCTTTTTCTTTTTCTCTGGAGGCAAAGACTAGCTCCTCTAGAGAAGATTCTGAGGCAATGAAAATGCTTCTCTTTGTTAGGCTAGACATGCCAGTGCCATCAACCCTTCACTGCATGGTTTAGGCCTCCACATCGCTTCATCCTGGATTCTGCCCCATACATCCTCCCGGCCGATTCGCTCCCACAGAGGAGGGACCTTCTCCGGGTGCCGTCCACAGACTTTGTCAGCGGGTGACGCCCAGGGGAAGGCCTTCTCTGTGGCGGGCCCCAGCCCTCTGGAACGACCTTCCCCCCCCCCCCCCCCCCCCCCCCCCCCGACATTAGAAACAACTACGGACCTCCGCTCCTTCCGTCAGAAATTAAAAACTCATTTTTTCTGCTTGGCCGGCCTAGGTTAGTCTCTACCTCAGGGGTTAGGAATGTTAATTTTAAAATGGGAATTTTAGTGCAGGGATAGTTAGATTTTATTTGTTTTTTATTGTATTTATGTATGTATATATTTTATGTTGTTTAATTTCTCCCTGTGCACCGCTCCCGAGTCCCTCGGGGGAGAGGACGCGGTTATATAAATAATATTCTATTGTATTCTCTATTCTATCCCTCTTGGTTGCTCTTTTCTACACATTCTCTAGGATCTTTTCTCTGTCGCCATGCCAGAATTCCAAGTGTGACCTCACCAGTGCAAGGACAAACGGTCACTTCACATGATCTTGATGCCGTCCCTCTGTTGATGGGGCCCAGATCTGGGTTGGCTTTTTTGGCTGCTGCAGCAGCGCACGCTGGCTCCTACTTGTGGCGGTGCGCTGGGGACTCCCCTGATCTCTCTCGCAGTTACTGCTTGTTGAGCCAGCGCTGCCTATTCCAGGCCTGGTTTTTCGTTTGCTTGTTTTTTTGCCCAAGTGGCAAGACCCGACTTTCCCCACCACTGAGCTGCATCTTGTTGGTTAGGGCTCAATGCTCAAGATCCTTGTGAATCTTGAGCCACGGGGTTAGCAAACCCTAATTTTCTTACTACTTTGCCTGTTTTGACCTGCTTTTCTGTTTGGGGCTATTTTTTTCCTTTTGTGTAAAAACAGGTGCAAAGAAGAAATTAAGCCGTTCTGCCTTCTCCCTTCTGCCCGTCACCTTCCTTGCCATCATTTCCTTGATTTTGTTCTTACTCCTTACATTTGGAAAAACATGTTTTGTTATTTTGGGCGTTTGTTGCAAGTTTTAGCTCATTCTGTGCCTTAGTTTTCCTGAAACCCTCCTTGCAGATTACCTGTCCCACCTATCTCCCCCCCCCCCCCAATCAGGCCTCCCACCCCCAGCCTGTGTGCCCAACTTGAAGGGGCATCTGCTGATATTTAGTTCTAGTTATGGGCACCTCGTTCCAGTTTTTACTCTTGTGCCTTTTGTCCCGCATGTTCCCAGAGCGCTCTTTGTGCAACCCTTCCGGTCTTGCCTGAAGTCCTTTCCCTTTCTCTCCCTGTGGCAGAGTTTCTGCTTGGGCCTTCATCTCTCATGTCCCAGAGCTTCTCAAGTCTCTTGAATTGTTTTCCCCTTGAGGGTTTCCATCCACGGAATCCTTCCTATTCCCCCTCTTAGTCTGTTGTCTGACGCTGTTCAGTTAACTTGTGTTATGGTGAATTCTGGTATGATATGGTCACTCCCCCCCAAAGCTCTTGTGACTTCCACCCCCTTCTATCATTTCATCTTGGTTAGTAAGAATTAAGTCGCGTGTAGCCGACCCTCTGGTTCCTTTCCCTACCTTTTGGGTAACAGGAACCGTCAACCAGGCAGGCCAGGAGCTTCTTTGGTCTGCCACTCACTGCGGAGGGAGTGTCTTTCCCAGCTGACGTCAGGGCAAAGTCCCCATTGCTGGAGTGGCAGGTTTCTTGCAGCGCCTTATTCAACCGTAGAGCAAAAGGTCCATCGATTTCCTCTGCCTGGTTGGGTGGCTTGTGCCACATACGTTATTCACCCTGATGCATTTAAGGCTTCGGGTCCAGTTTTGGGAAAGAAAGCGATGTCCCTGGTCGCACTGGAGCAAGGGCACAGGAGTGGCAGGAGTTCCTACAGGCAATGAGGGTACCTGGTCTGTGCCACGCCAGCTGCCGCTATACACGATGGACATCCAGCCCAGCCACCCATCACAGGGCCAGGGGACCTCCCTGGGGCCACAAGCCAACGAAGGAGCACCCTTGGGGAAGGGCAGGGAGGCTGTCTGCAGCAACTACCATGGAGCAAACGATGAAACTTTTGAAAATGCCCACCTAGGGCTTAAAATGGGCATCTTGGCAGGAGAGAAGAAATGTGTGCAACAGAGAAAGGCGGGAGTTCGGTTGCTGAGGATATATTGCAAATTATAAAACAATACAATTATTAACACTAGTAATGTTTTATGTACTTAGAATAAAACCATGTTTGAATTAAAAATCCAGTAAAAGCCCCAAAGTTGGTCCTTTATTCTGTCCTTCGAGAGGAAGCAGATGAGAAGCACCAGAGTAAAGTTTCTGCCTCAGATGCCAGGCTGTGGCCCAGACAGGAGGGCTCGGGCATGACACATCTTGGAGGTCTGCATGCCAGGCAGGGTACCGGCCGGTTGGTCTCCGAATCCTGAGCCAACTTGAGGAGGTGGCCCTGGGTGCCACTCAAACAGCGTCCTCTGCAGCCACGACCGGTATGATGCTCTGAAGCCCTGAGGGGCTAAGAGGGTGAGCATCGAAGCGCCCTGGGTGCCGAGGGCAGCAAGGAAGACCCTCAACAGGCAGGCAGGGACAGGGCACCAGCCCTCATCTTATGCCACTTTGCACCATCCATTTTTCTCTCCCCACGACTGTGCAAGTATGATGCCCTGTGAAAGAGAGCACTAGGAGGGAGACGAGGCTGCCTCCCCCACCTCCAGGTCACAGCTGGGTTCCCCCCAGCCTGCAGCTGCACCCTCTTTCCCCAGCACTGGCAAAGGGACTCGGGTCTTGTGCAGCTGCCAATCTCCTCCAGCATCCATGGGCTCCTGTGCCAGAGTCCATGCCTGCCAGTTAACACCCGCCTCCCTGAAACTTCACCCTTGCCCTTCTGGCTGGGTGTCTCCTGGTGCAGGGAAAGGGAAGCCGGGGCTGCCCTGAAGGTTCCAGGGAGGGGGCATGGATGTCCCCACCTGCTCCAGAGCAGAGGGGCTGCCCCTGGTGCTTTGCTCAGGCCAGAGTCAAGGCCGCAAGGCAGGGCAGGCATCTCTTTTCAACGGGGCCAAACGGACCAGAGCAGCTGGGCACTGACCAGCCAAGCAGGGCAAAATCCAGAGCCTTCAGAGTTTCAAAAACTGGCATGCAGCCCCCCCCCCGCCTTCCTAAGGGGAAGGGGGCCTTAAAGGGGAGGGGGCCTTAAAAAGGGGCAAGACAGAGCCAAATGAATAGGAAGAGAGGGAGGACAGAGTCTGTTTGAAAGGTTCAAGCTGCCTCAACCTGCAAAGCCACCAACAGGCAGAAAACCAGGTGGGAAACTCCTAACTGAAGGCATGCCAGTGACGTCCGCCTTCTCTCCAGAACTACGCCTATCCACCCCCACCCCCAGAGAATGTGGAGGGGGTCCAGGTGGACAAGGCCCAAGGCAAACCACTGAGCACGGCGTCAGGTGGGCGGGCCAAGATAAGTTGGGGCTTTATCAGGGCCGCAACAGGTACAGCAGGTGCCCAGTCCAGGTCGAAGCTTGCAAGAGCCAGGCCAAACAGGTAAGGCCCAGCCAGACTCCTTCCCCAACCCCAGCCCCCAGCTGCGGCATCTCCGAGGCCACTAGCAGGGAACTGGGCAGGCAGAATCCCAGGAAAAGGAAGAGGGAATGTTAGGAAGGGGAGGCTCCCTGCCCCAGGGGAATCCACTCTTGGCCCCTTTGCCCTTGAGGAGAGGGCTTTGGGTTACGAGCAAGCTGTCCGTTGCCCTCACCCCCACCCAATGGGGTTGACCCACCAGGCCAGCCTATGCATCCCTGGGACTGCATGCTGGAGGGGGTGGGGGTGCATGCTGACCAAGATGAAAACTCAGTTTCTTCTGAGCCGTCTTGACAAAGATTTGACACCCACACCCTTCCCTGGAAACAGGCTGCCCTACCCCTCTTCCCCCATGGCCCAGCTGACCCCCTGGCAGGATTCAGGAGGTGAGCCAGCCCTGGGTGCCCTTGGCAATCTCACAGCACAGGCCAGGAGGGTGGGCCCCTCCTCCTCTTGCGCTGACTGCCTGCCTTCCCTGGGAGGGCAGCGCAAGGGCAGGGAGTGCGGAGGACCAGTCCTGCTGGCCAGACCTCCTCTCTGGCCCCTGGGAGAAGGCAGAGTTGCTGTGGGGGGGGTCACCAGCCTGGTCACCCCAAGAATGATCTTAGTTCAGTTAGACCTGCCTTGTGCTCTTGGTGTCACCAATGAAGTCTCCATTGAGGCCTGGGCAGGCTTCCTTCCAGGTTAAATGCAGAAAATCAAACGTGTTTTGAGACATGTCACACAAGGGGGGGGGGGGCTTGCCCTCCTCTTCCTTTCTGCCTCTTTTCCACCCCCACCCCACCCCACCATATCCCCCGTGGGCCCCGAGGCCAACCAATCCCTCAGCAGCAACCTGGTCTGCTCCTTTCTGACCAGGGGGCCGGCCTGGGTTACTCTGCCGCTACGGAGCACTCCAAAGCCCCTGGGCCCAGGCCTTCCACAGCCAGAATTCCTCCGGGGCAACGCGCTTCGGGCAGGCGGGATTGGGGTGGGGGGGCGGGGGTAGGGGGCCCGGGCTCCGGCCCTGGTCTGGCGGCGGGCAAGTCCGCTGAGCCCTCCCGCCTCTCCTTGCAGACGCGGCATGGCGCTCTTCTCCCAGTGCCTGGAGCCGGTGGGCTTCCTGCAGTCGCTGCGCTCGCTGGCCCTGGGGGTCGTGTCCCAGCTGCAGGGCGCGGCCAGCGCCGAGGAGCAGGCTTTCGTGCGCAGGGAGGTGGAGCTGCTGGAGCGCGAGCTGGCGGCGGGCCGGGGCTGCTGGAGGAGGGCGGGCTGGACGCCTGCGAGGACTGCGTGGCCGCCGCCTTCGGACAGCTGTGCCTGGCGGTGCGGGCGGCCCGCCCCCGCCGCGCCGCTGGAGATCGAGCTCTTCGCGCAGGGCTGCGGCGCGAGACAAGCTGGAGCGCCGCCTGCTTGGTCCTGTGGCGCCGCCTGCAGGGCAACGCCGCGCTCACCCTGCAGCGCCCCTGCTGGAGCAGGCCGTGCAGCGCCACCGCCCGCGCCGCCCGCAGATGGCGCTCTTCTGCCAGACGCTGAACGCCGTAGCTGGGCGCCGGGCTGCTGTGCCTGCTGTGCCAGGCGGGGCTGGGCAAGCGCGGACCCCGGCGCTGCTGCTGGGCGTCTGGGACCCGCGCGTGGCCGCGCTGCACAAGCGCATGAAGGAGGCCGCTGGGCCAGTGCAAAGGGCTACTTCCGCCAGCAGGCCCAGGAGGACGTGGAGCGCGCCCTCGAGCAGGGGGCCTCCCCCGACCCGGCTCAGCTGGCCGCCTCGCTCCTGCGCCGGCTGGAGCAGAGCTACGACTGGCTCTGCTGGGCCGTCATGGCCTGGCGGGCGGAGGGCGAGGGGGGAGGTGCTGGCCCAGGGCAACTTCGTGACGGCCGCGGGACGACGCGGGGCTCCGCCTGGTGGCCTGCTACCGGGAGAACCCTTCGGCCCTGGACAGGGCTCGCACCAACCAGCTGATCGGAGAGCTGGAGTGGAAGCTGCCCAACCCCCCGCCCGAGGTCTACGCCAGCCTGGAGGCCGAGCCGGCCCGCGCCCGCGGGTACCTGGCCCGCCGCATGCTGCAGAAGCTGGCCGAAGGGCTGGGCCCGCCCGTCTCCCTCCTGGTGGTGCCGGGGAAGCTGGAGATGAAGAGCAGCTTCCCGCTGGCCGCCAGCCTCCTGCACGAGTACCACCACCGCCTGGCCTCGGGCACCGTCTGCATCTTCGCCTAAGAAGCCCAGGAAGCCAGGGGGCTCCCGCGGCCCCACTGCCTAAGGGCCGACTCAAGCGGCCGCAATAAAAGCCTCTTCTCCCGAACCCGGCTCGCTTTGCCCTTCTCCCCACCCCGTCCCGTCCGAGCCCACGACCGCTGTGGCGCTCTCTGCCGAGGGCCTTCACACACAACACACACACCCCTCCTGCCTAGGCAGGGAGTTGGACTACATGACCTCCAAGGTCCCTTCCAACTCTGCTATTGCATTAACACACACCAAAAGAAGCAGCATTGGCGCTATGGCTGAGAGGTTTATTGAGGGTGGTCTCCAGGGCGGTGGCTGCCTACTCTCCCTCCCCGGGGAGGAGGGTGGGGAGCTCCGGAGGGAGAGCAGCGGAAAAAGCCGGCGGCCGTGTTCTGGGCTGGCGCTGGGGATGGTAGCAGCCTCGAGCTGAGCCACCGTCCTGGTACTGGTGGAAGTCAGCTCCCACGAACAGGAAGACGCCCTTGGTGGTGCAGATGGCGCTGTCCACGTGGGGGTGGGGGGAGAAGCTGGGGTGGCCCTGGCGACGAGGACTCTGGCTGCAGGTCAACCGGCTGGAGGCGATTTCCTGGGAGGGGGAGGGAGGGGGGGCATGTGGTCAGTGGGGGCTTCATCTGGGATGCCAGGCTGGGTGGGGTGGCCACCAACATGTCTTCCCTGACTTCCATGCCCCCCTTTCCCTGCCTCCAGAGCCCCCCTTCGCTCATCTGTTTCTGCACAACTTCATTGCACACACACACACACACACCCCATCTAAGACATGGGTGGGATCTGGCTCAGCCCCAAGAGGGATTTCCAGGGGTTTATTTATTCTTATTCTTCTCCTTCAGTTTGTCACACATGTGTGAGACGACAGGGAGAAGTATAAACACGGACACGGATACAGGAAATGGGTGTGAATGAAGGGGGCCAATAGGGCAGGGATGACGGGTGCGCTCATACACGCCCCCTTAGAGACCTCTCAGGAATGGGGCGAGGTCCACGGTGGGGAGTTGAGGTTGAAGTTAGGGGGGGTTAGAGGATGTAACTACAGAGCATTCCAGGCATTGACCCCTCTGTTGCTGAAGTGGTATTTTCTGCCATTGAGGCTGGAGCAGTTTACTCTGAGTTTGCATCTATTGTGGCTGGTGTATTTTTGCAGTGAAGCTGAAGTAGCCACTGACAGGCAGGACTTTGTAACAGGCAATTTTGTGTACTACGCTTAGGTCAGCCCTAAGGTTGACAGAGGGTTGCGCCTCCCTGTCGCTGCCCGGTGTTTCCCGGGGGGGGGGAAAGGCACGGTTTCAGGGCAATACCTGGCAGGGGGGCCTCTTCACCTGCTTTTTGGGTTAGGACTAGAATTAAGGTGGTTTTTGTATTTGGGCTTTGTCTTCCTTCTCTAGCCCATCAGAGGTCCAGCCGCTTGCAATACACAGCTCAGATCGCTTGGAAATTGAAGTGGCGTCCGGGGCCAATAAAGTAAAGGGGCCAGCTAGACCAAGAAGGGCCGTCCTGGGAGGGTTTGCCCTCTGAATCCCCTTACTAACCCCCCACCCCCTCTTGGCTGCGCACCTTGGATGATGTAGAGCACCGAGGAGTGAGGGCAAGTGAAGGCAGCGTCTGCTTGGGACACACCCAGCTCCTCCGCCAGGGGCCGGGGATAGCCCTCCACCTGGCTGTAGCCGTGCTCAGACCTATAGATGGTAACCTGGGAGCCCTGCAGGGAGTGGGGAGAGAATGGTCAGACACTGGGCCTCAGGTGCCCCTCCTGCCCCACTCGACCTTCCAGGCAGGAGGGGCTTCCCCAGGACGCTCTGCTTGCTGTCCCGTGTTGTTCTGTTCTGGGGCTCTGGTGGTGCCCATTGCTCGCTTGTCCACCCCTAAGGGAGCACCGTGCGATGGGGGGGGCGGAGCCCTGGATCTTCTGAAGGACGCCAAAGCCCAGCCTCCCTCAGCAGCTCACCTGGATGAAGTAGAGCTTGTCTGCCCAGCTGAAGGCGGCGTCCACCTCCCCCTCCAGCCCTGACCAGGTCTGGTTCAGAAGCCAAGCATGCAGCCCGTCTCGCTGAGAGTCCACCCGGAAGTAATGGCCGCCTGAGTGCGGATGAGAGCCGGCAGCAGTTGGAGGCCCCAGCAGCCCTCGACTGAGGGGCCCCCAGGACGAGGCCCCCCAGCCCAACCCTCCCCTGCAAGCAGAGATAGGCCTCCTCCTGCCCTCTGGCTGGGCCGCACAGCACCTGGACCAGGGTGCCCTTAACTCCCAGCCTTAGAGCTATCTCAGGGCTGTGGCCCAAACTCACCCACCTGCACTACACTCCCTGACTGGGGGCCTGCTAAGCTGCCCTCTGCAGACCACAGCGTTCCCCCTGCCACCCAACCCGCCCCCAGCCTGCTTGCTTACCACGAAAGGCATAGATTCGCCCAGGATCGTCAGAGGAGAAGGCCGGGAAAGGACGCCCGCTGCAGGCGTTGAGGATGCCCCAGAGCGTGCTGTTCCTCCGGGACTCACTCCCGTGGCCTGTCAGGGTGCAGGGCAAGGTAGTGAGGCAGCGAGGCAGAGGCTACCGCGTGGCTCCCGGCCAGGAAGAGCAACATCCTCACCCGCCTCCTTCAGGGACCAGGGCTGAGACCCAGACCAAGGTTTTCCTGCGTCCGTCTCTTGCAGGCCAGGGGCCTGTCCTGGGCTCAGCTGTGTCTTTCCCAGCAGCCACGGGGAGACCTACCTCTGCCAGGGCAGCGCATGAAGTAGTCCCGGGCATCCCGTGGGTAGGAGGATGGCACATCGCCTCGCAGCGGGTCAAAGCGCAGGAAGTGGATGCCTTGGAAGCAGTAGTAGCGCTCCAGCCAGCGCACGGCTGCGGTGCAGTGGGAGACGGCTGGCCAGACACGGGGCTTCACCGCCTTTGTTCTCAGGTCATAGGTGAACACCTTCGGGCCTGCAGGGAAACGGTGGGTGGGTCAGTGCAGGAGGAGGCTGGGATGGGAGCCCAGGAGGGGGGTGGCAGCAGCCGCCAGAGCGAAGGAGCAAACGTCTTCTCCACTGCGCAGAGACCAGCCTGGGACCCTCAAGCGAGGGAGCCTTCCTTACCCTTGAAGAACACGATGGTCTCGGACGGGCATTCCTTCGGATGGCATTCCACGGCCGCATCCAGGTTGGCTGGGATGCCCGGGAACTCCTGTTCAATCAACTTGGGGTAGCCGAGTCTCAGCCTCCCTTCGTGGTACGCCCAGACCTCCTTGCCCTGCGAAGGGATGCAAGAACAGCCATTTCGCCCAGCCTCCTCTACCAACCCTCCGTGCCCCTGGACGCACCTCTGCCTGAGCCGGCCAGCCCCTCCCTGTCACGGCCTTCACTTCCTGGTGGCCCCAGCTGCCCCTCCGAAGCTAGCCTGAAAATTGGCAGCACCTGGAACAGCAAAACATTGTCATGAAGGCCGTCTGGGTGGTTGTGGTAGTGGATCCGCAGGGCTGCATCGACGGGGCCTCGGATCTCAGGCCAGGAGCCCTCTATGGGCTCCGGAGCACCCGTGAAGCCCTTCCAGACCGAAGAGCCTTTGAAGAAGACCATGGTGCCCGTCTCGTCCAGCGTGACAGCATCAAAGCCCTCCTCGTCCACACAGCGCTGCATTGACTCTGGATGGAAGAATAGAGGTAGCAGTCAGTGATACACCCACCCTGCAGTGCGGGTGCCCTCTCAGGAGCCCCTCCCAGCCTGTTCTGCAGAGGAGGCTCATATCCACAGCACCCCCCCCCCTCTGCATCTCCTCCATCCGCAGGACTGGGAGACTCCTCTAGTTGAGGGTGAAAATCAGAGGGACGGAAGCTCCCTCCTCCCAGCTCCGGTTCTTCTGGCCAGTCCTTAGTGCTCCCCTGGCGGAAGACTTCCCTCCCCCCATCTCCCAGGGAAAGAGAGGGAGTCTTGGGGTGGGCAGGCATTCCTAGATGGGATCCAGCAAAGAGAAGCTTGCAGGCTGTGCTTCCGCCCAGAGGGAAGCCCACCCACCAGTGCTGCCGGTTGGAGGCTCCGAGCCCAGGTGATGCCAGGTGCCGGCTGTCTTGTTGCCATGGCCGCCGTGTCCCCTGTCAGAGAAATCCCCCCCCCCATTAGCTTGGTCTTTCAGGGGGGGGGCCAAAGGGATCCCCAGTCAGATTCTGGCTCAAGGCCCCCACTACAAATCCCGTCACTCAGGGCAACTGGATGGTCCCCTGAGCACCACGGCAGAGAGCCCAGCCCCGAGTCTCTTCCAAGTCCTGGGCTTCTCCCCTCCTCCCCGTGCCGTCCTGGTCCACAGCCACTCACAAGGGGTGGGTGCCCACCAGCGCCAGGGCCCAGGTGAGGCAGAGAGCTGCAGAGAGGCCACCCATGCTGTTGCACTGCCAGCCCCACCCTGGTGCCCGGCCTCTTATACCAGGGCAGCCGGATGTTTCCCAACGGGGGAAAGCACCCAGCCCATGGCTTAACCCCTTGCACCCCCTCGCGGCTGCTCCTCCCTAGAGGGCAGTACAGCCCCCCCCAACCCACACCTTCCCCCCCCCCACTCCAGGCTACGCAGCCGAGTTGGATCTGCTGCTAAAATCAATGCCAACCCCCCCACCCCCACCCCAGTCAGTTCCCAGCAGCAGCATCCAAAGGTCAACGTGGCTGCTGGGAATCTCTCAATGGCCTGGGTGAAGCTGAGCCCCCCCCCACCCCCACCCCTGTCCAGAAACACCCCACTGCTACTACAAGAGGAGAAGCAGAACCTGTGGGAGGGGGGGGGGAGTTTGCAGAGGCTTCCCCTGGGCTCAGCAGGCCCATGGAGTGGGAGGTCTGAAGGGGGGGCAGAGGCCCCGCCTGCTCCCTTCCCCAACCGGCCCAGCCGGCCCAGGGCAAGAGCCGGATGGACAGGCTCTGCATATCTGCTCTGTGTACTCAGTGGACAAGAGTCCAGGCTCAGGAATGCCCCTCCCACCCCCACCCCCCTCGCTCCTCTCTCCAGGAAGCTGAAGGCTTCCAGAAAGTGACCCCCCCCCCTGCTCCTCCCCAGAATCTCTGGGTGGCAAGCCCTCCCTGGAAGGGGGCTGTCTGCTCCGAGCAGGGAAGGCTCCCGGCCCAACGCAGCCATATGGCCCAAACCTAGCAAGTTTTCCCTTCCATGGGAGCGAAAGCAGAAATCTAGCTGTCCGGCCTCTTCTTAAAAACCTCCAGTGATGGAGCACTCCTCACTTCAGGCAATTCCTCCTTCCTTTCCACCTCGGGCCTCTCCTTAATGACCTTCCACTTGTGGCTTCTTGTCCTGCCCTCAAGTGCTTTGGAGCGCAAGACAAAAAGTCCTGGGTGGAAGCTTTCCAAAGTCAGTTACAGGCAAAATGGCGACAGGCCAAAATTACAACCCCCTCCTCCCCCCCCCCCCCCCCCCCAGCCCTGCATTACGATAGCTGACTCTACTTTGGAGGCATGAAGTGGGTCCCACAAGGGTTTTCAGAGTCATTACAAACGGCTCGAAGGAAGAAGGCAAATCTGTCAAACTTTGCAGAGGAAAACCAACAGCCTGCAAGGTGGAAAGAGGTGAAAGCGACCGAATGAAACGTGGCAGAGACCAGCGTGGTGGCCCTCAGCTGGGAGAGAAACGGCCAGGGCAGAATCCTAAGATGGGCGTCTTGTTGGCCTCAATCACAATTACCTGCAAAAGGGGAAAAAATCTGCAGGAAAGCGGGATGCGGTTTGGTGCCGCATCCACAAAAGCAGCTTCTCTTGCTCGCCACGGTTGTTAAGCAGATCACGGCAATTGTTAGTAACACCCATTGTGTTACTTTGCTGGTCAGAAGATTGCAAAAGGGGATGACATGACCCTGGAACACTGCGACCGTCATAAATATGAGTCAGCTTCCAAGTGTTCGGATTTTGATCCTGTGACCATGGGGATGTTGCAATGGTCATCAGTGTGAAAAAGTCAAGTCACATTTTTCAATGCCGCCATAACTTTGGACAGTCATTAAATGAACTGTTGTAAGTCGAGAACTACCGATCATTTGAGTTCGCTGCTCTGTGACATTCTTGGGCACTTATAATTCTCTGTAGCAACTTTTCAAAAGCATGGGGGGGGGGGGGGAGGACATCGAAGGACCACCTTCTGCTGCATTAATGAGGATCCCCCCCCTAACCGTTGCAGTCTTACCACGCTGGAGACGCTGCTGGCCCAAAGCTGTGGATTTAGCAGGGAATCAAAGTTCAGTGGGTTTTTCCAGCCGATTTGTGCAAACATCCACAGATCAGGCGAATGTTTGTAGAGGGGGAGCAGGGTTCCCAGAAGCCCTCAAACACCAGCAAGTGGCACATCGTGTTCCACTCCCTTGGCAGAGAGGAGCTGCCAAGCAGAACAAGGACACCCAGCAGCCGAGTGGGGCCTCCAACTATGAGGAAGTCCCCAGGACTCTCCCAGGTTGTGCAAGGCTCTCTCTGCCCATCCCTGGTCAGGAAGGGGCCGGGGAAGGGGGAGAAGAGGGAGGGGAAGGTGGGCAAAGATCCCCACGGTTGCCCGCCTTCCCCCCTCCCCCACTTTGCCCCCTGCTTCCTCTGGCTGGCCGGTCAGTCAGTAAGGGGGAAATTGTTCAGGCCTCCTCCTCCTCCTCCTCCTCCTCCTCCTCTTCCCGGGGAAGGAGGCAGCAGGGCCCCACAAGTGGCTCCGATCCTTCCCGGCTGCTTCTCTGGAGAACGCGCGCACGCACACACGCACAGCCTCGACTTCTGTCCAACTCATTTTATGCCGAGAAAGCAGCTCTCCCCAGCTGGGTTGATGGGAAAGGGCCGTGCAAGGAGGCAGCCCTGCGCCCGCCCCACCCCGGGAGATCTGCCAGCAGCCCCTTCCGTAGCCCCAGGGGGCTCCCCGAGCGCACCCCAAAGCCGGCTGTGGGGTTTCCCCCGGGGGGGGGGGGGGCAAAGGGGCCAGGGAGGGGGGTGCAACTGGTTCTAAAGGATGCGCAGCCGCAGAAGGCAGGGAGGGGGGGCGTGGAGGCCTCAGCCCCTCCCTTTCAAGAAGCGGGGGGGGGGGGCGGGGCTGCTTCCCAGGGCACAGCCAGTGCGCTGCTCCCCCTTGTGTCAGGCGGCGGAGAGGGGGCCAATCACGGCGCTGTTGCCGAGGCCAGGAGAACGCAGGCGGGGCCTTCTCCTCCGTGCCCGAGGGGCGGGGCCGAATGAAGGACGGGGAAAAACCGGCAGCGTCCGCCAGGGGGATTGGAGGGCGGGGCCTCCCTCGCAAGGAGGCGGTGCGCGCCCTGGCGGTCACGGCGGGAGGTGCCGGCGGGGTCCCGGGAAAGCCTCCCTCGGGATCAGCGCTTCGGACAGAGCCAGGCCCCGGCTCAGCACCGCAACAGAGCCCGGAGTCGCGGCCCTCGAGCAGCCGTTTTGGCCTCCAGTTGGCTGCCGGAGCTGGGAGCGCAGGCGTGCCCTGTGGTTCCCTTAAGGCAGGGGTCTGCAAAGTCGGCTCTTTTAAGACTGGTGGACTTCAACTCCCAGAGTTCCCCAGCCAGCATAGCTGGCTGGGGAATTCTGGGAGTTGAAGTCCACCAGTCTTAAAAGAGCCGACTTTGCAGACCCCTGCCTTAAGGGGCCGGAGGGCGAAGCGGGAAAAAGGCCTCGCGGCCTTCGGACAAGAGTCCCGGCAGCGGAGGGAGGGGGCTGGTCCATTGGGCGGGCTTAAGCGAGGGGAAAGGGCGCGCGCGGATCCCCCTCTAGAGGGGCAGCGGGGGCTTCAGGCCCCTCCAGTCGCCAGGAAGCCCCAGGGAGGGCAGGGGGGGCGCACTTCGCCTTCCAGCAGGGC
Organism: Rhabdophis nuchalis; assembly: GCA_039707465.1. NCBI lineage: Eukaryota > Metazoa > Chordata > Lepidosauria > Squamata > Natricidae > Rhabdophis > Rhabdophis nuchalis. The sequence goes on from CM077649.1 coordinate 67,994,471, forward strand.
AGGATTTCTTGGGGGGGGGGGAGCTTTCAGTCCCCCTCCCCCGTTCTTGCAGCAGGGGGCAGACACGGCCCTGGGCGCGTAGCAGCTGCACCTCCCCCGTCCCGTTCCCCCCCAGCCCAAGACCCTGCAGGGAGGCGGCTTCTTTTCAGAATACTTTATTTGTACATAATTCCATTAGCACGTGGCTGCCTCTGCTCAGCCAAAGGGGGGGGGAGGGGGGGCGTGTAGAAAGCCGGGGGCTCGAGCGCCCTTTGGGAGACCGGCTGAGCTGGGTCGAGCATCATCGGCCATGGGATGGGGGGGGGGGGGCTGGGAAAACTGACCCTGCCTTCCTTTCCCACCTGTGCAGAAGAGCTCTTTCCTCCCCCCCCCCTTCTTGGCTCCAGGTAGAGAGGGCACCAGATTGGCCGGAGGGCTTTTCCCCAGAAGAATCCCTGGCTAGCCCAGAAAGTCATCCAGAAGGGGAAATGGTGACTGGGGATGGCGGGTGGGCAAAGCGACCTCCACCCGCTGCATGGCCAAGGGGCTGGGGCCTGGCCTTCACTGGGGAGCCCCAACTTAAATCTCCCGGAAGGTCATCTGGGTCCCCCACTGGAAGCCTGTCTTGACGGCCTGCTCTCTGCAGGCATGGCAGAAACGCCCTCTGGCCCCCCCACTCCCTTCCCGGTCCTTGCAGCTGGGCAACAGTCGGCCTTCTGCTAAGAGGAGGGGGGCTGTGTTGCCCCCTTTCTGGGCAATGATAAAGTGCAGAAAGAAACAAGGGAAGGGACAGTCGCGGGGGAGGGGACTGAAACCGGGACACTCCAAGGGATTCCTACTTGGGGGGCCTCTGGCAAGACACCCCCCCCCCCAGCCATAAAAGCAAGAGCTGTGTGGTGCCCATAGGGGGGCTCTTCCCCCTCACTGTGGAAAAGGTCAGCTTTCTGGGAGATTGCAGAACCAACCCCAGCCCACTCCCTAGAAGCCGTCCCAGTGTTGCGTAGCTGCCATTGTGGCTGTTGGCACCTTCACACACAGCTGCCAGAGCCTCCAACCTGGCGTGGGGTGGAGGACCCGGAGGGCAAGCCCACCCCCAAGCGCACAGTCCAGCAGGCGGGCCAGAAGGGACTCGGAGAGCCCCCCCCCTTCCAGCCTGCCCCGCCAGGGTTACTGCAGGTAGCGGTAAGCCTTGAAACAGTGGTTGCCCGAGTCGGCCACCACCACGTGTCCGTCCGAGGTGAGCGCCAAGCCTTGTGGCCCGTAGAGGGGATCCGCCGTGGTGTTGATGTAGGACAGGAAGGAGCCCGAGCTGTCAAAGACCTGGAAGAGAGGAGGGGGCCCTGAACTCTTGTCGGGAGGCAGCGCTACCACCCTGGCCAATCCCATGAGTCCAGAAGAAGGGCACCTCCCTGCTCACAGACTCGTGGCCGCTTCCGCTCCCTGCATCTCAAAAGCCACGTGGCTCATTCGGGAGCGGCAGGAAAGGGTGCAAGTATAATTAGGGGCTGGAGCCCCTCCCCAACGGGTGGGACGCAAGGTCCTGAAGCCCGTTTTGCAGGAGTGGGGTGGGGCTGACCAGGGGCAGAAGGGACTGGGCGCGAAGGGCCACGCAACAGGAGCACCGGTGGCTGCACCACCCTCGGGAGCGAGGGCCAAGGGTCCGAATCACTGCCTTCAACCCCGTAGCTCAAGGGACGCTGGGAAGAGGCTACTGGATCGTAAGCACTCCCTGCTTGGGGGCCAAGGACCCCGAAAGAGACAAGGGGCTCGATGGGCAGCCTGTGCTTTGGTGAACGGGCTCGGCCCTGACTTTAGAGGCAACTGAAGAGGTAGCTGGCCCTCTGCACTTTCGGAGCGCACCAGGGCTCCTCGGACTTCGCCCCCAGGCCGGCTGCCCAGCTCCCATCAAGCACCTGGATCCGGCTGTTCCCCCAGTCGGCCACGATGATGTTCCCATTGGAATCCACAGCCACACCAGTCGGAGCGTTGAACTGCCCGTTGCCCTCCCCGTGGGAGCCAAACTTGAAGAGAAACTCTCCGTCTGCGCTGTAGACCTGAGGACAGGAAGGGAGGTGGCTTGGCTGAGCTTCCCAGGCCCAGCGTGGCACCACAAGAGGGACTGCCCGGCTTGGTCCGGCCCCTGCCTCCAGCTGCCTGTTGGGTGATTGGGGGGGGGGGTTGCAGAGGAACCAAAGGTGCAGGGAGAGAAGCGGACCCCTCCCCAGCAATCACGGAGCCTCCCCGTAGCCAGTGGGGCCCGAGAGTCCTCATCCACCGGGCTCCAGCACAGGGGAGACGTTCTGAGGGGAGCTGGGGCCCATAAGTCACAGGAGCCAAGCCTTCCTCACAGCAACAGCACAGCATCGCCTGGAATGGCCGGGGGTCCCTCTCACCTTCACAGAGTGGTTGTGGAAGTCGGTCACCACAATTTCATTCTTGTTGTTGACAGCCACAAAGTGAGGCCCTGAGCAAAAGAAAGGGGAGGGAGGAAGTGAGCCAGAGCCCCGCTGAAGGTAGCTGCAAGGAGCCGTCCGGAAGGAAGGAGCTCTTGGGAAGGAGCTGGAGATCAGAGAGCAGGGAGACCACCAGGCGCTCTTTCCCATCCTGGAGATAACGAACGAGAGAAAAAGCTCCCGTTTCTCCACCCCCAACACCCCCCCCCGAGTCTGTTTGGTCCAGAACCTCCCCCCCCCCCCCAAATCTCCGAAGGCTCAGAAGAAGCTTAGGTTCCAGGTCAGCCACAGGGAGCCTTGGGCCAAAGGCAGCCCAGGAGAGCCCAGCCGGGCTGAGCATCCGAGGAGAGTGGCTGCTCTCTCTGGGGGACACCCAAATGGCCTCCACAAAGACCCCGCAGAAACGCTGGCAGAGCAGACCACTCGCCGGCCCTTGCTCCGGTTTGGGGAATGGGCCGCTTGGGAGCATAAGCCCCACCTTTGACTGCCATGGCAGTCTGCTTCACCACCCGCCCTCTGCCGGGCACCCAGAGGAGGCTGCTAGCAACTGACAGGACCCGCCCATCCATGGGCAGCACCGGAAGGCAGCAGTGCACAAACAGGAAGGAGGCGGGGGGGCAGTCCCCCTCTCCCGATGCCACTCTCTCACGGGCAGGACGAGGGCGGCTTCCCAGCCCTTCCCAGCCCTTCCCAGCTGGGCCTGAGGCAAAGGAGAGGAACTACTTGGGGCACCTGCAAACTGGCGCTCCGATGTGCCACGGCTCCCAAACTTGGCTACTAGTTTTCCGTTCGATTGGAAGATGAAGACACAGCACGCCTTGTTGTCCACCACAATTATGTGCCCGTTGCGGTCCACTGCCACACCCTTGGGGCCCATCAGGCGCCCGGCTCCAATCTTGGTCTGGGGAGAAAGGCATGAGGGCATGTGCCAGCTCCAGCCCACGAGCACCTGGACGTCAGCCTCGGGAGCAGGTCCTCCTGACCCCTCTGCCTGATCGTTTGGCAGCCCCCTCCCTTCAGAGGAAGGACCAGACAGTCCCCCCATCCCCACCGCAGCCAAGCCAGCGGGCCGACACTCCCCAGCACAAGTCCCACGACTCACTCCCTGCTCCAAGCACCGAGAACGGGAGCTCAACCTACCTGAAGAGGGTTCAGCCAGAGGTCAGGCCCACCCCTGGGCAAAAGCTCCCCAGAGACCCCGTCCTGCAAATCCCGTCTGCTTCCCCAGACGCTCACCTTGAATTTGCCTTCGGGAGAGAAGATGCTGACCCAGCGATTGTCATAGTCTGCGATGATGATGTCACCGTTGAGGTCCACTGTGACCCCCGTGGGGCGCTGGAGCTGTCCAGGAGAACGTCCCCGTACGCCGAAGCGCAGCCTGAATTGACCCTCGTTGGAGAAGACCTGGGGAGGGGGGGGGGCGGAGGAAGAGAGTGAGCGCCTGTGAAGGGGTCCCGGGCAGCCACCTTGCTGCCTGCAGGGGAGCTGCTCCTACCTGCACGCACTGGTTGTTGCTGTCTGCCACCACGATGCGCCCACTGCTGGAGGTGGAGATGCCCTGCAAGTTGGTGAATTCGCCCTTTTCTCGGCCCCGGCTTCCTGCCAAGAGAGAGGCACCGAGTGAGGCCAGAGGGGCCCACCAAACCAGCCAGGATTTACAGTGGCCCTCTTGCCCTCCGTCCCACCCGGGCACCGACCGACACGGAAGATCAGCTCATCCTCAATGGGGTTCTCCTTCTTCTTGCCACTGCTGTACATGCTGGAGGGGCGGCGGACTGCCTTCTGGCGGATGTGGCCGCTGCTGGGAGACTTCACGCGGCGCTTGACATCATCTGGGGAGGGGGGCACATCAGAGGCCTTGACGGCCTTGACCCGGAAGGGACTGCTGCGAATGGGCTGCCCATAGAGGCATATGGAAAGCACATGGTCGCCGTCCTGGCGCGGCGTGTAGAGCAGTTCGTAAGTGCCATTCTTGTTGTCCTGCACCTCGTGCTCCAGGGCGCCGTTGTCAGGGGCCACCACCTCAGCCTGCAGGCAGGCACTGCCGTTGCGCACCAGCTCCCCATCCTTGTCTTTGGTGGTGATGGTCAGCGAGGCGGCCTGGCCCACCACGGCATGGCGGAGGCCTTCCCCTGTTGCTACAGTCTTGTGAGCAATGGCGCTGGTGGTGAGCAGCACGCCCAGATTCAGGATGGACTTGCGCACACCCTCTGTCTCCACCACGTAGTCCACCTGGGCGTTTTCCTGGGGCTGCTCAGGGAACTCCCGACTGGCTAGCTCGCTCAGCCGCTCGCTCATCTGCTTCTTCACCAGCAGCACCTCCGTCTCCGAGCCGTGGTCCAGGGCCTGCTCGGTGAAGCTGCAGCTGCTGAGGATGTTCTCCTGGCCCCGGCGCAGGACTTCCAGCTGGGCCTGCAGCACCTGAGCCAGGGAAAGAGAGGCTCAGCCCCGCCCAACCAAGGAGCCGGCCGGGGGGGGGGGGACCCCCACCCTTTAGCTGCCAAAGAGCAGGGGAGGGCCGGCCCCTTCTGGCCCCACCTGGCTTGGGAGGCTCTGCCCATGGATCCTCTCAACCGTCTAAACTCCTCGGCTTTACCTTTTGTTTGGCCCCACAGAGGGCCTCCAGGTCTCGGACCAGCAAGCCCTTCCGCTGTCCCAGCGCCTTCTCCAGCTCAGTAAAAGTGCTCCCAATCTCGGCCACCGCATCGTTCTTGCGCTCCGCCAGCTGCTGACTGATCCCAGACACGAGTTCCACGGCTGCGGCCAGCTGTGGCAGGCTGGGAGGAAAGGAGGAACCCTCAGGAGCCTGGGCTGTGCAGCAGAGTAAAAAGCCCCCAGCCCCCCAGCTGGACCTGTGGTTGTGGGCAGCCCACCCAGGCAATACCGGCTCTTGATGGCGTCCAGCTGCTGGCGCAGGGAGGCCTTGTGCTGTTCCACCACGTCCCGCAGAGGCACGGTCACGTGCTCCCGGTGCTCCCCCACCGTGCACTCGTGGCACATGGCCGTCTCACAGGCCTCGCAGTAGTACTCCATGGTCTGGGGGGCAGAGGGGGAAGTTGATGGTCCCTGCACCTTGGAGACCCAGTCGCCCGCCAGCATGACTGACTTGTGGGCAGGCCCCCCGGCTCTGGTTTTGGAAAAGAAAGTGGAGATGCGGACGCCCCAACCCCCCTCCCGCTGGCCAGGGAAAGCTTCTGGGCAGAGGGGCAAGGAGAGGGATGGCCAAAGCCACTCCCACCGATCCTCCCCACCAGCCCCAGCCCCGCACATACCTTCCCCTCGTGGTTGGGGCAGGAGAGTGGCTTGCCCGGCACAGCACTGACAGAGTCCAGCATGGCGATGGCGTCCTCATGGCTGGCGCTGTCAGGCTGGCGCTGAAGCACTTCCATGAGGTTCGTGATGAAGAAGTTGTTCTGCAGAGCGGCCACCCCTTTCTCGGGGAGGATGGAGGTCTGTCGGCAGACGGGGCAGGAGAGGGTCAGGCTCTGGGGAGGGATGTAGTTCTGGAGACACCTGGCCGAGGGGGCAAAAGGCGAGTCAAGACGGGCACCGCACCCGGGACCCTCGGCCACAGCCAGCCCTTGAAAGGGCCAAGTGGTGGTGGGGAGCAGGCACTGGAGGGCTCAAGTAGCCGCTAGCCCTCTTGCTCCGCTCCTCCCCATGCAGGGGCCATGCTCGGGGCTCCTGCTATTCAGCCTGCCTACTCCCCCAACCAGCTGTGGGCACCGGAGGCTTTGGATGAACCGCCACGGCCTGCCCACTGCCTCGACACCTCCAGCCCACCCCTCGAGCGGGCTCCTCTTCCTTGCAGCCACCCCCAACAAGGCTACAGATTCAGGGCAGGGGGTGGTGCCTGTCCACAAGGTCACGCCACACCCGGCAGAGGACCAGCACATAAAATCTTTTACCAGCCTGGACACACTCAAGTTTCTAGTTCTCCACTAGGTGCTGGAAGAGTGTGAGCCCAGCTGCTCCAGGCCTGGCATGGAAAGCGGGGGGGGGGGGGGGGGGGGGTTGTCTCTCTCATGGGCAGGGTGGGCTGGAAAGAGAACCATGGTCCTGCTCAAGCTCCAGTCAGGATTTGCACCCAGAGCCTGGGGCTTCCTATTCCAGGCCAGGGAGCAGCTGCAATGCTCAGCCAGGCCAAAGGGAAGCGGGTTCCCTTCCTCAGAGGAGGGGGGTGGCTGGGCCTCTCGAGTTGTGTGTCCCCCCCCCCCCCCCCCGCTCAGGAGACACAGCAAACCTTCCCTCTTCTTTTGTGCCCAGACAATCCGCCAGACTGGCAGTGGGTCACACCGAAGAAGCCAAGTGTCACATGCCAGAATCTTCCCAAATGTCTCAGCCACCAGGGCCCGCCTTCAAAGCCAATGCCGGGAGCCAGCCTGTTGCCCACGGAGCAGCCTTGACATTGTAAGGAGGCCCTGATGGCCGAGGCAGACACTGCACCAGGGGAGCAGCCCTGGAGCCCCTTCCCCAGACTGAGCAGCAAGGCCCAAACGCTGGGTCTGGTGTGGACGCAGCTTCCCTGGGGGGAGGGGTTTTGGAAGCGTCCTCTGGCCAGGAGTCAGAGCCCAGCGGAGAGCTTTGGCCAATACGGAAGGGGCCCATTTTGGCTCCAGGGCACTGCAGGGACCAGCGCAGCTGCTAGCAAATTCTGCCCCAGACAAATCCAGCAAAGCATCAGCCTGGCCTGGTGGCCAGAGACCACATCACCAGCACAGTCCGCCACGTGGGAGGCCAAAAGACCTGTCAGCTCTGGGCTTCTGAGCAGAGTTCCGAGGGTCTCCCTGACGGTGGGAGACGGGTGGGCTGCCCAAAGGACATCACTGGTCAAAGAGCCCGAGTGGGTCAGCCCCGAGGCATCCCTCCCAGGAGCAGAATCTGCTCCCTCCAGGACCTTTGGGGACCTGGCAGATTGCCTCTGCTGCGCTTGTAGCAATGACCTTGGCAGGTAGGAGGCAGAGCTACAAAATCCAACACAACATTTCAGAAGGGGATCACACACACACACACACACACACACACACACACACAGAGTTTTGGGGAGAGTGAAAGGCAGGGTGGGGGGAAGCATAGTTTCCATCCTGCAAGAACCTGCTGTCCCCTTTTGCAAGAAAGAGAGAGCGAGGACTCCCGGCCTGGACGACCTCGCAGGGCGAAGAGTCTGCACCCCCCTTTGCTTAAACCGCCTTCTTGTGTCCTCCAAAGAAAAAAGGTTGGGTGGAAACCTATTTGCTCCGGCTGAAACGTCCCTGCCTTCTAATATTACAGATGCAGGTAAGGCATTTCCAGCCAGGGAGCCCAGGCAGCCATTGCTTCCATCCATCCTGCTTGGTAACCCCCCTCCCCATCCTCAAACTCTGACGCCTGCTCAAATCCTCAAAGGAAGCCCGGAGGCTGCAGCGAAGTCCCGCGCCCGACCCAGCGCAGCCGTTCCGGCAGCCTGCAGGCTTTGGGGCTCCTGCAACCCTGGGAGGGAGGGAGGGAGGAGGGGCAGTCTGCGGAGGGGGCATTGAGGAGAATAGCTCCCCCCCACCCCCCGTAGCGCCCCGTCGCCATTCCTCATCCGCTCAGCGAGCCTCTTGGCCGGACGCCAACAGCCACCCGGAGGCGGGAGGTGGGAAGCAGGCCGGGACGCCCCCCTGGGCAGACGACGGGGCCGCGGCGCTCACCTCTCGCAGAAGGTGTGCAGACAGGGCAGCACCTTGGGGTTGTGGTAGCGGTCCAGGCAGATGCTGCACACCAGGAACTGCTTGTCGATCTGCCGCACCACCGGGCTGGAGGTGGACTCGCGCTTGGCCATGGCGGGGGCCGGAGGGAGGCTGCGCGGCGGCGCCTCTGCTGCTGCTGCTGCTCTGCCGGGAAGAGACAAGCGGCCCTCCGGCCTCAGCCCCGCCGCACGCCAAGGACCAAGGACGGCCGCGCCTCCGCCGGGCTGCCTCTCGCGGGAGGCGGCAGAGCGCGGAGCCGCATCCCCTCCCTCCCCTGCCCTCCCCCGAGCATGCGCCGCGCCGCTCGCCTCTCCCCGGCTCCTCCGGGCAACGCCAACGCCAACGCCGACGCCGCCGCCGCGAGGAAAAGGAGGCCGCTCACCGGCCGCGCCCGGAGCTTCCGGCCTTGCGACGCGGAGGCTGCCGCTGCGGGCGGCTCCTCCCCGTCCCTGGAGGGAAACTGGGCAGCGGCGGGGAGGCGGCCGGGCCGAGGAGGCTCTCCGAGGAAGGCCGCCCGCCACGCCCTTCTGCGGAGACGGCCGGCCTAATGGCCTCCCCGCCCTTCTCGCTCGCCCGCTCGCCGAGCTGGGCGGGGACGGTGCCTGCGCGCCCGCCCGCCCGCCCGCCCGCCGCAGCTCCCGCTCACCGCAAGGGCTGGCCGGCCAGGAGGCGTCAGCGCGGGCGGCGTCCGAGGCACGGAGCCCGCATCTCCCTCTGCGGTCGCGGTGCCGCTCCCGGTGGCGGCGGCGGCGGCGGCGGCGCTGCGAGCAGGCTGGGCTTCTCAGCGCATCCCCTCTGCTGATGGGGCCGGAGCGTACCACTGCTGGCGGCGGGGGGGGGCGTATGGCGGCAGCCGGAATCGCGCCCGCCCCCCTCCGCAGCGAGCCCGGCGCCGCCCCCGCCCGTCCCTCTCGCCCAGCCCGAGGGTGCCTCGGCCGCCGGGGAGGCGGGACGATGGCGTTGCCCCGCCTCGCTCCCCCGCCGCCGCCGCAGAATGGTCGCGCCCGCCGAGCCCGCTTCGGAGCTGCAGCAGCTGCGGCTTCTCCGCAGTGCCCGAGCGGGGAGAAGCGAGCGGGTGGCGCGGCGAGGGGTGGACCCGCTCCCGCCTCCGAGGCGGCCCTACCCGCGCGGGGACAGGCCCTTGGCGGCCTCCCGGCTGCAGCGGGAGCCGCGGGATGGTGGTTGCCATAGGAACCGCATCTGGGCCGAGGGTACCAAAGCAGGCGGGGGCGTGGCAGGAGCAGCGGTGCTTCTGGGGGCGGAGGGGCTGCTGCGAGAGAGCCCTTCCTTTGCTGCCCTCCTCGGCCTGGCGGAGCTCGGAGCAGGCTGAATGGGTAGGGCGTCCCCCCCTCAATCCCAGGCATGACCCCCAGATGCCCTCCTCCTTCCCTGGAGCCCCTGGCCAGGCCCCTCCTGCAAGTCCAGCCAGGGCACCTTTCCCCTTCCACCTCCCGGGCAGAGGAGGGGCATCCGCTGTCCTTGCAATCCAGAGCGGGAATCGAATGGGACAGCCCCCCCCCCCATGCTCCCGGAAGGCCTCCCCACCCAGGATCTGAGCCCCATGCCCCCCCCCCACCCCGTTCCAGTGCCAGCCAATGGGAAGAGGCTCCGAGCGCTGGCTCTGCATCCCTGGCCTCTGAGCAGATGCCTTTTCTGGCTGCTCCCCCTCCCCCAAAGAGCCTCCACAATCTGAAGCAGGTTGCACCAGGGGCCCTGCCGTCCACTTCCCATGCATTACCGAGATTGCAGGCTCCTCGCGGGATCAAGCCTGTGCCCTACATCCACGGATATCTGAAAGGCATCACGAACGTCATCAAAAGTGCCCCCGGGGTCAGAGGGTCCAAAATCCCAGAGCCACTCAGCCTTGCCAGGGTTCAGCCGAAGCCTGCAGTTCCCCTACCATCCAGGGCTTCCAGACAACAAAATCCGGTGCTCCAGGCTGCCAAGCGCCATCACCACAGCTCATTTCAGAAAGTATTTTGCCAGGCGTTGCCATGAAAACCGGGGATTTGCAAACAAGGCAAGGCTTTCATTGGCTGAACACAGTCTAAGCCAGAAACGGATCTCCTGGTGGTGCTGGGTCCACTTCCCAAGGACATCCGTCCTGCTGCTGCTGTGTGTAGCTGCAGTAGCCCCCTTAATGGATCGATCCCAGAGTCTGGATGTAGGTCACCCCTCCGCAGCCTCCCCCGCCCCTCGTTTCTGCAAAAAGCCCCCATCCCTTACCCGAGGGTTCCACTCCATGCCAAAACCGTCTTCCAGAGGATCCCTTCGGAGCCAGATTCCCTTCTGTAAGTTCTCAGCCGATTCCTCATTTGCCACCACTATCCCCCCTATAACCCCCGTCCAATTCTTTTCTCCCGTGGTTCTTGCTCTCTGAGAGGGAAAGTGTGTGCTGGATAGTCACCCTGTCCTCAACATGCAGTGTGGGGATTTCCCCCTCCCCCCCCCTTTTCCTGCCTGAAATATTACCTGCTCTGGCCGCTGAACGTTTTGCCCTGGGTGGCGGTGGAGCCCTGGCCCCACAACCACCCCCGTCTTATTTCCACAGATGCTTTTTTACGGGGTGGGTCGGTCTTCTGGTAGCCTTTGGAATCTCAAAGGGGGGGTGGGATTCCACTCTCCCCCTTGTTCATGCTTTGCTTCCAGCCCCTCAGCCTCTCTCTACAATAACCGCCATTTGTGCAACACCTGAGGCTGGAGGATTCGAAAGCTACAGGCGAAATTGGAAGGCCGAGCCAGTGGCAGCTGTGCCAAGACTCCCACAGGCCAAAGTCTCTGGCTGCCCCTGGCCCTGCCTGAAGCTCCCTCCCCTCGGGAGACCTTCCCCACAAAGGAGTCAGGCTGGGCAGGTGGCAGTCACAGGAGATCCGGCCACGCCCAACAGACGTCCAGCAGCTCCTCAGCCATTGAGACGAAGAGGAACGCAGAGAAACCCAGGGGAGTGTGGGTCACGAGTTCTTTCATTTGCCAAGAAGCGCAAGGGGGTGCCCCTCCTGCATCTGTGCCTGTGACCCTGGAGACCCCTCTTGCCCCCCCCCCTCCCCACCCCCGGGCTGTGTGCGGGATTTTGTGGGTGGGTGTGGTCTGTGTTTTTTTCAGGGTGGCCGAAACTTGTTACTTCTAGGTGGGGTGGCATCTCTCTCAATGGGCCCTGATGCAGCTACTCGACTCTCTGGCTGGGCAATCGGGATCATTTGCAGGGTTGCAAGTGGGCCTCTCATCGCCCCTCCCCACCCTCCCCCTCCTATTCCTACCTATATTGAATGGCAGAGGCGGAGCACCGACCTCCATGGGCCAAGACCTCCGTGTTTCCTCATGGGAATCGGAAGCGTTCCTAACTGGAAGCCCCTCTCTCCCTTTCTGAGATGAATCCCCTGGCCGAGACCGGGACCCATCGGCCGCCAGACAAGCCCCTCTTAAAACCCGACTGAAACGGCACACTTTGCGGAGACCCCTCAGGCATCCCGGCCCCTAATGGGACCCAACTCGGAGGGACGGCCTGACCGAAGCCGTTGTCAAACAGAGCGCAGGGCTTAGTCAAGTCTTGCTAATGCTTGAGGTCTTCAATTCTTGGAAATGCTATCCTGACCAGAAGCACCACACTGATCATTTTATGTGGGTATTAAAACACCAGATTGTTGATGCTTGTTGGAAAAAAGTCGCTAAAGCTTTTCCCCAAGAGGAAAGGGATTTGAAGGCTCAGTTGCTGTCCCTCAATGTTTTCCTGGTCAGCCCAGCCTCTCCCGCCCCGCCCCCCGCCCCCCCTTGGAATGTCACGCATTCCTCTGCTTGCTGATCCCTGAGCTGGGAGTCTCCTCAATCAAATGAGCACTGCATAAAGTATTGGCCAACCTGGAACTTGCTTTCAATGCCATCCTAGTTTTGGGAGAAAGTCTGCAGGAGGAAGCCTTGTCCAAATACGGAGAAGTGCTATTCGATTCCTGCATGAAACTGAAAAGACCATCATAGGCAACTCTGGGAGTTTTTCATGGCTGATTTTACTTTTCCCAAACCTTAGGCCAACTTTAAAACTATATATGATTTATATTGTGTTTGCTGGGAGGCGAGGGGGTATAATATCTGAATGAGAAATTTATTTTAAGATGGGGTGAGGGGAGGGGGTATAGTATTTGTATGTGATTTTTATTATATGTCGGGGGGGTAAAAAGGGGGAAAAATTTGTTTGAATAAAACTTTTTCAATTAAAAAAAAACAACAACTTGTGGACCAACGCCCAGAATTCCCCAGCCAATGGCACTCCGCGTCAGTGTGTCATTTAGTGGGGGAGAGAATCAAGGATAGGTTTGGTACCTTAAGTGCTGCTGTTGGAAACAGGTACTAATTGCATTGAGGCCTTGTATAGATAAAAATAATATAAGACTCATTTACAATAACTAGTTAGGTTTAAAAAAATATGATAGTCATAAACCAACCCGTAAGTGGGCTAAGTCTTTAGCTGTCAGGCATGCAATACTTCCCCTGCCCTGTTTCTGCCCTGAAGGAGGTGGCATGAAAGGCAGCTTTGGGCCAGTCTCTCTCTCTCAGCCCCTCATAGGCAGTATGTTCCTTGTCTTGATTTTTATAAAAACAATAAAGGCAGGCTATAAATAAATAGATAATTAAATAAAATTCAAAGGTTCTGTTAGCGTCCCATGGCCACTAGGGGGCGCTGGCACTGAGTGGAAACCAAGAGGCGCTCAGTATGTTCAGAGTGGGAAGCTTGGCTGGCTCCTTTGCCAACCCCATCGCCCTTGGACCCAAGAGCTTCTACTTTGCCATCTTGCTAGACCAGCCTCAACTATTGGTGTAAGCAAGGACTCTCTTGGGGCTCCTGAGTGGCATCCCTGAGCCTGGGCGTCACTGGCAGGAACAGCCTTGCAGCCATTTGCACGTTCATTCTGTCTAGTCTCCTTCTCTACCATTCTGTGTGGCTGAAGGGTTTAGCCATCATTATTCTTTATTCTAGAAGAACCAGGAAGCCCAGTTGCCTCCGGAAAAAGCACTTCTGGGAGAACCATGAGTTGACCGAGAACCTCCATAGACATTCAACCCTGTTTCCCCTGCACCCGTCTCTCCCTGGGAAAGACGTGCTCCTGGGTCTGAACCACTTCCACACCACAGCCCTTAGCCATCCAGGATCGGGTGGCAAGCTCAGGTGGCTGGGCAGGTGCTGGAAGAGGTGGGCCTCAGGTCACCGGCCAGCCTCTCTTGGCACACACACACACACCAAGCCCTCTCTGCAGTGGGAACAGGAGCTCTGGGTTCAAGTCCCATCCTCTGAATGAGCCAGGAAGGGTATCAGATCCTGATTTTACATGCTTGTAGGAAAAGCAAGAACAAGCCATTATCTCAATGCTCCTGTCACAGAGATGGCTTGGCCAGAAGGCAAAGAAACAGGCTCCACTCTTGTTGTGGTCTGCCAGTGGCCTACAGAGTCAGACAGTGAGGAGGTTGGGGAGGAACGTGGGCCAGTCCTGGAGTCTGGGAAGGCTCAGACGAGGGCTCTGCGTCAGAGGCAGAGTGGGGGACCAGGGCCATCTAGAAGTTATGTGCTGTCTCTGGAGCCTCCAGAGTCAGGCAGCAGAAAGGCACAGTTCCCAGTGCACTCATGCGCAGAGCTGCCAGATGGCAAGAACAGTTAAGACAGAAGGGACAACTTGGGAATAAGGCTTGGTGGTGATTGGCCCCTCCTATAGGACATAAAAGAGGAGCCAGGGCACATGAGCCCTTGCAGGAAGCAACTTGGTTCAGGCTGGTCAGTTTATCTCCTGAAGCTCCGTTTTGACTCTTTGCTACGTGTGGCCTTGCCTAGCTAATTGCCAATTAGGTCTTTGGTACCCCAAAGGACTTTGGCAGCCTACTGTAGGACTCTTGAGAACTAATTGGGACTCATTACAGGCTGTGAATGAGCATAATTCACAGCCTTTTAAATAAAAAGTGGGTTTGGGGGACTAAGCGTGTGCTTTTTACTGTATCAGGAAGCCTAGGCCAGAACAACTCTCTCACCTGCACTCTAGAGGGGAAACAGCCCAGGAGGAAGAGAGGGACCCTTGCATCGAAAGTAAAAACATTCTTCAGAGTCACTTTAGGACAGGGGTTCCCAAACGTGGCAACTTTAAGACTTGTGGACTTCAACTCCCAGAATTCTCCAGCCAGCAGAGCCAAGTTTGGGAACCCCTGCTTTAGGAGGCCCCTCTCACAAAAACACCTCATAAGAAAGCAAGATGAAAAACAGCCAAAGCACAGTATGTGTATGTGATTTATATTATATGTTAGGGGGGGGGGAGAAAAAGGGGGGGAAACTTGTTTGTATAAAACCTTTTCAATTAAAAAAAACAAACAGCCAAAGCAAAGCCCTTCCCTTCTTCCTCAGGTCTGGTGGGTGCATTTCCTGTTCTCATTGTGCCCAAGCCCTGTAAGGAAATTCTCCCCCTTGTTGGAAGCCAGGGAAGCTGGTGCCCAACACCTGAAGGGGAGGCGGGGGAGGTGCTTGCTCAGCCCAACAGCTGCAAGACGGGATGGGGGGAAAGGAACCAGCCTTCCATGGAGCAGCCACGAAGGCTTGGAGATGGCCAGAGGGCTCTGGGGCTGCACAGGCCACAATCCTGCAAGTCCTGGTCCTTCCTCTCATCCTCTATGGAAGCAAAAGTTGGAGTCTGAAGAAGGAAGTTAGGAAGAGGAGTGACATCTTTGACCTTTGGCCCTGGAAGAGATCCCTGAGAATCCCCAGGATCACCAGGCAAAGGCCAAGAAAAAACAGCTCCACCCAAGGGACGAAGGGAAGAGCCTTCCGGGAGAACGGACTCGGGCCAGGCGGAGACCCAGCCGTGCTGCTGCTGCTGCTGCGAGGGGAGGGCTAAGAGGGGCAGGCGGCCATGGAGAGGAATCTCCCCGGTCTCGAGGAAGCCATCGGCCACCCACATCCATCAGGGGGTCGCGCCAAGGCTCAGTTGGGGCAAGAGCAGCTCCCGACGCCCGGCGCCCGTCGGGGGAAGCGGGAGGGTAGTCCAATCAGCGCTCGAACAGCTGGGGCGGAGCCGCCTTCCGAAGCCCGACGCAAGGCAGAGGCTCGGCCGTCGGGCATGCGGTTTCGCGGGAGGCGCAGAGCTGGACTGCCGGGGGGCGGGCGGCCGTAGAATCCCTTCCAAAGCTGCCACGCCGGCCTGAGAGGCGCTTTCGGGCCGCAGGGGACGAGAGAAGCGGGCGCGGTCCCGGCCGCTCTCCTCCTGCAGGCGCCCGGCCTCGGGCGAGAATGTGGCCCGACTGGTGCCGCTCGCCCGGCGAGCTGCGCCTTCTCCACCTGCCCCGAGGGCCAACGCCTCCCCTCACGGCCCTGCTGCTCCGGGGGCTCCGCCGCCAGAAGCGACGCCGAGGCGCCCCGCGAGTCTGCCCGTCCGTGGGCAGCGGCAGCCGGAGCGAGGAGGAGGGTGCGCAGTGGGGGCTTTCCACCTGCCCGGCCGCTCCCGAGCAGCCCGGGGGCCGTCTTCCCCTGCGGCTCCCGAGCAATCCGGCGGGACAGCACAGGGAGGAGTGTCCCGGCGCCCCGGCCACCGCCGGCCTCACGAGCAGGACCGATAGCCGAGCTCCGAGCCAACTCACCTCCGCCGCGAGAGGCCACAGGTAGCGAGCAGTGCCGGCGCCTTCTCCCTGCTTCCAGAACTCGGGATGGCAGCCCGGAAGACGCCGCCCTGCCAAGGCCGGCCCCGCCGCCGGCTCCCTCGCCGACTAGCCCTGCCCCGGAGCAGAGACGGCGCTTCCTGCTGGGCCCGGCGGTACGACCGACAGGAGGACGCTTGGCTGCTCCGCGCTACCTTTCTCTTCTGGCGGTCGGTCCCCGCCCAAGATGTGGGAGGTTCGAGGGCATCCCAGGCTCCCCAGTGCCCTTCTGGAAGGCGAAGGGCTGCTACTTTAGGGGCCACGTGGGGTGTTGACACCCTGCCGAGGTTGCTGGGTGGCTCCTGCTGATCTTGGAAGTGGGATTCCCTACACCAGTGATGGCTAACCTTTTTTTTTTATTATTGAAAAAGTTTTAGAAAAGCACATTTCCCCCCCCCCTTTTTCCCCCTCCCCATACATATAATATAAATCAAATACAAGTGCTATACCCCCCCCCCTCTTCCCAACCCTCATAATATGAATTTCTCACAAAATAGCATTATGACATTCTCCAATTATCCCCATCTTCTAAACTAATTATGCAAATATATTTCCCTCCCCTAACCACCCTAGCCCTCCCCACCTCCCATTCCAACCCCCCCCCCCTGACTTCCACTATGCACCACTCTGATAATTCCAAACAACCCAGATATTATCTTCTCTGTTCACATTATACCCCTTACATATCTCCTTATCAATCTACTCGTTCTTACCTAAAATACCTAATAACTACCTAATATTTTTTTAAACCTTATTACAAACCCATCATAAACACCCACACCTTCAACATTTTGGTTAAACATTAGGATACATACATGATAAATTCTTAGGATCTAAATACCATCTGTAAAACATTTTATAAAAATTCTCTCTTCCCACAGTTTAGTTGAACATTAAGATACATACAAGATAATTTCTTAGGCTCTAAATACCATCTATAAAACATTTTATAAAAATTCTCCCCAGATCTCCAACAAAACATTAATCATATCAACTTCCATCCATTATCCATCAATCCAACTCTTAATTACCAATCTACTCATTCGTACCTAAAAACTATATAATATAATATATTTTCTAAGCCTTATTGCAGACCCATCGTAAACACCCATACCTCCTAGATTCTCCCTTCCAGCATTTTAATTAACCATTAGGTTACATACATGATGATAATTTCTTAGGATCTGAATACCATCTATAAAATATATTATAAAGAGTCTCCCATAAATTCTATATCTATGCAAATTTAACATATAACTTTCAAAATTCAACCCATGTTTTTTCCCAGATCTCCAACACGTTAATCCTTTCAGCATCATTGTTCATAAATCCGACTTTTCAGTTCTGTTTCCATCTCTTCCGTAGCTGTTTATAATATAACCAGTTTAAAATAACTCCTTCTTCCAACAGTTCCAAAATTTTCAATTACCAGCTGCCCCCATCAGTAAAAAACACATCTTTATATAAACAACCCCCGAGTGACTTTTCATCTGGATTATTAAGTTCCAAAAACATGATAGGGTAACAACCAGATCAACTGCAGATGCTCTAATTCTGTATTCCTTTTGCCTTATAGCTATACCATTTAAGGAATTCGGGTCCCAAATTGTATTCAACAAGACTTCTGAAATTAAAATAAATGACATTGGAGATAATATACAACTTTGTCTTGTGCCTTCTTATATCTCAAAACGCCTAAACAAATTTCCATTAATAACATGTTATGCATTTTGTTGTCAATATTTTGCTTCTATCAGCTGTCGAAACCAAATCCCATATCCATTTTTTTCCAAAGTCTTGATTAGAGAGTTCTGGTTCATTCGCTCGGAGGCCTTTTCCACATCCAAGAAAACCAGCATTGCAGAGATCTGCATATTTTTATCTAGATAGTCAGTTAAAACTATGAGTTGCCTTGCATTCTCCTTCATATAGAATGGCTAACCTTTTTTGACTCGCGTACCAAAAGCGGGGGGAGCGCAGGGAGGTCGTGCGTAGGCATGCCACGCCCATAATACTATGTGCACAACCCGCTGCTTTTGGTGCACTTTTTTCGCCCTCCCCAGGCTCCAGAGGCTTTCTAGGAGCTTCCAGAGGGGGAAAAACGGCCTCAAAAGAAGGCCTAAATCAGCTGGCCAGCACACACAAGCCCGATGGAGCTGACAGGGCAATGCCTCGCGTGCCCTAAGAAATGGTTCCGCGTGCCACCTGTGGCACCCGTGCCATAGGTTCGCCATCACTGCCCTGGACCCTTCCCCACGCTTCCTGGGGTGCGGTGAGGGGTGAGAAGTGTGCACTCCAGAGCGGAAAGCTGTTCCATCAGGGAGCAGCTCTAGGCAGAGCAGGAAGGATGAAGCTAGAGGGATGATAGCCAACCTAAGACATTTATTAATTTTATTAATTTTATACCCCGCCCTTCTCCTACAAAAGGACTCAGGGCGGCGCACAGGTAAATTAAAACACAACGTACATAAATAGATCAATTATTAAAATCCAATTAAATTAAATTACCCCATGCTAAAACATTTTAAAATTCTCTAATTAAAATTTATAACTAAAAAGTCCAGATCGGGTGTTTATCCTAGGCCGGCTTGTTGGAACAAATGCATTTTCAGACGCCGGCGGAAAAGGCGGAGGTCTGTGGAGTTCAGGGGGCAGGTCGTTCCAGAGGGTTGGGCCCGCCACAGAGAAGGCCCTTCCCCTGGGTGTCGCCAACCGGCATTGCCCGGCCGACGGCACCCGGAGAAGGCCCTCTCTATGGGAGCAGATCGGTCGGAGGGATGTATGGGGCAGGATACGGTCTCGCATGTAACTAGGCCCCGAGCCATGGAGCGCTTTAAAGATGGTCATTAACACCTTGAAGCGCACCCGAAAGGCCACAGGTAGCCAGTGCAGCTCGCGCAGGAGAGGTGTTACGTGGGACTGCCTTGTGGCTCCCATGACCACCCGCGCGGCTGCGTTCTGGACTAGCTGTAACCTCCGAGTGCACCTCAAGGGGAGCCCCATGTAGAGAGCGTTACAATAGTCCAGCCTAGATGTCACGAGTGCTTGAGTCACTGTGCGGAGGGCAGCCCGATCCAGTAAGGGGCGCAATTGGCGAATCAAGCGTACCTGGTAAAACGCCCCCCTGGCCACGGCTGCCACATGGTCCTCCATGGACAGCCGGGAATCCAGGAGGACACCCAAATTGCGCGCCCTCTCCACGGGGGCCAATATTTCGCCCCCAATGGCCAGTGTTGGACTTAACTGGCTGAACCGGGGTGCCAGAAACCACAGCCACTCGGTCTTGGCAGGGTTGAGCTTGAGTTTATTACTACCTATCCAGACCCGTACGGTCTCCAAACACCGGGACATCACCTCAACGGCATCGTTGGGGTGGTTTGGGATAGATATGTACAGCTGGGTGTCGTCAGCGTACAGATGGTATTCTACCCCAAAACCACGGATGATCTCGCCCAGCGGCTTCATATAGGTGTTGAACAGGAGGGGCGAGAGGATCGATCCCTGAGGAACCCCGCATATCAGGGGTCTCAGGGCCGACCTCTGCCCTCCTGCCAACACACATTGCGACCGACCAGAGAGGTAGGATGAGAACCACCGCAAAACAGTGCCTCTCACCCCCAACCCGCCCAGCCGGTGCAATAAGATACCATGGTCGATGGTATCAAAAGCCGCTGAGAGGTCTAATAGGTCCAGGAGAGAGGAACATCCTCTATCCCGAGCCCTCCAGAGATCATCCACCAACGCGACCAATGCTGTCTCGGTGCTGTGACCGGGATGGAAGCCGGACTGGCGCGGGTCTAGATAATCAATTTCCTCCAGGTTCCGAGGAAACTGTTGAGCCACCACACTCTCTACAGCCTTCGCTAAAAAGTGAAGGTTGGAGACCGGAGGGTAGTTATCCAATAATGCTGGGTCCAGGGAAGGCTTCTTGAGAAGGGGTCTCACCACTGCCTCTTTCAAGGTGGTAGGCAAATACCCCTCATTCAAGGAAGCGTTGACAATATCCTGGAGCCAGCCTCGCGTAACCTCCCAGGATGCCAGTACAAGCCAGGAGGGACACGGGTCCAATAAACATGTGGTGGCCTTGAGTCTCCTCGCCAACCTGTCCATATCCTCGGTAGTAACAAAGTCAAACTCCTCCCAAGATGTCAACTCAAGACCCGCATCGGACAATGTGACTGGGCTAGTTTCAGTGGAGGGCAACTTGCTCCGGATCCGAGCAATTTTATCCTGCAGGTATACACCAAATTCCTCTGCTGTACCCTGCAGCGGGGCTTCCCGCGGCCTCTGTTGAAGGAGGGAGCGGGTTACCCCAAACAAGGCGGCAGGGCGGTTCTCTATGGATGCTATAAGAGTGGCACAATACTCACGTTTGGCCACTCTAATCGCCACCAAGTAAGTCCTAATATAGGCTCTCACTAGTGTTCGGTCGGATTTGGACCGAGAGGATCTCCACCTACTCTCTAGGCGTCTCTTGCGGCATTTCATCTCCCTCAGCTCCTCAGAAAACCAAGGGGCCTGGGAGATTCGGCGCAGCGTGAGAGGCCGCAAGGGCGCGACTCGGTCCAAGGCCCCCGTGGCCGCACTATACCATGCGGCCACTAGGTCCTCAGTCAAGTCACGGGGCAGGGACACAGGCACTGGCCCAAGCTCCCTCTGGAACCTTTCCGGGTCCATCAGGTGCCTGGGGCGGAACCATCTTGAGCTCTCAGGTTCCGCCTCCCTGCGCTGGGGTGTGACAATTGGAAAGTCCAGCCGGAGGAGAGCGTAATCTGTCCATGACAAGGGTGTACTGACTAAATCCCCTATTCCCAGATCATTCCACTGACCCGAGATGAAAATTAGATCCAGGGTGTGTCCTCCCTCGTGAGTGGGGCCAAGAACTACTTGGGTCAGGTCCATGGCCATCATGGAGGCCACGAACTCCCGAGCTACCTCGGAGGTCTCGCCAGCAGATGGCAGGTTGAAATCCCCCATGACCAAAAGTCTGGGGGTATCAACCGCCATCCCGGCCACCACCTCCAGGAGCTCAGGCAGGGCTGCTGTTACATAGCGGGGAGCCAGGTATACAACCAGCATGCCCATCTGCCACCCGAGGCCCCACTTCACGAAGAGGGACTCACACCCGGTCGTCTGTGGTACAGTGGTCTCCCTCGGCTCGAGACCTTCCTTAACCATAATCGCCACCCCTAGGGCCCTAGGCTGATGAAAGGCACGGTAGCCTTGTGGGCACATTTCCACGAGGGGTAAACCACCCTCGTGGCCCAACCAGGTCTCCGTTATACCCACCAGGTCCGGGTCCCCCTCTGACACCAAGTCATGTATTAGGGGGGCTTTGTTCACCACGGACCTGGCGTTGCACAACATCAGCCGAGGGCCCCGGCTCTGTGAATCCTGCCCTCCTAGTCTGCGAAGGGAGCACCGAGGGTTGGAGCACCTGACCTCCCATGACATGCCTGTCACGGGAGACATTTCATTTGTGATCACAAGCCAGGCCTCTGGAAGCGAACAGCTTCCAAAGTTATCCGGCTTTAGGCAATCAGGAGCTGCTTAGGATCCCACAGCAAAAAGTATTTATAATTAAAAATTATTAATTTCTGATGCACCTCTGAGCGCCAAGGATTCACCCTCCCACCCCTAGTGCAGCACTGGCCCAGAGGACCCTTCTGGCCTGGTGAGGTGAGCTTTTGTCAGGCGTTCAGGGTTTCCACGCCAGGGCAGGTGAGTGTGGCTCAGATCAGACAAGGCAGAGGGAGTTGAAAAAGGTTTATTGAGCATAAACAAAGTGGTCCCTTAACACCAGTCAAGGCACGGAAACGAGAAGGGTAAAACAGCCCCCCTGTATGGCCCCCCCACATGGAGGGAACAGGAGGGACTGGGGGTGGGGCACAGAGGACAGCCCCCTTTGCTAGACCAGGGACCCAGCCTGGGACTAGGAGGGGCTGCGGGGCTTCTCCCCTACACTAAGGCGACGCAGGAATCCCACCAGGCTACAGACCTCCTTGGAGGTGGGGGACGAAGGGCTCTCTGGCCCCTTTGCTCGGAAGAGGGCGGGCAGGCAGAAGGTGCTGGGGGAGAGGGGGCCCTGGGTGGAGGCAGGGGAGGCAGGCAGGGCTGGGGGGCTGCTGAGCAAAGCCTTGAGGCTCTGGCTGAAGCCCCTGGCCTTCTTGCTGCGGCTGGGGGGGGCTGGGGAGGGGGGCCTGGGGGCCGCCTCCAGGGGCTCAGGGCAAGGGGACAGCACAGTGAGGGTGTGGCGCCGGTTGAGGTGCCGGGGCCTCTCCCGGGGGCTCGCTGCAGAGGGGCGAGGACCTCGCAGGGGGCGGCTGCGGCGGCCAGAGAAAGGAGCCCAGAGGGCAAGCCGGTCCAGGTCCACATCCTGCAGGCCGGGGTCTCGGGAGGAGCAGCTGGCAATGGAGCGCCGCTTCTGCTTCACCTGCTGCTGCTGCCTCCGCTGCTGCTCTCGGTGCATGGCGGCCTCCCGGGCCTGGTTCTCCTGCGGGGGTGGGGAGCCCAAGGAAGAGGTGAGAGAATGGCCCCCTCCTCAGCCTTTTCAGGCGGCCTCTGTGACCCACACTCCCTTGGCGGTGGGGAGGCAGTCACACCAAGGCCGGGGGACCAGCTAGACCTACCTCGATGGCCGTGAGGAAACGCTCCCCAAAGGCATGGAAGATGCCACAACACTCGGGCAAGCGGAAGGCCTCGGGATCTTCACAGAGGAAGTCGCAGAGCCTGGCTGTGGCCCACCGGAGGTCTTCCTGAGCGGCTTTCACGGCCACAAGTTCCAGCTGTGCCACGTGCAGGAAGGGCCTCATCTGGCCCTCCAAGCCCAGACCCTCCAGGTCCCCCTGAGCTCCCAAGAGACACTGCTCCAGGCTCTGCAATTCTGCCGCCACCTCCTGGCCATCGATCCTGCGAAGGAGAGCAGCCACCACGGGCAGGTTCTCAGGCAGGCGGCAGCAGAGCGGGCAGAATGGCCTTGCCCATCTCCTCGGCCCTGCAAGATGGGGCTGATCCCCCCCCCCCCCCGGGTCTCCTCCATTGCCTTCCTTACCGTGAAGCAGGGGCTGCGTGCTGGAGCTTCCGGGGAAAGCGCAGAAGGCCGGGGTCTTTCCTCTCAGCCTCCTGGAGAGGAGACAAAGGGGGCTCCAAAGGTGTCCCCCTCCCCCTGCTCCCACCCAAGCCCCTTCTTTGGCCCAGAAGGGTTTTCTCTAATACTTCTTTCAGCCCATCGTCTGGGCAGGGATTTGGAAATGGTTGAGCGCACGGGGCCTCTCCCATGAAAAGGGGCCCCACAGGACACCTCTCCTCCCCAGAGGACCTTTTTTAAAAAAGAGACCTGGCTGGGGGATGCATTTGAGCGATTGTCCACCTCCCCACCCACCACATTGAATCTGCCCGGAAACCCTCCTAAAGAGCCCGAGGCAGAGCCAGGCCAAGGCGTGGAAGGGGGTCCCTTTATGGCCAGGCCCCAGGGTCCTTCCACTTCACCCCTCAGAAAAGCTGCCCTGCAAACCATATTCCCCCTCCCCGGCAGAGGCAGATGAAGGTGGGCTCTTTGGCCCAACCCCACCAACCCCCTGGAGCAGCTTCTCAAGGCGGCCACAGCAGAGTCGCCCTGCCCCCTCCAGGGTTCCCCTTTGTGTTCCAATCTCTTCCCAGGGCTAAGGCTCCTCCCTCCCTCCCTCCCAACCCCCGGCCCAAATCCTCACCAAGGCCAGGAAATGAAGGAGGTCCATGCCCGGTTGGTTGCCCCTCGTGTCTGGCAACCTCAGGAGGGACGAGACATGAAAGCCGCAGGCAGACCCAGCATAGCCTCCCTGTAGGAGCGGAAGGAAGGGGGGGGGGTCAAAGGGAATCAAGTGCCTGCACTGCCCACCCTCAAGGGGCCTGAAGGCAGCCACAGAGCCTGGCCAGATGCCTCCCCCACTTGGGGCACCTGCCAGCTGCTTCCTCAGAGCCCCCAAGAGCCATGGCCCCCCAGGGCTGCTGTCCCAAGAGGAGCCCTGAGAAGTCACCTCATTCAGGTGGTTCCCCATCTCCAGCACCAGCCGAAGGAGGTCGTGAAGCTCTTCACAACTCAGCAGCTCTGTGGAAGGGAGGAGGTGAGCCGAGCAAGGGGGAGGGCAGCCTCTGCCCCAGAGGACCAAGCCCCCCTCCCGGCCTTCTGCAGAGGACCCCCCCGTGCCCCCTCCCCTCCCCAGATGATGGCCCCCAGCTTGGTCCCCACACAGAGGATGGAGGCCCCTCGCAGTTGCACCTCCTGGTCAAGGGGGGTGGGGTAGGGAGAAGAGAGCCAGGCTCCACATACCCAAGGCCGCCTCGGTCAGGGTCTGGATGGCCGACTGGAGGGTGCTGAGCTGGGGGAGCAGCTGCAGCTTCAGCACGAGGAGCTCCAGGCGACGGGCATACCTGGAAGACGAGAGGGGGGTGGGGGGGCTGTCCAGCAGTAGCTTTAGAATGGCACCCTCCATGCTCAGACCAGCCCCTCACCTGGGCACTTGGACGAGAAGCAGCGCGAAGACCTCGGCCTCCGAGAGGCGGCTCCGGTCACCCTGGAAAGACTCCAGCTTTTCCACCTTCCCAGGAGAAACAGCAATCATGAATCTGGCCAGTGGGCAAGAGCCCCTCCGCCCCTCGCCCCAGGGCCCCAGTCACCTCCTTCCCATCCGGAAGCATCTTAAAGAGCTCCAGCAGCTTCTCCGGCCCATAAGGGACTCCTCTGCCATGGCGGATATCGGCCACAATGTCTTCCACTGGCCTGGGGAGGGGGGAGGGAGAGCTTCCTCATGACGTGTCCCATCCCAAAGCCTGGGGCCCCTCTGCCCCTCCCCCTCACCTCTTGAACTGCTTGAGGAAGATGCCCAGATTCAGGATTTTCTTGGCATCCAAAAGGGAGGCCTAAAATGAGGGAGAGGTTGAGATGAGGAAGGGTGGCTGCTTTTGCTCTCTTGGAAAGAGCTTGGCAGCCCTTCTTATTTATTTATTTATATTTATATCCCGCCCTTCTCCACAGAGGACCCAGGGCGGCGCACAGGAATTTAAAAACATACAAAGATACAAAAAATAAATACATAATTTAAAATATATTAAACTATCCTAATCCTATGCTAAAACCAAATTTTAAAATGCCCAATTTAAAACTTTCTAAAACTTTCTTGAATGCCACCTTTGGCAGGGATTCCCCACTTCCCCCGTTGCCCTGCAGACCAGACCCCCTGGCAGTAGACAAGAGGAGGAGGAGGAGCCCTGGAGGGTTGGGGGGTGGGGGGGGGGAGAGAGAGGGGGAGAATCTTCCAGCTTGATCTGATTGATCTAGAACTCATTTTGCCCTCCAGGTGTTGCTCCCATTGGTGGCATCAAAACCCAGGTGAATAAATAAAAAAGCCACGAATAGCAGCCACCCAGAGACCCTCCGGCCATTCGCTCTTTTCAGCCAGAAAGACACAGCTTTGGAAGTGGAGGAACTATCAGGCCTTACTTCCATCTTCCTTGGAACAAGCAACTCACAAGAAAACTGCACTGCTTTCACCCTGCTGAGCACACTCTGCTCAGTTAGGGGGCCCAGGCTGGGGGGGGGGGGCTGCACCCACCCCCCCAGAGCGGCACTAAGCGTGTTGTGTAAATGTGGCCATGTGGACAATCAGGGAGCCAGTCCTATGAGGGCAGCAATGGAAAAGTCTCCCCAATGCTGGATGGCCCCTGACCCCCCACCCCCTCAGCAGCAGCAGCCCCCCCCCCCCCCCCGCTCTTCAACGCCAAGACCTTCTTGAGCGCAACCCGGGTGGCTCTGGAGCAAAGAAGCCTTCATCCAGGGGGCTGACCCACAGTTAGCATTCCACACTAGGGAAGTCACTCCGATTCCCCTAAGCTCGGAGGAGTTGGGTGAGCTTCCAGGGCTCAGTGGGCTCTACCTGGCAAAACTCTTCTGAGGACAAAAGAGCCCCCCCCCACCCCCACCTAAAGAAGGGCCGCAACGAAAGGCCAGGCGGGAGAGAAGCGAAGGGCTGCCTAGCAAGGCTGCGCCACGGGGCTCTTGCCTCGAGTCCATCGGGGGCCACGGGGCTCTTCTCGCAAGAAGCTGAAGGACGGGGGGGGGGGGGGATTCTTCCTGCTTCTTTCGGCCCTCACCTGCTCCGTCAAGGGGAAGGCTCGGAGGCCGCTGCCGGCCGGCTCCGGCCGCTGCCCGAAGAGTTCCTCCAGCAGACGCCAGTCGGGCGTCCAGTCGCCGCGCCGTCGCGCCGCCGTCCAGAGGTTGGGGCGCCCGTGGATGCGCTCCGCCGGAATGGCCTCCCAGTTGAAGTTCCGGAGACGGACCGGGCGCCGCGCGGAGGGCTCCTCGGCCGTCCCCTCGCAGGGCGCGGCCTCCACCAGGCTCACGGCCGGCGGAAGGGGCGGCGGTGGCGGCAAGGAAGGACCCGCGGGGGAAGTGCGGGTAGAAGAAGCGGACGACGTCGGCGGTCCCGGCCGCGTCCACTCCTCCGGCGAGGCGGCGGCGGGGGACGCGCCCTCGAGAGTCACCATTGCCGGCAGGGGCGGGGGTGGGACGCGGGGGCGAGAGAGTCCGGCGCGCCTTTGGGCCGTCCCCTCGGGGCCAGCGGAGAGCCGGCGTGGCGCTCAGGCGAAGGGCCGCGGCGGAAGAGGCGCTCCCGTTCCTCTGCCACGCCGCCCTCGAAGCGCAGAGGTGACCCGGAGCCGCCTTCGGGGCGCGCCAGCCCCTACCCGGGGAGGTGAGGCGAGGGGGGTGGTTCCCGCGGGGGGCTGCGCGTCCGAGGGCGCGGGAGCCTCTTGAGGCGGATGGGCTCGCGGGGAGGGCCGCGCCCACTCTTTCTTCGAGGGGACGTCCGGCGGAAGCGGCGGGCGAAGTTCGGGCTTCTCTCGGGGCGGCGGCGGCGGCGGCGGCGGCGGCATCTCCCTCCTTCCCTCGCTTGGCTGGCTCCGGGGACGCTCAGCCCGCCGGCCCCGGCTGCGCCGTTGGCCTGGCCGACACCAAATTCGCCGTCCTTCCTGGCCTCTGCTCTGAGGGTCAGTTTCCGGCCTGCCTGGCCCAGCTGCTGCCCTCCCCCGGAGCCCGCTCACACCTCCGGCCAAGCGAGCGTCTTCCCCGGGGCTTGGCCGGCGAGCAAGGCCCAAGGCTTCCCTAAGGCCGGCAGCGGCCGAGGGACCCCGCGGAGAGGCAGTTGGAGGAGCGGCCCCTCCGGTGGGGTGTATGGGTGGCCGGCTAGGCCGCTTTCTCTGCCGCTCGAGGCGCCTCTCGCCCGCAGGACAGCAGGACGGGGGCCTTGGAGGAGGGAGGGAAAGCAGCTGCTGCTTCAGAGGAAGGTAGCGGGCAGCCCATTCGTACTTTCATTTCCCCGTGGGGGCGCCTGCGTGCGGTCCGTTGTATTTTACTGGTGCTCTTAGGTTGCCCGATTCTCCTGCTGTTCCTAAATGAAGTGAATCGCATTCACCCAGGAAGGCTTTGCGCAAACGGGCGGAAGGTTGACTGCTCTGTATTGTGAGTGGAATCAATATGGAGAAAAAAAGCACATGCAAAATTGAAGGGATTCAGGAATTGCACCCAGGAAAGCAAGGTGCGATGTTTGACATCTTGATGGAGAAGCACAGAGGAGGCTTTTGGTGACCTTAGAAATGTGTTAGCCTTTAGGTAACAATGCTTGGACTGAGAGGTGAATAGAGTAAACAATATTTGGGATGTTTGGAATTTTTAAAGTGGTGTATAGCGGAAGTCAGGGGGGTGGGACTGAGTGGGAGCTGGGGGTGGGCTAGGGTGGAGGGTGGGGAAATATAGGTGGATAAGTAACATAGAGATGGGAATAGTGGGACATGGTTATACTATGATGTATACATGTTGAATTAAGTTAGAAGATGGTGTTAAGGAGAGATTGATGTATTTTACACTAAACTTATATCATGTCTGTTGGGAGGCGAGGGGGTATAATATTTAATATCTGAATGAGAATTTTATTTTAAGATGGGGGAGGTGAGGGGTATATTTTTTGTACGTGATTTATATTATATGTGGGGGGGGGGGAAAGGGGGGAAATTGTTTGAATAAAACTTTTGCAATAAAAAAAAAAGAAATGTGTTAGTTATAAATGGGCGCTTCTCCGTGTGCTGTGTCCTGTTTTGGCTAAGAATCTGGTATGCAGTACAGGTTAAATTTCTGACGCAAACAGGAATTTGGATCTGAAGATAATTGTAAAGAAAAGTTAGGTTTAACACAGAAAAGGGGAGGTGTCCTCCCACACATCAACCATTAAAATCCACAAGTAGATGAATTTGTGCACTTTGTTCATTAAAAGGAGATGGTGAAATGTTGTGCCGCGTGTTGTGAAGCACGAGTGTTGTGAGAAGCGAAGGGCTGCAGTTAACCGCTGAATGCTGGGGATTTTGGGCTGTGCTGCTCAAGGAAGGGATGGACTGCGTGGAGGCCAAAGTGACTGGCTTCTGGGCGAGGGTGAATGAGGATGAAATCCCAAAACACACACTGGGAGGTGGCCCTGGTTGCACTAGAGACTAGACTCCTAGGGCTGGAGGGCACCTTGGAGGTCAACTAGTCCAATACCCTGCTCAAGCAGGATTCCCTCAACCATGCTGGGTGGCTGTCCAGTCTCCTCTTAAAACCTGCAGGGTTGGACGGACTGTTCTCCCCGACAGAAACGCCTCAGTCCCAAATTAGGTCTCTCCTTGACTGGTTCCCATCCATTGCTTCTTGTCCCGCCCTCAGGGGCCTTGTAGAATAAACCAGTTCTCTAAAAAGACATCCAGTCAAAGGGAACTTACAAAGTCGTTCTTCGCAGCAGTCAGAACAAGGGTGGTTTGCAAGGTGGGGGTGGGGGGATAAATGGAGGGCACTGCAGTTGCGCCCCCTTATTATTAAATTACGTCCGATTTCTTTAGCTTGCTCTCTTCCTTTTCACCCACCCAGAAGGAAACTCTGGGATTGAGACCCAGGGACTTTAGGATTAACAATCCACTTTTCCACCCCAGTCCTCATTGACTGAAGAAGTAAAATAAAAAGCCTCTTGAACGTGGGCTAAATACGCCAGAATAGAAGCAGGATTCTTCTTGGGAAAGAGAAAGGGGGGAGGGGGACAGAGGGGGAGCTCTATTCTGATCCTGCAGGACGAAGACTTACAGGGTTGTTGGCTGCAATCAGTGAGGCTGCAATGGGGGACTGAAAGGGAAACCGCTGTTGTGCTTATACACACACACACAGCCCTGGATCTGCTCTGGGAGGTTTCAGGGTGTCCTTTATGATCAACCCGCCCTCCTTGGGTTGTGGCCCCAGGGAGGGCAGCAGAGCAGGATCTCAGCCTGGCACTCTGCCAAGGCAGCCCAGGGCAGTTTGCCTCCTGTTGCAGCTGCAGCCCATGGCTGGCAATGCCCGCTATAGAGACCACCTCAAGCAAAGAGGGGGACTCCGTGCGCCACTTGAGAACTGCCCCTCCCCCCTGGCAGCTGGGAGTCAGGCTCCGACAGGAACACTCTTGCCCCCCCCCCTCCCGAATGTCCTGGCCGGCTGTAAAACAACTGGGGGGGGGGGGCAGAGGGCTTAGCCAAGGGGCGCCCCCCCCCCACAGCAGGCAGGACTGGGAGCTCTGAGAACCTGCTTCGGCCAAGGGAAGCCCTGGGCTCGTAAAGAGACTTCTGCAGCCATTTGGTACCATTTATTGGGGAATCTTTACAGAGGTGGGGGCTGGAGTGTCGGCCGGGGCCGGCTGGGTGGAAGGCCGGAGTTTGCCGCCTGCAGCCCCCACAGGGAACACAATATAGGACACTGGCCATGATGAACGCACACACCACACGCACGCACGCACGCACCCTCCCCAGAGGCTGGAGCCAGGAAGTGTTTGGTCCCTGGCCCCCAAAACAGGGGGCCAATCTCATCTCGGGCTCTTCACCCCCAGAGCAGCCCCTGCAGGTCCAACGCCACCAAACCATAGCTGCCTTCCTTGAAGGTGTGGGGCAGGATCGAGAGAGCGTTCCCCAGGGAGAATGGGCTAAGGGGAGGAGGCCCAAGGCCAGCGATGGCCAGCCAGGAGTGGCTGGGATCGGATTGGGCCTGGCCCCCAGCAGAGACCCTTGACTCGGGGCGCCCTTCCCCCCACCCTCAGAGTAAGAAAGTGCTTGTTGCTTCCGGGTATTGCGGAGGGACGGGGCGGCTCGGCGGCTCCAGCTCCCCCACCCCCCGAAATGGGAAGGTACTTCACTCAGCCCCCGAAGGGCACCAGAGAGGAGGGCGCCCCACGGCAGGGTCCTCCCTCCGAGTCCAAGTCCGTGAAGGGCGGGAGGAGCATGGGGGGTGGAAGACCCCTGCTCACTGCTCCTCCAGCCAGGAGGGCTTGTCGGCCCCGGGGCTCTTGAGCTTGATGTTGAACTGTTTCAAGGTCTGCTCCAGCTGCTGCTGGTTGCCAGCGAAGTAGGCCGAGATGGCGTTGTGGAAGAGGAGGAGCTGCTTGTGCATCACCTTCACCTGGGAGGGGGAAGGGGAGGCAGGTCACCCTTGGTCAGAGCCGCCCCTCCCCCCCCTCCGCCAGCCAGGCTCACCTTGTTCTCTTCCAGGAACTTCAGCTTGACGGCCACGTCTGCCCGCAGCTTCTCGTACTTGGCACGGTGGGCCTGGAAGTTGGCCTGGGCGGCATCCAAGCGGCAGAGCGTGCTGGCATCCCTCGGCCCCAGGCTGAGCTCCTCCAGGTCTGTGCGGTAAGCGTCGTACTCCAGCCTGCACCAGGGGAGGGTTGTGTGGTGGGTCAGAGGGGCCGTGGCAGCCCCGCCCGCCCGCCCCCTTTCCCCCGGGGAGGACCCACCTGGCCGTCTCGTACTGCTTGACGGTCATGAGGGTGTCCTCCATGGTTTTGTTGACGAGGGTGTTGATGCTGGAGACAAAGAAGTTGACGGCTCCCAGCAGGGTCTCCCCGTTCTTGCACAGCAGCTTCTGAGTCTCGGCGTTGTATCCGAACTCCTCCTGCGATGGGGAGGAGAATGAAGGAGGCTCCTCCCCCACCTGGGACCCCCCACCTCCCCCGCCAGGGAAGGGAAGGGAAGCTGCGCCTGCTCTGTCTGACAAGGAGGGCTGCCCCCTGCTTTACGATGGGAGGGGGGGAGGAAGCCGACCTCCTCCTCCTCCCAGAGTGTCTTTTAGCCCTCCCCCCTTGCACATCCACCCCAGCCATGCCCTTCCCCAGGCCTCATCTCCATGCTGGAAGCCTGGCTCTGCCCTCGCTGGGAGATGCCACTTGGGGGGGGGGGGGGTAGAAGAGCCCACCGGCTGCCTCCTCCTCCTCCTCCTGGGAACAGCAGCTCCCTCACCCTCCCTGCAGCTGTCCCCACCTGAGGGTCCCGTGGGATGCCCCTCTTCCACGGGCAGCCTCCCCAGAGCAAGTGCCCCCCTCCCAGGGCCAAAAGCTCCACTCCCGTCCCAGCAGGGACTGAGTATGCCTTCTGAAAGGCCACAAGCCGGGGGGGGAGGGAGGTGCGCTCACCTGGAGCTCCGGGGACTTCTGGCTGAGGTCCGAGAAGGCGTCCGCCAGGGCGTGCTGCGTCTGGACGAGGCTGTAGAAGTGGTTGGTGAGGGCCCGTGCCAGGCCCAGCAGGGACTCGTACTTGCGCTTGGTGTCACGCAGCAGCTCGATCTGGGTCTCCAGCTCCAGGTCGACGGTCCGCGAGCCGCGCCCAAAGCGCTCCGACAGCAGCTGCTTGGTACACTGAGCGGGTGGGGAAGAGCAGAGAAGAGGTTGGCCTTCGGGAAAGGGTCTCCCGCCCTTCTTGGCCCGGTGACTCCGAGAAGAGCCTGCCCTGAAAGCCACCAGAAAGAGGAAGGGCACTTTCCCCTGGCACGGAGGGGGCCGCCTCAGAGGAAAGGGGGCTGCAGGAGGGCAACACCCCGACCACGAGAGCGACCCCACAGCCAACACAGGGCGGCTGCCTGGGCAGAGTCCTTCCGCCCAAAGTCCCCACAGGCATCCAGGGAAGCCCCTCGCATAGCCCCACAGAGCCCAGGGGTTGTGTGAGGATGGTCTTTGAAGATTTTAGCTCTGCCTTTAACACAATACTTCCCCATGGACCTAAAGTGTCTAAAGTTACGGATCTTGGGCTTCCTTCTAAAACTTGCCTTTGGGTTATGGATTTCCCGTCTGGCCGCTCTCAGATTGGGTAATCCTATCTCTTCAGCCCTGATTCTTAACACTGGCACACCACAGGGTTGCACGTTGAGTCCCTTACTCCATGCTCTTTATGTACACGGCTGCATTCCCACTCACACTAGTAATGCTATTACTAAATCTGCAGGTGATACAACAATAGTGGGACTCATCTGGGGGGGGGGGAGCGAAGGGGGGATGAGTCTGCCTACCAAGAGGAGGTGGACCGGTTGCTTCCACGGTGTGGAGACAATAACTTGGTCCTTAACACCAACAAGACCAAGGAGCTTATAATGGACCTCAGAAGGAACAGATCAGACATCCAGCCCTTGCTTACCGATGGAGACCGAGTGGAGCAAGTGGCCAGTTTTAAGTTTCTGGGTACTATCCTGAAAGAGGACCTGACGTGGGGCAACTCACATTGTGGCCTCTGGTCAAAAGGGCCCAGCAGAGATGATGCTACCTGAGGCTTCTCGGGAAACAACACCTGAATGGGAAACTGCTGGTGACCTTCCATCGCTGCACCAAAGAGTGTGTGCTAACCAACTGGCCCCGTGTTTGGTTTGCCAATTGGACAGTGGAAGATACTGTCCTAACAAGGAGAAGGGCGGGGTATAAATTCCAGAGGGTCAACGTTATTGCCCAGAGGATCGTGATTGCCCCCTCCCATCTTTGGAAGAGCTTCACAGTTCCCGCTGCCTTCAGAAAGTTCAAAACATTCTTAAAGATCCGTCTCATCCTGGGCACCCTTTTTTTCAAACTATTGCCATCTGGCAGACGGTACAGGACAATAAAAACAAGGACAAATATGCTGAAAAACAGCTTCTATGCCAGGGCAGTAACTATATTGCATTCTACTGTAGAGTGCATTATTAATGCAGTATCAGGGGTGTTCAATGCAATTGTATAGAACATGGAGGATGAGTGTTTGTGCTTTATTTTTATAGTTATAATGTACTCTGAAGATGACATTTAATTTCATTGTATGAGGTGCAATGACCATAAAGTAAAGTAAACTCTCCCCATCAGCTGTCATAGGCCAACTCATCTTGGAGATGGTCCACGGGGGCTACAAGAGCCAGTGGTAGCCATGCAATGCCCGGGGCCCCATTCAATGCCTCCCCCCATTCCCAAGGGGCCTTACTTTGTAGGTGTTGATGCCCCATTTTCTGACAATGTCAAACTTCTCCACGGCCACTCCTCGTGTGGCAGCCGCCGCCGCCGCTGCCTCCTCCCCTGTCATGGATGGGTTAGGGTGGGGCTGGTGCAAGTTGGAGCCTGCAGTTGGCAAGAAAGGATGCCCACCAGAAAGACGGCGACCCCTTTCCCCCCCGTCTCACACATTTCCCCACAGATTTCCCCCTCTCCCCCTGCCCCACGCAGGACAATACCTGTGGCCATGGGAGCCTGGCTGGCTATGCGGCTGGCAGCTGAAGGGCTGGGGGAGATGAGTGGTCCTCGAGGTGAGTGAGATGGAACGAGGGAGCCTGAAATGGGGGGGAGGGGAGCCGTACCGGGGGGGGGGGGGGCGAGAGAACACAAGTGTGGGGGAGGGGTGATGAGCGTGACACATGGCCAAGGAGATGAGGAGGCAAGATGGGAGGTGGCATACCGAAGGAGCAATGAGACAGTGAGACACACCCCCCCCCCAGGCGCCCACCTCCCTCTCGCCTCAAATGGAGCTCTGGGGAGACAGATATGGCTGCCTGTGCAGGGGAGGGGGCTTCCGGCAAGCCCGGCTGGCATAAAACATAAAATTTTAAATTCAAATTTTTATTCATTTTAATCAGGGTTGGTTGGGTTTTTTCACTTTTAGGCCAAAGTTTAATATGTCTTTTAAAAACTTTGTAAGCTTTTATATATTTGTTTTTATTCTGGCTGTGCACCGCCCTGAGTCCTTCGGGTGGTACAAAAAACCAATAAAACTCAAACTCCAAGCACTCTCCAACCCCCCCCCCCCCCCCCGGCTGAGAAAGCTAGGCAATGGCCAGGCAGCCCCCCCTCCCCCACCCAGCAGCCCCATCAGTCCCTGCAAATGCTGACCTTTGATCATACTGGTGGGGCCGATGCCCTCGGCCGTTCCCCCATAACCTCCAGAGACAATGCTGGTCTCGTTCAAGTTGGGCCCCGACACCATCACTTGCTGCAGGTCCTAAGGAAGGGGGGAAGGGGGAGGAATCAAACTGCCAGCTGTTTCCCCAACAGGGCTGCCAGGTGCAAAGAACTCCAGCCGACACAAGGTGGCGCCTTTCTGGCTGCTGGCCTGTAGACCGGAATCTGGCCACTGGCTGCAAAACTGCCAAGCTTTAGGAAGGGCCCCCTTTCCTCAGCCACTCTCCGCCCCCCCACCCCCACCCGGGCCCCTCAGCCGGCCTTTTCCCAGGCCTTGGGCCCGCGAGACTTCTCAGGGCCCAAAGCTATCAGGTGGGAGGGCACGCGGCAGTGTTCTCCTACAGTCAGCACAGGAGCGGCCCCGAGGGAGCACCTAGTCCGGCCTCTGCTCAGGGTTCGGTCTACCAGGGGAGGATTCTCCAAAGGGCCTCCTGCAGAGCACGAGACAGTAGAGCCCCGCCTCTTGACCAGGAATTCTGCACCCTGAACCCTTGACCCCCTGCTTCCCCCTCCCCCCCCCCCAGCCTCTCTGATAAGAGGGCAACCGGCCTTCCCAACAGCGAGAGCAATTAATCCGTGGAACCATTTGCCTTCAGAAGCTGTGGGGGCTCCACCAGTGGAGGTTTTAAAGAAGAGGCTGGACAACCACCTGTCTGAAATGATATGATAGGGCAGTGATGGCGAACCTGTGGCACAGGTGGCACGCGGAACCCTTTCTTAGGGCACGCAAGGTATTGCCCTGTCAGCTCCAGCGCATGGGTCCGCTGGCCAGCTGATTTAAGCCTCCTTTTGAGACCATTTGTCGCCCTCTGGAGGCTTCGGTGAAGCTCCTGAAGCCTCTGGAGGTGGGGAGGAGAGGCAGTTTTCACCCTCCCCAGACTCCTAGAAAGCCTCTGGAGCCTGGGGAGGGTGAAAAAAGTGCGCCAAAAGCAGGGGGCCATGCACATTACATGACCCCCCCTGCGCTCCCCCCGCTTTTGGCACGCGAGCCAAAAAAGGTTAGCCATCACTGTGATAGGGTCTCCTGCTTGAACAGGGGGTCAGACTAGAAGACCTGCAAGGTCCCTTCCAGCTCTGTTATTCCATGTTCTACCTTCTGTTTGGGAGCCTCTAGGAAAGGCGAAAGGCCCACTTCTGTGCCCGCCTGGGCCACTGGCTCCTGGATCTGGCCCAAGCCCCCATCCCTGAATGGCTTCTGGGCAGCCAGAGGGCCCCCTTGCTCTTCTGCTTGGCAAACCTTCAGATAGTGGAAGGCTGAGATCAAAGAGAAGCAACCTGGAGGGCTTCCATTGGGGTCCTTGGCCCTCCCACCCACCGTGTGGGACTGCCCAGGGCTCCGAAGGAGGGGGGTGGGGGGTGGGCCGTTCCCTGCCCCCCTTCCACCTAAACCCGCTCTCCCTAGGGGAAAGGGCCCGGGATCTCCTCCCCCTCCCGCTCTCCCATACCTGCTCCAAGCCGTCGTCATCGGCCAAGCGCCTGGAGTCTCCGTTGCCGTGGATGGGGATCTCCATGGTGGCTGCCTTGCTCATCGGTCCTTCGCTCATGCTGGGTGCCTGGGGGGCAACGGGCGGGGGGGGGGGGGCTTGAGGGGCTCGGCCTCGGCCCCCTCCCCGTCTCCTCCGCGGGGGACGTGGCGGCGGCGGCTCCTCCTAGGGAGCTGAGCCCAGGGCGGGTGCGGTGCTGCAGCCCCCGGGGAGCCGCGGGTAAAGGGAGAGGTCGGGGGGGGGGGGAAGCGGCGGCCGAAGACCCCTCCCCAGTCCCCTCCCCTCTCCCGCCGGCCCCAGCCAGCCTTTCTCGGCGTCGCCAGCGGGAGCCGTGGGCTTCGGACTTCGGTCCAAATCGAGCCCCGGTTTCCGCGGCGGAGGGGCCTCCCGACCCCCGCGGACGCCCCCACCGCCCGCCCCGCGAGAGCGGCTGCCAGGGCAGCCAAGGCAAGGAGCCGCCCCGCTCGGCCAAGAGCCGCGACGAAGAAGGCCAGACGCGGCCAGGAGCCCCGCCCGCCCCAGGAGTCCGCACACCGCCCCCCGCGGCCCGGCGTCGGAGGGAGCCGGTGGCGCCGCTCACCCGCTGCGGGCCGGCCCCGGGGGCTCCGGCGTCGGTCGGGCGCGCGTCGGCCCCAGCGCAGGCAGACCGGAAGCGGCGTCGTGGGGCGGAAGTGGCGTCACGGGGAGCGGAGGGAGGGAGGGAAGGGAGCGCCCGGCCTGCATGGAGGACCCCTCGCCGGAGACGCAGCAGCTGCGCAGCGTGAGCCGCTCCCCCTCCCCCAACCCCGCGCCCCCCCTCCCTCCCCCCCTCCCCCCCCCTCCCCCCCCCGGGCGTCCGGCTGAAGCTTTGCTGTCGTTGCAGCTGCGGGACTTCCTGCTGGTCTACAACCGGATGACGGAGCTCTGCTTCCAGCGCTGCGTGGCCGACCTCAACTACCGCGCCCTCACCCGCCAGGAGGTGAGGCCGGCGGGGGAGAGGAGGGTGCCTGGGCGGGGGCGGAGGGGGGGCCAGGCCGGGGGTGGCGGCGGTGGGAGCCAGCCCCTCCCTGCCCCTCCTTCTCCCCCCCCCCCTCTCTCTCTCCCGCAGGAGGCCTGCCTGGACGGCTGCGCCGGGAAGCTGGTGCGCTCCAACCACCGCCTGATGGCCGCCTACGTGCAGCTGATGCCCTCCCTAGTGCAGCGCAGGATCACCGACTACGAGGCCGCCGGACGCGACCCCGCGCCTCCCGCCGCCCTCCCGCCGCCCGCCGCCTCCTGACCCGCCTCGCCCGTCTTGGGAGGGGCGCTCGGAGTCCCCGAAGAGCCTTCCTCCGGGGAGCCCCGCGGGCGCAGCTCTCATTCCAGCCAGGGCCTCCTGCGGAGGAGAAGCATGGCGGCTGCAGGAGGGCGGCCAGAGACGTTTCCCAAGGCCCGGCCGAGGGGTTTCCGTGACCGGGAAGCGTCCTGGTCCAGGCGGAGGCCGTTGGAACCCAGCCTTCAAAGCTCTTGGCTGGCCCGCACCCCTGCTCACCAGGGGCGCTTTCCCAAGCCGAGGTGGAGGCCAGAGCCTAAACCGTTCCTACCTGGAGGATCCTGGCCGAGGACCATGCCTGGCCCTGGACTGGGTACTTGAAGGAGGACTCTTGACCAGCTAGAATTGGCGCAGGTGGATTGGTTGTCCTAAAGGCTGCCTCGGGCAGACTTGCTTCTTCAAAATGGCTGAGGAAGCCCCCATACCTGCTCCCAGAGATCACATTTATATCGCCGCCCTGGGTCCTTTGTGGAGAAGGGCAGGATATAAATGTGATTAAAATAATAATAATAAAAAAGTGTTGCTACTCCATTGCGCAGCGGAGCTTAATTGCTTATGCTTAAGTGAGCGTTAAGCAAGGCCTGGCCTGGCCTGGCCTGAGCCACAGCGCTGCACTTGCT
This sequence comes from Rhabdophis nuchalis, assembly GCA_039707465.1. Lineage (NCBI taxonomy): Eukaryota > Metazoa > Chordata > Lepidosauria > Squamata > Natricidae > Rhabdophis > Rhabdophis nuchalis. Next base: position 68,031,922 of record CM077649.1, read on the forward strand.
TCAAATGCAACAGGGAGGGCCTGTGGGCTGGTGGTTGTTCAGGGCGCCGTGAGATCATTGCTTTGAGGCTGGCGGCAGCAGCGGGACCCAGACCCTTCTCCCTCACTTGGCATGTCGGATGTGATGGAAGCCCCCCACCACCACACAGCATTCCTGCTAGAAGAGCTCCAGAGTGATCCTGGGAATCCAGAGAGGTGAGGTGCTCCCTTAGATCTGTTCAAGTAGAGGCTTTCACAGCAGGGAGCCTGAACATATCTAGGAAAGGTGACCCCTTAATGTAACCATGTTCAACCTCTGGGAACCTTCTTTTTGAGCTGGTAACATCCTTGCTTCTGGTAACCATATAGTTTCGGGGACGATGGTGGAAAAGTGTCTTCCCACTGCTTTTTTCTAGTCTGGTCTAATGGCGAGGCCTGGGACACAATTGGTTGGATTGGATATTTTTATTACATGTTAAATTCAGTAATTTAATTACCTCATTTTCGGGATGCACACTGTCCTTGGAATTCTACTGCAATTACAGAGTCTTGTTTTTTGGATTGTATTAAATGATGAAAGAGAAACCAATACAGTTTCTGAGTCTATTAACCCATCTCATTTGACAAGAACCTCATGCTTTGTGTATAGAAACATTGACCAGTTGTGGGATTTATCCCTTGAGATCAGCACCTGGCTTATTGGTTACACAGTTCACCTTTATAGATGATGAGGGGTATCTACCTGTGGGGAGAGGAGGGCACTATATGCCATCTGGGATGCACAATCCAAAGATCTTCACTTCCACAGGTCATGGAGGAACCATGCAAGACGGAAAGGTTGTTGTCCTTTTGCCAGTTTACATAAAACGTGAACATGTTTGTACTGTGGAACACGGTGCATGAATAAGGCGTTGAAGGTGGGTTGCTAAATGCAGCAAGAACCCCTACAGCAGTGGTTCTCAACCTGTGGGACGGGACCCCTTTGTTGGTCGAACGACCCTTTCATAGGGGTCGCCTAAGACCATCAGAAAACACATTTTGGATGGTCTTAGGAACCGAGGTTCCTTTTATGGTTGGGGGTCACCGCAACATGAGGAATTGTATAAAAGGGTCATGGCATTAGGAAGGTTGGAGACCCCTGCCCTAGAGTGAATGTCCAGGTGGGGATTTGATATATGTAGGGGAACTTGTAATGCTTGTCATGTCCTGTTAGAGATGTGAATACACCTGTATTTTTCTGGATGGGATGTTTGACAGGGAAAATGGAATACATTTATAAGACTTATACACCCTGTCATCTCACCCCAGGTATTCTGGATGGGATACAAGGAATACACAAACAACTAGTATAAACAGCCCCCCCCCCCCAAAACCTAAAAAAAAACCTAAGGTGTTTTTTTTTAATTGAAAAAGTTTTATACAAACAGGTTTCCCCCCCCTTTTCCCCCCCTAACATATAATATAAATCACATACAAGTACTGTACCCCCTCCCCTCCCCCGTCCTAAAATAAGTTTCTCATTCAAATACTGTACCCCCTCTCCTCCCAACAATCATAATATAAATTTCTCTTAAAGTAACAATATCCCATTAACCCCATCTTCTAGATTAATTAAACATATATAAATCATAATATAAATTTCTCTTAAAGTAACAATATCCCATTAATCCCATCTTCTAAATTAATTATACATATATAATTCCCCACCCTCCACCCTAACCCTCCCCCACCTCCCCTTCAAACCCACCCCCCTGACTTCCACTATACACCACTCTAATAATTCCAAACAACCCATATATTATTTACTCTGTTCACGTTGTATCCCTTGCTTATCACCCTATCAATCTAGACATTCTTACCTAAAGGCTACATGATACTTCCTAGTCTGGTATTTATTCTGTATATAATCAATCCTTTTTGCCCATTCCTGTGTATAATTCTCCTGTTTCTGATCTTTTAAGAAAGCTGAATTTTTTGCCATTTCCGCAAACCCCGCCACTTTCTGAATCCATTGGTCAATCGTGGGTAAAAAATCTTTTTTCCAGTGCTGAGCAATCAACAACCTCGCTGCTGTAAAACCTTCCGGGGTGTTTCGCAAGGGGCTCTCTCCTGAAATCCTGAGGAGTTTGGAGTGTCCAAGGCGGTTTCGATCTTTTAAAAAACGCCTCTACAGGCTCCTGGTTCTGCCCGCGGCAACCCGGAAGCTCCAGGGGTCTTGTTTCTAAAGCCACCCTCGCCTCGGGCTGGAGGCCCAGAAGGCAGGGAGTGGGAGGGGCCGTCGGCCAGTCCCGCCCGCGAGGAAGGGTGGGCGGGCCGTTGGGGCCCCTAGCGACGCCGCGCGCGACCCTAGCAACGTGGGCCCAGGCGCCATGGAACCGCCCGGCGCCCAGCCGCCCGTCCCGGGGCTCCCCGAAGTGCAGCCCTCGGAGCCCGGCGGAGCCTCCCCGCGGCAGCCGGACCCGGCTTGGGCGCGCTCCCTCCGGCGGCGCCTGGCCACACAGTTGCGGGAGGCGGGCCGGGCGGAGCCGCGGGAGGTGGAGGCGCTGCTGGCCGAGCTGCTGGCCGTGTGCCGGGAGGTGCTGCGGGCTGGAGGACGGCGCGCCTGGCTGCAGCTGCTGGAAGCGCTACAGCTCTGCGCGCCCTTCCGCGGGCTGCTCTCCGGGCGCGCCCCGCTGCCTGCCTACCTGCGCGCCCTGCGCTACCAGGCCTGCGGGAGCCGAGCGCTGCTGGCCGACCTGGACCTGTGGGGGGCGCTGCGGCGGGCCTTCCCCCGCGAGTGCACGGCGGTGCGAGACGACCCCGGGGTCCCCTGGCCCCTGGCCCTGGCCGCCGAGGCTCGCCGCCTGCCTGCCGCCCCGGAGCCGGCCTTCGCCGGGCTGCCCTGCCCCTTCCGCGCCGCCTTGGACGCCCCCGCCGCCGGCCTGCTGCAACCGCGCCCCGTCTCCCTGCCGGAGCTGCAACACTGCGTGGGGCAGGTGGGCGGCCGGGTGGCCCGTCGGGAAGCCCCCTGGGCGGGCGGGCTCGGCATGCTGCCCCTGGCCCTGGCCGCCGCCCTGCCCGTGGACTTCGTCTGCGCTGCCCGGTGAGCCCCGCCGGAGGGTGGGAGCCTAAGCGAGGGAGCGAGGCCGGCAGGGGGGACCGGCTGAGCCGCTGACCCCCGCTCCCACCCCTGCCGCAGCCCGTCTCTGGAGTCCGCCGCGGTCGCCAGCCCCGCACCGGCCCCCGGGACCCCAGCCGCGGCGCCCCCGGCGGACAGACAGGCCCCGATGAGCGGGCTTCAGGTAGCCGAAGTGCTCTCCGGGAGATACCACGCTGGGGAAATCCGCTTCTTCTACCTGAACACGGCTCCGAACCGGCATTTCAGGTACCGCGTGGCGCCCGAGCCTTTGGCAGCCCCTGCCCGCCGGGCTTTTGCTCCCTACACGGCTGCCTCTCCTCCGCGGTGGGAGGGCAGTTTACCTTTCCCTCGGAGATGCTGGGGACGGGCGTGATCGGCTCGCGTGGGGCGGCGGACTGGGCCAGCCCTTCATGCCGGCTAGGTGCCCCTTCGGCTGCAGCCTCTGAGCGGAGCGGAGGCTCCTGGCGGGGCCGGGAAGGGCCGGGGAGACGGGCGTTGTGAAGGGGTTTCCTCTATGGCCTTCTTCCTCCCGCCCTGGCTGCAGGCCTTACGACCTGGTGACCGTCCCGGGGTACCTGATCAAGCCCCAGCACTACGTCTTCTCACCCTTCGGAGTGCTGTGCGTGCATCCCGAGGAGGGCTCCGAGGCGCTTTCCTTGGGCGACTGGCATCGGGAGGCCAGGCTGTGGCAGCTGATGCAGTACATTCCCTTCTTCCGCCTCTTCTTGGTCCGCAAAGCCTTCACTCGGTAGGAGGCCTGGGGGCTGTGGAGATGGGGGGTTAGGAGGTGCCCCTACTCCCGCTCTGTGGAGAGTTGCTTGGAGGAAGGTAACTCAGCTTTTCTCAGCTGTACTCCTCCCTCCTCCCCAGGTGGTACTTTAACGTCAAATATTTGCAATACTTGAAGCTCGGGGAGAAGCTGAACCTCCAGTTGCTTCAAGCAGTGCCCCATTTTGGAGCAGCACTTCTTCACATATCCAGGTTGGGATGCTGAGAAGCAGTGGTGGGGTTCAATTTTTTTTTTTTACTACCGGTTCTGTGGTTATGGCTTGGTGGGCGTGGCTGGGGAAGGTTACTGCAAAATCCCCACTGCCTCCCAATCAGCTGGGACTGGGGAGTCGGAGATAGAGGGAGCATGGCCAGCCAGAGGTGGCATTTACCGGTTCTCCTAACTCCTCAAAATCTCTGCTACCAGTTCTCCAGAACAAGACAGAACCTGCTGAATCTCACCTCTGGTGAAAAAGCAGTGCGGAGATCCCGGCACAGGGGTTCCTCCGCTGCTTTGCAGCCTCTGCAAAATTTCTCTCTTTCCTGTTTAGACTCTTGCAGGAGTTGCAAGCCGTTCACTGGCTGCCAACGGGCACCAGCAGGTGTTACAACTTCATTGAACTCAAGAGGTCCCTGGCCCAGATGAACAGCAACGCGGATGGGTTCCTTCGCAGGTTCCTCTCTCTCTGCACCTCCATTTTGGAGCTGGTGAGCCTCCGCAGAGAGTGGGACAAGGGCTCTCGCGTTGCAAAGACCCCCTTCTGCCTCTTCCTCTCAAGGAAAGCTTTGGATTGGATTGCAAGAACCAAGAAAATCCATCTCATTTTAACTCTTACCACATCTCACATTGGAGACACAGCCTGATCAGTGGTTATGAGCTGATGTGGGCAGCGTATTTCAGCGAGGCAATTTAATTTAATTACTTTAGTAGGTTTGTAACAATCACACACTCTATAAGAGTCCAAGAAATGAAGAATGAAAAAGCAGTTCACTCTAAATGACAAGGCATCACACACAAAAACCCTTATGCGGCTCCCTCGATTGACTTCTTTTTTTTTTTTTTTATTGAAAAAGTTTTACAAAAACAAATTTCCCCCCTTTCCCCCCCTCCCCATACATGTAATATAAATCAAATACAAGTACTATACCCCCCCTCATCCCAACCCTCATAATATGAATTACTCACAAAATAATATCATCCAGTTATCCCCCTCTTCTAAAGTAATCACGCACATATATTTCCCTCCCCCACCTCCCACTCAAACCCACCCCCCTGACTTCCGCTGTACACCACTCTAATAATTCCAAACACCCCATATAATATCTGCTCTATTCACATTGTATCCCTTGCTTATCACCCTATCAATCCATACATTCTTACCTAAAGGCTACATAATACTTCCTAGTCTGGTATTTATTCTGTATATAATCAATCCATTTTGCCCATTCCTGTACATAATTCTCCTGTAACCATATACAAAACCAATTTTGTTTCCCCTTTTATAAAGTCCTTAATTATACCCAGTAAAAACATTTGCGGAGTAAATTGTATTCTTTTCTTAAATACATTTTGCATAACCCACCATATTTTTATCCAAAAAGCTTTAACCTTATTGCAAGTCCACCATATATGAAAAAAGGTAGCATCTAAACACCCGCATCTCCAGCATTTAGGTTGAACATTTGGGTACATACATGATAATTTCTTAGGATCTAGATACCATCTGTAAAACATTTTATAAAATTCTCCCTTAAATTCTGTGACTGCGTAAATTTAACATTCTGAACCCATATTTTTTCCCACGTATCCATCATAACCGGTTCGTCAAAGTTCTGAGCCCATTTAATCATACAATCCTTCACCAATTCGCTTTTTGAGTCTCTTTCTACCAATACATTATATATTCTTTTAACATGTTTTGGACCAGTCTCTTTTATCTGCTTGATCAGATTGACTTCTTCTTCAGCCCCGTCCCACCAGGAGCTTTTTCTTTCCTGTATTCACTGAACTGTATTCATTGGTCAAGTGCAACCAGCAGCTTCTACCAGGCAGAGGTTTTAGCCAGTGGATTCCTCCCAAGCGTCTGTCTTAAATTGCATAGCCTTGGCAAATTCATTTCTGCAGAGGTCCACTGTCCCACCTGTTTTTTTCTTCTGCCGGTTGGGTTTTCTGAAGCTGGGAGAAGCTTGGAAGAAAGTGGCCATTCAATGGCTGATTAATGACAAGAGGCAGGCTCCTGCCTTTAACTATGGCAGATGTGCTTGCTGTTTGCCTGCAGGCGCTTCATTTCCCCACCGAGTTGCCTGAGCACTGAGCACCGTAGTGAGTTGGGGTGGGCTCCCTGCGTATAGGCCACCATTTGCCCAGCCAGTGTTGGAGGGCCGATGGGTTTCTCCTGAAAGAGTGTTTTCTGCTTGAGGGTTTGTCTGGTGTGTTTGACCCTGCTTCTTCCAGAGTAGGCTGTTGGAGAGGGTGTGTTCTTTTAGTCTCCTTCCTGGCTTGTTAATTGTCTCTTTTGAATGGTGTGTAAAGGGGGGCTTATATCTCGGTCTGCAACGCCGGAGGAGTTTCAGACAGGATCTGCGGAGAGGAAGGGCCCCTGTGCCAGGAAAGGGACCCAGTAGGGTTCTCAGTGGGTTCCACTCTTTTGTGTGCAATGCTGGCAGGTGCGGGATGACACCTACAAGATGGTCCATGGGCTACAGACGGAAGTGCAGGGCTACAAGTTGTACATCACCAAGGAGTCCCCGTACCAGCAGCGCCTGCAGTTCGAGAGGCTGCAGTGCCGCTTGCGAGAGGCCGAGTCCTGGCTGCAGATGCTGGGGGCCCTGGCCATGCTGGTGAACTTCCTCATTTGCCAGACCCTCATCTCCGTGATGCACCAGGAAGCCTCCACCTTCGTCAATTGTACCATGCAGGTGTGCCTCAAGGGAGGGAACATGGAGGGCAGAGGAATTGGGGACGAGACCTCCGTGTTTGTTGTGGGGGGGGAAAGATACGGAGTAAAACATCCCGGAAAGCCCCACTCTTTGGCTTCCAGGATCGAAGACCATCCATATTCTTACCTGCCTTTTGACCTCTTCCTTTGCAGGCCGATGGCTCCACCCGGAAAGCCGTCCTCCGGGTGCAGCTGGTGTTCAGCGCGGACAATCAGCTGGTGGTCTTTCCCTCCAGAGGGGAGCTGGAAGACTGCCTGCTAGGGGCTCTGCAAACCATGGTGGAGACCGTCCTAGAGGTGGGCTAGAGCGGTCCTTGTCTTTCTGGCCCAGCGTCTCCCACATGCCCCCGTTCACCAAGTGGGATTGCCCACGAGTGGTGTCCAGGACAGGGCTGTGGGTTCTGACGTTCCTGGCTTTCTGTGCCCTGCAGACCACCCGGGTTAAAAGTGAGAAGGCAGAAGCTCAAGCAGGCCCCAGAGCCAGGAGCCCTGAAGCAGAGCGTCCGCCCTCCCGAGCAGGTGGGGAGATGCCCTGGAGGCACCAAAAAGGGCCGTGTCCTTTTCAGCTCCACAGAGATGAGGACCGCTTGCTGCCCTGGGTTGGCTTGAGCCTCCTGTGCCTCCGTTTCAGCCTTTTATCCAACCCGTCGCTTTAAGATTTCTTTTTTAGCTGCCTTGGCACAAACCTTTCCTTTCTCTCCTTAAAGCTGGAGACGTGGCCCACCCAGCCAATGGGGGTGATCAGATCTCCAGGTTGCGTGAGCAGCTGCAGCAGATGTCGGTGACGGTGCTGTGCAGTGATAAAGCTCAGCTGGTGCATCGTTTGGACCTGAAGGCTTGCAGTGGGCTTCAGGTGGTGGGCCACCGGCTGCGGGCAGAGTACCCCTTGATGTCTCGTGAGCAGCTGGAGACTGACCTGCACACAGACAGCATCATCCAGAAGGCCATGGCTAAACTGCAGGACCTCTTCATGGTGAGTCTAGCTCCAGGGCCTCTGCTGGCCCCTTCACCTAATTTGGCAATGTTTTAACAAGTTGAAGGGATGGGACTCTGGGAGGTGGTGCCGCCTTCCAGCCACCTCCGACAGCCGAAGGAATCAGCCCAGGAGGTAAGATGCTGCCTTGGGTGTTTCATCAGGTTCTGGGCCCACAAGAGAAATGAAAGCGAAGGGATGGAACCCAGCAGGTTGGTCGGTCCTGAAGGGCGGAGGAGGGGCAGACGTGTCCCAAAGGGAATGAGGAGGGGCTCCTGCCCATCAGGGACATCCGCTGCAAGGCATCAGACGCTGGCCCACTGGCTGGCGGACTGGCTGCCCAGAAACACAGCAGGCCTCCCGACAGTTACTTACCTGCTCGGCTCAGGCAGCCTGGGAATGCAGGGAAGTGGGAAACGGGCTCTGCCAATTGTGTCAGCGGGAGAAATATTTTGCTTTCTGAGGCTGAGAATTGTAGAGCTTGAAGAGAGCGCTGGCCCTGCTCCCTGGTCACCCAAAGCAGCCAAAGAGGAAGTAAAGGGGGGGGGGGGGAGGAGCTAGCCCTTCAAGAGGCACAACCGGGACTACTAGCTCTGTGTACAAATGGCTGACTGGGTAGCGTGTGTCCAGGTACCGAGCAACAGTTACCTAAGAGCAGAAGGCCCTCCATAGCTTCCTTCGAGGCGTCAGGCTCTTGGGAACCTTCCCATCCCATTCCCCAGGGCGTCTTTCCTCGGTCGACTAGGTGGCCGACCGGATGTCCTCCGCAGCCCCCGCTTCCTCCTCTTTGGAGCCCAGGCAGGAGTCCTTTGTCAAGCCTGTCCAGTGGTCTTCCTGGGAGCGTGAGGCTTGCGGCTTTTCATCTGGCGGTCTAGGATGAAGATGATAAAAACAATGTCAGTGGAAACCCTAAGTCACGTTCCTTCCTTTCCCTCTCCTCTCGGCTTCTTTGGCTTCTCAGCACAGGGTCCCTCTGGAAGCGTCTCACGGGCCTGCCTTCCCTGAGAAGGTGGGAGGCTCTTCTCCAAGGAGGCAGCCAGGTGCCCTTCCCTTCCTTCTCTTCAGGGCCCGGGAGCGGTCCGTCTGGGAAGCCCCGCACCAGAGCGGCTCCTCTGAGCAGCTCTCCTCCTGTGGAGGGCTTCGCCTGCTGACACCTGGGAGGCGCTGCTTGAGCAGGGAGGGCCCAGCCCCCACCCACCCTCTGTCCAGGCGACCTTTGGGGACGGGTGCTTTGGCTTTCCTTCGGAGCACCGGGCTACAGGTGCCATGAGCAAAGGAGCTCCTTCCCCCTTCAATAAGTGACTTTGGCTGTAGGTTGATAGGTGGCCAACCTGGAGTTAGGTACGAAAGGTATCATAAATGGTTTGCCTTTGTACAAATAAAGGGGTTCAAACCCCCCCCCCCCCAAAAGGGAATTGGCCCAGGAACCAAGGGAGACTCCTGGCTCCGGCCTTCCTTCCCCACTGGAACCCCCTTCCATCAGGAGAGCCTGGCCGAGCATGTCCTCTTCCCACAGGCTGGGCTGGCAGAGACCCAGCTGCTCTGCCGAGAGTACTCTTGGCTCGGCCAGATCTACCAGTACGTGCACAGCTGGAGCGACGGCCAGCTGGAGAGCATGAAGGGATTGCCGGCAGAAGAGTACGTGAATCAGATCCTCAGGTTGCGTACCTGGGTGGTCCAAGTGCATAAGGTGCCCCTGGTGGTCATCACCTTCAACCGCTTCTTCCTGGTGGACTGTGGTGGCATTCTTCAGGACATCTGTAGGTGCTTCCTGGGGTGAGGGAGGGAGAGGGCCTCTCGTCTTCTGGCGCTCCCTGAGCCTGCCCTGCTCTCCCGCCCAGTGCCCCTCCTGGCCTCCATTGACGAAGACATCCTGGCCCTCCTGCTGAGGGAGATCACCGGGCGCAGCGAGCAGTTCATCACCGAATTGTCCTCGGTCCTGCAGCTGTACATGAATGTTGGCACCGACATCTTCACCATTGCCAAGTGCTCACAGAAGGTAGGCGGAGATCCCTTCCCATGGGGGCTCCCAAGAATTATTTTGCTAGCCTGGGAAGTTAAGGGCATTGTAGCAAGCGAGCTAAGACCCAGTGGCGGGTGGGGTGGGTTGTGTTTGTGATCTGGGGCTCTGGAGAGATGCCGATTTGAATGTGAGGGGGAGTTGAGGTGGCCTGGTGGGACGCTGGTGGAGAGCCTTGGCTGGGCCTGAAGTGTGTGTCTGTGCGTGTAAATAAAATTCGCCTAGTAGACTTCTTGAAGAATCCTTGCTGCCTGTTACATTTTTATCGATTTATTTCACAAAGTGTGTGCATATGTGCACATCCCCCCCCCCCCCCACACACACACGTGTGCATAGAGGTTTATACCAAATGCACGGGAGGGATGGCCTTGTCTCTTGGTAGGCATCCGTCATCAGCAGAAAAAAGCCCTTTGGTCTCGTGCTTAAAGCCCCAGGCTAGAAATGGGGGGAGGGGGCGTTCACTTGAGCCATGAAAGCCAACTGGGTCAGCCCCTCCCTCAGCCCAGCCCACCTCACAGGGTTGTTGTTGTGAGGAACAGGAAAGGAGGAGGGTGTGTTGGATCTGTTATTTGTAAAACTAATAAAGACATATAAATAAAAATATTAAATATGTTTGCCATCTTCAGTTTATTAAAATAATAAATGAATTCGTATCCAGGATTTGTGAGAAATTCATTTTTTTTCAATCAAATTTTTATTTTTTATCATCTTTATACATATCAGTGAGTGAATGATCTGGTAACTGGGTAACATACTGTATATTTCAGGACACCTAAATATAGTCTTATTATTCCTAAATATTACATTACATTTCCATTATTTCATATTATTTATACAGTACATGCCTTTTATTATCACCTTTCATTTCTGAACCATCTTTTTGTCCTTTTGTCTATCTTAATGGGGTTTTAATGGGGAATTTTAGCGCAGGTTAGGTTTAATTTGTTTTTAAGAAATGTCTCTATATTTTTACTGTTTTTATTCTACCTGTGCACCGCCCCGAGTCCCTATGGGGAGAGGGGGCGGTTCTATAAATATTAAATTATTATTATTATTATTATTATTAACATATTACTGTATTTTTTGGACTATAAGATGTACCTTTTTCTCCCAAAAAAGAAGGTGAAAATCTGGGTGTGTCTTATACTCTGAATGGAGACCCACCCACCCACTCACTCCGTGTGTCGCCTTTTTGGGTGGTTCCAGGTGGCGGGGATCCTCATTTCCACTCGGATTTTGATAACGAGCTTTTTATTCATTTAAAACAAACCCTCTCCCCCTATGCACATTTAACTGGAGGGGGTGGGGTGGGGTATGAGTTTCATGGCACCGAAGGCTCCACTCCCGAGACGCCCCTGTCTTCCTACCTATAACCGGAGGCCTTGAAAGCCTGGCTTTCTCGCAGCAAGGTCTGATAGAGATGCATCTCATAAACACATCGTCATGCTTCACAGCAAGCCCTTTGCGCCTTTGCTGCTTCGGTCAGAGCCGGATCCCTGAAGTGGCCCTGGTAAGCGCAGCGGTCGGGATTCCGCGAAGCGGGCACTGACGCAAGAGACGTAAGGCAGTTGCCATGATCTCCACCGCCTGGAATGCCTTTGTTTCAGATCCGCCGCCTTCCGCACACCCAGTTTAAAATCCACCACCCTCTTCCCTACATATTCATACAACAGGATAGCTTCATCATGGCATCCGTTTGAGCGGATGGTAAACGGCCTTTTTTTTTTCTTGTTTTACTCCACCAAAATTATGGTGTGTTATACGCTGGTGCATCTTATACTCCAAAAAATATGGTAATATTTTCCCCCACTATTTTCTGTCCCTATTTTAACTCCCCTCTCCTTTCATATCACTATAATATTCAAAGTCGTGTTTTCCACCTATTTTGTTCTTCATATTTCCTTAGTTAAATCAAATTTCCATCTTTCATTCTTCCATTATTCAATATCTCCTTATACAATTTTAGTATCAATTACAATAATTTATACATTTAGAGTACTTCTATTCATATTCTTTCCAGTTCTTCAATCCATATAATTCTGCTATTAATACACATTTAGATTATTATATATTTATATATATTTACCTAACCACCCATTGTTAAGTTCTAACCTTCCACTATTTTTCATATTTTTATATATATTTACTAGCTATACCCAGCCACGCGTTGCTGTGGCCCAGTCTGGTTAAATGGCCAACCAATCTGTCTGTAGATCTACACCTGCACACATACACACAACCACCATATAACCCCCAACCTACCTACCTACTGTATTTTTCCCTCTCTATCTATCTATCCCTCTACCTACCTACCTACCTACCTACCTACCTACCTACCTACCTACCTACTGTATTTCTCCCTCTCTATCAGTCCACCTACCTACCTACCTACCTACCTACTATATTTCTTCCTTTCTCCCTCTACCTGCCTACCTACCTACCTACTGTGTTTCTCCCTCTCTATCCATCACCCTACCTACCTACCTACTGTGTTTCTCCCTATCTATCTAGCCGCCTACCTACCTACCTTATTTCTCCCTCTTTATCCCCCTACCTACCTACCTACCTACCTACCTACCTACCTACCTACCTACTGTATTTCTCCCTCTCTATCTATTCCCCTATCTACCTACCTACTGTAATACAATAATACAATAGCAGAGTCGGAAGGGACCTTGGAGGTCATCTAGTCCAACCCCCTGCCTAGGCAGGAAGCCCTATACCATTTCAGACAAATGGCTATCCAACATCTTAAAGACTTGCAGTGTTGGGGCATTCACAACTTCTGGAGTTGGAAGAGTTGGAAGGGACCTTGGAGGTCATCTAGTCCAAGCCCCTACCTAGGCAGGAAGCCCTATACCATTTCAGGCAAATGGCTATCCAACATCTTAAAGACTTGCAGTGTTGGGGCATTCACAACTTCTGGAGGCAAGCTGTTCCACTGGTTAATTGTTCTAACTGTCAGGAAATTCCTCCTCAGTTCTATTTTGCTTCTCTCCTTGATTAGTTTCCACCCATTGCTTCTTGTTCTACCCTCAGGTGCCTTGGTGAATAGCTTGACTCCCTCTTCTTTGTGGCAACCCGTGAGGTATTGGAAGGCTGCTATCCTGTCTCTCTCTCTCTCTCTCTCTCTATGGGCCACCTGGGAGTTTGCTATCCTCTGTGCCTTGTTTTGGCCCTTTTAGGCCTTCGTAAAGTGTTCTTGAGGAAATGACTGTTGGAAATGCCAGGTGGGAGGAGTTACAGGGAGGTGAAAACATGATCAGTGGGTACATTTTACATGTGTATACCTTGCACATGACACACGTGTGCTAGCCACAAAATAAGTACGTATTCTATTATCAGAAGTCCTTGGGAACATTGTGTTAAAATTTGAGGTAAATCGGTGCAGTAGTTTTTGAGGTTAGTGGATTCGTACAAACTATTTTACATTTTTATTTATATAGATTAGTACAATCATTCAAAATCTATTTTTTTTACTTTTTATTTTTAAGCAAGCACAAACAGAAGACAAAAGACATAAAAGCATCTTCCATTTCTAATAGTGTGTCGATTGGTTACAAGGCTTCTGTGCATCTCTTCCATAGTCACTTAGAATTCATATAAGATCACATATTATCAAATCAGATATCATTTGACGGATTATTAAACATTAAACATTCATTGACTAACTTTTATTACATCCTTTTTATATAAAACAGTCTAAATTTAAAATAGATTTATATTATGGCATTTCATTACATCATCCTAAAATCATCCAATAGTATTACATCTTTATATTCTATGCTGTATAGAATTGTTTATCTTTTATAACAAAGCTTTACAACTTCATCTCCATAGTCCTCGCTTATCTATATACATAAATAAAAATGTAAAATAGTTTGTATGAATCCACTAATCTCAAAAACTACTGCACCGATTTACACCAAACTTTCACACAAATGGTACACAAATGTAAAATGTACCCACTGATCAGGTTTTCATCTCCCTGTAACTCCTCCCACCAGGCAACAGTAATTTCCTCAGCCACGTATGGAGGCCTCTTAGGGCCAAAAAGGCACTGAGATAGCAAACTCCCAGGTGGCCCATAGAGAGAGAGAGAGGAAGAAATACAGTTTAATAAAAGAAGGACTAGGGGAGACAGGATAGCCATCTTCCAATATCTCAGGGGTTGCCACAAAGAAGAGGGAGTCAAACTATTGTCCAAAGCACCTGAGGGCAGAACAAGAAGCAATGGGTGGAAACTAATCAAGGAGAGAAGCAACTTAGAACTGAGGAGAAATTTCCTGACAGTGAGAACAATTAACCAGTGGAACATCTTGCCTCCAGAAGTTGTGAATGCCCCAACACTGCAAGTCTTCAAGAAGATGTTGGATAGGCATTGGCAGCAAACTATATCAACAATTAGCACCAGTCAATAGTATTTGTAATATGCATTTTTAAATGTTCAGTTGGCTGAGTTTCATGTTTTATGAATAAAGTAAATAATACTAATACTAATACTAATACTAATAATACTAATACTAATAATACTAATAATACTATTATTATTATTATTATTATTATTATTATTATTATTATTATTATTATTATTATTATTATTATTATTATTATTATTATATCAAATATTTTCTCAATGAAGGAAGCAGCAAGGACAGCCAGGGGATTTTTTAAAGGAATCTAGACTACAGGGTGGGTTGTAAGCAAGGAACATTGAGTTCAAATTACAAGGAAGCAAATTCAGAAATAATTGTCTGATGTTCTGAATGATGTAGGAATGGAACGGGCTGCCTCAGGAGGCATGGAGTCTCTTTCGCCAGATGCACTCAGAGGCTAGTTGTCTATCTGCAGGGATTCTGGCCCTGGGCTGGGATTGGAGTGGATGGTCTACCTTTGGATTCTGTGGTGGTCCACTTTGCCTCTCAAGCCCTCAGGTTAACCCACTGCACGCACGCTGGTAACCTTGAGGGACAACCAGCTAAGGATTCCTCCTGATTTACATTGGGAAAATCCCCTTAGCTGTCTTCGCCTCCATGAGCGTTTGGGCAGAAGTCCCTGAAAGCATGGCTTGGGCTGAGGGGTCTTTGAGGGAAGTCCTCGTGGCAGATGGCTCTACTCTGGACCCGAGAGCTCAGTTTCTGCAGGTAGCCTTGGGATCACATGAAGTTTTGCTCTCCACACCTGGGACGGTTTTCTCTGACGTTTCTCCTGGTTTTCCCCTGCTGAACTCTCAGTTGCAGGGCCCATAGGCCACCGTGGAATCAGATTTGGGGTGGAATCGGGGGCTAGGATGAATGTCCACCCCAAGCTGCAGCAAATGAGGGGCAGATTCTGTAAATGGCTGTAACGGGTGGAACTGGAATGTCAAACTCTTGGCCTAACTCTGGTAGCAGTTGTGAGCTGTGGCTTTGGTTTGTTCCTCTGCAGCTGGAGCACTACCAAGGCCAGATGGCCGAGCTGCAGGAATATGTGGACTATGTGCGCGCCCTCAATGAGGTCATCCAGCAGTGCTATCGCCCTCTGAGCCCCAGTGAAGAAAGTCTGGAAAACATGGTATGGTCCTCCTCATAAACCCTGGTGGAGCCATGCCTTTGGGCAATCGGGAAGGGAAGAGCTTGCCGGAATAAAGGAGGACCGTGTTTTCCAAGAGGTGCTCTCCGGCAAGGCAGGATGGCTCCCAGGGGACTGAGTGGAGGCTCCCTGTCCCTTCCCCTGCACTTCCCCCCCTCCCGTGGCTCCTTGGTCTTCCCCTGCAGGGCAGACTGGGAGGGGGGGGGGAGAGATGGCCAGAAGCGGCAGATACTTGCTTGGCTCCAGGAAGGGGGAGGGGCTATGCGTCTTCTCTTGCAGCCAGGCACAGACCATTCGGCCTCCATGGTGAGCTCCGTCATTTTTGGGTGGGTGACAGCTGCCGTCCCCTCCTCTTCTGCCTGTGGGACCCTTGATCCCTTTGGGGATGGCCACGTAGGGCCTGAGCTGTCTCTCCCTCCTAGCTCTTGGACACCTGGGACGCCTTCGCCTACCAGCAGCGGGAGGTCTCCGACTTCATCGTTTCACGCCGCTTGAGCATCATTGCTGAGCTCAGCAGCTCCCTCCAGGAAGCCACTCGGGAGCTCCAGGAACTGCTGACCACGGTTACCTTAGGCCACTTCCAGGACCCGGCCCAGAACCCTCGTGTCATGGAGGACGAGCTGACGCGAATCCTGCAGCGCTTCCAGGCTGTGGTGGGACGTGTCACGGACCTCTGCCACTCTCAGCGAATTCTGACAGGTGGGGTGGCTGCTGGCCAAGTCCTGCTGGGGCGAGGAGGGGGTTCCTCTGCATGTGACGGGTGAATCAGGAGTCTCCCGATGCCTTTTGCAGGAGGCCGCACGGATCTCTCCCTCCTCACCAAGCAGCAGGAGGTCATTGAGATTCACATCCGTGTCTGGCAGTTGTTCCGCATCATTTCTGAGCAGATCAAGGAGTGGAAGTGCTTGGCCTTTGTCAAGGTGAAGGTGGAGTTTGGCCCCTTCCCTGCCACGTCCACCCACCTCCCAGTTCTTTGGCATCCCCAGTGCCAGCTCCCCGCTGGCAGGGAAGACGCCTGGGGGTCCTTTGGATGCCATTCCAGCCTGGTCAGCCATCAGGGTTTCATGCGGCCAAAGCATGTCAGTCACCTGCCCACTCAGTTGTGTCAGGGAACTTGGCCAGGCTGGGAAGGGTCAGGAAGTCGGCTTTGACATCTGCGGCCAACCTCCTCCCCCCTCCTCCCCTCATTCCCCTGCGTGCAGTTCAGTGCCCCTCTGGCCCTGGAGAAGACGGAGGAGTGGCAGAAGGAGGGGGCCAGCCTGGAGGGCTCTCTGCCCAGCCACCACCGCGTCATGCAGGCCTGCCTCTCAGCCATTGCCAACTTCCAGAAGTATCTGCCCTTGCTTCTGAAGCTCGGGAGTCACTTCCTGAAGGTCGGCTGCTGGAAGGAGATCTTCGCTGGTGAGGGGCTGGTGGGGCTGGCCTGGGAGAAGCTGGGCTCGGAGGACGGCTCAGGGCCTGTGGCTGAATTGGGGGTTTGGCAGTGAAGATGCCAGGCTGGAGGGGGCAGACAGCCGAGTTGAGTGGGGCTGGGCTGATTTTGGCTATTCTCTGCTCTTTTCCAGTGATGGGTGCCAAGTGCCCAATGAATATGCAGTTCACCTTGGGCCAGCTCCTCTCCTACCCACTGCTGGAATATAGCGATGCCATCTTCAGGGTGAGTGGCCTGGCATGTGACTGGCCAGGGGAAACCCAGTCATTCTGCTTGCTCCTGCTGGGTGAGGCTGTGATGAAGCCCTCCTCTCCCTTGGCCATCAGGTCTATGCCCACGAGAAAAGCCGCCACCACGCCAGAGATACTCTCCTGCGTGTCCAGAGGGCCTGGATGGCCAAGCAGTTCCGTCTCGTCAATTTCATCCTCAACGTGCCCTACCAGGAACCGCAGCCGGAACGCTTCCGGCGTCCAACTAGCGGCCGCCAGCGTGCGGCCAAGCTTGAGTACATTTCCAAGGACAGTGGCACTTTTGTGTTGTCAGGTAAGGCCCTGAATGATGCATGCCCGTTTGGGCTGAGCGTGCACCTGGGGAGCAGGAGCCAGCGAGCAGGGGGCCCCTTGCCTATCCACCAGGCCCTTTCACGTCGCTTGATTCCCTCCTTTCATGGAGGTCCACTGTCAGTTTCCTTTTCCTGGTGGGAGCCTTTCCCCCTCTTCCCCCTCACGGGAAGTGGCGGGGGGGAGGAATATTGTGCTTAATTTGGGCCAAACGTCCAGACCGCCCGGCCTTCCTCTTGGGCTGCGCAGATATCACTGAACTGAAGGCTGCTGTGGAGCAGAGCATCCTCGTCCTCCAGAACATGATCCTGTCTCCCTTCTCCTCCGACATCCTGGAGGAGGCCAAGAGCTGGGTGTCCATCCTGCGTGCTTTTGGTGAGGAAGAAGAGAGGGAGGCACCCTTAGACTCGCAGGGCGAAGGGGGCCGTTGGGCATCTGCAGGGCACAAGGGGCACCCGTCACCCCGGGTCCTTTTCTCCTGGGTGGGGGTGGGGGAAGCCAGCAGAAACGGAAGAGATGCTGGCCTGACTCCAAGGTGGCCGAGGGGTGAAAGAGGAGGCCCTTCCTTGACCTGGTTCCAGGGACAGAGTGCTGTGAGAACCCAGCCACTTGCACACTCGGTGATCGGGGTTAAAAACCCTCGGGTGTCGTGTGTCCCCTTCCCTTTACTTCCCCCTCGTCCTGCTCTCTCCTCCAGAGTCCCTCCTGTATGCCTGGGTGAGTTTCCAACAGAAGTGGGTCTTCCTGAACATCGTACTTTACGAGATGAACATCACCCTCCCCAGCACAGAGCTGGTAAGTCAGGCGTGTGCCTGGAAGGATTGCCCCACTCCTCCCTGGGCCCATTTCCTCCCTTCCCCCATCCTACTTTTCCTTGCCTCCCCTGCAGGATTCTCGGTTCCAGCGACTGGATGCCCATTTCCGGGAGGTCATGCGGCTGACGTGCAACGACCCCCTGGTGCTGTCCTGTGTCCAGTTAGGGCCAAGCGCTAGCCGGGACAGTCGCTTCATTGGGGCCGCACTGCAGGCAGCTTTCCGGGAGGGCTCGGCTGACCTGCAGGGCCTCATCCGGTCCCTGGACTACGTTCTGGAGGCCACCCGCATGAGCTTCCCCCGCCTGTTCTTCCTGAGCAATGAGGAACTGGTGGCCATGCTGTCCACCGCCAACGAAGCTGCGGACGCCTCGGCTTGGTCCCAACGCTGCTTCCCCGGGGTGTGCCAGCTGGACCTGCTCCTGCCCCCAACTTCGGAAAACCTGGATGCCGTCTCTGCTGACCTGCCCCCGGTGCAGGTGGTCGGCCTGCTGGGCAGCCACAGCGAGAAGCTGAAGCTGTGCAGCCCAGTCCCCCTTGGCCGGAAAGCCACCCAGTGGCTCTGCGTCCTGGAGCACCGCATGAAGGAGTCTGTCTTCAACCAGCTGCAGGACTGCGTGACCCAGCGCCTGGCTCTCGGGCCGCAGCTGGATTTGGCCTTTGAGCGGCGCCCTGGCCCCACGGAGCTGCCCCTGCACTTGGTGGCTGAGTGCTGGGCGGGGCTGGGCAACACCTTCCCCACCCAATGTGTGCTGTTGGCCGAGGAGGCGCTGTGGCGGGTGGCGGTGGAAGAAGCCTTCTTGAACCGACGGCTGCGGAAGGGGCTGGAGCTCAGGCTCAGCCTGAAGCTGGAGGCCCTAGTTCACTACGTCCGGAATTACCGCAGTGTCCACCCCTGGGACCCAGAGCAAGACCACCTGGGCATGTTGCTGGGGGCGCTGATCGTCGTCATCATCCGACAACGTGATCTCACCTCCCAGCTGCTCAAGAGCGAGGAAGCCTCTGTCCACCACTTTGAGTGGGCCAGGCACCTCAAGTACAGCGTCCACCTGCTGCCTGAGAAAGCCCGGACACTGGGGCTCCCTCCGAGTTGCTCCTGGGTGGGCAGTCCTCCCGGCTGCTGGGCCAAAGTCCTCAACAGGTGCTTCCCTTATGACTACGAGTTTCTGGGTACCAGCTCACAGCTGCTGGGGAGCCCTTTGCTGGACAGGACCTTCCTGGGGCTCCTGCTGGCCTTGGAGGAGTTCTGCTGCGGGGCCCTGCTGGGCCAGCCGGACATGGGCAAGTCTCACACAGTGCAGGGCCTGGCCCAGTTTCTGGGCCGCCACCTGGTGACTCTGCACTGCACCAGGCAAATGTCTATCGGCTGCCTCTCCCGGCACCTGTGTGGGGCGGTGCATTCGGGGGCCCTGCTGCTGCTGGAGTCTGTCGAGCGGCTGGAACCCGCCGTGCTCTCTGCTTTCAGCCACCTCCTGGTTGACCTGCAGAGGATGTGCCTGAACTTCCAAGAGGGGGGCAGGGTGACCTCGGCCGTTTTCCCCCCGGCCAGCCCGGGTTCCGAGAGCTCCGAGAGCTCCGAGGAGAGCGAGGCCCAGCCCGTTGGTTTGCCAGAGCTGGGCACTGATGAGGCCGAGCCCTTTCAGCCACGGGTGCTGGGGAACATTCTCTTTGGGGGGAGGCTGCTGCGTGTGCGGGAGACGTACGGCTGCGTGGTCACCCTGGAATCTCTTCCGGAGCAGCTGCTCCTGGCCCTGCGCCCCTTGGCAGTGCTGCCCCCTGACCTCACGAGACTTGCGGAAGTCATGCTACTTGTGGCCGGCTTCCGAGAGGCCACCCGCCTGGCAGAGAAGCTCTGTGCTTTCCTTCGGTTGGAGAGGATGCTCAGCCCCAGGCCCCACTTCAGCAGCCCCTCCCTCATCCGGAAGGTGATTGGGATAGCCATCGACATTTTGTTTGCTCCCACAGCAGGGCAAGACCCTCTGCTTTCCAAGGCCAAACCCTCTCCTCGGACAGCCTTCTTCCTGGGTCTGGAAGAGGAGCCCGCCCTGGTGAAGGCTCTGTGCCGTTCGCCCTTGCTGACTGGCCCCGAGGGCCCTCGGCTGCACAATGTGCAGGAGCTGCTCCACGAAGTCTTCCCCAGTGCCTCCCTTCCCCCCTCCGAGCAGCTGCCCCCTCGGCTGCAGAGCGCCCTGGTGGCTCAGTTGCAGGAGGACAAGCTGCAGCCAGACCCAGAGCTCCTCCTGGCTGCCGGTCAGCTCTCCCAGGCGATGCAGGAGGCCACCGGCATCCTTCTGCTGGGGCCCTCGGGAAGTGGCAAGACCACCACCTGGCGAACTTTGTCCAAGGCCCAGAGCAAGCTAGCAGCCAGCGATGCCACGCCAGACATGCAGGGTCCGAGTGCCCGGGAGAAGGGGGCCTTCCGGCCTGTAAGTACCGTCTGCTTGTGGCCCAACGCCCTGAGCGTGTCCGAGTTTGTGGGCAACCTGGAAGGCAGCCTGTGGCAGGACGGGGTCTTCTCCCAGATCTTGCAACGAGCGGCCACCTCAGCTGCAGCTTGTGGGACTGGCGAGGGCATCTCCCAGCTGTGGTTAGTGCTGGATGGTGCTGCTTGCCGAGAATGGCTGGAGCCCATCTCCTTGCTCTTCAGCGCCAGGCCTTTCTTCAGCCTGCCCAACGGGCAGAGGCTGCGAGCCCCCAAGAACCTCCGCTTCCTCTTTGAGATGCTGGACGCTTCGGAGATGCCCCCCTCGGTCTGCACCCACTGCGCCCTGCTGCACCTGGAAGGCTCCCGGCTCTGGCAGGTGCTGCTCTCCTCGGCCTTCGCCCCCGCGCAGCACAAGTACAGCCTGCCCCTGGAGACCCTGGCCCTGCTGCACGGCCTGGCCAAGGAGCTCTTCCCAGCCACCATGGCCTTCCTGCAGCAGCACTGCTGCCCGGCCCTGCTGCCCCATGCCCACCCCCAGCACCCGCTGGCCCAGGGGGTCCAGGAGACCACGGCCTTCGCCAGGATTTTCCAGGCACTGCTCAAGCACTACATGCGCCGCGACCAGCTCAAGCCCCGGCCGGCTGTCAAGGTGGTCACAGGTAAGGATGGCCTGCTGGAGAGTGAGAAGAGAGCCGTGGCTGGGGAAGGGGCCGGGTGCCCTTCCACCAAGAGCCCAGGTGATAACCTTCCCCTCCCTTTGCCTTCTCCCTTCCAGAAATCAGCTCCAGGATGCGCCCCAGCTTGAAGGATCACAGCCTGGATGAGGCCCCCGCCCACCAACCCCTGCTGGCCCAGAGCATCTTTGTCTGCGCCTACATTTGGGGCTTTGGGAGCCACCTCCAGACCAGGTAGGGCCCCCGCCCCTCTGCTCCGCCCCTGGCCGCCTTCTCCCCAGGAAGGGGTGTTCAGGGGGTGGGGGAGCACAGGCAGAGAAGCAGGGGGAAGGCTGGGAGAATAGGGAAGGAAGCCGCCCCCATCCCTGGCCATTGACAACACCCCCTGCCCTGCCTCAAGGCATCCATTCACTTGGCAGGGAAATTCAGGAATGGGCCCTTAGACACCATGGGCAGGGTTGAGGATGAGCTGGTTGGGGTAAAGAGCTGATACACGCACACACACACACTCCCTCCCACTTTGGAAAACGGTGAATCTGGCAGAAAAGTGCCAAGGGCCTCCCACAGCTTATGTGCTCCGTCCTGGTCCCATCGGAGCCTGGTTCGGAGGGGGAGGAGTTGCAACCAGGACCGCCTCCCTTGCTATTTGGCAAACTGAGAGCTACAGCAGGTGGAACTATGGAGTCAAGTGAGCTTTAGACACCTTGCAGACAGCTGGTCATTTGCATCCTTTTAGAGCGTTATTGAGTCCCCTGGGAGGTTTGTCTGTGTCCTCAGGGTCACCTGAGTGGTGCAAATGGGTGTGTGGAGCCTCCTTGGAGCTGCTGAAAGGACAGTGTTGTAGAAGGCTCCACACCCATTTGCACTACTCGGGTGACCCCAGCTTTGAACCACACCTTTTACTTTTTGCCTGGCCTAGTTTTGAGAATTGCCTTCTACTTTTTGCCTGGGATCTTAGCCTTGGCTTGTGGACTGCAGTTTGCCCCGTGGACTCGCTCAACCGGGTGCACTAAAGCTGGAACCCTTGGGACCTTGCCTTGTGAGCGTCCTCCTGCTCTGCGGACTTCGTTATATGCAGACCGTGGTTTTAGGGGACTGAGGGTGGCTCCTTCAGGGTAGCACGGGACGGAACCTCTCCGGTCATTGGAGGGCCGCTTGTTGGAGCATTTACTTCAAGCAATAAAGGACTCTCTAGAGCAGGAATCCTCAGACTATGGCCCGCCAATGCAAAGTGTCCGGGCCATGGAGTGGTAAGATGAAAAGCAGCTGCCAGCTGGTAAAGGAGCCTTTTAAAAGTCTTTAAGAACGCTTTAAAAATAGCCTTTCAGATGTTTTTCACAGCCATGTGACCCAGGGCCGGTGGGTGAGTAGGGAAGGGGCTGCTTTTAAAGGAGCGCTTTAAAAGCGGGTGGGTGGACGGACATCTCCTAGCTATTTCAAAGCCAGCTGAAGTTGGCTAAACCTAATTCAAATGCAACAGCCGTATAATGCCTGAAGGAGAATTCACCCGCTGCTTTGATTCTTCTCATATATCAAGTACATCCACCAAATTGGTTGCTGAACAATTTCGGCAGATATTCGTGTGTGTATATATTGCACATGCACAATGTGGCAAAAAGCAAATCAGTTTGTGAGTTCTCCTCCAGGCTGAAAAGATCTTAAGCCCTGTAATCCCAAATAAGCAGGCCCACACTTCCCATTGAATTACTAGTATATTTATGTCGGTTAAAATTGTTGGAATTGAAAACTTGAAATATTCCATCCATTTCTGGTCACCATGATTCATAGGAGATGCTGAGACCCTAGTAAGAGCACAGAGAAGAGCAACAAATGTGTCTATCTTGACTCGCGCCAGTCCGGCTTCCGACCTGGGTACAGCACCGAGACGGCATTGGTCGCGTTGGTGGATGATCTCTGGAGGGCTCGGGATAGAGGTCATTCCTCTATCCTGGTCCTATTAGACCTCTCAGCGGCTTTCGATACCATCGACCATGGTATCCTACTGCACCGGCTGGGGGGGGTTGGGGTTGGGAGGCACCGTTTTGCGGTGGTTCTCCTCCTACCTCTCTGGCCGGTCGCAATTTGTGTTGCAGAGATCGACGTCGAGGCCCTTGACATGCGGGGTGCCTCAGGGGTCGGTTCTCTCGCCCCTCCTATTCAACACCTATATGAAGCCACTGGGTGAGATCATCCGTGGTTTTGGGGTAGAGTTCCATCAGTTCGCTGATGATACTCAGCTGTACATCTCTACCCCGGACCGCCCCAACGATTCTGTCGAAGTGATGTCCCGGTGCCTGGAAGCCGTGCGAGTCTGGATGGGGAGGAACAGGCTTCGACTCAACCCGTCCATGACCGAGTGGCTGTGGTTTCCGGCGCCACGATATAGCCAGCTGCTTCCATCTCTGGCTATCGGGGGCGAGTCATTAGCCCCCGCAGAGAGGGTCCGCAACTTGGGCATCCTCCTGGATCCCCGGCTGTCCTTGGATGACCATCTGACAGCCGTGGCCAGGGGGGCATTTTATCAGGTTTACCTGATACACCAGTTGCGCCCCTTTCTAGATCGTGATGCCCTACGCACGGTCACTCAAGCCCTCGTCATCTCCCGCCTGGACTACTGTAACGCTCTCTACATGGGGCTCCCCTTGAGGTGCACCCGGAGGCTCCAGCTAGTCCAGAATGCAGCCGCGCGGGGGATTTTGGAAGTCTCTAGATACTCCCATGTGACACCCCTCCTGCGTGAGCTGCACTGGCTCCCTGTGGCCTTCCGGGTGCGCTTCAAGGTACTAGTAATCATCTTTAAAGCGCACCATGGCACGGGACCCGGTTACTTGCGGGACCGCCTCCTACCACATACCTCCCTTCGATCTGTCCGCTCCCACAGGGTGGGCCTCCTCAGGGTGCCATCAGCTAGCCAATGTCGGCTGGTGGCGCCCAGGGGAAGAGCCTTCTCTGTGGCAGGCCCTGCCCTCTGGAATGACCTTCCCCCCGACCTCCGCACAATCACGGATCTTCGCCTCTTCCGCCGGACACTAAAAACTCACCTGTTTCAGATGGCCGGCCTGGCATAATTTTAGAATGGTTTTTACTAGGGTATTAAATTTATTTTAGCGCAGGTATATTTAATTCATTTTAATTATCTTATATTGTATTTATTGAATGTGGTTTTATTGTTTCCCGTGCACCGCCCTGAGTCCCTTCGGGGAGATAGGGCGGTTTATAAATCGAATAAAATAAAAAAATAAAGAAAGAAAGAAGGGGTCTGGAGGATAAATCCCATAATGAACGGCTAAGGGAATTTGGAGTTGTTTAGCCTAATGAAGAGAAGGTTCAGGAGAGACACGAGAGCAGCCTTCCAATACTTCCAATACTATTAAGACCAGGTTCCCTTCGAGCCCGTCTAGGGATGGCCAGCCTCCTCTCTCTCTCTCTCTCTCTCTCTTCCCTCATAGGTACTGGCCTCTCTTTGACCACTTTGTCCACCGAGCCCTCCGCAACAGCAGCTTGTCCATCCACCTCCCTGCGGCAGTTTCAGCTTTTGATGTGCATCCGGTGGCCGAGGACGGCACTCTGAGGCCTTTCAACGGCCGTTACCTGCACAGTTACCTCAAGGCTCTTCCTCTGGGCTTCTCAGTGTTGCCCCAGGTACGGTGGGATCCGGAGGGTCCCATTCCCCCTTTCGGATGTGCTGCACAGGCCTGTGTCTCCCTGACCTCGTCTTCCTCCTCTGCAGCACGAGCGGGTGCTTTTTGTCCTGAATATGCTCCTGGGCTCAGAGCAGCCCGTCCTCCTGGTCGGAGAGCCCGGCTGCGGGAAATCTACCTTTGCCGAGATGCTTGTGCAGCCCAATTACTTGTTCCACCGGGTGTTCCTCACGCCTGCGTTCAGCACAGGGCACCTGCGCCAGCTGCTGCACAGGAAGTCCCAGAGCACCCTGCGGGACAAAGGCCTCTTCCCCACCGGCAAGCCCACTTGGGGTGCAGCCAGCAAAGCACGCTTCCTCTTCTTGATGGAGGATTTGCACCTGGCTTTTGTCGGTGAGCTCCCCTCCCCTCCTCTCCACCCTCCCTTCGCTAAGGTTGGGCAGCGGGCTTAGTAAATGCTGCCCAGGTCCCATGATCTCCTGTCTCCTCTCCAGATCCAGTCCGAGGCACCAGCCCTGTGATTGAGTCTCTGCGCCAGACCCTCACCCTCCAGCAGTTCTACCACGCCGAGACTCTGGAGCTGCAGCAGTGCCCAGCCACAGGCTTCAACTGCTTTGGCACGCTCTCTGTCCCAATCCCTGGCAGCCTTCCGCTTTGTCCTCGTTTCGGCAGGCTTTTCAGCACGATGGTGCTCCCGGCCATGAACAGGGAGTCTTTGCTCAGTATGCACACCGGCACGGTTTTAACCTGGCTGGAGAAATTCCCTCTGCTGACCCGGCATCACGAGTTGGCCTCCGCCGTGGTCAAGGCCACCCTGGACACTTACGAAGCGGCAAAACGAAGGTTCCGCCCGTCCCCTGCCTGCGGCCTCTTCCAGTTCTCCTTGCATGACGTTGCGAAGGTGATCAAGGGGATGCTTCTGCTGCGGCCCCGTCCAGGGGTTCACCTGAGCACCCCCCTGGAAGACCACGGTTCCAAGGGGTCAAGCCCCAGGCGCACCTCTGCCATGGGGAGGCCGGCCGTGGGCGCAGGCTACACCGCCGTCCTCAGCACCCGGTTGATCCTCCGGCTTTGGATGCACGAGAGCCTGCGCACCTTCTGTGACCCTCTGCGGGGAAAGCAGCAGCAGGGACTCTGTGAGCAGATGCTCTTGGAAACCGCCACCGCACTCTTCTGCGCCAAGCACTGTGTCCCCCGGGGGGCTCCCTCCTTCACGTCCCCTCCCCACACTCGCACCGCCGTTCAGTTTTCCAGCACATCCGAGGACTCTCTGGCCACAGCCTCCGTGGCGGAGGAGGACCCCAGGGAGGAGCTTCTCCTTTGGACTCTGCAAGCTGAGCCTGAGTTCCCGCCCAGTGGGGAGACGGCCTACCCGAACTCCTGGGATCCTGTGGAGCAGGCCCCGGCCCTGGCGCTTGACCCACCGGAGCCCTCTCCTTGGGAAGAAGTGATTGCCCTGGGAGAATCAGAAACCGAGGCCCCCGAAACAGAACCCGAAGAAGCGGATGCGGGAAAGAGGCCGAGCGGCGGGAGGCCCAGCCAAGTGAGGGTGCCCGAGTCTCACGCCACTCCCCACCGGTCTCTCCTCATGCGGGTCAAGCGTCGCACCTCAGGCAGGAAAGACAGCTGTGGTCCACTGCTGCCCCTCCATCACCTGCTCCTGCAGGGCGAGTCCCCGGCAGATATCGTCTTCAGCAAGGACCTGGGCCCTGACTTCCACGGCCCCAGTGCTCACAACCCCTACCATGAGAAGCTCTGGAAGACCCTGGAGAGGCAGCTGGGCTCTTGCTTGCCCCCTGGCTTCCTGTTGTGCTCAGAGGTCCTGAGGCATGTGGTACGGCTGGCCCGCCTGCTTTGGGGCCCAGACAGGCACGGGGCCCTGGTATCTTTTGTCCGGTGCACAGGCCGGCAGTCCCTGGTGGCTCTGGTGGCTCGTGCCACAGACACTCTGCTCGTGGACCTGCCAGCGAAGGCTAGTGAGGCAGAGGCGTTGGCGCTACTGAGGTCGGCAAGCTGGCAGGCTGGAATTACGGGGAGGCGAGTAATGGTGCTGGTGCACTCCGGAGTGAGTGTGGCCGTCTTGCACCAGGTCCTGGCCCTGATGACCGAAGGCACCTGCCCTGGACTCTCCAATCCAGACGATTCCATGGCCATCATCCAGGCAATGCTGCAGGAGAACCAGAGCATCAAGCGCAACATGCGGGAGGACCTCGTGTTGCAGAAGTGAGGAAGGGGGAGGGGAGAGGGGAGGGCGTCCCTGGGCCAGACCAATGTCAAGGGGTCCTTCAGAGTCCCCTGCTGTCTTGGCCTTGCAGGTTTTTCCAGTTGGTGCGTTCCAACTTGCACGTGGTGCTGCTCTTGGGGGCTCCTGGGTCCTTGGCACTCCCACCCCTCACAGCCACCACGTTGGCTCAGTCGCTCTGCAGCGTGGAGATCTACCAGAACTGGAGCCAGGAGTCCTTGCTGCAGGTGGCGTCCAAGCACTTGAAGGGCCACTTCCGGAGCCCCCTGCGATTGACCCGAGGTGGGTCAAAGAGCCAAAGAGGGGCCTTCGCTTCCTCTGCCTTCAAGGCCTGGGCTGTTTCTCCTCTCCTTTCCTTCCTTGCCCCAAACAAAACGCCCGGGTGCCAAGCAGCCTTAAGCTTCAGGGTTGAGGGTTCGTGCTCCAGAGGGCAGAAGTCTTGGTCTTTCACTGGCAACTCCAGGTGGCCTCTCCACAGACTGGCAGTCTGCTTGCACACCTGAGCTGGCCTCCTTGCCTCTGAGGGGCAGCCCACGACCGCTACAGCTGGAAGCCCAACTTGGCCCACCGGTTACTGGCCAGGAAACCCCAGAGCAGCCTGTTTCCTTTCCGCTGAGTCCCAGAGATACTCACCGCCTCAGTCTCTGTGCTCCACAGCCTTGAGGCCCCTTTTAGTACACGCTCAGCAAGGGGAGAGGCTTCAGGCATGGAGGGGGTCCTGCAGGGTCTCTGAACAGGCGTGTGTCCTCCTGTGTTGCCTGCCAGAGCCCCTGTCCTTGCATGCCCAGAAGGACTTGCTGCACAACATGTCATTGGCTGCATCTCAGATCCACTCCTCGGCTGCCGACTACGCCTCCTCCCTGGCCGACAGGCTGCCCCTCGTCAGCCCCAAGAGCTTTCTGGATTTCCTGGATTCCTACGTCTACCTGTTGGACAGCCTGCAGGATCAAGTCAACAGGAGAGCCGAACGGTGAGTCTGCCTTCTCTCCACCGCCATGCTTTCCCAAACCCTCTCTCAGCCCTGCCTCTTTAGGTTGCCTAAAATAGGTTCAGGAGTTCGGGTTGTGCTGCTCCGTTTTTAAAACAGGTCCATCCATGCCAGAGAGTCAGCCTTGAGATGCCTGAAGGGCAGAAAAGAATAGAAGATAATAGAACAGAGTAGAATTCTTTATTGGCCAAGTGGGGTTAGACACCAAGGAATTTGTCTTTGGTGCAGATGCTCTCGGTGTATATAAGGTGAATAAAATACATTTATCAATAATAAAAAGATACAACACTTAGGGATATTCAAGGCTACTACTAAGCTATCGAATCATACTAGGAAAGAAAATAAAAACAATATACATAAATTGAAAGATACAAGCATAAGGTGACCAGACGTCCCGCTTTTGGTGGGACAGTCCCGCTTTTCAAGAATTTGTCCCGGGTCCTCTTAAAAATGTCCCGATTTTTGTCTGCGGCAGCGGTGAAAGGTGGGCAGGGGGCAGGCGCTCTGCACGCGCTCAGAGGCATGGGGCGCAGGCAGGAAGTGGCAGCCGGAGTGGGCTGGCGGGCAGGCGGAAGAGGAGGGCCGGCGAGGGAGGAGCCAGGCAGGCAGCGGGCGGTGGAAGAGGAGGAGAACTGTGCGTGGCAGGGCTCCAGCCGGAGCCTGTGCGGCCCTGAAGTTTGTGCCACTGCCACTGCCGCCACGATGCACTGAGAGCAGCCGGCCAGAAGCTCCACCGCCGACTGCCCATCCGTCCCACCATGGGCACCCGGGACGAGCCGGGCGGGGAGGCAGCGGCGGTGGGGCTTCCGGCCGGCCGCTCTCAGCACATTGCGGCGGCGGCGCAAAGTTCAGGACCGTGTGGGCTTCGGCTGCAGCCCCACTGTGCACAGCTCTCCTCCTCCTCCTCTGCTGCCTGCTGGGTCCGTGGCCGCCCAGCCCTGCTTCGCCGCCCCACCAGACGCCTACACCTGCAGGTGCCCCACTTGGGGGGGGAGGAAGCGAGGGGTTGGCCTGCGCGCCCCCTCACCAGACGCCCTCCGACCAGCGAGGGAAGCAGGCGGCGAGGTGGCCTCTGCAGCAGCTGCGAAGCCAGGAAAGGCCGCTGCCCCCCCCCCCCCCGGTGGATGGTGTCCCGCTTTAGTAAACTTGAAATCTGGTCACCTTATACATGCAACATGGTTGTAGTCATAAGTGGGGAGAGAGAGAGAGATACTAGGAAGGAAGAGGAGAATAAGAGCAATACAGTCTTAGTAAATTATTGTTGTGGGAATTAGGGATGGCATTCGGGGGGAAAACTGCCCTTGTGTCTAGTTGTTCTGGCATGCAGTGCCCCATAGTGTTGTTTTGAGAATAGGAGTCGAAACAATTGATGTCCAGAATGTGAGAGGTCTGTAGATATTTTCACGGCCCTCTTTTTGACTCCTGCAGTGTTACAGGTCCTCCATGGAAGGCAAGTTGGTAACCATTGTTTTTTCAGCAGTTCTAATTATCTTCCGAAGTCTCTGTCTGTCTTGTTTGGTTGCAGAGCCAAACCGAACAGTTACGGAGGTGCAGAGGACAGACTCAATCATCCCTCCGTAGAACTGAATCAGCCGCTCTCTGGGCAGTTTGAGGCTTCCTGAGTTGGCGCAGAAAGAACATTCTTGGTTGTGCTTTTCGGATGATGTTTTGGATGTTCGGTGTCCATTTTAAGTCTTGAGATCTGATAGAACCTAGAAACCTGAAGGTCTCTCCTGTTGATACCGTGTTGTCTAGAATTGTAGAAGGTGGTAGTGTACGAGGGTTTCTCCTGGAGTGAAAGGCCTTTTGACCCCGCAGGATGAAGCTGGCCTTGCAGAAGATGGGCGAAGTGAGCAAGAAGCAGCAAGAACACACAAGGGACGTCCGGGTCCTGCAGCAGAAACTGATGAAGATTAAACAGGCAAGTTTTGAAACGATAACTTGTTCAGAGATATCTTAAAATTTAGAGCAAGCTGAGACTCCAGGGAGGTCCCAGGGAGGCTCCAGCAGGGAAGGCAATACAAGGCTTGACCAGGTGATTTCTCCAAAGTGTTTCCTTTGCCAGGAGGCTTCCTTCCCTCATCCAGAAGAGGGCAAATGCAGCTGAATGGAGCATATTGGGGAGGGGGGCAAAGAAGGAAGGAAGGAAACGTAACCAGCGCTAGACAAACCACAGAAAGCGACAAGATGAACCTCACCAACCTCCCACTCAGCGATGAACCATCTGAGGCTCTTCTTATCAAAGAGGGGGGCCAATAGGCAAGGGTTAATTCCAGAAGGCAGAGCTTCTCCCTCTTCCAGACCCTCAGCCTCAAAGGTCACCCACCTTCCCACCCAGAAGGAGGTCTGTTATCCCAGGGATTGCCAAGCTTCCCTAGCATGAACCAGAGGCGCCAGGTGGGTTTGGAAGAAAGGCCCCCGGGGGTTCAGCAGTTTCTGCCCATTCAAGGCCCGGCCTTAGGATTTAGATTTAGATTTTATTAAACTTATATACCGCAGCCCTCTCCCATAAGGGACTCGGGGCGGTGCACAGGTGATTAAAATGTGGATACAAACATATATACAAGAATAAATACGTCGTAAGCAGTCAGTATAAAATCCTATTAAATAAACAACACCCTGTGCTAAAATCAATTTAAAACCCACTTATTAAAACTATAGATTTTATAACACTATAAAGGATCCCACCCCCAAAGGCCCTCCAGGAAGGAGAGACCTTAAGGCTCCCCCTGCCACAGCTAACAAGCTCTGCCTGATGCCCAGAAGCCCCTCGGGGAGCAGCGCCCTTTCCTGCAAGGTCCCAAGAGAGGGGAGGGGGTTCCAAGCCTTTGGCCCAGCCCATCTTGCTTCCTTCTTGTAGAAAGCATAGCAGTGTGGAGGGGCTTTCGTGGAGGAGGAGGAGGAGGAGGAGGGTGGATTGTTTATGGTGGGTCAGCCAGCAAGATTGAGTTTGTTCTTGGCCTTCTGTAAGAAGCGGCTACCACATGGGCAGTGATCACTTCTTGGATAAGTAAAGAATCCGTGCAAAGGAGTAGAGCTGCTTTTGGTGATTTAGAAAGCATAGGCACAATAAATCAAGAGATTTGCAAACTGAAGCACTGAAATCTCCAAAGTCATGAATTTATAGACGATAACCATAGATTCAGATTCAGATTCAGATTTATTTCTCCCAAAGGACCCAGGGCGGCATACAACATAAGAGACATATAGTACAAAAGTTAGAAATATATTAAATAAAAAATCCAATAAGCAATAAATTAATAGACATTATAAAATAAATTAAAATTGGAATTAAAATGAAGAAGTTATTTTTTTCAGGCCAGGCCGGCTTGCTGGAAAAGCCACCTTTATAGGGCGCGCCGAAAGGACGGGAGGTGGGGAATTATGCGAAGCTCCGGGGGCAGCTCATTCCAGAGGGAAGGCGCTCCCACAGAGAAGGCTCTCCTCCTGGGGGTCGCTAGCTGACACTGTCTGGCTGACGGCACCCTGAGGAGGCCGACTCTGTGGGATCCTACTGGACGATGGGAGGCTCCTGGTGGCAGTAGGTGGTCTCGCAAGTCATAGGCCAAAGAAGTGGACCGGGATGATCTTGCTCTGATTGGCCAGTTTCAGGAAGGACTCAAGATAAACTGGGAAATCAAAACACACCGTCAGGAGGCTGTTCCAGTGTTGCCTATCAGTTGACAGGCAACTGGGAGAGTCCAGGAAATAATAAAGGAAAGTGGCTTTACAGTCTCTCTTTGCTCCTTCCCCACTTTTCGTATATATTTTTTTATTTATTCTTATAAAAATAAAACCATACAAACATAATTTTAAACATATTGCCGTCACAGCGCGAGAAAGCGATAACATTTAAATAACCAACCTCAACATTACCATCCTAATAATAGGCCTAATATTTAACACCAACATTTACACTATATACAGCCCATCTAGTTAACCTACCTACTTCATCAATTCTTATTCGTCCTTTAATTTCTGATTGGTATTATTTACCAATATCTGATTTAAACATATATTATTGCTTCAGTTGTTATTATTCAGTCGTTCCCGTATCCAGTTATACCACCTCTTCCACAAGTTATAAAATTCTGAGTCCTTTTTTCCTTTAATTAATTTTGTTAAACTATCCGATTCTGCGCACTCATTAATTTTGTTTATTACTGCCCTATCCATCGGTATTTGATCACTCTTCCATTCCTGGGCAAATGCCAATCTTGCCGCAATAATTATGTGCAACACCAAAAACCATATCTCCATGTTGATATCTGGGGGTTTAAGTCCTAACAGGAAGGTTTCAGGTTTCAAATCTAATCGATGTTGGGTAATTTCTATTAACCACTGCCTGATTTTTTTCCAGTATTTAATCGCCATTGGGCAGGTCCACCACTGAGGGAAATAGGTCCCCTCTCTGTGACCACATTTCCAGCAATTAGGCATGGTCCCAGGGAACATTCTGGCAAGTCTTGCCGGGGGTAGATGCCACCGATATATCATTTTATATATATTTTCCTTATACGAGGCTGCCATTGTCAATTTCATATTTTTGAACCAGATTTCTTCCCAACTTTGAAAGTCCAGTGTGCGTCCTATATTCCGTCCCCAAGCAATCATGCAGTCTTTGACCACTTCTTCCCCTACGTCTAATAACAATAGATGTCCGTAACACTTAGAGAGCATCCCTTTCTCTGTTCCAAAAAGAACCTTGTCCAGTTCTTGTTTATAGGGATATATCCCTTCAGTCTTCTGATCTTTTTTGTATCTTGAGAATATCTGGGAATATGGCCACCAGTCGATATGGTATCCTTGCGAGGCTAATGTTTCTCTGGTCTTCAAATTCCCCTGTGGGAGATCTTAGCACAGGGTGTTAGTTTAATATAGTTTTAAATATTTATGTATTTATTGTGATATATTGTGTTTTTATATTTCCTGTGCACCGCCCCGAGTCCCTTCGGGGCGAGGGGGCGGTTAATAAGTCGAATTAAAGTAAAGTAAAGTAAAGTAAGGACCCGGAAAGGTTCCAGAGGGAGCTTGGGCCATTACCTGTGTCCTTGTCCCGTGACTCGACTGAGGACCTAGTGGGCGCATGGTATAATGCGGCCACGGGGGCCTTGGACCGGGTCGCGCCCTTGCGGCCTCTCAGGTGGCGCCGAACCATCCAGGCTCCCTGGTTTTCCGAGGAGCTGAGGGAGATAAAATGCCGCAAGAGACGCCTAGAGAGTAGGTGGAGATCTTCTCGATCCGAATCTGATTGAACACTAGTAAGAGCCCATTTGAGGACTTATTTAGTGGCTATAAGAGTGGCCAAACGTGAGTATTGTGCCACTCTTATCGCATCCGCAGATAACCGCCCTGCTGCCCTGTTTGGGGTGACCCGCTCCCTCCTTCATCAGAGGCCGCGGGAAGCCCCTTTGCAGGGCAGAGCAGAGGAATTTGGAGTGTATCTGCTGGATAAAATCACTCAGATTCGGAGCGAGTTGCCCCCCACTGAAAGTGGCCCAGACGGATTGCCTGATGCTGGTCTTGAGACAACATCTTGGGAGGAGTTTGAATTTTGTTACTACCAAGGATATGGACAGGTTGGCGAGGAGACTTAAGGCCACCACATGTTTATTGGACCCATGCCCCTCCTGGCTTGTACTGGCATCCTGGGACGTTACACAAGGCTGGCTCCAGGATATAGTGAATGCTTCTTTGAGTGAGGGGTTCTTGCCTACCGCCCTGAAAGAGGCGGTGGTGAGACCTCTCCTCAAGAAGCCTTCCCTGGACCCAGTATTGTTGGTAAATTACCGTCCGGTCTCCAACCTTCACTTTTTAGCGAAGGTTGTAGAGAGTGTGGTGACACAGCAGTTTCCTCGTCACCTGGAGGAAATTGATTATCTAGACCCACGCCAGTCCGGCTTCCGACCCAGTCACAGCACCGAGACACCATTGGTCGCGTTGGTGGATGATCTCTGGAGGGCACGGGATAGAGGGTCCTCCTCTATCCTGGTCCTATTAGACCTCTCAGCGGCTTTTGATACCATCGACCATGGTATCCTATTGCACCGACTGGGGGGGTTGGGGGTGGGAGGCACCGTGTTACGATGGTTCTCGTCCTACCTCTCTGGTCGGTCGCAATTTGTGTTGGCAGGAGGGCAGAGGTTGACCTCGAGACCCCTCACATGTGGAGTCCCTCAGGGGTTGGTCCTCTCGCTTCTCCTGTTTAACACCTATATGAAGCCGCTGGGTGAGATCATCCGTGGTTTTGGGGTAGAATACCATCTGTACGCTGATGACACTCAGCTGTACATATCTACCCCAAACCACCCCAACGATGCCGCCGAGGTGATGTCCCGGTGTCTGGAGGCCGTACGGGTCTGTATGGGTAGTAACAAACTCAAGCTCAACCCGTCCAAGACCGAGTGGCTGTGGTTTCCGGCGCCCTGGTTTAGCCAGGTAAGTCCAACATTGGCCATTGGGGACGAATTATTGGCCCCAGTGGAGAGGGCATGCAATTTGGGTGTCCTCCTGTACTCCCAGCTGTCCTTGGAGGATCATGTGACAGCCGTGGCCAGGAGGGCGTTTTACCAGGTTCTTACTAGACCGGGACGCCCTTCACACAGTCGCTCAAGCACTGGTCACATCCCGTCTGGACTACTGTAATGCTCTCTACATGGGGCTCCCCTTGAGGTGCACCCGAAGGTTATAGCTAGATCAGAACGCGGCCGCGCGGGTGATTATGGGAACCTCACGGCGTTCCCATATAATACCTGCCCTGCGCGAGCTGCACTGGCTGCCTGTGGCCTTCCGGGTGCGCTTCAAGGTGTTGATTACCATCTTTAAAGCGCTCCATGGCTCGGGGCCTAGCTATATGCGAGACCGTCTCCTGCCCCATACATCCCTTCAACCGATCCGCTCCCTTAGAGAGGGTCTTCTCTGGGTGCCGTCGGCCGGGCAATGCCGATTGGCAATGCCCAGGGGAAGGGCCTTCTCTGTGGCGGGCCCTACCCTCTGGAACGACCTACCTCCCGATCTCCGTACCACCTCGGACCTCCGCCTTTTCCGCCAGCGTTTAAAAACGCACCTGTTTCAGCAAGCCGGCTTAGGGTAAATCCACCCAATAAATGACTGAGGGTTAGTTGAACAAATTTTTAAACAGAAGGTTTTTAAACAACATTTTTAGCGCAGGAGTATCAAGTTTAATAGGGTTT
Organism: Rhabdophis nuchalis; assembly: GCA_039707465.1. Lineage (NCBI taxonomy): Eukaryota > Metazoa > Chordata > Lepidosauria > Squamata > Natricidae > Rhabdophis > Rhabdophis nuchalis. The sequence continues at coordinate 68,067,256 of CM077649.1, forward strand.
AGGATGTTTGATTTTGTATTGTACATTGTGTTTTTTAATGCCTGTGCACCTCCCTGGGTCCCATCGGAGACAGGTGCGGGATATAAATCTAATGAAATCTAAAATCTAAATCTAAAGAAGATAGAGGCAAATGGGAGACGTGAGATCCCTGCAGAGAACCAGAGGAGCGACCTTGGTTTGGGTTTCTATTGTGGCGCCCCAAGAACCCCCCAACAAAGGCCTACCTGGGGAGCCAAATGCCCAAAGGACTCCAGAGCCCCCTCCCTCTGGGAAACCAGGCCGATACCGCTCCCAAGAGGCAAGCAGGGTGGACTAAGGTGTGCTCAAGGAATCGAGAGCAGCCAAGGGCGTCATACTGTCCTTGTGCTCTTCGCCTGCATGGAAGTACAGCTCTCTGCCCTTGGAGACCCTGTCTCAGAGGCAAAAGCAACCTCAGGGTCGGGCTGAGTGCAGCAGCTGAGGTGGCCCGTGGGTGGAGAGCCTAGGCTGGCGGATGGGCAGCCTCTGCAGACACTCGTCTTCCTTTGCCACATTTCAACCCCTCCACCGCGTGGAAGTAAACAATCCCATAGAACCCTTGCCCTGCTGCTCTGGTGCAGCTCCCGTGCATGTCCACAGAGGGTTGGTCGCTAGGTTGGCTGATGGTTCGGTGATGCGCAGGGAGCGGCAGGGGGCTTATCTTCTGTCTTGGGAGCGTCCAGGGCATCCGCTGCTTTTCCTCCTCCGAATTCTTTGCCAGGAAAGTCCACCATCTTGCTGGTGTTGGGGAGTTTTTGTCCCTGGCTCCTGATCCCAGTCGAGTGGGATCCCCTTTTGGATATTTTCATTATTGCCATTTTATATTTTATATATGAGATCCGTTTTGATTTAATTAGATTTGGTCCTTGCTTGTTTTTCTGTTGCATACCATTCAGAATCGCCCTGTTTGGGTTGGGCCAAGACCCCTTGGCCAGCTAAAAGGATCCCTTCCTCCTCCTGGGCTGTGGGACTGTCCCATCAGCTTCATGCTGGGACCCAGGAGCTTCCGGGTAGGAAATGGCCAACCGAGAGGCACTGCAGCCTATAGGGGGCTCAGAGGCACAATTGCAAGTTTGTTTGGCGTTGTGACAGAGCCAGATTACTGAACTGTATAGTCGGCAAAAAGGGAGAAAAATTGGAATTATTAACTGCTTTTTATTGAGTAACAATGACTTTTTGTGGATAAAATAAAACTTAACTTTTGGTGAACCTGGTCTTCCTTCCCCCCAAGATAATGGGAGGGGAGGGCGGTCCCTCTGGCCTGTATGCGGGTGATCGCCAGCTCTGCCTCTGGGCCCCGGGAGCCACCCTGGCACCAACCCCAGAGTCTGGCCTGACTTTGCCCGGCCCAAATAACCCCAGCCGAGACCCCCGCAAAAGTGAAGAGGGAGGGCAGACAATGAGTTGGTCGGTATCTGTTGAAGGACCAATCTCAAGTCTTCGTATTTTGTAACTTTATTTTCCTGTTTTTTATTTCATAAAATTTTTATTTTATTTCCAAAGTTAAAATATAAACTTCAATAGAAAAAAGGGAAACAAAAATAAAGCAAAACTAAATAAGAGACCCCAAAAAAACGCTTTAAAAAAACAAGAAACAAACACATAAATTGTCTCCACCCCAGCTGAATACAGATAAGTATATTTCAACAACAATAGTATATTCGTAATTTTAGTGTTCTTTTTTTTTCCTTCTTCTTTCTTCTTTTCCTTAGATTTATCTTTTACCTTATGTAAAATTCTCAATATAAATTAAAAAAGAAAAGAACGAGATTATGCTTTCAATTTTTCTTACTTTTTCTTAAATTGCATTGTAAATTGGCATTAGCTGTCCATGGAAATAGAGAGGATGTATTGAAATGTAAAAAAGGCCCCAGATTTCTCCGGTCCTTGTTCTGCTCCGAGGATGACCGGCTGCTGTGCTCCCTTCTTTGCCTTCTTCAGCAAATGGCCCAGAGCCAGAAGGAGGTGGAAAGGGAGCAAGAGGTGCTGAAGCAGCAGGAGATGGAGTGCCGGAAGTTCGAGGCACGCATCGATGTCCTGACCAAGAAAAAAGAGGGTTTGGAGAAGAAGAAGGAGATGGCCATGAAGAAGGTACGGCTGGGGCTGGTGGTGGTGTTGGGTCTGCCCGTCTCCAGCTGGCTCGCTCCGGGGTTTGTGAGCCTGTGGTGGTGCCTGTGTGTGTGTGTATTTGCATTCCTTACGTCTAAGACAGGGGCTCCTTCCTCCCACCCCACCCAGCCCCAGCCCCAGATGTTCCTCCAGGCCGAGTGGGGAGGGAGGCAGGCGCTGGGTGCGAGGTGGCTCTGCTTGGGTGAAGGGCTGGGCTCCCCCCCTCTCCCAGGCCCTCCCTTCAGAGCTAAGAAGCAGGGAGTGCCTTCGGTCTCTCAGTGGAGCCACCTTTGGAAATACCTTCACGCTGAGTGGGAAGTCTACATTTCTTCATGGTTTCAGTTTAGCTTTGATTGAAAGGAAAGGGCTGAGGGAAACAGAACCCAGGAGAAACCGCCGGTCAGGCCAAGAACTTGGCCAAGCAGACTGGCTGCCAAGTGGCCAAGGAGGAGCCCGGGACCCCCCCCCCCCCCCCGCTTCCTTCAGCCTGCGTGTGGGATAGGCATCAGGGCCGGAAGGAGGCGAGCCTGCTTTTAAAAGCGGAGGAAGCAACACCAGTAAGTAAACTCTGCTCTGCTGATGACACTGTCCTGGCAGCTGCAAAGGCCCGGGGTTTGCAAGCCCCCCCACTCAGGGCCACAAGCATCGTGAAAACACGGGACTAAAATAAAATACATAGGAGACCAGACTAAGGGCAGCCTTAAAATTGACCCTGAAGATGGCGAAGTGATGGGGAGCTTCTGCCTTTTAGGGTTAAATGTCAATAGCAAATGACAAGCAGTTGAAAACTGAGGGAAATGGCAAAAATTTCAGCTTTCTTAAAAGATCAGAAGCAGGAGAATTACACACAGGAATGGGCAAAAAGGATTGATTATATACAGAATAAATACCAGACTAGGAAATATTATGTAGCCTTTAGGTAAGAATGTTTAGATTGACAGGTGAACAGAGTAAATAATATATGGGATGTTTGGAATTATTAGAGTGGTGTATAGCGGAAGTCAGGGGGGTGGGTTTGAAGGGGAGGTGGGGGACGGTTATGGTGGAGGGTGGGGAAATATATATGCATAATTAATTTTGAAGATGGGATTAATGGGATACTGTTACTTTAAAAGAAACTTATATTATGATTTATATATGTATAATTAATCTAGAAGATGGGATTAATGGGATATTGTTACTTTAAGAGAAATTTATATTATGACTGTTGGGAGGAGAGGGGGTAACAATATTTGTATGAGAAACTTATTTTAAGACGGGGGGAGGAGAGGGGGCACAGTACGTGTATGTGATTCATATTATATGTTATGGGGGGGGGGAGAAAAAGGGGGGGGGGAAACCTTGTCTGTATAAAACTTTTTCAATGAAGAACAGAAAAGAAAACTGAGGGCCAGGGGAGTGCTGCTTAGTGGAGCAGCCACAAAGGCCTGGAGAGGGATGCTCCCGTCTTGTGATGGCTCTGTGCTCACATGGGCCAGGATCTTCCCTGTGGCCTTTTATGGGAATGAACTTTGAAGAAGAAGAGGAGAAAGGCCTTTGGACTTTGGAGAGGGCCAGCCAAGAAAAACAAACCCATCGTGGAAGGGTCAAGCCAGAGTTCTCTCTCCAGGCACAGGCGGCCAGGCTCAAACCATCCTCCTCCGCACCCCAGCAGCGCTGCGGACAGTGAAATAGAAGCCTGGCTGCCAGGGGGAGCCACTCGGCCACAGTGGCCGCGAGGAGCAGGCTTCAAGGTGTTGATTACCATCTTCAAAGCGCTCCATGGCACGGGACCTAGTTATCTGTGAGATCGCATCCTGCCCCATACATCCCTTCGACCGATTCGCTCCCACAGAGAGGGGCTTCTCCGGGTGCCGTCCACTAGGCAATGCCAGCGGGCGACGCCCAGGGGAAAGGCCTTCTCTGTCGCGGGTCCAACCCTATGGAACGACCTACCCCCCGAGCTCAGAACAACCTCGGACCTCCGCTCCTTCTGCCAAAAGCTTAAGACTCATCTCTTCCAGCAGGCCGGCCTGGCCTAATCTACCTTTCCAGCCTTAATATGAATATCCAAATTGTTTTAACTGGGTTTTTAAGGGGTTTAGTTTTTTAAGATTTTAGGTTTTTAGCGCAGGGACTTAATTGTTTAATTTGATTTTATATATTTACAATATTTTCATGTTTGTACATTTTTAACCTCCTGCGCACCGCCCCAAGTCCCCTCGGGGAGAGGGAGCGGTCTACAAATGAAATTTTGATTGATTGATTGATTGATTGATTGATTGATTGATTGAAAGGAGAGAGCAGAGGGGAAGGGTCCTGGAGAAAACCCACAGGTGGGGCCTAGAGGAGTGAAAAGCAACTTGAAGATGCCAAATTTTAAACCTCTCTTATTTGGAGAAGAGAGCTGAATTTGTGCTATCAAACGGATGGGAAGTCTTAATTTAAAATTCTGAGGATTGTTACAAGGATCCTTGCTGTGCTGGCAACAGTACCACTTTGAAACGATGCCTGCCTGTCTGTCAGGTCCACGTCGTCGTCCCGTCTCCCCCAGCTAGAGAAAGCCTCCCAGGCAGCAGGGACACCTGGCCCGGTTCTAAAGGCGTTTCATTGTTCCTGGAGAGAGGGGCTTGTCCTCTTAAGGGGGCATTCGATTGCCCCTTTCTCACAAACCACACCAGGCGCTTTTCCTCCAGCTTCTTTTTTGAGGACAGGTGGTCATCCCATAGCTTCAGAGGGTCCTGGATGCAAAGAGCTTAGTTGGGTTCCTTTCAGCCAAGCGTCCAGCTAACGCACTGCACCAGGATGGCATCTGTGGTTCTCTTTGTTTAGGTGGCCTCCAGAGATCAGTTGGGGTTGCTGGTCTCGTAGCACGGCTGCCTCCCTGCCCCGGGCCCTGCTGGGATCATTCCCCCAGCGTCAGTCCGCTTTCTCTGAGAGGGGTTTGAAAAAAAGACCATCACCGGGAGCCTCCTGCAAGACGGTGGTCTCGCCCATCGCATCTGGTGTTCCCGATGGAGGTTCCCAGGGGGTTGCCTGGTGCCTCTGGATTGTGCTCTTTCTGCCTCTGGCAAACTAAAAGAGTAAAACGAACTTGAAAAGCCTCTGGAAGCTGCAGCTGGTACAGAATGCGGGCAACTCTGGGCACTCCTCAATCCGGGCACCTTACACCTGTGCTCTGCCAGCTGCATTAGCTATCAATGTTCCTGGATTCAGTTCAAAGTGCTGGGAATGGGCCGAAAGTCCCCAGAGGGCGCAGCAGGGAGGATGTTGGAGCCACTGCCGCCCCCCCCTCCCCCCCATTGCATCCAGCTCTCCAGGGTTGGCAGGGGGGAACATTGTGGCTCCCGTCCACGACAGCATTCCCTCTGTCAGGGCATCTGCCCTTCGGAAGTCACCTCGCCCAAGCTCTCTCCATGGGCTCGGGGTGGGTAGGTGGGTGGCGCTCATGGCCCCAAAGAAAGGCCCTCTTGCCCAGGGCAGAGCAGGGGTCTGCCCAGCCACCCGCTTCCCGCTTCTTTCCAGGTGAGTCAGGACTACAAGGCTGCCCTGGCCGCACTGCGAGTGCAGGACATCGAGGAGCTGCGGAGCTACCGGCAACCCCCCGCTTTGGTGGTCCAGGTGACCGACCCCCTCTGCCTGATGTTCCAGGTGGAGCCCGGGTGGGAGAGCGCCAAGCTTCTGCTCAACAGGGAGGATTTCTACCAGGTGAGACCCCCCCTCCTGAACGCCCCCCCCTTTCCCTCCTGCTGTGGCTGATGCTGTGAGTTGCCCAGAAAGACTGCAAAGAAACATGCAGCCCCCCCCCCTCCTTCCTTCCTTCCTTCCTTCCTTCCTTGCTGAGGATGTGTGCAGCTTTGCCCTTCTAAGCCCTTTCTGATTCTCCAAAGGTTTTGCGTGGTCCAGAGGTGGCCAATGTTTGAAAAAATGCTGTCACAAGAACTTCACCTTCTTTGGAGAAAGCAAATTGCAGTTTATTTCTTGATTACTTGTTAGATTTGCTCCCTTTATTTTATAGCCACAATAACCCAGTGAGGTGGGCTGGGCTGAAAGCAAGGGGGGGGGGGGCGCAAGCGCCCATTCGGTGTTGGTGCTCGGGACTCTCCATGTGGCTCCTGGCCCTTCAACTATGAGGCGCAGGCTGACTTCCAAGCCAGCAGCCCCCATTAGAGAGCGGCCACACATACCTCATGACCGTAGAGCGGAATGAGCTCTGCTCAAGGGAGACCCCCACGGTAGCCCTCCCCTCCCTCTCTGAAGATCTCCCACGAAGGAGGCATGGCTCCCTTCGCCCCCATCCTCTTCCGCTGGCTGGCCCCTTATTCCTGCCGTCCAGCCTCTCTCCTTCCTTTGCTCCCACCGGCTCTGGCCCTGCCTGCTGGGGCAGCAGAGAATGCGGCCGCTTCCTTTGCTGTGGGAAAACCCTTCCGCTAACTGAGGACCACTGCGGTCACATCTCCCTTGCCTTCTCTGCTGGGCAGCCAGCCAACTGCTAAACAAAACCGGATCCTACAACTCTGCCTTGTAGCGCTGGGCTTCCGGGCCCTCGCCATCTTGGAAGCCCCACTACGATTCCTCTCCTATTTGTCAATATCCTTTTTGAACCAGATGCCAGATGCCAGGAGGAGTCTAACTTTGAACTGGAAATTGGGCAGGTCCCAATGAATCGCACCTGAAAAAGCATTTAGAATCCAATTCAGCTGGACAGACCTGTGCCACAAAACAAATTTGTACAGCCTAAGGGCCGATTGGCTAGCCCTCCCCAATTTCTCGTGGTCAACACCAGACACACCGTGGTTGTTCTCTAGAGGGGATTCCCCCCCCCCTCCGGTGACACCCCAAGGCCATGTTGCTACAGGGGACCCAAAGCAAAGGGAGAGGGTGCGACCCACGGCAACTATGGGGACTTGGTTATTCTGATCCTTTATTTATTTTATTTATTTATTTTATTCAAATTTATACCCCACACCTTCTCCAAAAAGGACCCAGAGCGGTGCACAGGAAATTTAAAACAATACAAATATAACAAAAATACAATTTTTTAAAAAGCTATTAAACCCATGCCCTGTCAGGGGTGGGTTTCAAAATTTTTGGAACAGGTTCTGTGGGTGTGGCCTGCTTTGTGGGAGTGGCTTGCTGGCCATGTGACTGGGTGGGAGTGCCAGCCATGTGACCGGGTGGGAGTGGCCAACTTGGAAAATGTGAAACTCACTTAACAATGGTCTTGGTTAACAACTACACTTTTGGGCTCAATTGTGGTCATACGTTCTTTCTTTCTTTCTCTTTCTTTCCTTCTCTCTTTCTTTCCCTCTTTCTCTCTCTCTTTCTTTCTCTCTCTCTTTCCCTCTTTCTCTTTCTTTCTTTCTTTCTTTCTCTCTTTCTTTCTCTTTCTCTCTTTCTTTCCCTCTTTTTCTTTCTCTTTCTTTCTTTCTCGCTTTCTCTTTTTCTTTCTCTCTTTTTCTCTCTCTTTCTTTCTGTCTCTCTTTCTCTGTCTTTCTCTCTCTCTTTCTTCTCTCTCACTTTTTTTCTTTCTTTCTTTCTCTTTCTTTCTTTCTCTGTCTCTCTCCCCTTCATCCGCCCATCTATCACTCTGTGTTTGTGTGTGTGTGTGTCTGTCTCACATTCACGCACTTAATCACTTTCTGCGTCTCTCTCTCTCCCTCCCTCCCTCTCTGTCTCTGTGTGTGTGTCTGTCACTCTCTGATTCCCCCCTCCCTCCCTGTCTCTCTCTGTGTCTGTGCCTCTCTCTGTCTGTCTGTTGTCGTGCCCGTCCCCCGCGGAGCCTCTTCATCCCGGGGCCGCTGTGCTCACTCACCTTAGCCTGCCCTCCCCGCCGCCCGGCCGCCTGCAGCTGAGAAGCGTGTGTGTGTGTGTGGGAACAGGGAAAGTTTTGCCGCGGGGGGTGGGGTGGGGGTTTGCGCGGCTTAGCGCGCTTTTGTTCCGCTGCCCCTAGCCGGCAGGCTTTAAAGGCCGAGCGCTGGCTGAAGGGCTCGGCCTTTGAAGCCTGCCGGCTAGGGGCAGCGGAACAAGAGCGCGCTAGGCTGCGCGAACCCCCCCGCCCCCCACCAGTCGCGCCAACAGGGAAAGTTTTGCTGCGACTGGCGGGGGGCGGGGGGGGTTCGCGCAGCCTAGCGCGCTCTTCCGCCGCCGCCCCTAGCCGGCAGGCTTCAAAGGCCGAACGCTCGCTGAAGGGCTCGGCCTTTGAAGCCTTCCGGCTAGGGGCGGGGCGGAAGAGCGCGCTAGGCTGCGCGAACCCCCCCCCCCGCCCCCCGCGCCAACAGGGAAAGCAGGCCCGGCAGCTTCAAAACTAAAGCGCCTGGGTCTTGAAACTTTCCCTGCTAGGGATACACGAGCGAGCCACGTGTTCCTTGGATACTTCCGGGTCCACGATCCAAAGGGCTCGCTTGGGATCCGGAAATTTGACGAAAGGGCTCGCGCGAATCCCTGCGAGCCCTCAGGAACCCACCCCTGTGCCCTGTGCTAAAATAGTATAAAATCCCCCTAATTAAAATCTACCTAAAAACAGTCAAGAATGGGAGGTTATGATCCTGGTCTAAAAGGCCCCGAGGCTGCCCAGGAGGGATCACTAGAGACGGCTGTTGTTATCTTAGGGAGCTTTCTTTCTCTTCTTCTTTTTTTCACTGTTCAAGTTGGAGGACTACTGAAATTCTACTACCTGTCTATCATCCATCTAATGATCTACAATCTATCATTTTCTCATCTCTATCCACATCTGGCCCAAGGACATATAGGTCACCCAGCAGTACAACAGCCATCCCTCTGCAGGCGCTGGGAAAGTTGCAGCCTGGGCCGTTTAAGCCTTTCTGCCAATGAAAGGAGCCCACTGCCTCCACTCCGGCCCAGGGAACCCTTCCCAATGCCTTGGGCAAGGAGCGGCCTGCCTCTGAGCCGGGCAGGGCCATAGGAGGGGCCCCGAGGCCACGCTGCCCTTCTGTCATGCTGGGAAGGGTCAGAGGCTTCCCATGCTCACCTGCTTCCCGACTCTGTAGGAGCCCAGGGGAGCCCCAGGCGCACCCAGGGCGACGGGCAGAAGGGCTCGACTTGTTCTCCCAGACCTTCTCTCCCTCCCCAGGATCTGGTCTTCTACCCCAAGGAGACTCTCGGCGTGGAGCTCTTCCAGGCTTTGGGCCAAGTGGTCGGCCAGGAGGGTTTGTCTCTGGCTGCCATCCAGAATGCCAGCCAAGCGGCTGCAGCGCTTTATCAATGGATCTGCTCCGTCTACTGGTACCAGTGGGCGCTGCAGGAGTGGCAGCCGGCCATGCTGGAGCTGCAGTCCTGCGAGGACCAGATCAACGTAGAGAAAGTCAGCCTGGGCGACCGGCGCCTTCATTCGGAGTACCTGCGGGACACCACCCAGGCCCGCCTCAGGGAGCTGAGGCAGAAGCAGGAGCACCAGGAGAAACTGATTCAGCAGCTCACGCAGTCCTTGCAGGCCAAAGAGGAGGCCAGCACAGTGGAGAGCTCCGTGGCTGAGCACCTGGCCAGCTGGACAGCCTTAGCCAAGGTAACGGCTGAGGCCGGAGGCCCCGCCTTCTCCTGGAAAGGGACGCGGCCCCCTTCTAGCCACTCTCTCCTCTTCCCTCCCAGGACCTGGAGGGCCAGCAGAGAACGGTGCAGGGCGATGCCCTTCTCTGCTCGGCTGTCATCTCGTACCTGGGTCCCTTCTCCCCACCACGGCGGGAGGAGCTGCTGGGGAAGTGGCAGGCCGTGTGCGAAGGATGCCGGGTTCTCCTGGGCCCCTGTGATGTCAGCTGGCTCCTGCAGAAGGAATTGCCCTGCCCGGGCCAGGCGCCCTCCGGCCCGCCCCTGCTCCCGGTGCAGAAGCCGCTGAAGGTGGCCTCCTTGCTCAGTTCAACTCAGCAGCAGCGCCTCTGGGATCAGCTCCACAAGCCGAAGGACGCCGAGAGCCGCCTCGTCGCCACGATCATTCACTCCAGCACCCACCTGCGGGCCCATCGGTGGCCTCTCTTGGTGGACCCAGACAAGCAGGCCCAGACCTGGCTGCTGATGACTTCCTCTTTAGAAGCGGGTGAGCGAGCCAGGGGAGCCCCTCCCCCCAGGCACCGCCTTCCCAGCGCTCAGCGCTCAGCGGCCTCTCCCTTACAGAGGAGTCCCAGGCCCAGGCCCTGTCTGACCTGGTGCCGGACATGGTGGAGCAAGGGGGCGGCGATGAGATCCCCGAGGACAACCTGGAGATCCTGTCCCTGGCCCACCCTGACCTCGAGGAGAGCCTCAAGGCAGCCATCAAGTTTGGTGAGCGAGACCCAGGGGAAGATTCGTGGGGCTTGGGGCATGTTCGGCAGAGGCGGGCAGGGCAGCCCTAAGCAGCCTTCTCCTCCTCCTCCTCCTCCTCCTCCTCCTCCTCCTCCTTGCAGGCAACCCTGTGCTGCTGACGGACTTTGAGAAGGACGTTCCCTGGTGTTCGGCCCTGCGGCAGTTGATGGAGAAGGAATCCTTTAGGGGTTGCCCAGAGGGCAAAATTTTCTTCCCTGCCTCCGAGGAAGACGGAACAGAAGCCGAGCACCTGCTCATCCCGCCTTCTTTCTCCTTGTACCTGTGCACCGAGCTGCCTCTTCAGTCCTTGGTTGCAGGTAAGAAAGAAACCGATCAAGATTACCCAAATTGCTGTCACGGGATTTGGGTAGGCTTAGGGCGTGGGTGAGAAGGTGGACAGTTAGTTGCGTAAAAGTTTCCCGTTTGTTTTTACTATGGAATAATATTTAATCTTTTTAATAGCTTGTTTTTATTGTACGCGACCCAGAGTCACATTTGTGAGTTCAGCTGCTGTATGAAAGAGGAGAGTGACAGAAATAACCAGGGGGAGGGGGGGCATGAGGTTCAGCCCACCATGAGGAGGACTGTGTGGAGGGGAAAACGGGCTCCCCCCCACCCCTGAAGGGTGTGGAAATATACTGCTGGAAAGGTATCATTTATTTAGAAAAACCAGAACCCCCCCCCCTCCCTGAAAGGGATCATTCTTGATAGAACATTTGCATTATGCCAAGAATGATTTGATATTAAGAACGACCGATCCATAATGATCACCTGCCCAGGATGGGATCTTGTGACCGCTGGTCTCAGAAGCATCTGGGTGAACATTAAAGGAGAAAGGAACAAGGGTGCCCCGTTTGAGGCATTTTTGCAAATATCTCACAAGCATCCAAGAAGCCCACCCCCTTGGGGAGGGGGGAATTTCAGCTCTGAACATCAGTTGTGAATCAAGCTCTGCAGCGAGTGGGAGATCCAGTGGGTCAGCAGACCGCGTGCTTTTCCATAAGGTGAATGGGGAAGCCTGGGACCGGCCCCTTCCTGTTCCTGAGAGGGTGGGTGGAGTGTGTGGGGCGGGGAGGGGGCCAGCATCCCTGATGAAAAGTGGCTCCTGGGATTCCCTGACTGATGGGAGTCAGATTTCAACTTTTCAAGATAATTCACTTCACAAACTGGGGGGAAAGTTGGAAATCATCTTCCATGAATGGAAATTCTGAAGGAGAATTCTGAAATTCTGGAAAATGAGGTGAAGACCCCAAGACTGACGGTGCCAAAGGGGGAGGAGAGTGGGGAGCTGGTGGGCCACCCCTCCCGCCTTCGTCTTCCCCTTTGCAGAGGCCGACCATTCGCTCCTGAAGAGGCTGAACCTCATCGACCTCAGCCTCAGCCTGGGGGCCCTGGAGGACCGGCTACTGGGCGAAGTGCTGCATGTGGAGCGCCCGGAGATCCGGAAGAACCAGCAGATCTTGTATCTTGGGATCCTGCAGCTGGAAGGCAAGCTGGAGGCCACCGAGGTGATTCCCTGGGTGGGAACCTTTCTTTGAGACTTGTATGGCTGCCCTTCTTCAAGCCCAGCGCTGGCTGGCTGGCTCACCACGACCATAAAACCACCAGGCCACCAAACAAAAACTAAAAACCCGGCACCTCGTTCTACCTCTCCCCAGCCAGGACGCGCCAATCAGAGGCTCCCAACCATCTCCCACCGGGCAACTGGTTTTAGAACAGACCTTGATGGCCCCTCTGGAAGGCTGAGCGGGGAATGAGGGGGGGAGGGAGGGGGCAAGCAGCACGGAGAAGGGACGCTTCCTAATCCTGCCCTATGGCCAAGAAGGGGCCAGCCCTTTCCCCTCTGGGGTCCAGCCTGGTCAGTCCTTTGGGCCAACCCCATTCTGCCCGCCTTCCCTGCAGGAGGAGCTGATGGACATCATTTCACAGCCGCAGCGGTCGCTCCTGGAGGAGGAGAACTTCATGCCGATTGTGCAGCTCCTCCAGACCCAGATCCAAGCGCTGCACGCCACGCACAGGCACATGGTCTCCCAGTACCAGGACCAGGCTGTGCTATGTGGCAGGTATCGGCCTGTGGCCCGCCTGGCGGTGGGGCTGCACGAGGCACTGCAGCAGGTGGGCCGCCTGCACCCGCTCTACCGCTTCCCCACCGAATTCTGCATCAGCCGCGTGCGGCAAGCCCTGATCGCAGCCAAGCGCCAGGAGGCCAGCAAGCAGGAGTCCCTGGAGGCCCGGCTGCTGGAGCTCAACAGAATGGTGCTCTGGCAGCTGCTCACCCAGGCCCTGCCCTGCCTGCGGGAGGCACACCGCCCGCTCTACTTCTTCCTGGGAGCCGTGGCCATGCTGAGAGTGGCGGGGGACGTCAGCCCCCTGGAGTGGCTGGCCTTCACCCAGGGCCTGCAGGACCCGGCTGCCAAGGCCCTCCTCCTGCCCCCGGAGCCCGGCCCACTCTGCCCCGGCTGGGTGAGTGCAGAGGCTTGGGAGGAGTGCGCTTTGCTGGAGAACCTTCCTGGCTTCCATGGGCTGCTGGCCTCTCTGGCCGAGAAGGCGGTCCAGTGGCAGGAGTACTTCTCCCTGCCCTCCACAGTAGTGGGGCCGGCTCTGTGCCCCAGCCATGTGCACCTCAGCCCTTTCCAGCGCGCCATCCTTTGGCGCATCCTGTGCCCCAGGGCCTTGTGTCAGTTGGTCTCCGATCTTACCACCTGCTTGTTGGGCTGGTCTTTCACTGAAAAGATGGCAGCCGTCAATCCCTACTCCTTTAGCCGCGCCAACAAGCCCATCATCTTGGTCAGGGCCCCGGCCGGATCGCAGGTCTCCTTTACGCATCCTTTGCTCTGGATCCAGCAGATGGCAGCGCAGCGGGGACGGAGGGTGAGTGGGGCCTGGCAGGAAAGAGGGAAGAGGCGGGCAGAGCCGAAAGGGTCTGCACGCCCCTCACTGGCTGCTCTGCTCTGCAGGGGAGAGTGGTTGTCATCTCCTTTGGTACCCCAGATGCCTCCCTGCGTGTCCAGCGAACGCTGCCCTTTTGCACCAAGAAAGGGAAGTGGCTCGTCCTGGACAACTGCCAGCTGCTGAAAAGCTGGGATCCTGAGGTTCTGCTGCAGCTGCACCTGCTACTGACCACCACAGCAGGTCAGAGGCGGGAAAGGCTGGGGAAGTTTGTTCCCGGTGAGCACGGGAGGATCCTTCCTTACGCTCTCTTTTCCGGTGCAGGAATGAGCAAAGTGGGGCCCATGGAAGTCCACCCCAAATTTCGGCTTTGGCTCATCACAACGCTCGACGCCCCTGATTCTGTGCCAGGTACAGCTGTTCTCCTGAAGGGGCCAGGGCAGGAGGGGCTCCCCCAGAGAAAAAAGGGGAAAGGATGTGGAGCGCAAGGGCCCGAGTGTCCCAGCTGATCCCCTGCCCCACCGGCCCTTCTGTTCCCCCACGTGCCCAGGGCCTGTGCACCGTAGTGCCACCACCTTCTTCTGCGAGATGCCCCTGGAGCTGAAAGGCATCCTGGCCCACACTCACCAGTGGCTGCAGGGACAGGTCCAGAACCTGGACACGGAGAAGCGACTCTCACTGCTCGTCCTCCACGGGGCCCTGCTGTACCGGCAGAACTACGCCCCGTGGACACAGGCCGCCTCCTACCTCTGGTGAGTCAGGGAGGGTTGCCCACAGGGCTTTCGGACGGGGAACGGGGAGGGAGACCTAGACGGCATTCTCTCAGCTGCCACATGGCTGGAAGGCCACCACTATGGTGGTGCTCGGAGCGTCTCCGGGAGTCGCTCAAGTCTCTGTGTCCCTGGGGGCGGCTCGGGGTCCAGCTCCTCTTCCCTGGCTGGCTGGCCAAGGAGCAGGGCACCAAGAGTGCCCCCCCCCCATTGTTCAAGGCCAGCCAAAAGGGCCTTGCGGGGTGGTGGTGCTGGTAGCCTCCTAGAAGGGCTTCTCCTCTTGCAAACCCTCTTCCACCCAGGACGCTTCTAAAAACAACCTTTCATTTGTATCCTGGCAGCAGCACAATCGCCATCTCTGATTTTAAAGCTAGAAGGGAATTGAAGGGAAGCCAGTCTCCTGCTCTGAGCAGGACCGTCTCCTCCTCGGGGACTCCCCGATATCCATCTAAACCTGAATCCACTCCCCCCATTTCCAAACTCTGGGTTCAGGTCCTGCCTTAGGAGGCCACAGAGAACAAGCCTCTTCCGCCTTCCGTGTGTTAAAGACGTTTGAAGAGCATTTTCAGGCAGCCCTTGGGCTTCTTTCCTTCAGGCTGAGCATATCCCTCCCTCCGCTTTGAGGGCCCAGCTGCCATCCCCCAGCTCCGCCGGTGCCCTTGCCTGGCTGGGCTGCCGGGAACTAACCCAAGGAGCCCCTCTGCAGAAGGGAAACTGGGCCAAGCGGGGGTCCGGGCATCCAGTGGCAGCCAACCGCCCTCGACTCGGGGGTCACCATCCTGTGCATTTTTGGAGGCTGAGGAAGCTGCTGGTTAAGAAAAGGTTCCTGCAAGGCCCCCCGCCCGTCTCTGGGAGCCACACGGAGGGAGGGGGGGTGGGAGGGGTCTGAGAAAAGCGGAAAAGCCGCCCTGGAGACTCCCGCTGGGGCCACCATCTCTCAGGCGCTCCCCTCAAATCCCCACAGCTTCTGTAGAACGAAGGAAGGCTGAAATAAAGTCAACAAGGGACAGTCATGGTTTCAATTAGCCACTGTTTCACTTAATGACGGGTCCCAGTTGTGGCCGCTGACATCCTCCAAAACCCCTTTCAGCCACCGTCCAGTCCTGACTAAATCCCTTCGCCTCCTTTGCCCCTGCATGGGGATCTTTCACACAGCCCACCTGGAGACACCCGGGGGGAGGGGAGCTTTTCTGACTCCCCAGCTGCAGAGCATTGACTGACACCCCCAAGGGGCCCACCTAGGCCGAGGAGGGCAAGCACTCTGGGGGTGCAAAGCCAGGGCTGGCCCCGGGTGAAAGAGCAGCTGGGCCTGGCCCCAGATTGGCTCCTGTGCAAAACCCCCAGGCCCCACGGCGTCTTCTCGTGTGCCAACTAGGGCAGGGATGGCGAACCTATGGCACGGGGGCCACAGGTGGCACGCGGAACCATTTCTTAGGGCACGCGAGGCGTTGCCCTGTCAGCTCCAGCGCGCATGTGTGCTCTGGCCAGCTGATTCAGGCCTTCTTTTGAGGCTGTTTCTCGCCCTCTGGAGGCTTCAGGGAAGCTGCTGAAGCTTCTGGAGGTGGGGAGGGGAGGCTGTTTTCACCCTCCCCAGGCTCCTCGAAAGCCTCTGAAGCCTGGGGAGGGTGAAAAAAGCTTGCCAAAAGCAGGGGGTCGTGCACATAGTATTATATGTGGGTCCTAACAAGGAGAAGGGCGGGGTATAAATTCGAATGAATGAATGAATGAATGAATGAATAAATTATGGGTGTGGCACGCCCACGCACGAACCCCCTGCGCTTCCCCCTGCTTTTGGCACGAGAGCCAAAAAAGGTTAGCCATCACTGAACTAGGGCCTCCCTCCCAAGAGCCCCCAGGCCACTTCCCAAGAGGGGTAAGGCCTGACAGGGATCTCCCACTCCCCAAAGCCTGCCCCCACCCCCGGGCTCCTTCGGTGCTCCTGGCTCCTCTTCCTCCTTGGCTGCCTAGCATTGCCGGGGTCCCTGCTGTTCTGTCCCACCAGGAGTCACGGGGAGGTCTTGGCAGGCCTCAAGGCCCTGGAGAAGCTGAGCTGGATGGCAGACGGCTCTGAGGAAGTGCAGCTGCAGCTGGCAGGTAGGAAGGAGCCCCCTCTGGGGACTAACAGCCCAGCCCACCCAAGAGGGGGCTCCACCTTCCGCCCCTCTCTTTCCCCACAGGGAGCATCCTTTACGGAGGCCATGTTCTGGATGAGGGGGATGCGCAGGCAGTGGAGAGCTTGTGCCAGCAGTGCTTGGCTCCCACTTCCCACCTGCTGCCTGGCTCCGGCCTTCAGAGGCTCCTGGCTGTGGTCATCGGCCACACAGGCCCAGGTAAGAGGTGGCTGTACAGAGCCCGTCCTGCAGAAGGCAGGCTGCCTCGGGCCTGATCTGCTCCTTCTCCCCCCAAGGGCTCTTCGAAGACGAGGCCTCGGCAGCCACCCAGGGCCGGATGCAGCAGCTGCCCAGCCCCATGGACCCTACCTGGGTAGGCCTGTGTGGGAGCCTGCAGACCCAAATGCTGGCCGGGCGCAGCCAAGCCGTGCTCTCGGCCCTGAAGGCGTCCCAGGGCCTTTGGCCTTGCCGGACCTGCCGGCTCCCGACAACCCTGGAGCAGGTGGCCAAGCGAGGCCTGGAGGTGGTGCAGGAGCTGCAGAAGCAGCTGGAGCAATGTGGCTGGGAGGTGGGAGCCCGAGGGCGACCACCCCTCGGGCAGCCACGCCCCAAGGCCCGCCCCCTGCAGCGCTTCCTGCTGGAGGAGGTAGGCGCCTTCCAGGCGGTGTTGGAGCAGGTGGGCAGGGATCTGGCTTGCATCCAGCAGCGCCTGCCCTGTTCCTCCCCACGCTGCATCGCTATCCTCCGGGCCTTGCAGCGGCAGCGGCTGCCACACCACTGGCTCCCCTACACCCCCACTGGCCCCGAGCCCTTGCAGGACTGGCTGGGGACACTCCGGCGGCGGGGCGAACTTCTGTGCCGCTACCTGCACTCCATTGGGGGGGAGCCGGTGGTGTGCTACCAGCTGGCAGCCTTCCAGCAGCCACAACGCCTCTTCCTGGCCCTGCTCCAAGAGACGGCCCGGGCCCAGAAGCAAGAGGTGGAGAACTTCCGCCTGGACCAGCAGGTGAGGGTGGTCTCTGCTGGCAGGGGTGGGGAGGGGCAGGCCCAAGCCCTTGGCTGCGAACCCCTCCCCTTGGTTTTGCAGGTGTTGCCCAGCCTGCTGCCCCCCAGCATTGCCCCTGAGAAGGGCCTCTACGTGGGCGGCCTGGAGGTCTACCACGCTGGCTGGAATGCCCACGGCGGCCACCTCCAGGAGAGCCTCTCGGCACAAGCCTGCCCACTGCCTTCGGTTTGGGTGCAAGCCAGCCAAGAGCCCTGGGCGGCAGCCTCTGTCCCCGACAAGTATCGGTGCCCTGTGTACCTGGGAACCCCCCAGGCAGCCCTGGACCTCCGCAGCCAGCGGGTCGTCATGCACCTGACTCTCCCGTCCAAGATGCCTCCTGAGCTGTGCACCCAGCAGCGGGTTCACGCCATCAGCATTCTGCGGTGAGAAGCCACCCCAAGGGCCCGGAGTCAAGCTGTCCCAACCCTCCCTCCTTGTAGGCAGAGAGATTGCCACCATAACTACAGAAATAAAACCATATATTACGAGTGTGTACAAAACAGTTCCCCAGTGCTCTCCCCCCGCCCCGCCAGCAACGAAGGTCCCACTACACCAGTTATAAATAGGGTGGCCGCGGACACGCCCCTCCCCCCCCCCATTGGGGCCACCTGGCCCGCAGGCTCCCCAAACAGTCCAGTCCCTTTTTTCAGGTCCACGTCAAAGTCCAGCACCAGCAGCTTGGTTTCTTCAGTGCCGTTGCGGCTGCCCACAGCACACACAAGCTTGGTGTTGGAGGCACGGATGCGCCAGACGACTCCCCCGCTGCCCCCACTCTCCAGGGCAACCAGGTTGCGCACAAATTCCCCTGTCTTGAGATCCCACAGCTTGACTGTGCCATCATCTGAGCTGGTCACGACAAACTTGGAACTGAACTGCAGGCAGGTGACTGCGCTCTGGTGCTTACTGGGTCCTACAAAAGCGGGGAGGGAGAAGGGGGGACTGTGCATCTGTCATTCTTCCGAGTGAAGCCACCCCCTCCCCGTGGCCCCACTTCCCCCACGCCCAGCATGGCGAGCAGCCCTCCCTTTGCAAGGGCAGCCGTTGATGCAGCTGGCACCTCCCCCCAAAGCAGCCTGCAGAGAGGCCGCTGCCATGCTCGGCTCTTGGGCCCGTCTTCCGTCATGCTGGAACCTGCGTGTGAGAGCAGGATTCCTCCATATGGGAAGATCGCCGCTGGGGCACTTGCTCTGCCAGTCTCAGCCCCCTGCCACACGTACCTTGGAGGGTCTGCAAGCACTGTCCCGTTTTGATATCCCAAATTTTCACGGTGGAGTCGGCGTTGCCAGAGACGAGGATATTGTCCCGCAACTCCATGCCGCTGGTGAGGGACTGGTGCCCCATCAGGGTGTGCAAGCAGTTGCCACTCTCGGCATCCCATACGCGGATTGAGGTATCCAGGGAGCCACTCACAATGTGGGTCCCATCGAACTGCCCAACGGTAGGAGACAAAGTGGCAAATGAGCAGCTCTGGAGGGCTGGGCTGGACGCCCCCCACCCTTCCCCAAGCCTCCCGAAGCGAAGGAGGGAGAGCCTCACCTGCAGGGAGTAGACCCGGTTGGTGTGGCCTTGCAAAGTGTGGGTGCAGCTCTCTGTCTCCGGATCCCAGACTTTTACTGTGTAGTCATAGGCCCCGCTCACCACCTTATGCCCGTCGTACTGGACGCAGCGCACAGCAGCCACGTGTCCCATCAGCACATGCAGGCACTGCCCGGTCTCTATATCCCAAAGACGGAGAGTGGCGTCGCGAGAGCCACTCACCACCCTGCCAAGGGAAGGGAAGTCGCCTCAGCCTCAGGTTTGGCATCACAGGAAACCCAAGCCGGCTTTCCGGACACCCCTCTCCGGCCCCAGGCTCCCCTACCTTGTGTCGTGGAGGTGCATGCAACGCACAGTCGAGGTGTGACCATAGAGCGTGTGCACGCATTCACCCGTGTCCGCGTTCCACACTTTCAAGGTCCGGTCTGTAGAACCACTGATGATGATATTGTCCCTCATCTGGGAGGACCAAACGCCACCAGTGTGTCCTACCAGAGTTTGCACACACTGTGGGAGAAGCAGAGGTTCAGAAGGGCCAGGCAGGGCAAGGAAGGCCTCCCTGGCCAGAGAAGCTGAACTGGGGCTCACCTCGCCGGTGATGGCAGACCAAACCTTGAGCGTGTTGTCATCGGAGCCACTGACGATGCGGTTGCCACAGAACTGGAGGCAGGTGATGACGTGGTCATCGTGGCCTTTGAGGACCTGCTCCAAGCACAGAACAAACAAGCGAGTTGCAGCCCCAACCATGGAGGGGCTTCGTCCAGGAGAGCTCGCCTTGAGCTCTGCAGCTAGGACCAATGGCCGTGAGCACAGAGCCCGTAGCGGGGCTTCCCATCTTTACACGTGGATGAGTGAGATCTCCGTAGGTGAGCAACCAGGGCTCCTTTCTTTGCCTGCCCCACTTCTGGATCCTCCTCACTGGCAGCTCTTCCTCCTGAGCAGGTGAGGGGCATCAAGACCAGTTCGAGGGACCACGTTCCTGCTGTGGTTGCTGCAGAGACAGGCAAGGCTCTCGCCTCGCAGTACATTCCCCCCCCCCGCCCCCCGCCCAGTCTCCACATTCCCCAAGGGCAGATTCAGTGCCAGCAAGATGAAAAAGGACGCTGTTGGATGAAAGCCATCTTGGAGGAGGGGAAGACGAGGTTCTGGGTACCTTGGGGGGGCGGGCATCTCCATTGCGCCAATTCATATCAATGCGATGCTGCCGCAGAAAGGCCAGCTTCCAAGGGCTGTACATGAAGCCCGGGCTCAGCAGCCGATGCTTGCGCAGGCTCAGTGGCTCATCGATACCTGCACAGGGACCAGGGGGGCATCGTCAGGGCAAGGATGGCCAGGGGGAGCCCGCCCTACAACAGCACAGTAAAGCGAGGGCGGAAGCCAGACCTCACCTCCATCGCGGCACTTCTCCCGCCAGAGCAGGTTGTCTTCGGCCAGAATGCGCCAGTAGCGACATGTCTGCGCAGCTCGGAGCAGGTCCCGAGGCTCCAGGAAGGAGAGGACGTAGAGAGCCAGCTGGAAGAGAAGGGAGAGCTGTGACTTGGGGGCTGTTCAATCAAAGCCCAGTCGGTGCACTCAGGCCGTGTGCCATCCAGAGCCCAGCGGGCAGCGTCTTCTCTCCTTTGGACAGGACCATTGTCCAGCTAGATGCCATGCCAATAACCATAACTGCTCAGGGGCACTGAGCACCCCCACACTTCTCCTCTGGTGACCTTTCTAGGTGGCTTTGCAAAGCTGGACAGACTCCTTCCTGCCCTCTGCTTCGTGGCCTAGGACCTGGCCAGGAACAGAGTCCAGCCTCCTAGCTGGACATGCCCCACTGCAGCTGCCTCAGCCCGCTGGCTTCTAATGCCTTTTGCTTCTGCCACCTTCAGGCTGTACCTCACAAGCCCTCTTGGCTACCATCACCAGAAGGCAGAAGTCCCGGGGTCCCTGGCCTTCCCTGATTTCCTTGTGCCCATTGTGTGAGTAGCACAACCGAAGCTCTACTTTCATCTCCCCTCAGACTTCATGTCCTTGCTCTCCTCTTTCAGTGGGACTGCCTGAAACTCTCTGGCGACGTCATTCACACTCCCTCTTCCGTAAAAACACTTGCTTTGTGCAGGGCCTCCTTCCACACAGGCCACCCACCTCCTTTGGCAGAAGCGAGATGAAGTCGCGCTGGAACTGGGGCTCGATCACCTGCATCATGTGCTTAATCTGAGGGGGCTCACAGCGGTCAATGAGCTCGTCTAGGGCCAGCAGCTTCTCCGGGCCGGTCCAGTGCTGGCAGGGAGCCAAAGAAGGGTACACAGAGTAGCAGAAAAAGGACAAAGAGGAACAAGCTTGTTTTCTTGTCCATTTCTACAAACAGTAGCAACAGTTAAAAATGTTTTATGCTCGTTGCACCTACTACATGTTCCACAAATACCCTATAGAAAGAAACCCCCCCCCCCACACACACACAACCCTGGCGGGTTGCGGCCCGCCAGGGCCGCAACCAACAAAGCCCATCCTCCCAAAAACCCAAACCTCTGGTGGGCCTCCTTCCTAGAAGTCCTCTGCCTCCCACCTGCTCACCTGGAAAGTGCGTAACCAGTCCTGCAGCTCAGGGGGTGGAGCCACGGGAGGGACGTGCCGGCATCGCGCCTGGCTGGCCTTGGCATTCCGGAGATCCCCAAAAGTGGCCGCAGGCCGGGTGATGCAGGGACCCAATATCCTGAGGAGAGAGCCAGGTCAGCCACTTCCTCCCAACTCCTGCCCCTCATCAACCCGCCCCCCCCCTTCTCCCATGGCCCTTACCTGCCCGGCTCGGAGCTTTTGCAGAGCTTCTTTCCCGGAGACTGGGCTCTGCCCTCGGGGCCCCCGCCCTCCGACTTACGCTTCATCTGCAGCAGGGAGAGACCAGGACATCAGCGGCCCCAGCCACCTGGGGTAAACGGAGGAGCTTGACCGGTCCTTCCCGAAGCAAGCAGGCTCCGTGTCCCCGCCCATCAAAGCAAGCTCCTGCCGAGGCTGCAAAGTCGCACCCCCCCCCCGAAGGCTCCTTGCAGCTCCGGAGCCTCCTTCCCTACCTTGGGCCGGGAGTGCTGGAGGAGCCCCCCGCCCTCCGTCCGCTCCACATAGTCGATCCAGCGCTCATCCACCGTGTAGTAGAAGTAGCCGTCACCGCCCGCCTCGTCACCGCTCTCGCTTTCCTCCGACTCGCCGCTCCCTCGCGGGGAGCCGGGCGGGCCGCCGCGCTCAGGACTGCGCTCCGGCCCTCCGGGGCTGCGGACGGCGGCGGCTTCCCCGCGCGGTCCTTGCGCTCCGCCATCCTGCGAAGGGGAGGCGAGGCTGCGAGCCCCCGCGGACTCCCTGACGGCGCGCGGAGAACCCTGGGCGGCGTCGGGTGTCTCCGGGCGGTGCGAGCAGGTCAGGCGCTGGCGGTTCAGCTCCAGGGTCCGGGCGGTGATGCCCTTGACGCGCAGTAGGTCCTCCAGGCGGCCGAAGCCCTGCAGCTCCTGCGCGGGCCGGGAAGCAGTCAGGCGGGCGTCCGCGGGACCCCCGCCCCGGAACAGTCGCCGCCGCCGCCGCCCCCCGAGCCGCCGCTCACCTCCCTCTTGCGCACGATCCCCCGCGCTCGCCGGCGCCCGATCCCGACCAGCGCTCGCTCCAGCTCCGCCGCGCCGGCCCGGTTGACGTCTATCCTGTCGGAGCCGGACCCCGACATCGCCTCCGCCGCGCTCGGGCCGCCGCCGCGCGCCTGCGCAGAGCCCCCACCCCGCCTACATTTCCCAGAAAGCCACACAGGAGCAGCCACTCGCCAGCAAGACGACCCTTTATTGGTCGGGAGGCCCGACGTCACCGGCGCTTGTACAGGCAGGGCCGCAGGGCCAGTCCCGGAAGTTCCTCGGCAGCTTTCGCCGTCTCTGCGCCGCCGGCCTTGCGCAGCTCGAAGGTATAGAAGTGGCTGCCGGAGACGTCCTACGAACGGAGGGAGGCCGTCGGAGGGGTCCGCGCCAGGGAGACCCCTCCCTCCCTCCCACCGACCTACCTTGGAGGTCAGCCGGAAGCCCAGCCGGCCCAGCGCTCCCAAGAAGGCCCGCAGGTCCGCGAAGCGACTTGCCACCTCGGCCACCAGCAGCGTCCCCCTGCGGCGCAGAGAAAGAGCATGAGTGTTCGCCCGGCCGGCCTTGGGAGACCACCGCGCAGCGGCCCCCCCCCCCCTTTACCCGGCTCGCAGGACGCGGTGAGCCTCTTGCAGGATCTCGCGCAGGTTGGTGCCCATCAGCGCCAGGCAGAAGACGGCCACGTCCACGGAGGCGTCCTCCAGCGGCACCTGTGGGCGACGAGAGTTGTCCGGCCGGGCGAGCAGATGGGAGGGGGTGGGAGTAGCTGGCCCGGCTGGCCTACCTGTGCCATGTCGCAGATGGTCACCAGCGGGTCCACGGCCGCCAGGTCGAAGCAGTGCACCCGGTTGGGCAAGCTGCGAGCCAGGGTGCAATCCCCGCAGCCGAAGTCGGCTACGACCAGAGAGGCCGGTCTGCAGGGTGGAGACTGCAAGTTAGCACAGGCAGAACAGTCTCCCCACCCCCCACATAGAGCCTGGCCCCCAGTTTTGAATCTGGGGAGGAGTGAGGCAAAAAATCCCCCCACCCCATCCCTCTCTCAGAAGAAAGCTTGCCCCATGGAGAGGGAAGTGGCAGTAGCAGTCTTATTTTGTTTAACTTGTATTGAGAGGAGTTCCTCCAATCAACCAAAACAACAACAGCTCCTGTATCCAAATAAACCCACTTGCCCCACAGGCTCCTTTACTTCTCTTGTCTGTTCGTTCCCTGCCAAAGGAAGCCCTTCCAGCAGGCACACCAAGGGACAAAAGCTATTTTGTAACATCTGCCAAAAGGTCTTTAACAGCAGGACAGGGAAATGACACAGAAAATATTCTGGCCGCAATAAACCAGAAAGGAAGCTCGTTGAGCCCAAAAGGAGAACTGCACCTAAGCCCACACCTCGAGCCACAGCAGGGCCCAGAGCTCATGGATCACAACAGCCACAGATCCTATCCTCAGGCAGGCCTCTCCAGCAGTCCAGGGAGCCCCCCCTCCCCCCATTGGACTGAGCTCACTCTGACCTACGGTGAAGATAGTGTACAAAGCGCTCCACAGGTCGCTCGGGCCAGAGGGCTGCCTGCAGGGCAAAACCTCGGTGGTAGACAGCTAAAGCCTCGGGGTCCTCCTGGAAAAGCTGGGCTGCCTGTCGGCTGGAGCGTGTGTACAGCAGCTGGTTGATGTAGCGGAAGCGAGCGGCATCCAGGCGGCTCTCTAGGCGCTGCCTCAGGGACGGTGTCTGACTGCCAGGCGCCTTGGTATCTGGGGTCAGGTCCCCCTGGTCATCAAGAGGGTGGCCTGCCACAGAAGACGCCAGAAGACGGCCGTTGGAGGCCTTGAACTTATTGTTTTGCCGCCGCTTGTTCTTCTGCCGGTTTCTCCACTGTTTCCTGGTCAGCTGCTGCCTCAGCTCCTGGGCTGCTCCGTCTCCCGTGCTGGACACTGGGCTGCCCTCCTTTGCTGCCCCTTCACCTAGACAGAAGCCCTTCGTATCAGGCCCATAGAGACCGAGAGGCTGGTCCACGAGAGCCACCCCTGCCCGACCACGCAGCCGAGGTCTCCCCCGAGTGATTCGTTTTGAGCGGCGGGGAGCGGACCCTCCTTGCATCCAGAGGGGATTCGCTGGAGCAGAAGAGCAGAGCGCATTCCCGTCCTCTCAGCCCGTTCGCTAGTTACCGCCGGATCCCCGGCCGCGCAGCCTGGCTCCTCCAACCGGATCACGGCGCCCCAAGGAGGCTCCCCCGGTGGCCGCGGGGCTCCGGGCGGCAGACCGATTCTCGCAGCTTTTCCTCGGGGCGCAGTGAGCGCGCTTGGCGGAGGCGATCCGCTCGCCTCGGAGCATCGCTTGAAGCGGAGCCTCCGGTACCTGGCACTTTCCGGGCGCCGCGCTTCCCGCCGGGCACTGGGGCACAACGGCGGCTCGCCCGGTGGTCGACCGCGCTCTCGGCCGCCTCCTCTCCGCGTCGCCCGCCGCCCGGAACTCTCCTACCCGGCTCCGAGCCCGCAAGGCCGCGCGGTACCTCAGGCCGTGGCCGCCGGTGCAGGGAGGCCCGGAGACGCTGCCGGCAGAGGAACGACGCCCGACCCGCCAAGGAGCCCGCCGCCAGATTTCTCCTTCGCGTCGGCATCGTCTCCGCGGCCGCCGGAACTCGCGCGCCGGAACAAGCGCAACGGGCAGCGCCGCAGAGAGACCCGCGCGCTCCCCCTGCTGGTCGGAGGGCGCCGTCGCGCCGGGTTGGCCGCTGCCGCCAGCTGGCGGGGCGGGGCGAGCGGCGCGGAGCGGCCACACCCGTAGCGGGCGGGGAAGGCAGCGGGCGGCGTCGGAGGGCGCGGGGCCATGGACGACATCTTCACGCAGTGCCGCGAGGGCAACGCGGTGGCCGTGCGCCTCTGGCTGGACAACACCGAGAACGACCTCAACCAGGGGTGAGCGGGCGGGTGGCGGGCGAGGGCCGCTCAGGAGGGATGCGGGGCTGGCGCCGCTCGAGCCGCCGGAGGGCCTGGGGTGGGGGAGTCGGGGGACTCGGGGTCTGGGGAGCCCCTCCGGCCGGCGGCTTCTCCTGGCCTCGGGTGGGCGAGTGGGCGCTGCCCCCGAGGGCCGCCCGCGAGACCCCCGCCCCAGCGGAAGCCGTGGCCGGCCGGAGCGCCTCCCCGCCCCGCTCCCATCTCCTTTTAAGGGCCGCCCGCTGGCGCTGCCCGCCCAGGCCGCGGAGGAGGGAAGGGGGGCGAGGAGAGGCTGGGCGCTGCCTCCGCCGCCGCTTCCCTGCCTGGCTTCCTTCCTCCCCGGCAGGGACGACCATGGCTTCAGCCCCCTGCACTGGGCTTGCCGCGAAGGGCGCTCCAGCGTGGTGGACATGCTGGTCATGCGCGGCGCCCGCATCAACGTCATGAACCGGGGAGACGACACCCCCTTACACCTGGCCGCCAGCCACGGGCACCGCGACATCGTCCAGAAGGTGGGGTGCCGGCCGGGGCGGCGGGACCGGGAGGGGCGGGGGGCCTGCTGCTGCTTGTGTTGCGCTGCCGGGGGCCTGACTCTCCCTTCTCTCCCGGTGCAGCTGATCCAGTTCAAGGCAGACATCAATGCAGCCAATGAGCATGGCAACACCCCTCTGCATTACGCCTGTTTCTGGGCCCAAGAGCAGGTGGCGGAGGTGTGTGGGGACTTGGGGATGGGGCTGTAGTCATCTGAGCCTGGCTGTAGTCCCGGGTCGCTTGGGCCGTCTCCCTGCCTCACTTTCCCTCCCTGTTGCTGCCAGGACCTGGTGGCCAGTGGGGCGCTAGTCAGCGTCTGCAACAAATATGGAGAGACGCCCCTGGACAAGGCAAAGGAGCCCCTGCGGGATACACTGAGAGGTGCGCCCCTCTTCTAGCTGACCTCCGGCTTCCTCCTCCTCCCGCTGATACTGCTGCTCTTGGGCGGGGAGGGACAGAGTTAGCCCAAGGACCTGCCCCGCTATTAACCTGGCAGGCAGGTGGGCGCCAAGAGGGGTTCTCTTCCCTGTCACCTCAACCCAAGTTTGGTGTGGAGCTTGGAGTTGGAGCCAGGACCATCTGACGGGGATGGCAGGTCTCCCTTGGCGTGTTTGGAGAGGCCAGGGCTGAGGATGATGCCGCCTCAGGTCCCTCAGGCATTGAGGGAGGCGGTTGACCTGACGGAGAGCTGCCTGCCTGCCCCCCCAGACACAGGGGAAGGTCAGCTGCTGTGCTACTCGATAGGCAGCAGATCCCCTCTGAGGAGGAATAGCTGCCTCCCCCCACAGAGCGGAGCAGAGGCAAGCTCAGAAATGTCATCCGGGTCATGGTTGTCCCAAAGAGGCAGCTGGACTTACTTGTCTTTCTTTGAAGACATTTCGCTTCTCACGCAAGAAGCTTACTCAGTTCTTTAGAACTTCAGACGTGAAGAAACTTCTTTTGATGAGATGCGAAACTTTGGGACAGACATGACCTGGAGGACTGAGAATCTTGTTAGGCAAGTAATTTGTGCTAAGTATAAATAATTCATTAAGGAGACAGATCTAAATGTCCTGGTGGACCACCACTGACCAAGCCATGTATTGTAGCTGCCAAAATAGCCAACGCAATCCTGGGGCAATGTCAAGACAAGTCCTAACAAGGAGAAGGGCGGGGTACAAATTTAATAAAATAAAATAAAATAAAATAAAATAAATAAATAAATAAATAAGAGAAGCGCTAGTACCGCTTTATACTGTAGTAGCAAGAAAAGCTGTGCCCAGTTCTGAGATTCTGAGGCCTAGAAAACACGCACACAAGAGCAACAACGATGAGGAGCCTGGAGGTACGCTGAACCTTGTAGGGGAGGTGGGCATCATAGGAAATAAAACAAACCATTAAGGGAACCGAAGGGAACGATTAGGGGGGACAGGGCGACTCTCTTCCAGGGCTTGAGGAGACGGAAGGCAGGAAAAGAAGCGACGCCTAGAGAGGCTTGTTAAAGAGCCACATTTCCTGACACAGAGAACAATTGCTCAGTGGATCAGCTTCCCTCCCAGGGCTGTGGGGCCTCCATGGCTGGAGGTTTGACCGGGTTTGGACAAGGTCTCCTGCCTAGAGCAGGGGGTTGAACCCTTCCAGCCCTGTCCTCCATGTTCATTCCACCTGGTCCTAAGGCGAACCCTGGGTTCCCCAAAAACCCCAGAGCTCTTTCAGTCCATCTGTCTGTCTGCTCCCCCCCTCCCCCCTGCCAGTTTCCTTGGGTAAATTTGGGGAGGGGTGGTGGAAGGAATGACCCGAAGAGGCAGTGGGGATCAAGCCTGGCTGTGCCGCTCCCTGTCTTCCCTGACCGCTTCCTCTGCTCTTCCAGAGCGTGCAGAGAAGTCGGGCCAAAGCTTGACCCGCCTCCCCTACAAAGACACGTTTTGGAAAGGCACCACGCGGACTCGACCACGTAAGAGATGGCTTTCCAGAGGGAGGCAAGGGGGCTTCTGGGCCAGAGGGTGAGTGGGTGGGGGTCCTGACCCCCTCGGGCCTTTCTCCTTTCCTAGGTAACGGGACCCTTAACAAGCTGGCGGGGATTGACTTCCGGCAGCTGAGCCTGGGCCACAAACTCAATGAGAACCAGTCCGGAGAGGTGCTGCTCCCTCCTCCCCCACCCTGCCCCCCCCCCCCGGCACAGATGGGGAGGGGGCTCCCCCATTCCTGGCTCTGCCAGGTGCCTTGACCCCTCTGCTTCCCTGCAGCTCTGGAAGGGGCGTTGGCAGGGGAACGACATCGTCATCAAGGTCCTCAAGATCCGCGACTGGACAACCCGGAAGAGCCGGGACTTCAACGAGGAGTACCCCAAGCTCAGGTGAACGGGGCAGGGGTGGTGGGGACAGGAATGGAGCGGGGGGGGCACTCTTTGCCCTGCCCCTGGAGCAGCACCAGGCCTGTGTTTGGTTGTGTTGAAGCTGACCTGTCTCTTCCCCACAGGATTTTCTCTCACCCCAACGTGTTGCCGGTGCTGGGTGCCTGCCAGGCGCCCCCCGCTCCGCACCCCATCATCATCACCCACTGGATGCCCTATGGCTCCCTTTACAACGTGCTGCACGAGGGCACTAGTGAGTCTTGCCACCGACTGGGGTGGGGGCTCCTTACAGCCCAGCAAGGGTGGGGGGTCAGCAGAGGGCCCAAAGTCGCTGACCGGCTGCATGAAACCATTCGCCACTTTGCCCCAGGCCGTTCCCAAAACAGAAACCGCTCCAAGTTGAGACTGAGACGTGTTTTATGGAAGCTGTGGATTATTGGAAATGCACCATGCACCCTCCCCCAGGAAGGGGGGTGGGAGGCAAAGTCCATCACCTCCCTTGCAGTAGGTCTGTCAGGCGCAAGTCACCAGGAAGAGGCGTTCACACCCCAAGTTTATTCCACGCTACTTTCACCCAAGAATCTGATCACCTGATGGTCAAGGCAAATTGGCACCAGATGAGTCAATGTATGGGCGGGGCTGATTTGGGTTTCTTGTGGGAGCGCAGTGCGTCATCCCAATTGACTTCCCGACTGACTCCGCTTGGTCATCCCTGCAAGTCTTCTGAGGGCCTGTAGGCAGCCCCTCCCTGCCCCCTGGAGGTTGGATCTGGGCCTGGGTCCCTTGCAAACCTTTTTCCTTCCTCCTCTGCAGTCTTGGGGCGTAACCCCACTGCACCAGCAGCCCTGATTTCTCACGCTGCCAAGTGACCCTGCTGGCTTACTAGAAAGCATTTCCACCAGCTGCCAACGCTGTGAGGTTGGGGTGCCCGTTGGGCTGGAACTCCTTGGAGAAAGGGGCTGTGGAAGAGCCACAGGCTCAGTTTCTCTACAAAGTGAAATAAAAAAGGGAGGGGAAGGAAGGAAGTTCAGAACAAATCCCTAAAAGGAAAATCCAGCAGGCAATTGAGCCGAACAGCCAGGGCACCTCTGCCAAGGCCTGAATTGACACCGCCCACCGCCTGTTTTTCTTTTTCTTTCACCCGTTCTAATTTTGGGTGTGAGTTTGTGCTCTTCAGCCAAGCTGCTTTTTCTGGAGTAGAGGACCCAAGGGCCCCTTGGGCAGAAGTGGGTTGCTACTGGTTCGGTCAAACCGGTAGTGGAATGTCGGCCTGGGTCACAGAACTGGCAGCAACCCAGCTGGCCACACCTCCAAACTAGTCGCCGCAGCATGTCTTGGCGTTTTTTAATGTTCTGTGCATGTGTATTTATTTTATTTTATTTTTATTTCGAATTTATACCCCGCCCTTCTCCTTGTTAGGACCCAGGGTGGCGCACAGGCATTTACTAAAATCACAGTACAAAACAATATATATCATTAAAACATATTAAATAATTTAGAACCCGTGCTAAAACCCATTTAAAAAACCCTACCAAATTATAATTTACATATAAAAAGTCAGAAACGGGGGGCTATCCTAGGCCGGCTTGTTGGAATAAATACGTCTTAAGGCGTTGGCGGAAGAGGCGGAGGTCCGAGGTAGTACGAAGGTCGGGGGGTAGGTCGTTCCAGAGGGCCGGGCCCGCCACAGAGAAGGCCCTTCCCCTGGGTGTCGCCAACCGGCATTGCCCAGCCGACGGCACCCGGAGAAGACCCTCTCTGTGGGAGCGGATCGGACGAAGGGATGTATGGGGCAGGAGGCGGTCTCGTATATAGCTAGGCCCCGAGCCATGGAGCGATTTAAAGATGGTCGTCAACACCTTGAAGCGAACTCGAAAAGCCACAGGCAGCCAGTGCAGCTCGCGCAGGAGAGGTGTTATGTGAGCTTGCCTTGAGGCACCCATAATCACCCGCGCGGCCGCATTCTGTACTAACTGTAGCCTTCGAGTGCACCTCAAGGGGAGCCCCATGTAGAGAGCGTTACAGTAATCCGGCCGAGATGTCACAAGTGCTTGAGTGACTGTGCGAAGGGCCCCCCAGTCCAGTAAGGGGCGCAACTGGCGTATCAGGCATACCTGATATTTATTTATTTTATTTATTAAATTTATACCCCGCCCTTCTCCTTGTTAGGACCCAGGGTGGCGCACAGGCATTATTTAAAACCACAAAATACAATATATATCAATTAAAATATATTAAATTAATTAAACCCGTGCTAAAACCCTTGTTAAAACCTTACCAAATTATAATTTATTTTTAAAAAGTCAGAAACGGGGGGCTATCCTAGGCCGGCTTGCTGAAATAAATACGTCTTAAGACGTTGGCGGAAGAGGCGGAGGTCCGAGATAGTGCGAAGGTCGGGGGGGTAAGTCGTTCCAGAGGGTATCGAAAGCCGCTGAAAGGTCTAATAGGACTAGGATAGAGGACCAACCTCTATCCCGCGCCCTCCAGAGATCATCAACCAACGCGACCAATGCCGTCTGTGCTGTGACCGGGCCGGAAGCCGGACTGGCGCGGGTCTAGATAATATAGACCTATTTACAGGCAACAGAGCCGCCAGTAACCCCGGCAGCCAGCCACTCTTGTCCTGGAGGTGCCTTCAATGGGGGTGTCTGCAAGCCTAGATAATAATAATAATAATAATAATAATTTAATATTTCTAAACCGCACCCTCTCCCCTCGGGGACTCGGGGCGGTGCACAGGCACAGTAAAACAATAAATATATACAAACATTTCATTAAAAATAAATTAAATCTAAACCTGCGCTAAAATTCCCATTAAAACTAAGCTATACTATAAAACCCCAATAAAACCCCAAAGACAGAGAGACTATCCTAGGCCGGCCAGACAGAAGAAATGCGTTTTTAATTTGAGACGGAAGGAGCGGAGGTCCGTGGTCGTCCTAATGGGGGGAAGGTCGTTCCAGAGGGCCGGGCCCACCACAGAGAGAGCCCTTCCCCTGGGCGTCGCCCGCTGACAGAGTCTAGTGGACGGCACCCGGAGAAGTCCCTCTCTGTGGGAGCGAATCGGCCGTGAGGATGTATGAGGCAGGATCCGATCCCGCAGATAGCTAGGTCCCGAGCCATGGAGCGCTTTAAAGATGATAATCAACACCTTGAAGCGCACCCGCAAGACGACAGGTAGCCAGTGCAGCTCGCGCAGGAGCGGTGTTACATGGGTAAACCTAGCGGTCCCCATAATTGCTCGCGCGGCTGCATTCTGGACTAGCTGAAGTCTCCGGGTGCACCTCAAGGGGAGCCCCATGTAGAGAGAGTTGCAATAGTCCAGTCGGGATGTCACGAGCGCATGAGTGACTGTGCGAAGGGCGTCCCGATCCAATAGGGGGCGCAATTGGCGAACCAGGCGAACCTGGTAAAACGCCCTCCTGGCCACGGCTGTCATATATAGCAGATGCTTGTTGCAGGGGCTGAGCAACAGGAAGGAAGGAAGGAAGGGCTCCTATCCGCCCTGGAGCAGTCCAAGGAGAGGCCCCAAGCGTTCCACAGTGATGAATGGCCGCATGGGACCCTGGTGTGAGAGGAGCTCCTGGCCTTTCACTTCCCAGCAGCTGAAGCGGGCATCCGGGCAGTTGGGCTGCTCCAGGTTTCTGGCTGGGAATCTGGCCTTGAGTGGGTCTGTCCTCCTCAAAGCTCAGTCAGGAAGGTGAAAGTCTCTTTGCCCAGTCCCTCTGCCTTTCGGTGGGGCGCAGGCCCCATGGATCTGCCTGTGGGGGTTTTTTCCCACTGCGGAAGAGATGCTCAGGCAGGCCTGTTCTCTCTCTCTCTCTGCCCAGGGCAAGCCACAGATTCACCGAATTAGAGACAGGAAGGCAGATCCTGATAAAACTGTAGAAGCAACATGGGGAGGTTAAGAGCAGCTTGGCAGCACAGCCAATGTCCCTGGCGGGGGTGGGTGGAGGCGTCTCCCAAGTTTCCATCTCATAATCTCCCCTTTGCCCAAGCTGACGGTCCTCGATCCCTGATGTTCCCTGCCCTTCTCTCTCTCCAGATTTCGTGGTGGACCAAACGCAGGCAGTGAAATTTGCCCTGGACGTCTCGCGGGGAATGGCCTTCCTGCACACCTTGGAACCTCTCCTCCCTCGCCACTATCTCAACAGCCGTGGCATCATGGTCAGTTGGGGGCAGGCAAGGAGGTTGGTGCACTGAGCAGAGGGGACCCAGAGCACAGCCTCACCCGGGACCTAGCTATCTGCGGGATCGGATCCTGCCCCATACATCCTCACGGCCGATTCGCTCCCACAGAGAGGGACTTCTCCGGGTGCCGTCCACTAGACTTTGTCAGCGGGCGACGCCCAGGGGAAGGGCTCTCTCTGTGGCGGGCCCGGCCCTCTGGAACGACCTTCCCCCCCATATCAGAACGACCACTGACCTCCGCTCCTTCCGTACGAAATTAAAGACCCATTTCCTTCGACTGGCCGGCCTTGGATAGTCTCTCTGTTTATAGATTTTAAATGTATTTTAATGGGTTTTTAATTATTTTTAGCACGGGATAATATTGTTTAATTGTGTTTTAAAGTATATATTTTTGTATTTATTGTTTATATTGTTTTTAGTTCCTCCTGTGCACCGCCCCGGGTCCCTGTGGGGAGAGGGAGCGGTTAATAAATTCAAATTTATTATTATTATTATTATTATTATTTATCTCTTCCCCGGAACAGATAGATGAGGACATGACAGCCAGGATTGGCATGGCGGATGTGAAGTTTTCCTTCCAGTGCCCGGGTAGGATGTATGCCCCAGCTTGGGTGGCACCGGAAGGTGAGTGTGGGTGGGGGGCAAGTGCTTCTTTGCTTCCCCAGCCGAGCACATCCACAGCTTCTCCCAGGCAACCCCTCCAACCCTCTCCTTCCTCACAGCTCTACAGAAGAAGGCCGAGGAGATTAACCGGCGTTCAGCAGACATGTGGAGTTTTGCGGTGCTCCTGTGGGAACTGGTGACCCGGGAAGTACCGTTCGCCGACCTCTCCAACATGGAGATTGGCATGAAGGTGAGCTTTGGCGGGAGGACCAAAGGGTTCTGCCCGTCTTGTCTGCTGGGTGCCAGCAAGGTTCTGGTGTCTCTTTGCAGGTTGCCCTGGAGGGGCTGCGACCCACCATCCCCCCTGGCATCTCCCCTCATATTTGCAAGCTGATGAAGATCTGCATGAACGAAGACCCTGCCAAGCGCCCCAAATTTGACATGATTGTCCCTATTCTTGAAAAGATGCAGGAAAAGTGAGGGGCCCGTCCGGCAGCCACTGGCTGGCCCTAAGTCCTTTCAGGAAGAGCCAAGGGCCGGAGTGAGGGCTCCCTATGCACGGTACAGATTGGGGGGGGGGGGGGGCGGCTGCCAAGGACAGGCTCCTGAAGGGGGCTGCTCGGCCTTGCACTCTCCCTGATGCCTTCACGCCCCACATCTGCGGCCACCTCTTCGTGCCAAAACCACCCCTGCACTCCCACCCGGCTGTGCTACAGTTTTTATCTTTTCTACACCAAAGGCCCAGGACAAAGTCCCCTGTGGCCCAAATAAACAGCTGTCACTCAAGCAGGAGGGCCTGTTGTGTTGCTTCCAAGGGGAAGGGAGGGAATCTGGGCCGCCCCTCTGAACCACAGAGCAGGTAGTGCTTTTGCAAGGGCGACAGCCCCGGCCTGTGTGGCCATGATCCTTTTGCCACAGAGATGCTCCTGCGCCTTTCCCCCCGCCAACAGGGAGCCTGGAAGAGGAACCTCCTGGCCTCTGTGCCAGGACAAAAAGCTGAGGGGTTGTTGACGCTGCCAGCAACTGTGCAAGAGAGGTGGGAGGACAGCATTGGGGGAGGGGGGCTGTCCAGCAGACACCCCCACACACACACATTTCTTGACTTGGCCGCGATGGAGAAGAATCTGGCCA
The DNA here is from genome assembly GCA_039707465.1 of Rhabdophis nuchalis. Lineage (NCBI taxonomy): Eukaryota > Metazoa > Chordata > Lepidosauria > Squamata > Natricidae > Rhabdophis > Rhabdophis nuchalis. The sequence goes on from CM077649.1 coordinate 68,101,308, forward strand.
AAGAAAATCCCGCCAAACCCTCCTTTGCCCACCTGCCAGGAGCACAGCAGCAGAGCCCCAAGGACAGAAGCATGCAGGGCAGCTGGGGGTCCTGCCAGTAACCAGAGCGAGAGAAGGGGGGGGCAAGAGAGAGACTTTAATGAGGAATGGGGGTGGGGCCTTCAGGTGAAGTAATGGGGCTTCTTGACGTTGATGCCGTATTCGGCCAGTGCAGGGGCCAGGTCCTCCATGGTCAGCGTGTGCTTCTTGTCCTGCGAGGAGGAGGAGGAGAGGCAGTAGCAGCCGAGGGGTCAGGGCCCCCTCCCCAGAGCCCCCCCTCCTCCCCCCCCACCCACCTTGCTCTTGTTGCGGGAGCTGCAGGAGGCCGTGCCCTTCATCTTGCAGTGCTGCAGGGCGTCGTTGGCCACGTCCGAGATGAACTTCTGGGCCGCCAGCGAGACCAGACGGATGCTGCGGGGAGGGAGAGAGGGAGGGTCGGCTCGGCTCGCCCGGGCTCGCCCAGGGGCCCCGGGAGCCCCGCCTCACTCACATGCGCGGGTCCGACGCCTCGAAGCCGGCGCGGTTCAGGTAGTAGCCAGTCACGGCGTCCGGGATCTGCAAGAGCGGGGCGGGGGCAAAGTTAGGCGTGGAGCGGGCCTCCCCCCCCCCCCACGCAGCCCGGCACCCACCGTGGGCGTGTAGTCCTCCAGCTGCAGCAGGAAGTCCACCAGCGGCGCGCCGGACGAAGCCGAACCGGGCGGAGGGGCGGCGGCGGCGGGCCTGGCGTCCCCGTTGGCGGCGCCCGCGGGGGGCGCGAAGACCCCGTTGGGCAGCGGCGGCGGCGGCCCCTCGACGGGCTGCGCCAGGGAGGCGGCGGCGAGGCCTGCGGGGGGGGAGGCGTGAGAGCGGGCTGGCGGCGGGGGGCCCCTCCCTAAGGCCCCGCCCGCCCCGCCCCGCCACTCACCGGCCGCCCCCCCCGCCACGCCCGGGCTGCCCTTGCCGCCGGCCTCCCCGGAGGAGGGGGCAAGGAGGGGCGGCGGCGGGAGGGCCGCGGGGCCGGGGTCGGGCTCCGCCATCCCCCCTCCCATGCCGGCTCCCCCGCCGCTACCGCCCGCCCCGCTGACGCTCATGGATCCGGCGAGCTCCGGCGGCGGCTTCTGCGCAGGCGCGGCAATCTCCTCCCCCCCCCCGGAAGCAGGGCGGACGCGGCCCCTCCCCTCCGGAAGCGCCGCTCAAGGGGCGGGGCGGGGGCGGGGCTCGTTCCTTCGGCCCCCTCCTCCTCCTCCTCCTCCAGGCTAGTGGGGGGGGGGGGGGAGTTGGGGGCTGGAGGGGGGCCTTAGGCAGGGAAGCCCCGTCGCCCCCGGGGAGTCGCCTGGCGGGAGGCGGGTGGGGACGGGCCTGGGGAAGGGAAAGGCGGCCGTGCGAGGAGGATGGGCTCCCTCTTTCGGGCCCTGGGAGCGTCCCGGAGTAGCAGTTGCCGCCGTGGCTTCCAGGCCCTTTTGCCGGGCCAGCAACCCGCCTGACGCGGGGAGGGGGGGGGGGGTCCAGCAGGAACCCCCCCCCCGCGCGCCTTTCTTGGCTTGGCCGCGATGGAGAAGAATGTGGCCAAAGAAAAACCCGCCAAGTGAACCTGCGAAGAGAAACCGCCAGGGGTCCCCGGTGCGGCTGCCCTGAATCTTCCCCCGGCCCATCTCGGGATCGCCCCCACCCCGGCCCCTTCCCCTGCTTTCCGTGCCTTCTGCCGCCGACTGCATCTCGAGCTCAGTCTAGCTTTTCGCCAAGTACCCCCTAATAAAATATGGACTGGGTGGCACGTTAGGCCCAGGGTGACTTAAAAACTTTTCCAAATGCTCATCCGCGACTTCTCATCCAATTGAGAAAATATCTCACAGGTGTCGGCAGTGTCCAAAGGATCAGTCGGAGTCCTTTATTTTTCAGTATTTTTATTAATCGTCTTGGAGAAAATACTATTCAAATCTGTATACGATACAAAATTGGGTGGCGTAACTAAACACCCACCTTCGACTCAAGGAGTCTTTTACCTTTGGAGCCCCAGGCAAGCTGCGTGAACTGGTTGCAAAAAGGGCAAATGCAAATTTAGAGTAAATCGCTAGTTTTGGGAAATAACTTCAGTTTCTTCTCCTTTAGGTGATCTGCTTAGCTTTGGATAACACATTTTAGGATTCGGAGAACTTGGAAGGATTTTTTTTGGGGGGGGGCTGGAAACCAAGGCAGACTAAAGAGAGTGGAAGAAGGGGGGGGGAGCTTGCTCTCATGATATACACTAACGGCTGGTCCTGGTCAGTGCTGGCGGGAGCAGCCTTTGCCTGTGGAAAGGAGTCAGCAGGACAGAAGAGAGCCCTCTCTTCCGGGTATTTCAGACTCTCCGGATGCCCTTTATTCCAGTGTGTGGAACACAAAATCAGGGGCTTAAGTTGTGGGAAGGCAGATGACTGGACAGTGGAACTTGTTTTCAGGGGGCGGGGATTGATGTGGTCAAGCTGAGTTCGAGAAGGCTTGTATCTGAATTTCTGCCATGATCAGGGCTTGGACTTGACGGGTTCAGCAGCTCCAACTGACCTGGGATTTGGGACAATTGCTTTATGGTGGACCAGGACAGCCCCTCGCACCAAATATTGCTGTGCGACCTGAAGCATCCCTGCCCAGTCCCGAGGCTTCTAGATGGGCCGGAGACTGTCTGCAGTGCCCGGAGTCCAATGGGAAGCTGGCGGTTGGGACGCTTGTGCTCAAAGAGAGGGTGGAGCCCTGTTGCAAGCCTCCCAGGGTCTCACATTCTGGCAACATCACATTTCACACCTGAAATAGGATTCTGGGATTCTGCATTCAAAGCACTTTGCACAACACTAATCCCCACCCCAAGATTACATGGCCGGCAGTGGCTGGTCTCTGGGCATTGATTAGTCCCCGGCAGAAGATCCCTCTTGACACGGTTCCCACTTGGAAAAAAGGAGTCCCCTTGGGGCAGGATACGCCCCGCCCCCCCATGTACCACTGCAGCCTCCCAGTCACACACCCTGTCCATTCCCTCTCCCCCATCCTGATTGAAAACCAGCCACCAGCAAGGCCCACGCCGTGGCATGCTAGCCCAGGAGGCTACGCAGCAGCTGAGGGAAGTTGGGAGTCCCCCAGCCTGTGACGGGGTCCCAAGCAGGGGCAGCACAGAAGCCCTGGCCTTGCACAGCAGCATCTAGGCAGGACAGATGGCATCCGTGGGTCACCTAGGGGGAGGCAGAGGAAGAGGGGCTTTGACGACGCGGCCAATATCCACGATCCCGCTCAGCCAAGCCTGCTCCTCTCTTTCCAGTTGACGTGCCTGAGACCAAGATCACAGGCTGCCCCTGCCGCCAGGGATCAGCCTCCCACGCTGCCCCCAGGTTTGAGAACTTCACACACACCCCCGGCACTCACGTCGTAGAGGGCAGTGCTGTTCCCTCCTTCCTGGAGCCGGTACAGGGCAGGGTTGAGGAAGCCCAGAGCAGGCTGCCCTCGCTGGAGGCGCCAGTCATTGATCAGGGCAATGATGCCCCCCACCACAGGAGTGGAGGCCTGGGATGGGGAGAAGCAGGAAGGTCACCAGGGGCCGGTGCGTTACCCAGCCCAGCAAAAAGGGAGCCGAGGCTCTGGGAGAAGGGCAGCAGGGAGGGCTGCATACGCACAGAGGTGCCCGAGACCCAGGGCATGGGGATGCGGTTGGTCACCACCCAGTAGTTGTCCGAGAGGGCCGCCAAATCGGGATAAGCTCTGCCTGTGCTGTTGTAGTAGCTGGCGGGGGGCAGCTGAGGCGACGTGCTCAGGAAACGCTTCACAGCCGTTACCTGTGGGCAGGAAAGGGGGCGGGCTGTCCACTGCTCCTCCAGCATGCTGCCTCCCTCCTGCCCCACAAGCACCATCGCTGTGAGCCACTTCCCAGCCACAGCTGTTACGCTTTGCAACCGAGGGCCTCTCGCTGCCACTGCTGGGAAGGTGCGGGAGGTGGGGCAGCACGGCCTCTTGGCTCACCTGATAGTCGGGCATAGGGAAGACGTTGCTGAACCCGCCTCCGCTGATGTAGTCTGCCACCTCAGTGCCCACCAGGAAGGGCTGCTGGAAGGCCGTGCCCCCAACGGTTGTCACATAAGGGCTACAAAGCAGGCGAAGCATTAGGTCCAAGGCAGGTGAAGCAGTGGCCCGCCTCCAGGCGCCCATCTCACCTGAGGCAGGAAGGGGACAGGAGCCCACCCGATGGAAGTGGGTACCAGAGATGGAAAAGGCCTTGTGGGCCCTGGGACAAGGGCAGGCGAGAGCCAGGCAGATCAAACTCTGCTGGTCTTCTTCACTGCAACCCCCAACCCCTCCAGAGGAAACAGGCTGGGTGCACAAGGGTTCCAGAGAGCCCCGGGGCCCTCCTGCTCACCTGGAGGCCGGGAAGCTGGGCCGAAAGACATGCTTCCTCCCAGAGACTGCCCGACAGCCGGCCCCAGAATCACCTAAGGGAGGGGGGTCAATGTAAGCCTGTCACTTTCCTCCTCCATTTCCGGCCACTTAGCTTTTTTATCTCTTTGTTAAATTTATTTGCTGCCTATTTCATTGTGGAGCTACTCCAGGTGACTTACACTACAAAGGGAAAAATGAAAAGAATATGAACTGAAATAAAATAATAGGATAGTAAAATAAAGAATGAAAAAGAACACAATGAGGCCAGTTAGAGGTAGGTAGGGGTGTGTGTGTGTGTGAAGTATATATATATATATATATATATGTACCATATTTTTAGGAGTATGACGCACCTTTTCACAAAAAAGGGCCATTTTTGCTTGTTTTTGGCCCTCCCATTCCCCCCAGAAGCACTCTGCAAGCCCCCCCCCCCCCACTCCAAGGCTATTCATGCCTTTTATTTGAAAAAAAATGGGCTCGTTTTTGCGAAAAACGGGCCGTTTTGGGGAGGTTTGCAGAATGCAAAAACTTTTTTTCCTTTCGGAAAGCTGTTTAAAGTAGATGAGAATTACATTGATCAAGTGCTGTGCCAGCAGAAACAAAGTTTTAGGTGCTACAGCGATTTCCTTCTCCAGCACATGGGTAAAACACCTGGAAATATCTACCTACCTACCTACCTACTTTCTCTCTCTATCTACTGTATTTCTCTCTCTATATATTTCTCTCTCTACCCCTTTATCTATCTACCTAACTACTCTCTCTCTCTCCCTACCTACTTACTGTATTTCTCTCTTTCTCTCCCTCTCTATCCTCCTATCTACCTACCTCCTTTTTTAAAAAATTGCCTCTTCAAAACCTGTGTGCATCTTATACTCTGAAAAATACGGTATGTATATAGCAAGTGTATATGTATGTTATGCATATGTATGGGTAGATATATACTTTCTTTTGAGAGCAGGCAACAATTACATTTTTAATGTGTGCCAGTGTGCTTACACTTACAATGACCATAAAAATTATCTTTTCTCTCTAGATACGATAACTCAAATGAGCAGTTGGAAAGCAGGGTGCAAGGGGGGGGGGGGGGAGGTAGAGTGCCATCAATCCAACATCCCCCTCCAGTGTGGAAACACAATACCCCACCCCCCACCCCTGGTCTGGACCCCAGGCCAACTGCAAGGCCAGGTGTTCAGGCTCTTACGGAAGGAAAGGAGGTTGGGCAGATCTTACCCAGGAGGGCAGGCTGTGCCAAAGGACAGAAGGCTCTTCTTCTGGATCTCGATAGTCAGAGTTCTGGGATCCGAAGTAGCCCTTCTCTGCTAGCACGAGTAGGGGGCCTTGTCCTAGCAGGACGAGGCGGTTCATCGGGTAGCCTGGACCGATGTGCTACTGATGTGCTACTGAGTTTTGTGGCCTGCCGGCTGTCAGCAAGAACGTTGAGGAGGAACATGGGCCAGTCCTGGGGGGCTGAGGAAAGCTCAGACGAGGGCTGTGTCAGAGCCAGAGAGGGAGGTAGACAGCAGTGAGGCAGAGGAACAACTGGAGCCTGTTCCCAGTGTGCCCACGAGCAGAGCTGCCAGAAGGCAAGAACAACTAAGAAAGCAGGGCTGACTTGGGAGTAAAACCTCACCTTGGAAGTGATTGGCCCCTCCCACAGGAAAAAAAAGAGGAGCGAATGGGGAGTGGGCTTTTCTGTTTGTGACTATAAGAGACTGCGCCAAGTGTTGCCTTGTCCTGCATTTAGAAACTAGTTATCTGTCAGCTCTCCAAGCGAGATAAGGTTTGTGTTGATAACTATTCCTCTGAAAGACTGTTTGCCAAGCCTGGCTGAATGTGAATCAAAGTCGTGAAAATAAAAGAGGTTTTGACAGGATGCTTTTTGAGGAAGCCTGGGTCAGAACTATCAGAAGCAACACCTTGAGCTGCACTTGGAAGCAGAGTGGGAGCTGGTGCAGTTCACGGAGCAGAGGTGTAATATGGGCCATCCTGGAAGCCCCAAAGATTGTTCTCACTGCTGCATTTTGCGTCAGCTAAAGCTTGCCAATGGATTTCAAGGGTAGCCCTATGTACAGCGCATTGCAGAAGTCCAGACAAGAAATGACCAGGGTTTGAATAACTGAGCTCAGGAAGTCTGGAGCTATGCAAAAGCTCTCCTGGTCACGGCCATCACTTGCTCGTCAGCAGGAGACCCGTGTCCAGGAGAACCCTGAGTTGCAAATTGGGTCTAGACAGGTTAGTGCAATCCTGTCCATGGTTAAGGATGACAAACAGATCCTGAGACTCCGTGCAACCCAAACCACTCAGTCTTGCCAGGGTTCTGCTGAAGTCTGTTGCCCTCCATGCAGGTCCCCACAGCCTCCAGGCATTGTTGTGAGAGGGCACAAACTGCATCACTCGGGTCCCTAACGTTTAGAATTGTGGAGCGGAGTCTCGTCAGCCTATCTCACCCCCAAGGGCCAGATGGTCTCATCCAACAGCCTCGTACAGATGTTGAGCAGGTCAGGAGAGAGTACCAGGCCCTGTAGGACACTACAAGTGAGCGGTCAGAGAGCTGGACCTCGCACTTCCTATCAACACCAATTGGGATCAACCTTGGGGAAAGGAGCTAAACCAGTGCAAAACTCCGTGGCCAGCCCCAACTCATAGCCGACCCAAAAGGATACCACGGTCAACAGTACCGAAGGCCTCTGAGATGTCAAGGTCATAGCCCGATTCCCACCCACCCAGTGATTGTCCGTGAGCGCAAGCAAAGCGGCCTCTGTCCCATAGCTGGGCCTGAATCCTGACTGAAAGAGGGGCAGGAAATCTGCGTTCATCCACGACCTCCGGAGCTGTAGGGCAGCCATCTTTTCTACTCCCTTCCTCAAAAAGAACGACGGGAGACGGAGAAGAAGTTCTCCAGGCAGTCAGGATTGAATGGTGGCTTTTTAAGGAGGACAAACCAGGGTCGAGGAAGTGGGGGAGAAGATCGCCTGCCAGGAGCTGTCCCCGGGTCGGGGCTTGGCACGGCCGCCCTGGCTGCCCTGCAGCGGCATCTGGGCGTGGGGCTGGCGATCCTTTGCCCTCAGCCTCAGGGGCGGGGGGCAGGGGGGGGGGGAGCTGCACGTACCTGAGGCAAAGAGGATGCTCATGCCACGGGCCGCGGCCTTCATGAACTCTGTGTTGACCCGCTTCATGTAGGCCCCGGAGAGGCTGTCCTCGTCGTCCCCATAGCTGACGGTGTGGACCCACGGCAGCCCACTGGTGTTGCTGAGCTGGAGCAGCCACTGCAGGAAGGGCTCCTGGCTCTCGTGGCGACCTGGCAGGAGGAGGAGGAGGAGGAGGAGGAGGAGCTGCACTCCATAAAGCCCCTTCCCCTCACCGCCTCCCTAAAGCCCCTTCCCCACAGCCTCCGCCCACAGGGGAGCCCAAACAGGGCAGCCAGACTGCTGCTCCTTCCCTGGCCCACCCGGCAGCAGTGGCAGAAGTGTCAGGAGGAGTCATGGCCGCTGTCTTCTGGCAGATGCTCGCTGGTGTCCCCAGCTGGGCAAGAGAGCCGCACCTGGCCGAGGGAGAGGGGAATACCTGCATTGCTGAAGACCCAGGTGGAAATGTTGGCCCCTGTGCTCATGAGGTACTCCACGTCCAGGCTGGCCTCCAAGCCAGCTGAGCCAGAACCCTGGGGCCCAATGACCTGGTCAACCCTGGAGCGGTGGGGGAACTTGCTGCCGAAGAGCTGCATGAACTCAGCCAGGTCGGCCGGGTGGAAGTATTGCTCCAGGAACTGGCAGGGAAGAAGCCATGGAGGCTCAGAGGCTGCCCTTCAGCAGAGCCCAGACGAGCATGCCGGGCACGGAGATGGCCAAGCCTGGCCCGAGAGGAGCCTGCGAGCCCCCTGGCCTCGAAATGCCCAGCAGATGGGCGGGGCCCTTACCTGGGCACAGGCCTGGCTGTTGCGCGAGAAGTTGCCTGCATCCACGTGGGTCAGGTTGTATCGCTGGCGGAGCACAGCCGGTGTCACGCCCAGATGGAAACTGGACCGCCCGTCCCCTCCTGATGACAACTTCTCTGTAGCCCAGGCCCGGCTCACCACCTTCCGTTCGGCTGGGAAACGGTGCAGCCCCCCCACTTAGAAGGGACGAGATGGAAAAGGAGGCAGATGAGCTCCTCCTAGCAAAATGTCAGGAGAGGGTCCCTGACTCGGCTGCCTCAGCCCTTCCCCACCAAAGGCCCCCTACCGAAATCCACGTGGTCCGCTAGCTCCCAATCAAGCAGGTAAGGCAGAGGGGACCTTATGACCCTGCGAGAGTCCTTCTCGTAACGGTGGAACTGGGCCCCCGGGAGCAGCCGCTCAGCAGTGCTGCAGGCAGAAATCCAGAGCTCAGCCAGGCCCCTCCCCCTGTCCTTTTGCGGGCTGGCCAGTCAGCCTCCCCAGTCAAGACCCAACTCACCTGGCCGGCACCCAGCACTGCAGGAAGTCCAAGGTGCTGACCTTCTGGCAGTCCCAGACCCCGTGAGCCGTCAGCCACTTGTCCACACTGTGCAGCGTCAGGGGGGAGGGGGAGACGAAGTTACGCACTTCTGCCAGGGAGAGGAAGTGCCCTGGGCAAAGGGTGGGGAGGAGAGATCTGCCTTCAGCGGGTGGGCCTGTTGCTCAGGACCCACGGGGGGTTTGGGAGGGGGCTGGCTGTGCTGCGCTCCTCCCCCTCCCTCAGGGGGCTCTTCCAGGTGAGCAGTCCCCGCAGGGCCGCAGAGACCGGCGCCCCCTGTGAAAGGGCTTGTCCAAGGCTGGAGGGGCCTCGAAAATGCCCACCGAAAGGCCCCCCCGATGACCCCATCCCCAGGAAGGAGGCGGCTGCCGGCTGGACAAGCAAAGTCCCGGGCTGCCCTCCTTGGACACAGTTGGGGCTACGGCCCGGCCTCCCCAGGCGTAGGCGGCGGCTGGCTGGTCAAGCCTCCTCAACCAGGCCCCCCTCCCGCTCCTCGGGTCCCCCGGGCAGGAAGCCGGAGCTGGGCTCCCACAGGGGGGCGGGGGTCCCCCTCCCAGGCCGGTACCGTAGCCAGGCGAGTCGGGCGAGGAGACGCGGCGCACCAGCTCGCTCAGCCGCTCCACGTTCCGCTGCCGCAGCGCAAAAGTCAGGCTCAGCCGCTCGGCGGGGGCCACGCGGCCCAGAGAGCGCCAGCCGTCGGGGACCCTGGGAGGAGGCGGTGGCGGTCACGGGCCGGGAAGGCTCCAGCCGCGCTGTGACCCGAAGGGCCTGATGTTCCGGGCCCTCAAAGCCAGCAGCTCCCTCCCCGCCCGGCTTCCCCCTCCAGCGTCTCGCTCACCGGAAGGGCTGGTCCGGCTCCGGAGCCCGGGCGGCGGCGGCGGCGGCGGAGCGGAGGAAGGCTGGCCAGAGCAGCAGCAGCAGCAGCAGCAAGCGGGATGGGCCGGAGGGGGCGAGACGGGGCGGCGGAGGGAGAGCCAGGCAGGTGCGGCGGGCGGCCGCCGCGCTCTCTTCCCGGAGCTCCGAGCGCGCCATCCCGGCCGAGGCTGCCCCGAGTCAGGCGCCGCCTGTCAGGTGACGGAGGGAGCGGGGGCGGAGTGCTCAGAGGCCGCGCCGAGACTCCGGCTCCTCCCGTCGGCGGCCGCTGGGCCTTTGGAGGGGCGTCGGGGAGGAGGCTCCTTCTCCGCCTCTGGAGCCGTCGCTCGCTGCACGGAGCAGCCCTTCCCCTTCCACAGTTGCGGTTCGCCCCTTCGGGCAGCAGCGGCGATGGGCGCCCCCGCGTCCCGCCTCCGCTAAGGCGCCCTGCTGGGCTGCGGCGGGGGGCCGGGGTGCAAATTCATTCCCGGGAAGAGCGAGCCCGAAGCTCCTCTGCAGCGCTCGGGGAGCCGCGGTGGCCGGAGAAGGTGGGGAGGGCTGGGATGGCGGGGCGGCCTGGCTCCCCGGAGGATTCGGGTAGGGCCCGCCCGCGACCCATCTGGGCTCGAGAGCGACTGGACTGCCGGCCACCTAGCGGAGCTCGCACGCCTTCTCTTGCTCTTCCCCGTTGAGCTTCCCCCCAGAGCAGGCCTTTCCTTTATTCCCAGGTTTCACTCCCATCCGCAGCCCAGCTACAACCGACAGAGTACCTTGGAGGTCACCTAGTCCAATCCCCCGCTGGAGCAGGAGACCCTCTGCCCTTCTGGAGAAATGGCTGTCCAGGCTCTGCTAGGAAACCTTCTGGAGACAGGAAGGTCCACTGGTTAAATGTTCTCGCTTTCAGGGGATTCCGCCTTAATTCTAGGTTTGGGCCTCTGGGCAGAGGACAAAGTCTCATGAAAAGGGGCTAGGAAATCAGTTACAGATGAGATGGAAAGAAGACCAGAGGGTCGGTTTCATGGATAAAGAAGTGGAACTGATTAAGCAGATAAAAGAGACTGGCCCAAAACATGTTAAAAGAATATATAATGTATTGTTAGAAAGAGACTCAGAAAGAGAAATTGGTGAAGGATTGTATGATTAAATGGGCTCAGAATTTTGATGAATCGGTTATGTTGGATACGTGGGAAAAAATATGGGTTCAGAATGTTAAATTTACGCAGTCACAAAATTTAAGGGAAATTTTTTATAAAATGTTTTATAGATGGTATTTGGATCCTAAGAAATTATCATGTATGTATCCTAATATTCAACCAAAATGTTGGAGGTGTGGGTGTTTAGATGCTACATTTTTTCATGTATGGTGGACCTGTACTAAGGTTAAAGCTTTTTGGATAAAAATATGGTGGGTTATGCAAAATGTATTGAAGAAAAGGCTACAATTTACTCCGCAAATGTTTTTACTGGGTATAATTAAGGATTTTACAAAAGGGGAAACAAAATTGGTTTTGTATATGGTTACAGCAGCTAGGTTGTTGATTGCTCAGCACTGGAAAAAAGATTTTTTACCGAGGATTGATCAATGGATTCAGAAAGTGGCGGGGTTTGCGGAAATGGCAAAAATTTCAGCTTTCTTAAAAGATCAGAAACAGGAGAATTATACACAGGAATGGGCAAAATGGATTGATTATATACAGAACAAATACCAGACTAGGTATTTGTAGCCTTTAGGTAAGAATGTCTAGATTGATAGGGTGATAAGCAAGGGATACAATGTGAACAGAGTAAATAATATATGGGTTGTTTGGAATTACTAGAGTGATGTATAGCGGAAGTCGGGGGTGGGTTGTAACGGGAGGCGGGGAGGGCTAGGGTGGAGGGTGGGGAGATTTATATGTATAATTAATTTAGAAGATGGGGTTAATGGGATATTGTTACTTTAAGAGAAATTTATATTATGATTTATATATGTTTAATTAATTTAGAAGATGGGGTTAATGGGATATTGTTACTTTTTCAATTAAAAAAAGGGGGGGGCTAGGAGGAGAAGCTGTTGTCTGGCCCACCTCCCTGAACCTTGTCAGGAGGGGCCCCCAACAGTCCCTCTCTGGCAGATTGGATCTGTGGGGGGCTCTTTCCCTGAAGAGGTGGTCTGAGCCTCCGTGGGGGCGCCCTTGGCCCTCTTCCAGCTGGCCCCTTTTTGGCCCTGAGGATGAGGACACGGTTTATACCAGGTGAGACCTAGCTGAGGTATGATCCGCACTCCTTTACTTTGGTCTGAGTCCAGATAACCTGTTTCATCTGGAGCCCCCTGAAACTAGTGCGACCCAGCTTCTCCAACCTTGGGAGGGAGGCTGGATAACAACTGTCCAGGTGGGCTGGATCAAGCGATGGCCCCTTGAGAAGTGGGTTGCCTCCTTCATGCCACCTCCTCTCTCTTAAGGAAGAATATATTCTCTCCCCCCCCCCATTTCCTGGGGCAGCTTTGACCTGCTAGGATGGGCATGGGTCGAAGACAGAGGTGGCCAAACAGCTGCCAGAAGCCCTCCCAGAAAACCATGGAAATTCTGAGTGATTTCATCCATCCGATATTTAGCATATTCCTCACAGAGGCCCTTACGGGAACCTCTGATTTACTAAGTCACCTGAAATAGGGCCGACTAGCTCTCTGCAAACAAAGGTGGAGGAATATTCATCGCCATTACCATCACCAGGTAGGTTCAAACAGTGGCTCCAGCCCACTTAACGCTCTGAAGCGAGTAAGGCCTTGAGGAGCTCTCACCACAGAGGTGCTGCGCAGTTACATTGATTGGCACCCATTGCTGTTCAGGCTAAAGGTTTTGGGTGGCCTCCAAGGGCAGCCCTCGAAGTGGCACAGAGTGGCAATTCTCTATGGGAGGCAGTGATAGGTTTGGCTGGCTCTCGGCCATTTGGCACCCTGGGCAATCATATTCTGGCATCCCCCGTGGCTTCCGTTTTTATAAGGAATTTCAAAAAGGCACCCTTGTTTCATTTTCTCTTCTATGATTTTCAACTTTACGGTTGTATTTTCAGCCATGGACATTTTTTCCGTTTCTCAGCCCAGAGTTACTTTGCAGAGTGAGATGGCGGCATATAAATTACATAATATTTTACCCTATTTACATGGTAAGTAGTTGTAATAGCAGCAGCATCCATTGTTGCTATATAGCAGTGATGGCGAACCTATGGCACGGGTGCCACAGGCGGCACTCAGAACCATTTCTTAGGGCACACGAGGCATTGCGCTGTCAGCTCCAGCCCGTACGTGTGCTCTGGCCAGCTGATTCAGGCCTTCTTTTGAGGCCATTTTTCGCCCTCTGGAGGCTTCAGGGAAGCTCCTGAAGCCCCTGGAGGTGGGGAGGGGAGGCTGTTTTCACCCTCCCCAGGTTCCTAGAAAGCCTCTGGAGCCTGGGGAGGGTGGAAAAAGCGCGCCAAAAGCATGTGGTCATGCACATAGCATTATGGGTGTGGCACGCCCACGCACGACACCTCTGCACTCCCCCCGCTTTTGGCACGCGAGTCAAAAAAGGTTAGCCATCCCTGCTATATAGCAAAGATCTGCAAAATTATATTAAATCTCAAGTGATCGATTGATATTTCATGTTCACCAGGTGACTCTGTGGAAATTGCTAAGGTTGTATTTCTTTAAGGCTCCTTATTCAACATGCATTGGCTTTCCAGCCTCAGCCCAATGTCTTTTTTAAAATGAACTTTTCCATATCCCCCCCCCCCCCAAAAAAATAAGTTGCTTTCTAGCTGCGCCTGCTGCTGTGGAAAGCATGGGGCAGGGGAGCTCCTGGTGGAAGATGGCTCACAGCAGCAGTTCCACCCAGGGTGTCCTCCTGCTTCCTGGCACCCTCTTCCCCAGGGCAAGTGGTCCCATCTGGCACCCCAGGACATGGAAGCCCAGCTGGACTGCCTCCCTGGCCTCTTCTCCGCTCCGACCTAAGGAGACGAGAGGTCTGGTTACATGGCATGGTTTATTGTTAAGGCATTAATTATGTCAAGAACTTGGCACTTGGGTTCTGGCCCATCAGCAGGAGGACCAGGATGGGCAGTGGCCACCACTCGGGCTGTCCAGCCACACACAAAAGGATAGAGAGAGAAAACAGGACAATAAATAAGAGGCCCCCTCCCCTCCCCCCACCGGAGTGGCAAGCTGAAATGGGCTTGGCCAACTTTAGGTTGTGCCTGTGTGACAGGAGTGAAGGTGCAGAAAAAGGGTCCTTTGGGTGGAAAGGATGCAAGACCTTTCCCCTCTCCCACCCCCCCACCCGCCTCATCCCTTCTAGGATTCACACCCCACCCCATCCCCTGCAGGAAGAGCCCGGAGCTCAGTGTGCAGCGCCCTCTGGAGGCAGCAGGGAGTGGGGACCAACCACCGGAAGGACTCCACATCGTCACCCTTTCCATTCCCTTGGCTTTCCCACCCCGGAGCCCTTGGGCGTGGGAAGGCCAGCAGGGGCCCAGAGCAGAGATCAGGAGGGGACCCACAGGATCCCGTTCTCCTGAGGGGCCCTGTTGGGATGAGACGGAGCCTGATCGGCCTCTGAAGCGGTCGCTTCCATCCCCCCAGGTGCCCTGTGCTCGCTCCAAACTGCTGCTTGGGGTGGGGGAGACGGAGGGCGTTATTATTGCTCTACGTCAATCGTACCGTTACTTCCCACCGTCCCCACCATCCCTTTTGGGAAAGAGTTATTGCATGCTGCCAGCAGGGCTGGAGTGGCAGGGCGTCGTGTTGCCCTCCAGAGCACCATACAAACTTCCTGAATTGGAAGGGGGGGGGGGAGTTCTTTGGGGTCAGGCCAGACGCGAGAGGTGGCTGGGTCTTCTTGCTGCTTCTGCTGCCTGCAAGGGGCGAGGGCCAAAGTCCCAGGGACACAGGGTTGGCGTGACTGGCCTTCCCTCGGCCTAGGCTGGACACCCGGCAGAGCATCCCTGCCCACAAGGGGAATGTGCCATCTAGCCTGTGCTCTTGAAAGCAGAGCCCGCTGACAGGAAGCCCCACGCATAAAGCGCCCTTTGAGCTGCAGCTTCCCTCCCCAGAGTCCAGGGAGCAGTAGGACCCCACGCAGGTAAGAGCCAGCCGAGGCAAGGTTGGAATCTGCCCCCCTGGGGGCTGCTCCTCAGGCCCCTGTGGCAGGTGCTGCCAGGGGCGACTCCTGAGCTGGCCCTAAATACGAAGTTCTGCCTCTTCGGGGGCCTCCAAGGAGTGCTCGATGCTTATGGTGGAGGAGGCAGTGGGCCCCTGGGAGATCCCGAAGGGGGACACCATGGGGGACCGGGCAGCCAGAGGGGAGAGGGAAGGGGAGAAGCTGGGAGACATGGCTGCCGAGGAGAGGGAACCCTCGTGGCTGATGGGGGACCGTCGGAGGGAGGACAGGTGGGGGAAGGCCCGGCCGACCACTGGCTTGGGGGGCACTGACTTGGCCCCGGGGTGAGCCACGGAAGTGATGAGGGGAGGGGGGTCAATGCGGGGCTTGGGCTTGGCAGGAAAGGGCTTGCGCAGGGAGCTCTCGTCCTTGAGGCGGGCGATCTCTGTGAACACGCTGGCCAGTGGCTGGAACTGAGGACACCAGTTCAGGAGATAGTCCCAGTTGTAGCTGCCACGCAGCTCCTCGTCACTCGCCACAATGGCAGTCAGGGAGCCGTCCACGCAGGGCTTCCCATCCTCAGGGAAAGAGTAGTCCTTGGCAGAGGGGACACTGAGGCCGCAGCCAGAGCCCAGGTAGGCCCCACTGCTACCACCGTCGTCCCGATACAGCTGCGGGGGCTGCCCAGGTAGCAGCAGACTTTGCCCCTTCCTGTTCTTGAACCAGTGGGTGGCATCAAGTGTAGCCGGTTCACAGGAGATGTCAGAAAGGCGGTCAGCATCTGTCTGGATGCCAGAATCAGGCCCGCGTGCCACGAGATGCTCCTGCAGGGAAGAGGTGACACTGGACATACGGGGGCATTCGTTGATCATACGGATCTCGTCATCCTCAGCAGCTTCGGCTGAACCTCTCCCGCTTGAGTGGGATGGGTCCAGTGATCCCCCTCTCGTGGTGTAGCCCCCCCCAGAATCTGTGCCATAGCCAGGCAGTGCCTCGTGGTACAGACTGTCCCCACCAGGCAGGGCTGGGTCTGCGTGGCCCAATTTCTGCAGGGAGCCACTCTGCATGTGTGCCAAATCAGCCTCCTTATGGCCACGGCCCTGCTGTGACCGGAGGAGAGCAAGCACAATGGCCACGGCGGCCAGCACCACCACCACGCTAAGCGAGGCAGCCACCGCTATCACCAGCAGCAAGTTGAGATCGGGCACCAAACCAAAGGCCGTGTGGGTCACATCGATGGTGACCTGAGTGGAGGCTGACCGAGAGGCACGCAGGGGACTGTGGGCTTGTACTTCCAGGACCATTTGCCGTGGTTCTGACTTGGTGGGGCCCGCTGAAGGCGTCTGGCTGTCCATCCGTAGATACAGGACCCCGCTTGTTTGGTTTATCTCAAAGAACGGGGATGGCTTAGTCAGGGCATAGAGGACTACCCCATCCGGGCCCTCGTCCTCGTCCGTGGCCGTCACATGCCCTATACTTTGGCCCCGACGTGCCCCCTCTGGAACATCAAAGTGGAAGCTTGAGCTGAGGAAGACAGGGTCGTACTCATCTTCCCCCATGACCAAGACGTGCACCGTGACTGTCGCAGAGCCATTGCCAGCATCCGTGGCCTGCACGAGCAGCTGGAAAGCCTTGCTGCGCTCGTAGTCAAAGGGCAGGCGTGAATGAAGCTCCCCGGAACTGCTGTTGATGTCAAAGGCACCCCAGTCCTCTGCCTGCAGAAGGGCATAATGCAGCTCCCCAAAGAGCCCAACGTCAGGGTCCACTGCACGGACGGTGGTGACCAGGCTTCCCGGAGGAAGGTTTTCCCTCAGGCTGGTGCTTAGCATCTCTATCGGAAAGTAGGGAAGGTTGTCGTTCACGTCCTTCACCTCCACAGCCACAGAGGCCAGGGCAAAATGCCCACCTGCTCCGTCTGAGGCCTGAATCACCAGGCTGTGCTGGGTCCGCTTCTCACAGTCCAGAGCCTTGACCAGGCGAAGCGCTCCCGAGGACGGATGCAGCTGGAAGAGCCCACTGGGGTCCCCGGAGCTGATGCTGTAGTGCACGTGGCCGTGGGGGCCCAAGTCGGGGTCGTGGGCTGCCACCCGCAGCAGTTCTGTGCCAGGCATGGTGCCTTCGCTCACAGCCACGTGATAAGCAGAGCGGCCAAAGACAGGTGGGTTGTCGTTCACGTCCAGCACGGTGAGGACCACGGGCACTATGGCACTCTGCTGGGGCACTCCTCGGTCAGCCACCGCCACAGTGAGATTGTAGAGGGCCACGCCCTCAAAGTCAAGGGGTTCAATCAGGACCAAGGCGCTGGCCTCGCCCACGTGGCCCTCCAGCTGGAAAGCATGGCCGCTGTTCCCACTCACAATAGCGTAATCCAGAGCTGCGTTGTCCCGAGTCACATCTGCATCTGTGGCTTGCAGGGTCAGCAGGATCGTCCCTGGACGCAGGTCCTCTGTCACAGAGGCATTGTACTGAGGCTTCAAGAACTGAGGTCTGTGGTCATTCACATCCAGGACCTGGATCTGCACAGAGGCCCAGGCCGAGAGGCTGGGCAGACCCTTATCACAAGCTTCCACTACTAAATCCAGTGTGGGACGTTCCAGCTCCAGCCTCAGACACTGGGTGGTGAACAAGGTTCCTGTGAGGCAGTAGAAGAAACAGTCGGAATTTGGAGGGAAGACCTTGGGGGGAGGGGCTGGGGTCACAGCCTGATAAGGAGGCATGTGGCCCTTTGCACCCAATCCCAGGACCACCTAGGACAGTGAAGTCGGGGGAGCGCAGGTGTACTGCACCTATAATGCATGAACTACAGGCGCCCCCCCCCCATTTTTTGCATGCTCTTTTAGCTCACCCCAGGCTCCAGAGGCTTTATAGGAGCCTGGGGAAGACAAAAACAGCCTCCCCTGCCCCCCCCCCCCCCCGAGGCCCTCCGGAGGCTTCAGCGACCTTCAGGAGGCTTCCCTGAAGCCTCCGGAGCACTCAAACATGACGCGCCACCAAAACGGGAAGTGACGTCCGATTTGCTTGGAGTGTCATTTTGAGTGGTCCGGCGGCCTAAGGGAAGCCTCTTGAAGGTCGCTGAAGCCTCCGGACCACTCAAAATGACTCTCCAAGCAAATCGGACGTCACTTCCGGTTTTGGTGGCGCATCATTTTGTGTGCTCGGAGGCTTCAGGAAGGTTCAGGAGGCTGTTTTTGCCCTCCCCAGGCTCCTATAAAGCCTCTGGAGCCTGGGGAGAGCGAAAAGAGCATGCAAAAAAGGGCAAATTCAGTTGGCCAGCGCCTTGCGTGCCCTGACAGATGGCTCCGCGTGCCACCTGTGCCATAGGTTTGCCATCATAGCCCTAGGAGAACATGAGGGAAGCTAGGACTGTCCTTCCTGCTCCCAAACCAGCATGGGGTCTCCCTGAGCACGTACCATTGCTTGCGTGGATGGCCACAAGATCGGTTGCTGTCAGCAGCTGATAGGTGACTTCCCCGTTGGTGCCCGAGTCGAGGTCTGTGGCGCTGAGAGTCAGGATGGGAGTGCCGGCAGGGGTTTGTTCTGGGACGAGCACCTGCAGGGGCAGTGCAAAACACAGCTGACACTGCCTGGCATTTGCTGGGCGTCAGGCGTGACTCCTGGAACAGCTGGGGCACCCCTTCCCCACCCATGGGCAGGATGCTCCCAAGACCAAGCTGGACTCTACGCAAAGCCCCCCCCCCCCCCGTTTCTCCTATTGACCCTAGTGGTCCACCATTGGTTCTGTTATCGGGGCTACTTTGCTTTTAAGGCTTGGCTTCCATTTGTGGCGCCGGAAGCTTTCAAGACCACAGGAAAGCTTCCTTCCACCCCAAGCAGAGGAGAGCCATTTCCCTTCCTGCTCCCACTATGCCGCTCCTTTTCTCTTCCTTCTAGTCATTCTCCTCTTTGGACGGGGGGAAAGGGCCTCTGCTGGAGGGACAGTGGGCCACGGCCTCTCCAGAGCCCCCGTGGGCAAGGGAAGCCTGAGCCTGGAGAAGTGGGAAGGCAGGTACCTGGTAGAGCGCCTGGCCAAAAGTGGGAGCGTTGTCGTTCACGTCCTCCACCAGCACCGTGACGTTGGCCTCCGCTTCATGCTGGGAGTCAGAAGCACGCACCGTCAGGGTGTAACGGCTGCGCTGCTCGTAGTCCAGAGGCTCTGTTAGCATAATGTGGCCCCCATAGGGCAGGATGCTGAAGGTCCTGGTGTTGCCGCTGTCCAGGAAGAGTGCGTAGATGAGCTGCGGTCCACAATCCACATCGTTCCCCGTCACCATGGTGATCTCGGTGCCTAGCAAGGTGTCTGCAGGAGCAATGGAGGAATTCAACCGAGGGACTTGGGCTTTGCGAGAGGACTCAGTAAGCCGTCTCTGGGAAGTGTGGGCCCAAAGGACAGGATGGCTCCAGTCACCACAGGGGGGCCTCGAGCAGGGCCTCTTCCCCCTTCCCACCACTTACCTTCTGCTATCCGCACTTCCCAGGGGGCAGGGATGGTGGGACTATTGTCATTGAGATCCATCACCACTACTGTGAGGGTGGCTGAGCCCACGAGGGAAGGGTGCCCTCTGTCCGTGGCTGTCAGCACCAGCCTGTGGGGAATAGGGCTCTCTGAGAGGCTTTGTAGGCTGGGAGGCCCAGTTCAGACTGCCCCAGGAGACCATTCCAGGGTCTGTGTGGCACCCCCACCCCCACGGTTCTTTCAGCTAGGGGTCCACTGTTGTGTTCACCCGCAGCATCAAGCGATTTGGTTTCTCTGGGGTCTGGGCCGCCCAGAGCTGCTACTTGGAAACAGGCTGACTCTCTGCCACACCTTCCAGCCCAAATTGGCCCCCCACAAAGCCTTGTGCCAGCACAGCTTCCAAGGTTTTGTGAAGTCCCTTCCCCGGTGCGCTGCAGGCAGCACAGGTTGTGAGAAACATGGAGTTGGTTAGCGTGCGCCAGGCAGCCTGAACATGGCTTTTGCAACGGAGCACCTTTTTCGTCTCCATCTCCTTTTCCTGGTCCAATCCCCAGCAGTGCTTCGTTGCCTGGACCTAAGCTTGCAGCACAGTTTGTTTGAGCGGAGTGTGACTCACCACACAACACTGACTGAGCCCAGCACTGACTAAGTGGACTGCCCAAGGTTAGGGTTAGGGTTAGTCACTGACTGAGCCCAGCACTGACTGACTGACTACGTGGACTGGCCAAGGTCCGGCTGCCCACTGTCTCAAGCCTCGCCTGCTGGCTCCCAGGCAGCCAACCCCACTGGTCTTCTGCAGAATTTCTGGGGCTGGCTGGAAATAGGAGGCTGACTCACCGGGTTTGGGCCCAGATCTCCCTATCCAGAATGGCTGCGGTGGTGATGGCTCCCGTCTGGGCATTGATGCGGTAGAGCCCGTCCATGGGCTGCGTCTGGTTGATCCTGTAAACCACCTGGCCATTGGGGCCCTGATCCAAATCGTTGGCTACAACCTGCAACCGGAGAAGCATAAGCACCGCCGCCCCAGAAAGGATTCTCCCCCCCCCCCACTCCTCCAGCCCCCAAGACCAGCGCCTGCTTTCGCCAGAGTACCTGGATGACTGGCAAATCGTAGCCCTGGGCCTCCCCGACAAAGGCCACGTAGTTCTGCAGCTGGAAGCGTGGCTGGTTGTCATTCACGTCCTGCAGGTTGACGGTGACGGCCATGAAGCCGAAGGAGGAGGGGGATTCGGCTTGCAGCACCAGGCGCAAACGGGGCTGCAGCTCAAAGTCCAGCCCTTCAGCGTTGGAGACAGAAATCAGCCCTGGAGGGAGGGAGGCAAGGCAAGGCTGCAGGCCAGCAAAAAGGCCGCCCTGGCTGAAGATCCTGATGGCCGGCTGCCAGAGGTTGAGTGGGGCTGGCAGCCATCTGGGCAAGCAGGATGACTGACCCAAGTGGGGCCGAGGGAGCTGGGGAAAGGGCTTCCTGGCTGGGGGGGGGGGGTAGGGGGTTTAAAGCAATGGCCTCTCCTGCTCCTTTATTTATTTTATATTATTTTATTAAATTTATACCACGTCCTTCTCCTACAAAAGGACCCAGGGCGGCTCCTGAGCCTGGAGCTGGCTAGGATCTCTCTGGACAGGCAGAGCAGCTCAGGACCCAAGGCTTAAGATGCAGGTGCGGGCACAGGAGGGAGGTAAAGGGGCACCCACCCATTTAACAGCACGATCCAAATGGGTTAATGACCCTCAAAGCTGCCTCTGCCCTCTTCCTCTCCCTTTGGCTGCCTTTTCTCTCGCTCTCAGCCTCATTGGCACCCATGTGTGTGCACACGCAAAAACTTCCCTCCCCCGCCCCCACCATGGGGGATGCTTCTGGAAGCAGCAGGGCAGAGAGGCGACCCCGAGGTCACCGAGTTTAGAAAACAACAGATGACCAAATAAAACAGTTGGTGCAGGGTTCAAAGGGAGGGGCCCTGGGCAGAGTTCCAGGCCACAGTGGGACACTGGTGGGTCCCTTTCTGTGCATCCCCCACCAGGTCTCTCTCTAGTGCAGGGGTGTCAAACTCAAGGCCCGGGGGCCATAGCCAGCCCACAGGGTGCTTAGATCTGGCCGGTGGGGCCGCCCTGGAAACAGTGAAGGACTGGCCCACGGTGCCTCTGCCAACGGAAACACAGCTCCCGAGCTCCGTTTTCGCTTGCAGAGGGCTGCAGGAGGCTGTTGCAGCCAAAAACAGAGCTCACTTGGTCCACCACAGGCGCCCCTGACACAAGTGATGTTCAGCTGGCCATGCCCACCTGGCACCCCGATGTCAAACACAGTCACGATGTGGCCCTCAGTGTAATTGAATTAGACACCCCTGCTGTAGCAGCTGGGAGAGCCAAGTTAGCCAGTCAGGGGGGGTGGGGGCAGCAGATTCTTGGAAGGTGCAAGTGTCATAGACACATATTGATCATACATGGTCACCAGCACACATGTATGTGCATGGATACACATAAGGCACAGAAGAGAACTGTCATGTTCTGTTCTGCAAATGCAGCCTTTACTCTTCGATCACGTGAAGCCCCTTCTGATGCAATTCCAGGGGAAAAGAAGTGGAAAAAGAGACCCTTCGTAACTCGGGGGGGAAGGGGAAGAAGGGCCGGAGGGAGCTGCTCCTACCCGCGTCCTCCAGCCACTCAGCCAAGCAGCCCAGGAAGATCTTCCAGCCTGAAGATCACAAGGAAGCTGCAGGTTACATACAATAGCGGAGTTGGAAGGGACCTTGGAGGTCATCTAGTCCAACTCCCTGCCTAGGCAGGAAGCCCTGTACCATTTCAGACAAATGGCTATCCAACATCTTCTCGAAGACGTGCAGTGTTGGGGCATTCACAACTTCTGGAGGCAACTTCTGTTCCACGGATTGGTTGTTCTAACTGTCAGGAAATTTCTCCTCAGTTCTAAGTTGCTTCTCTCCTTGGTTACTAGTTCATTCAGCCCCCTCCCTCTCCATGCTGCGTCAAGGGTGTTCACGCCAAAAGGCAGCTGGGTGGGCCAGACATCTCAAACAGAGGCTGGGGGCTCCAGGCTGCCTGGCAAAGCAGCCTTGGTCAAGTATCCCGGCCTGCACGGAACCGGGCCTCACGTTCGCTTGGGGCAAAACTGGCCTCTGACGGGGCTTCTGCCAGAGTCAGCAAAATGTCTGAAAGGACAGCATGAGATTAAGAGAGCTTTTCCACTTTCAGCTGCTGGGATCCCAGGATGGGAAGGAAGCCCGTTTCTGGATTTCAAGGGCTTTCTCCATTTTGGCCACAGTGGTGCAGTCTCCTGAGTCTCGCCCACACCCCTGCCATGCCCCGAAAGCTGGCACTGACCACTTTCCACTCTGACCTTTGGGGAACTGCAGAAAAGAGGCCCATGGCTTCGTGGTTCTGCTTCTCACCTGAGCTAGCTAGAAGGGGAGACTGGGCAGAAGAAGAAGAAGACCTAGAAGCCGGGCGCCACTGGATATGACCCCTGGCCTATCCCGGCCAGCAGCCTGTTCTCCACCGAGCCTCTGGCTGTCCAAGGAAGCTCACTGGTCTCCTGCGTGGGCTCCTCAGAGGTTTCCTCATGGACATCCGGGCAGGCAGCTTCTGATCCCTGTCATGTCCATGAATCGGCCCAATAGTACTTAGAAGCCTATCAAGCTGCTTTGAGCACCACATCTTGTACTAAAGAATTCCAAAGTTGAATTAAGCATCGTGCAAAACCACATTTCCTTTTTTCTGCCCTGATTCTGCCAGATTCTAATTTCATTGGGTGAAGACAGAGCATCGTGGAAGAAGAATGTCATGGCTTCAAAACCTAAGGAGCTGGTTTGGACAAAACTCAGCAGGACTGTTTCATGTGGCTATTGACAAAAATAGGATTGCCAACATGATCGCCAACGTCCGATGACGGATATGGCACAAGGAGAGGAAGAAGAAGGCAGAGCAGGGGAAGAAGCTGGCATTTGACTGTTCTGCTCTGAAGAAAACTTGACATGGCCGCGTATCCCTGTTTGAGGCCCGGAGCCGCTCAGGGCCCCTAATGGGCAGCTTGGCTCCTTCTCAGCTGGGACCTGAGTGTTGCCTGGTCGCGAGGGAGAGATTCTTTCTCAGCACCCCCCCCCCCCCATCTCCCTCCAGCCCTGCCCTGCCCAGTACCTGAGTCGGCCTGGATCCGGAAGGCACCATTCTCGTTGCCACTCACAATGCTGTAGGTGATCTGGCCGGAAGATCCTGTGGTGTGCCTGGCCGGTGTGCTCAGCACCAGTGTGCCTGGTAGGACAGTCAGCATCAGTCAGGAATGGGGAGGGATGGGGATGCAAAAAGCCCCGTGGGTGGGGGGGTGGGGGTGGGGGTTGCGACCTGGCCTCCATGGGGCACAGGACAACGCATCAGCCAGAAAAAAGGATCATGTGTAAGAGGCACAGTGTGGAAAAGAAAGAAATGAGGAAATCAATCAATCAGTAGTAACACCTGTGGATCCAAAGGTACCACCCACCATCCAAAGGTAAATCAGGAAAATTGAATTGTGGCCACTCCCAAAAGGAAACCCACTTTTGGGATGGTGCCACACAATCTTTGTGCAGAAAGGCTGCTTCCTGACAGAGAACTGCGAAAAAGGTGACCGAGCCGTGGCAGAGGGTTGGGGGGAGTGTGTGGGAGCCGGTGGGGTGCTAAGGAGGCCAAGGACTGCAGGGTCCAGTGGGGGGGAGGGGGGATGGACCGGCGGGAGGGGGGGGGGCTGCAGCATTCCTGCAGTTGGTCATAGAGTGGATGGATTGCCAAACGATTGAATCGGAGATTGCAGCAGCCGTGACTGTAGGCAGGGGTGGTAAGTCCCTTCCTTCAGTGCTGTCGTAATTTCAAACTCTCACTGAACAAACAGTTGTAAGTCAAGAATCACCTTTTGGGATTTTAACTTGAGGGTTCTTCCTCATTTCTTTCTTTTCCACCCTGTGCCTACCTTACATGAATGCCTCTACAGAGGCTCTTGGGGTGAGAAGGATCAGCCCCCACTTCCGTCCTCCTCACCAATCCACCGCATACACCTTTGCTCTTCCCTCCACATCAGGGCAGAGGCCTCGAGATATCCGGGAGGCGGCAGCCATTCCGCCGGGCCAGATCCCAGCTCAGCTTGGCCTGCCAATTGGGACTCCCCACCCCAGAAGTCCCCCACTCGCAGGCAAGGCCTGTGCCCTTGGCAGTACCTGGGGCAGCATTCTCAGGAAGGACCACGTCGCTGGTGCTGCGTGGAAAGTGCACTCCCCGGTGGCTCTCGTCCTGCAGATGAATGACCACCACGCCAATGGAGGAGAGGGGGGGATGTCCCAGGTCGCTGGCCAGGACAAACAGTGTCCGCTGGCGCTGGCTGAGGCTACCCAGGGGCTGCAGCAGCTGGATGGCCCCAGTGTACGTGTTGATGGCGAAGGCCGGGGCAGGTGCAGCAAAACGATATAGGATGGAGGCGTTGGCCCCGGCATCGTTGTCCTCCGCACGCAAAGTGGCCACCACTCTCTTGGGTGGGGTGTGGCGGGGCAGGGTGACGGTGAGTGGGCTGAGGGGGAAGGACGGGACATGATCGTTCACATCCTGGACAGTGACTGTGATGGCTGCGGAGGCGCTCCTGGGGGCTGAAGGGGAAGAATCCACGGCCAAGCCCTGGAAGCGGTAGGTGGCTCGGCGTTCCCGGTCGAGTGGCTGGGTGCTGTACAGGCGGCCTGTTTGCGGCTCCACCTGGAAGGCTCCCAGGGACTCGTTTGCCAGGAAATAGGAAATCCGTCCGTTGCTGCCTTCGTCCGGATCGCGTGCCTTGAGTTGCAACACGGGGGCTCCCACAGGCAGGTCCTCGGGCACCTCCGCGGTGTAGGCCTCTTGCAGGAAGTGGGGAGTGTTGTCGTTCAGATCTAGCACCTGCACTTGAATGGCTGTGCTGGCACACCGGGCAGGAGAGCCATTGTCACACGCTTGGCTGGTCAGCATGTAGGTGGCTTTGCGTTCCCGGTCCAGCCCTCGCACAGTGGACAGCTGGCCAGTTAAAGGGTCCAGAGCAAAGTCCTCTTCGGGGTCCCCAGCTGCAGAGAGAAGGATGGAGGCGATGCAGAGCTCCTAGGCCAAGACTAAGGCTAAGGGTCATTTCCCCACAAAACGACTCAATTACAAGGCAAGCATAAAGGACCAGTTTCCAAAAATCCATTACTTACTTATTTTAGGGTATCTGTAAATTGCACTACCTAGTTAAGATTCTTGGTTGAGAATGACACCCAAATAAAACCATCAACAAAACTAAGAATAGTGAGAATTCCGTACCTCCCAGCCCAAAGACCCCCCCCCTCCCAGGCTTCTTGTGGGATGCTGCCTGCCATGGAGCTCCCATCCCTCATTTACCTGCCAGCGAGTAAGAGATGCGTCCATTGTCCCCTGCATCGTAGTCTGTGGCACGCAGGGTGAGCAGCTTCTGGTGGCTCTGGTTCTCTGGCACAGCCAGAGAGTAAGCGTCGTTCTGGAAGACGGGGGCGTGATCATTCTCATCCACCACAAGGACACGCACGGTGGCCTTGGCCTGGCGGGGAGGCAAGCCCCCATCCTGGGCATACACTGCAGGAAGAGAGAGAAGGGCCGGCATGGCACATATTGGCCCCAACTTTCTCTGCCCCAGAATTCTGTGCTGGGTAACTGAAGCTGCACCAAAAGCTGCTTACTATCTCGAATAGAACAATTGCTCCCAAAGTAATTATCTCCAATAGGAGGAAACATGTGAAGCTCGGGGTTGAACTGTGAGGTCCTTGCTGCTGCTGCTGCTGCTCTCTTTGCAGACATTTCATTAGCCAGACTAAGTAACAGCATTAGTTACCATATTTTTCAGACTATAAGACGCACTGGAATATAGGACGCATCATGATTGTGAAGAGATAAATTTAAAAGAAGTTTTTGTGCTCCGCAGGCCTCCCAAACCCTCTGCAGGCCTCAAAAAAAGGGGCATGCAGAGTTTTGGGAGGCTTGTAGGGGCTGGTGGGGGGCAAAAACAGCCCATTTCTTTGCTCTTTTTTGCCCTCCCCAGTCCCCAGAAGCACTTTGCAGGCCTCCCAAAACCTCTGCATGTCATTTTTTGCAAAGAGGACGGAGTTTCAGTGGGCAAAAAATGCTGTATTGAGTGTATAAGATGCACCCATATTTTTACCCTCTTTTGAGGGGGGGGGGGGGAAGGTGCGTCTTATACTCTGAAAAATACAGGAATCCCCCAGTCAGAAGACACAGTGAAAGCTCCTTCATCTCGCAACACACCAACAGGCTCAACCAGAGTTTCAGTTGGGAAACTGACCAGCCTAGACCCAGCTGGGGAATTTCTGGGAGGCTGGCATTCAGACAAACCAGCCATTTATAGACAAATAAGCCACATCCACATACCGCTAGGAAACAATCACTGCAGCAACCGACATCCAGTTACACAAGGACTAACACCAAACAATCAAGCAGGAAAAAATCTCCCATCAAGGGGCTACCAAGCGAAGAAATGCGCCCCTGAAACACTGACATTGCAAGCTGCAGCATATGCGTGAGAAGCCAAGCCACCACCCCCCTCCCTGATCTACTCAGCCAACAATACCGTACGCTTGCAAGCAAACCAGCACGCTCAGAGAGCACCAAAGACTCCAAAATGACACAGAAAATGTCATTTGTGACATCACTTTGATGTCCTGCTGTTAGAACCCTGTGCACCTCAACTGACAGCTGCCTTGGACACCAGAGGGGAGGAGGAGGGTTTTATTTTCACTCAGGCCCTGCATCGAGTTATCCCTTGGTGGATGCTGCCGCCGCACTGTGGGCATCTGCTTATATGCAGAGGAAAGATGCAGACGGTGGAAAGCGAGTCCTGGGGAAAAGCAGCCCTGAAAATGCCGATTGGAGCAGCTGCTGAGTAACTGATAGTTTTCCCTCTAGCGCTGGGGAATTTAATCTGGCAGCGGTGAGGTTTTGTGCACAAGGACCATCCAAAGCCCGGTGTGACCCTCTGCGGTCCCCTGTTAACAGAGTCTAGCTTCCTCTGATTTCCAGTCAAGACTTCTGTTGCCAAAAGAGGGGGCAGCCTGCTAATGAAGAAGGATCCAGCGAAGAGGATAAGTACGCCTCCCCCCAGCCCACGACAGGCCTTCCTTTCAGGGGTCCCTTACCTGTCAGGAGGTGTTCCGCTCGCTCCTCGTGATCCAAAGGGCCTAGAGTGCTGATCAGGCCCGTGTGGGGGTCAATCGTGAAGTCATCCCCAGCAATGCCGCCATAGGTCACCTGGCCATTGGTCCCTGTGCAGGAGAGGGGAAAGGGTCTTCTTTGTCCAGGCTTGTGGGAACCCTCTTAATCACAGTGATCCACCACGGATCAGCTGACTGCAAGGCAAAGAGGACCACCAACCCTTTTCAAAGGTGGGAAGGGGTTTTGCCAAGATTCATGGCTTGGCCTTTTGTGTTTCCCATTTGAGCCGAGACCATTCAAGACCACGTGGCCTTCTGGAGGACCAGTCTCTGCAGCTGGACTTAGGCCTGGCAGTGAGTCCGGGTGGGGGAGGGGGAGGGAAAAGGAAAGCCTCGTCGGTCACTGGAGGGTGGATCTCCTTGTTAGAGCGCTCGGTCTCTCCATGGGGAGGACAGGGGACCCTGCTATGGATGCTGAGGGGCTCAAAACCAAACCCAACGCTTTGCTTTGGATGTTGTGGCTGTCCAGCCGAAGGAGGCCCCCTGTGCAGCCTCCCCCTGGGCCGTGTTGTGGGCTCGGGGCCAAGGAAGGGCCCAGCTGGGCAAGGAAAGCGGCGGTCTTTGAGCCCTTCCTGTCTCCCGGGACACAGGAGACTCCTACCAAGGTCCTGGTCCGTGGCATGGAGTTGCAGCACTGGAACGCCAGCAGGGAGGTTTTCGGCCACATGGCCTTCATAGACGCTCTTCTCAAAGGTCGGTGTTTCATCGTTCACATCCAGCACCTGCACTAACAGGAGCTGTGTGGTGGTGTGCCGTGGGGATCCGTGGTCTGTGGCCACCACGGTCAAGTTATGCTGAGATACTTCTTCCCGGTCCAGAGCCCGCACAATGGACAATGCCCCTAAGAAGAGAGCAAGAGGGAACAAAACAGGGCAGCTTGTTCTGCACATCTGGGCAGAGGTTGGGCCCCAGGAGGCAGGAAGGGGAAGGGGGGCTGATAGCAGAAAGGGCGTATCCCTTGGCAGTCTTTGCCAGCACCTGGCAGTGAGTTCAGACTGCAAGCACTGAACTGGCCAGCATGATGGGCAAGGACACTTCACCTGGCGAGGGCATAATTATATTCTGGGAGACGTTGAGGTGGTTTCCCAACAGCTCTCGCGGCTGGCAGGCTGCCCTCAAAGGAGAGAACTCCACACTGGCATGGACCGTTTGGCTAAAGGCCACTCCCTGAGACCAGCCCTGGGGAATGCACTCTCCGCCTTTTCTGCCCCCTTTTGCTGCCTACCTGTGCTGGGATTGAGGTGGAATTGGCCGTCAGGGTTCCCCGCTCGTAACAAGTAACTGACTCGCCCATTCTCCCCCATATCCTGGTCTCTGGCCACCACCTGCAGCACCAGAAAGCCTGTCGGCTGATCCTCAGGAACACTGACTCTCGGCGGAGAAAGAAACTCGGGCGCATTATCGTTCTCATCCATGACGAAGATGTGAGCGGTCACGACGGCCGAGTGGCGCTGGCTGACATTGTGGGCTTGGTCTGTTGCCACGACAGCTAGCAGAAAGGCAGACTGGCTTTCTCGGTCCAGAGGGGCTTGCAGGCTCAGCTCCCCTGTGAGGGCATCCAGCTGGAAGACGGGATGCAGGAGGTCCTGCCGCAGGAGGCTATAGCGCAGCTGGCTGTTGGGACCGGGACCGTCGCCATCCAGGGCCTGGAAAGTGAAGAGGGCAAGGTCCGGCGTAGCGCTCTCCGACACCACCACTGTGACGGGGTCCTGGGGCCAGGCGGGGCTGTGGTCATTGCTGTCCTGCACGTGGATCTCAACGAGGAGCAGGTGCTGGCTGGGGTAACCACGCCACGAGTCTTCCACGCTCACATGCAGGGTATGCCGCCTCTCCGCTTCATAGTCCAGCTCTTGCACCAAGTAGATCTCACCCGTGCTAGCATCCACGGCAAAGAAACCATCTCCACTGTTCCCCCCCACCAGCATGTAGGTTACTTGCCCATGGGGGGATGGTTCCAGGGGAGCCACTGAGCCAATGCTGGATCCAGGCGGCAGGCCCTCCGTGGCATAGAAAGTCAGCACGCTTATTTCAGGGCGGGGGAGAACATGGCTGGAAGAGACCACCTATGGAGGGAGGGAGGGAAAGGAAGAGCATTAGGGTAGGAGGACAAGAGCTGCGGGCCAGCATGTCCTCCAGAAGCTCTGCAGGTACCTGAATGCGCAGCGTGACAGCCGTACTCCTGCGAATGGCGCCTCGGTCGCTTGCAGTGACAGTGAACAGATATTCTCCCTGGTCAGCTTGCCGCAAGTGGGTGGCTGTGCGCAGCTCCCCTGTAGACCCGTGCAGGGAGAAGCGTTCTGCCCAGGCACCTGCCAGGGAAGGAAGCAGATGTGGCCACGTGGAGAAGCCAAGCAGGGGAAGGAATGGCTGGCACCGGCTTCTCCATGAGGAGGGTGGGACCAAGCGGCCGTGCCCGAGACCCGGCTCCATGGCAGCCCACTTGAACCAGAAGGGCCACTCTCCAAAGGGCCAGTCTGAAAGGATCCTTCTGGCCCAGGGTCCTGGCCAGGGCAAACGTGGCCATCGCCTGCATCTAACGGGCACAGCAACGCTTTCTCTGGGAGGCTCGGAAAAACCAAAGGAGCAGCTCAGCTGGAGGCCACCTTGGATGCTGGCTGCGTGTGCCCCCACGATCTGTATCTTTTTTTTTTTTTAATTGAAAAAGTTTTATTCAAACAAATTTTCCCCCTTTTTACCCCCCGACATATACTATAAATATAAATCACATACAAATAATATACCCCCTCCCCTCCCCCGTCTTAAAATAAATTTGTCATTCAGATATTGTATCCCCTCACCTCCCAACAATCATAATATAAATTTCTCTTAAAGTAACAATATCCCATTAACCTCATCTTCTAAATTAATTGAACATATATAAATCATAATATAAATTTCTCTTAGAATAACCGTATCCCATTAATCCCATCTTCTATATTAGTTATACATATATATTTCCCCACCCTCCACCCTAACCTTCCCCCACCTCCCATTCAAACCCACCCCCCTGACTTCCGCTATACACCACTCTAATAATTCCAAACGTCCCATATAATATTTGCTCTGTTCACATTGTATCCCTTGCTTATCACCCTATCAATCTAAACATTCTTACCTAAAGGCTACATAATACTTCCTAGTCTGGTATTTGTTCTGTATATAATCAATCCTTTTTGCCCATTCCTGTGTATAATTCTCCTGTTTCTGATCTTTTAAGAAAGCTGAAATTTTTGCCATTTCCGCAAACCCCGCCACTTTCTGAATCCATTGATCAATCCTTGGTAAAAAAATCTTTTTTCCAGTGCTGAGCAATCAACAACCTCGCTGCTGTAACCATATACAAAAACAATCCCACGATCTGTATCTTTGAGTACAAGGAGCCAAAGGGGCCTCTGAGGCCAGGGTCACTGGGTAGTGGAGTCCAGCCAGTCAGTTGGCCTGGTGGCCAAAGCAAGAACCGGAGACGCTTGTGGTGGTCCTCCACCTGTTCCTCCAGTCAGGGTCAGGCCAAGAAGAGGGGAAGCAAGGAGGGCAGAGAGGGAGGCTGGCTGTTTCCCGGTATTTCCCTTCTGCTCGGAAACACCTGATATCGGGAGGTTTGATTTCAAGAGGGGATCTTTCATTGAAACCCTCTTCCTATGCCCGATACCCAGCACCTTCACTCCTGAGGACCAGGATTCCCAATGGCTAGAGCTCAACTCCAAAACCCCTCCCCCCTCCCTGAGAAGGGGACTGAAGAGAAGGGGCTGATGGCCACTCACCTCCTGGCCCTGAAAGGAGAGCTCTGCCGGGAGAGCCCACATCTCACCTCACCCTCCCTGCCCACCGCTTGGACCACCTCTCCAGGCAGCCAATGGGAAGCTTTCCCTCCCCAAGGCCACCTTCAGGCCTTCCCTCATCCACAGCGAGGGGCTTCCCCTCCTTCCAGATTGCGATTGAGCCACCTGCCGCTCCCACACCCAAGCGGACCCCTTCGCCCAGGGCGAAGCAGAAGGAAGCAGGAATCAGTTCCCTTCCTTCCGCTTCCATTCGCCCAGAGGCCGGCCAAATGCTCAGGGGCTAGCAGTGGTGGGGAAGACTGCTTGAGACCTCACTAAGGCTCCTCACCTGACAGCGTGTAGAAGACGGTTCCATTCTCACCCTTATCTGGGTCATTGGCCTGCAGTGCGGCCACCAGCAGCCCAGCTGGCTTATCTTCCAGAACCTGATGGACAGAAAGCCGATAAGTGGGGAGCCGGAACTGACCGCTGAGTCATCTTCATGCCCTCCTGGCCACTAAGGCAGTTTCCCAGGGACCTGGCGTATCGGTGTGGAAGGAAGCCCACCTGCCCTTCGGTGCTTCCAAAGAAGCTCTAGGATGGCTTGGTCTGGCCCACAGCCCAACTGCCAGGGTTATCCCCCCTATCCCTGAGAGCCCGAGCCCCCTGCTCAGAGGTGACCCACTCAGTCCCCTGACCTGCAGGAGAAGCTCACGTCCCTCAGCCACGTGCAGAAAGCCCGGAGCGTTGTCGTTCTCATCCAGCACAGTGACGTAGATTGTGCCTGTGGTGCTGCGGGGCGGGGTCCCCCCATCTTGTACCAGGACTTGCAACTGATAGCTGCTTTGCTGCTCCCGGTCGAGGCTCTTCCGAGTGCTCAGCTCACCTGCAAACAAAGCAGGTGGACAGAGTCCTTCAGGCTGGTGGCCCTTGTGCAGGAAGGCCTCACTTGCACACAGACGCTCCTCAGTGGGAGCATCCAGGCTTTGTTCCCCCCCCCCACCTCCCTCCCCAAGAATCCTCTCACCAGTCTGGGTGTGGATGAGGAAATGTCCCTCGTGTGACACCAAGCGGAAGGCCAGGCGGCTGTTGGACCCAGCGTCCCAGTCGGTGGCTATCACCCGGCCCACACTGCTACCAGCAGGCCGGTTCTCCACCACCGTAAAGAAGTAGCGCTCCTCGCTCAGACGAGGACTGTTGTCATTCTCATCTGTGATGGTGATCCGGACTGTGCTGGTCCCTGTCTGGCGCCCTTCGCCCTCTCCAGCTACAGCCAAGACGGTCAGCACGTACAGCTCTTGCACCTCCCGGTCAAGAGTTCGGCGCACATGCAGCCACCCTGTGTCAGGCGCAATCCCAAAGCTGGTGGCATCGCCATCTGCACGCAGATGGTAGGCAAAGAAGGTGTCACGCTCCCGGGCCAGGGCCCTCACTTGCAAAAAATGGGTGCCCACCGGCACTCCCTCCCGCACTTCCACTCTGTAGGTGAGAGTATCAAAGAGGGGCCCCAGCTGGTCTTCAGCCTGCACATGGACTAGGAGGGTGAACGTGGCACTGAGCCGTGGTGTCCCTCCGTCCTGTGCCAGAATGAGCAGCTTGTAAGGGCTGAGGCTCTCCTGATGAAGGGCCCCCATCAGCCGCACCTTCCCTGACAGACGTTCCACAGCGAAGGCACCTGCTCCACGGGAGGCCAGCTCAAAGTGCACTTGTCCGTTGGCTCCACTGTCAGGGTCCTCGGCCTGCACAGTGTAGATAACATTGCCCAGAGCCACCCCCTCTGGCAGCGACACGGAGTCAGAGGACAAGGGGAAGCGGGGCGGGTTGTCATTGACGTCGGAGACAGTGATCTGCACCCGGGCACTGCTGTACGCGGGTGGGGAGCCGCTGCGGGCCTGGACCTCCAGGATCAGAATGGACTGAGCTTCGTGGTCCAGGGCCAGGTTGGTGTGCAGCTGTCCCGAGCTGGGGTCAATGGAGAAGTGGCCCTGGGGGTCCCCCGCAGAAATGGAATAAAACACACTGTCCGTTTGGCCTGGAGAGATGAAGAAGACCACCACTGAACTAAGGTGCCCACGCTCCCCACATCCTGCCCTTGACCTCCCTCCCTCCCTCCCTCCCTGAAAGGTCTCCTCATTCCCAGTGCTTCCTTTCCTTTGGGGCTTCTTTGGGAGCTAACCTAGACCACATCTGGACAGACACGGCACTGCATGCACACATCATAAGCACAAGGAGCAACTCAGGTGCACTTCCCTCTGGAAGCCTGTGCCAGGCAGGACTCTGCCACCGAGAGAGTCGGACGTGGGACTGGAAGCAGGGGAAGGGAGCCCCTGTCTGACAGGCCCATCGCACTACTCTAGGGAGGTTTTGTGAACTGAATAGAAGCTTCAATGGAAACTCTGGGAGAGAGTGGGGGGGGCGGCCGACACAAGCTCACTAAGCCAGGTGTGGAAGCCTTACCTTGGGCGTTGTATGCATAGATGGATCCCACGCTGCTGCCCGGCCGGGTATCCTCCGGGACTGTAAAGTAATACTGGAGCCGCTCAAAGCTTGGGGGGGAGACAGTGCCTGCCACGATGCTGATGTTGACCTGAGCCATCGGCTGGGCAAGCAGCCCTCCTCCGTCTTCTGCCTCTACCTCCACCTGCACCAACAGGTTGGCCTTGCCAGTGAGCGGCCTCCGCAATGAAATGACACCTGCACAACAGAGGAAAGCGAGCTGTAAGGATGGGACCGGATCCAGGCCCCCTTGCGAGAAGGGTCGGCAGCCCATCGTGCCAGAGCACCAGCAAGAGGTCCCCCGCCCTGCCATGCAGTACCAGTATCAGGGTTGATGGCAAAAACGCTCAGCATGTTGCCATTGGCAATGCGGTAGGTCACTCGCCCATGCAGGCCCTCGTCCTTATCATGGGCAGTGACGCGCAGAACGGCAGAACCCGGCTGGCTTTGGGTACTGATGCTGGCAGCGTACTCAAGGGGGTAGAAGGCCGGTGCGTTGTCATTGACATCTTCCAAAAAGACCTTCACGTAGGCTGTGGAGCTGAGGCCACCCTGGGAGAGAGGAAAGAGCCTCTGGAAGAGATGCCAAGAGAAGCACTGCTCTCGGCCACCATAGTGGCCTAAGGAACAGGCGCTCTCCACAGGCCTCGGGTGGGGCGCCATCTGAAGCCTTCTGCCTTGGCACTGCGAAGGTCCTGAATCGGCTGGCGGCTTTTAGGGTTTCTGAGGAACCCTCTGTACACCCCACTTCTGGTACCCGCAAGGCCTTTTCCTGAGCCTAGAACGCCTGTCTGAGGCTGCTCAACTCCTTGCGGCTGCTCACCCCGTCAATGGCTGTGACTGTGAAGTCGTAGGCAGAAGGGCCCTCGTCCCGGTCCAGGCCTTGGGCGGTGCAGAGCTGGCCAGTCTCTTCGCCAAGAAGGAACGCAGAAGGAACCAAGCTGCCGAGCCCCGTGCCCAGAGCATAAGAGATGCTTCCCAAGGAGCCACTGTCTGCGTCCGTGGCCATGATCTGTGGCAAAAGCAGAAGACCCACACTGACCCACCAGATGAGAAGATGCCGAGGGTCAGCCCCACCTTGCTAAGTGACCCTTGCTGCCCCCCCCCCCCAATCTCCCTGGGTTCTGCTGGGAAAACAATCAGAGGACTGGAGGATTTCTCCCAAGCCAGGACAGCCCCCCCCCCCTCTCTCTCACACACACACACACTTTGCAATGGGGTGGGGCTTGGAGGAGGGAGGGGAAGTTTCCCTCTCCGCTCCAATATTGAGACAACTGGAAGAGGAGCGGCTCCTTCAGCGAGGCAGGTTATTGCAAGAGGCTTTGCTATCACACACACACACCTTTATTATTATTATTATTATTATTATTATTATTATTATTATTATTATTATTATTATTATTATTATTATTATTATTATTATTATTTAGACTTATTAACCGCCCTCTCTCCCCGAAGGGACTCGGGGCGGTGCACAGGAAATGTAAAAAACATAATATATCACAAAATAAATACATAAATACTTAAAACTATATCAAATTACCACCCTGTGCTAAAATCTACCCCATTAAAACTAACCCATAAAACCAATGTAAAAAGTTCTCTACTAAAAACTAAGGCTAGCTATGGTAGGTTAGGCCAGGCCGGCCTGTTGGAAAAGATAGGTTTTTAGTTGCTGGCGGAAGGAGCGGAGGTCCGTGGTAGATCTAAGTTCGGTGGGTAGGTCGTTCCAGAGGGTAGGGCCCACCACAGAGAAGGCCCTTCCCCTGGGCGTCACCTGCTGGCATTGCCTAGTGGACGGCACCCGGAGAAGTCCCTCTCTGTGGGAGCGAATCGGCCGAAGGGATGTGTGGGGCCCATGTTATCTGAAAGCGACTAGGTCCCAGGAACACTGGGAGGCATCCAGCATCCAGGGTGGGGTTCACCCAGTCCACTCACTCTGGGCCCCATCATGACCTCACTGCAGCCTTTCCCCTCATCTTCTACCCACATTGGTCCCAGTGGGTGGGCTGGGAGAGGGCTTCTACCCATCAGGAAGAGGAAGAGAGCCCCCAAGCGTGGCCAGCTGACAGGAAGGAGGCTATGGGAAGGGGGACCAGACACAAATGGGAGAAATGGGAGTTTGCAGTGGACAGCCCCCCCCTCCCCTGGGGGTGATTTTTGTCTTAAAGGAAGCTGGACCTGATGCGGCTGGTTCTGGAATGGGAGACCACCAGAAAACCCTGGACAAGTTGATCCCCAAGAAGAGATCCCCTGCCAGAAAAGCTCAGCGGAGGGGATTCCTCCCTGCTTAAATTGGAGGGAGCGCATAGCCTGAAGGAGCCTGTAGTCTCTGCTCAGGGGGGAGGGACAGGAGGGAAGGGGGTTGCAATAGGGCCTCTTCTGTGGGTAACACAGAGCAGACCTGCTTTGGTCTGGTAAAAAAGAGGCTGCAGCCCGTCCACGCCCCACCCCGGCAGGTTTGGGATGGAGGCCCTCCTGTCTATGGAGCCCAAGCTCACCCCACTTTTGCCACACAATGTTTTGTTCATAAGCCTTGGAGGGCCCAGACCGAACTCCCCATCCCACTAAGTCACACACACACACACACACACACCGAGGACTGCTGGTTAGGGCTCTCTTGGGGAAAGGGCCATTTAGGGTTCCAAGGCCTGATTGCAGGGGAAGCCCATCGTCCAGAAGCGACCCTTTGCCACTCCCAACTGCTAGGCAGGAGAGAGGAGGGGGCTTGGGGCAGGGGGAGACGGGAGGAAAGGGGTGAGAAAGCTGCTCCCCTGAGCTCATCGGGGTCGGGCCAATCTGCCTGGGACCTCCTGGTTCTCCTGCAGAGAACGGCCTCCAGGGCAGCCCATTGCCTTGGTCACCCTCCGGTCCCAGGCCATCTGCAGGAGACCACCGGAGGCCCCTTAGGCCACAGAGCCCCTGGGAATGGTGACCTCCAGGGTGGCCTCTGGGACTTGGCCCGCTGCTAGCCTGGGCTCTGAGGACGGCCCCTCCAGCTTGAAGGACTTGGAGCTGCCCTTCCATCAGAACAACCCAGCCCCACCCTGACCCCGGCCCTGGGGCTGTCCTGTGCATGGAGGCCGGGGCCTTTATACTCCCTGCAGGGGAGAGCCAGAGAAAAGTTGACCTATTGCGCCTGTGTGACTGGAAGAACAGGCAGGCCGAGCCAAATATTATTTTCCTTTTTTCATTTTCATGGGACACATAAATTTTAAAATCCCCCAATTTTCCTGTAGTTCTCAGCTTCTGCTGCCATCCCATCAAGGTTTGTGGTCCTGGGGGCACAACAGGATGTTTTTCAGCTTCCACGGTAGCCTCTGGCAGGACGCTCGGGATCCTTCCATTCTTTTAATAGCAGTCAAACCTACGGAAATCGCTTGGCCTGATTGCTCCGAGGGGAGCCCTTCCTTTCCCAGCTCAGCACATTCTCCCCCCCCCCACCCCCTTCCCGGAGTTCCTGCCACTCCTCTTAGTCGGGCAAGAGCGACAGGCTCCCAACTGCCCCTCTGCAAGGACCAGCCTCAAGGCAGGCTCGTTTTAACAAACGTTTGTGCAGCTTTTTCTCCGGCAGCAGCAGTTCCTACCTTGCCTGCTGGCCTGGCCCACCCCATCCCCGCGGCGCCAAATGGCAGGCTGCGCAAGAGGCCCCGCTCTACAGATGTGCAGACGCCACAGCTCCACATCTGGCTTTGGTTCAGACTCGAGAGCGGCGGGAGCACTGGCGCCAGTGTGGTCAGCGAACCCACGCAGGCTCCCTGCTCTGCCTCTCCAGCAGCTGCCCTCCTTGGGCCTGGCACGGATGCCGAGTGGCTAAAAACAGCTGGGCTATTTCAGGAAGGGCCGGCTTCCAGCTTCAGG
The DNA here is from genome assembly GCA_039707465.1 of Rhabdophis nuchalis. NCBI lineage: Eukaryota > Metazoa > Chordata > Lepidosauria > Squamata > Natricidae > Rhabdophis > Rhabdophis nuchalis. The sequence goes on from CM077649.1 coordinate 68,138,955, forward strand.
CTGCTGGCCTCTGGGGTCAGCCAGGAAGCGGATGGCCTGCATGGCTGGGTCAGGAAAGGAAGCTGCCCCAGGAGAAATGAAAGCAGCGGCATTGGTGCTGGCGCTGGAGAGACGCCTGCCTTGCAGCAGCGGGAGGAGGAGGAGAGGGAGGGAGGGAGAGAGGAGGAGGAGGAGGAGGGAGGGAGGGAGGGAAGGAGGAGAGGAAGCAGCAGCAGCAGGAGAGGAAGAAGACCCTGATCTGTCTGGGCCCAAACTCTCCGCAAGGAAGCCCATTTCATTCAGCAAAGAGGGGATGGATTAGCAGCAGAACTCTTAATGCAACCCCCTCCTGGGCTGGGCCCTTGTTCCCTGGCACTACTCCCCCTAGCCTGGCACCATGACCCCTGTACCCTGTGGCTCCACAGCAACCGGACTCTCATCAAAGCAGGGAGATGGATTGGAGAGTCATCCAGCCCTCTTTCTAAAGGGCTTCTTGGTTCTGTAGGTTATTTGGGTTGTCTGTGGATATTGTCAGTCACCCAGGTCCCCATTGTCCCACAAGTGCTTTTTCAAGAGGCATCTAGACTTTCTGGGTTTTCTTTTAAAGACGTTTGGCTTCTCAACTGCCTGTGTTTTAAATTGTATAATGTTCATTATTGTTTTTACTATTTTAATTCTATTCGCCACCCAGAGTAACTCACTGTGATTGGCTATATAAGCTGGATAACTAAATAAACAGAAATCAATAGAGACCAAATCAGGGAGTGCAAACCCCTTGAGAAAAGGTTCATAGATGGGAATGGGGGGGGGGGGTTTCACACTATGGAAACTCAGCCAGGGGGTGATTCTTGGGGGGGGGTGGAAATTTTGGGTGCTCTTTGGACTGTCCTCTTGTGGAGTCCTGCATTTGGTTGTCTGGCTGGTTTTGGGGTTTTTATGGGTCTATTGCTTAGTGCCTCTTTCAACAAAAGCTGGCCCTTCCTTGGCCTGGCACAAGAGTCGTGCATTCAGTAGGCACTGGAAGGGTGTGGCAAGGGGCTTCAGAGTGGGCACATGCATGCTGTTGTGGTGCCTCTCTGACACAGGAGTGCGCTTCCCTAGGGGGTATTTGGCAAATGTGGCTACTTCCTACTGCAATTTAGGGAATCCAAATTCCTTTTGCAGCCCCATCTTGGCTGTGTACCTTCTAAGCAATGCCAAAAGCAAAAGGACAAAGATGCCCATCTCCCCACCCCCCCCAAAACACCCAGGTTGCTCATTGGAGGGAAGTTGGCTGGGAGAGGCCAGTGCAGGGTCTCTGCCACCACCACCACCACCTCTCCCCGGCTGGGGAAGCTGGAGGGAAGGAGCTTCATCTACAGAGGGAGAGCAAGCAAGATGGATAGTGTCTCACAGGGGAGCTTCCCAATCAATAGGGAGGCCCCAACAGGACTTCTGGGATGTTACTAAATTGTTTTTGACCCTTGGGTGTTAATTTTAGGGTTTGGAAGGAGTTTAAGGCTGGGGATAGGAAACAGGGATGGTCCATTTGTCCCTAACAGTGATGCTGCCCTTCTCAGCCTTCTTCCAGCCTTCCTGGCCACTCACTGGTTCTGCTGTTGCTGATATCTGGGCGTCTTGGCAGTGCAATTGTGGGGAGCTGCAGGGCTGCCAAAGTTTGTTTGAGGCCCATGATCCCCAACATGGCCCTGCTCACTTTCTCAGGCAGATGCCGTTCTCGCCCATCAATCACATTCTGGGTTGTATTATCGCTGTGGTAGATGCTCTTCACGGAGAATATTCTACCATTAGAAAAGCATATGCACACACTACAAAAACATGGCATACCCCAAATGCCCACCCCACAAAACATACAGATACCTTAATCTCAAATAGAAAGAACTTTGAAAGTAAAGCTGTTTCCACAAATGCTGAAGGAAAGTCATCCTTTATTTGCCGTGATTTGCGGGAGGCTCCCTGGACCAACGACTGGAGGAAGAAGCCAAGGTCGGCTTCTCATCTGCAGAAATGACTCAGGCTTGTTAAAGAAGATCCTGGGTTACACCTGTTTGCAGATTCAGTTCCGATTCTGAATCGTCAGGAAGCAGCTTCGCTAGGCTCCTCTGGTGGTGCCTTTCTACCTTGAGCCCAACTTGGGGAAGGGATTGTAGTAGTAGCAAATACCCAACTGTGGCATTTAAGCCAAGATAAATGGGCTCAACAACACTCATGCCTGGGGTTTATCTCACACCACTGGCGATCAGTTGTAGCTGGGCCTCTGCCTAACAAGGAACTGGAGAGGGATTTACACAGGAAAGCCAAAAGGTCCTTCCTGAAACACCAAGTACACTCCAGAGGCAGAAGGAATCTCTCAAGAAGGGGGAGTGAGTGTAAGAGAGCGAGAAAGTGCTGCAGACTGGGAGAGGAGGGAAGGAGAGGGGAGGTGGGGGGGGGAGGAGAGAGACGTTTCAGAGAATTGGCTCCCAAAAGTGCAGGATTGGGGTCAGGCTTACATTCTTCTTAGGTACAAAGCCAAGGAGACATAAGAAACACATGGTGCCCTCTGCAATTGGAAAAAAACAAAAAGATAAAACTGAGGAAGACCTCAGGAGGAGTTTAAAATTAATAAATTATATCTAACTGTGAAAAACAACACAGAGGGGTGGGGCCAAGAAGCCAGCCAAATCTCGAAAACTAAAACAACTGTGATCAAAGATGAACGAAGGGAGGATTAAGCATGCATCGACAGTGCTCCAAAGGCCGGAGGATGCAACACTGATGCGCTGCTGACTCAACAAGGTTTCCTTCCTGTTGCCCTTTCCACCAACAAAGCCTGGCAGGAGGATGGCAGGCTGGGCTCCTTCGGCTGCCCTGATGGAGCTGGAGGCAGAGGGCAGGGAGCCCTTCTCCACTGTCATGTCCCCACCCACAGCCTTAAGAGAAGCAGCCTCCTCCACGTTATAAGCCCTCACTCCCATTCACTCCGGCCTCCCTTGTGGACCATCTGAGTAGTGGTCACCACATTTGCTGGCAATGAATTTAACACAATGACTTTTCCACTGCTCCCAAAAGCACCATATCCCTCTACGGTCTAAAACAAGGTGTGTATATATGTATGTATGTATGTATGTATGTATGTATGTATGTATGTATGTATGTATGTATGTATATATATATTGCTCCTGGAAGCACCAAGCCGGAAGCACCAGCCTGAAGATGATGAATGAGACTTCATCGAAACGTCGTGAAGATACTTCCAATTCTACGCGGGAGAAAACCCGAACAACCAAAGACCTACATATATATACCTTTAATTTTACACGGGAAAAGACCCGAATAAACCAAAATCTACATATATATATATTCAATATATAATTGAATTGAATTTATTGAATTTAACGCAATGAGTTTTCCGCTGCTCCCAAAAGCACCATATCCCTCTACGGTCTAAAACAAGGTGTATATATATAGGGGTATATATATATACCCCTATATATATATACCCCTATATATATATACCTTGTTTTAGACCGTAGAGGGATATGGTGCTTTTGGGAGCAGCGGAAAACTCATTGTGTTAAATTCAATAAATTCAATTCAATTAGACCGTAGAGGAGATATATATATCCGTGTCTCCCTGACTTATTTATTGATCAGCTCAAAAACGTAACACACACACACACACACACACACATATGGACAACGTTTGTGAGCAGTGGCTCCTAGGAAGCCAAGGAATGGCCAGGGAATCTCCACCAAGGAGAACCAGCAGCCCAACGCAGTCCAGTGGTGCTGAACAGAGGCTGCGTGAGTTTCAGAAACAGCATCCAAAGTCCACCTCTGCACGTGCCAGCAAAGGCAGGAGCCACCTGCTGAGAAACTGCCTTTACTACCCAAGACATCCTTCCTGCCCCGAGGAAGCCCGCTTTCCCCCAAGATGGATGGCTTCTAAACGCATCCCGATCTCTGCTCACCTGGAGGAAGCAGGTGCCAGGGGACACGTTCTCCTTCAAGGAAATATTGTAGAAGTTGCTTTCAAAGACAGGCTCATTATCGTTGATGTCCTGCAGGGTGACAAGGACCACTGTGGTAGAGGAGAGGGGGGGCTTGCCGCGGTCAGTGGCCAGCACAGTCAGCCGGGGCTGCGGGTCGGTCTCATAATCCAAGGCAGAAGCAGTGGTGACGATGCCGGTGGCCGGGTCAATGGCAAACCAGTGGGAGTGGGAGTGGGGGCTGTGCAAGATACTGTAGTGGATCTCCCCGTTGGGCCCTTGGTCTTTGTCACGGGCGGTCACTTGCAGGACAAAGCTGCCTGGGTAAACCACCTCAGGGACGCTCTGCTCGTACTCCTGGGCATCGAAAAGAGGAGGATTGTCGTTGATATCGGTCACCTGCAGCACAAAAGCCGACTCGGCCCGCAGAGGGGGAGTTCCAGCGTCTGTGGCCGTGACTCGCAGCTCGTAAGAATCCCGTTCCTCGCGGTCCAACATTTGGTCCACGCAGATCAAGTAGATGATATTATCTTTGGTTGTGAGAGCAAATTTCCCCTCGCCCCCCTCCAAGGAGACATTGACATTGGCGTATTCCCCGTAGTCAGGGTCAGAGACGGAAATGCGAGCCACAAACTGGCCGGGCTGAGCCCCTTCAGAGATGCGTGGGGAGCCATCCTCGCTGAGGAAGATAATTGTCATGGTGGGCTGGTTGTCGTTGTAATCCCGGACTTGGATGGTAACGAAGGCTGTGGACACCTCCGGGTGGATGGCCTTGTCCCGAGCCTGCACCACCAGCTCATGCACTTTCCGGAGTTCGTAGTCCAGTCCCTTGTTGAGCTTGATTACTCCCGTGGACGCATCGATGGTGAAAAACTGCTCCGGGTCGCTCTGCCGACGGTTGATCTCGTACACCACTGCCCCATTGTCTCCCTCGTCGGCGTCACAGGCAAAGACCTGGAGGATGCTGCTGCCAGGGAGCAAGTTTTCCGGGATCAGCGTATGGTAGCGGCTCTGGTTGAAGGTTGGCGCGTTGTCATTAACATCTTGGACAGACACCTCCAAAGTCATTTGGGAGCTCCTGGGGGGGGATCCGCCATCATAGGCCTCAAGAAGCAAGGTGAAGTCTGACCGGACCTCGCGGTCTAGAATGCTGCTCACTACCAGCTCTGGGTGCAAGACCCTGTTGGGTCCACGGCGCGTCTCCAGCTGGAAAGCCTGGCCCACATTCCCCGCCTTGATTGTGTAGCCCTGGGTGCCGAGCAGGTTGCTGTCTGCGTCAAAGGCAGGATCCAGAGGGAAGCGGCTGCCGGGGTGGGTGTGTTCCGGGATGAAGAGGGCAGCCCGCTGCTTAGGAAAGGTGGGGGCGTGGTCATTGATATCATTGACCTGGATATTGACTTCCACTGTGGCACCATCTGGGGTGACAGCAATAAAACTGTAACGGTCGCGGCTTTCGTGGTCCAGCACCCCTGCTGTCTTGATGATGCCCGTGTTCTCATCAATCTCAAGATCTGTGGCAACACCACTGCCCTCCTGGGCAGAAATGAAGTACATATAGCTGGTGGTGCCTGCGGGCAGGCCTGCACTGATGTCACCAATGATGGTGCCTGTGGGCATCTCCTCATCAACCTGCAGGTCCAGAGTTCCTGGCACTGCCATGCAACGGCCCCCAAGCAGTGGCAACAGCAGCGGCAAAACTAGGGCAAGTGGCCCCATCCTCAGCTGCCCCCTGGAGCTCCTTTGGAGGGTGCCTGGGAAGAAGTGCAGGGCCCACTTGGGGGGACAGGCACCTTAATCCTGCAGGGGATGCAAAGAAAGGTGGTCAGGACGTTTGGGGGGGGGGGGAATGCGGCACTTGGAGGGGCACAGCAATAAGGTAAGGACTGATGGGACATGGGGTGAGCCCCCTCCCCACTCATCACTCCTGCCTCCCCAAATACCTTCCTGATATCTCCACTCTGATAGAGGCAATTAATCTGACAAGACCGGCACCTACTTAGGGAAGATCTCTGTGGATGGGTAGGGGAGTGGGGGGAACTGCTCGGGGTCCCTTTTTCTCAGCTAATTACCCTGAAGAGCCTGGTTGGGCTGGATAGAGCCAGGCCCTGTTGCAGGTAGGACTCGGTGCCCCTCCCCTCCCGGTTGCCCCAAAGGAGGGCGCTGGGCTGACCCTGAGCAGTGGGGGACGGACTGCCGGTCCTCCAGCTACACCGCCCGCCTTGCGCTCCAGCTGCAAGGCAGAGGGTCTTTGGGGCGCCTCGTGCCGCCCAGCGAAAGTGGCGAGGGAGACCCCCTCGTCCCCCAGAGCCGCTGCCTGCCAGACTGCGGGAAGCCACAGAGCGGGAGTTCTCTCAGCTGCGGAGGCCCAGCAGCCCGCGTCCCCCAGCCCGGACTCCGGCGAGCGCGCAAAACCCCTCGGTGGGCGGTGAGGGGGGAGGCGAGCGTGGCCACGAACCCCTTTGTTTCGGCTTTCCTTGCGCTCGCGCGCGCGCGCCCCTCTCTCCCTTTGTCTGCGGCTCCCTGGCTCAGGCCCACCGCTCGCTCCCCCTGCCGTCACTCCCTCTCACTGCAGGGCCGCGGGGGGGGGGGGAGGGAGCGGAGCTGGCTGCGGCCCCAGGAATAGGGGCTGCTCCCGCCCCCTCCCGCGCGGAGGCCCCGCCGCGGCTCGCACTCCGGGCAAAGCTGCCTCAGCGGTCTGCGCGCCGAGAGCCGCGCGCCTGAGCTCATACTTGGCCGGCCTTGAAAGCGCCCCCGCCTGCCCGGCCAGGCGGAGGCTCCGGCCCGATGGAGGGTGCGCCCCTCCTGGCTTGGCCGCCCGGGCGGGGAGGGCGCACGCCAAAGCGGGCACGCGCGGCCGCCGCAGCCAGAAGACCAGCCGGCTCCGGCCGACAGTCTCGCCGGGAGCTCGCGCCTGTGGTGGGTGGGCACGCGGGCCAGATCGGGCGGCGCGTCTTGGTCCTCACTCCCCCCGGCCGCGAGTCTTCGCGCGCCCGCATACTTCCCCGTCCAGCCGTAGCAGGAATCCTTCTTGCTCGGGGAGCCCCGCGAAGCCCCCGCCCGCGGGGCCGCCACCCCTCCTCGCCCAGACCCGCCGCACCGAGGAGACCAGCCGGCGGGTGGCAAACAGCGCTGCTTGCCTTCTAGGGGAAGCTCTGGCCGCAGCTTTGGGTAGCCGACCTGGCGCGCCTCTCCTCTCCGTCGGGTGGGCAAATGGCGGCTTCGGCTCCACCACTCCGGGCTAGTCTCCGCGCCCGGGAGCCCCGCCGCCGGTGCCTCCCCCCCCCGCCCTCCCTGCCACAGCCGCCGCCGCCGGCCCGAGGGGGAGGCCAGGCGTGACCTCAGCTGCAGCAGGCGTGGAGGCGCCCAGCGCCACAGCTGTTTTCAATTTGCCCAGCGCCGATCGCGGGGTGAGGGGGGGAGGCGAACGAGAGCGGGCGGGGCGGTTCCGGGCGGGCCTGTGAAACGTGAGCCCCCGCACGCCCGTCCCTGGCGAAGCCCGTGCGAGCGGCGCGGCGCTTCCGACGACGGCCCGACGGCAGGGAAGAAGCAGGCTGCCCGGCAGCCGAGACGGAAGGACCCGAAGCTGGACCCGGGGCGAGAAGAGGAGTCCAGAGCCCGGGAGTGATCCTGCTCCCCTCCTCCACCGCCCGTCCCCAGGAGGGCCCAGCCGCTGCTTCCCTTCCCCGCCCGGCTGCAGGGCAACCCAGCGAGCGACCGGCGGATTGCTGGGGACGCGTCTGGGCATCCCGGTCACCTACGTCCATCGCCTTTGCTGGCCATCCGCCTGGCGCTCCTCTAGTCGGTAACGCGGCGAGGAGAGGCCGCCGCCGCTTGATGCCTGTTCGGCTAGGCAGAAGCTGAAGTCGGGCTGGGTGGGAGAACCGCGGAACGAGCGACGAGAGAACGAGCGAGCGGGGCTCCAGTGAAACCCGAGCCGCGCTGCCTCGCCCGCTCGCTCCGCTCCTGCCCGGCCCTCCTTTCGCCGTGGCGCCGCGCCCCCTCCCCTTCATCCCCCCCTCCGCCAGCCAGTTCCCACCCCTCAACTCCGCGGCGGAGAAGGGAGGCTGGGCGGCGGAGCGGGCAGGAGGCCACCGCCCTCCGAGCCAGGGAGCTGCTATGGGGCCCACCTGGAGCCCGAGACTCGGGGTCCCCGCCGCCTGCTCCCTTCGGAGGTGTGTGGGGGTGTGTGAAAAAGCCACACAGCATCACATCCTCGGAACCCTCCTTCGCTCCGCTGACTCCTCGCCTCGCTTCGGTTGGCGGCGTTTGAATGGAGAAGTCGCCCCTAGTTGGGCAGCCGAGTGGGGTTTGTCCGGTGTGGGAAGGAGACTGGAGCCTATCCCGGCCGCATTTTTGCCAGTAATGTTGTGGATCCCGAGACCTAGAGGAGAACTGGCGATTCCTTCTGCCTGTTTTCTGAGGGGAAGATTTCGCCTCCAGATGTTACTTATTTCCTTCTTTTTCACCCCATGGATGTTAGCAGCCACCCATCAGTTCGAACAACAAACCCCAGAATCCCTTCGGTCCCTCCACCCTCTCCCCAGTCAGCACACAACCACATCTGGCGCTTCAGCCCAGGATTCCAAACGGGGGGGGGGGGCTGGTGACTGCTAGTGAGTCCCCTCACTGGGCCTGGAGAGGCCTGGTCCCTTCTCCTCTGGGAGGGTTGCGGGGGGGGGGGGTGTTCCTGCTCTCTCCTAAGACCACAGTGCGTCCTCCCTGCCCAGGAAACAGGAACTTCCCCTTCAACTAAGTTGAGCTTGCGGGAAGGCTTCATGCGAGTCTGACTGGGGGGGGGGGGGGCTCTCTTCTGAAGGCTCTTCTGCCCTTCCCATCAGAGGTCCTGCCCGCCCCTTGGGCAGCCCCTCAAGGGATGGACTGCCACCTACGGCTCAGGGAAGCCCTGGCTTAGGGAAACCTGCAACCCTTGATTGGTGCTTGGCTGGGAGACAACCAGGAACTCCTAGGTTGGACCTTGGCTGGGAAGTGGAAATGGCATCTCCAGAAGGCAGAGAGGGGAGCCAGTGCCTGTGCCCAAATGGCCTTGCCAGGAGGTGAGCTGGATTTCAGCCCCACCCCACCCTGGGACCCTGTGCCGGGAGCTGCTTCCTTAACGGATGCTCACGGGTTCTTCAGACAAACGGCTGAGTGACCTCGGCCCAATCCCTGTACAGTCCATGTACACCTCTCAGAGTGGGAGTGGGCGGGGTTGGTTGTGGGGAAGATAGGAGATGGGAGGAGTGTTATGCATGCTGTGCAGAGTTGTACAAAATAAGGGCAGGATGTACGTCTTAACAATAGCAACAACAAGCTGCCCTTTGTAGAGTCCAAAACTCCAAACGGGCCTTGAAGCAAGGGGAAAGCGCCCCCCCCCGCCCCCTTACTTGGTTAAGATTGTGGCAGAGGGACCTGTTGCCCCCTCCATGCCTCCGTGGCGTCCCTGGCAGCACCTCCAGTGATAACCTCTTGCTGGGGGTTTTCCCCAAGCAAGGAAACAAAGATACCCCTTGGCGGGGGGGGGGGGGGGTGAGGTGGAGTTTCCTTACACACATACACTCGCTTGTTCCTCTCTTCCCAGCTGGGCGAAGCAGAGACGTCACCCATCAAGAGCTCCCAGGCTCCCCCCCAACCCCCCCACCTGGGGGAAATATCCAAAAAGGGGGGGGGTGATTCCCACATGCCCTGAGTGGCTGGCTGGGAGAAGGACCCTGATGGTGGGAAAGAAGTGGAAAAAACCAAGCGAGTGTTGCAGCACCCCTAAAAGCCAATGGCCAATGGGTAGATTCGGTCAGGAGTCCAAAGGAAATAGGGTACTCCTCTAAAACGCCCCCTTGAAAGCCAGTTTGGTCTAGTGCTGGAAGGCACCGGGCTAGAAACTGGGGGGGGGGGGGCTGTGAGTTCTAGTCCCACTTTGGCCAGGAGAGCAGTTTGGTGACGCTGGGCCAGTCCCTTTCTCTCATCCCTAGGAAGGAGACCATGATAAGCCACTTCCGGACAACCTTGGCCAAAAGCCAGCAGGCAGCCTCCAGGCAGCCTCTCAGAAACAGATGGGGGAGGGGGGAAACCCACACCTGGATGGATTGAGAAAGCAGAGCCAAAAAGGAGGACAGCCACGGAGAGGAGCTTTCTGCATAGGTGGGCAAGGTGAAGGTCCCAAGGCCACGGTTTCTGCTGCTGCCTTTCCAGCCTGGGTGCAGCTGGAGGGGGGCGGGGGGGGGAAGTGGGCACGGGACTGATGCCACCCCCTCCTTTCCCCTGGGCAGAAAACACGGAGTCAGGCTGATCCTTCCAAGGAAGAACGCTGAGAATGCAGCCACCCTGACCTGTCCAGCAGCTGTCCAGGGTAAGGACCTTCTGAGTCCAGGGTGGCCTTCCAGGAGCAAGAGATGTTGAAGGGCCGCTGGCTGCTTTGTGGGTCCCACTCTGGGCGCTGCTGCTGCTGCTGCAGTTCCGTCCTGGAGCAGGTCCTCCTTTGCCCTTGGGACTCGAGGGGCCTTTCCAGTCCAGTCCTCGGGTGAGAGAGGCGTCAGTCTCTTCCGTGAACTCTGGAGATGCCCCAATCCTCTCGGTCACCTTTGAGGTGTTAAGGGCCTGGCCTTTTCCTCAAACTCTGGGGCTGCTGGGGACTCCTTTGCTGGCTGTTCCACGTCTTTCTGTCTGATAGAGGGATCAGTTTAGAACTCTGGCACACTGCAGGCGGATTGTTACTTGTAATTGTTTCTCGTTGTTTGGGATTTCAGTTCTGTTCTATTACTTTATTAGTGCTAGCCATCCAGAGTTGCAGCAGGTGGACAGATACATTGCTTAAATGCTAATTGTGGTCATAATAGTGACAGAAAAAGCCCACCCCTCTTGTCTTTGGGCACTTGGGCAAATACAATGTACTGGAACAAAACTTAGTTTTATCTAACTAAAGCTTATCATCGGCAGTGGGGATGGGGTGGGTGGGGGGAGTTGTGCATTCCTGAGGGGGGGGGGAGTGAAGAACATTGGGAGTGGATGCTAAGAAGCCCCCCCCCCTCCCCAGCCAGCAGTGTCAGCCTTGTCATGAAGGTGACTGCAGCTGCCCCACTGTATGGGGCAGCAGGGATGGAGGCTGATGCTGTGGGGAGAGGAACGTTTTGGCAAAGGGAGCCATTGATATTGTAAGGAAAAGACAATGCTAAACCACACCCGGACGTAACCAAGAAAACCGCCTGGATGGGAAAGAAAAAACGATTGACAGAGGCAGGTGATGGTCCCATACATGGGACGGCTATGGAGGAAGAGTTGAGGATCTTTTAAGAGTATTAAGTGTGTTTTGAGTGAAGGAAGAAAGGAGCAGAAACAAACCTTGAAGGCAGGAGTGGGTTGAGGGGGACTCGCCTGGGATGCTTTCAGTCAGAGGATCCCACCATCTGTCACTTGGGGCCTGAACAACAGAAAGATTTGCTTCCATAGTTCAGAAGGTCAAGAGCAGCTCTTGGGCACAATGCAAACAGCAACCAAATATTATCAATTAGTTTTTGTGGGCAACCCTTCAATATGGCCATGATCCAAATTACGGCCATGGATGCGGAATAAGAGATGGCCAGGTTCAATCGGAAGCCGAGAAAAGGCAAGCAAGAGGGTTGCTGCTTATGTTTGGGGAGTGGAATGCCAAAGGGATCGTCCAGAGGAACCTCCACTGGGACGGTGCCTGTGTTTGTGGAGAGAGGAGGGAGAGGTGGCTGAATGCCAATTATAGTAAAGAGGGAGATCAATAGCTTGAACCACACATTAGACAAAAGGCCCATTGGGATCCATTCATTCAAACAGCATCATGTATGTGTGGGCGGAAGACCCCAGGGATCCCATACCACACGGGCTTTTATCTAGAATAGAAAAGTACAACTGAAAACTGATGGGATCAGTTATAGTGATGATATGTGCAGTACAAATAAGAGTTGTACTCACTATTTGTTCAACAACCATTTGAAATTACAATGCTGAATGAGTGGTACTTATGACTGGTCCTCAGAGTTTCAGTCACTGTAACGCCCCTGCGATCGTGTGATCACCATCTTATTTATTTTTTATTTATTAAATTTGTATATCCGTGCCTCTCTCCCCAAAGGGACTCAGGGCGGTGCACAGGAAATTAAAATAGGAAATATAAAACGTAACAATAATAAATACAAAAAAATCAATTAAATACAAAATACCCTGTGCTAAAATTCCCTAAAACCCTTACCCATTAAAATCCAATTAAAAGCAATTTAGAATTCAGTCTATAAACTTGATTGTGCGGATTAGGCCAAGCCGGCAAGATGGAAGAAATATGTCTTCAGATATTGGCGGAAGGAACGGAGGTCCGTGATAGTTCTAAGTTCGGGGGGGTAGGTCGTTCCAGAGGGTTGGGCCCACCGCAGAGAAGGCCCTTCCCCTGGGCGTCGCCAGCCGGCACTGCCTGGTGGATGGCACCCGGAGAAGTCCCTCTCTGTGGGAGCGAATCGGACGAAGGGATGTAGGGGGCAGGATACGGTCCCGCAAATAACTAGGCAACTGATTCATATCAGCAACCCTTAGAGCACCCCACTGTCCTATGATCCCCATGTGCAACCTTCCCTGCCACTTCCTGCAAGCAAAGTCATTGGAGAAGCCAGTAGGGAAGGTGCTCTGGTAAGTCTCCCCCACCCAGCCTGAAAATGATAAGGTGGTTTACAACGGCATCACTTAGTGATGGAAATTCCAGTCCAAATTACTATTGTTAAAGCAAGGAGTATCTGTATTTTTTTAGTTCTAACTTTTAGTCTGTTTTCTTATGGATGGCCTTGTTATTTTATTTTGATTATGGCTTCAGGGCTAACCAATGAAGAAGAAGTGTTGATAGAAGAGAATATTTGTAGTTTGGGGTTGGGCTGTGGGGTTCTTGGTGCTCCCTCAGCTTGGCGAGAAAACCTAAGTGGGGGGGGGGGGAAGGTGTGTCATAATATTCCCAAAATATGGTAATTAGACGAGGGGGCTGCCTGTGGAGCTGAATATGAACTGTTGACATTTCAAATTTAGCAAAGAGGAAAAATCGGCCCCTTTCCATAAGATGGTCCTGAACATATAACCACTAGATACTCTACAAGAACATCAGGATTTGCTTGGAAGTCTTGAATCAGTGGAATCAGCTTAAAGAAGAAGCCGTCTCATCTCTTTCAGTTTTGCTTTCTCCTGTTATTCATCTGTCTTGTCTCTTTCAGATAGGAAAAGAAAGATGAATAACAAGAGAAAGCAAACTGATCATCCAAACAAACTGTGGAAATGTCCAAGAATGGAAGAGAAACCAAAGGCAAGAAAGGCAAGGGTCTCAGGAAGGAATTTCAGATAATTATTAGAAGAGCAAGAAACAGTAATACAACAACATTTGTAAAAACCTCAAAGATGAAAAAAGAGATTAAAAAAAACAAGAAAAGTCTCCCCAAATCGTTGAATTCTGAAAGAGATTCCTGCCTCAAGATAGTATGCTAAAGTATGTCAATGGGCAGATTTTAAAAAGTTGGAGATTACTACCATCAACATCCCAGCCATCTTAGAAGAACTGACAAGAACGGTCAACATGAGAAGATGATCACTGCCAAGTTGCATATGGGTCAACATAAAAGAAAAAAAGAATGACACGGCCATTGGTGTATACTATAGGCCACCCAACCAAGCAGAAAAAATAGATATCCTTTTTGCCAACCAACTAACAAACATAGGTAGGAGACACACTACAATAGTAATAGGGGACTTCAATTATCTTGATGTCAATTGGAAAACTAATTCTGCACCAAGTAAGAAATCAAATAGGTTCCCAACCTAGCCGACAACTTTGTTGGTAAAAGGTAGAAGAGGGAACTAGAGGGACAGCCATACTGGACTTAATACTTATAAACAGAGAAGTAGAGGGAGTTGAAACTGCAGGAACCTTGGGTGACAGTGAGCATGTCATACTAGAATTCAACATAATGCAAACACAAGCAATAGAACATAGTGACCCCAGAGTCTTAGATTTTAAAAGAGCTGATTTTAATAAACTCAGAGAGAACTTGGAAAGATTCCTTGGATGAAAATCCTAAAGGAGAAAACAAGAATGTTGGGAAACTCTGAAAAATATGACCATAAAAGCCCAGACCAGCACAATACCGCTGAGAAAACAAGAAACCCAAGAAGGAACCAGCATGGCCACCCAAAGATCTCTCTGACAAATTGAAAGACAAAAAGGACAAGTACAAAAAATAGAAACAGGGACATATAACTAAGGTAGGATATCAGCATAGCCAGAATCTGCAAAGACGAAGTCAGGAAAGCAAAGGCTCAGAATGAACAAAGACTTGCAACAAAAGTCAAAGATAATAAAAAAAAAGTTTCTTCCAACATATAAACAAGAAAGAAAATCAAGGAAACAGTCGGCCCACTAAAGAGACAAGATGGCAAAGAAGTAACAGGCAACAGAGAGAAAGCATAGCTGCTTAACTCATTCTTTGCATCGGTCTTCACACAAAAAGAAACTATAGCCCCATCTACCAGAAACATAGCTAATAAATAGACTGGAAATAAAAGTTAAAATAAGCAACAACAACAACAAAACAGTAAGAGAACACCTGTCTGATCTTGATGAATACAAATCACCAGGATCTGTCAGATTACATCCCAGAGGTCTAAAGGAGCCATCTTAGAACCACTGCATCACATCTTTCAAAAATCCTGGAACACAGGGAACCAGCAGAGGACTGGCAAAGAGCTGATGTGGTTCCCATCTTCAAAAAGGGGGAAAAAACAGACCCAGGAAACTACAGACCAATCAGCCTAACATCAATACCCGGGAAGATACTGGAAAATATAATTTTAAAAACCAGATCTGCCAACACCTAGAAATGAGTAAAGTAATAACTAGCAGCCAGCACAGGTTTGTTAAAAACAGATCATGCCAAACCAATCTTATTTCATTCTTCAACATACTGACTAAATTAGTAGACCAGCAAAATACTGTGAACATAATATACTTAGACTTCAGCATGGAATTCAATAAGGTAACCTACTTCTTTGTAAGCTAGAAAAAAGTGGTATAGATAGCTTCACCACCAGATGGATTTGCAAGTGGCTGACAAACCATACTCAACAAGTATGGGTCCAAGTGTACATGGAGAGAAGTAAGTAGTGGGGTACCACAAGGTTCCATCTTAGGCCCTGTACTCTTCAATATCTTCATAAACAACTTAAATGATGGGAAAGAAGGGGAATTTACCAAATTTGCAGATGATGCTAAGCTGGCAGGAATAACTAATACCCTAGAAGATAGGCTTAAGATCCAGATGGATCTGGACAGACTTGAACACTGGGCCCTATCTAACAAAATGAAATTCAATGTAGAAAAAAGTAAAGTCCTACACTTAGATAAGAAAAACCAAAAGTACACATATAAACTGGGTGAAACCAGGCTTAATAGCAGTGACTGTGAGAGGGATCTTGGAGTCTTAGTGGACAACCAGCTAAATAGGAGCCAGCCATGTGCAGCAGCAGCAGCAGCAGCCAAGAAAGCCAATGCAATCCTTAATTGCATTAACAGAGGGATACAATCAAGATCAAGGGAGGTACTAATTATACCACTCTATAATGCCCTAGTAAGACCACACCAGGCATGAAATCATCTTACCTTTGCTACCAGTTCGGAATCAGGAGAGCCTGCGCAGAGTGTCCGTGATGAAGTCTGGCCAGGAGACTTTCAAGAAGAGCCTGGACTGCCATTTGTCAGAAATGGGGTAGGGTCTCCTGCTTAAGTGGGGGGGGGGGGATAGATGACCTATAAGGTCCCTTCCAACTCTGTTAATTTGAAGAAGTTGGGAAAGGGTGGAACACATGCCGAAATAAGGCAGACAATGCAAGAAGAATCAGCCAAAGTTCTAACCAGAACGAAAAGTTTTGTTTGCTTTGATGTGTTTGGTTTTAATACTTTTAATATGGTTTTTCTGTTATTTTACTTTTTGAGTGGGAGTCACCCAGAGTTTATTATAAGATGGGTGGCTACATATATGTTTTAAAGCAGGGGTCCCCAGCCCCTGGGCACGGACCGGTGCCGGTCTGTGGCTTGATAGTAACCGGGCCGGAGTGAGCCTCAGGTTCCCCGTGACCGCCGAACGCGCGTGCGGCCCACGTGACCCGACTCATCCACTGGAGGCTCCCACTGGTCCGCATAATTTTTTTTACATGAAACCGGTCCCTGGTGCCAAAAAGGTTGGGGCCTCCTGTTTTAAAGAAATAAATGACCATGTTATGCTGGAAAATCTGAAGGTGGCCAGGAGAGGGGAAGAAGCCAGCCTACTTGCCAATATCAAGAAACGGAGGCTTCACAGGGCGTACTAACGATCTTTTCGTATCCTTAATTTTACCTGGTAGCCAAATAACATTTAGGATCATCCAATGCCACACATCAGTACCTGGGAAGATCCTGGAAATAATAATTAAGCAACGGATCTACAAACACCTCAAAGCAAGCAAAGCTATTACTAGAAACCAACACAAGTTTGTCAAAAACAGGTCATGCAAAACAAATGTTACTGCATTCTTTGACAAAGTGACTAAATTAGTGGACTAGCAAAATGCTGTGGACATTCAGATAGACCTTGACTTGTGACAATTGAGCCCAAAATTTCTGTTGCTAAATGAATTTTGCCCCATTTTATCCCAAAGGTGCTTTTTCAAGAGGCAACTGGACTTTCTTGTTTTCCTTTGAATACATTTCTCTTCTCATCCAAGAAGCTTCTTCAGCTCTGACAGGATGGTGGGGAATGGAAGGATTGATACTCCTTGCAGATAGCTGGTCATTTGCATTTTTTACAGAGTCATTGAGGCTACCGGGAGGTTTATCTGTGTCCTTAGGATCACCTGGGTGGTGCAAATGAGTGTGGAGCCTCCTTGGAACTGTTGAAAGGACTGTGTTATAGACTGGAGATAGGTGATATTGTATCCTTCCCTCTCTGTTGAGAGAGGGCTGTTCAGTTTTGACATAGATGGCCTCTTTGACCCTTCTTTCAAACTAGCATTCCTCTCGGTCCAGAATGTGGACTTTGCTGTCTTCAAAAGAGCGGCCTTGGTCTTTCAAATGCAGATGGATTGTCCTGGTGGGTTTGTTCTCCTATCTGCATTTATGAAGTGGCTGCTTTGTTTCCCCAAAGCCGCTCTGCACATGGCTCACTGAATTGTACTGCATACGCCACGTTGCTCAGTTTGCGTCGGGTGTTTTATCCTTGGGGGTGGACAAGCTTCTGCCTTAGGATGAGAAGCAAAACGTCTTCAAAGAAAAGCAAGAAAGCCAAGTTGCCACTTGAAAAAACACTTTTGGGACAACTATGAGCTGGATGACTGAGAAACCCATCCCAAACATCCATGAATAGGTATCAGCCAAGCACGGATGGCTCCTCATAAAGGCCCGTCTCTCTCCCAGGCTGGGGTTGGCAGGAAGAAGACAGGTGAGGGGAGCAAGATTGGCAGTTGCTGGGATCCAGAAGACTCCTGAAAGAGGTGGCTGAGATGTCCATGCCTTGACCACGGGCCCAGCTGCACTGTGGCACCGGCACCCTACAAAAGAAGACTACAAAAATGTAATGCTCTTGAATTTGCCCTCCATGTAGCAAAAAGAGACAAATCACACTTATTTTCAGAAAATGTAGAAAAAGTGGAGAAAACAAAACCCAGGATCAAATGTCTAAGCAGTCTGATCCTCTGTCACAAGTTACTGTATCTTCAGGATGTGGTGGCACAGTGGTTAGAATGTAGTGCTGCAGGTGACTTCTGCTAACTGCTAGCTGCCTGCAATTCGGCAGTTTGAATCTTACCAGGCTCAAGGTTGGCTCATCCTTCCAAGTTCAGTAAAATGAGGATCCAGATTGTTGGGGGCAATATGGTGACTCTGTGAAACCGCATGTCAGCCGTCGCTTTCCTGTTCGCTCTGGCTGCCATGTGAAACGGGGGGGGGGGGGGCTTGGCATTTGGGTTTGGGACTGTATGGTGCAGGAGGGTGAGTTGCAGAAGGAAATACTCTGGTGCCATCTACTGTTACCATCTATTTCGTGTACCAGTGCTTGGGTCATCTTATGGTCAAGGTCAACGGTCTTACATACCAACCTGATGATGCTTTTGAAGATGTAGCCACATGACACCTAGGGGCTTTACACATTGGACCATGGAAGGGGGTTATTCGGGGGAAGGGGGTTGGACATATATTGATATGTATGCTTTCGCGCCTAAATGCTCAGACCTTGCTTAGCATCTATGCTATTCATTCCTTAACCAGTAAAAGTACTTTTAATTCCACTAATAATGGAGTCGAGAGGTTTCTTTCTTGGTTATCGGTGAAGCAGACCTGACATTAAGCAAGGTCTCGCCTTAGGCACTCATCTCAGAGCTAACACCTTCTGAAGGGAGTGTAACAAAAAAACAAAAAAATTTTTCCCTAAACTTCAAAGAGATGTCCTCCCCGGGCAGCGATCAAGAGGAAGACATGAAGGCAGACATATGAAGGAGAATGTAAGGCAACTTATAGATTTAATTGACTATCTTGATAAGAATAAACAGGTCTCTGCAGTGCTGGTTTTTCTGGATGCGGAGAAAGCCTTCGATCGTGTGAACTGGAATTTTCTAACCAAGACGTTGGAAAAGATGGATATGGGACCACGGTTTCGACAAGCGATTGGAGCAATTTACCAGCAACAAAACGCACAACTTATTATCAACGGAAATCTGTCCACAACTTTTGATATACAAAAAGGTACAAGACAAGGATGCCCATTATCTCCATTGTTATTTATTTTAACTCTGGAAGTCTTGTTGAATACAATTCGGGACTCAAATTCTTTAAGTGGTATAATTATTAGGCAAAAGGAATACAGAACTAGGGCATTTGCTGATGATCTGGTGGTTACCCTTTCACATCCTCTGAATTCAATAATCCAGATGAAAAATATTATTACAGAATTTGGCATGGTGTCTGGGTTTAAACTGAATCAAAATAAAACGAAAATGATGGTTAAAAATATGTCAGAGATTCAGAGAAAGAGACTTGTAAGTCTGGCAGGCTTCGAAATTGTTTCTAAAGTTAAATATTTAGGAATACAAATTGCAGAAGTAAATACAAAACTTTTTTCAAATAACTACGAAGTGTTGTGGCAAAAGATACAGAAGGATCTTCAAGTTTGGAAAAAGCTACAACTATCTTTGCTTGGAAGGATTTCAGCAATTAAAATGAATATTCTACCTAGATTTATCTTCTTATTTCAGATGATACCGGTGCTTAAATCAGATAAAACCTTGTTAGAATGGCAGGCAACATTAAATAAATTCGTTTGGAAGGAGAAAAAACCGAGAGTAAAGATGAAGATCATGCAAGACACTCGTGAAAGAGGTGGCCTTAGACTTCCAAACCTTCGATTGTATTATGAAGCGGCGGCACTGACGTGTGTGGCAGATTGGTTTGGGAAAACAAAATCTGAACTATTGAATATAGAAGGTCATGACCTTGTTCTGGGTTGGCATGCATATCTGTTCTACGAAGATAAGGTGGACAAGACGTTTAATAACCATGTTCTCCGAAGTGCTTTGATGAGAATATGGAAGAAGCATCGGCCTAATTGGGATTATAAAATACCGCTTTGGTTGGATCTTGCAGACACCATGTGGATTATAAATACTAAGTCACTCGGGGGGTATTTATATAAAGATGTGCTTATTTTTGATGGGGTTGAATGGCAATTGAAAACTATGGAACAATTGTTGGACGCAGGAATCACTTTAAATTGGTTACATTACATACAGTTACAGAAGAGATGGAAAGAAGACTGTAGGGTCGGCTTTATGGATAAAGAGGCTGAACTGATCAAGCAGATAAAAGAGACTGGTCCAAAACATATTAAAAGAATATATAATGTATTGTTAGAAAGAGACTCAGAAAGTGAACTGGTCAAGGATTGTATGATTAAATGGGCTCAGAATCTTGATGAACCGGTTATGATGGATACGTGGGAAAAAATATGGGTTCAGAATGTTAAATTTACGCAGTCACAGAATTTAAAGGAGAATTTTTTATAAAATGTTTTACAGATGGTATTTAGATCCTAAGAAGTTATCATGTATGTACCCAAATGTTCAACCTAAATGCTGGAGATGCGGGTGTTTAGATGCTACTTTTTTTCATGTATGGTGGACTTGCAATAAGGTTAAAGCTTTTTGGATAAAAGTATGGTGGGTTATGCAAAATGTGTTTAAGAAAAGAATACAATTTACCCCGCAAATGTTTTTACTGGGTATAATCAAGGATTATACTAAAGGGGAAACAAAATTGATTTTGTATATGGTTACAGCAGCGAGGTTGTTGATTGCTCAACATTGGAAAAAAGATTTCTTACCGACAATTGATCAATGGATTCAAAAAGTGGCGGGGTTTGCTGAAATGGCAAAAATCTCAGCTTTTTTAAAAGATCAGAAACAGGAGAATTATGCACAGGAATGGGTAAAGTGGATTGATTATATACAGAATAGATATCAGACCAGGAAGTACTATGTAGCCTTTAGGTAAGAATGTTTAGATTGATAGGGTGATATGAGAGTGAAACAATGTGAATAGAGCAAATATTACATGGGATGTTTGGAATTATTAGAGTGGTGTATAGCGGAAGTCAGGGGGGTGGGTTTGAATGGGAGGTGGGGGAGGGTTAGGGTGGAGGGTGGGGAAATACATATGCATAATTAATTTAGAAGATGGGATTAACGGGATATGGTTATGTCTAGAGAAATTTATATTATGATTTATATATGTTCAATTAATTTAGAAGATGGGGTTAATGGGATATTCTTATTTTAAGAGAGATTTATATTATGATTGTTTGGAGGTGAGGGGACACAATACTGGAATGACAAATTAATTTTAAGACAGGGGGAGGGGAGGGGGTATAGTATTGGTATGTGATTTATATTATATGTCGGGGGGTAAAAAGGGGGAAAATTGGTTTGAATAAAACTTTTTCAATTAAAAAAATAAATAAAAAAATAAAAAAGAGGAAGACATGGGAGCTGCGGAATCATCGTGTCTTCCTGAAACGGAACTTTTTGCAGGACCGAATTTGGAAGAAAAATCCGTTCCCGGTTGGTCGATGGGATTTGGACAAAAGGAAATTCTGGAGGAAATACCATCAGGAGTTACAACACGTAGACGCAGAGGACCCCCACCCTCCTCCCAGGAAGCAGAGGAAGAGGATTCTTTGATGGGCCAAGCGATGCAAATGTTCCAGGAGGCCTGGGAAAGACAGCCGCTCCAGAGAAAGAGACGTAACATTCCGTGAGCCAGAGGTGGGAAGGCAGGAGGAGGAGGATCGCCCAGGGGGGGGGGGGGGTTTGGGGGGCGGAAGCCAGACCAGACCAAGATGAAGGGGCCCAGCAATCACAGCCAGCAGCAGCAGCAGCAGCAGGAGCCGTGCTGTAAAGCACTGTGAAAGTGGCATATAAGTCTTAAGTGCTATTGCTATTGCAGTTTCAAACGTAGTCTGGTTCTTTCATAGCTTAGGCATTTTATATCTCTTTTAAAGAGGAATAGTCAGGACATACTTTAATTTGTTTTCAGTTTATTTTACTCCTTCAGAACTCGCTTTGGTTGGCGAGTTCTCCCACTGTTGTTGTCCTCTACTAGATCAGTTTGCACCAGCCCAAGGCAGAGGCCAGAGGGAATGGTCCAGGCTCCGTGGTTCAAAAACAGTATCTGACGGCCTTAGAGGTGGCATGTTTTCAACATATATATATTTAAACAATTTAAATGGCCACCATCTCACAGCAATGATTCTGGTGGTACTGTATATAAAAGGTTAAATCCAAAGAACAATAAAATAATGAACTAGTCATCCCCCATAAATCAAGGTCCTGAGTCAACCAACAATCCCAATTTACCACAAAACCGGTGGTGGAGCTTGTTAACATCCCAGCCAAAAGGCCTGGGGGAACTGCCATGTCTTCCGTGCCTTAAGGAAGACTAACCGGTGGGGCCATTCAAATTTGTTGGGGTACAGGGCAGGTGTTACAACAGACCAGGTGCAACTCTCGAATCCAGCAAAATGGCATTGCTTCATGGAGGGGGAACTCAGAGCAGCCCTCCCTGCCAGAACTGGTGGGGTGAGCAGAGTCGATCCGAGACTCGCTTTTCTACGAATAACCCTCCAGGGGCCAACTTACCAGACTAGAAACCGAGAGACAGTGAGTTCTACTTCTGTCTTGGGCAGGCAGCCAGCTGGTTGACTTTGGCCTTTCTCCCTGCGCCCTAGAAAGAAGCGGCAATGGCAAACCTCTTCCAAAATCTGACCAAGAGAACAAGTCCAGGCTGACTTGAAGGCGGGTGGTGGTGGTGGTGGTGGTGGTAACAAGCCCCTTCTTAAAGTGCCCTGGGAACCAGTGCAACTCGCAGGGCAGCAGCACTATAGGAGAGCAACGGGGGAGCCCAATGCAGCCTCTGCTTCTGCGCTCTGGAATGGCTGCAACTTCTGAATGCAGTTTAAGGACACCAAATAGGCTTCTTCTTCCTTTATATTCAGAAGGGTAAAGAGAAGCAGGCTATAATTTGTGACTGGCACCGTTGCAAGAAATGGAGGCCCAGGAAGTTCTAGGAGGTGGCCAGCAGAGCGGCCAAGTTTGGGGAGGGGGCCTAGTCTCCCAAGTGTCCTCTTGCTGGTTTTCCAGGCTCAGCCTGTAGCTATGGCGACTGACAGCGGCAGCCCCGCACACTAAAACAAAGCGGCCTGGTTTCATTAAAAAGGTTCACACACACAGTTTATCTCCTTGACATTCTGCACAAAAGCCCTTTACAAGCTTGCTGTTCACTGGGAATCACCGACTGGCTCACCCTGACGGCTGGGCAGCTGCCAGATAGTGTGCTTGATGGAGATATTCTCCTGCTAATATTTTAATCAAAACATTGTGCTGATGCATGATGTCAGCACTGAGAAAGAGCTGCCTCCACTCCAGGGTCTGTTGCCAGCTGAGCTGGAGGGGCGCCTCCCCACTCATCCTTGAAGGCCCTTCGGCCTCATCAGAGGGATCTCCTCTGATGCTCCTGGTGCACCCATCTGGGCCCCTTCGTTCTTAGTCGCACCTCCTCTGCCCCAGGCTGACCGTTCTGCCACTGGCCAGCTCTGTTTCAGAGGCCAGTGAAGCACTTGCAGGATGCAATTGGGACATGGCCATAGCAAGCCTTTGTGGGGTGGGGACCAAGGGCATCTGTGATGGGCAGGAGGAGCAGACAGCCTTGGATGAACTCCTTGCATAGGGGGTGGTGGTGGTGGTGTGTGTGACAAAAGACCTGAAGGATCAGATCAGGAACAGACTCTGTTGGATAAACTTTCTGTTTGCAATTGCTAAGAAGTGACAGCAACTAGATAGCACAGAATCTGTCAAGGCAAAGGCATCTTCAGTGGTTCCAGAAAGGGGCACAATTAGCCAAAGGATCAAAAACTCCAGGATGAGGACTTAATACATTTATAGGCCATTGACTCCCAATGACTCCCAATGACTCTGGATGGTTTATAATGGTTGAAAATGATCAAAACTAAAACACAAGAACGCCAGAGAACAACAATGGCAAAGGAAGGAAGGGAGGAAAAGGAAGAAAGAGCAGTCAGTCATGCTTGCCAGAGGCCTGGACGAAGAGTCGGGTCTTCGGGGCCCTTGAAAATGCCAGTCAGCGGGAGTCATGTGAGCCTGGGGGAGACTCATTTCAGGGGGCAGGCACTGCTGCAAAGAACGGGCACTTCCAGATCCTGGTTTAATCCCCTGGGCCTGGATCACATCAACCCTGCCAGGTCAAACCAGCTGGGCAGATACCGTGGGAGAGAGTGTTCCTTGAGAAACCAGGTCCTGCACCATGTAGAGTTTGATAGATAGTGACCAGCACCTTGAATTCCACCCAGAAAAAAACCGTAACTAGTTCAGCTCACGAAGCAGAGACGTGCCTATCATGCTTCGGCCGCTGCATTCAGGACCGGTCCCTTTGTGGTGCCTCCTTCAGCTGACACAATGCAAAACAGGCCCACCGAGGGCTGTGGATGCACTTGAGCCCAGCTGATCATTCAAAACTAATTATTTTGCATACTTATTTGTTCAAGCATAGTATGTTCACAATACTGGTTCTTAGGAAGCACGTGGCTACCACAATGAGATTAAGTCTCCAGAGGAATTAATTTGAGAATCTGGAAAGAAATCATAAACATCATCTTTGAGAAGTCATAAGGGATAGATATAAGGACAATGAATTACACACAAAAAAAGAAGATCTGGGTAACTGCACACCAATCAGTTTGATGTTGATATAACACAAACTTTAGAACATATCATTACATAGTTGGCATGCGAGCATTTAAGACGAATGCGTTACTTGGCTGGAACCAGTATAGAATAACAGCCTTGGAAGGGACCTTGGAGGTCTTTTAGTCCAACCTTGTGGACAAGCAATAGACCCTATCCCAGGGGTCTGCAAAGTGACCCTTTTAAGACTGGTGGACTTCAACTCCCAGAATTCCCACCAGCCAACTTTGCAGACCCCTGCCCTGTACCATTCCAGAAAAGTGGCTGCCCAGTCTCTTCATAAAAGCCTCCAGTGATGGAGCACCCACAACCTCTAGAGGCAATTGTTCTCACTGTTAGGAAATTTCTTCTTAGTTTTAGGTTGGTTCGCTCCTTGATTAGTTTCCATCTGTTGTTTCTTGTCTTGACTTCTGGTGCTTTGGAGAATAGCTTGACTCCCTCTTCTTTGTGGCAGCCCCTCAAACATTGGAAGACTGCTATCATGTCACCCTTAGTTCTTTTCACTAGGCTAGACAATCCCAATTCTTGCAACTGTTCTTCATATGTTTTAGCATCCAGTCCCCTAATCCTGTTCGTTGTCTTTTCTGCACTCTACATCTTTTTTATATGGTGACCAAAAATAGATGCAGTATTCTAAGTGTGATTTTACTAAGGCATTATAAAGCAGTATTAACACTTCTTGTGAACTTGATTTTATCCCTCTGGTGATGCTATCTGGCTTTTTTGCTTCCTGCTGCAAACTGCTGGCTCATAATTAAGTGATTATCCACTAGGACTCAAAGATCCCTCTCAGAACCACTGCTACCAGTATTAAGCCAGGTTTCACCTAATCTGTACGTGGACATTTGATTTTCTTGCCTAAGTGTAAAACCTTATTTTCTCTACACCAAATTTCATTTTGTTAGATAGAGCCCACTGTTCAAGTCTGTCAAGATCCATCTGTATCTTGAGCCTATTTTGTTGGGTGTGTTGGCTATTCCTGCCAGGCTGGTGTCACCTGCAAATTTAATGAGTTTCCCTTTTATTCCTCTCTTCTCCCTTTTTCCCCTCTCTTTCCTCTCTCTTTCTCTCCTCTCTTCTTTCTTATCCTCTCTCCTACTCTTCATTCCCCACCCTTATTTTCTCTACTTTGCCCTTTCTTCCTTTCCCTCCTCGTCTCTCCTCTTTCCATTGTTGCCTTTGCTTGTTTATTTTCTCTGATGGGTTCTGGGGGTGGCGTTTCAACGATCCAAATTTAATTTATATATTTTCCCTTAAAATAAATTTCTATTGGACAATAATTTACATAAATATTGAACACAGACTGAGGAGTTTAATACCTCCTCCCATTTTAGTCTAATTCATCCCAAGCTGATAGGTCTTATACACATCTTACAGTCGTCTTATAAATCCCTAGTTCTCAATATTTCTCCTACACTTCTAATAATAGCTGTTTATTAGAGTTTATATAGAGAAAAAGATTCAAAAAACAATTATTGACTAAATCTTAACCACTACTCCCATTAAAATCCAACACTCTTTCCCAGCCATAGATACCAGAAATCCCAACTTTTATTAAAAAGCGATTCACTTTTCCCTTTAAGAATATATGTCATCCTGTCCGCTTCTGCATATCGTAGACTCTTATCCAGGACCTGTTGGCTCGTTGGGATTTCCTTTGACTTCCAGTATTGTGCGTATGTCATACGTGCCGCTGTTGTGATCTGTATTAATAAGTACCATGCATCTTTAGGTACTTCTCTTGGCTTTATCCCCAACAGAAATATAACTGGGTCCAATTGAAAATCAAATCCTGTGATTTCTGACAACCAATTTTTGATAGTGATCCAGTACCTTTTAACCTTTGGGCAGGTCCACCACTGGTGAAAGAAGGAGCCCCTGGCAGAGTCACACTTCCAACATTTGTCAGATGCAGCAGGAAACATTTTGGAAATCCTTGCTGGGGCCAAATACCATCTATAAATCATTTTATAAATATTTTCTTTAAATTAATGTATTCTAAGCTAGACCTGTTACGACTGCGAGAGTCCCCGCTCTCGCAGGTTTGGCCCTCCGCTCTAACGAGGGCCCACCTTGATGAAGGATTTATTAATCTGGAGAGGTGGAAGAAGCGTGGTCTTAGGGGGTTTTTAATTTGTAAATTAATGTCTATTTTAGGGGGTACCAGGGAGGGGGGAGGAGATAGACAGGTAGAGGCGGGTGAGGGAAGAGAGGGCCAGGCCAGCGGGCGACGGAGGGTAGCGGAAGGTTCGGTTAGGAGGGGGGAGACTCAAGTCATTCCGACAGAGGGCATTCCCATCCAGAAGGTCGTGGGGAGAGGCGGGTCCGAGGGGAGACAAGGGGCGCAAAGCCGTTGGCTGCAAACGGTCAAGTGCCTCAACCCCCGCAGGCTAGGTGGCCAGGGAGTACAGAGCCAGGGCCTGCGGCTGATGTTCTGCAACGCCAGGTCCGTTGCCAACAAAGCCCCCCTCGTTCATGACCTTGTGTCAGAGGGGGAGCCGGACCTGGTGGGAATTGCGGAGACCTGGTTGGGCCACGAGGGTGGCCTCCCCCTCGTTGAAATGTGCCCACCAGGTTACCGCGCGTTTCATCAGCCCCGGGCCCTAGGTAGGGGCGGTGGGGTAGCAGTCATTGTAAAGGAAGGTCTTGAGCCAAGAGAGACCATTGTGCCACAGACCACCGGTTGTGAGTCCCTCTGTGTGAAGTGGGGCCTAGGGAGGCAGTTGGGCTTGCTGGTTGTATACCTGGCTCCCCGCTATGTAGCAGCAGCCCTGCCCGAGCTCCTCGAGGTGATCGCTACGGTGGCAGTTGAGACCCCCAGACTTTTAATCATGGGGGACTTTAATCTGCCATTGGTGGGCGAATCATCCGAGGTGGCTCGGGAGTTCATGGCTTCCATGACGGCCATGGACCTGACCCAACTAATTCAAGGCCCCACTCACGAGGGTGGACATACACCGGACCTCATCTTTGTCTCAGGCCAATGGAAGAGTGATCTGGGTATAGGGGATATAGTCATCACACCCTTGTCATGGACAGACCACTCACTTCTCCGGCTCGACTTTCCGACCGCTGCTCCCCTCCGCGGGGAGGCGGAACCTGAGTCACCAATCTGGTTCCGCCCCAGGCGCCTGATGGACCCGGATGGGTTCCAAACGGCGCTTGGGCCAGTTCCTGTACCCCTGACCCGCGCCCCGATGGAGGACCTCGTGGCCGCATGGAATATTGCGACCACGGGAGCCTTGGATCGGGTCGCGCCCTTGCGGCCTCTCCTGCGACGTCGAAACACCCTGGCTCCTTGGTTTACCGAGGAGCTACGGGTGATGAAACGCCGCAAGAGATGCCTAGAGGGAAGATGGAGGTCTACCCGTTCTGAATCTGACCGGACACAGGTAAGAGCCCATTTACGGACTTACATTGTGGCGCTGAGAGTAGCCATACGTCACCATTGTGCTACTCTCATAGCATCCGCAGAAAACCGCCCTGCCGCCCTGTTTAGGGTGACCCGCTCCCTCCTTCAACAGAGGGTGCGGGAAGCGGGTAGAGCAGAGGAATTTGTGACTTTTCTGCAGGAGAAAATCGCTGAGATACAGAACGAGCTAGCCCCCATTCATGGCCCAGTGGGATGCCACGAGACAGATCTTGTTTGGGAGGAGTTTGACTCCGTTACTTCCGAGGATATGGACAGGTTACGTGGGCGACTGCGAGCCACCACATGTTTATTGGACCCGTGTCCCTCCTGGCTTGTACTGGCATCCTGGGAGGTGACACGAGGCTGGCTCCAAGAGGTTGTCAACGCATCCTTAAGTGAGGGTTCCTTGCCTGCTTCCCTAAAAGAAGCGATGGTGAGGCCCCTCCTTAAGAAGCCCTCTTTGGATCCAGCTCTTTTGAACAACTATCGTCCAGTCTCCAACCTTCCCTTTTTGGCGAAGGTTGTTGAGAGTGTGGTGGCACAACAGTTTCCCCGTCACCTGGAGGAAGTTGATTATCTAGACCCGCGCCAGTCCGGCTTTCGGCCCGGGCATAGCACCGAGACGGCATTGGTCGCGTTGGTTGATGATCTCTGGAGGGCCAGAGATGGGGGATGTTCCTCCATCCTGGTCCTATTAGACCTCTCGGCGGCTTTCGATACCATCGACCATGGTATCCTATTGCATCGGCTGGGGGGGTTGGGGGTGGGAGGCACCGTTTTACGGTGGTTCTCCTCCTACCTCTCTGGCCGATCGCAATTTGTGTTGGCAGGGGGGCAGAGGTCGACCGCGAGACCCCTCGTATGTGGGGTGCCTCAGGGGTCGGTCCTCTCGCCCCTCCTGTTCAACATGAAGCCGCTGGGTGAGATCATCCGTGGTTTTGGGGTAGAGTACCATCTATACGCTGATGATACTCAGTTGTATATATCTACCCCAAACCACCCCAACGATGCCGTAGCGGTGTTGTGCCAGTGCCTGGAAGCCGTGCGGATCTGGATGGGAAGTAACGGACTCAGGCTCAACCCGACCAAGACCGAGTGGCTGTGGTTTCCGGCTGCCCGATTCAACCAGCTCACTCCATCGCTGGCCATAGGGGGCGAACATATTGCCCCTGTGGATGGGGCGCGCAATTTGGGTGTCCTCCTGGACTCCCGGCTGTCCATGGAAGATCAAGTGACAGCCGTGGCCAGGAGGGCGTTTTACCAGGTTCGCCTGGTTCGCCAATTGCGCCCCCTATTGGATCGGGACGCCCTTCGCACAGTCACTCATGCGCTCGTGACATCCCGACTGGACTATTGCAACTCTCTCTACATGGGGCTTCCCTTGAGGTGCACCCGGAGACTTCAGCTAGTCCAGAATGCAGCCGCGCGAGCAATTATGGGGACCGCAAGGTCCACCCATGTAACACCGCTCTTGCGCGAGCTGCACTGGCTACCTGTCGTCTTCCGGGTGCGCTTCAAGGTGCTAATTATCATCTTTAAAGCGCTCCATGGCTCGGGACCTAGCTATCTGCGGGATCGGATCCTGCCTCATACATCCTCACGGCCGATTCGCTCCCACAGAGAGGGACTTCTCCGGGTGCCGTCCACTAGACTCTGTCAGCGGGCGACACCCAGGGGAAGGGCTCTCTCTGTGGCGGGCCCGGCCCTCTGGAACGACCTTCCCCCCGATATTAGGACGACCACGGACCTCCGCTCCTTCCGTCTTAAATTAAAAACTTATTTTTTCCGTCTGGCCGGCTTGGGATAGTCCCCCTGTCTTGGGGTTTTACTGGGTAGATTTTAGTTCAGTTAGTCTAATGGGCATTTTAGCACAGGCTGAGTTTAATTTGGCTTTTAAAATTGTTTGTATATTTTATTGTTGTTTGTATGTTTTTTACTGTTTTTATTCTACCTGTGCACCGCCCCGAGTCCCCATGGGGAGAGGGAGCGGTTTATAAGTATTAAATGAAATGAAATGAAATGAAATGAAATGAAATGCCGTCGCTAATGTGAGTTTAGTGTTTTTGGTCCAAATTTGTTCCCATTCCATTGGTTCTATCATTCGGCCAACGTTTTTCCCCCAAGCAATCATAATACCTTTTACAGGGTTCCCTTCCATCTTATGGAGCAAAAATAAATTGTAAGTTTTGGAAATAAATTTACTATCCTCACCCCAAATGATCTTGTCTAGCTCCTGTGGTGATATATCTATTCCAAATTCCCTTTTATTCCTATACACATGGAAATCGTGCATGAAGATGTTGAAGAGTACTGGGCCTAAGATGGAAGCTGCTACCCCACTGCTTATTTTCTTCCATGTGGATGTAGCTCCATTGAGGTCTATATGTTGAGTTAACCAGTTGCAAATCCATCTGATGGTGATGCTATCAACCCCCCATTTTTTTAGCTTACCAAGAAGGTTGTGGCCTACTTTGACAAATGTCATACTGAAATCTAAATATATCTCCCCCCCCCCCCCCCCCCGTTTCAATTGTCCACTAATTTAGTCACTTTCTGAAAAAATGTAATAAGATTTGTTTGGCATGATCTGTTTTTCACAAACCTGTGTCGGCTTCTGGTTGTAACTTTGCTTTAAAAAATATGTCTTCTCTCTTACTCAATTATTAAATGAAACCCCTCATCTCTCTGTGATGCCAGGCAATGCATTTTGGAGGCTACTTGGGGGTGGGTTGAACCAGATGGGTTCCCAGGGCCTATCTTTGGTTTGAAAATGCATACCCTCCTTCTATTGGATGGAAAGGAGGCGCTTTTGGGCTCACCTCCCTACTCAGGAGACCCTCACCCCTGCCTGGGCTGGCTTGAATGTTGATCGCCATGGGAGGAGGCAACTGCTACAGCGTGTGTGTGGGGGGGGGGGGGGGGGAGGCTGCCCGCCCCATTCAGTTCAGTTTAGTTTATGATTACTTCTGCTTCCCACCTTAAGATTTTGCGGCCTACAGAACCAGCAAAATGAAACCAAAGCCTTCATTTCCAACAGCCATACCAGTGGGTACTAGGGAGGATGAAGGTGGAGCTTTGGCTGCTGCAATGAGAAGGGAAGGGACGCCATGCAGAGGGCCAGAGGCGGAGGAGAGGGGCGGGGCGCTGACTGGCCGCAGGGTGGGCATTGCCAAAGGGCTGATCAGATTGGCGCAATCTTCCACGCAATCCGCCCACCCCCAGCAAACCGCTGGAAGCGCTCCAGCCTCCTGCAGCGCCGTCTGCAACCTTTGCCCTCGGCAACTGTGGATGCCCTGTCTTCATTCTGGCCCTGACAGAGGCGGTGCGCCGTGGGTTCTCAGTGCCAGGGGTCTGCGTTTGATGGGCCCCAAGAAGTGCGTCCTCTCTGCCGCGACACCCGCCCTATGGAACCCTCCTCCCCCAGGCAGGTTGGCTCCACCAACCTCTAGTATTTCGGAAACCCCCCAAGCCCCGGTGAGGCCGCCAGCCTTTGTGGGAGGGCTGGGTTTTGTCCCCCCACCCCCAGGAAGTCAGATTGCTCCACAATGGGTTGACATTCAATCTCTCTGCATTGTGGTTTATATAATTTAAATATTTAACAATATTGTAATGTTTAAACGATTTTTAATAATTTTGTATGTATGATTTTATTTTTAACTAGCTGTTCCCGGCCATGCGTTGCTGTGGCCCAGTCTGGTTAAATGGCCAACCAATCTGTGTGTAGATCTGCACCTGCACACACACTTACACACAACCACCGTATAACCACCGTATAACCCCCAACCTACCTACCTACCTACTGTATTTCTCCCTCTTCCTACCTATCTACTGTATTTCTCTCTCTCCCTTTCTATCCACCTACCTACCTACCTACCTACCTACCTACTGTATTTCTCCCTCTTCCTACCTATCTACTGTATTTCTCTCTCTCCCTTTCTATCCCTCTACCTACCTACCTACCTACCTACCTACCTACCTACCTACCTACCTACCTACCATATTTTAGTTTAGTTTTTAATTCGATTTATATCTCGCCCTTCTCCATGAAGGACCCAGGGCAGCGCACAGGAATTTAAAAACATATAAAACAGAATATACAAAATTTAAAAGCATATTAAATTACATGAAACAATACTATGCTAAAAACCAAATTAAAAACCCCAATTTAAAACTATCTAAAATAGTCCCAGCAGGAGGTTAGGCTAGGCCGGCTTGCTGAAAAAGATGCGTCTTTAGACACTGGCGGAAGAGGCAGTGAATGAAAATTTGGGAGCGATCGGTGCAGTACTTTCTGAGATTACCTGTTTTGAACAAACTCTTGTTACATTTTTATTTATATAGAATTATTATTATTATTATTATTATTATTATTATTATTATTATTATTATTATTAATTTAATTTGTATACCAGCCTCTCCCCCGTTTGGGACTGATAGAATGATGATGATGATGATTTTATAGTGATCGTTTTTAGTTTATTTGCTGTTTCAATGATTTTGTATACTGCCTAGAAGTATTATTTTTTGAGATGGGCAGCCATGTGAATGTAATAAATAAAAGTTGCAGGTATATTACATGGCACGTAAGAAACAAGTGTTTCTTCAAGCAGGTATTTCATAAAGTAGAAAACACTTTGCATCGGAAAGGAATGTTATGGCCTGTCCCCCTTGTCTCTCTCAAAAGTCCAGGGGAGGGGGGGAAACCCTTTTATCCATTCACTGATTTGGTCTTAAGGGCTCCCTCCTCCCCACAGAATTGGGTGGGCTCCCCCCCCCCCCCCCCCATTGCCTTCTCACTTGCAACCCAAGGCAGTTGCTGCTTTTAAGCGGCTTCACAGGTATTGGGAAAGGTCTCCTGCAAGTGAGCACTGGTGGCCTCATGGCACCGGCTGCTCTCAGCCCTTTCCAACTCATGGAATTCTAGGACAGGGTTAACTTCTTGGTAATACTTTCTGCAAATTATTTTTCTAAAGTGCATTCAGATTGACAGAACTCCAAGGCACCTGGGGGCAGGACAAGAAGCAATGGGTGGAAACTAATCAAGGAGAGAAGCAACTTAGAACTAAGGAGAAATTTCCTGACAGTTAGAACAATTAACCTCTGGAACAGCTTGCCTCCAGAAGTTGTGAATGCCCCAACACTGGAAGTCTTTAAGAAGATGTTAGATAGCCATTTGTCTGAAATGGTATAGGGCTCCTGCCCACGCAGGGGGTTGGACTAGAAGACCTACAAGGTCCCTTCCAACTCTGCTATTGTATTGTATTATAGAACTGGAGAAAGGGATAGAATGGAAGCAACAAACATGGTAAAATTACCACTTTCCTCCTTGTTAGGAGCACTAGCAATGAAGGTGCAGGCTAGAGACTGGGAGATGATGAGTCATGAAAGCCCGATGGGTGATCGGCTGGGTCAGACACTCTCTCAGCCCAACCCTCCTCTCAGATTTGTTGCTGTTGGGGAGAAATAGGAGCAGGCACATGTTGGGAGATATCTGCTGCCATGAGTTATTTTCAAAAATAATACAGGTGGGAGATAAATATGGTATCTACAGTATCAGGTTTTAAAGTAGAAAGTCAGCCGAGCAGGTGGGAGAGGCGGGAGAGGGAATCCAGAGATACAATTTGAAGGGAAGAATTTAGGGGTATGTTTTGGCCAGCCCTTCCCTCCTCCATTGTCTAATTCTCTTTTGGGGGGATGGCAAGCCTCCCCATTTTCCATCCTCATAGTATCTGAACCAAGATGGGCTGATGGACTGAGGCCTTTTACAGAGCGTAACATCTGCTTTTTTGCAGCAACAGTGCTTTCGGAAAGAGGAAAAGGGCTGTTGGAGTTTCAGAGAAGTTCGTGACATTCATAGCAGCCCTGAAGAGAGTTTTAGTTTGCGTCATGGACTCCAAATGAAAGCAGATGCTGAAAAACCTAAAATAGATGACTCTACACAAAACAGATGTCAAGCCAAACCAGTATCTCCATTAGCAATCATCAATAGACGTGCAATGTAAAACTAATTGGCAATCTTGTAGTTCACCTTCATCGAACTCCAAACTGGTAAAACTTCTACAACCCACAAATGTCAACCCTGGGTCCTCCTGGAAGCAGTGGCTCCCTTTTGCAAGACAGCAAGGACTCAGTGGTTAAACTTGCCTACAAGATAGTTGAGGAATAAAAACTATGGAGCCCTCCCAGCAAATTCATGCAGACAGAAGAGGAGCATTTATTTATTTCGCATTTGTATACCTCCGAGTATACAAGAGTATCTTGATCTCTGAGGGGCGCCACAAGTAAGGGTCCACGGGCATGATCTCTTGCCCTCCTGTCCACACTGACAGAGACTGACCACTGAGTAAGGATCCGACCAACTCGCTCTCCCAACTCCGTAGCTGAATACTGTGGTCAAAAGTATCAAAAACTGTGAGAGATCAAGGAGCACAAGGATGGCTGCATCGGCCCTGTCCCAGGTCTGTCCAGGGCATCCACAGGTGTGATCAACTTTATCTCCAGACCGTTGTCTGACTGAAATGGGTTGAGATATCCTGCTTCCTCCAAGATCCTCTGCGACTGCTGTTTAACTATCTTCCCCGTACTCCTCCGCCCCCCCCCCTAAAAGACAAGATTGGAAACTGGCTGATAAGATATCCCAGATGACGGGGTCCAGAGACGGCCTCTCAAGGAACGGGCACACCACTGCTTCTCTCCCAAGAGGGTAATCCTTGAGCATCCCTCCATGGGCAGTTGCCTTGGCATAGCATTGGAGCAGCGTATACGAGGAAACAAGATCCAAGGCAGCAGAGCCACCCAACAGGTTCTCTGAGGGCAGGGAGTCTCCTGGTCTCAGGCTTTCAAAAACAGGAGGGGGCTGTTACTGGGGTGTGGAGTATCAGTCCCTGCCTCTTACTCCGGCTCTACCCAGCATCCCACAAGGGCAGGGCGAGCGAGTCTTGGAGGGGGGCAGGCAGGAGGGGGGGGGCTACACCGCCATCTTTTCTCTTGGGAGGAATGGCACAGGGTGAGTGTTGGGGGGACGGACGGGCTGAGACGGTGCCCTGAAGGTGGCGGAGGCTTTGCTGTTTATGTGAGGTGGACCCACAATTCTCCTCGCAGCAGTTTGGGTGGAATCTGCTCCTGTACTGGCATGGTGCATACATCATGCTGCTCCAGCCCCGACATAGTTAAGCACACAGCATAAGGGGGTCCTTGGCAAAACTCGGTTACAGACCATCCCTGTGGGTCCTTGCCCAACAGAGGAAGCAAAGCCAGCTGGCTTAGCAGGTTAGAAGCGCAAATTAAGGGGGTTTTTATTTAAATTTTTAATTCGGATTTTAGGGGGTTCCAGGGTGGGGGGGGGGAAATAGTCCTGGGAGGAAATGGCAAATGAGTGGGCCGGCCGGCGGAAGAGGAGTAACGGAGGGAGGGGAAGGGGGGGTCGTTTCCACTGAAGCATTTTCCATCGATCTGGTCTTAGGGAGGGGCAGGGGCGGTGGGAGGCGGAATAGGCGTCATCGGTTGGAAGACCGTGGCCGCTGGACACAGGCGGTCACGCGCTCCAACTCTCCGTCCTCCCATCGCAGACTAGGTGGGCAGGACTCACAGACCCGGGGCCCGAAGCTGATGTTATGCAACGCCAGGTCCGTGGTTCAGAAAGCCCCCCTCATCTGTGACCTTGTGTCAGAGGGGGACCCGGACCTGGTGGGTATAACGGAAACCTGGTTGGGCCATGAAGGGGGTATACCCCTCGTGGACATCTGCCCACCAGGTTACCGCGCCTTCCATCAGCCTAGGGCCCTAGGGAGGGGTGGGGGGGTGGCGATTATCGTAAAGGAAGGTCTTGAGCCGAAGGAGACCACGGTCCCCCAGACAACCGGGTGTGAATCTCTCTGCGTGAGATGGGGCCTAGGGAGGCAGTTGGGCGTGTTAGTTGTATACCTGGCTCCTCGCTATGCAACAACAGCCCTGCCCGAGCTCCTAGAGGTGATAGCCGAGGCGGCGGTTGAGACCCCCAGACTGGTAGTCATGGGGGACTTTAACTTGCCGTCGGCGGGCGAAGCCTCTGGAGCAGCTCGGGAGTTCATGGCCTCCATGACGGCCATGGACCTGACCCAGGTAGTTTTAGGTCCCACTCACGAGGGGGGGAACACACTGGATCTCATCTTTGTCTCGGGACAGTGGAGTCGCGATCTGGGAATAGGGGACTTAGTCATCACTCCCTTGTCATGGACAGATCAAGCTCTCCTCCGGCTGGACTTTCCAATCGCTCCACCTCACCGCGGGGAGGCGGAACCGGACACTCCTAGATGGTTCCGCCCCAGGCTTCTAATGGACCCGGAAAGGTTCCAGAGGGAGCTTGGGCCAATTCCTGTGATCCTGCCCCGCGACTCGACTGAGGACCTAGTGGCCGCATGGTTAAGTGCGGCCACGGGGGCCTTGGACCGAGTCGCGCCCTTGCGGCCTCTCTTGCGGCGACGAATCACCCAGGCTCCCTGGTTTACTGAGGAGCTTCGGGGGATGAAACGCCACAAGAGACGCCTAGAGAGCAGATGGAGATCCTCTCGCTCCGAAGCCGACCGAACACTAGTGAGAACCCATATTAGGGCTTACTTAGTGGCGATAAGGGTGGCCAAACGTGAGTATTGTGCCACCCTAATTGCATCCGCAGATAACCGCCCTGCCGCCCTGTTTGGGGTGACCCGCTCCCTCCTTCACCAGAGGCCGCGGGAAGCCCCTCTACAAGGGCGAGCAGAGGAATTTGGGATTTATCTGCAGGAGAAAATCACTCGGATTCGGAATGAGCTACCCTCCATCGACAGTGGTCCTGTGGGACTGTCCGAGACTAGTCTTGAGGTTCCTGCTTGGGAGGAGTTTGACTTTGTTACCACCGAGGATATGGACAGGCTGTCAAGGAAACTTAGAGCGACCACATGTTTATTGGACCCGTGTCCCTCCTGGCTTGTACTGGCATCCTGGGAGACGACACGAGGCTGGCTCCAGGGCATTGTCAACGCATCTTTGAGTGAGGGGTCCTTGCCTGCCGTCTTGAAAGAGGCGGTAGTGAGGCCCCTCCTCAAGAAGCCGTCCCTGGACCCAGCTTTACTAGAGAACTATCGTCCAGTCTCCAACCTTCACTTTCTGGTGAAGGTTGTTGAGAGTGTGGTAGCCCAACAGTTTCCTCAACACCTGGAGGAAGTTGATTATCTAGACCCGCGCCAGTCCGGCTTCCGACCCGGTCACAGTACCGAGACGGCATTGGTCGCGTTGGTTGATGATCTCTGGAGGGCGCGGGATAGAGGGTATTCCTCTATCCTAGTCCTATTAGACCTCTCGGCGGCTTTTGATACCATCGACCATGGTATCCTATTGCACCGACTGGGGGGGTTGGGGCTGGGAGGCACCGTTTTGCGGTGGTTCTCATCCTACCTCTCTGGTCGGTCGCAATATGTGTTGACGGGAGGGCAGAGGTCGACCTCGAGACCCCTCTTATGTGGGGTTCCTCAGGGGTCGGTCCTCTCGCCCCTCCTGTTTAACACATATATGAAGCCGCTGGGTGAGATCATCCGTGGTTTTGGGGTGGAGTACCATCTGTACGCTGACGACACCCAGCTGTACATATCCACCCCAGACCACCCCAATGATGCCGCCGAAGTGCTGTCCCGGTGTTTGGAAGCCGTACGGATCTGGATGGGTGGTAACAAACTCAAGCTCAACCCTGCCAAGACTGAGTGGCTGTGGTTTCCGGCACCCCGGTTCAGCCAGATTACTCCAACTCTGGCCATTGGGGGCGAAACACTGGCCCCCGTGGAGAGGGCGCGCAATTTGGGTGTCCTCCTGGATTCCCGGCTGTCCTTGGAGGACCATGTGACGGCCGTGGCCAGGGGGGCGTTTCATCAGGTACGCCTGATGCGCCAATTGCGCCCCTTACTGGACCGGGCTGCCCTTTGCACAGTCACTCAAGCTCTCGTGACGTCCCGTCTCGACTACTGTAATGCTCTCTACATGGGGCTTCCCTTGAGGTGCACTCGAAAGCTACAGCTAGTCCAAAACGCAGCCGCGCGGGTAATTACGGGAGCCACCAGAAGCTCCCATATAACACCAATCCTGCGCGAGCTGCATTGGCTTCCTGTGGTCTTTCGGGTGCGCTTCAAGGTTCTGACGACCATCTTTAAAGCGCTCCATGGCTCGGGGCCTAGTTATATGCGAGACCGTCTCCTGCCCCATACATCCCTTAGACCGATCCGCTCCCACAGAGAGGGCCTTCTCAGGGTGCCGTCGGCCGGACAATGCCGACTGGCGACACCCAGGGGAAGAGCCTTCTCTGTGGCGGGCCCTGCCCTTTGGAACGACCTACCCCCTGAACTCCGGACCATCACCGACCTCCGCCTCTTCCGCAAATGTTTAAAGACATATTTTTTCCATCAAGCCGGCCTAGCCTAACCTCCCATGGGGACTTTTAGAAAAGTTTTAAATTGGGTTTTTAATAATTGGTTTTTAGCACAGGATTGGGGATTATTTAATATATATTTTAAATTATTTGTCTATCTTCTATTGTGTATGTTTTTTAAATTTCCTGTGCGCCGCCCTGGGTCCTCTGTGGAGAAGGGCGGGATATAAATGTAATAAAATGAAATGAAAAATGAAAAGGTCGCCCTGCCCTGCCGCCTGGGAGATGGAGAGGATGCCATCCAGCACCTCCCTTCCAGAGAGGAAGAAAAAGGCAGGCAGCCCTTTCCGCCGGGAAGCTCTGGCTTCCTTTGGCCCAAACGCTCTCCTGCCCCTCGCAGGCTTTCTCAGCAATGGGCTCCGGGGGCCGTGAATGAGTTTCTAGCAGAAAGGGAAGACTCGGCTTCTAGTCCTTATTAAAACAGGCTGTGTGGCTGAGTTCAAATCCAACCTGGCTTTGTGGGGGAGGGGGGGGGGGAAAGAGGAGAACAGGGCAACATTTGGGCCAGAAGCACTTTTGAGAAGCGAGAGCAGGATGGGTGTCTGAGGAAGCTGGGCCACCAAAGTGTAAGGGAAAGGCCCTGCCCAGGAATAGGAGGCAGTCTGCAAACTTCACTGAGGAGGATATGACCCTCTTTCCAAAGGAAAAGCCGGTGAGGCCAAGGAGGCAGAACAAGGGTTGTTTGCGCAACACACTGAGCTGTGAGCGAGCAAACTGTTGTTACCCTGAACTATAGGATTTATAGGGGTTTGCAGAACGTTCCAGGCTGGAAAGAGGTTGGCTGAATGGGGATTGGTGGGCTAAAAGATCCCAGCCGAGGCCTCCTAGGGAGCCAGCTGGTAACTGAGCTCAAAACTCAGCACCCTGGTGGCTAGAAAGGGGATTGGATCAGGCGCTCTGGGGGGGCAGAAATCCAGCCCTTTTGACTCCTCCAAGGAGTCCTTTGGTCTTCAGCTGAGAAACAGCCCCATCTAGTGGCCGTGGCATTTTTTAGTATTTTTTAGTATATGTGCTGCCGAAGCGAGCACGCATTTTTTGAAAAATAATAAAACAAATTTGGAGACTTCACTCCTGCCCAAGATGGAGGCTATCCCTGCCTTTGGGCTCGTGGTGGCCCTTGCCAGGCTACAAAAATAAGGGCGGGTGGAGAAGAGGAGGAAAGCCAATTCTTCCCTGAATTCTAGCAGCAAAAGTTGCTACATAGCAGGAGCAGCTTAAGCATTGCGGCCTGGTCTTGGTTCATGCTCTTCACGCTCCAGCTTCCCTCCCAACTGATTTTTTTACCTTTTTTTAAAAAACAGAATATTGCTCTAATGGATTTTTGCCACTGCAGCTGACCCCTTCAAATATAACAAAATCTTGTATTTGTGATGCTGCTATTAAGCGAACAGTGCTACCTACTTAGGAGGTCATTACAATTATTTAGGGTATACAAGACAGAGGCTCTGGTGAACCCAGAATGGCCTGTGTGATAGACGTCCGTCCCTGGAAGGAAAACGGGCTTTGCTTTTTGCTGCTGGGAACAAACCCCTTTTGCTCAGTGTTGTTCTGAGATCACTAGAAAATGCTGCACGAGGAGGCTGGCACAGGCGAAGCAGAGGAGAGGGTGCAGGAAAGAAACGGTAAGAATCCCCCAAAAGCCTACTGGACCCTCTTGCTGACAGGGGCCACTGTCCAGGAGGCAGCAAAGGAGCCGGGGCTGAGAGTTTTAGAGCGGGTGGCCTCCTGCACGTGGGCTCCTTGCCCCTGCAGCTGGGGGCCACCGACAGAACACCTGTTCCATGGGGCAGGAGCACAGCTCTCTTGCCACAGGCTGCCCCTGTGTCTAATGGCCAGGGGTGGGGATGGAGGGGAATGTTCTTGAATGCAAGGAGCCCAGTCTTCTTCGGCCCTTCTCCTGTCCTCTTGAGCTGCAAGACGTCAAAGCCCAGCCGTCCAGATGCTGCTCAGATCCAGGCGGATAGGCGCGCAATTCAGATGAGTCCCGAAGGAGAAGCAGTTTCCGCCGCCCCCAGTAAGAACCATCTCCTCTGTGTCGGGTACAATGACACTGCTGTGGTTGTGTAACATCAGGGGCCACTCCAGAAATGTCTGCAACAGAAGAAAGCCACAAGAAGCAACTTTAGGAACCAGGCAGCTGAGACCACAAAGAAAATCTACCTTCTCCCTCATTCCCCCTTAAGGGTGGGCATTGTGGCAAGTAGGCTCCTGGTTAAGATGCTACAGCAAATGCGAATCAGGACCATAGTCTCCACCTGCCATAAAGATCCAAAAATACCCAGGTTACAACACAGCACTTCCTGCCAAGCCTCTTGCTCTCTGCTTTTGCTCCTCTTCCTGCCCAGCACACAGGAGCCAGCAGCCTCCCTCCCCGGGGTTCCCCTTCTCCAGCCTTGGCACAGATACCTTCCTACCTTTCTGAGCTCCTGCTGCCCCTGGCAGCTCTGGGCAGATTCCGGACCTGCTCATGAGAGGATCTGAGCGATACACATCTTACCTCTTCCTCATTTGGTAAATTACAGGGCATTCTGAAAGCACTCAGACCCCCCTTCACGTTTTGTTGATTTTGTTATGCTGCAGCCCGATTCTACAGTTGTTGAAATTTATTTTCCCTTTCATCTACCCTCAATACAAGCTTTGCACACATGGACTGGGGGATTTTCTGCCATTCTGCCTTGCAAATCCTTTCAAGCTCGGTCAGGTTAGATGGCGACTGTCGGCGGAGAGCCATTTTCAAGTCCCTCCAGAGATGTTCAATAAGGTTCAAGTCAGGGCTCTGGCTGGGCCACTCTAGGACATTCACTCCTCTGTTGCCTTGGCTGTGGGCTCAGCAGCCTTGTCATGTTTGAAAGGGAACCTTTGGCCCAGCCTGTGGTGCCGAGTGCTGAGGCTTTCATGGAGGATGTCCTTATACTTTGCTCCATTCAGCTTTCCCTCAGCCCTGGCCAGTCCCCCAGTCCCTGCGGCTGAAAAACACTCCCCCACATGGTGCTGCCAATCCCACACTTCACTATTGGCGTGATATTGGGCTGCCAATCATGGTGCTTGGTTTCCTCCAGATATAACGTTTAGAATTGAGGCCAAATAGTTCAATCTTGGTTTCATCCAACCAGATAACCTTGTTCCTCACAGTCTGAGAG
The DNA here is from genome assembly GCA_039707465.1 of Rhabdophis nuchalis. NCBI lineage: Eukaryota > Metazoa > Chordata > Lepidosauria > Squamata > Natricidae > Rhabdophis > Rhabdophis nuchalis. Next base: position 68,180,211 of record CM077649.1, read on the forward strand.
TCCTTTGCAAACTCCAAGTGGGCTTTCATGTGTTCCGCACCGAAAAGAGGCTTCCGTCTAGCCACCCTGCCATAAAGCCCACATTGGTGGACGTCTGCAGTGATGGCTGTCCTTCTGGGACTCTGTCCCATCTGCACACCACAATCTCTGGAGCTCAGTCAGAGTGACCGTCAGGTTCTTGGTCACCTCTGTTACTAAAGCCCTTCTCCCGATTGCTCAGTTTGACCCGGTGACCAGCTCTTCAAAGAGTCCTGGTTGTGCCAAACTTCTTCCATTTGAGAATTATGGAGGCCATTGTGCTCTCAGGAACCTTCAGTGGCTTTTGCTCTGCTACAGAATGCCTTGTCAGCTGTGAGGCCTTTTCAAGTCACGTCCAAGTCAATTTAATTTGCCACAAGTCACCTCCAATTAAGGTGTCAGCAGTGCTCAAGAGAACTGGGAGGCACCTGAGTTAAATTTCAAGTGTTGCTTCAAAGGGTCTGAACACTTATGTGATATCTCAGTCTTTTCTTTTTAATAAATATACAGACATTTCTAAAATTCTGTTTTCACTTTGTCATTATGGGGTACTGCGTGTAGATTAATGAAAAAATAATGAATTTCAACCACTTCTGGATTTGAGGCAGAAACCACAGTGCCCACTCGCCCCCACCCCCCAAATTCTTTTCGGATCTCTGTTCCCGGACCTGCGATTTATCCGCTCAGAAGTGCATCTGTAGCAAGGCTCCTGAGGAAAAGGAGCAGAGACCATCAGGACAACTCCTAATGCCATTTACTCTTATGGCTCTAAGAAAAAAGGGATTGTATTCCGCCAGCAGTTGTGAAGAGCAAAGCAAGAGCACAACTGAGCTTGGCCTGGGAACGACACCTCTTATCTTCCGCGAATAAATTTAACTCTCCGGAGTTGGAAGAACCACGCACAAGGATACTTGCTGATGCTGTGGCAACTGCTCCCACCCTCTTCCTCGGAGGACAACTGAGCTAATGAACCGGGTAATATTTCAGGATGAAAGTACCAGCATCAATACCAAAGGAACAGCCTCTCCTGCCGCCTCCGTGGGGAGAAGAGCCAAAGGGAACCCCAAGGCCAATACCTCAAAGTTTCAACTCACGGTGTCAATATGATACTCCGCTAGAGCCCTTGTCGCCAGGTCTATCACGGCAATGCCAGGCACCGGAGGAGGGCTGAGCCAGACCCCGCCCACCAGCAACAGCTTCCCACGATGCACGTGAGCTGTGTGCGAATACCTGGGCAGAAGACACAAAAGAGAGGGAGCGTTACGTTCTCTAGTGCTGGGCCGGTTCCAGCTTCTCCAGGCAGGGAACATCCGACAACGGATGCCTGGCAAGAGAAGGAATTCTTCACCTCCAGCACGGGTGCCCATCGCCCCTCCCCTCCCCTCCCACCCCCTCAAATCCTGAGAACTTGAGTTATCACTGCCAGGAGCTGCTGCTGCCTCCTGCTGGGCACCAGAGAGGACAGATGCAGCTCCTCACACCTCTGGCTACATCTGTCCTCGGGCCTGTCCAAAGTCTGGAGGGCAGAAGCTTCCTGGGTCCAGAAAACAACGCCAGGCACTCGTTCCTCCTCTCTCAGAAAGAGCCAGGAGGCAGCCCCATAGCTCCGCCCAGGACACACCGGCTCCTCTCCTCCCTTCTTGGGCAAGCAGCTTCCTCCAAAGAGATTCTTCTGGACCAGGACTGAGTTGGTGGCAAGTAAATAGGGGCAAAGCTAACATGCGGCTCCCACTGGATCTTGCTACAGCTCCCCACTGAAAGGGGCTGGAGCAGAGCAGGGGAGGGTGGGGGCACGCTCCTCCTTTCCTTCTGCGAAGGTGAACATGTGCTGAAGAGGATTTTCTGGGAGCCCAGTGGTCCTTGCATAAGGCCCAGTAAAGGAGGAGCTTGTCCAAACCCGGGAGGGCACCCAAATTTGAGCAGCTGAATGAAAGAAGCTGTAATAAAAAGTTTTGTTTGTTTGCAAATGTGATTAAGGCATCCAGCCAGAACAAACACCGTTCAGATAATCTTCCGTTCAAGATCGATGTGCCACATCCCAAGTAGAAGGAATGGCTGGGAAAGTGAAGGGAGGGAGGCCCAGCAATGTAAGAACCCAACTGCTAATTCTGATGGAAATTCTGTGAAAAATACGTTTGTGAAAACGGAAGAAAACAAATTGCCCCACGTCCGCTTCCAAATAGGGAGTTCAATTGTAATAATGTCCAAATTTGGGCATCAGAATTCAGCATGTTGTCATTCTGCCGAGTCCCCTAAGAGAAAAGAGGAAGCGAAATTACTTTATCCAGCCCTCTCCCACCCTGTGCCTGGACTCCATCGCCTTTCTTCTTCCCAGGGGCAGAGCTGACTGGACTCCAGCTCTTCCTGGATCTGAACCGAAGGGCAAATCAAGTAGGAACAAGGACCCAGAAGATGTGGCCCAGGTGTGCCACACAGCCTGTCTTTTACTTGTGCTGGAAGGCTGAGTTTTTGTCATTTTTTGTAGAATTTGTACTATTTGTATTGTGGGTTTTTAAGTCCCTGTGCGCCGCCCTGAGTCCCTCTTTTGGGAGATAGGGCGGGATAGAAATTTAATAAATAAAATAAATACATTTTTCCTGGTTGGTGTAAGATTTGTGCTTTTTCCACAAGCTTTATCTTCTTAAATACTGTTACATCCCCCTGAAATGTGCAGAGGAGTATATTAAGATGGGTTGTAGTGGATACAGATATGCTTTACACCTTGGGAGATCCATTGCTGTTTGCCTCAGTGCTGGCTTTCCTACTCTGGCTCTGTACTGTACAGGTAATCCTTCATTTAGTGACCATTTGAAGTTAAAATGGCACTGAAAAAATCATTTAAGAGCAGTCCTCACACTTATAGAATAATGGAGGTGAAAGGAACCTTGAGATGCTTTGTCTAGCATGATCTGTTTTGGAAAAATCCCATGTCAGCTTCTAGTAATAGCTTTGCTTGTTTCTAGGTGTTTGCAGATCCACTGCTTATTTTTCCAGGATCTTGATGTCAGGCTGATTGGTCTGTAGTTTCCTGGATCCCCTTTTTCCCCTTTTTGAAGAATGGAACCGCATCAACTCTTTTACAATCCTTTGGTGGTTCCCTGATGCTCCAGGATCTCCGAAAGATATGGGTCAATGGTTCCAAATCACACCTGTCAGCTCCTTCAGGACTGTGGGATGTCATCCTCCTAGATCTGGTGACTGGAACTCACCTAGAGTAGATATGTGTTTTCTTATCATTTCCTTGCCTCTTTTGACTTGTATTCCTTTTCTGTCTTTTAACAGAATAACAGCGTCAGATCTTGGAGGTCCTCTAGTCCAGTGGCATGCTCAAGCAGGAGACCCCATAGAATTTCAGACAAACGGCTGTTCAGTCGCTTCTTAAAAACCCACAACTCCTGAAGATAAGCTGTTCCACTGATTAATTGTTCTTTCTGGAAATTTCTTTTTATTTCTAGGCTGGTTCAGATATGTAGATGACACCTTCACCATAATAAAAAGGACCAATTGGAGAATACCCACAGAACCATCAATAACATTTTCAAAGCAATCCACTTTACTAGAAAAGAAAAACAACAACAACCCACTACTTTTCCTGAACATCCTGATCAGCAGAGACCAAAATGGCAAACTAGAAACGCAAGTCTACAGAAAACTCACCCATACTAACCAGGTGCTCCACTACCAAAGCAACAACCCAACCTCCCACAAGAGAAGCTGTGTAAATACTTTATTTAAAGGAGCCCAAACACACTGCAGCAACCGGAACAGCAGAAAAAAGGAAACGGAGGGCCTATACAACACATTCCAACCAAATGAATACCCACGCAGCTTTATCAAAAAGTCCCTGGCCACTCAACCCAATATAGCACAACCAACACAAACCCCAGAAATAATTACATTGCCATGCATCAAGAATAGCTCAGAAACCACAAACAGACCACTACAACCACATGGCATCAGCGTAGCACACAAGCCAACTGAAGCCCTTCAAAGCATAGTAAGAAAACCAAAAGACCCAGCAAAGCCAGAAGGGAAAACAGACGTCAACGTAAGGACTGCAACAACCATTATGCAGGGGAAGCAGGCAGAAGACTTGCAGAACATATCCTTGAGCACCAAGGGGCAGTCAGAAGACATGACGAACGTTCTTTAATTTCACAACATATAGACTGATTTAACCATAGTTTCAATTATCAAAATGTGTCAACCTTAGGCCAAATCCAAAAATGCCAGGGAATTTCTAGACGCCTGGCACTCTAGATAGGAGACAATCAACCAGCCCAAAAGGGAGCAAAAAGATTCCTCTTCCACCAGTGATCAGCATAGATTAACTTCAAAGTCAACTTCAGACCAACAATCTAGTAAGCAAACTCCCAAATCAAGACACCGCTGTCAGGGGAACCTAAAGTCTAGAGAGGAGCTACGCACTGAGGGAATTGAATTAGAGTGGTGGTTATACTTACAGATGAGTTCAAGATTCAATAAGGATAAGCAGGAATTTGGAATAGATATATCACCACAGGAGCTAGACAAGATCATTTGGGGTGAGGATAGTAAATTTATTTCTAAAATTTACAACTTTTTTTTGCTCCCTAAGACGGAAGGGAACCCTGTAAAAGGTATTATGATTGCTTGGGGGAAGAACGTTGGCCGAATGATAGAACCAATGGAATGGGAACAAATTTGGACCAAAAACACTAAACTCACATTAGCGACAGCATTTAAAGAAAATATTTATAAAATGATTTATAGATGGTATTTGGCCCCAGCAAGGATTTCCAAAATGTTTCCTGCTGCATCTGACAAATGTTGGAAGTGTGACTCTGCCAGGGGCACCTTCTTTCACCAGTGGTGGACTTGCCCAAAGGTTAAAAGGTACTGGATCACTATCAAAAATTAGTTGTCAGAAATCACAGGATTTGATTTTCAATTGGACCCAGTTATATTTCTGTTGGGGATAAAGCCAAGAGAAGTACCTAAAGATGCATGGTACTTATTAATACACATCACAACAGCGGCACGTATGACATACGCACAATACTGGAAGTCAAAGGAAATCACAACGAGCCAACAGGTCCTGGATAAGAGTCTACGATGTGCAGAAGCGGACAGGATGACATATATTCTTAAAGGGAAAAGTGAATCGCTTTTTAATAAAAGTTGGGATTTCTGGTATCTATGGCTGGGAAAGAGTGTCGGATTTTAATGGGAGTAGTGGTTAAGATTTAGTCAATAATTGTTTTTTGAATCTTTTTCTCTATATAAACTCTAATAAACAGCTATTATTAGAAGTGTAGGAGAAATATTGAGAACTAGGGATTTATAAGACGACTGTAAGATGTGTATAAGACCTATCAGCTTGGGATGAATTAGACTAAAATTTGAGGAGGCATTAAACTCCTCAGTCTTTGTTCAATGTTTATGTGAATTATTGTTCAATAGAAATTTATTTTAAGGGAAAATATATAAATTAAATTTGGATCGTTGAAACGCCACCCCCAGAACCCATCAGAGAAAATAAACAAGCAAAGGCAACAACGGAAAGAGGAGAGACGAGGAGGGAAAGGAAGAAAGGGCAAAGTAGAGAAAGGAAGGGTGGGGAATGAAGAGTAGGAGAGAGGATAAGAAAGAAGAGAGGAAAGAGAGGGGAAAAAGGGAGAAGAGAGGAGAAAGGAGAGGAGGAAAGAAGAAGGGAGCTTGAGAAAGTAGGAGTGAGGCTGTTGCAAAATAAGATGGAGACACGGGGTGGCAAGAAAGAGATCCAAACTGTATCATACAGTATATACTGTATGCAAGAATGTGTATAGAGATTAATGATAATAGATAAATGCTAAATTGTATTTATAAGAATGTATATCAATGAATGTTTTTGAAATGGGAAAAATAATAATATGGAGAAAAAAAACTGCTGTCAATAAACAGCCCAGCCAAAGAATCCCTGAGACCGCCCCCACCCCCACTGACAGGCAAGATCCCAAAATATAAACTGACAGCAAGCAGCACTCCTTCCTAGCACTGACGATGTTACCTAGCTAGGGTAACGAAAGAAAAGAACCCAGCTCAGAGTCCAGCTCACCACTCCCCTCCCCCAAATGCTATAGTTTGGGTGTTCGTCAAGGTCCTTTTTGGAGTGCAGAGTTTTTGATAGATTGAAATATTTTTCTTTTTGCATAGAGACAGGTGTAAAGAATGAATTAAGCAATTCTGCTTTCTCCCTGCTGCCTGTCACCTCCCCGCCATCTTCCCTCGTTAATGGACCAATCCATTTCCTTGACTTTTTTCTTGCAATTTTTTTTTAACACGTTGAAAGCTTTTTAAAATTAAATTTGACATATTTGTTGCAAGCCTTAGTTCAATCTGAGCCTCAGCTTTCCCGACTTCATCTTTGCAGATTTGGGTTACACGCTGTTCTTCTGTCTTACGTATCGCTCTTTCCACTTTCCATGCTTTTGTCTTTCTGTCTTTCAGTTTACCAGTTCTTCAGGCAACCATGCTGGTTTCTTCTGGGATCTCTCCTATTTGTTTTTCAGCTGTGTGGCGCTAAGCTGAGAATCTCCGTCCTGAGGAGCATAAGGGCTCCCAGCATTTGTCCCCCAGACCTTTTATCTGGCAACCCAGGGGGTCCCTAGCAGAAACACCGAGAGGGCTGACAGGCCGGCCAGTTCAGCTCCGCTCACCGCTCAGCCATAGATTCCCAAGGGTGGAAGAGACCTTAGAGGTCGGTCTTCCATGAAGCTCTGCGCTGGCCAGGAATCCTCCCACCATTCCAGGCAACCAAGAAGGAACTGCAGGAGCAGCAGCAAGACCCCCGCCAGGCGAACTCCCTGAGAGGAGGGTTCAGTTTGGGCAGAGAAGCTAAAAGCCCGAGCCCCGCCACATGTGGGCTGTTGCTGGGGGGATGGGGGTGAGGCACGGCTTACTTACCTGGGCGTGAGCGGGGGGCAGGTCTCCAGAGAATGCCACCGGAAGCCTCTCCCCGCTGGCTTCAGAAACAAGAGGCTGCCCAGCGGCTTCTCAGAGGCTGCCAGGCCGCCGGCGATGAGCACCCCCTTTGCCCAGCTGCAGGCACTGTGCGAGTGACGGCCGGCCGGAACAGGACCCTCCACTGGAATCTGGGAAGGGGGAGCAGAGGGCAGGCATGACTGCGCTGTAAGCTGCCCAGAGCGGCTGCACGAGTGATATATACGCAGCACAGGAGCCCAATCCAAACCAAGGAGCAAGGCAGGAGCCGGCAGCCTTTCTTGCCCAGCCAAAGCGAAAGGCCCCCTCCCTGGAAGGAAGCCCCTGCCCAAGAGAGCGCTTCTCACCCAGCTCAGTTTTCCCTGCCTTTTGCACAGATGCGTGACACATTTCCCCCCCTAGTAAGCAATGCTATGAAAAATGCCTCCCCCCCCCACCACCCCTTCTCCAAGCAGCCTCCTGTGCCAAGACAGGGCACGCATTTCTTAGTCGATGGTCACACACAAGCGTGGGCTTGTGTCCACACAGAACACACTCCCCTCTTATGCTGAAATCAGAATCTGGCTAATAAGTGCAACAAGCTGAAAACGATTGTGCGCACACAGGGGATGACAAAAATATTGTTGCCAGCTGCTTCCTCTTCTGACCACAAAGCACCAGGTGAAACAGGTAACGAAGCCCTCACGAAAAAGCTGGAGCGCTCAGCTAAGTCACCCAGGAGACGCTGCAAGAGCCACCAATCTGGCGGGAAAGCAAAAGCGCCCAGCTAATGAAAATCACCAGCTGGCAAAATCTCACTAGGTTTCTTAAAAAGAAGAGTTTCCTTCTCCCAAGAATCCAAGTCCCCCTGGGGCAGTGACTTAGAGAACCAGGGCCGATGTTATTTCAAAAGCAGGCCCAGGAGGCCACGGAACAACCAACCGACCAGCCAAAGTCCTGGAAGAAACAACCAGGCAGGGGTTCACAAGCCCTTTGAAAGGACCGAGGCGATGGCTAGCAGCCTGCAGTGTTTTTGTTAAAAAAAAACCAGGTCACAGTAGGCAAACTCTACAGCTGTTTTGGACGTGACCAGATCAGCTGGCCAAAGCACCACCAGTAAGGCATTTGGCCACTGTCCACTGCCTTTTTCTTCACCAAATGGGAGAAAGATGGCTTGACGGCTGGACCAGAAACCCCCCACAATCTCTGGTCCTTCATGAAACCTAACTCTGGTGGATCGAGTGAATGGGACTGGCAAGAAACGGTCCCTCGGATAACCTGGTCCCAAGGCATCAAGGGCTTTAAAGGTGACAACCAACACCTTGAATATCATCGGTCCAGGCAGCCCCCGCAGGAGAGGTCATCCATGCGTACACCTCGGTCTGCATGAAACCGCTGCCTTCCCCTACTTGAAGGGCTTCCCTGGGAAGAAGCCTGGCCCGTCTTCTCAGCTGGACTCCAGGACAGGACAAGAGCCCAATGGATGGAAGCCTTATGGAGAAAGATCCCAAAATTTCCTCACCACAAGAATTCTCGAGGAGTCACGACGTGGAAATGCAGGGCCTGCAGCTCTGGGGGTTTTGGGATGGCCTAAGGATTTCTGCCAGTAAAGGGACTGGACACAAGCCTTTGCAACTCTAGGTTCCTACGAAGGTGTTTCACTTGGCCAGAGTTCAAGCAGGTTAGCTACTACTTCTGCCAAGGAGTAAAAGAGAATCGACAAAGGAGTCCCCTGGGGTCCCTGGTTCTTCAGATGAGCTCTTGACACCCTTCGGTTGGTGCAAGGGGTGAGACTGAGGCCAACCTTCAAAGAAACATCCTAAAGGGCTCCTGAAGGGGCCCAAGAAGGCCTCAATCCATCCGCACCTGCTGACAGCGGAGTCCTTCCAAACGCAGAAAGTGCCAATCGGGGAGTACCAACTGCCCAGGACTGCAGCCTCCGTAGATGAAGAGGTAAGCCTGTCCTAGAAAGAGAGCAGAAGGTCAGAGCCCTTCCCTCTCTCCTCCTCCTGGTGCCCGCTAAGGGGAAGAGCCCCTTCCAGGAAGCCAAAGGACTGGGACCCCTGGGCTTTGTTTTGAGGAGAATCTGCGGCATTTGCACAGCGGGCCACACAACTCTTCCTCGAATGGCTGGCAAAGGGCCTTACTTTCCGCTGGTGCCTGATGAACTGGGGGCGCTGAGCACGGGGCCCCGGAGCAGCAGGCAGCGATTCCCAGAAGCCTCCAACCGGCCCCGGAAGAGCAGCTGGGCTTCCTCGGTGCCATTCCCTGCCTCTTCCCCCGCCAGAGGGGTGAGCTTTCCCTTCCTACCTTCGTGCGTGACCTCTGTGGCAGTGTGTCTCCAGCGGGGCACGGAAAGGCCCTCGACAGGCAGCAGCGGAGTGAGCTCAAGGACAGGGTTGCTGGGGCTCAGAGGATCGGCGTCCGCCAGCCCCTTTAAGCGAAGGGGGGGCAGAGCAAGGCTCACTGGGGACTTGCGGCCCCCAAGCACGACAGCCCAGCCTGAGCGCAGGACGTTCACGGTGTGGAAAAGCCGCCCGTCTGCAGGAGGAGAGGAGAAAGCTCTCGTAGCCAGGGAGGGGCACCTTGCCTGCACCAAGGAGTGTCCCCCCTCATCCCTATCGCTTACCCCAAGCCATTTCTAGCTCGGCCAGTCTGACCTTGTCACACCTCCAACCGTCCTGCTGCTTGAGCAGAATATGCAGCTCAGTCAGGCGGCAGTGGCGCCCTCCGTGGTCCCCAAAGCCACCAGTGGTTAGAATGACGTCTGGGGCGAGGAGCACTGAGCGATGACCAAAGCGCTTCAGGCCAGCCACTGCCCCACCTGCCACACAGAGGGATGCGGCCACGGTCCCAGCAAAGCAAGGGGTGCAGCGAGCCGGGGGGGCTGCAAGGCAGAGAAAGAAAGAGCCACGTCATTCCAGCAGCAAAACGCGGCCACCCCAGCAGGCCAGGCAGCAGGGAGCCTCTCTCCTCCAGGTGAAGGTACCTTGGGAAAGGCTGGTCTGCTTCTGTAGGAAAAGATTCCTGCACAGATCCCGTTTCCTTACCTAGGTGATGAACCTTTCCAAAAGCCATGGATCCTCCTTGAATTTAAGCAGGGTAAGAAAGGCCCTCTGCATCAGGCCGGGCTCATCTTGGCTGAGAAGTCTGTGGCCAGCCAGGTACTCCGGGGAGCTCTCAACCAGGTTTGCAAGGACAACCGTGTCTCTCCATCGTTTGGAGGCACACTCCCCGTTCCCCCAAGGGAACATGGAGTCTTTGAGACTGGTGAGCCCCTACCCCCCCCCCACCCCCGGCCATGCCCATGGAAGCAAATGCTGCAGGCTAACCACAGGTGAAGGAACGCTTCCTTTTCTTCTGTTCTCCTGCACTAAATCCAGGCTGGTACTTGGGGGGACTTTTCCCTGCCTTCTTTGATTAGTGTTGTATTTACAAACAAGATTCTGGGCGGTTTTTGATAAGGAGAAAGAAATAAAACAATGCTATGTTGTCCCCATAAGCAAAACAAAGCAATCCTGCACAAAGAGGGCAGCCGCTTAAGCTCCCAATGCTTGATGAACAAAACCGCCTTTGCTGAAGGTGCCAGGGGACCCTCCTAGCCTCCGGAAGCAAGGCTCCCACCACTCGCACAATGCGCAGGGCCCCCAGCCCTCCACCTCCTATTCCTTCCCTCTTGGCACCCCAGGGGTTCCCTTCAGCCTGCAAGTGGGTGGGTGGGTGGGTGGGAGTTGAGCCAAAGGTAAAGGAGCTGAGTTGTTCAGGGCTTCTTGAAAGCAGCCGAACATTCAGCCAAAAGAAGGGAAGGCCAAGGGAGGTACGGGACTGGTCTTCCAGTACAGGAAAGGGTGCTGCAGACTTAATTCTCCAGAACGGCCAAGGCTAAGACAGGAACCGGCCGAGGGTGGGGAGAATCCAAACCTGGCGGCAAGAGGAGGGGGAGCCTGAAGTCGTGGATGCCGCTTCACGGGAGATTCTCAAGGGGCGATTGGAGAGCCATTCTTTTGGGATGGCCTGAACTGGACAAGGGAGGCCCCTTCCAATCCTAGGATTCTATTAACCTCACAGTCAACAACTCTGTTGGGAAGCTTGGCTTTCAAACTTTCAAAATGTTAATTCTTGGTGTTTTAATGTATTAACATTCTAATGCACTTTGGCATCTTGTAAGCTGCCCAGATGACAGTGAGGTGGGTGTATATAAATTTAATAAAAAAAACTGCTCCTGGAAGAGATGCTTTGTAAACTCTGCTTATAAACCTACATTCTTGGTATTCCGTGTAAATTAAATAGGAATTAATCCATGGCAGAGTTTGCTCCTGAGTAGGAACCATTTTGGGGCTATCATTTTAATTTCTTTTCAAGTGAAGGGATTTTCAATGGAAGATCTAAAAAACACAGAGAGCTGCTTAGGGGAGGGCAGCCCACTTTACGCAGCCTCCGGTATCATGCAATGATTAACCTGATGCCTTCAGGAAATCTGTATGGCCAAGAGAACAAAAGAAAAGACCCTTTAAAGCTAATGCTACTTCTCTGAATAGAACCGCTTTAGGAGCTAGCAGCTAATGCAACTTTGGTTCTATTTAGCCCTGCAGGCCTCTATCAGCCCTTGTGCAACTGCAGCGGTTGGGGAGATGAGACTGGAGGAAAACATCCCACCAAGTCATGACTGGCACCCAGGCAGAGGACACGCCGGGTTTTTACCTTCCATCCTGGGAAACACAGGAGGCGCAGAGGAGTCCTCTCCCTTAGATGCGGCCAGGATGAAGTAATGGGAGCACTTCAGGTGCCATTCCTGGAAAAACAGAGAGGTCGCCATAGGCTCTCAGTCACAACAAACCCCTCTTACCCATTGGGCCATTCCCAGGACTTGAGGAAACAGACTGGCAGCAAACAAAGGTCAGAAACACCTTGCGCGCTTCTATGACAAGCTAAATGTCATATTGTTGCACACTCAAATGCAATCACTTTAGTACTACAAGTAGGAATTGTTTTATACCCTATTTTAAGATTTTACCAGCGTCCTGTACATCATATTTTGGTCGCACCAGATGAAAAGATTCTTCTGCCGCCATCCCACTCCATTTCCATGCTGGCCACCCAGAAAGACTCTCTTGGTCTTGTGGCCGCCTGCAAGCCATCTCGCCTCCCTCTCCACATTTTGCACACCCCAGGGCAGACCAACCTCAAATTCATCAAAGGGCTCCAGAGCTTGAATCCTCTTCTGCTCTTCTCCAGGCACAAAGCTCCTGTAGAACTCGTTCATGTCCATGATGTGGCATTCCGTCCAGCCCTAAAGAGAAGGCCGTGGCATCGCAATTTGTGTTGACAGGGGGGCAGAGGTTGACCTCGAGACCACTCACTTGTGGGGTGCCTCAGGGGTCGGTCCTCTCGCCTCTCCTGTTTAACACATACATGAAACCGCTGGGTGAGATCATCCGTGGTTTTGGGGTAGAATACCATCTATACGCTGATGACACTCAGCTGTATATATCTACCCCAAACCACCCCAACAATGCCGTAGCGGTGATGTGCCAGTGCCTGGAAGCCATGCGGATCTGGATGGGAAGTAACGGACTCAGGCTCAACCCGACCAAGACCGAGTGGCTGTGGTTTCCGGCTGCCCGATTCAACCAGCTCACTCCATCGCTGGCCATAGGGGGCGAACATATTGCCCCTGTGGATGGGGCGCGCAATTTGGGTGTCCTCCTGGACTCCCGGCTGTCCATGGAAGATCAAGTGACAGCCGTGGCCAGGAGGGCGTTTTACCAGGTTCGCCTGGTTCGCCAATTGCGCCCCCTATTGGATCGGGACGCCCTGCGCACAGTCACTCATGCGCTCGTGACATCCCGACTGGACTATTGTAACTCTCTCTACATGGGGCTCCCCTTGAGGTGCACCCGGAGACTTCAGCTAGTCCAGAACGCAGCCGCGCGAGCAATTATGGGAACCTTAAGGTTTACCCATGTAACACCGCTCTTGCGCGAGCTGCACTGGCTACCTGTCGTCTTCCGGGTGCGCTTCAAGGTGTTAATTATCATCTTTAAAGCGCTCCATGGCTCGGGACCTAGCTATTTGCGGGATCGGATCCTGCCTCATACATCCTCACGGCCGATCCGCTCCCACAGAGAGGGACTTCTCCGGGTGCCGTCCACTAGACTTTGTCAGCGGGCGACACCCAGGGGAAGGGCTATCTCTGTGGCGGGCCCGGCCCTCTGGAACGACCTTCCCCCCGATATCAGGACGACCACGGACCTCCGCTCCTTCCGTCTTAAATTAAAAACTCACTTTTTCTGTCTGGCCGGCCTAGGATAAGTCTCTCTGTCTTTGGGGTTTTTATTGGGAAATTAGTACTGTTTAGTTTTAATGGGGAAATTTTAGCGCAGGTTATGTTTAATTTGTTTTTAGAATTGTTTGTATGTATTTATTGTTTTTATTCTACCTGTGCACCGCCCCGAGTCCCTGTGGGGGGAGGGTGCGGTTTTATAAATATTAAATATTATTATTATTAATATTATTATTATCAAGGCCATGGCACAGCCATCCCGTTGGCCCCCTCCGGCCTCCCTTCACCAGTCCAAGGCTCACACCCACCCTCTGGAGAAAGCGCATCTGCTGAGCCTTGCAGTCTGGATAGGTGGTTAGAGAGCGGAGCGGAGACTGTAGGCGGCTGAAGTGGTTTGTCATGATACGGCCAAAAGGGTCGCTGGGATGAATCTGCTCGTACAAAACGAACCAGGCCTTCGGAAAGTGCCCGGCTGCCCACCGAATCAGAGCGTCTGACCTGGAACGAAGCAGAAAGAAGGGGAAGCGCCCCAAGGAAGAAAAACCATGACCATTCAACCGGGGACCAAGGAGACATCTGGCCCCCAAACGAGTCTGAGCCCTCAGAAACCTCAGGCCCGGTCACATTTGCCCAGCTGGAGATGGATGCGAGACCTCCACAAGAGATCCCACCTGGCAAAGCTTGGACATTCAACCCTTTTGAACAGAAAACGTTTTCAAGGACAGTTGTGCTCTGTCTCATTTTGACCTTGTGAGGCAGCAACCAGAGACCGGGAGGGCTTCCAGGCCGCTCCTATTCAGACTTGAGACGGCTAGGCTGCCCTTCTCAGCAGTAAGGGATGCAGGGAGCAGATTCATGTCTTGGCGTCAAGCTCAAAATATTGCCGTAGGGCTCTCAGGTAGAACATTCGCCTGGCAAGTTTGCTCCCTTCTCCTTTGCAGCTCAAAAGGGCAATTTTGACTTCTGTCCACCGACTGCGAGGAGGAGCAGCAACAACGCCGCTTCCAAAGGAGGCTCAATGTAGGACGCGGAGGAAGAGGAACCAAGACCTCGGAAAGCCTCGGTCTGCGGAGGGTTAACGTAAAAGCCGCCCTCCGAGCGAAGCACGAACCTTTCGACCTCCATGTAGGGCAGGACCACCTCCGCCAGGATCAGGGTGGGCGCCGCGGGGTCCAGGCCGGCGCCACGCAGGGCCCCCTCCAGCAGGGCCAGCCGCGAGAGATCCACGCCCAGCAGCCGGTAATCGTCCCCGGAGTACTTCAGGCTCCCTGCGGGGGGGGAGGAGCGCGCTCGGTGCCGGCCCAGGGGGCTCCCCTCCCCCCTCCCCCTCGTACCCACCGGGAGCCTCGCGGACGCCGACGCCGCCCGCCAAGGCGCTTAGCTCCGCCGAGCCGGCGATGAGGGCCGCTTTGCGGGAGGCCACCTCCGGCAGGTCCACCTCGAAGAACCGCCCGCCGCTCCCCGCCAGCAGCGCCGCCGCCTCCTCCTTCAGGCAGAAGAAGAGCGAGTCCCAGCCGGCGCCCAGGGACAGCACCTGCGGAGGGGGGCGGTGGGGGTCAGGGGGCGCTGCGGAGAGGGGCAGGGGAGGGGGGCGGGGGAGGGGGGCGGACTTGCCTGCCTGTGCGGGTGTCCCCGGGGGCCCGTCAGGAAGGCCCGCAGGCTCCGCTCCACCGCTCGGGCCCTCACGTGGTAGCCCCTGCGTGTGGGGGGAGAAGAGCGTGAGCGGCGGTGTCGTCGCCCCCCCTCCCCCCGCAGAGGAGACGCCCCCCCCCTCCCTCCCTCCCTCCCCCCCCCTCCCCCAGGAGCCCTGACCGGTGGATGGCGGGGGCGCGGCGCGGGCCTCCCCGGGGCAGCAGCTGCAGCACGAAGCGGTCCGAGGTGTAGCCCAGGGCGGCGGCGGACCTCTTGCTGGCGGCGCTGCTGTCGCCGGTGTTGCTCACCCGCGGGGAGGGGCGGGGAGGGGGCTCCCGCGGGTCCCCGCCGCCCTCCTCCCGCCGCCGCCTCCGCCGCCTCCGCCGCCTCCCCATGTGCTCGCTTCTCTCTCTCTCCCCCTCGCTCTGTCCGAACCGCCTCCTCGCCATGGCGGACTCCCCGCCTCCCTCTCCGCCCTTTGCCCCGCCCTCCCCTCCCTCCCTCCCTCCCCCTCCTGGGCCGGCGTGGCGGGGAGGAGGCCCAAGTGGCCGGGCGCAGGAAGGGGGGGGCGGGGGCGGGGGTGGGTGGGAGAACCCCGGCAGGGTCTGGGTTGGGGCTGGGGCTGGGCGAGGAAAGAGCCCGGGGGTGGAATCCAGCAGGTGTGCCCAGGAGCTCTGGAGACTTTGGCGACTTCAGAGACCCGCCCAGGACGCGGCCTCTGCCTGGCCCCAGAGTGGGGAGGGAAGGCGGCTGAGAACCGGTGGCGCTGGTGGCACCCGCAGACATTTGGCGGCCGGGTCTCTTTGTATTTATTTATTTATTTTATTTTATTACATTTGTATAACCGCGCCTCTCTCCCCAAGGGGACTCAGGGCGGTGCACAGGAAATTAAAACAGGAAATATAAAACATAGCAATAATAAATACTAAAAGCCAATTAAATACCAAATACCCTGTGCTAAAATTCCCTAAAACTCTTACCCATTTAAAATCCAATTAAAACAATTTAGATTTCAGTCTACAGACTTAATTGTGCGGATTAGGCCAAGCCGGCAAGATGGAAGAAATATGTCTTCAGATGTTGGCGGAAGGAGCGGAGGTCCGTGATAGTTCTAAGTTCGGGGGGTAGGTCGTTCAAGAGGGTTGGGCCCACCACAGAGAAGGCCCTTCCCCTGGGCGTCGCCAGCTGGCACTGCCTGGTGGACGGCACCCGGAGAAGTCTCTCTCTATGGGAGCGAATCGGCCGAAGGGATGTGTGGGGTAGGATACGGTCCCGCAAATAACTAGGCCCCGTGTCATGGAGCGCATTAAAGATGGTTATCAACACCTTGAAGTGCACCCGAAAGGCCACAGACAGTCAGTGCAGCTCGCGCAGGAGCGGTGTTACATGGGAATGCCTAGGGGCTCCCAAAATTCCCCGCGTGGCCGCATTCTGAACTAGCTGTAGTCTTCGGGTGCACCTCAAGGGGAGCCCCATGTAGAGAGCATTACAGTAGTCTAGGTGGGATGTCACGAGTGCTTGAGTGACTGCGAAGGGCGTCCCGGTCCAGTAGGGGGCGCAACTAGCGTACCAGGCGAACCTGGTAAAAAGCCCCCCCTGGCCACGGCCATCACATGGTCCTCCATGGACAGCCGGGAATCCAAGAGGACGCCTAAGTTGCGCGCCCTGTCCACGGGGGCTAGATGTTCACCCCCAATGGCCAATGATGCCGTCAACTGGTTGTACCGGGACGTCGGGAACCACAGCCACTCGGTCTTGGATGGGTTGAGTCGGAGTTTGTTACTTCCCATCCAGGCCCGTACAGCTTCCAGACACCAGGACATTACTTCAACGGCATCGTTGGGGTGGTTTGGGGTAGATATGTACTTTATATTTATCTTTATATTTATTTTTTACCCCGCCCTTCTCCTTGTTAGGACCCAGGGCGGCGCACAGGCATTATTAAAACCACAATAAAAACAGTATAAATCAATTTAAAACATATTAAATTAATTAAAACCCGTGCTAAAACCATTTAAAACCCTACCAAATTATAATTTATGTTTAAAAAGTCAGAAACGGGGGGCTATCCTAGGCCGGCTTGTTGGAATAAATGCGTCTTAAGATGTTGGCGAAAGAGGCGGAGGTCCAAGGTAGTGCGAAGGTCGGGGGGTAGGTCGTTCCAGAGGGCCGGGCCCGCCACAGAGAAGGCCCTTCCCCTGGGTGTCGCCAACCGGCATTGCCCAGCCGACGGCACCCGGAGAAGACCCTCTCTGTGGGAGCGGATCGGACGAAGGGATGTATGGGGCAGGAGGCGGTCCCGTATATAGCTAGGCCCCGAGCCATGGAGTGATTTAAAGATGGTCATCAGCACCTTGAAGTGCACTCGAAAGGCCACAGGCAGCCAGTGCAGCTCGCGCAGGAGAGGTGTTACGTGGGCTTGCCTTGGGGCACCCATAATCACCCGCACGGCCGCATTCTGTACTAACTGTAGCCTTCGAGTGCACCTCAAGGGGAGCCCCGTATATATTTATATTTATATTTATATTTATTCAATTTATACCCCGCCCTTCTCCAAACGGACCCAGGGCGGCGCACAGGAAAATAAAAATACATACAAAACATCATATAAAATTTAAAAAACTAATTCAATGGATCCTGTGCTAAAACCAGATTAAAATCCCCAAATTTAAAAACTTTCTAAAAGTCAGTTTAGGGGGCTACGCTAGGCCGGCTAGATGGAACAAATGTGTCTTAAGACACTTGCGGAAGAGGCGGAGGTCAGAGATGGTGCGAAGTTCAGGAGGTAAGTCGTTCCAAAGGGCTGGACCTGCCACAGAGAAGGCTCTCCCCCTGGGTGTCGCCAGTCGGCATTGTCCGGCCGACGGCACCCTGAGGAGGCCCTCTCTGTGGGAGCGTATTGGTCTGAGGGATGTATGGGGCAGGAGGCAGTCTCACATATAACTAGGCCCCGAGCCATGGAGCGCTTTAAAGATGGTCGTCAAAACCTTGAAGCGCACCCGAAAGGCCACAGGAAGCCAGTGCAGCTCGCGCAGGATAGGTGTTATGTGGGAGTGTCTAGGCGCTCCCGTAATCACCCACGCGGCTGCATTCTGGACTAACTGCACCTCAAGGGAAGCCCCATGTAGAGAGCATTACAGTAATCGAGTCGAGAGGTCACGAGGGCCTGAGTGACTGCGAAGGGCAGCCCGGTCCAGTAAGGGCCGCAATTGGCGCATCAGGCGTACCTGGCCACGACCGCCACATGGTCCTCCATGGACAGCCGGGAATCCAGGAGGACACCCAAATTGCGCGCCCTCTCCACGGGGGCCGGTGTTTCGCCCCCAATGGCCAGAGTTGGAATAATCTGGCTGAACCGGGGTGCCGGAAGCCACAGCCACTCCGTCTTGGACGGGTTGAGCCTGAGTTTGTTACTACCCATCCAGATCCGTACGGCCTCCAAACACCGGGACATGACCTCGACGGCATCGTTGGGGTGGTCTGGGGTGGATATGTACAACTGAGTATCATCAGCGTACAGATGATATCCCATATTAAAAAACAGGCATATTAAAAAACATACAAACATATAAAACTTTTTTTAAAAAAACTTATTCAACTAAAAAACCTGTGCTAAAACCGAATTAAAATCCCCATTTTAAAACTATCTATGAGTCAGAATTGGAGGCTACGCTAGGCCGGCTAGTTGGAATAGGTGTGTCTTCAGACACTTGCGGAAGAGGCGGAGGTCGGAGATGGTACGGAGTTCAGGGGGTAAGTCGTTCCAAAGGGCTGGTCCCGCCACAGAGAAGGCTCTTCCCCTGGGTGTCGCCAGTCGGCATTGACCGGCCAACGGCACCCTGAGGAGGCCCTCTCTGTGGGAGCGTATCGGTCTGAGGGATGTATGGGGCAGGAGGCGGTCTCGCATATAACTTGGCCCCGAGCCATGGAGCGCTTTAAAGATGGTCGTTAGAACCTTGAAGCGCACCCGAAAGACCACAGGAAGCCAGACCTGATGAAACGCCCCCCTGGCCACAGCTGCCACATGGTCATCCATAGATAGCCGGGAGTCCAGGAGGACACCCAAATTGCGCGCCCTCTCCACGGGGGCCAGTGTTTCGCCCCCAATGGCCAGAATTGGAATAATCTGGCTGAATCGGGGCGCCGGAAGCCACAGCCACTCAGTCTTGGACGGGTTGAGCTTGAGTTTGTTGCTATCCATCCAGATCCGTACGGCCTCCAAACACCGGGACATAACCTCGACGGCATCATTGGGGTGGTCTGGGGTGGATATGTACAACTGAGTATCATCAGCGTACAGATGATATCCCACCCCAAAACCACGGATGATCTCACCCAGCGGCTTCATATATGTGTTGAACAGTAGGGGCGAGAGGACCGACCCCTGAGGTACCCCACATATGAGGGGCCTCGAGGCCAACCTCTGCCCCCCTGCCAACACACATTGCGACCGACCAGAGAGGTAGGACGAGAACCACCGCAAAACGGTGCCTCCCAGCCCCAACCCCCCCAGTCGGCACAATAGGATACCATGGTCGATGGTATCAAAAGCCGCTGAGAGGTCTAATAGGACTAGGATAGAGGAAAATCCTCTAGCCCGTGCCCTCCAGAGATCATCAACCAATGCGACCAATGCCGTCTCGGTGCTGTGCCCGGGTCGGAAGCTGGACTGGCTCGGGTCTAGATAATCAACTTCCTCCAAGTGTCGCGGAAACTGTTGAGCCACCACACTCTCAACAACCTTCACTAAAAAGTGAAGGTTGGAGACGGGACGATAGTTCTCTAATAATGCTGGATCCAGGGACGGCTTCTTGAGGAGGGGCCTTACTACCGCCTCTTTCAAGACGGCGGGCAAGGACCCCTCACTCAGAGATGCGTTGACAATGCCCTGGAGCCAGCCTCGTGTCGTCTCCCAGGATGCCAGTACAAGCCAGGAGGGACACGGGTCCAATAAACATGTGGTGGCCCTAAGTCTCTTTGACAACTTGTCCATATCCTCGGTAGTAACAAAATCAAACTCCTCCCATGATGGTGTCACAAGGACAGCCTCGGCACGCTCGACTGGGCCACTGTCGATGGAGGGTAACTCACTCCGAATCTGAGTGATTTTCTCCTGCAGATAAGTCCCAAATTCCTCTGCTCGACCCTGTAAAGGGGCTTCCCGCGGCCTCTGTTGGAGGAGGGAGCGGGTCACCCCAAACAGGGCGGCAGGGCGGTTATCTGCGGATGCAATAAGAGTGGCACAATACTCACGTTTGGCCACTCTTATCGCCACTAAGTAAGTCCTAATATGGTCTCTCACTAGTGTTTGGTCGGCTTCGGAGTGAGATGATCTCCATCTGCTCTCTAGGCGTCTCTTGTGGCGCTTCATCTCCCTGAGCCCCTCGGTAAACGAAGGAGCCCAAGTGGTTCGTCGCCGCAAGAGAGGCTGCAAGGGCGCGACTCGGTCCAAGGCCCCCGTGGCCGCACTTAGCCATGCGGCCACTAGGTCCTCAGTCGAGTCGCGGGGCAAGTCCACAGGAATTGGCCCAAGCTCCCTTTGGAACCTTACCGGGTCCATCAGAAGCCTGGGGCGGAACCATATAGGAATATCCGGTTCCGCCTCCCCGCGATGGGGTGCAGCGATCGGAAAGCGATCGGAAAGTCGAGCTGAAGGAGAGCGTTACAGTAGTCCAGCCGGGAAGTCACAAGCGCTTGAGTGACTGTGCGAAGGGCCCCCCGGTCCAGTAAGGGGCGCAACTGGCGTATCAGGCGTACCTCATAAAACGCCTCCCTGGCCACGGCCGCCACATGGTCCTCCATGGACAGCCGGGAATCCAGGAGGACGCCCAAGTTGCGCGCCCTCTCCTCGGGGGCCAGTTGTTCGCCCCCAATGGCCAGTGTTGGACTTATCTGGCTGAACCGGGGTGCCGGAAACCACAGCCACTCGGTCTTGGACGGGTTGAGTTTGAGTTTGTTCCTACCCATCCAGTACAACTGTGTATCATCAGCGTACAGGTGGTATTCTACCCCAAAACCACGGATGATCTCGCCCAGCGGCTTCATGTAGGTGTTGAACAGGAATGGCGAGGGGACCGACCCCTGAGGCACCCCACACGTGAGGGGCCTCGAGGTCGACCTCTGCCCTCCTGCCAACACAAATTGCGACCGACCGGTGAAGTAGGAGGAGAACCACCGTAAAACGGTGCCCCTCACCCCCAACCCCTCCAGCTGGTGCAATAGGATACCATGGTCGATGGTATCGAAAGCCGCTGAGAGGTCTAACAGGACCAGAATGGAGGAACAACCTCCATCCCTGGCCCTCCAGAGATCATCCACCAACGCGACCAATGCCGTCTCGGTGCTGTGCCTGGGCCGGAAGCCGGACTGGCACGGGTCCAGATAGTCAATTTCTTCCAGGTGACGGGGGAACTGTTGTGCCACCACACTCTCTACAACCTTTGTCAAAAAGTGAAGGTTGGAGACCGGACAGTAATTTACTAACAATGCTGGGTCCAGGGAAGGCTTCTTGAGGGGTCTCACCACCGCCTCTTTCAATGCGGCTGGCAAGAACCCCTCACTCAAAGAAGCATTCACTATTTCCTGGAGCCAGCCTCGTGTAACCTCCCAGGATGCCAGTACAAGCCAGGAGGGACACGGGTCCAATAAACATGTGGTGGCTCTCAGTCGCCGCAGTAACCTGTCCATATCGTCGGAAGTAACAGAGTCAAACATCCCATAAAACTGTCTCAAGACCTGCCTCGGGTGATCCCTCCAGACTACTCTCCATGGAGGCCAGTTCGTCCCTGATCCGAGCGATTTTATCCTGCAGATAAACTCCAAATTCCTCTGCTCTGCCCTGCAAAGGGGCTTCCCGCGGCCTCTGTTGAAGGAGGGAGCGGGTCACCACAAACAGGGCGGTTATCTGCGGATGCGATAAGGGTGGCACAATAGTGACGTTTGGCCACTCTTATCGCCACTAGGTATGTCCTCAAATGGGATCTTATCTGTGTTCGATCAGATTCGGACCGAGTGGCCCTCCATATGCTCTCTTGCGGCGTTTCATCACCCTCAGCTCCTTGGAAAACAAAGGAGCCTGGGTGGCTCGACGCCGCGTGAGAGGCTGCAAGGGCGTGACCCAGTCCAAGGCCCCCGTGGCCGCAATATTCCATGCGGCCACTAGGTCCTCAGTCGGGCCGCAGGTCAAGGTCACAGGTAATGGCCCAAGCTCCTTCTGGAAACTCTCAGGGTCCATCAGGCACCTGGGGCGGAACCATCTAGGAATTTCTGGTTCCGCCTCCCCGCGGTGGGGTGTAGCGGTAGGAAAATCGAGCTGGAGAAGTGAGTGATCCGACCATGACGGGTATGATGGCTAAATCCCCTACTCCAAGATCACTCGTCCACTGGCCAGAGACAGAAATTAGATCCAGTGTGTGTCCTCCCTCGTGCGTGGGGCCTGAATTACTTGGGTCAGGTCCATGGCTGTCATGGAGGCGATGAACTCCCGAGCTGCCTCGGATGTCTCGCCTACCGATGGCAGGTTGAAATCCCCCATGACTAGCAGTCTGGGGGTCTCAACCGCCACCTTGGCGATCACCTCGAGGAGCTTGGGCAGGGCTGCTGATACGTAGCGGGGAGCCAGGTACACAATCAGCAAGCCCAGCTGCCTCCCTAGGCCCCACTTCACGCAGAGGGACTCACAACCGGTGGTCTGTGGCACAGTGGTCTCTCTCGGCTCAAGACCTTCCCTGACAATGACCGCCACCCCCCCACCCCTGCCTAGGGCCCGCGGCTGATGAAATGCTAGCTAACCTGGTGGGCACTTTTCCACGAGGGGTAGTCCTCCCTCGTGGCCCAACCAGGTCTCTGTAATACCCACCAGGTCCGGCTCCCCCTCCGACACAGGGTTGTTGATGAGGGGGGCTTTGTTGGCCACGGATCTGGCGTTGCATAGCATCAGCCTAGGGCCCTGGCTCTGTGATCCCTGACCTCCTAGATTGCGGGGGGAGTTCAGGGGGTTGGGGCATGTGACAGCTTGTAACCAGCGGCCACGTTCCTCCAAACCGACGGTGGAATCCCTGTCTCCCACCGCACCTACCCCTCCCCAAGACCGTTCTGATAGGAAAACCCTCTGTAGGATCGACCCATATTCCCCCCCCCCCCTTGTCGGACCCACCCGCTTCCCCGCTATTGGCTCCGCCAGCCGGCTTGACACTGTTCCCACCATCAGACTGAATACACCCACCCTCCTCCCTGGAACCCCCATGGGCTGACCTAGAGATAAAACCCCGTGGCTCAGTCCCATCGTCTACTCTCCTGGTCCCAGATAACCCTCCCCCCACCCTGGGGCCCCTTAAAAAACAAGTTAAAAAATTCCCCAAAAAACTCCTAATTTTCCATTTACGCCACCTCTCGGGATTTAAAATTCCGTCATCGAGGTGGGCCCTCGTTAACGTGGAGGGCCATACGTGCGAGAGAGGGGAATCTCGCAGGGCGAGGAGGACAGCTGTAGAGTACATGAATGTCTGTGAAGATGGAATTGCGGAGAGGGAGTGTCGTCTTGACAGTAAATGTCATCCCAGCCCGTAAAGTGACAGCCGCTAATAGCGGGTATGATGGTACCGATGATAATAGCAGCAGCGAGTGGGTCGAATCACACATGGGGTAACACACAACAAGCCCCAACTGGGGCCGGCTGCCAGGCTGGTGAGTAACAAACCCCAGCAGGTGGTGGGATGAGGACGGAGAGACAGGCGGCGGGGCGTCAGGGGACCAGCGAATAACCACAGGAGGTGGCAATGGCAGGACAAGGCAGACGGCAGATGGCAGCGCAGGCAGCTGGCCAGGACAGCAGAATGACGCAAACAAGATGAAATGATGAAATGATGAAGTGATGCAATAGAAACAAAATAAGGACAAAGTAGAATAAGGCGAAAAATTAAGACCACCAAGATGAACAGCATAAACAGTCAACGTCCAAAAAAACTGCAACAAAAATGACGAAGGAGAAGCGATGGACACGTACGTGAAAGCAGTGGTGGACAGAGACGCTGAAAGGACAGTGGGGAGCGATGAAGGCAGTGGGAAATGGAGCCGCAGCCAGAGTAAATCACGATGCCGGGCTGCTCCCTGGCCGCTCCCAGAACGAAGACCATCATGGCTGGGGCACGGCCGAGGCCAGCGTGTCCACCGTTAGCGTCAGTGCCATAAGAACAGTCACAGAAGCGGCGACGAAACAAAAGGAGATGAAAAAATGACCAGGGGGAGAGCGAAGGCCGCTACGGCAACGACCGCACCAACCGCGATGTGAAGACGCTCTCCCAGCCGAAACCAGCAGACAAGCCGCAGCACGCCGACCGGCAGCTCTTGCGCCGCCCGCCCGCCGACCACCAGCCGCCGATTCTCCCGGTCGGCACCCAGACAGATTCACGCAGCTCTAGCGGCTCTTACAGCTCTTCAAACCTCATGATGTTAAACCCCCAGATGTTATTGGGGATTTACAGCCAGGGTTTTCAGACCGTTCGTTGCTGGCATGCCCAGGGCGGCCAAGACGGGCACTCTCCCTCCCAGCACAGCTCAGCTCCGCTCCTCCATCTTCCCTCTGTTTGGAAAATCGTTCCCCGTTTTTCTTTGAAGGCGTTTCGCTTCTCATCCAAGAAGCTTCTTCAGAGCTGAAGGAAAAGATACTAGGGAAAAAATAGACAGAATTATGCAATTGCCATTAATTCAAATTAAGTATTGGGATAAGTTTCAGGTTGACGCTTGGTCCCTGTTCTTAAATCCTCCGAGAATCAGCTGCTTTCCAGGGTCCTGTTGCACAGACCCATAGCTGTGCAACGAAGGCCCTTTCTCAGTTCCCCACCAGAGGGGAGATTCAGGAAGGACCTGCAGGGCCATCTAAGATGCCGCCGCCACCGCAGCACCCAAAATGGAAGGAGGGAAGCAGCAGCGGCACCCGAAACACAGGATCCAATACTTTGGGTTGTGTTGACACTGTTTTTCCGAGCATGGGGGCAACTTCTGTGTTTGTCTTTTCTCTAGCACTCTTTTGGGGGCGAGAAGCAGTTTAGGTAACACCTGTTTCCCCCACTTTCTTAGGCCGCTTGATGGATGCAAATAGATCTCTTCTGGGAAGACCTTCTTCTATCGGCCTGCATTCTGGGAAAGAGGAATGTCAGGATGACCACCCTATCTTTTTTGGGCGGGGTGAGTGCTTGAAGCTTAGAGGTCAGCAGTTTTGTGTTACGTTTACTGATGGGTGCCGCTGGATCAGTGATGTAGATACCAGCCTCCCAAATGGAGGCTTGAAAAACAGAGAAAACAGACTTTATTCTTTGATCAAAGTTAAAGTTCTGGGTCAGAAGTTCCAAGCGCATGCACAAGAGACATGGGAGGAAAACTCCACAAACACTTGATACTGTGTCCTTTCTTATACCCAAAAAAGTATTTGTTCTTCGTATTCTAATTATTTTAAATTACTGTAGTCACAAAAATAGCAAGAAATATCATTTTAATCACAAAATTCCACCCTGGATCAAGTCCCCTCATGGGTTTTTTAATTTGGGCTCAAAAAAAATTTGGCCTCCAAAGAACCCATTTTTCTGGGTACAGTACAGGTGGTACCCTGCTCAATAGTAGTAACTGTGAGAGGGATCTTGGAGTCCTAGTGGACAACCATTTAAATAGGAGCATCAACAGAGGGATAGAATCAAGATCACGTGACGTGTTAATATCACTTTATAATGCCTTGGTAAGGCCACACTTGGAATACGGCATTCAGTTTTGGTCGCCACGATGTAGAAAAGATGTGGAGACTCTAGAAAGAGTGCAGAGTAGAGCAACAAAGAGGATTAGGGGACTGGAGACTAAGGCTTATGAAGAACGGTTGCAGGAATTGGGTAAGTCTAGTTTAAAGAAAAGAAGGACTAGGGATGATAGCAGTGTTCTAATATCTCAGGGGCTGCCACAAAGAAGAGGGAGTCAAACTATTCTCCAAGGCACCTGAGGATAGAACAAGAAGCAATGGGTGGAAACTAACCAAGGCGAGAAGCAACTTAGAATTCAGGAGAAATTTGCTGACAGTGAGAACAATTAATCAGTGGAACAGAAGTTGCCTCCAGAAGTTGTGAATGCCCCAACACTGGAAGCCTTTAAGAAGATGTTGGATAGCCATTGGTCTGAAACGGTATAGGGTTTCCTGCCTAGGCAAGGCCCCTTCCAATTCTGCTATTGTGTTGTATTCTGACCGCGGGGTGAGGAATTTTCCTCGTCTGGGTGCAAAAAGCTTGATTTTTAAAAAACAGCAAAGGATACCATTTTAAAGCATGAAATTCCACCCTGAATCAAATCTCCTCAAGGGGTTTTTCAATTTGGGCTCAAAAAAAATTTGGCCTCCAAAGCACCTTATTTCCTGACCGCAGGGTCAGGAGTTTTCCTTGTCTGGGTGCAAAAAGCTTGATTTTTAAAATAGCAACAAATATAATATGCAACACATCCACACAATTTTTGCTAGCAGGACAAGAAACTTCAAAAGACACAATGCAACAGAGAGGTTTATTACTTTGGAGAATTCCAGAGCAGTTTGCCTATTCCAGGTGAGTTTACAGACTTAAGATACAGCCACGACTGATTCATGAATTCCCCTCCTGTTCCTTTATGTGCAATCTTTCCTTCCCAGTTCTGCAAGCAACGTAACCTGTTTTCCTTTTCTAGCGATCTAAAAAGGGAGGTCACCTTTTTTGGTAAATAGTCCTTCTCTAAGTCCTGCGGTCAAAAAAGGAACCGCAGCCCTCAAAAGCAATAAAACCTTTATATAGGATCTTTATTATTCCGTATCTTTATTCAGCGCCTAGGAGGGCCAGAGGCTGCAAGACAGGCAAAGAAGAAGGAATCCTGCTTGAAAAGCCTTAAGGGAAGGCTTGGATGGGGGGGGGGGGTGTCGGCTGAGATGACCTTTAACTGTGCTGGCGAACCTTTTTTGGGTCACGTGCCAAAAGTGGGGGGAGCGCAAGGGGGTCATGCACGGGCATGCCACACCCACAATGCAATGCGTGACCCCCCCCCCCAGCTCTCCCCTCCATTCTTTGCATTCTTTTTTCGCCCTGGAGGCACGTGGAGCAATTTCTCAGGGCATGTAAGGCGTTGCCTTGTCAGCTGGCCAGCGCGCATGTGTGTGCTGGCTAGCTGACCAGCCTTTTTTCGAGGCCATCTTTCCCCAGGCTCCAGAGGCTTTATAGGAGCCTGGGGAGGGCGAAAACAGCCTCCCTCCACCCCTACCCCCCCGAGGCCCTCTAGAGGCTTCAAGAGCTTCCCTGAAGCCTCTGGAGGGCAAAAAACGACCCTATGAGCAAACTGGGTTTGTCCGTAGGGCTGTTTTTCATCCTCTGGAGCCTTCAGGGAAGCCTCTGGAGGGCCCCTGAAGGCTCTGGAGGGCTAAAACCAGCCCCTACAAGCAAACTGGAAGTCCATTCCCAAACTTCCGGTTTTTTTGCCCTCCAGAGGCTTCGGGGGTGGGGGGGCAAGGGAGGCTGTTTTGCCCCCCCCCCCGGCTCCTATAAAACCTCTGGAGCCTGGGGAAGGTGAAAAATGGCCTCGAAAAAAGATTGCAGTCAGCTAGCCAGCGCACACATGCACGCTGGCCAGCTGACAAGACAACACCTTACGTGCCCTGACAAATTGCATGCCACCTGTGGCACACATGCCATAGGTTCACCATCTCGGCCCTATAAGGTCCCTTTGAACTCAGCTAATGTGAACCACGACCTTAAAGCTATAGCTAAAGAACATAAAACAGCGCCATCCTGTGTTCAAAGAAGGAACAGTCAAAGATCAAGTCAAAGGTCAGGTGTCAAAGTCATGGGTCAAAGGTATGGCTCAAGGTGACCAATTGGGTCAAAGGTCAGGTGATCAAATGTCAGGATCAAGGGTCAAAAGGCCAGGTGATCAAATGTCAGGTCAGGGGTCAAGGTCAAATGTTAGAGTCAAGGGTGAAAAGGTCGTGGCTAGGGTTAAGCCACAGTGTAACAGAAGAGCTTTATCTCTTTGGAGAAGTCCAGAGCAGTTTGCCTATTCTAGGTGAGTTTACAGACTTAAGATACAGCCGCCATTGATTGGTGCAGGAGTCCTCGATGTTCCTTTACATGCAATCTGTCTGTCCCAGCTCTCCTCTAAGCAACGCCACACGTTCTCCTTCGCTAGCGATATAAAAAGGGAGGTCACCTTTTTGGGAAAGCAGTCCCAGAGCGTGAGTCTTGCAGTCCTGCAGCCAAAGAAGGAACAAATAAAACCTTTTAATCGGATCCTGCGCGCCTTGCACCGGAGTGCCTCAAGGGCCTCCTTCGGCCACCATGGCCATGCCATTTGCACCCGCCCATCCCTGCCCTCCCCCCCTTTGCCTCTGAAGCGGAAGGAGCAGACCAGGACGAGGGGGGGGGATGCACATTTACTGAAGCTCGGAAGGGGCACAGGAGGCAGCCGGCCTTTTCAGAGGCTCAGCAAAGAGGGAGAGCAAGGGAAGAGGCGAGGGGCGGAAGACAAGCAGTGGCTACCAGGAAAGGCCCCCCCCAGACCTTTGCGCAGCATTTTGCCAGGGAGAAAGGCCCCTTCGGAGGCCGAGGGGGAGGGAGGCCCGGTTGAAGGGGAGCTCCTGCCAGCAGACAGAAGGAATGCCGAGACGGGTAAAGGCGACTGGCACATAAAGTCCACCAGGTCAATTTTTAAGGGCAAATCTTTTGTTTCCCCATTTTTAAGGGCAAATCTTTTGTTTCCCCTGTTCATTTTCTCTGCCTGTGGGAGTAGAGATGGCCTGAAACAGTTGCACTGGGTCTTCCACCGGACGATACTCCCGTAAGCTGCGGTCCCTGTCTGTAAGGAGATGGAGGCTGCAAGCGTTGGGCATCTGGTCACTCTCCTGGCCGTGCCCCTCTGCCCCGTCGACTGCCGCACTGCCATGGCACGACCCCCAGCACTGAGACCAGGATAGCCGAGAGGTGGGCTACGAAAGGGAGGGCGAGGGTTGGCGGGCTGTCTTCAGGCCAAGTAAGCAGGACGACTGGATGAACTCACAGGGTCAACATCTGTGGGTGAAGGGGAGGAAAACAAGGCGGAGGAAGGAGGCTGATGGGTTTCTAGAAGCGCTCCAGGAACTGGATTATGCTTTCCATGCTCTTCCTGGTACTGGGGAACTCCAGGGGCCCCAAGCCGGTCAGCAGGCAGATCCCGTGGAAGCCATCCTCCAGGTGATGCCAGGTGACGGGCACGCCGTTCCCTTCCAGCCGCTTCTTGTAGAGCAGGCCGTCATCTCGGAAAATGTCATACTCGCAGGTTACAGGCAAAGTCTCTGGGAACTGCAGGAGGACGCCGTGGGCTCAAATGCCCTTTTGCACGCTTGGTAAAGATCTTCAGAGAACGGGCAGGGCACGAAGGGCTCGGGGGCCTCCGGGAGTTTGAATTCCTCCGGAATGAGTTCTGCGCTGATCCATTTCCGGTACTTTGCCCTGAGCTCCTGGGGAACGTGGGCATCGCCCATAATTTCATCCACGTTGACATTCCTTCCTGTAAGATAAAGCATGCCAAGACGGATAACCCGGGAACGGAGTGGTTTTGCTGGTAGGAAGGCAGGTTGAAATCCAGAGCTTGGAGGAAGGGGTAGAGCAGCACGTGGGCCCGGGCAGGCGGCAGGTCGCTTCTCTTCACCTTACCTTTTGGGATGCTGATCGGGAAGGAAAACAGTTGAGGCACGGCAATCCACTCTGCCGCACGACTCAGCTGAGAAGATAAAGGTAGGTGGAGCGCAGGGGTGGGCGGGCTCACTTTCTCCCTGAAGCTCCCAGCTGCACGTTCACCCGAACCGGTCGAATTCCACCCCTGGTCAAATTGTGAGGGTTAGAAGCACGAGCTTCAGGTACAGCAGGACGTATCCATCTGGACCATCAGGCAGTGTCAACCCTGAAGCGATCCTGGCTGAGGCCACCTTGCAGGCTTCATGGTTGCCACAGGGCAGAAAAACGGAAGGGGGTGGGTGGGAATACATAGCTGGGGCTTTACAGTCAAAAGCGGAGTAAAAAAGGGGAGCGGAGCAACCCAGCAGACGGCTGGCACCTCGATCGGACAATGCGACTGATGACTTTTCACTTTACGTTAGCTGAAAACGGAGGAACTTTCAGAGTCGGTTTTCACCACTTGTGCCAATAGGATGCATCCAATAAACCTTTTGAGGAATCTATCCGTCTCGGAGTTGTGCTTTCCACGGGTGCATTAATTGGAGTGCTGACACATGGGGCCAATGAAATAGCAATCGGACTGGGGGTTCAGGACCAACAGGCAGTCCCTGGGTGGGTTAGAGGGCAGATAGAAGCAGGCTACCAGGTCTACCTGGCCCGAAAGGGGCCCAAGGAAATGCAATGGGAATTTAGCACCTCTTCTGGGTGAGAAAACTCTCGATTGTTAGAAAGAGCAAGAAATACCATTTTTAACCATGAAATTCCATCACGAGAAACCTGCCCTCCTGTGGGGAAAGCCGGTACTGCAGGCAGAAAAAAAAAATCCCCGGTGAATTAAAACTGCAGCCATCCCAATAAAAAGGTTTTTCTGTTCCTACCTGCAGTACCGGCTTTCCCCACAGGATGGCAGATTTCTCTCACGGTGAATTAACAGTGGGGGCCCTCCCAATAAAGATTTCATTATTATTATTATTATTATTATTATTATTATTATTATTATTATTATTATTATTATTATTATTATTATTATTATTATTATTATTATTATTTTAATGGCTGCAGTACCGGTTTTCCCCACAGGAAGGCAGAGTTCTCTCATGGTGAATTAACAGTGGGGGCCCTCCCAATAAAGATTTTTTTTTAATTATTATTTTTCTGGCTGCAGTACCGGATTTCCCCAGAGGAGGGCAGATTTCTCTCATGGTGCATTAACAGTAGGGGCCATACAAGAAAAAAAAAGATTTTTTATATGTTTCTGCCTGCAGTACCGGCTTTCCCCACAGGAGGGCAGATATCTCTCACGGGGAATTAACAGTGGGGGCCCTCCCAATAAAGTTTTTATTATTATTATTATTATTTTTCTGCCTGCAGTACCGGCTTTCCCCACAGGAGGGCAGATTTCTCACAAGGTGCATTAACAGTGGTGGGCCATCCCACAAAATTTTTTAAATTATTTTTCTGCCTGCAGTACCGGTTTTCCCCACAGGAGGGCAGATTTCTCTCACGGTAAATTAAAATTTCTTGTGATGGCCCCCACTGTTAGTTCACCGTAAGAGAAATCTGCCCTCCTGTGGGGAAAGACGGTACTGCAGGCAGAAAAATAAAATTAAAAAAATATATATTGGGATGGCCCCCATTGTTAATTCACCTGCAGGGAAATCTACCCTCCTGTGGGGAAAGCCGGTACTGCAGGCGGAAAAAATAATAATTAAAAAAATAAATTTATTGGGATGGCCCCGAATGTTAATTCACTGTGTGAGAAATCTGCCCTCCTGTGGGGAAAGCCGGTACTGCAAGCAGAAAAAAAAATTAAAAAAAAATATTGGGATGGCCCCCATTGTTAATTGACCTGCAGGGAAATCTGCCCTCCAGTGGGGAAAGCCGGTACTGCAGGCAGAAATAATAATAATAATAATAATAATAATAATAATAATAATAATAATAATAATAATAATAATAATAATAATAATAATAATAATAATAAAAATAAAAATAAAAATAAAAATAAAAATAATAATAATAAAAAAAAAAATAATAATAAAAATAAAAATCTTTATTGCGAGGGCCCCCACTGTTAATTGATTGGAGGGAAATCTGCCCTCCTGTGGGGAAAGCCGGTACTGCAGGCAGAAAAATAATAATAATAAAGAAATCTTTATTGGGAGGGCTCCCACTGTTACTTCACCATAAGAGAAATCTGATCTCCTGGGGGAAAGCCGGTACTGCAGGCAGAAAAATAATAATAATAAAAAAATATTTTTGTGGAGGGCCCCGACTGTTAATTCACCGTGAGAGAAATGTGCCCTCCTGTGGGGAAAGCTGGTACTGCAGGCCCAAAATGTAAAATCTTTTTAATGGGATGGCCTCCACTGTTAAATCACTGTGAGAGAAATCTGCCCTCCTGTGGGGATATCCGGTACTGCAGGCCTAAAATGAAAAATGGTTTTAATGGGATGGTCTCCACTATTAATTCACCGGGAGAGAAATCTGTCCCCCCGTGGGGAAATCCGGTACTGCAGGCCCAAAATGAGAAATGTTTTTAATGGGAGGGCCTGCAGTCTTAATTAAACAGGGCAGAAATGTGCCCTCCTGTGGAGAACGCGGGTATTGCAGGCTCAAAATGAAAAAGGGTTTTAATGGGATGGCCTGCAATGTTAATTCACCAGGACAAAAATCTGCCCTCCGGTACTGCATCCTGGAAAAGAAAAACCTTTTTAATGGGACAACCACCAAAGTTATTTCACCGGGAGAGAAATCTGCCCTCCAGTGGGGAAAGCTGGTACTGCAGGCCCAAAATAGAAAAGGTTTTTAATGGGAGGCCCTGCAATCTTAATTCACTGGGAGAGATATCTGCCCTCCTGTGGGTAAAGCCGGTACTGCAGGGCCAAAATGTAAAATCTTTTTAATGGGAGAGCCTGCAGTCTTAATTCAACGGGACATAAAGGTCGTCTCCTGTGGGGAAGGACCAAGATGTAAAATCTTTTTAATGGGATGGCCTCCACTGTTAATTCACTGTTAATCAAGGGTTGGGTGTGTGTCAAAGTTTGGGCTCAGGGTCAAAAGGTCATAGTCAAGGGTCAAAGGGTCAGGGGTCAAGATCAAAGGTCAGGGAAGGTCAAAGGTTGATCTCGAGGTCATATGTTATGGTCAAAAGGCCAAAAGGTCAGGCCAAAAGGTCAAAAGCACCCGCCCATGGCATGCCAGAAACCGGGCTGCATAAAGAAGCAAAGCCCCCTCCGTGGGTTCCAGGCAGCATGCAAAACCATGCCACCCCCTCCGGCTTGCGGAACAGCCTCCCTCCACGGAAGGGGTCTCTGGTGACCAAAAGGGACCTGCCGAGGGAGAAGGCAAGGGTCAGGAGCAGATGTCAGGGAGGCAAGGAGGAACACTCTGGTTGTAGAAGCTTGCCCTGAGCCTCGGTTGTGTGAAGCTTGCCGGGAGGGGCTGTGTTTTTGTGCCTAAAACAGGCCAGGTGTGGACGCCCCCCCCAACACACAATGATGGTCTGGCAGGGGACTAGTTGACATTGGTAGTTGGGTGGATCTGCTTTCCTTTCCAGAAAAGCCACTGATCTGCTTAAGCGGGAGGACTATTTTGGCATCACGAACTTGGTGGAGCATCCGGCTCGGCTCAGCCCTCCAGGTAACCGCTGGATTCCCTCTCTGAGGGAGGCAGAGGCAGGACCCCTCCTTGAAACTGCCCCCTCCCCACCTGCCATTTGGGAGGGGGGGAGGGCAGTCTTGGGAGCAGTGGGCTCCCCCAGAGGGTCAGCAAGAGCTACCCAATTCCTTGACTGTCTGGGGGGGGGGAAGGAATAATGTATCTTACTCTGCAGAGGACAGTGACCTGCCGGTGACCCTTGGGGTTTACCTGACCAAAAAAGAGCAGAAGAAGCTTCATCGCCAGACCCGATGGGAAGCCCAGAAGGAGCTGCAGGAGAAAGTGCGGTTCGGCCTAATGCCCCCTCCAGAGCCAAAAAGTAGCGCGGCCTCTTTGGAGCAGAGCCTCAGGGAGGATGGGAAGCCACTTGAGCTAGGACGCCAGCCTGACCCTGGTTGACTCTTCTCTCTGTGCAGTCAGAATCTCCAACCTGATGCGAGTTTTGGGGACAGAAAATGTCCAAGATCCAACCAAAGTAGAAGCCCATGTCCAAGCACAGATGGCAAAGAGGCAGAAGTACGGCTGATGTGCTCTTCCCCCTCCCTCCCTCCCTCCCTCTATCCCTCCCTCCCTCCCTCCCTCCCAGTGGCCGAGGATTCTGGGAGAGGATCTGATTGGGAAACCGATGAGGGGCCAGAACATTCGACCCCTTTGACCATCTCCCGTTAACAATCTGACGCTTTGAGACCAGTTGCCGGAAAGGAGGGTTATAAATATATAAATCAATTAAAGTGGGGAACTGATCTGAAAGATGGGTGGGTGGGGATGCGAATGCAGAAGAGCCCCCTCCCCGTGTTCCTGCTGCAGACCTTCTGTCTGGGACCAGGGGAGGGGCATCTTGCAGGCCCATTCACTGGGGCCCCACAGCAGAGTGCTTAGACAGGCTGCCTTGTTGTGCGTGCAGAGCTGTCAGGCCTGCTTCTTCGTTGACTTAGGAAAGACCACGCTTAGACATTATTTTGAAATGAATAAGGCTCCTTTTACTAAGTAACAAAAGTGTACAGACCAAGTAAAGCTGAGAATGAATAGTTTAGGCGCGAACAGAAAGTATTAAGCTTAAGCCCATCCCAATCCCCAAACCCCCCCCTTTGCACTGTCCAATATGCTTCCATCTCCAACATCAGGTGGGCAGGTCTTCACCATCCTGGAATGCAGGTCCGTTAACCAAGAGATAACACGAACCATCAACATTGTCCACCAGCAGAACACACTCATCCCAACGCCCCCCACCCTCCCCGTTTCCATGGCAGCGAAGCAGGAACTAGCGAGACTGACATCCGGACCTCCTCCAGGAACAGCGGGAAATCCGGGGCAGCAATCGGAACACGATAGGCTACACCTGAAAGACAAGGAAGGACAGACAAACAACAGAAAGGAGAAGGGAAAAAAGTCAAGGTTTGTGTGGATATTTGGCATAAAACTGGCGTACCAGTTTAGGAGCTTTGAGATGCTCTTTATCCACCCATTCATTGTGAGAAGGGGGAAAATCTTTCCACATGACCAGGAACTGAGTCTTATTCCTGCGGAATCTGGAGTCCAAAATATCGCGGACCTCATAATGCTGGTGACCATCCACCATGGTAGGCGCAGGTGTATCAGGCAACTGTTTGCGGAGATGGGAGGTACGAGCAGGTTTCAGCAAGTGAACATGGAATACAGGGTATAGTCGCCGGTAGGTCTTTGGGAGATCCAAACGGACCGACACAGAGCTGATAATCTTGGTTATTTTGAAAGGACCAACAAATTTGGGACCCAACTTCTTGCATTTCTGGGGGCTATCTAAATTTTTGGTAGAGACATAAACTTGATCGCCAACTTTGTAGGAGGGAGGGACCGCCCGTTTCCTGTCAGCGTACAATTTGTGCGAATCATGGGCATCGTTCAAAGTTTTTCGGAGAACTGGCCAAACAGAAGACAGTCTAGAGGTCCATTCAGTTAATGAGGGAACTGTCGGCGAGTCATGAGGCAGTTCGGGGATGGGTACAAAGTCCTGCCCGTAGATGATTTTAAAGGGGGTCATATTTGTACTGGAGTGAACAGAGTTATTATATGCCACTTCGGCATGTATGAGAAGATCAGCCCAATCATCCTGTTGAAAATTAATAAAGCAACGCAAGTACTGTTCCAGAACGGAATTAACCCTTTCACAAGATCCATTCGTCTGAGGGTGGTAGGCGGAGCTTAAGCTCTGGGCGGAGCCAATCAGTCTCAAAAATTCTTTCCAAAAAAGGGAAGTAAACTGGGTCCCCCTATCGGAGATGATGCGTTGCGGGACGCCATGAAAACGATAGATATGAGAAACGAATAGTCGAGCCAGAGATTTGGAAGAAGGAATTTTAGTACAGGGGACAAAATGAACTTGTTTAGAAAAAAGATCGGTAACTACCCAGATAACGGTATAGCCCTGACTGGGCGGAAGATCAACTATAAAGTCAATTGAAATTTCCTTCCAAGGTCTCTCCGGCGTAGCTACAGACTGGAGAAGACCCTGTGGCTTACCCGGCGCACGTTTGGAAGCCGCACATACGGGGCAACTGGCAATATACGATTCAACATCTTTTTTCAAGGAGGGCCACCAGAACTGTCGTTTGACAAGGTGCACAGTTTTAACGAAGCCGAAATGACCAGCTAAACGTGAGTCGTGTGCGCGTTGCAAGACAAAAGGACATAATGTAGCAGGAACATAGATCTTCGAGCCAATCCAGGGAAGATCGTCTCTGGTAGTGCAATCACCAGAATGTGCTGAATACCAATCATCAGTAAGTAGTTCGTCCTTAATACGAGCAATCAGGTCAGTAGGTGGAGTAGTTTGGACAGTTGCATGGCCCTTAGCAGATACTGGAGAAGCTGGCAGAGTGAGGGGCATGATGGGTTGTACTATAGTAAGTTTGGAAACATCATACTGTGGCAATCTGGAAAGCGCATCAGCCATGAAATTTTTGCCTCCTGGAATATATTTAAGGTGGAAATTGAAACGATGGAAATAGTGAGCCCAACGAAGTTGCCTTGGGGACAATTTCCGAGAGGAGGTAAGAGCTTCCAAATTTTTATGATCCGTCCAAACTTCGAAAGGATGGGGTGCACCTTCAAGGAAATGACGCCAAGTCATGAGAGCCCACCGAACAGCAAAAGCCTCTTTCTCCCAAATCGCCCAACCACGTTCGGACGTAGTGAGTTTCCGAGAGGTGTAGGCACAGGGTTGCAATTGGCCACGTTGATTGAGTCAGAAGAGATACGGTAGCCCAAATAGTCAATTTGTTCCTGGTGAAACTCACACTTAGAGAGCTTAGCATAAAGTTCTGCGGAACGCAGTTTGTTTAGCACGGAGCGTACCAGTTTAACGTGCTCGTCGTGAGTTTGTGAGTAAACCATTATGTCATCAATGTAAACAATTACTCCCTTGTAAAGGTGCTCGTGGAGAACCTCATTTATCAGTTGCATGAATACTGAAGGGGCACCTTGAAGACCGAACGGGAGGACTTTAAATTGAAAACATCCTAGCGGGCAGTTAAAAGCTGTTTTCCATTCGTCCCCCTCCTTGATTCTGACCCTGTAATAGGCTTCACGTAAGTCCAATTTCGTAAAAATCTTACCGGTAGCCAGGTGAGCTAGCATGTCCTTCATGAGCGGAAGGGGGTAGATATTGTGTTCACAAATGGTGTTGAGATAGGAGTAGTCTTGTATTAATCTTAGAGTACCATCTTTTTTCTCCCTAAACATAACTGGTGCAGCTACACGCGGTCTAGCTGGTTCAATGAAACCCCGTTGAAGATTTTTATCGATGAATTTACGTAATTCCTCCATCTCCCGTGGGGTCATGGAGTACATGCGAGGTTTGGGCAATTGAACCCCAGGGAGGAAATCAATTGAACAGTCAGTAGCTCTATGAGGAGGGAGGGAATCACAAGATCTTTCACTGAAAGCATCCTTTAGGTCCCAATATTCCCTGGGAATTTTCTCTTCGCCTGGTATGACTTCAGGTGATGGGAAATCCAATAAAGGTGCAGCAGATTCAATAAGGGGAGGTGGGTGATTTTGCGGGGGTTGATCATTCTCTGACGGAAGAGAGGTATGTTCCGGGAGAGATAAAGGTATGCGCACCCAACCTTCCTTCCAGTTTATCAGAGGATTCCATTTACGAAGCCAATTTACCCCCAAAATTACAGCATTATCGGCAATGGCAGTTACAATAAAGTTGATGGTCTCAGTATGGCCTGTGCCTATAGAAACATGAATTGGTTCGGTGATAAAAGATGCTGGGGTTCCCCCAGCTACAGAACCATCCATTTGGCAAAAGGCTATGGGAGTTTTCAGGGTCTTAAGGTGAAAACCCATCGAAGACACGATGTCTTGGCTTATGAGACATTTTGAGCACCCAGAGTCAATGAGAGCCTGCACATTGCATGTACGGCCAGTAGATGGAGCTAAAAGCTTTAAATTAATATAAAGGGGCCCGGAGCGATGACTCACCAGATTGTCGTCAGAAGAGTCTGAAGACGCCTCCCAATCATCAGGGCCAGCGGTGGGCTGGTCAGCAGAGAGGTTGATGGGCTCCACCCCACTCATAGCTGGTTTGGTGTGCGCGATTGGCGTCTTTGGATGTTTCCGGTCCGAGGAAGAAGGAGGGCGTGGAGGTGGTCTTGATCGGCATTTGTCAGCCCAGTGCCCCTCCTTTCCACAGCGATAACAGCTGCCTGAGCGAGGCTGGGTTGTTCTCCCCTCCCCCCTTTGCATGCGTACATCTTTCGCAGGGGGGTGAGATTTGGGGATATCTTCCTGTGGTTTTTTCTCCACACGGACTGGATCTTGTAAGTGGGCTTGATCCAATTCAACATCTGAAGCTAGATCTATCCATTCATTCAAAGTCTCGGGGCGAAATCTGTTCACACATGTTTGATAAATGTCTTTATTCAGCCCTTCAACATAAATGTCCATTAGAGCCTGTTCACTATAACCAACCATAAACACTGATAACTCCTGGAAAATTTGCGTGTAAGCCTGAACAGACATGCCCCCCTGCTGTAAGGTTTTTAGTTTCATCTTTGCTTTCCTTTCAACACGGGGGTCTTCAAATCGCTTTCTAAGAGCATTCATGAAACGATCGAAATCGCGCAGCGCAGGTGAGCGGCAATTATGCAATGAAACCAACCACTTAGAAGCTTGATCTTCTAAGGTCATAGAAACAATTCTGATTTTGATTTCATCGTCCAAGTCAGCTGCGTAAAACTGCATGAAATTATCGACGTGAATTAGAAAAAACGCCAGTTTGTCGGCACTTCCGTCGTATTTTACACCCAAAGGAGGCAGTTTTGCAAGTCGGCGGGGGTTAATGGGATTGGCTTCTCTTCCGGCCTGAGGGGGGGGGGGAGGGCGTTGAACTCCTGCTTTGCCTGGCAGAAGCTGCCTCTCTCCGCAATTCCCTGCCGGCCTGAGGAGGGGGGGATGGTGTTGAAGCCCTGCTTCGCCTGGCAGGAGCTGCCTGTGAACTTTTTGGCTGTTTGCGTTCCGCCTCCCTCCCCCAGATTTTTTCCAGGGCCATTCTTTTCTCATCTGCCTGGCGGAGTAAATCCTGAGCCATTTCTTTTAATTCCCTTTCTTCTCTTAAGAGCTCCGGAATGACCTTCTTTGGGGAAAGTCGACGCCTGGAGACGTTTACCCCACTCATTCCTACCCCTTCGGACCAACGTTTTGGTTTGACTGATTCTTCAGCTGGCAGATTTAGATCTAGGCCAGCCAAGCAGTCCATCACTGACCTGGTCTCTTCAGATTGAACAGGAGGATGCGATGCTTCAGCTCCCAAAATTGGTTCAGGCAGGACCTCCACCAACGGAGGCTCCTCTTGTGAAGGTTCCGACATCAGGTCAGGTTTTTTTTTGTGATTCTCAGCTTAATGTCAGGCCTGCTTCTTCGTTGACTTAGGAAAGACCACGCTTAGACATTATTTTGAAATGAATAAGGCTCCTTTTACTAAGTAACAAAAGTGTACAGACCAAGTAAAGCTGAGAATGAATAGTTTAGGCGCGAACAGAAAGTATTAAGCTTAAGCCCATCCCAATCCCCAAACCCCCCCCTTTGCACTGTCCAATATGCTTCCATCTCCAACATCAGGTGGGCAGGTCTTCACCATCCTGGAATGCAGGTCCGTTAACCAAGAGATAACACGAACCATCAACATTGTCCACCAGCAGAACACACTCATCCCAACGCCCCCCACCCTCCCCGTTTCCATGGCAGCGAAGCAGGAACTAGCGAGACTGACAAGAGCTCACGAGGAGGCAAACGCTGCACGAAAGCTGACGGTGGAACAGAGGAAAACAAAAAAGGTGAAAAAGCTGAAAGAAGACATTTTGCAGGGCGTTCACATACCCGTTTACAGGTGAGCGTCTTTCTTTCCCCAAAGCGAGGGCAGTTCGCCGCTCTCTTTTAGCCGCCTCTTCCCCTATGTGACCCCATCTGTTCCTTTCTTTTGCCCAGAGACCGGAATCTAGGTAACCCAGCAAAGAAATTCAAAATCGAAGCTAACGCCAGCCAGTTGTACTTAACCGGAGTTGTGGTTTTACACAAAGATGTCAATGTGGTGGTGGTAGAAGGAGGTAAGAGGATGGGCGAGCAGGCCGGGTCGTATAATGTATCACC
Organism: Rhabdophis nuchalis; assembly: GCA_039707465.1. Taxonomy (NCBI): domain Eukaryota; kingdom Metazoa; phylum Chordata; class Lepidosauria; order Squamata; family Natricidae; genus Rhabdophis; species Rhabdophis nuchalis. The sequence continues at coordinate 68,220,078 of CM077649.1, forward strand.
CTCTGCATTTCTAGGAGCTAAAGCTTCTAGCAGGCCCACGCATTGTGTGGACCCTGCCCCGTTCTGGAAGGAGGAGAACGGGAAAGAGGCGGGGTTGGGGAAATCAGGGTTAGGGAAGGCAATGATGTGTCTTAAAGATTTTTATTGGGATGGCTGTTAATTCACTGTTAATTCACTGTGAGAGAAATCTGCCCCCCTGTGGGGAAAGCCAGTACTGCAGGCAGAAAAAAGAAAAAGGTTTTTATTGGGAGGGCCTCCACTGTTAATTCACCGGTTGGGAAAGCTGCCCTCCTGTGGGGAAAGTCGGTACTGCAGGCAGGGAAAAAAAGATATTTAATGGGATGGCTGCAGTTTTGATTCACCTGAAGAGAAATCTGCCCTCCTGTGGGGAAAACCGGTACTGCAGGCAGAGAAAAAAATCTTTATTGAGATGGCTGCAATGTTAATTCACCGTGAGAGAAATCTGCCCAGCTGTGGGGAAAGCCAGTACTGCAGGCAGAAAAATGCAATATGCCATACGTCTGCACGATTTTTGCCAGTAGTACGAGAAACATGTCCACAATGGCACGGAAGCCACAATGCAAAGGAAGAGGTTTATTGCTCCACGACTGATTTGTGCAGCAGCCCCCCCCCTCGTTCCTTTACATGCAATCTTTCTGTCCCAGCTGTCATGCAAGCAACGCAACGAGATTTCCTTCGCTAGCGATCTATAAAGGGACGTTCCCTTTTTTTGATAAGCAGTCCTAGAGCGAGAGTCAAATGAATACAATATGTATTGAACATGGATGGGGGAATGGATAGCAATTCATTTCTTTCCCTTTTCTTTTGTATGTGGTGGGGAGATGGGAGTTTTGATATTTTTGGTGGTGTGATAGATGATAAGGCAGATAGACAGCTGGTGTTGTTTTGTTTTGCATTATCTTATTAGTCATTTATAGGAAGCATTGATTGGCACATGATATTCTCTGCATAGCTGCAGCATTTTAATGTTAGGAAAAGTGAAAATCATTCAGGGACAGATTCAAACTGTTTTTGAGTGTTTGAAAAGAAAAAAACAATGATGATGTAGAGATGACAGAAACAAGAAGCTGTGTTTTAAGTTTTCTGTGTTTATAATATACAAAGAAGTTACAAAGACACCTTCGGTTATTGATCTATGGAACAGACATTCTTTATTCTGGGAATGGTAAATTGCTAATTTGGTCAATTAGTTTTGAGACAGATCATTATGGTATAATCTGTTCAAGGGACTGTTCAACCACCTGCCTTCTCTAATGTAGGAGACCATTTTCATAGAGTGCTGAATTAGAAGAAAACATTTATTTGTTAAAGGTGCTATGGCCAAAGTGAGCCAAAAGCAAATGAGAAAATAACATGTGGGATATAAGCAAATGAGAGAAATCCAAGAATGAACCACAAAAAGCAATAAAACCTTTGAATAGGATCTTTATTATTCCGTATTTTCATTCAACGCCTAGGAGGGCCAGGGGGCCTCCATACAGGCACAGAAGAAGGAATCCCGCTCGAAAAGCCTTAAACGGAGGTCTCCCGCTCATTAACCCGTTAGCGGTGCACAAGAGGCACAGAGGAATCCGATCGAAAAGCCTTAAACCAAGTTGAAAAGGCGTATAATAGCGTCAATCGATATAGAATCATGTTACACAATAGAGATACTCCCTCCCCTCCCTCCCTTTTGTTCCCCCCCCCACTCGCGCCCGCCCCCGCCCGCCAAGGCGCTTAGCTCCGTCCAGCCGGCCACGAGGGCTGCTTTGCGCGGGAGGCCACCTCCGTCAGGTCCACGTGGAAGAACCGCCCGCCGCTCCCGCCAGCAGCGCCGCCTCCTTCAGGCAGAAGAAGAGCGAGTCCCAGCCGGCGTCCAGGAACAGAACTGCGGAACGGTGAGCGGGGAAAGGAGGGGGCTAGAGGGCGCTGCGGGGGGGGGGAGGGGGAGGGAGCGGGCGAAGTCGCGTTCCTGCGCGGGTGGGCCCGGGGGCTCGTCCGGAAGTGCAGCAGACTCCGCTTCACCGCTCCGGCCCTCGCACGGTAGTCCCTGTGCGGGGGCAGAAGAGCGCGCGGGGACGGCGAGCGCTCGAAGTTTACAGGTGAGTAGATTTGCGTTACGTTTACTACCTCCATTCCGTGCTCCTTGTAATGAAATCTTTAAAAAAAAAAATAAGGTATGCCTTTCATTTCCAGGCCGCCTCACCTCTCCCCACCTAACTTCTGTTATATGACAAAAAGGGGTATAAAACTCAAGGCTGACCTCCACATGCCACAGGGCTAGGAGACCCCTTTGTCTAAAATCCCCTCTCCCCTCCCCCTTTTCTAATCGCACTTTAGTGGCAAATACAATACAATAGAATAGCAGAGTCAGAAGGGAGCTTGGAGGTCTTCTAGTCCAACCCCCTGCCTAGGCAGGGAACCCTATGCCATTTCAGACAAACCACTATCCAATCTCTTCTTCAAGCTTCCAGCATTGGGGCATTCACAACTTCTGGAGGTAAGGTGTTCCACCTCATTGTTTTCACTGTCAGGAAATTTCTCCATATTTGTAGATGACTTCTCACCTTGATTAGTTTCCATCCATTGCTACTTGTTCCACCCTCAGGTGCCTTGTAGAATAGTTTGACTTCTTTGTGGCAACCCCTGAGATCCCGGAACACCGCTATCATGTCTCCCCTAGTCCTTCTTTTCATTAAACTAGACATATCCAGGTCCCGCCACCGTTCTTCATACGTTTTAGTCTCCAGTCCCCTAATCCCCTTCGTTGCTCTTCTCTGCACTCTTTCTAGAATCTCCACTTCTTTTTTACATCGCGGCGACCAAAACGGAATGCAGTATTCCAAGCGTGGCCTCACCAAGGCATTATAAAGCGGTATTAACCCTTCACGTGATCTCGATTCCATTCCTTTGTTTACGCAGCCTAGAACCGCGTTGGCACACTGCCGGCTCATATTTAAACGGTTGTCCACTCGGATTCCAAGACCCCTCTCACAGTCGCTACTATCGAGCAAGGTACCACCCGTACCGTACCCGTGCATTTTGTTTTTCTCGTCTAAATGTAGAACCTTCCTTTTTTTCACCCTTGAATTTCATTTCGTTAGATCGCGCCCAATGTTCAAGTTTGTCAAGATCCTCCTGTATTTTAAGCCTATCTTCCGGAGCGTCGGCTACGCCTGCCATCTCGGCGTCATCTGCAAATTTGACGAGTTTCCCATTTATTCCCTCATCCAGATCATCGAGGAAGACGTTGAAGAGTAGATGCAGTTCCATTGAGGAAGACACGTTGCGTGCGTTCGGTCAGCCAGTTACGAATCCATCTCCTTTATCTAGCGGTAGGTT